>OX104026.1:31919304-33329304 GCA_944470205.2 Schistosoma margrebowiei | reverse complement strand
ATGATGATGATGATGATGATGATGATGATGATGATGATGATGATGATGATGATGATGATGATGATGATGATGATGATGATGATGATGATGATGATGATGATGATGATGATGATGATGATGATGATGATGATGATGATGATGATGATGATGATGATGATGATGATGATGATGATGATGATGATGATGATGATGATGATGATGATGATGATGATGATGATGATGATGATGATGATGATGATGATGATGATGATGATGATGATGATGATGATGATGATGATGATGATGATGATGATGATGATGATGATGATGATGATGATGATGATGATGATGATGATGATGATGATGATGATGATGATGATGATGATGATGATGATGATGATGATGATGACGTAAACATATTTCCGGCTTTAATTTGTGTTTTCTATGAAAGTGTGTGAACATAAAATATAGTCATCTTTCAATCATTTCTGTCTTTTGAATTTTTTTTAATCGTACATTTCGACTGTTACGTCCTATTTTTGTCGGTACATCTTTCTAAATAAAACTATTCACAAATGTATTCGACGATACAAATTATTGGAGAAAAATTAAAGCCGCTCAAAATTTATTCATTGATCAATGTCTTCACAGTGCAACGCATGCTTATGGCACTATCAAGCTTTTATATTCATGATTGAATCTCATCGGAAATAGCTTAGGTCCTTGTCTATCTAGATTCGATAAAGAACACTTTGAGGAGTATGAAAGATATCAACTCTCACTGTATATTTCAACCAAGGGTTAAATGTAGGTGACTGGGTCATATTTCAAGTTAGCATACCATAAAACTGTTTATAATCGGTATCTTAATAACTTTCTCATTCACGAGCCAAAATGTTATAATACTAACATTTGTTTACTAGTTTTATAGACGAAATAATTCAGGATATAGTGGAATATTAACTCTAAGGTAACAGTTATTGAATTAAACAAGTATTTAGAAGTGAATCATATTTTAGTGATCATGTCGATAAGCAAGAATGTTTCATAATTGATCACTTGACGGGAATAGGTTAGTTTTCTTTTATTCTTCTGATGTTGACTAACGAACTGAAAAGTCTCGATATTTTTGTATGTTGATTTGAGTAGTTCCTTGTGATCTCTGTGTATACTGAGCGTAATCGCAGAAAATAAGTTATCTCATCCGATAGAGAGCACTTTCTTTACTTCGAATTTCTAAACGAGTTGATCACTCTTTTATTTTCAAGTTATTTTATTAGAAAAAAACGTGATTTCTAATAGTTTTTATAATGAATCTCAAAACAATGTCATAGATTTGGCATACAAAATTAAAAGCTATTTAAAGATCATCGACAGAATATTTGATATCCAGTCCTGGTTATCAGTCTTGAGAAGATCAGTAAATTGACGTTTCATTTAATAATTAAGCAGTTGTTACTTAGTGTAGGAGCATAAAATGTTCCAGTTATGTCTTAAAACTGTAACTGACTTCCTGAGAAACTAACGTACTTACGTCAATCAGTTACTGAGTAATGAATGATATCATGCTGCTTAGATGAAACTGCCCAGTGAACTTCATAAATCAAGTTTATATTATGGCCAATATATTAAATCTTGCTGGATAGCAGGGAATTTCCGTTGGACACCTGTATATGATTAGAATTCTGATATTACAAACTAACAGATTTCCTCTTTAGAAATAAAAGGTTTGTAATAAAAGTTTTACTAAACGTCTGTTTTTGATAGCTTTCTGTTTTATCTGAAAGGAATATGTTACTCTTTAGAATTAGAGAACAGTGTACATTTGCTGATCACTAAAAGAATAGAACTCAGAAACTTTGGCTGTCTCAATCAACGAGTTACCTTCAAACTGCTTAGTGAAAATCAAATGATGTACATTTTCAAATTTGTTCAGATCACAATACTAGTATCTAACGTGATTGACGATCTTCAAATAAATCGAATGTTATTAAACTCCACCAGTCGTCACATCTCACCAAAAGTTGAACTTGTCCATTATTTATTGACATTGTATGGATGTTTATATTGTGGGAAACATATACAGATTTATGTATATTGGTTATTTGAATCTTCACATTGTTGTTTAGGTCTTCAGTTGACCAGTCTCTTTTTGTTACATTTACAGACTGTGTGCATCGCATCAATGTTGTCTTAAGTCACAAGGATTATAAACAAGGATGGATTCTGTCTAACATTGGAATCTAGGATGCACGTTACATTCATTTTTAAACTCGTCAGCTGAATTTGCTTGCATCCCATAGATGATGTTCAAGAGAATGCACAACTTAGCGTCAATCTGGCTAAGTAGCTTAGTGGATATCGCAATGAAGATTAAATTGAACAGCACTATGTTCGAGTCTCTGAGTGAACATCAACTCTGCGATTCAGGTACATCCAACGGACGAGCCACGAACAGGACAAAACGCGCATCCTTGACTCCACAGATGACCTTTATTCATCTCTACATAGCATATACATATATTCTGTAAGTCTCGATGTGCTAAATGAATGTATTATGTAAATAAAATAACCACTAATAAAATAAGTTGTTTTTATCAAGCTCTGTAACTTCTAGTGTCTTAAAGTAGTCAAAAATTTGTGGCTCAGATGATTAGGGTGTGACTAGGTCAATAAAGCCAATAATAACAATAATAATAATATGACAGAAAAAACAAATCAAGATAATATTTTCCGAAAAACTATGTATATTTCTAGATTAAGGCTGTTGCAATTCTCAATGGGGTGAATAGTTATTGTACAATCATCTACTACTTTTATAAACAAAATGAAAATCAAATAAATTTTCATAAATAAACTTATTTCTAATATTTCAAGTAATTTAGGCACAATAATCATATTGAAGAATGGCCCTATTTTAAGACAAAATCAGTTCTATACATTATCAGAAAGGGATTTTTGTGGATATTAAAGTAATTTCAATAGTTAAGATTATAAATCAATTGAAGCTAGACCACCATGGAAAACATTGAAACACTGGATGACCATTTTGTTTTAGTGTGGGACTCCTCAGTAGTGTATATCCATGATCCCACCTCACGAGATTCGAACCAAGGACATATCATTATTGTGCACGAATGCTTAACCTAGAGACCACTCAGCCAGTTTGCATCCAATGGTGTTAATATCTTAAACCAATTAATCCATGTCTTCAATGAGTTACTGTTTCACAACAGATCTGGTTGAACTCCACTTGTCACTGCCTCTCACTAGAACTACAGGAAATATCTCTTGAAGCCAGACATTTGTGAGTATATGTTGATTCATATTAGAAGAGGTTTTTTGTAGATATTATGGTACATTAAGACGGTAATACTTCCTTAAATCAAGTATCTACATTCAATGGTATCTACATACAAGATAGATCAACATGAAAAACGCCTGGAAGCACTAGATAAATGAACTAAATTATGTCTATCTGATGAATCTATTCTTGAATATTGAATTTAAAAGTAACCATTTAAAGAATTCAATGGGACAAATGATTTATTTTTATTTTTCATTGGTAACATTCATTTCTTTTTATACTTTTTTTTGGAAAAATAAATAAAAATTATTTATTAAAATATTAATTAATTTATTTCATTAATGAAGAAAATGAAAATTGTCGAATGAAAAATCCTCATAAATTTGCATGTTTTTTTGTAAAAATAAGTTTCAATATAATTTATATACAGATTTAAAACAGAAAAAAACAATCGACAAAACGATTACATAATATGAACTAATGGAATATATTCTCTTGGATTAGTTGAAATTAAACATTAACACTGTTGAATGTCAGTCAGCTCAGTGGTCTAGTAGGTTAAGTGCGTATGTGCGAAATCGATAGGTTTTATGTTCGAATCTCGCGAGGTAGGATCATGGATACACACTGCTGAGGAGTCCCATAATTGGGATGAAACAGGCATACAGTTCTTCCATTTTTTTCCATAGCAGTGAAAAGTGGAATTCAATCGGGTCTGTTGTGAGATAATAACTCATTGAAGACAATGGTGTATGTGTCATTCTATTTCATGGATAAGTTGAAGTTAGATATTAACACCGTTAGATGCTAACCGGCTGAGTGGTTTGGAGGTTAATCATTCGCACGCAAGACTGATATGTTCTGGGTTCGAATCTCGTGAGGTGGGATCATGGATACACACTGCTGAGGAGTCCCACAATAAGACGAATCAAATGTTCTGTGCTTCCATGTTTTCCATGGTGGTTTAGCTTCAATTGACTCATGATCTCAGCTATTGGAAGGAAATTTATTTGTTATGATGACTGAAAATCTTATCTTAAATTTAAGCCTATTTTAATTACTGTTATAAGTGGCTTTCTTGTTACTTCTATGTTTAATGTATAGAACTGTAATTCGGTCTCAGTCATAGAATACAGAAAGACTAAGTTTATAATGCTTAGTAGATACTTATCAGTTACTTTATCAAAAAGAAAATGTACACGTACTTTTTAACGTCAATCAGCTACAATATAGAATCAGGCACGTCTATGCATCGGTTCAAGTCGCCAAACCTCATTAGCACAACAAGATCAACACTGTATTCATAGAAGTATTCACTTCAGTAGTAATGTATAAAAAAAGATTGTGAATGAGGATATAGCACAGGACAAAGTAATTACTTCGTAGAAAGCAAGGTATAAAGTCATTTCAAAATTTAAGGGAATACAAGGAATGTATACATCTGCACCACAGTGATCGCTTATGAGCCATGCCACCAAGAGTCTCCAACTATTGGTCACGATAGTCGCGTGAACCCCAACCAGGTAGTCTACATCTATCAACATGGCTCAGACTTGAAGTTAAGGACTTCAAGGACTGATGCCACGTTTTTGTTTAGTCGCCCCTAACTTTCTTCCAACCATCCCCAACACTAGTCAGAATTGCGCGTTGTCATAATCGATGTTCAGGCATACGTAACGTGTCCCAATCATCTCAGTCGATGAAGATTTCTAATCTCATCGAATGATTTACCATCGTTACCTAATACCCTGTGTTTAACTTCCCCATTACTTACCCGGTGATCTCAGCAGACGCGAAAAATATTTCTGTCATCAGATACTAGTAGCTTACGAGTACTTTCTACCCTTAGTGGCCACGTTTCGCAGCCGTATAGTAGAACAGAATGAACCGCCACTCAGTATACTCGTCACTTAATTGTTAGACGGATATCTCGCCTTTGTCATAGGTGACATAGGTTGTCAAAAGTCAAACAAGCTTTTTGAATCCGTCAAGGCAGTGGCGACGGTCAGATTTCTTCTTGCAGAATAGGTATCTAAAATCATATCAAAAAGAGAGATTTTATAATTAAAAAGTTTATAACACTCCTACCATGAGCAGTAACCTGACATAAAAATGTAAGTCATTCGATTTTTGATAAATTATCACTTTAATAACTTTAAACAGGTTTCTAATTCAACCATTATAACTTTCATTACCTTAACTTTTCATTAGTTCCTATGAACATCAGTACGTTTCATCCACAGCATGGTATTACAACACATATATATTTATTTCATCTTCAATATACTCGTTTATAGATTCGTTGAACGTTTGCATTTCCCTAGACAATAATATGGTTTGAATCTATACGTATCTATAGGTTCCTAATAATATATGTTTCATAACTCACAAACAAGTGATCTCTAACATGATTCAATAAATAAGAAGTTGAAACTAGATTAAAGTACTAGTGGAGTATCAACACATCGTGTTATTATCTTATAGACAAAATGGTTTTTGTCTCTTAACTTATACGACTAGCTACTGCTTATAGTTATCAGATTGGAATATTTTCTATATTTAAACCGAACAAGAATTCTATAAGTAGTTCAGAAGGTATAATATAATCTCAGATGTAAACAATCAAGATACTTCAAAGTATATCTAGAAATAGTACTGTTTTCTTTTGTTTCTCAAAAAAACGACGTTACACGTCAAAAAAGTCATTTCGTATCATTTTGATTTTCTGTAAAATAGAATCATCGACGTTTGAATCCCTACTGAGCAGAAGACATGTTACTTAGCTTAAGTATATACATATAATGAAAGTACAAGTGACATTCTTAAATGGATTAATCTGCAATGTACTTTTCGATGCATGTTATTGTTTTTTGATCATTTATATCGATAAAACATTATTTGGTTCACAATACATATAGAAATAATTAAATAACAATCAGAGGATGTACACATTTAAACTGTTCAACGTTTAAGTTTGTAGAACAATATGGTTCACAATCAAAGTATCCACCCTAGAGATTGTATTCATATAATATTTTATATTCATTTCGACAAAGCCTTTTTTGGTTTTGACTTCTGTATGATGAGTAAGTTTATATAAATACATTTGTATGTTTGTACTATAAATCACTCATCAGTTGGTTACACAATAAAAACACCATTCACTGTCTTGTGTTATCATAACGTTCTTAAAAGAACTACAGGAGATTTCTATGGAATTCAAATTCGGTTGAAACACTACATACTTTAAAGCAAAATAGTATATTACCAAATAGTTTGAATAATCCCGTTGTTGATATTTATGATCAGTCTCTTTTTACCATAAGAGCATGCTGTACAGATTGCTTCGATATAACAGTTATGACACAAGTTGTTATAGAATAGATAGAATGTGGTTAACAGTGGAATCAAAAACGCCCCCAAATGCCCTGGTACGGCCGAGAGTGGGGAGAGTCCGCTCTCCCTCTCGAAATGCTCTCACACGGCCTCGCGTATATAGCCTCTGACAGGGAAGTCCTACTCACTGCCTTCTCGTGGCATTACTTTTGTTTACGAAAATGAGAGGACGAAAAGTGAATGTCCGGCGCTTTAACCGGATCCTACAGTATCCTGCGGGAACAAATGGCGTATGAACCAATCGTTGGTCACCGGCTACCATGGGACTGCATCTCCTTACGATGCTCCACTGCCTTGTGGATCAGACCCTCAGGTCGAAGGCTCGGGGAGTGGCCCCGTAAGAAAACACCTGCTTCGGTTTGGGCACCCGAGCAGCATCACAGCCCTCACACACATGGAATAAGATTTGTGTGGCGCATATGTATTTGGTGCCTCTTTGTACCAATATCTATGTGTTGAAATAAATAAAATAAAATAAATGTCTTAGTCTACTGTAAAATATGTATATCTGTATTTCTCTAAACGTATTATACAAAGTATTCATACCATATCAAATTTTTATTACTATGAGCGTCAAAACTAATGAAAAATATTTGTGAATAATATTTGGTAATATAAAATTATGTAAAATGAAGTTATTTGTTCAGCAGAGTGAGTTGGAGAATACTGATCGGCGGCCTATGCTCCAATGGGAGTAACAGGCATACCAGCAACCCCCACCAGCATGTTAACACTCACACTGTTGTGAAATCAGGCAGACAATTCATTGTAGAAAGGAAACGAATTTTCTATTTCAAATTACTATGTCGGTTTAATTTGATAATTCCAAATAAGTTGAGATTTGGGTAGATTGTTATAAATAAAAATAAAATCATGAAAATAACAACATATGCCCACTAATGACTGGCTTCAACAGGTATTTCCTGTAGTTGTAGTGAGAAGCAGTGAAAAGCGGAGTTCAACCAGATTTGTTATGAGATAGTAACTCACTGAAGACAATGGTAGATGTTTCACTCTATATCATGGATTAGTTGAAGTTAGATAATAACACCGTTCGATGCCAACCGGCTGAGTGGTCTGCAGGTTAAGCATTCACACGCAAGACTAATATGTTCTGAGTTCGGACCTCATGAGGTGGAATTGTGGATGCACACTGCTGAGGAGTCCCACACTAAAAAGAAATGTTCATCCAGTGTTTCAATGTTTTCCATGGTGGTCTAACTTCAATTGACTCATGATCTCATCTATTAAATATAATATATTTGTAATATCACAATGAGTTTGAAAAATTAGATTTTTTAACGTTTTGTAACACAGTGTAAGCCACTTCTTCAGAGAATAAATAATCAAATCAAAATTAACTCGACTTTAAATAGTATGTATTTCAAATTACTTTTCTAACTCAAACCTTTTTTTCGAATCTACTGATGAACAATCTAAAAAGAATTGATTTTTTGGGGGGGTCGAAATAAATAAAGCAATGGTGCAACGTAGAAACAAAATGTTATTTCCCCTTTTTATGTTCAAATTTTGTTCTTTCTCAATAGTAACTATCATTCCAAAATGTTTATGAGAAGTAGTTGTAAAATATATTTTTATAGTTGAAAAGTTTGCTGTCATTGAAAGATGTGACTGAAAGCTGATAGATCTTATAGATGAATTTGTCATATTTTTGGCCTTCATAATTAATGAAACAATAAGTCTAACTTTCTTTGGCTGGCAAATTATGATTAAACATATAACAGGCATTGGAATTTATGGGTGTTATTCAGAGTTGTTTAAAATGGATTTACCTATTATAAATCTTCTATGAATCGATTAATAAATTGTACTCAAGTAAGTGTGGATATTTGATGTAACAACTCCGCCTGGTGCTTCTCTGGGGCTACTGCCGTTCCTAAACTCGGATAATGGGGGAGGGTCTGGCACGGGGTTAGCGACCCCATCCTGTAGAAAAATAGCTCACCAAAAAAACGCTAACCAGAAAAAATTATTCGAACCTTTAAAACTCTGCTCTGGGAGTCGGAAAGTCTTCATTTAGAAGAGTTATGACACCTCATCGTGAAAGCCGACTTTCTTCGGAAGTCACGAGGCTGAGGCCCCTTCTGACAACCAGAGCAACCATTTATTTAGGTACATGGAATACTCGCACAATGTGGAAGATCGCGTGAGTCATCCGAATTGTTGCAGAAATGAGGAGATACAACCTAGAGATGCTTGGGATCAGTGGAACACATTGGACTCAAGTTGGACAACAAAAACTAGCTTCAAAGCGGCTTCTGTTATACTCTGACCATGAAAAACAAAATGCCCCACATACGCAAGAAGTTGCATTGATACCATCAAAACAAGCACAAAATGCACTTATAGGATGGGGATCTCATAGACCAAGGATCATCAAAGCCTCCTTCAAAACAAAGAAAGAGGGCATTTCAATGAATATCATCCACTGCTATGCGCCTACCAACGACTACAATGAAGACGCTAAAGATCAATTCTACAATAGGCTGCAGTCAATCATCGAGAAGTACCCAACAAAGGACCTGAACATTCTGATGGGAGATTTCAATGGCAAGGTTGGAACGGACAACACTGGATATGAAGACATCATGGGACGACACAGAGTGGGAGAAAGGAACGAAAATGGTGAGAGATTTGCAAACCTATGTGCCTTCAATAAACTGTTCATAGGCGGCACCATATTCCCACATAAACGCATTCACAAAACCACATGGACTTCACCGGATCACACCACGCAAAACCAGATCGACCATATTTGCATCAACAAAACGTTCAGGAGAAGGATGGAAAACGTGAGAACCAATAGTGGAGCTGATATAGCATCAGATCATCATTTGCTGGTCGCCAAGATGAAATCGAAACCCAAAAAGCACTGCACAACGGGGCGGACAACACCACAATATTTCAATACGGCCTTTCTTCAAGATACTGACAAACTCAACGAATTCAAGGTAGTCCTCAACAACAAGTTCCAGGCCTTTCATGATCTACTCAATGGAGAAGGAACTACTGTGGAGAGCAACTGGAAGGGGATCAAAGATGCAATCACTTTAACATGTCATGAGGTCCTGGGTCACAAGAAGCAACATCACAAGGAATGAATCATTGTTGATACATTGGTGAAGATTCAAGAAAGGAGAAACAAGAAGGTAGCAATCAATACCAGCCGAACAAGAGCAGAAAAAGCCAAGGCACAAGCTGAATACACAAAAGTAAACAGGCAGGTGAAGAGGAGCATCAGAATCGACAAACGTAAATATGTGGAAGATCTAGCAACGACGGCGGAAAAGGCTGCAAGAGAAGGAAACATGAGACAACCGTATGACATAAGAAAGAAACTCTCTGGAAATCGCCGCAAACCTAAACGACCAGTGAAAAGCAAGAAGGGCAAGGTAATCATCAACCTTGAAGAACAACGAAACAGGTGAGTAGAACACTTCAAAGAACTCTTGAATCGATCAGCCCCACTGAACCCACCCAATATCGAATCAGCACCCACGGACCTCCCAATCGATGTTGACCAATCAACAATTCAACAAATCAGCATGGCCATCAGACAAATCAAGAGTGGCAAAGCAGCAGGACCAGACAGCATTCCAGCAGAGGCACTAAAAGCAGACGTAGCGGCAACTGCAACGATACTCCACATTCTCTTCAGCAAGATTTGGGAGGAGGGACAAGTACCAAAAAACTAGAAAGAAGGACTTCTGGTCAAAATACCGAAGAAAGGCGATCTCAGCAAGTGTGATAACTACAGGGTCATCACTCTTCTCTCAATACCAGTAAACGTCTTCAACAGTGTATTGTTAACCAGAATGAAGGACTCAATAGACGCTCACCTTCGTGATCAACAGGCAGGATTCCGTAAAGATAGATCGTGTACAGACCAAATCGTAACTCTACGAATCATTGTGGAACAATCAATTGAATAGAATTCATCACTCTACATCAACTTCATTGACGATCTAGACTTCGCAGATGATCTTACTCTTCTATCGCACACGCAACAACAAATGCAGGAGAAGACGACCAGTGTAGCACCAGTAAGTTTTAATATACACAAAGGGGAAGAGCGAGATTCTCCGATACTACAAAGCATGAACCAATCGAATCACACTTGACGGAAAAGATTTGAAAGATGTAGAAAAATCTACATATCTGGGCAGCATCATTGATGAACATGGGGGATCTGATGCAAATAAGAAGGGGTGGATCGGCAAAGCAAGAGAAACATATTTACAACTGAAGAACATATGGAACTCAAAACAACTGTCTGTCAACCAACACCAAGGTCAGAATTTTCAACACAAATGTCAAGGCAGTCCTACTGTATAGGATGGGAACTTGAAGAACTATGAATGTCATCTTCCAGAAGATATAACTGTTTATTAACAGTTGTCTATGCAAAATACTTCGGATCCGTTGGTCAGACAATATCAGCAACAACCTACCATGGGAGAGAACAAACCAGATCCTAGTAGAGGAAGAAATCAGGATGATGCACTGGAAGTGGAAAGGAAGCATTTTGGGGAAATCACCCAACTGTGTTACAAGGCAAGCCCTCACTTGGAATCCTCAGGGCCAAATAAAGGAGAGGAGGAAGACCAAAGAACATATTACGCCGAGGAATGGAGACAGACATGAGAAAAATGAACAAAATTTGGATAGAACTGGAAAGGAAGGCCCAGGACAGAGTGTGTTGGAGAACGCTGGTCGGCGGTCCATGCTCCATTTCGAATAACAGGTGTAAGTATTTGATGTTTCGAAGAAATTGTACTAACCAACCGACAGAACTTCATTATTATGGTTGAAATGAAGATTGTGCAGTTCATATTTGGACTTATGTTACATTGTTGAAGTACATCGATACTGATGATCATTGTACATCACAAACTTGTAATTCTTAATCATTCCGGCCAAGTTCAACCAACTATTATGCTTCGATATCTGTACATTGAAGTAAAAGCTTCATTTAAATGTATTATATAGAAACCTAATATTTAGGACTTATCATTTGATCTATTGTATTATGGAGTATAATAAGAGAATGTTCACCTGACAAAACAATAAATTTATTAGTAAAACTTATATATTTGTAATATCTCAATGGGTAGAAATTTTTCTTGTGTTTCGTGTCTCAGTTTAAGCCACTTCTTCAGTGAAGAATAATAATCTATCCAATGCTCAAATTATTTGAAATTACCAAGTTAAATCTTGATAATAACACTTACAAAATGAATTTATGTTTATCTTTCATGGATTTTAAGTGTACACATTTAGTTTGTCCAAACTTTCTTTAAATATAACAAAATCATAGGAAATATCTAATTGACTATCCAAAGATTATTGTCAGCATATAAATGTTGTATAACAAAATATTCGAACAAAAAGGTTATCTTCTGTAAAGTAAAATCAATAATACATTTTAATATGACAATCAGAGCATGACAATTCCAATTAGTTTCAAGAAACCTTGTTTCATTCATAATTACTTCAACCAACATAGAAGATAAATATATATCTTATTCACTGTATAAAAAACATTCAAACTGAACCAGGAGTATTCCAACAACATTGGAAAGAAATTTCACTGAAAGTATGTGAAAACTAAACAACTGAACAATAAATTGAACAGTTCAAGAATTCTAAATGATCTTCCAAAGTAAAACAAAATGTCAGTATTTAACTGTTTTCTTCATATACATTACAAACAGAAAATAATTGTTAGGGATGTTAGATCCTCAGAACTCATTTAGTAAATATCTTATTTTTGTAATTTAATTTAAAAAATTTGAATTTCTTTTTTTGCACCAAAAGCGTTCATTTTCATCTTCATGTCGTATTTCCCACATGGGGGGGGACCTTAAGTTCTATTGCTACGTTGTATCTTTTAGTATGTTATTTTGTAACGCTTTGATTTGTGCCTGTTGTTATTACTCGTGCTTTTGACTACTTGTGGAATATATTTTCCTTTTCCAAACTTGAACTTCTCTCTCTCTAGTTAACGGGGTTGAGATGCGTCAGAATAAAGAGCTTATCTGTCATTGTGTTACAAAGACTTCGAACCGTTCTGAGATTAGGTGAACTTATAATCGCTTCAAACATCAGTCAGTCAGTCAGCTACAACGTAGGACCAGGCACATATGTGCATCGGTCCAGGTTGCCATACCGCATCAGCACAGCAAGATGAACACCGGATTCATAGGAGTGGTTAGGTCAAAGGTGGTAATATATAGGAGAGAATTTGCATATAAGGATATAATACAGGAAGAAAGAATTAGTTAGTAGAAAGAAAGATATGAAGTGATTTTAATCTCTTAGTTTAAGGGAAGACAGGGAGTGTATACACCGACGCCATTGTGATCGATTCTGAGCCATGTCACCAAGAGTCTCCAACCATTGGTTACGATAGTCACGCGGACCCCAACCAAGTAGTCTGCATCTACCAACATGGTTCAGACTAGAAGTTAGTGACTTCAAGCACTGATGCCACGTTTTGATTTGGCCGCCTCTAACTTTCTTCCAACCATTTTCAATACCGGATAGCATTGCACGTCGTGGTAATCGGTGTTCAGGCATACGTAACACGTGGCCCAACCATCTAAGTAGATGAAGATTCATAACCTCATCAACTGATTTACCATTATTCCCTAATACTCTGCCTTGAACCTCACTATTACTTACCCGGTGATCCCAGCAGACGCCAGCAATATTTCTAAGGCATCTGTGGTCAAATACTAGTAGCTTACGAGTGTCTTCTACTCTTAAAGGCCATGTAACACTGTCGTAGAGTAAAACAGAACGGCAGTAATAAAAGTGAGAAAAAAAAACAAGAATATAAACCATAAAAATCACTTAAACAAAACAAAACAAAAATGGCTAGAAAACTTAAAATAAAAATTTTTTTCAAAAAAAGATTGACAAAAATTTGATTGGAATTGTAATAAATAATGAATTTTAATTAATTTGTGATTTTCTATCCAACGAAATAAAATCCATAGTGACACTTCACTATTGAATTAAAAACTGATAAGATTTTTACAAACAAACAAATGAAGATAAATAAAAAAATTTTTGGCTTTCTGTGATGAAATACACACACACACACACACAAAAACGGTTCATCTCAATTCGAACTTTTTTTTATTATTTAAGAAGAAAAGAAAAAACGCATAGATATTAATACAATTTCATGATTCAAAGCATTTTGTTTTGTTTTCTTAATTAATAAGCAATAATTAAACGTTTCAAAATTGATTGATCACTTGGTGGCGATCAATGTCATGCGTGTCTAATCCTTATTAGTATAGCAAGGTGTACCTATAATCTTGGGGGAACTGGTGCTCTCTGGCGGAGTCGATCTCATGTCACCCAGCTTCACAGTCAGAGATGTTACCACTGAGCTATCCGAGCCGCGACCGACCTTCTGTAGGACTGAAATGTAATCACAATTGATTGATCTCTGACTGTGAAGCTGGGTGACATGAGATCGAATCCGCTAGGGAGCACCATTTCCCTCAAAATTATAGGTACACCTTGCTGACGAGTGCCAAGTAGCACAAAACCCGGGTACAGGGTTTCCTGTCGACTACCTCCAACCACCATCTAATAATTAAACGTTTATTAGTGAAATAATCATTTCTCTGATCTTGTATAAAATTATCTCAGTAAAGTTGAAAAAAAATTTATCAACAATTATTTTCATTTTAATAGTTGAGATCTTGAGTCCATTGAAGTTAGATCACTATGGAAAACTTGGAAGCACTGGATGGCCGTTTCATTCTACTGTAGTGGATGTGTCACTTGATTTCATGGATTAGTTGAAGTGAGAT
Source organism: Schistosoma margrebowiei (assembly GCA_944470205.2). Lineage (NCBI taxonomy): Eukaryota > Metazoa > Platyhelminthes > Trematoda > Strigeidida > Schistosomatidae > Schistosoma > Schistosoma margrebowiei. The sequence continues at coordinate 33,314,769 of OX104026.1, read as the reverse complement.
ATTAACCACCATTGAATGTCCTGGATTCGAATCTCACGAGGCAGGATTGTGGATGATCACTGCTGTGTAGTCCTATGATAGGAAGAAACGGCCGTCCAGTGTTTCCAGATTTTCCATGGGTGGTCTAGCTTCAATCGACTCATGATCTTAACTATTGAGATTACTATAATATTCACAAAACCTCTTCTGATATTTATTATTTTAACGAAAATGAATTTTAGATAAATACAGAGTCTAAAGCTATTTCACATCAATCTTCAAAATCACATTTAATGGTGTTCAAACAATGTTGTTGATTTAGTTAGTTAAGTTTATATCAGGCTTTACTTTTCTGTGGCGTTCGTTTCAGTCGTGTAATATGAGGGTCTAGAAATCGATTTCTTATGACTATTCAACAGTTCTCATACAGGAAAACAGTTGAAGATAACAAGTTATTACAGAAGAAAAACATGCTTATTTAAGAAGTGCAACAAGAAATCGTCATTATCTTTGATTAAGTCATGATGTTTTTAGTAGTTTTCTAATCTAGAAATCAATATTTTATAGGACTATTACTAGTGGCTAGCTTCAAGATGCATTTCCTGGAGTTATACTGAGAAGCCTCGGCCAGTGGCATCCAACCTATGTCAGGTGTGAAACAGTTATCCACCTGAGACAATGGGTGAAGGGTTGTGCAAGATAATAAGGACCAATCTTAATTGGAAATTAAAACTGTTAGATAACGGCTGAGTGGCCTAGATGTTGTGTGTTCGCGCGCGAGACTGAAGTGCCTGTGTTCGAGTCTCATGTGCGATATCATGGACGATATCGTGCGATATCATGCACTACTGAGGAGTCCCATACTAGAACAAAACGATCGTCCAATGCTTCCAGGTTTTCAATAGTGGTCATACTTAGTTTGACTCGTGAATTCAACTGTGAACCTACTACGATATCCACAAATCCAATGCTAATAAAACCATCATAGATAAGTTGGTGTATTTGTTGAGTCCATATGTTCTGCCTAGATAAAATTAGAGAATAACTTATTATTAGCAATATAGGATTATCTAATTATATACTTGTAATAGTAAATAATTTATCTTGTAAAAATAGTTGAAGAATTATTTTATTAAGCTTCACGATTAATCACTATAATTGATTACGTTTGATACATTCATTATCTTAATTGTGACTTTGGGAAGTATCGTTTTCTGTCAGAATACACTATGAAGAGTTTTGGACCACATCATTCTTACAACCTTGTATTTTGCAGCAATCTACAGTTGTTGAAATCGTATATTTACAGAGAGTATTTGTGATTCAGGAGGACATTTGATATAAGAATTCATTATTTTCTTGAGAAAGACAACAGAAGCTCCTCAATTGAACCAATCAACCTAGAAAATACAGAGCTACCAAAACCAATCACCTGAGCTATTGGTTCACTCCATCACTTTGAAATTACTCTGATAATGATAAAAGTTTGTTTGGTGATTTTTTTTACACTTAATATCAGCATAAGTTTGAAATGATCGCAGGAGGTAAATACTGATTTCATATGACCCAAGATACCTTTTTTTGATAACTCATAGTGATTGCTGAACAGCAACCGTAAACTACTGTCATCTTTCAAATGAGTTATTAAATGACTTCTTACTCTTATTATTGACACATTTTGGTAAAATTCCGGCTCTATTTAAACAATTTGATGTTTTCTCTAAAATTGACTTTCAACATTGTAAGACAACTGGAATTTTATGCACTTACACCACAACACATACTCTCAAGTTCACTTTCATTGATAATGTTAGCAAGATGGTTTCTGAATTCTGTTGTACCATTGAATGACATTTTACAAGGATGGAGTTTCGACAAATCGATTATTGTAAGTAAAGGGGAGTGGAGATATTTGAATCTCATTGAAATCATTAACCGATTAGTGTTGGGCCACTATTGAAAACTTCGAAACACTTGACATTCTTTTTATCCTAGTATGAGATCTTTCAGTAATGTACATCTACGACCATGCACATAGGAATCGAATACAAGACCTTCAATCTCACGTGCGAATGCTTAACCTCTAGATTATAGAGCTGGTTTCTAACGGTATATTGATGTAACTAATAATTATTAGCTATACGAGAATTTTCTCTTGAACTAAAGAATAAGCCACTTAGTATAGGGGTTGTGGAGATTATTACGTTTTTGACTGAGATCATGAACCGATTGATGTTAGACCACCATTGAAAACCTGGAAGCACTAAACGGCCGTAACATCCTATTGTGGGACTCCTCAGCAGTGCCCATCAACGATCCCACTCGCGGGAGTCGAACCCAGGGCCTACGGTCTCGCACGCGAACGCTTAAACTACTGGACCACTGAGCCAGCATCCAATGGTGTTAATGTCTAACATCAACCAATCCACGAAATTGCACGACCATCTTCCTTAGTACTGAAGTAGATACTTGTCTTTACCCGACATGGATTAGCTCCACCGGTCACGGCTTCTCACTAGAACTCCGAGAATTCCCTCACGGAGCTAGCCACTAGTGAGCACATGTCAGTTTATTTTATTGTTAGTGAATGCAAAATTTAATCTGCAAACTATTTTATTAAATATCTAAATACCACTGTACTGATTATACCATTTTTATGATTAAATTTCAGTAATCAGTGGTATTGTAAGTATACTCAAATAGTCAAGCCTAGAATGTTTAGATTATAAAGATAAACATTGGAAATCTTTTATTTCATTATAATTGGAAATATTTAAACATATTCAGATACAACAGTAAACCGTAAATAATACTCTAATTAAATGTATAGTCCAGAATAGAGTGCATTGGACAATACTGGTCAGCGGCCTATGCTCCATTATGAGTAACAGGCGTTAGTAGGTATATAATTCAATGTATCATACTAGACATTAATTCGAATGAAGAAAAAAAAGAAGATTAATTGTAAAATCAGATTTTATTAGTACAACAAAACATGATATTAATATTTCAAACAAAACTTCTAAACTTCATTTTCTTTTCTTTATTCCTTTCTTTTTGGTAAATCAAAGTATGTTTATAATATACAACTGAATATCAAGTGACCAAATGGAAATCTTTCATTCTTTTTACATTTTACATACAATTCCTTTTGTCTATTTGATAAGCACAAGAAGGAACATTGTTTGAATGGTTTATTGATTTGATTGAGATTTTATCTTTACTTTATCTAGATTGATTTCAACATGAATAACTCTTTAGTTATTGAATATTGAAAAGCCTAAAAAAAGAATCAATAAAAATATGATTAGTATATTAAATCTAGATAGATATATCATTAGTTGAAATCACGAATCAATTGAAGCTGAACTATCAGTAGAGTTCAACCTGGTCAGTTGTGAGATAGAAACGCACTGATGACAATGCTGAATGTGTTGCTCAATTGAGTGGATTAGTTGAAGTTAGATATTAACACCATTAGATGCCAGCTTACTTGTCTAGTGATTAGGCGCTCGCACGTGAGACTAATAGGTCTTGGGTTCGAATCCCGCGAGCGGGATCGTGCATGCGCACTGATGAGGAGTCGCAAACTAGGACAGAACGGCCGTCCAGTGCTTCAATGTTTTCCATGGTGGTCTAGCTTCAATTGACTCATGATCTCAACTATTGAAATTACTACAATCTCGACAGAACCCCTTCTGACACTAAATAGATATATTAATTTAGAGAAAAATACTAACCAATATGTAAGCCAAAAGTTCTCAATTCATTTTATTCTTAAAGTTGAAATGCAATATGGTAGTAGGAATTCGAAAATAGTTCAAGATTTTCATAACTAGATCATAAGCGGAGGTTTGGTGTTTATGATTTATAAAAATTAGATATCCGTATCACTTAACATCATTTCTTCCTTCATTTTGGTAAAAACTTATCAATGTAACAACAACAACAAAAATTAGTATTCCCATGTACATGTAACTAACGTCTTTCAAGTACAAAATACTAAATAATATAGAGAATTATTAATATTAGTAACTTTACTCGATATCATGTTTTCATACTATATAAAATTCTCAGTGCAAAGTATTTCAACAAGTTCCCGTTTCTTATTTCTTGATCGATCCTGACGATAAATAATGAGTGGTCGTCAACTAGATGTTAGCAATTCAGGAATTGATATCTGAATAATGTTCATTCTTGCCAATGTATATTGTCAGTCATCATGATGTCTCTGATTGTGTTCTTTCCTAACTTGTACAACGAAATGTCGTGAATTTTTGACGAACGCACCTGAATAGATTATAGGACTAATAAGCATAATGATGTGTTAAAAAAAAAACAGAAAAATAGATAACATGTTGAAATATCCAGATGGCTGGAACAGGTAGCCCACATATTTAATCAGGCCGCCTTGGTATAGGTGGTATAGGTGTCATTATCATATGTTGGTTATAACATTTAAGCAAACGTTAAATCATTCTAAGAACAGTTAAAGAAAGTTAAATTTAAACAACTGAAAATATTAAGCCTGTGTTCAAATTAAAAAATAACAGGATTTCCTTAAATCAGTTTACAATCAAACGTTTGTTTAAATTACAAAACTAGTTTTTTCAACATTCTACCTAGCTAGATAATTTAGACGGTTTTTTTGTAAGAAATGCAATGAATTATACCGCTGGAAAGATATATTGTTATATTTAAGTATACTGTGCATCAATGAACAGAAGGAATACATTGAGAAAGAGAATAGTATGCTGGTAAATGCCTAATGAACGATATAATGTTGAAAGGCCACTTAAAAGGTTAGATATACATGTGTTAAGGGACTATTATGAATCAGAAAACGATTCATATATTCAAGGTAACCACTCGAGCGTCTCAATCATTAACATATCACAGTGTACCCATATGCTATGTACGTTATGATTCGACCTCAGGCCATCAAGATTCATAATCGGTTTTTGTTTGTTTTTTTCTCTGCACAAATGGTTGATTAGACGTTAGATAGCGTTAATCAACAACTCAATCCGACGGAAGAAAAACAAATTACCGTAAGAACTTCGGGAACATATTTCGATATAATAACTAAACATCTAGGAAGACGGTTTACAACAAATCATCATCTATATGATGTGTTAATTAAATATGAATTAAATTATTCCAAATAATTATAGGTCGTAATTAAAATATTAGAGCAAACTATTTCGTTCGAATTAAGAAAATCAGGAAACAAATATTTTTCTAAACTTCAGACTTTCATTATAAGAAAAGATGGATAGTAGCTAACAGTGGAATCCATGACTCACATTTCGTCCTATTTAGATGAAGCGATGCCGTTGGAAATGAATCTTACTGGGTTCGAGTCCCATAGTGAACATCAACTCTGAGATGCAGGTACATCCAGCTGACGAGTGCTAAATAGGACGAAACGCGCGTCCTGGATTCCACTGCCCATTCCACTATCTATCTTTGTTTATAATGCTTGTGAATTAAGGCAATATCGAGGCAATAAGCGCAGGAGACATATATGCCAATAAGAGACTCATAAACTGCAGTCCTACACATCGATTGGAAGATTCAAGTAAACAATACCAAGTGGATTAAGACTTTAATTATTCTATTAACCATAAAATTTATTTTATCTCATATATATATTAAATGAGCTCGCTTTATTTTTTATTTTCACAGTTGAAATCACCAGTCGATTTGAGCTAGACCACCATTGAAAACCTGAAAGTACTGGACGATCGTTTCGTACCAGTATGGGACTCCTGAGCATTGCGCGTCCACGATCCCGCAAGCGGTCAATTTATTAGTTTTATTAATCTTTCGGCAAAGTATATTTTATCTAGTTCCAAATGTTTAAATTTCTTAGTGATCATTTGAAAACTATTTCCTAGAATTGCTTAGCACTTTTTTCGTTGGTTGAACCAGTGTTTTTCATGGCACTAAAGTTACTCAGGTGTATTAAAAATAGAGATATTCTAAACTGCTAGCAAATATTAAGTGGAGTAATCAGGTTTGATGTCAATTGTGCAATCCGCAACGTCTAAACGTTTATATCATGCGGTTGGAAATAGTTGGGATAAAAGTCTTAAATATACGTTTTGTAATAATTAGCTAACTTCAGTAAGAAATACCTGGAATCTTGAGGAAATCGTTTGCTAATTTGAGGTTTGAACCATCATCATCCAGCTTCATGGCCTGATATTAAACTACAAAAGTACTCAGGCAACATTTAATCTCGTAAAAGATTAAGATACTGAACACAGAGTTGTGACTAATGATGAATCATTTATCTGTAATATCAAACAAAATTTCGTCATTCATCAATTTTTAATCAAATATTGTTCGGACAACTTAGTCCCAACACTTTAAATCCACTGAACTGTAGTGATAATCTAATCACATTCTTCAGTAAACTTACACTCTTGTGTAACAATCTAAAGTTATACAGTTAACAGATTGTTATGATATTTGAATAAGTTCATGCCTTTAAAGAAAAATATTGTATGTAGTAATAAGATAAGTCGATTAGGAAATAACTTCATTTGTGACCAGTTACTATAAACTGTAAAACAACAAATCCATTATTAAAAAGAATAATGTAAGTTGTTTAAAACTACATAAAATATTCATTAGATTGAATAATATACCGTTTATTTATGATGAATTCAGTATGATATCGATAAGCTATAGATTCTCAAACTAGTGATTCATAGCTAGTTTTGATCCGTTCAAAGAATAATCTGTGTGTGCAAATTGATGAATAAAAAGCTGAATTAAGTATGGAAAATTGATGAAGCATGAAATATCGTAGATCATATTATACAATATTTAATTTATCAGTTTCTCGTTAGCATCTTTTTAGCCAAGTTATTTTTAACAGGATAAAGTTGTTGACCCCATGCACAACCCTTCTTCTTTATCTAGGCTTCGAACCAGCAGTAACCCCAGAAGAGCTACAAATGAAATTCGAAACAATAGTCTGATAACATCAAAGTCAGAATCTTTTATACAAACGTCAAAACAGTTCTGGTGCATGAAGCTGAAACTTTAAGAACTACTACAACCAAAAAGGTACAAACATTTATAATCAATTATCTATGCAAGATACTGAATGTCTGTTGACCGGATACCATTAGTAACAATTTACTATGTAAGAGAACAATGTAGCTTCTAGAGAAACAAGAAATCAGGAAAGGATGAGTGGGATATACATTTAGGATATCATCAAACTATATCACGAGGTGAGACCTCAATTGAAATCCTGATGACAAAAAGAAAAGAGGAAGACCAAGGAGCAGATTGCATCAGGAATTGGAGACAGACATCAAAAGAATGAATAGCAACTGGAAAGGATTTTCCAGGGCAGAGTTCGATGGAGAATGTTAATAGGTGGTCTATGCTCCTCGACGAGGGGTGACAGGTGTAAGTAATTAAGTATATAAGGAATTTGCTTGTTGAAGAATGACTATTCACTCATCATTTCATTTTGTTATAATTTTCTCTTATTCATACTAGGTTTGATACCTCAATTACTTCGCAGTATATCCATATATAATCAGGGTAAAACAGTTGTCATAGAATTATTATATCCATGTCTCTGATTATTTGTACTTAAAACAAGAAACCACTGAAATTCACATGACGTAAAAGTAAGAATACGGAAGACTGATACAAGTAAACAGTCACATATATGAAATTATAGCAAAATAGCACGTTGCATGTCATACTGAATATAGTTTAAGTTAACTTAATATAAAAAACACCATATCTTAAATAAGCATCATACTGAAGTAAAACAATGTTTTACTGAATAAAGTGTCACATTGAAAAATAAAACAGAACACGAGTGAAGACAATCGAATATATTTGAGCACAAAATTACAGAGCATCTCACTGAAATCTGAGAACCATATAGTAAATTGTTAATTTACAAAATATCAATCCATCATCTCAAACTTGACTATTTCTGCTGCAAATATCAATCCATTGTCTTAGATTTCATTGTTGATGCATTTTCATACTAACTGCGTTCCGTTCCCGTTCTTTCCTCATCGACCTTCTACTAAAATACATTCTATGCCTGATCACCGTTATATACTAATTGTGTGGATATATGTAACCGACACCACAATATTACACTAAATAAACACCATATTTAACTAGACACGTACGTAATATTGGAAAAGTATCACAATGAAATAAAAGTATAAATATGCTTATTTATCCTATTATATCAATAATGAACAAAAATGTTTCAAGAAAAGATAATTACATTCAATTACTAGAAATTTCGGCGAGACTTCAATTTATGGACGACCTTTGAACAAATATTAATCGACATTGAGAAATATTAGCCCATCAGCAAACAGTCACTATAGAATAAAAATATGTTATACAAAACCAAGGAAATAAAGGGGATACACTCCTTATACGTGGTTCAAAAACTTGTTAGAAAGAGGTTCAGTGGTTCTAAAATCGTAATGCATGCAGTAGAGGTAATCACCCATATGGCTACAGAATAGTCAGCATCTGAAGCCATGATAAAGTCTCAAAAACTCTTTCAGCCTCGACGACATAGCTTCAATATTGTTTGTGTGCACTCCGGTTGTTGAGTGCACAAAATGCTACTTGTGGATAACAACACGATGCACATAACCAAGCCCATGTAGGAGTCTGTACGCTCTCCAAACATCCGTATATATTTTAGTACCTGGTTGCAGTTAGTGTTACTGGTGCTTTTATTATTGAGTTCGCAATAATTGTCGTAATTCGCCTTAGTTAGGAATTATATTTGGGGTTTTCATCACCAACTGACATCAGCCATAATGCCAGAAATTTATTTAGCCAAATGGATGAAAGGCTTTCGCGTTAAAATCCGAGATCTATTATCATATACCTGATTGATTCGTCCATAAATTATAGTCCCGCCGTGTTATTTGTTATAGCCGCTCAATTATCACGTTTTGTACAAAATACCCTCTGAACCGATCGTACGTTAGCATTAAACACTGAAGTTGGCGTTGTAACCTTGATATCTTTAAAACGCCTCTGATTGACTCGTCCATAAATTACAGTCTGGCCGAAATTTCTACTCAATTATGAAATCAGAGGATAGACAGAAGTAATAATAGGTCACCATTTAAGATTATTGTCTTGATTTATGAAAGAATATTGTTTGAAATAATTACTGAATAGAGAATATAAATGAACTAGGAACTTTTCAGCAGTATTTTTGAATGATTTTTAAATTAGAACTTCTTGGAACTAGTGAGAAAATTTTCATCGAGATTGTTTCATTTTATTCTAGAAATAAGTTTTTTACATATCGTTTGAAATTGTCCTAGGAACTGCGTTTATTCATTATTCATTTGTTTTGTATAAGTTTATTTGAGACATGAGAGTTGTAAAATTAAAAATAATGTTCACTAAGAAAACAATGTAATAATATAATTGCTTCTGAATCTAGCCAATGACCGTACTATACGTCTCATTTATGTGATAACCTAATTTGATGCCATTATCAGTGACATAGAGATATTTGACTATTATTGAAATCATTAACCGATCGGTATTAAGCCACAATTGAAAACCTTGAAACACTTGACTTCCGTTTCGTTCTAGTATGACACTCCTCAGTATTGTGCATCTACAACCATACACAAGGAATCGAACACAAGATCTTCGGTCTCATGTGAGAACATTTAACTTCTAAATCAAAAAGCTGACTTCCAACGGTGTATTGATGTAACTACTAATTGTTAGTGGTACCAGAATTTTCTATTGAACTAAAGAATTAGACAACTAGTTTATTTTATCATTATTGATATCAAAATATTCGAAAATTCCATTCACTGACTAACCTCTAAACCACAAAGTCGGCATCCAACAGTGTCAGTGTCTATCCTCAATCAGTCTATGAGATTGCACGACCATCGTCCATTGTGTTTAGTAAGTAACTGTCTCAACTCTGGCATGGCTAAATTCCACTGTTCACATCTTCCCATTAAAACTTCGAGAATTACCTAGATGTCGTTATAGTGGTCTAGAGGTTAAGCGCTAGCGTACGGGTCAGGATTTTCTAGGTTCGTTTCTTGTGCACACGGTCATGGATGTGCATTGCTGAGGAATCCTATACTATAATGAATCAACTGTCCAATACTTTTATGTAAGAATGTTTTTGCACCTAAGTTACACTTTAATGTTCTATTATCAATCATTACAAAAACGTTTTCTTTCTCCTATCAATACTTTACTCATTCATTCAAAAACCGAATTGTAACAATTTTCTAAACTAATAATCAATAAATTCACTAGAAAAATACCGGCAATTATCATATTTCCCTCTATCTGATATGAAATGAACACTTTCTTATGTATTTTCATAACAGGTCACTGGTTAATAGAATATTAAGTTAACCATTTATACACGTACACACACTCACACACACACGTGTATACCTCTTCCTATCTAACCCTGAATATTGAATTGAATAAGTCATAATTCTGTTAAAAGCAAATGAATAACTACATAATTATAATAAAAGACAATTTGGCATCAACACATAATCTTATTTTTCTTACTATCATCATCGTTACAACTAAGTGAAAACAATTATACTAATACTGCCGCTATAAATAGTGATGGCAACAGTAGTAGTAGTAGTAGTAGTAGTAGTAGTAGTAGTAGTAGTAGTAGTAGTAGTAGTAGTAGTAGTAGTAGTAGTAGTAGTAGTAGTAGTAGTAGTAGTAGTAGTAGTAGTAGTAGTAGTAGTAGTAGTAGTAGTAGTAATAGCAATAATGATAATAATAATAATGAAACTTCTAGAATTTAATTGAATAAAATTAATTTAATATAAGTAAAAAGAAATAAATTGAATTTACATATGAATCATTATTTTCCTGATTACTTTATTTGTATTTTCAATTTTACTTTTTAATAAAAAGAAAATAATAACAAAATCAAGTAATAAAATAGACAATTACTGATAATTGAAATGTTGTATGTACATGTATCTATTATAGTAGTATGTTATTTATTTGTCCTTGTTTTTCAATTGGTTAATTGAATTGTTTATATGAGTCAAACTGAAAGTGCTTATTATTATTTCAATAGTCGAGATCATCAATTGAAACCATACCAACATAGATAATCTGGAAGTATTGGATGGCCGTTTCATCCTATTGCGAGACTCCTCAGCAATGCGCATCCATGATCCCGCTCGCGGGATTTGAACCCAGGACCTATCAATCTTGAGTGTGAGCGCTTAACCACTCGATTATCTATTGTTTATTGATTGACGTTGGTTTTTTGTCTATTCCATTCTTTTCGATAATGTAATGAGTAGACGAAGTTTATCAGAATTATGTGATATATTTGTGCAATACATTTCGAACAATCTGATCACACATTACGTGTTAAGACATATTTAAATGAAGATTAAAAGGTTAACTAGACAGTTTAAAGGTAAGCCGTAACAAAGAAGAAAACAATGTGACTACCACTCTGGATAAAAAATCAGTATTACCAGGGTAGATTAAGTGTAAGGACAAATTGTTTTTGAACGCATAAAGGGGATTTCAGTTTCCGTATAGCCAAGGATTCAATAAACCTTAGTATACATCCTTGAAGGTTTTTGTATAACACTACAAATACTGATTTGATGTCAACCTTATCACCAGTCTCAATCAAATGTTTCGCAATGGAGGATAATGTCTTTCTATCGTGTGACCTTATTTGGCCATCGAAATTCTATGTATTGCAAAAATATATCACATAATTCTGACAAACTTCGTCTTCTCGTTGCATTATCAAAATTTATTAAAGGGACTATTCTATTTTACATTAATGTAAGAATATTCGTATCAGAAGGGGTTTTGTGGAGATTTTCCTGGGTCCGAATTTCGAGAGGCGAGATCGTGGATGCGCACTGATGAGGAGTTCCATACTAGGACGAAATGGCCATCCAGTTCATCCACGTTTTCCACGATGGTCTAGCTTCAATTGACTCATGATCTCAACTACTGAAATAAGAATATTCAAGTGAAAAGAAATGTTGATTATGTAAATTGTGTTTTAATAAAAGAATTTTTTATTGGATAAATTAGTTCGAATTTAGATCATGCTATACAGGACGAAACGCGCGTCCTGGACTCCACTGCTTGACACTATCCATCATTGCTTATAAAAAGCTTGTGAATTAAGGCAATATCGAAGCATACGCACAGTATGCACATATGCCAATAAGTGACTGATCAATTTCAGTCCTAAAACATCAATGGGAAGATTCAAGTAAAACAATACCAAGTGAATCATGCTATAAAATGTTTTAACAACTGGATATCCAATAAACAAAAAGGGAGGTTTATTCATTAAGTGTGAGGTTTTTCAATGATGCAGACATATGGTTTTATACATCCTCGAACCAAGAATCAAGTTTTGTGATGGTTATCACTAATGGTGTTAATTTAATCTAAGTCAGCTGTTTGGTACGTGTGATTTTCTACTGCGTTTAGGTGTGATAGATATATCGATTACAAACACACTTTTAGCAAAGTAAAACTTCTATAGAATATCAATTTCTTTTAAATATTCTCTAATGATTGATCTATTCGGCGGTTGGCATACTGCAGTTCAGTCATGAATATGAGCGCATTCTTTTTAAGGATAAGCTCAAAATGGTTTGTTTTTTCAGAATTTTGTATGATTGAAAAAATTCAATCTTTTAGATATCATAACAGCCTGAGCGGTGATATGAGACCACTCATTGTCTAACTATAAAAAAGTGGAAACCAATGGTGATGACAAAACAAGTTTGAAATTAAAAATTCTGATGCTAAATTTTAGAGAACGAACAAAAAGTCCATACAAATCAAAATTATTTCTCTAGAGAAGTAACAAAACGTTTAAAGCTGTTTCCTATGAAGTTCCTTATGAAAGCCTATTATCAGCTTTCTAACTTAATATTTTAGAAAGATTGCAGCATAATATTATTTGTCAGAGTGTGAATAGATTCTCGCTAAAGATTTGTTCATGAGTTCTTGTAAATATAAATATTTTTATCGCAAATTCACAGTAGAATACGGTGGATCTGATGCAGATATGAAGGAGTGGATCGGCAAAGCAAGAGCAGCATATTTACAATTGAAGAAAATCTGGAACTCAAAACAGCTGTCTGTCAACCAACAGCAAGGTCAGAATTTTCAACACAAATGTCAAGGTAGTTCTACTGTATGTAATAAAAACCTGGAGCACCACGAATGTCATCATCCAGAAGATACAAGTGTTTATTAACAGCTGTGTATACAAAACATTTCGAATCCGTTGGTCAGACATTATCAGCAACAACCTACTATGGGAGAGAACAAATCAGATGCTAGTAGAGGAAGAAATCAGGAAGAAGCGCCGGAAGTGGACAGGACACACATTGAGAAAAACACCCAACTGCGTCACAAGACAGGCCCTCACATGGAATCCTCAAGGCCAAAGGAGGAGTAGAAGAAGACTATAGAACACATTATGCCGAGAAACGGAGACAGACATGAGAAAAATGAACGAAAATTGGACAGAACTGGAAATGACGGCAAAGTTGGACAGAGTGAGTTGGAGAATGCTGGTCGTCAGGCTACGCTCGATTGGGAGTAACAGGTGAAAGTAATTAAAGTAAGTAAATTTACAATAATCTACAAAATGATTATTAACGAATTCCTTGCAGATTTAGTTAAGTTGAATTTCAACACAAAATTCATGGGTGGAAATGATTATCTATATTGACATTTATACTTAACCAACTCATTTTTCATTCAATATCATAATTTGTTTGACAGATTATTTCGATAACAAATTCAAGTCACACAGTCATTTTAATTATTTAAGAATGAGACGCGAGACTATAATTTATGGATGAACCAATCAGATTTAAAATAAGACATCTTGGATTTCAGCGCGAAGTTCATCAACTCATTTGGTTGAATACTATTTTGGTATTCTAGCTGATGTTAGTTTGTAATGAAAACATTAAATTTAATTCCGAACCCCAACCATCAACTGTAAATCGTAATACTAATTCTTCACAGTGGTTTATAATCATCCGTTAGTCCTAGTTAGTAACTGAACATTTTCAAGATCCTTTTAGCGTTACTCAAAGGTCGTCCATAAATTATGGTCTCGATAGATAAGAAAACTATCAATATTAAAAGCCTTAATCATATGATTTTAAAAATAAAAAATAATTCACTTTTGAAATTCATGCGAATGTTCCGATTTCTCTTCCTTCAGTTGGATTGAATCATTCTTATATAGTAGTTACATTAAATATAAATAAATAAATCAAAATATAAATGAAATAAAAACAATTAGGTGAAAATAAAAAAAGGGTAACCATCAATATAAGAGGCTACACTAAGATAGTGCAAATGTCTTAGTAAGTCACTAATCATTTTTGACAAAAAAGTCACTTATCATGAACATACAGACGGCCCGTTCAAATAAATGTGCTACCTGTTCCCGCTATCTAGATATTTTTTGTTTGTTTCAACAGATCATTATATTAATTAATTGTATAACCTGTTCAGAGGCGTTTATGAAATGCTTACGGCATTTCACTGTACAAGTTAGGAAAGAACACAATCAGAGATGTTGTTTCTGGTAATATGCATCGAAAAGAGTGTACACTATTCACATAGCGATTCCTGAACTACTAACATCTAATTGGCGATCACTCAATATTCATCATCAGGATCGATTAAGAAATAGGAAGCGGGAACTTTTTAAAATAGTTTGTGCTGAGAATTCTATATTGTACCAGAAATATGATGGTGAATAAAGCCACTAATAATAATAATAATAATAATAATAATAATAATAATAATAATAATAATAATAATAATAATGAAAATAACGTCGACTTCAAAGATCTTCAAAAAAACCCTAAATAGAAGAGATTTAAATTCTATTAAGAATATTTCATCACATTAAGATTGAGATGAACGTTCTCTACTAGCCTAATTTTTATGAATTGTCATCGTCTATATGGATGGTTTCATTGAACTATTTTAGATTAGTTATTATATGTGAAAATTATATTTGAAATAATCTCAGACATCAGAATTTAAATAATTCCAATGTTTCGTCCAGTTAACTTGTCTGAACTTCCTTCAAGGTAATAATCTTTCCCTATAATTGGCGCCTAATTTCTATCAACCTATTCGTTCTAATCTTGATGAATATTCATATTGTGAATTAATGATAACTATTAGCTAATTATATCACATGTTAGTAAAAATTAATAAACTAAATGATGATGAAAATTGTTATTAGATTAGTTTATTAATCAGTGATTATTTAATAAATAGAAGTTCAAATGTTTATCTTTACGTAAGTTTAGTTTCTAACTGGATTGTATACAACTTTTTTTCTGGAAGAGGATTATGTAACTAGTCTAAATTGATAATTGGAAAGAAATACAAGACTTAGAATAAACTTTGATAAATAATCTACAAACAAACATTTGAAATGAATATAGACAGTAATTCATCCTTCATACAGATGTATATCAGCGAGACAATACTGTGGAGTATAGATAACTGTCTGTAATAAAACTCTACACATAAACATCCAAAATATAAATATTGATATATGATACTATTGTTATGATTAAATTAAAAGTCTGTTGAATAAAAATTTAGTAGTAGTAGTAGTAGTAGTGGTAGTAGTAGTAGTAGTAGTAGTAGTAGTAGTAGTAGTAGTAGTAGTAGTAGTAGTAGTAGTAGTAGTAGTAGTAGTAGTAGTAGTAGTAGTAGTAGTAGTAGTAGTAGTAGTAGTAGTAGTAGTAGTAGTAGTAGTAGTAGTAGTAGTAGTAGTAGTAGTAGTAGTAGTAGTAGTAGTAGTAGTAGTAGTAGTAGTAGTAGTAGTAGTAGTAGTAGTAGTAGTAGTAGTAGTAGTAGTAGTAGTAGTAGTAGTAGTAGTAGTAGTAGTAGTAGTTCAGGTAGAATTCAGGAAAGTGTAGTTATTATAGTGATAAATTGGCAAAGAAAAGATACTAGTTAGATATTTGGTGATTAAGGAACTGATACAATATTGAGTCTCTCTTATTAAAAACAACTTGTATACCACATAAATAAGAACTTTCGTCTAAATTTGAACGATTAGTTTCACAATATTTGGGTGCCGAGTTAATGTCAGTCATCAAATCCAACGTCTCGCCTGGCAATCAGGTCCAAGCTTTTTCAAGGATAATATAATCAAACTACAAAAATATTATCGAATATAATTAGGTGCATGGTTCTCTGGTTTACTGTACACTGAATACGTCAGCCAATCAACGTTAACAATGTTTAAAGTATACAGTAAACCAGAGAACCATGTACCTATTTATATTCTATTATTTTGTTGTTTGATTATATTTTCCTTGAAAAATCTTGGATCGGATTGCCAGGCGAAACGTTGGATTTACTTTAAATTCTTTCGCTGAGATTTTACAAATACATTCTTCCTCTTTAATTTGTATATTATGTTATAAAACTTAACAATACCTTGTCTAATCGAACATCTCCAGATAAAGTTCCCATAAAATAGTCTCTAAATTGGTAATAGGTTTTAGCGATCGTTAGTACTGCTCTCGATTTCACGTATCCTATAAAACATTGGCAGATACTCTAACATGTTGTCTTCGGTATACATCTAATAGTCTTGTATAAGGCTCGTTTATGACTTTAATTTGTTCATAAGAAAGCTGTATATGAATATTTCATAATGGGTTTTCAGTTGTCATCCCATTTTCTGGAGGGTAAATAAAATCTCCTTATAAGATCAGTCCAGTTATCTTGCTGTAGAAATCTCAAGATTCATTTTAGCAAGTAACATTTTTCTATAATTGTCTCGAAGATTTTATTAGACGATGTAATACACTACTGACTAGTAGTATTCAGTAAAATTAATTCCTGTTTTTTTATCGTTTATTTATAAAATTAAAAAGTCTGATCAATAACATTGAATGATAAATGATCAACCACGGAAATACAAACTTGTGAATCGTCAGATTTCTACTATGCGCTTTGATAGTAAACGTTTGCCTTAAAACATTTATTATTATTATTATTATTATTATTATTATTATTATTATTATTATTATTATTATTTGATCACGGAGATATTGGTACAAGAAGGTACTAAATACATATGCGCCATACAAATCTCATCTGGTTTGTGCGAGGGCTGTGATACTGCCCGGATGCCCAAACCGAAATACGTGATTTTCTTAGGGGGCCACACCCAGAGACTTCGACCTAAAGGTTCGATACAAAAGGCAGTGGAGCATCGTGGGAAGATGCAGTCCAATAGTAGCCGGAAACCAACAATTGGTTCATACGCCATTTGTTCCTTCAAGATACTGTAGCTCATGTGCACCATCGGTTTGGAATCAGGGATTTCCAACTCCCCTAGGTGGAACCTCCATGTCCATCAAACCGGTTAAGGCGCCAGACATTCACTTTTCATCCTCTCAATTTCGTGAACAACAGTAATGTCACGAGAAGGCGGTGAGTAGGACTTCCCTGGTAGAGTCTATGTACGCGTGGCCATGTCAGAGCATTTCGAGAAGGAGAGCTGACTCTCCCCACTCTTGGCCATACCAAAGCATTTGTGGGCAACCCGGAAGTACTGGACGACCGTTTCGTCCTAGTGCGGGGCTACTCAGCAGTGCGCATGCACGATCTCGCCTCGTGGGATTCGAACCCAGGACCTACTGGTTTTGCGCGCGAGCACTTAACCACTAGACCACTGAGCCAAAACATTAATAGTGTTGTATGATTCCATCCATAGAACTATTCACAATCTTGTTTTTATTCAAATCATAATATCTTGTCTAAGATTTAAAACTTTAGTTATTTTATGATCAACTTATGATCTTTATACTTTAAATATTCACATTCAAATTATACAGTATCTTTATATATAAACATAATAGATAAATTCTATTTTTATACTGTAACATGTAAATTGGATCATTTTGGTCAACCAATTCATGATATAGATTTATATACATACAATGTGAACATTTAATTATATACAAAATATAATTTTATATTGAATTTCTTAAGTAACAAAATTAACAATTATCCTTATTGAAATCTGATGGGATGTGTAATGTATACAAACACAACATTTTTGTTAGGACATAGAAACATTTAGACAAAAGTAACAAAAATGATTGATGTTTCATGGTTTTTATTGATTTATATCAATTTAATTTGTAGAATGTAACTTATATAAAATATTAACTAAATAAGTTACTTGTAATTTACAATGAAATATGATACATTTAAAGAGATTTTATATAGTTTAATTGTAATCATCTGAAAAATTGTTGGTTACATAATCAGTGGTTACAGTTCTTGCCTCAAGAATTTATTCCGTAGGATTGGATATTTTTATCTGAGTTATGATTTACTTACTTACTTACTTACGCCTGATACTTCTCGTGGAGGAGAATAGGCCGCTGATCAGCATTCTCTATCCAACTATATCTTATTCAATCCTTTCCAGTTGTTTCTAATTGCCATTTGTTCTTTTGATGCCTACTTCAAATTCCCAATACAGTGTGTTCTTTGACCTTCTACTTTTCTGTTTCCTTCCAGGTTTCCAAGTTAGGGCTTACCTCATGATGCAGTCTGGTGATTTCCGCAATATATGTCCTATCCACTTCTAATTTCTTTTCCTAATTTCCTCTTCAGTTGGAAGCTGGTTTGTTCTCTTTCTCTTGCTGATGGTATCCTGCCATAAACTATAACTTATTCATCGTTAATTGCTTAACGCTTGACATCATTTTATGAACTGATGAATTGGTTTAGGTCGATCAATTGAAAACGAGCCTGGGATTAAGGATTATTTTTTTAATTTTTAGATAACAACAGAAATTGATTTCCTTAAACAGTAATTGACTAGTGAATTGTCTCATTCGTAGCCAAAATTTGTACTTTTATTTTATTTATTATAACAATACTGTGAGTTAAGTTAAACAACCAGTGTTATTTCATTCCAAAAAAAGGGTTTATGTCAAACTTAATAAAATAATAATAATTGAAGGTTAGAAATATAGTTCAGGGTCAGAATTTATTCATGAAATCAAAACGACTCTTAGTGATATCTTACAAATAGGAATTAAGAATCAGTTTGTGGAACTTATATTCAAATAATGAAATTAGTAGGTTTTACCACCAAAAAACAAAAATATTAGGAGAACAAATCTGTAAAAACATAACACGAGAAGATACGATAGTTGCATTATATAACATATTGAGTATTAAATCTTATATATGTGCATAGGTATACTTGAACTATATATATAGTAATCGAATTCATGAGGGGTAGTTTGTTGGATTTGGGACCTGTCATTTGGACATATCTAGATCCTAGAGTGGATGTCTTATATTTTCCTAGATTTCATTTCTAACCGTAATTCAAATTTTATTAAAACTTATGGCGATTGAGCTCAAAATACATATATAACAAAATAAACCGGTCAATTAGACTCTTTAAGATTAGTGATGAAAAAGTCAAAACGTTTGAATTATACAAATATAAGTGCGTGCTAATACTTACTTAATGATGTGGAATTCACAGTTAAAACAGAACTAATGTGACGGGCGGTGTCCGCAGTCTGATACTGATACACGGTATGCTACGTGCTAATCCCCCAACTGACTACTTGAGCGAGTATGGAATAGTGAGCAAGAAATGTATTGAACTTCAAAATGAAAAGCACAAATACTCATTTTTGTTACCATAGGACCTCTCACTGGAATCATTTCAAGCTAAATACTTACCTTTAAAAATGACTACTTCTTTTAGCAATCTCTAACTTTATTTGAGATTTTAATATATCTCGCAAGCAATAAACATCATGATATGTATACCAGCAATATTACACAACAATTAACTTACAAGTAATTGAAAAAGTGAATTTCTCCAATAACTTAAATCGAGTGTACGGGTTTAATTTTGAGTTTGCGTTGAGCAAATAAACAGACACAAGTTTAAAAGTACATTTTGGAAAGTGTAAAAAATTGTATCCTTCATTATACTGTAAGATCCATTTAAAATCTCTTACTTACGTACATTATTACGCCTGTAACTTCTCGTGGAGGAGCATAGGACACATCTAGCACTATCCGTTCGATCCTGTCTAGGGCGATCCTTTTCAGTTTTTATTAATCCTTCTCACAACTGCTTCCAAGCTCCGACGTAGTGAGTTCTTAGTCCTTCCACTTTTCTGTTTCCCTTAAGGATTCCAAGTTAGTGCTTGTCTTGTAATGCAGTTGATGATTTCCGTAATGTGTGTCCTATCCACTTCCAACATCTATTCCTAATTTCCTCTTCAGCTGAAAGCTAGTTTGTCATCTCCCACAGAAGGCTGTTTCTAATGGTGTCCGGACAATGGTTGTTAAATATCTTGCGTAGACAACTATTTATAAATATTTGTACCTTCTTCATGATGTTTGTGGTAGTCCTCCAAGTTTGAGCTCCGTATAGTAGGACTGTCTTGATGTTCGTATTGAAGATTGTGACTTTGATATTAGTTGACAGTTGTTTTGAGTTCCAGTCTTTACCATTACGCCCGCAACCGATCCTCCTTGTTCACTGATGATGCTTCTCAGGTATGTGAAGGATTCCACATCTCCCAGAGTTTCGCCATCAAATGTGATTGATTTGGCTGATGTTCTGCGTGTTTTATTTGCGGATGTTGTTTTTTATTTGTGTATGTTCAGACCCACTGATTCAAATCGTTTAATTGATTCTAAGCTGTCCATTGTATTCCGTGCTTTCCCCCAGATGTCGAGGTCTTCTGTACTAGTTAAAAATAAAGTTCATGTTTATTATCATGAGACTAGATGAACATTCTACGAATTAAGTGCTTCCAGGTTATCAACAGTAAATAATCCGATGGTATTTACGCTTTCTGATTTATTCAATTTTTCAAAGTGACATCAACTTTACGATTAACGAATTCTCTTAGATTGTTAGTAGTAAATAGTGTTTAGTGCAACAATTTAATTCAACCATATTCATTAATAATTATCACCTTTTTTCTATGGTTCTCTTCAAATTTTCTTAACTTTTAATATTGTCATGCACTTTACTTTAATATATTTAAATTTATTTGTTTATTTGAATAAATAATGGTACAAAGAGGCACCGAATACATATGTGCCACACAAGTCACTTGATTTGTGTGTAGGCTGTGGTACTGCCCGGCTGTTCAGATCGAAGCATGTGGTTTTCTTAGCGGGGGGGGAGGGCAACACCCGTAGACTTCGATCTAAAGGCTTGATACACAAGGCAGTGGAGCAACGTAAGGAGATGCAGTCTCGTGGTAACCGATGACTAACGATTGGTTCATACGCCACTTGGTACCGCAGTATCCTAAAGCCCATGTGCACCAATGATTTGGAATTAGGGTCTTCCAACTCCCTTAGGTGGAACCTCTGTGTCCGCCACCCTGGTTAAGGCGCCAGACATTCGCTTTTCATCCTCTCAATTTTGTGAACAGCAGTAATGCCAGGAGAAGGCAGTGAGTAGGACTTCCCTGACAGAGGTTATATATGCGTGTCTATGTGAGAGCATTTCGAGATGGAAAGCTAACTATCCCTACCCTCGACGGTATCAGGGCATTTTGGGACAATACATTAAAAACTAATTTGTTGATCATTCTAATTGATAAACAAATAGAAACAAATTTTTCATTCATAATCCATTCAATTATTCAATGATTCAATAAATTATTTGATGGTTAAATAAGGTAGAGAATTCAAATGGTAGACAAAGATCTTTTTCATAAAAATAGATTCATTTTATCAGTTCAATTTTAACCAATAAAGTGTACATTTCCAATATCATTGATTTTGTATTTCTTTTAATGAAACCATTTCAGTTATTTTGTTGTTATCTATGGTATATTTGTAATATGCAACTGACTTTTATAAATAAAGATTATTTTTAAACACACTTACTGGTAATATTAAAGATGTGTTACCTACCATTGTATGCATATTATTCATTGTCTTGTCTTTTAAAATCTTTCTTTCTTACAAACCGAACGATTTAAATCTAAGATAGAAATCTTAGATTCATTAATTCTTAATTCATGCTTATCAGTAACTTCGAAATGATTTCAAGAATTTCTTACAAGAAGTGGTAATCACTGGAGTTCGATTAAGTTGTAAATGAGACACTTATCTACTATTTATATGATCGGATAATTGGTGATCTAAATTAGGAGTTGATTAAAGTTATTAATGTGAATCATTGAATATTAACTTATTGTTCTTAAATCATGAACTTAAAAGTTGTCGATCCAATCTCAGTAGATGTCATGAATGGTCCTTACTATGATGTTCTATCCTAAATTAAAGTAAATATTTAGTACTTTCCTGTTTTCAGCAATATTTTAAATGGTATCAATCCTTCACGTAAACTGATCACAAACACAAACATTGTTTTTATGTTATTATAAACAATTGAATATAATTTAGGTATTTTTGAAAGAAATAAGCAGAGTTTTAGTTGATTACTTTGATAACGACTTAAAAGTGATTTTCAATGTATAAGCTTAAGAAAACCTCTGCCAATCATCTTAGATTAGGTCAAAAGTAAGAATTTTACGATTATCGTCAGTTACTGTTTTTTTAAAGCTAATAAACTGAGATTCAATGGTTTGTATACCCACTTAAAACTTTTACATGACATACTATAAATTCACATTTAATTTCTCCAAGATCTACTGTCTCACACATAATCTGACTAAAATAAGTTTCCTGAAAATTAGACAAAATTCCGAAGGTAAACAATAATGTAGAAAATAATACCACATAATATTTCCCAATGTAACTAATCATTAAATAAACATTTTTAAGTAAAATACTGTAACTATTCAGGTTTTATTATACAATGCCAAAAAATTCCTATTTGTATATTATCGACATTTTTTTTCAAAAGTTGAAATCATGAGGCAATTGACGCTAGACCATCATGGAAAACCTGAAAGTACTGAATGGCCATTTCGGTTTACTACGGGACTCTGCAGCAGTGTGCATCCATGATCCCACACCGCGAGATTCGAACCGAGGATATATCAGTCTTGCGCGCGAACGCTTAACCACTAAAACCACTGAGCTGGCCGGCATCCAACAGTGTTAATGTCTAACTTCAACTAATCCACGAAATTGAGCGACACATCCACCATTGTTATCAGTAAGTTACTATCTCACAACAGATCTGGTTGAACTCCACTGGTAACTGTTTTTCACTAGAACTCCAGGATATACATCTTTTTTCAATTACTATGTTTAAAATACAAAATGTAATTGGTCTTAGTTTAATTTAATAAAGAAACGGATTGATGAATAAGAGTGAAATAATCTAAAATAATGCAAAAATGAGAAGTTATAGTTAATGAAAAATCAATTCAATTTATGAACAGTTTCTTAAGGTTAGCTAGAGTAAATATATGTAT
The DNA here is from genome assembly GCA_944470205.2 of Schistosoma margrebowiei. Lineage (NCBI taxonomy): Eukaryota > Metazoa > Platyhelminthes > Trematoda > Strigeidida > Schistosomatidae > Schistosoma > Schistosoma margrebowiei. The sequence goes on along the minus strand of OX104026.1, from coordinate 33,291,274 downwards.
TGAATATTATTTTCTGTAAAATTTTATCAAATTACAATTGTATTCATGAGAATAATAAAACAAAATTAGAATTCTTTTGAAATTCTTGATTAATTTTAGCTGAGACTATGAACCGATCAACGTATGGGACATGTCATCAGTGTGCATTCATTATCTCGCACACAGGGATTCGGACCCAGGACCTTCAGTCCTGCTCATGAACACTTAACTCTGGGACCGATGAACCGACATCCAACGGTGTTAATATCTAACTTTAACCAATCTACAATATTGCGTGACCAACTTCCATTGTCTTCGGAGCGTAACTGCCTCACACCTGACACGGTTGAACAATTATTTAACATAAATGATAGCTATATGAAAGACAATAATAACAGAGTAGTAAACACTTATCGTTTGCTTCAAACTAATAAGAATCAAAGTATTAAAGATATATAAATGGTTGAATAAATCACCAGATGAGGTTATCATTTGAGAAAATATGTCATAAAAGCAAATGAATCTTTTAAATTCATCAGTTAGAAATTTTTAACTGATTTTTCATATAAAACCACTGAAAAACATGAGGGTGTTGTAAAATCTTTATTCAGTATAAAACGCTTGATCAGTGTGCACATATCCATTAGCCATAAAAGCAATACAATCGTAAAGTATAGTAGCAAACGTACTATTTTTTGGATCTTTGAGGCTATATCTTATTTACGACGTTACCAATAACATGACGTACAACATGAATAAATTTTGATCGTCCATGTTCTCTCACTAGACCTTCAAGAATTTTCTTCGAAGTTAGTTATTACTGATTATATTATTATCGTCCAAATACAGTCTTTATAGGGATTCTTTAATGAAAATAATCTTTATAAACTTCTTATACTCATAAATCCAACAAGTTAGAATCAACCTTAAAACGCTATTTCGTGGTGACATATTGGTTTAAAATATCTTTCAAATGTATAATCACATTTTCAATGGTTATAGTAAATCACTTGGTGATAAATACTTATTGTAATCAGAGAGGAGTTTTGTGAATATTATAGTAATTTAATAGCTGAATACATGAGTTGATTGAAGCTAGACCACCATGTAAAACATAGAAGCACTGGGTGGCCATTTCGTCGTATTGTGGGACTCCTAAGTAGTGTGCATCCACGATCCCGCCTCGCAAGATTCATATCCAGGACCCATTAGTCACGCGCATGAACGATTATCCTCTAGACGGCCGAGCCGGCATTCAACAGTGTTAAGGTTTAACTTCAACTAATCCACGAAATTAAGCAACACATCCACCACAGTAGGACGAAATGGCCGTCCAGTGCTTCCAGGTTTTCCATAGTAGTCTAGCTTCAAATGACTTGTGAATTCGAATATTTATTGGTCTTGTATATAGTATTTATAAATAACCATCTTTATATGGCATTCATTGATGTTAGTCAACTTATACAATAAGTGTTTTATGCTTCAATGATTCTTCTCTTTCGAATCACATATTTTGATTATTATAAATATTTATTTTTATAAAATAATTTTATGTTCTTGTCTAAAGCTAAAATGACCTTGTTAGTTATAGCATTCAATTGGATTAAGCTTATATACAATGCTTACCCTAAATAATTACTGAACAAATTAGATTGCTTTATAATCACATATTAGATAATTATGTAGATTAAATATTTATAATATATGCATAAATTACCTTAATATTTCATAAGAGACAATTTCTGATAAGAATTATAGGATGTAGTGCGTAGACTTTAGTATCTACACCTTCATCTTCAATCAACATATACAGAATAATGTGGTCACCAAAACAATAGGCATTGATTGTTTATGGAGATGTTCTCTTTTTAAATAGACAACTGTTATCATCATAAACTAAATGATATTAGATAACTGTTTACGTGTAGTTCATAACGCACTAGTAATGCGTATTTACTACTTTGTACGGTGTAGAAACCAGATTTACGGTAATTACGATAAATTTGGTCAGTGAATTAAAACTTGTTGTTTAATATTTACAAACTTCAATTCCTTTTTTTATATATTCATCTATATCAGGCCCGTGATAAAGATTACCTTGAGGTATACCGTTCATTATTTTATAGTTTATATTGTAATGAGAATAAGTTATGACAGAAGATAATATAACCTTCAGCTTGCTATTTATGTTGATTGAAAGTATTGCTTTTGAATTTGTAAGCAGTTCATTATTGCATACGTAAACGTCAGAAATATTTTCCCTGGAAAAACTGTTAGTTATGTTAACTATGTACTCATATCATCAAACTGAATCACAGAACGAGCCTTAAATTCTGATCCTCACAACAGAGGGAAAATATGTAGCTTTAAAACAAAATTACACCATGAATTAAAAGCAAAGAGTAAAATAATGAATAGCATTTATCAACAATTGAAAAGGAGAGCTTAGGACAGAATAGCCTAGAAATTCCTAGTCGGGAGCTTATACTCCACAAGTGATAACAAGTGTAAGTATGTATGAATGCTGATTATTCTAAAAATGTGAAGAAAACAACAGTGAATACTAAGTAATATATATTTTTTTTAAAGAAAATAGTGTGACATTATATTAACTACGTTTCTAGAATTAACCAATGAATAGACAATTCACATTTTACTTTCATTATAAACACTCAAAGTAATTGATTAATTTAAAGAAGAAAAAAGCATTAACTGAGCGCATCATAATGAAACATCCAACACTTCTTTTCCTACCTTACAACTTCTAAATTATCAGTGATTTTGAATCAATAATCTTTTCCAAAATGGAGGGGGAAAAAAGAAAAAAAATCAATCAATATTCATTTTTTTCCCTACAAATTGATTGATTGATTGACAGTCTAATGAGAATAAATTTCATTCTGAAGACTGATTTTTATCTTCATTAAAAACGTTACCTGTAGTGTGCTTCTTGTTTTATATTTTTTTTGGCACATTTGCCTCACAACTATGTTGTTTTTTTCGTTTCTCTAATGAATATACATAACAGACATAAATAAGTTAATTGATCAAATAGTTTTTTTCTTTATTAAACTGATTTGTTGAATAAATTCTCTATTAAAATCTATAAAATATAACTTATCTACAAATTTAAGAGTAATTTTATTGTTAACCAATCTGCTCACTGGTGACTGACTTCAAGAGATACTCTTGGAGTTCTAGTGAGAAGCCGTTACCAGTGGAGTTCAACCAGGTCTGTTGTGAGATATCAACTCACTGAAGACAATGGTATACGGTGGCGCAATTTCGTGGATTAGTTGAAGTTAGACATTAACACTGTTGGACACCGGCCAGCTCAGTGGTCTAGTTGGTTAAGCGCCTGGCGCGAGACTGATAGGTTCGAATTTTAGATTTGTATAATTGAAAATAGGGTAACATTAAACCGTCAACTATTTCAAATTTGAGACTTCATCTTTACGTTTTGATATCTAATTCTGTGTCTATGAGTCAATACTTTTTAGATAAATGTTTAAAGTTTATTTTGATTATGATACAAATTTATCCTACTTTATATCAACAATGAAGCAATCCTTCATTTAGATTCCTCAAGGACAAAAGAGACAAGGAAAACCAAAGAACACATTTTGCCGAGAAATGGAGGTAAACATTAGAACAACGAACAACAATTCGATAGAACTAGAAAGGAAGGTCTAGTATAGAGTGGGTTGGAGAATGCTGGTCGGCGTTGAGAGTAACTGAGAGTAACAGGCGTAAGTAAATAATATCAATGATGAGTTGATAACCTGAGTACGACTTAATTGAATTTATATTAAAGTATACATGTACTTTCTAAGTATTTTTATAACGATTTCTTAGTTTCAGAATAATCTTAATCTCTAAATACCGTCTGCCAAAGAACTTCAAGTCTATCGAAATTTTAAAATTAATTTATTTATATCCCATCATTCTATTGCAATAAACCCACTACAAAACTGAAAAATTGTACCATGTGTAGTTTAATGGTTATGAACAATTGAGTAAAACTAATTTTGTCGATTTCCTTGATTTTCGGTAGCTTTTGTAACTGACCTAACAAATTTTATCTATATCTTATGACGTTGGGTTTACTTAAGTGAATGAAGTTGAGTGATATGTGTTTGGTAACATCAACTTATTTAACAAAATAATCTTACCATAAATAAATCATTCGTGTAGTTAAAATTCCATGACAAAATTCAGGCAAATATTCAGGATAGTAAATATCTAACAAACAAAACCTATGAGACTACTCTTATCAATCTAAGTAATCATTTATATTCAACTCAAAATCCATTATTAACTTACTATTATTAGTCCACTACAATTTATTGTAATAAAAATGTTTAATCCGTGAATAAACAATAAAAGTAAATTATTTTTAATGATGTAAAATAGACGTTTGTAACGTAAAAATAAGTGGGAACGAATTGATTTATGATCTCAACTATTAAAATTACTATAATATCCACAAAATCTCTTCTCATATTAATCAACATATGCTCACTAATAACTGGCTTCAAGAGGTGTATCCTAGAGTTCTAGTGAGAAGCAGTGACCAGTCGAGTTCAACCAGGTCTGTTGTGAGATAGTAACTCACTGATGACAATGGTAGATTTGTCGCTCAATTTATTGGATTAGTTGAAGTTAGACATTAACACCGTTGGATACCAACCGGCTCAGTGGTCTAGTGGTTAAGTGCTCACGCTCGAGACCAGTATGTCTTAAGTTTGAATACTGCGAGACAGGTTCGTGTATGCACACTACTGAAAAGTCCCATACTAGGGTGAGACGGCCATCTAGTGCTTTCAGGTTTTCCATGGTGGTCTAGCTTCAACTGACTCATGATCTCAACCAGTGAAATTTCTTTTTAATTAGTTTTTCATCACGGCTCTACACTATTATATATATATGAGATACAATAATGAAATAATACTCATCAAGTGGATACATTACGTAATAATTATATGATGATCAGTGGTTTGTGTTAATCTCTAAAAGTATATAACAGAATTACTGTTTATTGTTGAATAAATCAAATGAAACAGTAAGGCAGAATCGTGTTAGCACATTTATTTTTAATGAGTAACCATAAAATAATCCATAGACGAGATTGAATAAAGTATAAGATGAAATATGACATGTAAAAGTGATTAATTAAGATTAAACAAACACTCTATATCTAAATGCTGAATTAAAATGTTTCCATAGATTGACACAAATTGACACAGAACCATTGAAAATCAAAGAGCGTTGATAAACTTACCTACTTTTAGTTAAGCCTTCAACTGATGTTATTGATAGAGAGAAATTACTTTCAACTTATTATTTATTCAGAAGTTTGTCATCTTGTCTTTTATTTAAATTTTTTTTTGAAGGGAACTAGTACGTAAATATTCATCATTCATGTGATGTTTATGAAGAAGTTTTCATGTACTAGACTTAACTTATTTTGAATTGCACAACAAAAGCGAATAGATAAATTGAAGTAATGAAAAAAGGATAAATAAATTAAAATGACATGTGTACTTCATATAAATAAAATTTTCAATGAGATTTCAGTTAAATATTTTAGTTTAGTGAATATCAATTCATACTGAGTTTTCATGCCGAATATTAGTTGAAATTTCTAACGAACAACAAAGAAAACATCAATTATGATCCAGTCTACAAAGCTACATATTAATCTTTACTTACGTGATGATCATTTACTTCTGGTAAGATATACGTAAATACGAATCATCGCGTCGACAGATAGAATAATTGTGACAATCATGTTTACTGTATATAATCTAACAGACTGTGTATTCGTATAACCATCATTTTCGAATATTTATTAACTTATAATTAAGAAAACAACTGAGTATTTGAAAAATACAAAACATTATTCCGAATGATGTATTCTTAAGCAACATTAGAAGGAAGAGGAAAAATAGTTATTAAATAGTATATGAATGACAGTTACATTATTCTTTTCATACACACTTCAATTCTTTAGTTAATCAACATTTATCTTATTCAATATCAACTTTGTCATCACAACAATAGTAGCTAGAAAAACAATTTTTAAAGATAGGACAATGAAGACAACTAGACCACTATTATCAATTTCATCGTTGTTGATAATAACAGGATAACTGATCTTTATTACTATGTGTGTGGGGGGGATTGCGTAAACCATGATATTTCTCCTTCAAACTCTTCTCTCTCTCTCTCTACGTCTCACAGAGTGATGAACAGATACTTAAATAACCAAGGGTATAGATATCGTTTTTTTCGTGTGATCACGGAAATCAGAATATTGTTTATGTTAAGTGGAATTCAATGTAATCTAAATCACTCTCAATAGATTTGTAGTACATTTTGAATACATTCAAGTTATATCAGTGGAGATGTTTCTCTTTAATAATCACTAAATCATTATTGACAAAAATTGTTTAATCTTTTTTTTATTAGAAAAACACAATAAGAGAACTGTGTTAACACATGACTATAAAGTCTGTTCATGAATAGATGGATTTTTATAAAGAAGAATTTATTAATGAAATAAGTATTATATATTCAATTGAATAGATTTTTATGAAAATCATTTAGTAATAAATTTAATATTGATGAACAATAGGATATACGTTGAGGAAAGTACCCAATCGCGTCACAAGACAAGTCCTCAAAAGAGAAGAGGAAAACCAAAAAAACACATTTTGCCGGGAAGTGAAGACAGATATGAAAAAAAAATGAAAAAAAACTTGGATAGAACTTGAAAAGAAGGCTTAGTACACAGTGGGTTAGAGAATGCTGATCGGCGGCCTATATTCCACTGAAATTAACTGGCGTAAGTTAGTAAGTAAGTATTGATGAACAATATTCATTAGATATTTCAAATTGTTATTAGATTTTCGTGAACATTTTAATTTGAGTTATTAGATTAGTTATTTAGTTCTTTTCAATGTTTAACATCTACAAGAACTGAGTTTTCATTCAGTCTTGCTAAATAAGCAATCTTGTGAGATATATAAACTAACGAACATTTTGATATGTGATGAAGATAGAACCGGGTTACAGGATTGGTATTGCCAATCCTTGATTTCCGGCTTGATAATTTCTAACTATAAAGCTTATCAGTATTACGGAATAATTCGTTTTTTTCTTCACCTAAAGTGAAATATAATTGGTAACGTCGTCAAAGTAGAAAACATTGCATGAATGCAAAGAGATGTATAATGTTTATTCGTTTAGGTACAAATCGTACAAACAGCTACGATTTTCATTTTAGGGGTTGTGGAGATTGTTAAGTTTCTGATTGAGATCATGGATCAATTGATGTTAGACCACCATTGAAAGCCACAGTACAATGGAAGATGGTCACGCAACATTAACACCACTGGATGCCGGTTCAGTGGTCCAGTACGTTAAGCGTTCGCGGCGTGCGACTGAAGACCCCCAGGTTCGAATCTCGCTGGCGGGATCGTGGATGCGCACTGTTGAGGAGTCTCGCTATAGGACGAAACGGCTGTCCAGTGCTTCCAGGTTTTCAAAGGTGGTCTAACATCAATCGGTTCATGAGCTCAATCAAAAACTACGATTTTGCTATAGTTTAATTTTTTTAAGAAAACCTAACTGTAAAGGAAATTACACGACCATTTAGTTATTTACTCGAACATATTTCCGGAGCTTACGAATTATTAGAAATACTTGGACTCGAGTCCCGACGTGAAAATCAACTCTGAAATACAGGTAAATCCAGCTAGCGAGTCCTGAATGGGACGAAACACTCATCCTAAATTCCACCGCTAGCTACTATCCATCTTTTTTTATGAAGCTTGTGACTTAAGACAGTATCGAGGCAATCCACACAGGATGCAAAGATGCCAACAAGAGACTGATCAACTACAGTCCTAAACAACATTGGGAAGATACAAGCAAACAACACGAAGTGGATTTATACATGGACAAGGTCGATAAATTATCGACCATAAAAATAATTCATTGATGCTTCCATATAGAAGCATTATGCATGACTGACTGGGTTGTTTTATAAACCTGTGTAAGACCTGACTAAGTATTTGAAAGTAGACAGATTTGTATTTGCGTATAGGACTTTCCGTGCTGCAAGATTATAAAAAAAAGCAGTCGGGGGATTTTGGCAAGTGCATGAACCATTTAAGTTTGACTGTAGGAGGTTAGTGGAGACAGTTGGATTTTATAATTTAGATCACGGATTGATCCTAATAAAAAACACATTAAAAGCCAGATAGATTCAATCATTTGTTCCATCCTAGTATGAGAATCTTCAGGACTGACTATACACGGCTCACCATAAATCGAACCCTGGAATTTTCACTCTCAGTGAACGCTTAACCTTTAAAGTACTAAGGCATGTAAACTACCGGTTTCCGGCTAAATATTCCAAACATTAAGTCTTACCCTTGATACCTAAAAGTTCTTTACCCAAGTTTCATTACTATTCAGTAATTTTTTTTATTAATTAAATTTATAAGCTGAGAAAAATTTATTTCTGATCAAATCAAAAGTTTCTCAAGTTACACATGATATCGTTTTATATGGTTTATCAATGTTACAGTTCCCTCAAATGGCCACGCATATATAGCCTCTGCCAAGGAAGTCCTACTAACTGCCTTCTCGTGGCATTACTGTTGTTTACGAAATTGAGAGGATGAAAAGCACTTGTCTGGCTCTTTAACCGGTTTGATGGACACGGAGATTCCACCTAGGGGAGTTGGAAATCTCTGATTCCAAACCAATGGTGCACATGAACTACAGTATCTTGAAGGAACAAATGGCGTATGAACCAATCGTTAGTCACCGGTTACCATGAGACTGCATCTCCTGACATTGCTCCACTGCCTTGTGAATCAGACCATCAGGTTGAAGTCTTTGACTGTGGCCGCCTAAGCAAACCACCTGCTTCGGTTTGGGCACCCGAGCAGTATCACAGCCCTCACACATATCAAATGAGATTTGTGTAGCACATATGTATTCGGTGCCTCGTTGTACCAATAATCAGTGTTACAGTACACTTTATTCAGTATTGAAAATCAATTAAAAATATAGTTTGATTTAAATAATTGATATAAGATTATTAAACAGTCAGATACACTTCATTCCTACCAAAAAGATCACCTGTTTTTTCTAACATAATTTTGTAATAGTTATCTCGTATTTTTTGTTTGTTTTTCAAATAAACATAGTAACTAGTTTTCTCCTCTAAATTTAAATCAATTTAACTACCTCTCATTAATGTATTACGTAATCATTATTATCATCTACCAAATGTAACATAAATGGAACCATTAAAAGAAGAAAAAGAATAATCTATGTGATTTTCTTTTTTTTTACATTAAAGATTTTATCTGAAATCATTAAAATATCACTATACAACTTTTATCAATCCTTATTTTCACATACATGTTGCTATGCCTAATAGATTTCTTTTATGTCAACTTTATTGATTTATGTTATACAGTTCTAGATAAACTTCTGTATATGGAATTTTTACATTTACATAAGATATTTAACTTATAAAAGTGTTATATTTTGATTCTGTCTATCAAGATATAGAATGCCTTGGAGATTAGTTCATTTGAAATCAGCTTCATCATATATTTTACATCAGCTGCACATGGATTCAACATAAGGAAGTAATGTGTATTTGTTTCTTTTTTCTCTACACATCATTTCTATACTATTTCGAGACGTTTTTCACAGTGAACATTTTATCACTTCATAAAGAAACGATTCATAATTGTAGTATAATCTTTTAGTTTAAATTACATGGTCAATAACCATAATTAAATCGTTTTGCCAACTTTCATGATAAGGAAATCGTGAATTATGGAGTTTACTGTAAAAACTTTTTTGTATTAAACAGTTGAGATCATGAATCAACTGAAGCTAGACAACTATGGAAAACCTGGAAGTGCTGGACAGCCGTTTCTTCCTATTGCTTCCAGGTTTTCCATGGTGGTCTAGTTTCAATGGACTCATGATCTCAACAGTTTAATTTACTACAATCTCCACAAAACCCCTTCTGATACTTTTTTATTATTACTTTAGGACAATGATTAAAATTGAAAAAATGTAAACTAATGCATTCTAGCTTGATTATTTGAAATATAAAATGTGGACTAATAAAGTGACCACAATATTTTTCTGTGTAATTGTTAAAATGCTATATCAAAATTATAATCAACGAATCTTTCTATGATATAACAATTTAATTAGTTTTATATCTATGCATCACAAGTTAGTGGCTGGGTGATCTCATAGTTAAGTATTCATGAGCAAGATCAAAGATTATTGATTCGATTCGTGAATGTTTAGTGTTTAAGAATTCTATAGTATGATAAAACCTCTGCCTATTCCTACCTAGTGAGATGGTGAGAACAAAACTTCACCAAAAAGTCTTACCTAGTTTTTACTAGTTGCCTAGATACAATCATTTTATAAATAAAACTATTAAAAATATATCTCAATGTTAATTTGCATAGATTGGAAGTAATCTAAAATACAAAATCTTTATATCTATTTAATTCAGTGTAGAATGTCGTAAGTTTTCAGAAATTTCTAAAAGGGAATTAAACTTCTTTCTTTCTTTTTTTTTTTATAGAATGACATCACTGAAATTTTCCAAAAGCAACGGCAGTTATTTACACTTTAAAAAATAAAAGAGGCTTACATTATCATTATAATTTATTCCAGATTTTTTATTCTTCTCATTTGTATAGTGAATAGTTATTGTAGTATTATTCCATTTGTACATTTAAATAAATAGGAATAAGTTACTAATTGCATTTCATCAATGTCTTTGTACTAATGTGTATTGATAAACGTGTATATGATTCTATTCATATTTAAGCATATGTGTATTCTGCATCACAGTCATTTGACATTATTATCATAAAATAATGATAATTGTTCATTTATTCAATTAGATGACTAAATGTTGTACAATATTGTTAAAAGAATATCATTTATCGGTTAGTGTAGTATTGGTTCTAAGGATATCACTAGTACTATTAGGAGATGTATTAATAACATTGGTAGTAGGAGTAGATAACTGTGAATGAAATTTTTTATTTGGTAGTGTATGATGTTTGTCATAATTTAATCCTGTCAAACCTGGTGGTACATTAGCGATGTGTTTACGTATTTCTGCGGAAATATTTTTCTTATCTTTACTCTGAAGTGTTGCATATATATTACCATGTAATGGACAAGGTGTGTAAATCGATGAATTCAAAGAGTTATTATCATTATTACTGACAATTTTATTGTTTATATTACCTGAATCAGTACTTATAGCTTTGTTAGTTTTTATGGTGACATTTTCCTCAGAATTACTGGATATTTTCATGTTACTTATAGAAGTAGTTAAATTTGAATTTTCCATTGCATTATATTTTTTTATGTTCGATGAAGAAATATGAGATTCTGGAATTACTTGCATAGATCCAGTAACAATACCATCATAATTAATATCTACATTATTTGCAGTAGATACTGTCGTTGGATCTGTAGAAACTTGATGTATAAATGCATAGTTATGTATAGGGCAAGGAACAGTAAGGTCACTACCTGTCACTGTTGGTAATAGACGAACTGTTACATAATTATCAAATGTTGGATCACGTGATTTATTAGATAATAGATTGTGTTGATCTAAGACGTCAGAACTAGTGCAATGCAAGTAGACATGATCATTTAATTCAGATGTTGGAGAACGTTTACACGTCATTGCTATATTCTCATTCTTAGGTCCAAATTGTGTACAAAGATTAAGATTTTGTCCTTGGAGCGTATACGTACTTTTTGAATTACTAATAGTATTTTTATCACTCAAAGTACTAAAATTACCAGAGTTTATTGTATCTGATTCACCAGCTAGTCCTGGCTTAGATTGATCTGATCTATTATCATAAGTTGGCATTGTTTTATTAATGCATAATTTTGGTCGACATAACATCTTTCCATTGAATAAATAAATCAGTAAGCCCATAATTACTAATAGTATGATTAAACATACAGCAATCATTCCAGTGTACTTGAGCACAAGAGTTGTATCCAATTTACTAATCCAATGAAATACACCATTATGATAAAATGATTCGTCTATAGATATACCACCATCTACTTGTACATTAAATGTTGTATTTACATGTCCATAACCTGTATCCAAATAACAAACATATGTGCCTGCATCAGAATTTTGTATATTTTCAATGATTAATTCAGCTAAAAAATTTCTTCCTTGACTTTGTTTAGTTGTTATTCTTGGCCAATGATTTTGTATTCTAATTCCATCTTTATACCATATTACAATACCAGATGGATCGGCAAAAAATTTACAACTTAATGTATCATTATTACCCCATATAAATTGAATTTCTTGATTTGGTGTATATGATTCTGGTGAACAATGAAAATCTATACTACGTATCATTTGTTTATCATGATTATTATTATTATTATTATTGATTTGATTAAATAATGGTTTCCCATATAATTTCATTGGTGTAGCACATTTTGGTTGTAATAATGTATTCATTTCTAATAATTGATTATTGAATTTATGTTCATTCATTAACCAATGATTTGTATCTAAATCAATTGGATTATTATTATTATTATTATTATTAGATAATATTATATCATTTATTGATTTATAATAAATTAATTTTGTATTATATTTTAAATACCATTTTATTAACCATCTTAAATGACAATCACATTTCCATGGATTCCCATATAAATATAATTCATTTAATTGCATTTGATTAAATATTAATTCATATGAATCCGGTAAATTATCTATATATGTATTACTTAAATCTAATAATTTTAATTTATATAAACCATAAAAACTTTCATTATATAATTGTAATTTCATTATACTATTTGATAATATAATTGATTGTATAGTATGTCCAATTGGTAAAAAAAAATGATTTGGTATATGTTTTAATGGATTATGTAATAAATTAATAAATTGTAATTGATTTAAATGATACATAATCATTGGATGAAATGATTCATATGATATAGTTAATAAATTATAACGTAAACTTAATTTTTTTAATTGAATTAATTGTTTAAATGTATTTGGTTGAATAATTTTAATTTTATTTGAATCTAAATTTAAATCAATTAAATTTGGTAAATGATTTAATTGGGTTTCATTTAATTCATTAATATTTTGATGATTTATAATTAATTTGACTATTTCAATTGGTAAATTAATTGGTATACGATAAAAATTTGTAGTTAATTTATCACATATTGATTGACGCATTGAATAATTATCATTATAAACAAATGTAACACAACCTTTAATAGAATAAACTTTTGGTAATGATTTCATTAATTGTATAATTATACTATAAATAATAATAAAATAAATAATTAATATAAATAATGGTTTTGTCATTAGATTATTAATGACAAATTATTAAAATGATCATAGAATTGATTCAATTAATATAACTAAGGTATAATATGGATTAAATCGGTTAATTATTTGTATATTCATATATATACCTGATAAGTTTATATCGATGGAATAATTATGATGATAATCACTTGTAGAATTGTGTAATAGAATTCTTCATTTGAGGGGGGGGGACAGGGGAATTTTATTCATAATAGAAATGAAAATAAACAAATATAATTATTGTAATGAAAAATCAAAGAACAGTTTCATTAATTTTCTTTTCTTTTTCTAGTGTAAAATGAAAAATAGAAATAAATTCGTCATAGAAACATATTTAATGTAGATTTTTATTGATATACTATTGGAATAAATGAAATTATCTGTGTTATCATTCGTAGATTGGTGATTATTTGGAAGAAGTGGCGTACATGGGTGTGTGTGTGTGTGTGTTTGTATGTGTATACACGTGTGTGTATTGATATTAAAGGCTTTTTATTTTTCATCTTTTCTCATACATCATGACACTGACCGATTTATTGTCATCGAATACATGATCATTTTAGTTATCAACGTGGATTGTTGATTTGGCTATTCGAATTATTTTTCCTTTAAAAAATGTCAAAGACCACTGAAGAAAAATAATAAGATGTAGTAATTTAATCTTGAGATATTCAGTTATTCAGACAACACATTTATTTGGTCAACCGGTTAACAAGTTAGTTAACCAATCAACCAACCAAATCAGTCAGTCAGCCAGTCAATTATCCAATGATCTAACAACTAATCATTCAGTTGATCAGTCAGTCAATCAGTCATTCAATGACGGTAATTCGCACCATCTCATATTGTCTACGCCACCCGATTTGATTATTTTTTTTTAAATTTTCGTTGAAAAATAATAACACTAGCAATAACAGTAATAGTAGAATTAATATTTAAATCAGAAATGAAAATTATATATACATAGATTAGAAATAAAACACCAATTGTCTTTGGATTACTTAAAACTTCCCTTCACCTTAAATCGATTGGTTTATCTTAGATTTTTTTCAAAAACGTTTTCATGATAGACAATAGAAGAGAAGAAAAAGAAGAAGGCAGTCTGTTTTTTTAAAGTCATGTGGGGCTATGTACATACACATACTTTACTATTTTGATCTGTTTAAATCGAAATGGCATCATTACGATAAAATATAACCATGTATATTGTCCTATCAACTGATGTACCTAAACAGGTATAAAATAACAAGATTGTGATAATAACAAATTTCTTGAAAATGTTTCATTTTGTTTCCCGCTCAATGTCACAGAAATGATTATTTGTAATAAAAAAGGGGGAGGTACACAACCAGTGAAATAGTAACTGTAAGATAACTTGATTGTATTGCTTAAATCACGTAAATAAATAGAATGGTTCCGAACTAATCCCCACATCAATATGCAGAAACTTCTCACTATGACATCCGTAATTCCTTGGCACTAGTGAAACAAACTCATTCTAAATCATCTCTTTATATGAATTACTTCACCTGTAAATTCTCTAGACTCTGGAATAACCTACCACAATCTATCTGTACGATAAAATCACTCCCATTATTTGTTCGCTGCATCGATGCATACTGTTCTTCTGAAAATGCATTGAATGGTCTAGCACCTGTAGGTGTATCTTATTCCACAAGTAGTATTATAGGAACCTTAAATGTTTAGCCATCTTTATTAGTGAATCCCCTTAGTAAAACCACCCACTTGCTGTCAATATGTTAACACCGTCCCTAGCAAGTTTAACCAATTTAAATAACACAAACAGTATATCACTATGTCACATGATACACACATTTAGGTAGACCTGATTGATATATTTTGGTAATTACTTTTTTGTTGTTCCGTGCTCTATGTTTTCGTTTAAATTTCTCTAGTTGTAGATAATTATCATTATTTCGATCTGGCACACGAAATGACCTTAATTACTCCGTTTATAAATCAACAGGCTGTCCATTTAAGAAATATTAACAATTCCTGCCTGATGCACTGGATCGCTGTATTACATGTACTACATAAACAATTACTGAACTAGTATACATAAAACTTTCTTCTGTCGCATGTTTGTTCTTCACATCTAATGTTACTATTTACATCAAATTGATCATGCCTTTAAACTGGCGTGAATTCTGTAATTATTATTTTCAAAATATAAATTATTATTATTATAAGTGGATTAGAAATTAAGCAGATAGTCAAGAAAATATTAGTAATGTATTCGAGTAATGTATTCTTATTTGTATGTCTTTCTGAAATCAATACGTTTCAATGAGAGCTATGAAAACTGAAAAAGATGATATAATACTAGGACTACCGTCGATCATCTGTGTTGATATTTGATAATTGGGTAACTTTTTTTTTCCAATCTCCAACTCACTGTTAGTGTGAATTCAGATGAACGCAGTTTTGTATAATATTACGTTGAGAAAGTTGTATGCAAAAGTTATCTCAACATTACAGACATTTGATCATAAGTTGAATGAAAAGAACGAAACAGTCTAAGATGGAGAATTCTGGTGGCCTCCAAGTGTGTTTGAATTATAAATGGAGATTAAAGAAATATACTGTCAGAAATGGGGCACATTAGAGAGATAAAAATATTGATGCATCCAACGTTTCTAAAGTTTTTGTGACATCAGATGAGACACTTGTTGTCTGTAAACAAAAACATGTCACACAATCAATCTATTAATTAATAGTGGATTACAACATATTGAAGACAAGGTTGAGACAATGGTGAGCTTAAAAGTAATTTCCATAAAAATAAAAGGACGAAATGAAACTATCTCAAGACTGAGATATAAATAACTCCATAGTGACCTTCCACGAAGACAAAGATGTTACTTATTAGTTAAGAGTATATTGGTTTACCAAATCTTTTTTCTGGGAAATGTGACCTATTGATGATCAAGTGACATGAGGATTGATAGCAATGTTAATTTATCCATGAATTGGTGGTTTGAAACAGAAGAACTGACACATACAATTAAATTCCAAAAATAAATGAAGAAAATTACCTTCCATAAGCTTTATGAAAAAATTATTCCACTGGTTGAAATCATGAGTCAATTGAATCTAGACCACCATTGAAAACCCGAAGGCACTGGACTGCCGTTTCGTCCTAGTATGGGGCTCCTCAGCAGTTCGCATCCACAATGCCGCTGGTGGATGTCGGCTCAGTGGCCTAGTCGGTTAAGAGCGAAACTGATGGGTTCTGGGTTCGAATCTCGCAGGCGGGATCGAGGATGCGCACTGCTGAGGAGTCCCACAATAGGATAAATCGGCCATTCAGTACTTCCAAGTATCCCATGTTCGTCTAGCTTCAATTAGCTGATGATTTCAACTATTTAACAAAAGTTTATTATTTTTACATTTATAATTACTCAATAAAATCAACATCATACAATCCATTTTTGTTTAGTTATCTTTATGAGTAGAATATAAATAATATAAATAATTGACAAATAAGAATGTAAACAGAAATGACAGTTGAAACTAATATGAAAAACAATTAATTTCATTACGAAATATAAAACAGGAAGTAAATAAAATGTAAAATTATAAAACCAACTAACAACTATTACAATATAACTCCAATAGATACATAGCCGATACATAGCAGATACATGTGTGCATTTAGAACTGTTATAACTTCATTAGCATTTTAGGACCTTTTATATCAAATAGTTTTATCATATTATTATGAAAATAATGGATAATTAAAACAAGCTGAATTGAATGTTTCAAGGGTTCACTTCAAATACAGAGTTCATTTTTTTTCATTCATAACGATGATTTTTTTTGTAGGAAATAATAATAATAATGTCACATTACAAATCTTTCCAAAAAATATTCGAACTAGATCTTTCACACCTAATAAGAAGAAGAACTAACTTGTCCATCGATGTTCTGTTAACACAGAATGTACGGAAATTTTATGTGGGACCATTTTTCAAATTGACAAACTTCTCTTCTGTATGACATCCAAAACCTTGAATTGTATGTAAATAGTTTGTTTTTGTTTAAGAAAAAATTAATTAATTTGACTTTCCAGCATTTCATCGATACATAAAGTGATATTTAAGTAATCTCCTACCTTTCTAAAACGATTTTAATTATAAGTAAAGTTTTAAATAATTTAAATAGTGAAAAGTACACACAAAGCTAAATTTATTCAATGTAGCATTATCGTTGATTTGCTTACAAGCTTCCTGAGATCTTTCAAGAATTTAGGGACATGTTTTAAACATAGTTTATATTCCCTCCACTTTAGTATTTATCTCTCAAAATGTTTCTCCCACATTTACAGCATTTCAGCCACTATAGTAGAATACGGAGACATAAATTAGTTATTTCTCTTTTCGAATTATGTCTTTAAATTTCGATAATCTAGACTGGTGATAGAATAAACCTCCTTCAGTGCTTCTTTACAGTACGGGATGACAATAAGGCTTATCTGAACTTTCCATACATCTCATTTTTACTAATTCTTTTTACAAATTTAGTAATGTAATTGTTTGTCATTGATTTAGATATAAATTTAATTCAAAGTTTCAACCTTCCATCTTCAGAGTGAGATTATTACTTATACTTTTCAGATTTTTAGTAACTGTGATCTTTATTGATGCAGCATATGTAGGCTCTTAATGTATATATTTCTCAGCAGCACAGTGTTGAGTAGAGAATGTTTCAAGGTCAACATAAGGACTGCGTTTCCTTGTCTATACTACCTATTATATTAACATGAATAATTATTGGCAAACACAATAACAGAAAAGATGACAATGATTACTAACAAGTGACTATTGTATACAAGGAGCTCAAACGACATCTTAAACAACTCAAACTACGGCACTAAACTACGTATGTATTAATACTACAAGTGGTATGGATTCCTTTACCAAGGAAAATAAATCCAGCCGATCAATGTTAATCAAGATAAATATTACCGATTAATTTCAAACATTTAACATCATCCAGGGAAGCATAAATAACTTGTATAAGTTAAGATGTTGTAGATATATCCTATTTTGAATTATTAATAAACTTATGAATAACTTTATTAGAAGTAACTTTAGTAAGACAATTATTGAAGATCGGGAAGCATTGGACAGCTTTTTTCTGGTTTTCAATGATTGCTTCGACAAATTCATTCTGTAATATGAAGCTTTAAACTTCCGTATCACCCTATAATAACAGCTTTATTCGTATCTTGGTTTACAAGAAAAATACCATACACTTCAGAAATAATAATTATTACAGCTACTGCTAAATTTAGGAGATATATTCGTTCTCCAAAAACACTTGCACTCCTATTTCTTCTCAACACTATTGTCGATCTCAAAGCTTCAAATAATTAAGAAAGATTTTCAGACATTTAACATCTACGGTGCAAATACATACATATATACATCTGAACTAAATGTAGACTAAATTTGTAAATTCGATTTTCAGTATCGCAAGTATAGATTTATAAATATGTCTTATAAAAACCACTATATATATATATATATATATATATATATATATATATATATATATATATATATATATATATATATATATATATATTAACGCCTGTTACCCCTCGTGGAGGAGCATAGGCCGCCAACCAGCTGTTGTTAATTGCTACCTTCTTGTTCTTTCTTTCTTGAATCTTTTCTAGGGTTCCCATAGAGATCCATTCCCTATGATGGTGATTTTGCGGCCTAGCACCTTATATATATATAATTCTGTTTATGTAATTTTGTTCTATTTCATTTTATTCATAAAATTTAGGTTAACCTATACAACAATACTGAACTGAAAAGTGAAATTTCTCATATAATATGATATAATAATATAGGTAACAATATTTTCATGCACACAGTCATAAACACTAATGAAATAACAGATAACTTCATTATATTTCTCTTTTCCCATATTTAATTAGAAAACAAAAACAAAATAAATAAAATCTAGTCCATAAAAAAATGAAAGCAATAAGAGAGGAACAAAAGTTGAGTTAGTGGGTAAGTAAATGAATGAGTTAGTGAGTTGGTGGGTAGGTGGTTAGATGTTTGTTTAAGTAGGAGAATGAAGAATGACGAGAGAGTTAGTATGAAGTATAAGAAGTAAAATCAAGAAACTTTTCTTAAATAACCTAATAAATAACACAAAAACAACAGTGAAAAGAAAAAGAGCTGAAAAGAGAAATTATATTAATGATAAATTATTATTATTATGTTTTAATGGATGATGTCAATTTTACTTTTTATTCTATTAAGAAATATTGTCCATTTAAAATAAAAGAAACATAAAATGAATAAAACAAACAATATCTATATTCAATTCACTAACATTTTTCATTGTTATCCTTATTATCACCATTATTATTATTATTAATCTGTCATACTTAATCATTCTTCTTTTTTCATGGTTAATCCCTTTTGAAAATATTAAAAACAACATTTATCAATAGATTTCAACAAAGAAATGTGAACAATATATCTTTTCTTTTGACTTCTCTATTCCAACTCGTTGTCTCTAGTTACTTACTTATGTACTTAGGCCGGTTACTCCTAATCGAGCATAGGCTAACGATCAGTATTCTTCAATTCACTCTACCCTGAGCCTTCATTTTCAGTTCTGTCCAATTTTTGTTCATTTGTCTCATGTCTGTCTCCATTTCTCGGCGTAATATGTTATTTGGTCTTTCTTTTTTCTTTTGGCTTTGAAGATTCCATGTGAGAGCTTTCCTTGTGACATAGTTGGGTGCTTTCTTCAATGTGTGTCCTATCCACTTTCATCGCTTCTTTCTGATTGTTTCCTCCACTGGAATCTTGTTTGTTCTCTCTCATAGTAGGTTGTTGCTGATAATTTCTGACCAACAGATCCGAAGTATTTTACGTAGACAACTGTTAATAAACACTTGTATCTTCTGGATGATGGCTTTCATAGTTTTCCAGGTTTATCTCTAGTTCCTCTATATGAATTCATTTTCCTTATACTCTTTCTCATTCTATTTCTGTTTTTGAGTGTTGGTCAATCATTCGTATTTATCATGAAATTGTATATATCATATATGATTACCTGAACATGAAAATAATATGAAATCTAGAATTGTCATGGATCTCAATTATTACGAAACGATTTTATTTCACAAAGAAGAGTTCATTATTGCTTTTGTTAGTATTTACTTATTATTGTTTAGTTAACTAACTGAAGATACAATATGCCATTGTTTAAAAGTTAGATAAAACCACGGTTAAATTAGTCAGTTCATTGAAATACTTTATTTTTTCTATATAAATCCGTAAGGAGTAAAAGTCACTAATTCTATTCAATATTGGATCAACGATACTGAATAATTAATTATCATTAGTTCATGAAAATTATCAATTGAAACTAATCTTTATATTATCATAATGGGTTTTGTGGAGATTTTTAGAAATTTCACTGGTTGAAATCATGAGTCAGTTGAAGCCAGACCACCATGGAAAATCTGGAAGCACAGGACAGTCGTTTCGTCCTATTGTGGGACTCTTCAGCATTGCATATCAACGATCCCGCCCCTCGCGAGATTCGAACCCAGCACCTTTCAGTCTATCGAATCTCTCGGGGGGCGGGATCGTGGATGCGCACTGCTGAGGAGTCCCGTACTAGGACGAAACGACCATCCTATGCTTTCAGGTTTTCCATGATGGTCTAGCTTCAATTAACTCATGATTTCAACCAGTAATCTTTATATGCCTATAAGTTACTATGTTTTACAATACAGTTTCGAATTCCTAGTGGAAAGTTATTACTTATAAAATACAAACATGATACGAATGAAGCAGTTATTCCATAATCTCATCATATATTACCATAAACCAAATTGAATTTGGAAACGTAATATACACATCAAGACAGAATATAATTGCTATGAAGCTTAATTTATAACAAGTTTATAGTCATTCACTACATAAAGAGTCTAATACCCAAGTTTACTATATTTCTCAGCAGTAAATTGTTTTCGACGGATCTAATTCATCATTTCTACGTTTGTTCTTTTTTTTATTTTGACGTATTGATTGCACACAGAAAAATACAATACAAATAAAATAATATAGATTTATAATTATTTTACATAGAAACATACACTGAAGAATTTCTTAAATTGTTCCCTTTTAAAATTCTATTCCTGGTTTGTTTCAGTTTCAGGTTTTATTAAATGAAACTAACAATATCAATAATAAAAAAAAGAGAAGGTCTATAAGAAGAAACATTTTCTCACTGGTTGTTACGAGTAGTATTGTTGTTTAAATTAAATTAAATCTTATTTTTGCAAGTTTTTTTTTTCTTGATCTTTATTGAAAGAGCATAGAAATAAGTGAACTCTTTAAGGAAGAAATGAAAAAAGGTTATAGAATTCATTAATTCCGTTGGGTAAACCATTCGTTCCTAAGCTGTAACAAGTTGAATTTGTTCACTATATATATATATATATAGTCAATATTGATTTTACTTGAGATTGGATTTGAGAAAGAAGATGAAAATTAATTAAGTTTGACGAGGGTTATCAGTTATCTATTAAGTTGATGACTGACAGGCAATAAACATTCATATTATATATATAGCTTAATCGTTCCAAGTATTTCATTTATTGAATGACCTAAATTAAATCTCACAACAAAAGAATAATAAATGTTATCAATTTCCAATGTCTTCTACCTGTGATATTGATTGTTTTTTTCGTTTGTTTAATTTCATTTTAGGGATTGAATTATACTTTGTTCAAATTGCCTAATGAACATTATTATCTTGTTTAAATTAAGAAAGCATTAGTTATTTAATATGAATGTAAATCTTGATTTTATGTAAAACACTTCACTATCATAGAGTATAATGATGAAAAATTTAGCTAAGATATAAGATTAATACAATAAGTTATTCATAGATAAAAAAAATCGACTTATATTTGATGATATTAATTCCTCACAATTGATTGATCAGTGGTTGATGATCAATGTCATGCTTGTCAAGTCCTTATTTAGTGCAGATCGAATGCTGTCGACCATGTAGCTTAGTGGTAAAGTCTCTGATTGTGAAGCTGGGTGATACGGGATCGAATTCGCCAGGGAGAATCAGTCCCCTCAAAGATTACAGGTATGCCTTGCTGATGAGTGCCAAGTAGCACGAAACTCAGGTTCAGGGTTTCCTGTCGACTACCTCTAACAACCATCTAATCTCGATATTAATCCCTAGTTAGTATAGGAATGATTGTCGAAATCTTTGGTTGTAGATATCAAGTGATACGTCTCCAAATCAATTATAGCAAAGTAGATAGACTGAATCAATTCACTTTTAAATCAGTTCATTTTCTTGTTATTTTTATCCGTTTTTTTTTAGCTGTTCTTTGTTTCATTTTGTTACTATCAGAATTATTTGATCTTTTTTATCTTATTTCTCTGTTTTTGCTTATGAAAATTTTGGCAAACCTGGAAGCACTGGACGGCCGTTTCGTCCCAGTATGGGACTCTTCAGCTCACTGAAGACAATGGTGTACGGTGGCGCAACTTCGTGGATTGGTTGAAGTTAGACATTAACACCGTCGGATGCCGGCCGGCTCAGTGGTCTAATGGTTAAGTGCTCGCGCGCGAAGCCAGTAGGTCCTAGGTTCGAATCCCGCGTGGTGCGGGATCGTGGATGCGCACTGCTGAGGAGTCCCATGCTAGGACGAAACGGCCGTCTAGTGCTTCGAGGTTTTCCATGGTGGTTTAGCTTCAATTGACTCATAATTTCAACCTGTGAAATCATTAAGTTCTCGCTACAACACATAACATGTTTTCAATACATGTATATTCTAAGACACTTAGAAAATTTGTTTCTTTATTCTCAGTGTGATCTTTTGATTTTGTGCACTTTAGTTATAATAGATGAGAAGTCAGCTGATTGTGAATTGTTTAAAACATTTTATTTTACAGCTATTCCTTTGTGTTGAAAATTCTATTCCTACAGGACTGTTCTTATTTGATAATCCTGACATTTTCTTAGGATTGTTATTTTTATTCTAAAGATTCCCTTTGATCTAAATAACTAACAGTTGGATAACTCATTATTTCGTGTTTCATGTAGCATTAAGGAAATTAGTTTTGAAATAAAAACTATAATAAATGATCGAGTAGAGATCATTATTTGATATATGAAGTAATGAAGCATGAACAATTAATTATGTTACATTTGCATAACATGACATGAAAACCTGACCAACACAATAACATTGAAGCTAAGTCCATAGAAAGATAAACAATGTTGGATTAAGTTGTGGCCAGGGTTTTTTTTAGATTGAACTCACTCTAAGCGCGGAATCGTGAATGTTCACTATCATATATGATGGTGGTGAATACACTTTTAGGGCAATTCGGTTTTCTTGAAACAACAGTTACAGATAACAGGTATGTTTGTGTTGGAAATGTTCTCGGACTCCTGCTTAAAGAACGTAATTACACACATTTGATCATTAAGAGAAAAAAAATGAACCTGGATGATATCTTTATCATCTAACTTCATTATTGTTTAACTTTTCTAACTCATATACACTTAACGATGTCAGAACATATTGATTCGTCATTATGCATACGCCCAAAATCTCCACAAATTTCTTCTGATAATAATCAACTGCTCACTAGTGACTGACTTCAAGAGATACTCTTGGAGTTCTGGCGAGAAGCCGTTACCACTGGAGTTCAACGAGGTCTGTTGTGAGATATCAATTCACTGAAGACCATGGTGTACGGTGGCGCAACTTCGTGGATTGGTTGAAGCTAGACATTAGCACCATTGGATGCCGGTCAGCTTAGTGGTCTAGTTGGTTAAGCGCCTGGCGCGAGACTGATATGTTGTGGATTCGAATCTCGCGGGTGGAGGTGGCGGTATCTTGGATGCGCACTGCTGAGGAGTTCCATACTAGGGTGAAACGGCCTTCCAGTGCTTCTAAGTTTTCCATGATGATCTAGCTTCAATTGACTCATGATTTTAAATAGAGTAATATTGAGTTAATTCACTTGTTCTGTAATCAGTTTACATGGAATAAGAAAAAATTAGGTGAAATTCACTTTTTTAAACCTGTCAACAAATAGACAGTCTATAGACAATAAATGATACAATGTGAAATAAACTAGCTACATTGGATAGAAAGAGAAATATAAAAATAAAAAAATGAAGGAACGAATATAAATGGAAAACTAAATTTGTTTTAATGTTTTAATGATGAATAGGATAGTGAATGTATTAGTACTCATTGATTGATGGATAATAATAAGTAGATACCATTTATCTTTTATTGTTTTTTTTATAGAATTAAATCCAATTGACATATTTATAATTTAATTTTTATGACAGTTTCAACAGCTTCTTAACTTGATGTAAGAAAAGAAAGAAAAAGGATTATTACTTTTCATTGAAATCATGAGTAGATTGATGTTAGACCACCATTGAAAACCTGGAAGAACTGGACGGCCGTAACGTTCTATTGTGGGACTCCTCAGCAGTGCGCATCCACGATCTCGTTCACAGGACTCAAACCTGGAGTCTTCAGTCTCGTGCGCGAACGCTTCATGATCTCAATCAAAAACTTAATAATCTCCACAACCCCCAGACTGATAATTAACATTTGCTCATTAGTGACTAGCTTCGTCAGGGAATTCTCAGAGTTTATTGAGAAGCCGTGACCAGTGGAGCTAATCCGTGTCGGGTAGAGACGGGTATCTACCTCAGTACAATGGAAGATGGTCGCGTAATTTCGTGGATTGGTTGAGGTTAGACACCAACATCACTGGATGCCGGCTCAGTGGCCCAGTAGTCTAAGCGTTCGCGCGCGAGACTGAAGGTGCCAGGTTTGAGTCCTGCGGGCGGGATCGTGGATGCGCATTGCTGAGGAGTCCCACATTTGGACGTTACGGCCGTCCAGTTCTTCCAGGTTTCCAACGGTGGTCTTATATCAATCGGTTCATGATCTCAATCAAAAACTTACTAATCACAACCCATATACTGGTGATTTTTATTTTATTTTTTTGTATTAGTTGCTTGAATCCTTCCATTTATCATTAAAACTAAAAGTGATCAATTTTTTGTTTATTAGTATATGTACATTCTGTTCGGATTGCCTAGATGTTGACCTAAATCACAAGTATTATAAGTAAAGATGGATGACGGTTAACAGTGGAATCTAGGATGTGCATTTTCATCCTGTTTGGGACTCATCAGCTGGATGTTTATACAAAATGAATTAACTATATCTATAATAAAATATGAGTAATTTTTCATTATATGTTGATATTAACTTGAAAATAGTTGAAAATAAGATTTCATCCGTGATTACCTAGAACATATAACATAGGATTACGTAGAATAACTAGAACTCGAAAATACTGTTAGTCGATTTCACAGTTGAAATCTTTAATACAAACGTCAAGACAGTTCTGTTGTATGGATCTGAAACTTGGAGAACTATTACAATTATCATAAAAAATGAACAAGAATTTATAATCTATTGTCTATGCATGATACCCAGTATACTTTGACTACCATAAAATCAGCAACAACCTACTGTGAGAGAGAATAAACCAGTTTC
Organism: Schistosoma margrebowiei; assembly: GCA_944470205.2. Lineage (NCBI taxonomy): Eukaryota > Metazoa > Platyhelminthes > Trematoda > Strigeidida > Schistosomatidae > Schistosoma > Schistosoma margrebowiei. The sequence goes on along the minus strand of OX104026.1, from coordinate 33,265,199 downwards.
TAGTTGAAGAGGAATTAAGGTAAAGACGGAGGTGGATAGGACACGTTACGAAAATCATCAAACTGCATCACGAGGCAAGCGCTTACTTGGAATATTGGAGGCGAAGGAAAAGAAGAAAACCAAATGACATATTGTATCGGGAATGAAAGAAGATATCAAATAAATGAGTAGCATTTGGAAACAACTTGGTAGGAGAGCCCAAGACAAACCTTGTCAGAGATTCTGGCGGGCGGCCTACGACAGGCATAAGTAAATAACAGACATGATATTACAAACTATTCATTTCCCTCAGTATGACAAAAAGCACTTTGATCAAACATTCTAGAGTCATTTTTAACAAAACCTTTTGATATTTACTCTATTTTATTGTTTAACTATGATATATTATAAATATCTTCCTTAGTTTTCTATGTATCAGTGACTAGTTAGTGTTAATATTTCTGCCCTACAAATTATATTGGACTATAATAATAGGCTATGGGGTTTGAACGCCGTATGAACCATAAGTTTCATAAAAATCATAGGTTCGCTGTGCTAATGAGTGTTAACCATTACGAAACCAAGCTCCGTTTCCAAAACAAATGTGTTACGTGGTTTACTTTCGCTTATTCCATCATTATTATTATTATTGACCGATTATGTTTGACCGGAAAAGACGATGAATAAAAAAATCGCATTTATCTGTGCTTTTGGGTTTGGATATACTGAAAGTCTACCAAATCCCATGGGTTCTTAACTAAACTCTTATGAACTCAATGCATATATATATATATATATATATATATATATATATATATATATATATATAGAGAGAGAGAGAGAGAGAGAGAGAGAGAAAGAAAGACTTAAGAGACACAATAGCAAGAAAAGGGATAATGAAGAAAAGAGTGACCGAAACAACTTTTAGACTAATTAGTTTATCATAAATATTGATGTATTGATAAATGATGGTTCACTTACATTGTGTCCAACATATAGTTCTTACGCTAACGATCTTAAATCATTTTCCATTCATAAAATCTTTCTTACTTCCCAATTATCCTAATTCGAGTTACCCTTGTCGTTACGAAACATTAAACAGGAGAAGACTTTTATCTCTATAGATAATTTTCTGTTCTAATGGATCCTCTAAGAAGATTTCCGATCGCAACCTGAGTACTTTTCACAAAAATGAAAACTCGAATATATATCCATCAAGACAAAAGTGAGAAAAGATTGGTCCAGAGAAGAGTCTTCTTATTGGTGAATTTATTTTTATAGCTGCAAAACTTTTTCACCGAATACATCACCGTCATCACTGACATACACTAAAATTATTTTCAAATTCCACAAAAAGCCTAAAACTGCAGAAACACAACACAAACTTTCAAATAATCGTCAGAAATTTTTGTTCAATATTTTTATCAAATTTAAAACTTGAGGCCCAACTTAATAGGACAAAACTTTGCGATATTAATCATCATGTTAATGAAATTCACACAAATGTTCAACTTAAAAGTCTAATCAGTCAGACAAACAGTCTTAATTTAGTCCCTATCTAAGTATTTCAAAGTTTAAATCAACTCTTTTCAACAACTACAATCACGGTCTAAACAGAAAATTAACAGTTGAAGATCTGTCTATTAAAAATCACAAAAAATCTCAATTTACCTAGAAACAACAATGACCTCTTAGTAACACGTCTAGACAAAGACACAAGAATAGTGCTAGTGAACAGGAAGGTCTACATCGAAAAACTAACAAATCCACTAACAGATGGCAACGAATTCTCTAGACATACCAACGAGAAGAATAGAACTCAAATAATCAAAAACCAGCTGAATGAAGTCTTTAAGAACAAAAAAGACCAAGTAGTTAACGAAATTATCTACGACCGTACAAAACTAACTGGACCAACAATACCACGACTATATGTCTTACCTAAAATACACAAAATTGGATTATCTATCAGATCAACTCCTGATATATCTGGGTTCTTTTATAACTCTGTACCAAAACAGCAAACAGATCTCCTAGATTTGTGTGAAGTTTTGTTCTTTTCACCATCTCAAAAATCTCCCAAAACTGGCATGAAAACGCATTTTCATACGTTGCCCTCGAGACACATTTGAACTGATCAATTACATAAAAGATGTGAGTGTACATGACAAATTTATGTTCAAACTTCATTGGGACCATCTGCTTTGTCTGCAGGTATATAGATGATTACATGATTAATTTTAGAGTATCAGCATCCTGCTTGAAGAAACTATTACTAATATGCGCTTTTAATGTACAATTTACATTCACTTATATAATCTATAGAAAAAGGAATGACGCAACAATGGGATCTCCTTTTAATCTAGAATTAGAAGGTTGTTTCATGGCCAATTTGAAAAACAATAACAACAACCGACAAATAACATCGGTATAAAATTTATATGGATGACCCTATCATTTGTGGCAATGTATGTGGTGAATCGTACTTCACAAACATTTAACATTTGTCAGCCGACTAAATATCCATTTCCTTGATAGTGAAATAAGAATAAAACCTGATGAAACGGTTGGAAGATCTGTTTACAGAAAACATTCATAGAGTAGACAGCTACCAAGGTTCCAGAGCTAGGTTTCAATAAACTGAAAGATAAACCTAATCAAATTTCTCGATGTATGGATACCAAGACCTTGCAGTTCTGATGCCACAAATAATCAATTGAACCTCTTAAAGAAAATGCTCGTCGACGGTTGGCATTCATCAATATTTGTCGACAAAAATATAAAATCCAAACATCCTCGCGAAAGAAAATCCTCTGTATGAATATCGATTCCATAGGTGAAGAAGCCGGAGATATTTTGAAGCAAAACATTTCTGACTCTCTTAAAAGAACGTTCTTCATAGCAACCTTGAGATTAGCATTCTCCAGCCGAACAAAATTTAGGAACATTCTAAAGGGCAAGCCCTCCCATTTGATTGCTTCTGTGTTCATTTATCGATTCACCTACTACTGGGGAACTAGTTACGTTATATTTAGCGGAATCTAAGAACATTATCAAGCTTGATTGAAAAAAGGTAGACACGCATCGATAGCGAGCTCTACGATCGAATACCCTATGAACAAAGACCAGTTAGTCAAAAAATACAAAGTTTAACATCATCTGCAAGATAAGAAGGGAGCCTTCAAAGACAGTAAGCATTACCAAAGCTTTTGCCATATATCTGAAGAAATCGGAACTATGTATACGAAGAAAACCTGTCTATTCCCTTCTACTTTGAAGATTTTAATCTACCATTCTTTCAAAGCCATCACTCTTCCTCCTATCTTCTCCATTGACCTTATACTCTCAACCGTCTTATATCCGTTGCCATGCCTCATTTTTCATGGGGTATCTGTTCTCCAACGTTTCAGATTTATTAAAAATTATCCATCTTCTTGGACAGTCCTCAAGCTTATAGAAACTACACCTTGAGTTTTTGAATTACAATTACATTTTAGCGCTATTATTTACTACTTCTCCGTTACAATGTTAACAAGTTTGTCACTGTCATCATTATTATTTTTTTATTATCACTAACAGACGTTATTAGTCGCCATTTTAGAATGTTTTTAAATATCCGCGATTGTACAGCTTTGCAACTGAATTTGCCAAAAAGGGAACTCTTCGTCGAACATATCTTTATTATTTTTAAAATGAAAAATATAGTGGGAACCCTAATGCTTTATGTAATCCAATAATTAGTGATTAACGTGTTTGTTTCATGACACTGTTAATCTATCTCAAGATTTCTTAAAACGTTTAGGTTGATATAATGAACGAATCAATGCCAAACCACCATTGAAAACCTGGAATTATTGAACGGCCAATCCTTCCTACTATAGAACACCTCAGCAGTGCGCATCTGCGACCCCGCTCGTGGGATTTGAACCCGGGACATTCAGTTACAGCGTGAACGCTTAATCGCTAGACCACTAACCCGAAATCCAACTGTGTTAATGTCTAACTTCCACTACTGAAAAGACCCATACTAGGACGAATCGTCCGTCCAGTGGTTCCAGGTTTTCGATAGTGGTCTGACACTGGTTCAATCATAATATTAATCTAAACCCAACAATTTCCACAATCTTATACTAAAAATTTCATACATTCATATATATATATATATATATATATATATATATATATATATATATATATATATATATATATATATATATATATATATATATATATATATATATATATATATATATATATATATATATATTACTTTGTCACTTTCTTATTTATGCTAGAAGATAAACGAGAATAAATAGAATACAGGCTAAAACCAAACTGTTTAACAACTTTGGAAATGTATAAATTTATGAAATTTTTAGTATAGGATTATCGTAATTCTTGAGTTTAGATTGATATCATGAATGGATCAGTGTCAGACTACCATCGAAAACCTGAAACCACTGAACGGACGATTCGTCTTAACATGGATCACCTCAGTAGTAGACGTTAGATATTAACATCGTTGCATTTCGGCTCAGTGGTTTAAAAGTTAAGCGTTAACACTGATATGTATATATAGGTGATATGTATAACACTCTCCATATAACCATATTAACATAATTTTAAAGGTTACTCAAATCTTTCATTCATCGACATAACTATTCCAAATAATATAGAACATTGAATGATCTTTTTTTCTTCCTATTTACACACGAAAAAATATCAATCGTCAATATCAACACAGAAATTTGAAAATGGTGTTTAATTTTCCACTTAAGAGAAATGACCTTTTTTTTCATAGAAAAGTATAACTAATGGACTGATTGATTTTTGTCAAACTATTTCTAAAGTCATTTTTTGATTTGTTTCTTCTCTTTTTTTGTTGTTGTTTAAAATCAAAATGAAAAAGTATCATTACAAAACAAGAAAGGGAATGAAATTCAACAACAACAAAAAAATAATAATAATAATTTATGTTTAAAACCAAATTTTTTTTAATATTGTTGCATCTATTTCTCAACATATAAAAATAATACATGTTACCATGGCAACCAAATTGAAAATATCACTTAACGGTATCATTGAAAAAAGAAAAATTTAGTTAAAATCATGTTGTAGACATTTGGTTTGTTTTTCTGTCGAATTTTTTTTTCAATGATTTACATTATTAAATCGTTGAACTTTTGTTAGAATAAGAATTTTTTTGTTTTTTTTAATTAATTTATTTATGTTGAATAAATATCTTAATATTTTATACGAATATTCGTCAAGATTAGAACGAAACATCAGAAGAAATTAAACGGATTCTAAACAGACATGATATAAGAGTGTATTTTAGAGCGAATAACACATTAAGATCGACATTAGTGAAAGTTAAGGACAAATTAGCAAAGGAAGAACAACAGAACATTGTGTATGAGATTCGATGTCATGACTGTAATGCTACCTATGTTGGAGAAACATCTAGGCAATTGAATGTAAGATTGAAGGAACACAAACAATGCTTGAAAAATGTTCCAAAATCCTCGGTCGATTTAAAGAAACTTGAAAACAAGTCAGCGATAGCGTTACATGCGTTAGAAACAGGGCACAAGATTAATTTCGAAGGGACCAAAATACTTCAGAAAGGTTTTAACACCTATAAAGAAAGATTGACAGCAGAAGCGCTGCATATATGGGCGAACAAAAACAGCCTGAACCGAAAAGATGGTATTCAACTGGCAACTACATGGCAAATTTCGTTTGACAAATAAATTTGGAACCTATTTCTTGTTTAAACCTGTTTCTAATATCACATGCATCGTTATTATTTTTTTGAAAGAATTCAATGAGCTTTTTAAACAATACAATTTATGTTTTGACATGCACATCGATCTTTCATTATCAAGTTTTCATCCTTGAACTTGAACGTTATTATTTATTCTTCATATCAATCTCTTACACATACATACATACCTGCACACTCACACACATACGATTTGTTACTCAGTTAATTATTTCTATGTAGTTGAACTCTTCACATGATTTGTAGTTAACTGACTCATTTGATCCTATTTTACAAAAAATCAACATCCAAATATAATTGGTTTAACACACTATAATCCTCATTGTTAAAAGCTATATATGTCTTTGATAATTTTGATTTCGATTATTACCCTGAAGAAGTCCAGATAAGTTAGCTGGACGAAACGTTGAAATTAGTTATATTTCAATCGCTGAGAATATTTCAAATATAATTTTCACATATAATATCTTAATATTGTTTGTACATAAATCTTATTTATCAATTTCTATGGTAAGTTATATAGAGTGGAATTCAATAAATGAATTTCTTTTAATTTATTATACTTTATTTGTACTTTTATGTAAAAAATAATGTTGTTATTGTCATTTTTACTGATTATAATATCGTTTTAAACTTTTTTTGTATAAAAACACTGTAAATGTCGATTGTTTAAAAATTCAAACAAAAAAAATTGTTATCAGAATGGGTTTTGTGGAGATTTTTAGAAATTTTCACAGATTGAAATCATGATTCAGTTGAAGCTAGATCACCATTGAAAACCTGGAAGCACTAGACGGCTGTTTCGTTTTAGTATGGGATTCCTCAGCAGTGCGCATCCAAGATCCCGCACCACGCGAAGCTCGAATCCAGGACCTACTGGCTTCGCGCGCGAGCACTTAACCACTAGACCACTGAGACGGCTTCCAACAGTGTTAATGTCTAACTTCAACCAATCCACGAAGTTGCGCCACCGTACACCGTTCCTATCTCACAACAGACCTGGTTGAACTCCACTGGTAACGGCTTCTTACTAGAACTTCGGGAGTTTTTCCTGAAGTCAGTTACTAGTGAGCAGTTTATTATTATCAGAATGGGTTTTGTGGAGATATTTAGAAATTTCACTGATTGAAATTGTATTTGGCCTAAAGATTAAATAAATATATAAATGGTGGATAAAAATAAGTAAATGAATGGGTTACTAAATTCTAACTAATATCATGTTGTGAATACCATATTGATAATTAAATGGTTACTTTTGAAATTTATATATATTTTAGATTGAGATCATGAACCGATTGATGTTAGACCTTCATTGAAAACCTGGAAGCACTGGACAGCCGTTTCGTCCTATTGTGACCAGTGGAGCTAATCTGTGTTGGGTGTCTACCTCGGTATAATGGAAGATGATCGTGCAATTTCGTGGATTGGTTGAGGTTATACATTAACATCATTGGATGCCGGCTCAGTGGCCAAGTAGTTTAAGCATTTGCACGTGAGACTGAAGGCCCTGGGTTTGAATCCTGCGAGCGTTATCGTGGATGCGCACTGCTGAGAAGTCTCACAATTAGACGTTACGGCCGTCCAGGTTTTCAATGGTGGTCTAACATCAATTGGTTTATGATCTCAATCAAAAACTTAACAATCTCCACAACCACTAAACTGATAATTCTTTATATTAATCAAATTGAATGCATAAATATTATGGAATATTTTGTACACATTAAAGAGGAAGAATGTATTTGTAAAATCTCAGCGAAAGGAGTTTAAGTAAATCTAACATTTCACCTGGTAATCTGATCCAAGCTTTTTCTTCAAAGTCTCACATTAACTCAGCGCACAAATACTGTGATACTATTCGATCAAATGTAGACGATAGTTTTTATTTATATTTCATATAGTTTGAAAACGTTTTCCATTATGATATAATAATACTAGAGAAACATTTTAAACAAGCGTATATATATATGCAAGTAAGAAATGCGAATAAATGACTAACAATGACACTATAACCGATTGACTACATTTGTAAAGTTGGAAGCATTGAACTGCCGTGTCGTCCTAGTATGGGACTCCTCAGTAGTGTGGATTTAAGACTGCCCATTAATTGACTCATGAATTCAATTATTAAATTACTACAATCTCCATGAAATATCTTTCTGATACGTTTGAAAAGCTTAGATGGTTGAAATTTAATTATGTATCATAATCAAATTATTTAAAAATATCCTAACATATATGAGATTGTAGATGCCAAAATACGTTGTAAGCTGGCCAAAAACAGCTAGGATTATAAAACGTGAGTAAGCATTATAAAGTGACATATCAGGTCAGTAATACATTGATGTATCTGAAACACTTCTGGATATTCTCTTTTGTATGGTAATTATTCTTTTTTTTTAATATTTTTAGATATAAGTATAACTGATAAGTTTCTACAAACATTCTCACTCTACCAAATTTGTACTAAAATATTTACCTCATTTTCAGAAGTAAACTCGCAATAGCCAAAAATCATTTTCAAAGTGTTTGCAAATATCTTGTTTAATTAATATAGTAATCTGACCTATTTATAAGCATATTACAGTAAATATTCCAACAGAAAGATCAATTCGATTCATAGTTGACGGAATTTCCAACTTCTCGGTTATTTACCTCGACAAATCACTTGATATTTTTAGTGTTGAAGATATGAATTAAATATAGAATATATATATACTTGTTTACGCCTGTTACCTCTCATGGAGGAGCATAGGCTGCTCACCAGCATTTTCCATACATATATAATTAAAATTAATAAACATATGTAAGACGATATTGAGTAATAAATGAAATATCAACTGTGTGGGTCACGTATACATGCAGAGAATCTCTGTCTTTTAAATTCATTTTTCATATTGGTTGTTCGAATCTTCTCATTAATGTTTAGGACCATAGTCTCTTATTGGCATATGTGCATCCTGTTTGAATCACCTTAAATCACAAGCATTACAAGTAGACGAGTTCCAAAATAGGACGGAACGTATGTCCGTGGATTCCGCCGCTAGCCACTATCCATCTCTGCTTATAATCTCTGTATATTTGTTTTGTTCAAAGTAATTTCATTTTATTTTGTTACGATATGCAGTAATGGAAGAGAGCACTAGTCAAATTGTGACCTAAATTTAACTCTTTATTTAATCATATCATGGATGATAAATAACTTAATCGTGGGCGAATATTTTGTGCATAAATGCTTGTTTTCATTGCATAAATTTCGACCGAAATATCGGATGTCTAAACTCATCTATATTTTAAAGTTACTAATTCGGAAATAAATTTATAAGACATCATAAACAAAATATTATACCGATACTCAGTGTTGATAAAGTTTCAAAATTTGAATTTAATAGCTGACATTAAATAACTTTTTAGAAATTTGCAGTTAGATTTAGTGTCGGTTGCTGTTGTGTTTAGCTATTGAACAGACCAATTTATTCACTTTTCTTGAGTTACTTTTGACCGTGTTAGTTATTCGATTTGTCTTGCTTAACTTTTACCTTGCCTTACCTCGCCTCACCCCAATTCGATTTGACTATAAATATTGAGAAATGCCTAATTAAAGTGAGTTGGCTTATATGTCTTCTCCATCGCGCGTTATCTTGCTTCGATACCTTCGCTTCGCTTCTCCTATCGTTTGTCTGGATCAACGACTGTATGAAATATACGTATTCAAAACTTCATTCTCGTATTTGACTTATTTAATTCCGTTATTCACTAACACTATTTAAGTTGATGATAATATACGAGGATTGACGATATGTATAGGTCGATAACAATTATCACACGATCAAATAGAAGTCAAATATCGGCACCACTAAAAGTTGACATTTATTAATATCAGTTTATGATAGAAAATATCTTGATAACATACTATCTAGTCTTAAAATTATCTATGTGAATTAATCCGACAAAAGTTTCATCCATTATTATTAAAAATGACTACTAATTTTACCGATGGGACTATAATTTATCGACGACCTTTGAGAGACGCTATAGTGACTTTGAGAGTGTCCACCTAACAACTGAGACTAAATGAAAGTTATAAAGCAGTGTGAGGAATTAGACTTATGATTTACAGTTGATAGTTATGGTTAGGAATTAGATTTCAGGTTTTCATCACGAACTGCCATCAGCTATAATGCCAAAACTATATTTATTCAAATGGATGAATGAATTCGTTATCTTATATGTGATTGGTTCGTCCATAAATTATAGTCTCACCATTTTACCATATATATTTCTGATTAACATATTCTAACAGAATGTCTGGTGTATTGGGAGGATTCATTTTATTTTTTTTTAATGAGAAATCTTTAATGTTTGTAATTAGATCTCAGAATTAGTTTTTATGTCATCAGATATTTAACATTTGCTGATAATTCAAATGGTAAATTGTGTATATTTATCAAGTCATAGTAACAAATAATAAGGTATTAACAAATGTCTATGATATTTTAAAGGTCACTTAGTAACAAGATTAATCACAAGAGACAAAAATACTTTGAATGTGCAATAATCAAAATTAGGTTGAAAGTATCTTGAATAGAATTCTTACAACAACTTAAACCGTTATAATATAAGCAAATACTATTGTTTTCATTTGAATTCTTATCAGGAAATCGAATAAATCAAAAAGATACCGATATGCTGTTTAAGAATTTATTTTTATAAATAACAAATTTGATTCCGATCTAATCAAAGTTGGTTGACATTTGTCAATAATACAAAAATAGTAAATATACCGTGAAAGCTTCACTTACCAAACAACTACAAGGTTCTTTACATAAATTTAGATAAGATATCACTCTGATCATAAGTAAACAAGACGAAGGAGGAGGGATAGTGTAGAGAACAAGAATACAAGTGAGGAAAATCGAATGTATTTGAATACAAAATTGCAGAATGACTTCGTAAAATTTGAGAACCATACAATAAATACTTAATTTGCAAAATGTCAATCAATCATCTTAGACTTTATTGTTCTTTCGTTTCTATACTAATCATTCTCTGTTCTGCGATCTTCTTAACCTTCTGCTACCAGATATTTTACTTTCAATTGATGATTTATATTATTTATATCTGTCAACATTAGTAGCACACACCACACCATTTGTAATGGATAAAACAGGTCAAATCGATAAAATGAACTCAATTTAGAGCGAACCGATCACATTTCAAAACCTCAGAAACGTTAAGAATATAAATAAGAAGGCGGAGAAACTACTGACTACTTTGCATAAACAATTGAAATAGAAAAGAATAATTACTCTGATCATTCATGACTCATTTAAACCCACGAGATGAAACAAACCACAACTCTGTGGTTTACATAAATTTCACAAATCAGGACTTCCTCTTTATTCAGCTTCAGATATGCATATTTCTCCATGCCATAATACTACCAAGTGAGTAGTTCGAATCCTACATCCATACATATATTAGTTGTTAACAGAAGCGTTAAAGAAGTGTTCGGTTTCATATCCAAGGTGGAAAATATTAAGTTAAATAGTTAAAGGATGATATCTCTATAAATTACTTCTTTGTTTAATAATGTAACATTAACTGAAACAATCGGCTTTATGTGTCAGCAGCCACTTGAAAAACAAAAACAAATATAGCAATGTTTAAGGTAAGTCTGAAAGAATTATTTCTGAAATGTAAAATGAGAGTTCAATTTATCTTTCAATAACACATACTACAGACAAATTGACTGAATAGAGATGAGTTCATTGTTAGGTCTTATTCTTGTTAATTTCTTTCTCAAAAAACTCAAAAAACGGACCACTCGAAGAATCGATTGATAAGCTTGAATTTTATTGCCGTTGCATTGAAAAAAAGAAAAGAAAATGTTCCTATCAGTAGAAGTGTATATAGGAAAAGTTCTTCAGTAAGCAAGTACACACACTTTCTGAAATTTGTACCCATTCGTCACATGATAAACCAAGTTAGATGTTTTGCAAGTAGAACTAGGGAGATATGCTCAGACAACACCATAAACAAAGAACTAGAGCACATTCACAATATGTTGGATGAAATGAGTTATGCACAAGGTTTTCTTAAACTCGTATATAATGAACCAGGTAATAGTAACATAGATGGTTAGTAAGAAACCTCTCTTCCTGAAGCTACAATTCAATGAAGATATAGCTAGCGATGTACTACGACATAACTTGACTAAAGCAATAAAATGTTGTTTAATTCAGATAACCTCCATATATCGTTTTCTAGCCGACCTGTGGTAGTTCCTCAACTAAAGAATAAGTTGCCCGGTTCTGTCACATCAATGTATATTTACGAATCCAGCTGCTTCTGTGGAAAAGGCTATATTAGACGTATAACCAAACAACTGGGTGAACGAGCTGATGAACAACTCCCTTCATGTTTAGGAAAGAATATGTTCGAAACGCAGGTCTGTTCTGTCACACTTTGTCGATAGCGGTCGTTTTGTGAATAGAAACAAATCACTCCAAGTAATTTGTCGCACACCAATTGGCTTTCTTTATGGTGTTCGATCTCCTCTTTTACACAGCAGAAGCCATAGTGATTGGGCTAACAATCCAAACCTCTGTGTTCATAAAAAATTCGTAACACACTTATCTCTTCCTTGGTCGAATAAGCCTTTACAAACGACTTTACTTATCTCATTAAAACCAAGAACCGATCAATGTTAGGCTACTATTGGAAATTTGGAAGCACTGGACAACTGTTTCGTCCTAGTATGGGATTCCTTGGCGTTGCGTATCCACCTTCAGTGCTTCCATGTTTTCAATAGTGATGTAAAATAGATCGGTTCAGGGTTTTAATGAAATTTAATCATCGCAACCTATCCTAACATTTTATTTATTATTAACTGCAATAATTTTAGGTTGCTTATTTTTCACTCCGTGTCTTCAAATATGCGCTTCACTTTCCACTCATCCGAACACTGCGTAACTTCATGATTTTTATTGAATGTTATCTCACTGTCTATATTGTCAAGTCGGTGACCTGCTTCCTGTTATGAATGGTTAATTCAAGACTTTACTATTCTGATCACAACAAGTACACCTGTCGTCATATTGTCCATTTGTCCATTTTACATTTTATGTTTATTTATGTAATCTATTCCACTATTAACACTGATATCACTGACTCATTAACTGCCTTGAGTAGTTTGATAATTTTGTATATCCATATAAATGCTGTTGTACATTAGAGTGAAGCCTGATGAGGATCCAATTGGAAACAATATTTTGTTCTGTTTCACAATATGGGAATTTCTAGATTTCAACTTCTTGATCAATAGTTCTTTTCTCTATTATTAATCAGCAGCAATTAGAACAAGTGTGTTTATTTATTATCAAATATTCTGAATTTCGAGTACTGTAAACTTCTCAACGTTATTGATTTACATTCATTAAATCATCCATGTTCAGCACTAAAAAATATGAACTAAAGTATACAGTCGTGTTTTTCACTCTAACATCTAAACTAAGATGTGTAGTTCAGTTTATTAACAAACTCACATATCTTAGTACATGAATCAGTCTTTTTTTTCATTTTTATTTCTTTCCACAGTAAATACACTTACTTTATTTGAGATCATCATCTTTCCCTTTTTCATGGAGAATTCGAAAAGAACATCTTTTTTTTAAACACTGAACACAAATAGAATCTCTCAGCTAAGACGTACATGATTTTCAATTGATAATGTTAAACAATTAAAACATTATCAGAATGGGTTTTGTGGAGATTTTAGAAATTTCACTGGTTGAAATCATGAGCCAATTGAAGCTAGACCATCATAGAAAATCTGTAAGCACTGGAAAGCCGTTTCGTCCTAGTATAGGACTCCTCAGCAGTGCACATCCATGATCCCGCCCCCCGTGAGATTCAAACTCAGGACCTATCAGTATCGCACCAGGCGCTTAACCAACTAGACCACTGAGTCGGCATTCAATTAAAACATTGATTACATTTCATAAACAAGACTTCATATTGGTACGGATTGAGAAAATTAATCTATATTTAGATTAGTCCAAAAAACAAAACAAAAACTTTTTTCTGTTATATTATATAGTGAGAATGATTGTATTTGTGAGTCTACAAACAAACAAACAAAAAGGTAAATGTAGTCGATTTCTACCATTAATATTCGGAACGATAATAATAATAATAATAATAATAATAATAATAATAATAATAATAATAATAATAATAATCAGATATTAAAAGAACAATTTCGAATAACACCTACATTTTTTTATTTTAAAAGTCAACCAAAAAAAGAAAAAAATATTTTTTTCATATTAGAAATTATTTTCTTATTTTTCGATGATAAATTTTATTTATTTGTACTTATCGTTTTAAATAATAAAAGTAAAATATAGAAGACAGAATGATGAAAAATTTATCAATTTTAAAGACTGAAGGCTTTGGGTTCGAATCCCGTGAACGGGATCGTGGGTGCGCACTGTTGAGGAGTCCTACAATAGGATGAAACGACTGTCTAGTTCTTCCAGGTTTTCAATGATGGTCTAACATCAATCTACTCATGATTTCAATCAAAAACTTAATAATCTCCACAACCCCTATACTGATAAGTTTAAATACATTGTAATAAGAGTGGATGTTGTTAATATCGAATCATTTAATTAAAACACGTCCTAATTGAAAATGTACACTGATCTTATTTGCCAGTTTTTCTTGTAAATTAAGATCTGCCTATAACACAAGACTTGACGAAGGGTAATGCCTTAAACAATAAATTCATAATTATAAATCGAAGAGGGTCCACTATTTACTGAGCTTTATTTAAGCATTGGATGAGAATGATGAGACCTAGTATTTTATAAATCACAGAAAAAGAAATCTTTTTTTCCGTGATCCTCAGGAAAAGATTCATATTTTAACTTACATATCAGGGTGATGAGTGAGTGAAATACATTGAATAGAATTAAATTTAAATTGAGGCTACAATCTTATTGAGAATACTAGTCAGACATACTTGAAGACCCTCAAAATTATCCCTATAGTTAAAATGATATGATCAGATTGTAACTAAAAGATTTATTAGACACACACCAAAGGAAACTGATATATTCAGAATCTTATTAGAGATCAGATGAAAAAATTAGCCTATTGTAAGTTCAACTTATCATAAACAGAAAAGTAATATTTTTACAGTAGTAAACATGAGAGGGATGTAGTATGTGGAGATTTGGTGATAAAAACGGCTCAGTGGTCTAGTGGTTAAGTGCTCCCGCACGAAGCCAGTAGGTCCTGGGTTCGAGCCCCGCGTGGTGCGGGATCGTGGATGCGCACTGCTGAGGAGTCCCATACCAGGATGAAACGGCCGTCCAGTGCTTCCAGGTTTTCAATGGTGGTCTAGCTTCAACTGACTCATGAGTTCAATCTGTGAAATTTCTAAAATCTCCACAAAACCCATTCTGATAAAAACAACATTTCATAGTTACAAAAAAATTAGTAATACAATATTTCAAAGACTTAATGATTCCCAATAAGTTTACAAACTATTAATTTGATGATTTATCATTGGGATATTTTACCAATTTGATCAATTACGAAAGTTCAAGGTTAACTCAAAATATATCATGTCTTATTTCTTGTGGATTTAAGTTAAAGAAAATATCTTCAGCTGTCAGAATTATCCTCTATTTATTTCCATAAATTCAGATACCATATTTACGAAAGTAATAAAGCGCTTAATTTCATTAACATATAAATGATGATGATTGATGATGATAATAATGATTTATGTTAAATGGTACCTGTAAGTTATGAAATCTAATTTCAACCACTTTACTTGAGATCTAGATATATTGATATTAAAATATGTGATTAATTTGTTGCTTATTAAAACATATCAGAGTGTACATAGTTCAAAAACTATCAAATCTCATATTCAAAATGCATTATGCACTTATGCAAATGCTAGATATTCATAGATCGAACTTAACATACCCACATTTCACGATATAAACAAGTATATTCATCTATTTAGCTGGTTTAGTCACTCCATGATAAAACATAACTAATTCAGTATGATAGATGATTACTGACTTACGCCTGTTACTCCTAATGGAGCATAGGCCACAGACCAGCATTCTCCAACCCACTCTGTCCTCCGCCTTCTTTTCTAGTTCCATACAATTCTTGTTCATTTTTCTCATGTCTATCTCCATTTCCCGGCATAATGTGTTCTTTGATCTTCCTCTTCTCCTCCGGCCTTGAGGATTCTGTGTGACAGCATGTCTTGTGACGCAATTGGGTGCTTTCCTCAATGTGTGTCCTGTACACTTCCAGCGCTTCTTCCTGATTTCTTCCTTCGCTGGAATCTGGTTCGCTCTCTCACACAGCAGGTCGTTGCTGGTAGTGTCTGGCCAAAGGATCCGAAGTATTTTGCGTAGACAACTATTAATAAACACTTGTATCTTCTGGATGATGGCCTTCGTAGTTCTCCAGGTTTCCGCCCCATACAGTAGAACTTTCTTGACATTTGTATTGAAAATTCTGAACTTGGTGTTGGTTGACAGTTGCTTTGAGTTTCAGATGTCCTTCAGTTGTAAATATGCTGCTCTTGCTTTACTGATCCGATCTTTCACGTCCGCATCAGATCCACCATGTTCATTAATGATGCTGCCCAAATATGTAAAGGTTTTTACATCTTCCGAATCTTCTCCGTCAAATTTGATTGGATTGGTGCATGCTGTGTTGTATCTGAGAATCTTGCTTTTTCCCTTTGTGTATATTGAGACCTACTGCTGCTGAGGCTGCAGCTACACTGGTCTTCTCCTTCATTTGTTGTTGTGATTGAGATAGGAGGGATAGCTGATTATATATCCTTATTTATATACCTGGTTCATTTTATATATTAAAGTTTTCAGTAAAAAAAAAGAAAAAAGAACAAGTAAGATTCGACTCAAGGCAAATCACTGAAGGGATTCTCAGAATTTTATATTCTTTTATAATAATTTTAATTATCATTAAAAAGTAACAAAAGTTTCAACCAATTGTTGAATCCTTTCAATTCTCTTAATGTTAATCGAATGTGATAAGTTAGTCAATATTATTTTATATCATTCTGACCTGTTTAATTCACTGTAAAATGAATAATATCAACCGACAAAAATGTTATTAACAAAATACAATCTGACACAATGATTTCCTTACAGTAGATTATAGAGTATGTAAAATGAATAGTCTAAAAATTTCTTTTATATATAACATTTCTTTTTTTTAAAAATAGTGTCGGTTGTCATGTAAAAGAAACGTTAACCAAATAAATATTAAGATTAACTGTTTAAGCATCATACATCGTTAGCGTTAGAATTCAAATATTTTCTAAAAGAATAAAATGGTTCTATTTAGTACTGGTACAGTTCTTTAAAAAAAAATCAAAATCTAAGTACACTTAGAAGAATGTTGGCTATATTCAATAGTTTTACTACCCTAATCCAGAACTTTTTAACAGTACGCATAATTAATATCACAGACATTGGAAACTACTGATTTGATTACTTAATTGCTTACCTACGCCTGTTACTACACGTGAATGAGCATAGGCCGCTCACCAGCATTCTCCATCCACCACTGTTCTGAGCAATCCTTTCTAGCTGCTTCCAGTTGTTATTCATCCTTCTCATATCTGCTTCTATTATTCAACGTAATGTGTTCTTTGGCCTTCCTCTTTTTCGCTTCCCTTCAGGATTCCAAGTTAGGGCTTGCCTCGTGATGCAGTTTGACGATTTGCGTAAAGTATGTCCTATCCATTTCCATCGTCTTTTCCTAATTTCTTATTCAGCTGGAAGTTGGTTTGTTCTCTTCCACAGAAGGCTGTTGCTGATGGTATCCGGTCAATGGATGTTGAGTATGTTGCGTAGACAGCTATTCATAAATACTTGCACCTTCTTCTCCAAGTTTCAGCTCCGTACAGTAGAACTGCGTTGACGTTGGTATTGAAGATTCTCACTTTGATATTGGTTGAAAGTTGTTTTGAGTTCCATATGTTATTCAACTTTAGGAATGCGTCCTTGCTTTGCTAATCCTCGCCTTTACGTCTGCATCTGAACCTCCTTGTTCATCGATGATGCTTCCCAGGTATGTGAAGGATTCTAAATCTTCCAGAGTTTCGCCACCAAGAGTGATTGGATTGCTGTTCTCCGTTTTGAATTTGAGGACCTTGGTTTTCCCTTTGTGTATGCTGAGGCCTACTGATGCAGAGACTGCTGCCACACTGGTTGTCTTAATCTGCATTTGTTCGTACGTATTAAATAGAAGGGCCAGGTCACCTGAGAATTCCAAATCGTCTAATTGATTCTGAGCTGTCAATTGTATTCCGTGTTTTCCTTCAGATGTCGAGGTCTTCATAACCCAGTCGACTACCAGAAGAAAGAGGAAGCGAGAGAGTAAACAGCTTTGTCTGACTCCGGTTTTTACTGACTTAATTACTTGTATTCGATAATGAAATTTTATATTAATCAGTTAAATCCCATAGCTAATATTTTCAAATTTAATAAAACCGCAAAATAGCTAAAGGATTCATCATTACTTTTAAGTGAGATGGATAAAGTTATCAAGTAGATTCTCGAACCATCATTTCAGACATCTATATTAAAGTGAATCATTGATATACACATTAATATTACTTAACTTTCTAGTATAGAAAAAATCAAAATTATTGTCAATAAAATGGAAAAAAAACAATATGTATATCGCTATTTTAATTCATTCACTTTGAACTGATGGGAAATTTACTTGATATTGTTTTTGTTTTTTTTTACTTTGAATCTTCCCATTGATGTTTTTGGACTGAAGTTGATCAGTCTCTTATTGGCATATGTGCATACTGTGCGTATGCCTCGATTTTGCCTTAATTTACAAGCATTATAAGCAGAGATGGATAGTGGCTAGCAGTGGAATCCAGGACGCGCGTTTCGTCCTGTATGGGACTCGTCAGCTGGATGTACCTGCATCTCAGAGTGAACATCAACTCTGAGATGATGGGAAATTTATTTTCATATACGTCAACTGGACAATTATCTGACCGGTAAATTATTTTCATCCATATCTTCTTCATTTTACCGCTTGATTATTGCCTAACCTCATTTGATAATTAGAGTCTCAAATCACATTTTGATGCAATATTTTCTATCCTTCTATAAACTTATAGTTACCATATAACTATAAATATGAATGTACAACTTAAGTAAATAATTTCATCAAAAAGAAACTGTTTCTTCACTGAATTCTCTCTATTAATTCTTTACAATAACATAATTAGTTATTTTAATCATCTGATGTAAAAGTGTTTCTATGAAATAAGTTTTTTGTGGATATTATTGTAATTTAATAATTAAGTTCATGAATCAATTAAAGCTAAATCACTATGTAAAACCTGGAAGCACTGGACAGCCGTTTCGTCCTAGTGTAGAACTCTTCAGCAGTGTTCATCCACGATTATTTGTATTTAATTTTTTTTATAATCTATACTAGCAGTCATCAAAACACAAAACAAAACAATTCAAATATTGTACTTTATTTAGTGGTTATCAGTGGAAATTATTCAACTATCTCAACTCTGTAAATCTTTGTTTCTTATATAAAACTTAACCTAAATTACAAATTTATCGCTTTGAATAAATGAATTGTTTTCATTCTTATGCTCAGATAGAATATCTTTCAAATAGTGATAAGTGTACAAATTAAATTTACAATATAATTAACTAGATTAATAATGCTTCATTGAAATTGATATTACTGTATTATTTAATGTTGAACTGTTTATCCACTTAAATATCTTCAATGATATTATTGTTTAAATAACTCTGAACTAATATAATTTAATTCTGGTTAACGTTTTTGCTGTGAGTTAGTTTTCTACGAGATGGGGTCACTAACCCGATACCCAACCCTTCTCCTTTATCCGGGCTTGAGATCAAAAGTAACTCTAGAACAGCTACTTACTAACAGGCGTAAGTAAATAAGATGTAATTTAATAGTTCTCTAACATGTATACATTGATCATATTGAATGCAGTTAATATGATGAAGTATAATGAAGATTATTTACAATTTAGATTTGTATCATTTGGAAATCTGGTGAAAATCAAGCAGTATTCGACAAAGTTTTCTTAATTTGATTTTATAAGCAGGTTCTTTTATCATTTTCTATTGGGTCAGATGGATGATCTTAGGATTTTGCAGGGATCGTAATATTAAAGTTTAATTGATAAATTAGACAGTTTGACTTATTTATGATTAACAGTATAATTTCTTATCACCTGTTACATACTGAGGATGGTGTAAATATCTTGAACTCATTAATAATGGTCAGGCGAAGCTAATTTACTCAAACAATTGCATCTACGTAACCTATAACATTGAATCTTCAATTCTATAAAACTTTCGTTCTCATGTACTGTTGGGATATTCAGGAAAATATCCCAAAAATTATTCTGTTAAGCCTAGTGCTATCCTTGGACATGAAGCGGTATCATCTTACTGGTCAATATTTATTTAACGTGTCATTTTCCTACTGGCCAATATTGTACAATGTTATTTTCTATTTTATGGTATGATGTGGTTTGTTTGACTGGTATATAAACAAAGTATGTTTGAAATATAATGATTCATACATCCGAGGCTGTGACTTGCGTTCTGGACTCAACTGCTGGGCTAGATAGGGAAGCGAGGCCAATCAGAACCCTAGGTCGTTCTACGTGTTTGCGCGTCTTTGGTCCGATCGATAATTCGCTCCCCTCTCCCCTCAAATCAGCTGCCGTTCAGTTATAACATGTACTTTTTATATTTTCTCTTCCAGATTGCCTACATTATTATTCCATATACAACTTATTAGGTATCTTTTGCTTTTGATTAATCTATGGTCTGTGTCATTCACCTTAATCAATACTACTAAGTATTTGTAATGAAGTATAGAAATTTCCCACTTTCGCACAATCATTAAAATGTTTTTTGTTGTAAATAGATGGAAAAGAAAATTGAAAGAAATCACTTAAGGAATGTTTCTGTCACATGATGTATATCTGGCTAAAATTTAAAGCTACAAATTATAAATAGCCTACCATTTCGTTAACTTAATAATAATCCATTATGGACCTTTCGGATACTTTATCTATCAAGATCTGCCTCATAATGCAGATAAGTCTTTGCCTTCATTAGTACATCAATACTGATATTGTTATTGTTCGAACATCATTTCATGAATTCAAACAAAATTGCAATATGAAATTGTTCTTGAAATTGATAACTGATAATCTAGTTGCTAATTTTGACTTTAAAAGATGTTACTAATTTGTTTCTATCCAACTTGTGTGATATTTTAATTGAGATCATGAACCGATTGATGTTAGACCACCTTCGGAAACCTGGGAGCACCGGATGGCCGTTCTGTCCCATTGTGGAACTCCTCGGCAGTGCGCATCCACGATCCCGCTCGCGAGATTCGAACCCAGGGCCTTCAGTCTCGCACGCGAACCCTTAAACTACTGGACCACTGAGCCGGCGTGTCTAACATCAAACAATCCGTGTGATATTGTTAACCTAAACTATTACTAAAATATTTATTTAGTTTCTATCCAGTTAATTCTTCTAAGTCAGCTCATTTTGGCATTGAGTTTTTCGCAATTATTTAAAGAAATCTATTTCATGTCTGGAAATAATAATTGAAATGTTATCTCGGATTTCTTTTTTTGTGGCAAATATAGAAATCTATTTATCTAGACAATAAAAAGAACTGAATTTATAATAATTTATATTAGTAAAATTAAATTTTTTGTTGTTTATTTACCCTACTAAATGACTGAATTTGCATTATATATATATCAACAGACCTCTTTATACATAAAACTTTAGTTTTTACCTTCAATTATCATTTGATTTTAACTTTTTCTATTTATTCCTTCCACAACAGTTATGCACACAAACAACTACACATTTACACCTTGGCAAGTGAATAGTTGAAATTCAACTTTCATCATATTACTTCTTGCGTTCCCTCTCTTTCTCGCTAATATACACACATACACATATATACACAACATAAAAAGGGGTGAAGACTGAATGGATCCAGACTAAGTTTTTTTTTATTTTCACAGTGCCTTATTTCTATTCCGCTCCTTTTTAGTTCTACTTTTCGATTATTATTATTATTATTTCAATTATTATTTCTTTTATTAAATTGATCAAGTTATTTTCTTTCCATAAGAAAATAGTGAAAAAGAAGGAATAGAATATTCAAACTGCACATTTTAAGTTTCATTTTACTGTGATTTATAAACACTTATGACAATGAATTAGATTAACATTTAATTTTCCAAAATATCAGTATGAGTCTTATCCTTGATAGGTGACAATAGATTAGATTAATTTCATGTGAGATCACTGAAAATTAACTTAAAACTTAAAAAATTGAGGCAAAATATTTGTTAATTATATACAAATGGAATGATCAATTAAAATCATATAGTCAATTGAAAGATCATTTAAACTTATATTGAAATGAACGATGGAAATCTCATTGATATTTTGGTGTGTGCTACTTATATTGACATAAGTAGTATATGATGTTAGTCGTAAACAGAAGGTCTGGCAACAGAGAGACAAGAGGATCGAACAGTAACGAATCGAAACAGAATGCGATTTGTATGAAAATGCTAGAACAATGAAATCTGATTCATTTTGAGACAGTCGATGGACATTTTGCAAATTAAACATTTACTTTATGATTATTAGATTTTATTAACAAGTTCTGTAATTTTGTATTAAATACATTCGATTGTCACCACTGCTGTTCTTGTTCACTGCAATATGGTAATATTGTTTAAGTCATGATTTTTATCAACAAACAGTGATTTGAGGAATGAATTAAACTGGAATTTAGTTAACTAGATCCAAACTGATAATTTCTAACAAACTTATAATCAAGCGATAGTGTTAACGGATATTAAGTTATACATTCAATAGAGTATATATAATATCAACAAAACATGATTATAGAAGTGTTGTATTCTTTGATTTACATTCACGATTAAGCCATTCATTTACAAAAAAAACACAAGAATACTTCTAAATTCCTCTTTAGTTAGAAGATAAAGATTATTAGGCTCAATAAGTGCTAACGTTTATTCATCATAACTAATAGCAATCTATGGTTCTATAAACTAAAGTCTTGAATGTCCTAATTTAAATAAAAACACTACTACTACTACTACTCACTATGTTTCATATGTATCTAACAAAAAACTATACAACACATGTTATAGATCTCACATTTTAATCATAAATGAGCATCAATAACAGTAGTATACAAAAAAATATATAAAAAGTAATTAACCAGAGGAAACAAATACATGAAATAAATATTAACTTTATTCTATAGAATCATAATATGATTAATGTTAATTTATTAAAGTAATTTCTTGTTTCATCTTTATTTTTGAATCATCTACGCAAATTTTCTTTCTAGATAGATGAATGAATTTCCCCTCAACAACAACAATAAAAACACAATAAGTTTACAGGACATGAGTTAATAATAATAATAATAATAATAATAATAATAATAATAATAATAATAATAATAATAATAATAATGATAGTAGTTGTAGTAGTAATATAGTAGAAGTAGTATATTTATACTTCAAAAGTACAAATTAAGTAAAAATGACTTAAGGGCAGAAATAATGTCAAGTTAGACAGGTGTATCATTAATCACAGTATAACATAATTATTTTGATGTTGTTGTTGAAGGGTTTTTATTCTTCTTTCAATTCAATAAACATAATCAGTAGTAAAACTTACAGTTATATTCTTGTAAATCATTCAGAGATTTATGATAACAATTCTTAGAATCTTATTTAATGTACTACATTCTTTATGTTAAACAATGTAAGTTTGATGTAAACTAAAATTCTAGTGATCATCAAATAGTAATTCAGTTATAATTCTAAAGAAAGTTTACAGAAGTTTAACAGAATCTCATCTTAGAACAACAAACTAAGTGTAACAAGTTTCTTAGTAGATAGAGTTAACTATTGTTACTTACTTACTTACGCCTGTTACTCCTAATGGAACATAGGCCGCAGACCAGCATCCTCCAACCCACTCTGTCCTCCACCTTCTTTTCTAGTTCCATACAATTCTTGTTCATTTTTCTCATGTCTGTTTCCATTTCTCGGCGTAATGTGTTCTTTGGTCTTCCTCTCCTCCTTTGTTTAGCCCCGAGGATCCCATGTGAGGGCTTGCCTTGTGACGCAGTCGGGTGCTTTCCTCAATGTATGTCCTATCCACTTCCAGCGCTTCTTCCTGATTTCTTTCTCCGCTGGGATCTGATTTGTTCTCTCCCACAGTACGTTGTTGCTAATAGTGTCCGGCCAACGAATCCGAAGTATTTCGCGTAGACAACTGTTAATAAACACTTGTATCTTCTGGATGGTGGCCTTCGTAGTTCTCCAGGTTTCCGCCCCATACAGTAGAACTGTCTTGACATTTGTATTGAAAATTCTGAACTTGGTGTTGGTTGACAGTTGCTTTGAGTTTCAGATGTTCCTCGGTTGTGAATATGCTGCTTTTACTTTGCCGATCCGCGCCTTCACATCTGCATCAGATCCACCATGTTCATCAATGATGCTGCCCAAATATGTAAAGGTTTTTACATCTTCCAAATCTCCTCCGTCAATTGTGATTGGATTGGTGCATGCTGTGTTGTATCGGAGAACCTTGCTCTTCCCTTTGTGTATATTTAGACCTATTGATGCTGAGGCTTATGCTATACTGTTCGTCTTCTCCTGCATTTGTTGTTGCGTTTGGGATAGAATGCCCAGATCATCTGCGAAGTCCAGATCGTCGAACTGCATCCTAGATGTCCATTGTATCCCGTGCTTCCCTTCAGATGTTGACGTCTTCATGATCCAGTCGATCACCAGGAGAAAGAGAAAGGGTGAGAGTAAGCAACCTTGCCTAACACCGGTGTCGAAAAAGTTTCCATAGTTTGTTCTGTCCACGCTATCAAATGCCTTTTCGTAGTCAATGAAGTTGATGTAGATTGATGAATTCCATTCAATTGATTGTTCCACAATGATCCGTAGAGTTGCGATTTGGTCTGTACACGATCTATCCTTACGGAATCCTGCCTGTTAGTCACGAAGTCGGGCGTCTACGGAGTCCTTCATCCTGTTTAACAATACTCTGTTGAAGACTTTTCCCGGTATTGAAAGAAGGGTGAAGTCCCTGTAGTTATCACAGTTGCTGAGATTGCCTTTCTTTGGTATTTTGATCAAGCATCCTTCTTTCCATGTGGTTTTGTGTATGCGTTTATGTGGGAATATGGTGCGGCCTATGACCAGTTTATTGAAGGCACTTAGGTTTGCAAATCTCTCGCCATTTTCGTTCCTTTCTCCCACTCTGTGTCGTCCTATAATGTCTTCATATCCAGTGTTGTCCGTTTTAACCTTGGCATTTAAATCTCCCATCAGAATGGTCAGGTCCTTTGTTGGGTACCTCTCGTGGATTGACTGCAGCCTATTGTAGAATTGATATTTAGCGTCTTCATTTTATTCGTTGGTAGGCACATAGCACTGGATGATGTTAATCGAAATGCCCTCTTTCTTTGTTTCGAAAGAGGCTTTGATGATCCTTGGTCTATGAGATTTCCATCCTACAAGTGCATTTTGTGCTTCTTTTGATGGTATCAATGCAACTTCTTGTGTATGTGGGGCATTTTGTTTTTCATGGCCGAAGCGAATGAATTTTGAGGTAAATCCAACGTTTTGCCTGGTAATCTGGTCCAAACTTTAACTCGGCTCCCAAATACTGTGAAACTATTCGATCAAATTTAGACGAAAATTCGTATTTATTATTACCTATGAAATTATTCTAAATCGACACATGTTAAATTATTTTACTCATATTGTACCATAAGATTTAAAAGAAGCAAAAATGGAAATAAAGGCATCATTTCTTACTGTTTTCTAATCACACTAGTACATAGATGGACGTAGACACACATTTTTGACAGTATAAATGAATGTCATATGGAATGT
This sequence comes from Schistosoma margrebowiei, assembly GCA_944470205.2. NCBI lineage: Eukaryota > Metazoa > Platyhelminthes > Trematoda > Strigeidida > Schistosomatidae > Schistosoma > Schistosoma margrebowiei. Next base: position 33,239,337 of record OX104026.1, on the reverse strand, counting down.
TTCATGACCTTAGTATACTCAAAATGAACAGTTGGATTTGGTTGTCTAAACTTTGGAGCCTAATACATTTATATTATTTTTTTTAATTGTTCCACATAAAGAAGCATAAATCGATATTAAAAGACTAATACTTGAACGAAGAATATTTTTTTTGATAAATTCTGTTCAGGTTCTATAATTATATATCCAAATTAATGAATCGTTATAAAGGAACTTAAACAGAAGAAGTACATTGGTCATTTTTCGAATTATTAATTTAGATATATATGAATCGTAGAATCTGAAGAGAATTTATCGAAAAGAATATTCTTCGTTTAAATATTAGTCTTTTAATACGATGGGGATCTTTAAACAAATGAATATGGTGAGAGAAATAGTTGAATGATTTAAACTTTAATCGCCAATATTATATATATAGTCACCTATATATGCGTTACCGAAATTCCAGAAAGTTATTGGTTCAAATTTCAACGAATGTCTATGTAAAGTAGAGAAGTACAATAGTTAACTGTGGGAGAGAACAAACCAGATCCCAGCGGAGGAAGAAATCAGGAAGAAGCGATGGAAGTGGATAGGACATACATTGAGGAAAGCACTCAAATGCATCACAAGGCAAGCCCTCACATGGAATCCTCAAGGCCAAAGGAAAAGAGGAAGTCCAAAGAACACATTACGCCTAGAAATGAAAATAGACATGAGAAAAATGAACAAGAATTGGACGGAACTAGAAAAGAAGGTGGAGGACAGAGTGGGTTGGAGAATGCTGGTCTGTGGCCTATGCTCCATTAGGAGTAACAGGCGTAAGTAAGTAAGTAAATACAACAATGATTAACAAAATATGATTTCATATCGGATGCTGCTTTCTAATACAAGTAAAACCAATAGAAAGACTCAATTACTGACCATATTTAAATTTCTACATCTCTCTTTATTTTCATTCAAATTGTATATACACTTGATAAATATACTAGTTACTTTACTGACCTAGTAGTATATATATACATATACATTTATATAGGAAGACTTATTCTTATCTTTTTCAAATGATCAACATTAAATATTCAGTGTTTCAGTTTACTTTGTTATTGAACATTTTAAATTATGATTTATCTATTTTCACTTTACTTTAGAAAGAAAGAAAAAAACTATGCAACCATTTTAAGGACATATGATTCCAATGATTTGTGTTTATAATGGCATCTTGTTGTTCGTATCGATACAATAGAAATCTATAAATGTAAGAAGTAAATCAGCCTATATCTGATAATCTAAATAAAGAGAAATTTTGTCAAGAATTAATGAATTAGTATAAGATGAATACTGTTGAGATAAAAATTAGAACTTTTCAATCTACTACTCGTATTATAAGTATTATTATTACTGTGGTGTGCGCTATTGGTGTTAATAGGTATAAATAGTATGTATCACCAATTGAAACTGGAATGCCTGTGGGCAAATGGATGAAAAAATCGAAGAGTAAAGAACGAGAACCGAGAGTGATTGGTATGTCAACGAACAAGCAGCAAAGTCTTAGACAATTGATGGTTATTTTGCAAATGAAGTGTTTACTACATGGTTCTCAGGTTTTGACAGAAAATTCTGTGATGTCGAATTAAAATACATTTGCTTGTCCCCACTTGTATTCTCGTTCACTACACTACCACTACTTTTACTACCAGTATGTTTTCTTTCAGATAAATTTTATTTGAAGGTTATGGTCTATTAGCATTTGTAAAAGTATTGAATATCTAGTTTTAGACTTCGCAAAAATACAAACCAGCAACCAATCACAGAATTAAATACTTAAATATAACGATGTTCATAATATCTTTGAACCTTCTGGTCAACTTCAAGTGGCTCATACTTCGAATTTCAATTATTTTGTAATATAGTATACAGATTATCCAGTGTTATCAGTCATTATATTATCACTAGCCCATTAAATCATACTAGTCCTGCATGTTCACAGGTTTTTATTATTCTATGACAGAAACTATCACTACAATCAGACCATCACTGTAGACTGTATAATTAAACAATAATGTTGATTAAGACGAAATTTCAAGCCTCTAAATAGGATTTTCGCACCAATAGGTTTGTCCCAAGCTGTGATGGAGACAGTCAGCACTGATACTGGTATGAATTGATTAAATCATGAAATTTTAAGGTTTATCTGGAATTCTAATTTTTTCATGTTCACCGCGAGACTTAATTGACCTGATTTAGATCTATTTTATACCATTATGTATGCGTTCTGTTGAATACATTGAAATTACAACGGAGCACCAATAGAATCCTCTTAGAGTTTTAGTGGTCCCGTACATTATATCGGTTTTCGGTTAGAAACACCGTAACGATTTCGATGCTGATGACGCTGCATACTTTTGTCCATCTTTAAATATAGTCGCGATCAACCATAAACTATCAGTATAAGGCCGAAAAAGTACAAAAAAGTAAGTAAATATATTATTTTATTGAAATCGCTCACTGATCAAAGTTAGACGACCATTGAAAACCTAAAACCATCATACTCTTCAGTAGTGTGCATCGGCGACCCATCAACGTATGATCGGACCCGGACCTTTGTAAACGAACGCTCAAACTCTAGACCACTGAGCTCGGATCTAATAGCGTACTTGTATAAATCCAATCAGTTCATGATATTGCACAAACAACTTCCATCATCTTTAGTGGGTAACTTCCTCACGCCTGACACTATTGAACTCCAACTGTTAGAGCTTCACACTACAATCATCATATAATTCTATTATACTGTTATATTATTTCCAGATATTATTGTATGTTATCTAGATTATCATTATTATTATACTAAAATAGTAGACAATTTCTACAGACAAATAGTATAATTAAAATCTTATCAGACTCAATCTAGGTGATCATTAAATACACATGAGAATAGTGCACAAAACGGATTTTTATTTTATTATTATTATTATTACTTTTATCAAATAGATCAGATACTGTTTGTTATAAAGAATATTTTAAGGGTGAAGAGGAATACAAAGGTTGATTAAATAATCAACCACAGGTATGAAATTTATAAAGAATATACAGTAGAAAAATCTATGCCAAATTGAAAAGTCCCATTACTTAGGATTAAAAAAAAGAGATTATAGAAAATAAAACGCGAAGTAAATAGAAACAATATGTAAGTGATATTAGTTTTAGAAATTAGGTAAAGTCAATAAACATTTAACGTTTAACAATCAATAATGCCTGGAAACAATTTAACCATCTAAATTAAATATTATCTTGCCAATTTTCATCATTAGAAAGGAGGAAATCTTTTTCTTTCTTTTAACTAATTATTTCGGCTATTGCGAAGATTGTTTTTATCACAAACTAGCATCAAGTAGAAGAAAAAAAATCCATTGAAACATGAAAGCGCCATGAAAAATGATATTGTCCTCCTTTCAAATAGTTTATTAGTTTTTAGTTACATTTTCATGCAAAACATTCCATCAATTAGATGTATGTGTGGTGTATGCTACTTATGTAGACAGATATAAGTAGTATGTGACATCGATTGGAATTGGAAAAGCTGGTAAGACAACGTTGAGAAGTTTGAATTGGAGAGAATAAAAGGGCGAATAGAAATGAATTATGAATTAGAAAAATCGTACCGAATGTGAAGGACAAATGCTGGAAATTTGCAAATGAATTATTCAATGTATGGTTCTCAAATTTCACCAACATATTTTGTTGCCCCGACATATGGACTCAGCAAAATGTGAATGCTCATGTTACACAGAACAATCTAAAGAACATTCAACGTTGGAAAACCACAACTTGTGTTTTCTAAGGAGCCGACGATGACACTGAGATCGAAGAATAAACTACTTGAACTAGCGACCTATTTTTTCAAATGTCAGTTCCACTACTCCTGTGGAGTAAGTTACATTTGTAGACGTTCAAGGGATTTACTTTACCATAATGGCTAGAGCCTTATAGTATGGCTAATTAAAGTGTAGTATGTGTTATTGCATCTGCTATTTCTATCTATTACCATCATTACTCATATTAATTCTGTGAACACATGAAGAGTTTGGTGTGCAGTCACTTTATTTCACTGCTTCCTACTGAATTCAATCTAACATATAATTTCATTAGGAATTACATCATTATTTCTATTTTTCTATTTCACCGACATTTACACTGGTTACGAATCTCCCGATCCACATTGATTTGTAATTTTATACAAGTTAACAATACAAATTAGTCATTTCAACATTAATAATTTTATTAGATATATAATCTTAAATGTATATGATGTAATTCTTAAAAGATACACTTACCTTAAAGTTGGGCATACCTTTAGAATGTTAACTTGGATTTAAGGCAGTAGAACCTGAAGAGAAATAATTAGAAAAGAATATTCTTTTTTATTTTGAAAATATTTACTTCAGTAGAATAGAAACTTTTAAACGACTGTATCACTTCCAAAATGATATTTTGAATACAATTAGAGTTATATTGTTCAGTTGTTCGTTTATGAGGGTCACTTACATTTTAAACTAGTTTAAGTCATGAATTGGCTTTAGATAGAATGATACTAAGAATTAGAGGCTGGTGAATAGCCATAGTTTGAAAGAGTATGTTAAGGGTTCCCAAATCGTGACAGGATAGTTTTCCTGTATAAGCTATTTTTCACAGGTTCCCTAGTTGGGACTAACCTATAACAACAATTATCTTTAACCAAATAATATTTGTTAGATTGAAACTTTCGTAAAAGTATCTTGACAAATACTAACCATTTGATTACTAAGGACAAAATGTTTTAGAAATGGATTTCTAGAGGTTCTGACGAAAAGATGTACACTATAGAGTCAACGGAATTTAACTAAAACCAATCAAATTATCATAGTGAATTGTAGGAAACTACTTTATGATGTAAGAAAAATGGCTAAATAATCGCCAGTTAGAGCTAAATACAAATAACAATAAGATGGACACGGAATCTCTTAAAATTTACTCTCTCTCTCTCTCTCTCTCTCTCTCTCTCTATATATATATATATATATATATATATATATATATATATATATATATATATATATATATATATATATATATATATATATATACTTTGAATGTAACTAAGAACCTGACGCCAAGTGCAGCGAATATAATTTACTATACTGAGGCAAGATAGTTGGTTGGTGCGAGTTATTTCTTTTAACTTTAATTTATTTAAATGATGCAGCTTTTGTGCTGTCCTCATGCCCGATTAATTATATCACGTGATACGACCGCCAATTAGAGACACCGACTTATACGGCTAAACTAATGACGCATAAATCCATGGCGACAGTCTCTTACAATCATAGCCACCTTTTTGGCTTGATCTTATATAACTGTTATTTCCTATTTATAGTCTGATGCGGTCTGGTTTGTTTTTATATAAACCCATTATGTTTGAAATATGTGATTCGTATCATCGAGGCTGATATTGGCGTTTTGGTCTGAACTTGCTGAGTTAGGAGAGAAGCTGTTATCTTGGTAAACCAATAAAAACACTAGGTTGCTCATATATATTTATGCGTCATTAGTCTGGTCGTATAAGTCAGTGTCTCTAATTGGCGGTCGTATCATGTGATATAATTAATCGAGCATAAGGACATAACATTTGGCTACGGAGATTTTCGAAAAAAAGAAAGACATAATAGTGTTGTTGGCAATGTTCATTATTACAATGGCTTCTGATAGTAAACTCAGTGCCCTCTTGCAGATTTGCCAGCACCGAGACATTTGGTTGTTTTTAATTGTCTAAATTACAATATTATTATCAATTTTTATATGTTAAACTATTTCGATTTATTTTAACTTACAGTAAGCTGTAAAGTAAGAAAACAACAAGAAAAAAGAGAAGTGTGAGAGAAGAAAACGGCAAACAGAAAGAAAGAGAAGGAGAAACTGATAGTTATTTTTCACGAGTAAATGCCAAATGGTCAAGAGTTTTAAGGGGGAAAAAAAAGTTGAAGTATTAACTGGTCACGCTAAGCAACTTCATTTTAATCTGATTTTACAATGTTTGTTAATAAAAGGAAAAATAAAATTTCTTTAATGAAATAATTTCATTTCCCTTTATGTTTAAGGTTATGAATAAGATCATTTTTGCGATTATTTTCAAGTTTAGTATTCTGTTAAAATTAATAACTTATGGAAATGATGAATTCATAGAAGATGTTGGTTGATGAATTGAAAGCCATCAAATGAGTTGTTTGTGTAGAAAATGTTTTTGAACTCCGTTAAAACCAGTTGATGAGTCCTATAAAACTATTTTTGCCAATACATTACCATATAATTTTAAAAATGACACTGTTTATGTCCACAACGTAGATGGGTTGTGACCAGCAGAGGAATTCAAGATTCTTATTTTCTACTATGAGGCAGTCAATGAGCGAGTTAGTAGCTAACTAGGTCTAATAGTTCATTAGATAACGCAGTGCTATTTAAAGCAAAACGTTCTGTTTTAAAGACCAAATTTGAACATCAGTACTCGGATCCACTTACATTCAGCCCATCAGTCCCAAATAATATGAAACTCTTATGCTGGATTACACTGCTAGTTACAACCCATCTATTCTTGTTGCAAATTGGTAGTATAGAGATAATTCTCATGAAATGCAACTATTCTCGACGAAAACCAATGAAAATTTATTCCTAAATATTACAACGAGGTATTTCAAAACTTTACTAGCAATGATGCATCTATTTTTACTTTACATTGTATACTTAAAAAAACATATAATTTATCAAACGTTCGAGTATTTTACAACATGACTTAAATGTAAGTGATATATGTGGCCTAAAATATATAATTATCAGTGATCTAAATTAGTGATAGAAACTATACTCCACTTTTGCCAAAAGAGTCTTTAACATGAAATAGATAAACAGTAGGTTAAACAACATGAAGATCTTCTCTGTAAACCATTTGGACAAATAATATCCCTTTTTTAAATACAGCAATTACAAAATTACTGGAAATGGTGTGGTGTATGCTACTTATGTCGACACACATAAGTAGTATGTAACACCAAACAGAAGTGTAGTGGTTGACAGCAGAAGGTTGAGAAGATCAAATCGGAGAGAACAGAAATGTAAACAGAGACTAGTTACAATGACAACATTAATGAAGGAACAATGAAGTTTGTAAGAGACAGCTGATTGAAGATGAACAAATGAGGTATTTGACGTATGGTTTCCATATATTTCTAAAGCACTCTGTAATTTTGCATTAAACATAAATTGAATCGCCCTACCTGAATGTTCGTTAAATAAAAAGAGATTAGAAACTCATTTAAAAATCTCATGTAAAAAACAAGGAAATATTGTATTCTTTTTACTTTATAAGCACTTCTATATAACTTTAAGGAATATTTTCATTACAGCACTTAGGTGTCATTGAAAGCAAGGCAGAATTTGACCATTTTTTTGTCTTACATTGAGATTATTAGCCACTTACTACTTAATATCATACATCAGGTCAAGCTTGCAGCTTTCAGATATAATAATTTGTAATTTACTAATGAACCACTGAGGATAAATATACCCTTCAATGTTTACAACTTCTGTCACTGACTTAGTCATTATAAATCAACATCTTTGAGCAACCATATTACTATCGGTTTAATTGACAATATCGGTTAGACATTTCATTTGAAACTTTCAGAAGACAATTTTTAATTCAGAAAACAGTTATCAGCTATTCAGTCGGTCTTGTGGAGATTTTTGCTTCTTTTTAACATAGATGGAATGTGGCTAGCAGTAGAATCCAGGACGCGAATTTCATCCTATTTGAGACTCGTCAGTCGTGTATATCTGCATCCTGGTTTTGATGTTCACTCTGGGACTCTAACTCGGTACCGGTCACGTTATCCCATTCGCTACTGAGTCCAGATAGTCGCTCACATATGCAATGAGTATGGGTTTTTAATCTAATTTAAAATAGTTTGAATTATTCCGTCGTTATACATGTGCCAACCAAGAACGATAGAATTTCAGATGAAATATTAACAACGGGGCAATCCAAACCATCTCATATTGAGTTGATTCGATTACAGTTTATATATCATACAGTGACGATATTTGAAAATATATCTAGAACTGAACTAATCTCCACAACCTACTTGACTAGGTATTCTAATATGAATACCAACAACCTTATTTATATTGATTTTTCCTACCTGATTATAAATACTTCAATAATTTCTCAGTCTATGTAGCTCGATGACGTCGGTCCGAATCCGCCATGGAACATTAGTTCAGTTAATATTGCAGGTACACTTCACTAATAAGTAATGATTGACACGAAATATATGTCCAAAGTTTACTACCGACCACCATCAACCACCTTGCATTTCAACATAGCTCACACAATCTTTAGTTATTCAGAATAGTGGTCACATACCAACTTAATTGGTAGAATTCGATCACGACTAGAAAGAAATAAGCAAACATGATGTATCACAACTCAAGAATCAATCAACTATTTACATTGTATTTATTCAGATTTTGAAGAGCCTGACAATGGTGTACCAATAAAGGATAAAATTAATAAACACTTGGTAAGAATGATCAAATGAAACTAAATCTATCAGATTTAGAAAAATATTAATTATGAAAAAACAATAAGTTTTTTTTAATTAACGTCAATTGTTTTTATTGTCTCGATGAGTGTAACTATGGTGTATAACAAATGGTAAATAATATTTCTAAAATGATTGATTGTTAAATTGATTTTCTTAACCAATCATTTCCCTATATATGACATAATTATAGATTTATAGTTCAACCTGTTTCATTTGTACAATCACATACTTCCGTTTACAAAATACACATGATTTTTCTAAATGAATTTTACAATAGAATGTCTTAATTTTATCAGATCGCTTGTAATTATATTAAGAATGGAGATAAAATCGATGAAATCTGACTGATAACAACAAAATCGCAGCTGGATAAAAACATTTTTGATAGAATCTGATCAATTTTAGGGATTTGTAAAGATTGTAGTATTTTCAAAGTTGAATTCACGAGTAAATCTAAACTAGACCACCATTGAAAACTTGGAGGCACTAGATGGCCGTTTCGTCCTAGTAGGGGAATCCTCAGCAGTGCACATCCACGATCCCGCGTGTGGGGCTCGAACCCAGAACTTAAACGAACGCTTAAATCCCTAACCTTTGAGCTGGGGTTCAACGGCATCAACATATAACTTCGAGCGACCGAGCTTCAAGATGGATTCCCTAGAGTTCTAGTGGGAAGCCGTGACCAGTGGAGTTCAATCCGCGTCGGATGGAAAAGAGTTATCCACCTCAGACAAGGGATGAAGGATTGCGAAAGATCACGAATTGATTGAAGTTCAATATTAACACCATTGGATCTCGTCTTACTGGTTCAGAGGTTAAGCATTTGTATATGAATTTGAGTCAGGCGTGAGGGATCATGGATGCGTATCGCTCAAGAGTTCCCTACTAGGACGATATGGCCGTCCAGTGCTCCCAGGTTTCCAATGGTAGACTAGCGTAGATCAACTCGTGAATACAAATTTGGAAAGAATTGAATTGGTCAACTAGTGGAAAAAACTAAGTTGTGATATTCACAAAGCTTTATGATATACAACTGGCTTTGAATCTATATTAATACTACCATGAAATTTTTATCATAAATATTAGACAATTACCATAGAGACAATTGAAATCAAGAATCTTTCATCAAAGAAATAATGAATTTCAATGTTTACATGATTCGTAAGATGTTTAATCATTGCATTCTTCATTTTGAAATAGGAGAAACTACTATTTTTCTTTTGTAAATTATGTTTTTTTTTGTATTCTTCACGATTACATACATCATTTTATAAATGTTTTTTTATATATTCTGCACAATGTTGTGGTATTTGAATGAACTAATGATACCTTTGTACTTGTTGAGTGCTTGATTTCGAATTATAAATACAGTACATTCGTTTGTGGTTATCTAGTACTTCTTGATCCGATTACGTTATTTCTGGGATTCTTAGTTAATACTATAATTCAAATACTTCTAATTGTCATAAATATTTAGTAAGCAGATACCTTGGCAGGTCAGATGTATGAAATTACATCATAATCAAGTGTAAACTGTATGTATGAATATCATAATATGTTTAATGCTCCATAAGTCCCTATTATTGATTTGATGGAAAAAATTTGTGTTTTGTGTTTTTGTTTATAGTTATGTTTTATTAACTAGATGATTTAATTGCTAAGTTTTTGTCGTCTTTCTAGTCAATGTTATTAGTGTTTACTTTATATAACAGTTTAGAACAATAATCAAAATGTCGTGAGTAAACCTCTGAGATTATTAAAACATAACGCAACCAAAAGTACCTACTATTCTATAGATCATTAACATGAGTTTTTTGATAGTACATTTTGAATAAGTCTAAATTGATACACATTTCTAATACAATTCATATCTCATGTTTTCCACCCTCAATTTACATCATTGCCACCCAGTGAAAACAGACATGTTTTTATTAAGCCTAAATATTTTTTTAAACATTTTATAATTGTGTCTTCTATAAAATTACCCATTAGCCAAATGATAGTTGAGTTTTTAATTAGATCATATTATATTAATCTTAAGTAATTCAATGGTCTAGTATACTTATATCGTGGTCTAAGGTCCTAGGTTCGGGTCCCGTGTGTGTTATCGTGGATGAGCACTGCTCAAGACAAAACGGCTGTCCAGTGTTCTTATTTTTTCAATAGTGGTTTAACATTGATCGATTCATAATGTCAATCGAAAACTCAACTATCTCCACAACGCCATACTGAAAATTCGTAAAATTGTCATTGTATTTATTTATCACATTTTGATTAAATTTACTATCTCTTATTTACCGTAAGAATGCTAGTGGGCGGCCTATGCTCCTCCACGAGGGGTATGAGGTGTAAGTAAGTTATGAAGTAAGTAAGTAAGTAAGCTAGCGAGTAAGTAGGTAAGAAAGTATTTTCCCCAACTACCATCGATGTATATACATTGTAAAAGAACTATTTACTCTTTAAATTAATGAATTTCATTTTGTAATACAGTAGATAAATTTCATTAATCTTCCCTCTTATTTATATGCTTATCAAAAAAAAAACTAATTCTTTGAAATTATTCACCTACCCTTTTCTTTTATGCTCTTCAACCATCTTTATTAGATGAATGACATTAACATTATTCAATGAATAAAAAACATATTTGACATTTGAATGTCTAATTTTGTAAATATGTATACAATACAAATGTTTATTTTTATCAGAAAAATTACAAACGAGTTGCTTAGATGATTTTTGTTAGTTTTTTTTTCCTAAATTAAATTAACAATAACTGACGGGAAAAAATGACAAAGGTTATTATTCTTTATTCAGTAAAAAGACATGTAAATGTTTCATTGCAAAGAAGAAAAAAATAAGGGAAATAATAACATTGAAAAGTTCTGATGTAATGGAATCCAGGATGCGCGTTTCGTCCTGTTTGAGACTCGTCAGCGGGATGTACCTGCATCTCAGAGTTGATGTCTCAGAGTCCTAGAGTGAACATCAACTCTCAGATGCAGGTACATGCCGCTAACGAGTCCCAAATGGGATGAAACGCGCGTCCTGGATTCCATTGCTAGCCACCATCCATCTTTGCGTATTAAAGCTTGTGAATTAAGGCAATATCGAGGCATACTTACAGTATGCACAAAAGCCAACAACAGACTGATCAATTTTAGTCTTAAACCTCAGTGAGAAGATAAAAGCAAAATAGTATCAGGTGAATTCTGATGTAATGTTACATAGATGATCATTGGGTATTACTTTTGAGAAATGTGTTTGTTTAGTATTTCTATATGCCTCTATTAAACCTAAGAGATCTGTGACTAATTTGGAGATTATTTGGTTTGTTTTTCTAATACTGGTCTAGAAGTATGAACTATTTACTACTTTGAAAAGTAGATTCAGAACTCTTAAATGTAAATTTGTGTCTTTTATGTTGGATCACTTGAACTAATTTGAACGTTAATTTTAATTTTCATGTGTTTGAATACTATTGTGGTATGTGCTACTAATGTCGACAGATGCACGTAGTATGTATCATCAATGCCTGGAGGCAGATGGTCAACAAAATCAAAGAAGAGACCAAGAACACAGAATGATCGCTGTGGAAATGAAGAAACAGTGAAGTCTGAGGCGATTAATTGACATTATGCAAATGAAGTATTTATTGTATGGTTCCCAAATCTTACTATAATTTTGTATGAAATACATTCGTCCACTACAGTACTCCTTATTTTCTAGATATAGACAGCTTTTTAGTGTCTGAAATGAAAACAGTTATTAATATTTGCTTATAGACAAAGTCATATTAACATTTTATAAACTGAGTTCACGGAATTCAGAGTGGCCACTAAAATAGGGGTTTTTCAACTACGATATCATATTGTAAACAAGTTTGATCAGCACTAAGAATTACATTAGATGATATCACCAAGTGATCATTTATTTGTACGAACAGCTTAGTCCTCCAAAAGACCATTTATGTATTCAAAATCTTATTAATAATATTTCTGACTGTAACCTAAGTTACTGCTAGTATAAACTTTTATGACAATAATACTTCTTTCATGTTTGTAGATACATAGTACTGACAGCTACTAAATAGTCTGAAACTTAGATACAAGGTATAATTCCGACTCCTCCTAACGACATTTCTGGAAATAATTACCATTTAACAGATGATTCGGAGTGTAAATTTGAGAAGCCATACTACTTAAAGTAAATATTTTTATTACACCAATAGACCATTTAATAAAAAGACAAAGAACGATCAAGAGGAAATGCAAAAATACACGTATTGCGAAATATTTATAAGAATTTCACAGATAGAAATCATGAGTCAGTTGAAGCTAGACCACCATTGAAAACCTGGAAGCACTGGACGGCCGTTTCGTCCTAGTATGGGACTCCTCAGCAGTGCGCATCCACGACCCCGCACCACCCGGGGCTCGAACCCAGGACCTACTGGCTTCGCGCGCGAGCACTTAACCATTAGACCACTGAGCCGGCCGGCATCCGACGGTGTTAATGTCTAACTTCAACGGGGTCGTGGATGCGCACTGCTGAGGAGTCCCATACTAGGACGAAACGGCCGTCCAGTGCTTCCAGGTTTTCAATGGTGGTCTAGCTTCAACTGACTCATGATTTCTATCTGTGAAATTTCTAAAATCTCCACAAAACCCATTCTGATAATTTATAAGAATTACTTAATATGACTAAACACTACGTTGACAGAAAGGAAGAAACTTTAAAGTGTCTACGATGATAGTGGAAACTTTGTCATCAGGCCACGTAAATGTGAATGTAATGTGATCAATAAGGCTTTTTTCGATATAAATGTTCATTATTTAACTAACATATGAAATGCATAGTACAATGGTAATGGATAATGAGAAAAAGTTATTAATTTGAATGTATATATAAATTGAGTCTAAACCAGTTGGGAAATTACAATTTTCACTCGATAATTAAGTTGGAACTTACATTCAGCCACAAGTATCATCTTTAACATCAAGAATTAACACTTTTAGACAAGCTTTGAAAATCCGTAAACACAACACACTACCCATCTCTGTGAGCAGTCAAACATACAACTTTCATGTGTCTCAGCCAATGGCCAACCTACAGGCCATTGATGTGACATCAAACGGTTTACATTTCTACATTCAGTTTATTTACTGTATACAACAACTATTTTCTATAGGTAATAGCTATCGCATTAATTACACTATTAATCATCTGCAATCACAGCTTCTCACTAGGACTCCAGTAATTCTTCTTTAAATCAGTCACTAGTGGTCTCATGGTTTTTCGTCGTTATCTAACTAGTCAATAAGTGATGTAGAGCACAAGTGAAACAATAATTACAAACCTCCTGTACAAAGTTGCATCCCAATTTCACGTCAGTTGGTGGTAAAATACTGGTAGTACTGAATGTCCCCAGCTATTCGGTTTGGTTTTCTTTTTCCAGTTCAAAATTAGTTGGGTTGTTTGGAACAAGTGATAGATTTACTGTATGTGTGAAATCTTAAACTGTTGTATTGTTTCAATTATATGCTTTCAAGAACATTTAGTTTTAAAGAATTCATTGATCAGTAGGATATATTCATAAATTATCATATGAATAAGAGTTTACTGATATTGAAACTAACAGTGTTCTTTGGTTTGCAGTAGTTTTCGAGATGATGTTATTTGTTTATAAAATTACCTGAAGGTTGAAAACCACCTGAACATATAATAAACTTATATTCTTTGGCGGATGGTTTTGATATAGATTTTATGAAGTTCCGGTGAGTAACTATGAAATTCAGAGACTATCTTAGTGGAAATGACACAGTTATAACAAATGGTGATAAAAAATAAGATTTTAATATTCCGAATTTACTGTGATTTAAATTGTGAACCTCCGGATTCTAATTCAACGGCTGGGTGTAGTTTATATCATTAAATGTTATCGTCTTGGGTCTCTTCTTGTGATGAATACGTATCGATGAAAATTTGTAGCTCACGTAGATGATTTTGGTGGCTTTTGTTCTCTGAACTGTACGGTTTGACCGTGGAGTTTTCATCGTTCTTCTGAACGACATCATCAACACAAACTTCAAGTAGAAGAAGAAGACAGCTGTTGAATAGTCTTCGAATTTTTACTGGTTCTCCAAGTGATGTTAATCATTAATCAAACTATCTCAGTATAACCAATTCACAAGCAAAGTGTATGATGTATGTCCTATATAGCCTAATATGAATTATCATCATAAAGTACACAGATAGAGAATTGGTGTGCAGAAAAGTTATTTAGAGCATTTTAGTTACCTTAAAATGAAGAATACCTGAAAATTTAACAGACTGTTATTAAAGCGACTTGCTATTTGATGTCAGTACCATCAAATCTAAAGTTAAATCCAAACAATTTGATCATAAGCCTACCTTCCTAACACAAAAATCTCATCGCTCAATAATTAAGGCTTGTAGATAGCTTGAATTTTCCTTCAACCTCCATAAGGTTATAAAATCAGTCCAGCAAAAAAGCTTTGAGTATTACAGACATCATATTTATGCATAAGGCTCTATTTAATTCAAATGATTTTTAAAGCTTTCATCTTTGACAGTAGAAAAAACAACACTTCAATCCTTCCTTTACACTTTCTTTTTAAAGATAGAGTACACAAATCCTATCTGTTTGATTGCCGATAAGAGTAGAGGATATTCGTAAGTTACTAGTATTTGATCATAGGTGTCTTCGAAATATTGCTCGTATATCCTGAGACCATCGAGTAAGTAACTCAGTTGTTAGGAAACGGATACTAGGTAAAGATGGCAAATCAATTGATGAAGTAGTGAAACTTCATCAGTTGAGATGGCTGGGACACGTGCTACGTATGCCCAACCACCGAATGCCTCGACGTGTGATATTCAGTAGTATAGGAGTAGGTTGGAAGAAAGATAGGGGCGGCCAGACCAAAATATGGCACAAATCCATGACGTCACTGACAAGGGGTCTGAGTCATGTTGGTAGGTGTAGACTACCTGGTTGGGGATTGCGAGATGATAGCAACCGATGGTTAGAGATCCTGAATGACATGGCTCAAAATCGTTTGCAATGGCTCAGGTGCATCCACTCTTTATGTTCTTCCGAATTCTAGTCTCCTGATTCCTCCTTGTCTTATTTTTCTCTTCCGGAATTTATCTCACTGGATTATACTCTTTAAATAACATCTCCAAACCCTATTCTTTCCGATTACTGCTTATACTCTTACTACCTCTACGACTACGGGATTCGAATCGACAACTTGTTCCTCCCATCTAGATATTTCATCAAGTTATCTGTTTTGTTATTTGTTTTAGCACATCATTATGTCTATTGTGCGCACAATCTATTCAGGCGCGTTTATGAAAAGTTTACAACCTTTCGCTATACGAGATACAAAAGGGTACAATCAGCGACATCATGGTGACTGGCAATATACATTGAAACGAATGAATATTAATCAAATGTGGATAATCGAACTCCTAACATCTAACTGCTTATCATTCAAAATTTATCGTCACAAACGATCAAGGTATAAGAAAAGGAAACTTGTTGAAATACTTTATGCTGAGAATTCTATGTTGTACCAAAAATATAATGTTGAATAAAGCTTCTAATAATGATAATAATAATAATGATAATAATGATAATAATAATAATAATCTCTGTGCTAATGTGGTATGGCAACTCGAACTGATGTACGTACGTACGAAGTTCTACGTTGTTACTGACTGACTGATCTGTTTGATTGATCTGTTCAATTTTTTACTGTTTACAATTAACACTTCTTTATTAGATTAATCTATATGAAACATTAATTTACATTCTATCACTAGATCACTGATGAAACAATCACCGGTAAGAATGGAAAAAAAATTTTCATTTTTTTGGTGTTTATTAAACTGAAATTATTGATTGAATCTTTTCTTTTTCTAGTATATTAGGTGATACACTTAAATTTCACTTATATCTTTTCTATTTTCATTTTTACCTCCAAAAATAATATTCGTTATAATTTTCTTTAATGATGATAATTATAGAAAGAATGTTGTACAAATGAGAAGAATGAAAAAGAAAAATAATAGAAAAGAAAACTAATTTTAAAATAACGATCTTTAAAAAATGAAAATGTTTTGTTTTATTGTAGTCAATAAACTGGATTAATTTAAGTTTTTTCTTATTTTTGTTTTGGAAATAAGAAATTAGTCAAGGAATTTTAATAATAAAGAAAAAAAGATAATGTATTCTGGTTGCGAAGGTTACTATTAAGGAAATGTGTTAAATTATTTGATGGCAGTACGATAATTTATAGATGAACCAATCAGATTTAAGATAACAGGTTTGAATTTTGGCGCGAAATATCGTTCACTCATCTGGCTAAATACTATTTCAACATTATAGTTGATGTTAGTTGGTGATAAAAATTCTAAATCTAATTCGAACTGTAAATACTAATCCTAATTCCTCACGCTAATCTATAACCCTCGTTTAACTATAGTAGGTAGGTGGATATTTCCAAGGTCATATCGTTGCTCAAAGGTCGTCCATAAAACATGGTGTCACCGAATCTAGCTCTTTAGTTGCTCATGTTATTACTGGACTGTTTGGTGAGTGACCTGTGAAAGTTTCACTCTGTAATCATAGAAATGTTTCTGAATGGTTTTTCTACATTTCGTTTATTTATATACTAATGTATTCTTTCGTATAACAAAAGAAAATGGCTTGATTATGGTCATTTATGATTATCTTTATACATATATTTTATCTCGTAACTTTTTGTCATTAATTTGGTAGGAAGTCGTAACATGATTAGACCAGATTAGTGGACACTAGTCAATAAACAATCAAAATAACTAGTGATAATAATAATAATAATAATAATAATAATAATAATAATAATAATAATAATAATAATAATAATAATAATAATAAAGAATGAATTGCACTGAACAATACAAATCGTTAACACAAAATATTCCTTTTCTCTCAAGATCTTAATGTTTCAATAAAGAAAACAAATGGTTTATGATTTCAAAAAGTTATCATAGTTCTTTATGTATATGTCATTATAAACAATCTGATATTACAAGAAAAGTTAATTAGATGATTTACGCTATTTCAGTTCACAATAAAATAAACTGTTCATTATGATTATGCAGACCAGGTATTAGAATTGAAATCTTCAGTAAATAAACGTTTAGCTCATTAACCAATAATCTACAATGGTGATACTTAATTTTTAAAAAATGAATTATTATCAGTTCTTCTAAATAAAATAAAGGAACTATTTTCCTAACAATGACAACGAGGGTAGAGGGGAAGTTGTTGTCGTTCTATATATTTAAATACATTTTTACCGAAGAGCTGATAGTGAAACTGAACGTACGAATATATAAATGTAAAATAATAAAGTTTTAGACAAACAACTTACTAGGACACTCGACTTTGTTATTGAAATACAGAGAAACTTACTCGGTTTTTTCTGTACTATTATGATTTGTAGCCTTGTGCTCAATTATTATATAGCATAATGATACCGCCCATTAGAGAACAGTTATTTATTTATTTCAACACATAGATATTGGTAGAGCGGACTCTCCCCACTCTCGGCCGTACCAGGGCATTTGGGGGCGTACCAGGGCATAAACCTATACGAGCAGTCTAGAGTCTTTATCAGTTCTTCTTCCTCCTCAGCCCTGTCTGTCGAGTTTAGAATATAAATCTCAGACTCCGCGATATGAATCACATATTTCAAACTTACTGGGTCTATATACAAGCCAAACAGACTACATCACGCCATAAAATATAAAATAACATTTTTACAATATCTAGCCAAAAGTGACTGTGACTATGGGAGACTGTTACTAATAAATTAGGAATAACTTAAGAATGGTAAATCGTATAATAATAGTCTATAGGTCAAAATAAAGCTTGCGGTAAGATGAATATGAACGTAGATGATTTAGTTACTTAACAATTATACAATAAATAATATTTATGTATAATATTAGTCCACAAGTAGGTCCCAACAGTTACCATTCATTATTATCGTCGAGATAATAACATGTAGGGAGCCTCCACAAGTTACTTTTCGCCAAAAACGCAAACCAACTACCTGAGAAACATTAAAAACGATAGAACGCTGAACAAATCTCAAAATATACAAGTAATACTGTTATGCGGTGGATATCACCAAGAAATGATTTAATCGTAATATACGTAGTTCAGAGTAAAGCGGCTTTTTTCGCGATTTCTAAAATAACGCGATTAGCATTCTTAGCTCAAAGATTTTTTTGTTTAGTTGTATGCTAATAACAATCTAGAGGTTGGGCGTTCGCGCACGGGACCAAAGTTTCTGGGCTCGAATCCCACGTGTGGGATTGTTGACGCACATTGATGAGGAGCCCCATACTGGGATATGACTGCCGCCCAGGGCTTTCAGGTTTCCAATAGTGGTCTAACATTGATCAGTTCATAATTTCAATGGAGTAACAATCATATTAGTAGATGATAACTAAGTATTGAGTTATGATAAAGTACACCCAAAATGTTTCTCTTATTTACTTCATCTATATGTTGTTAACATACCTTTGTGGTATTTTCATTTTATTACTGAACAGATTCATAATTATAGGTTTTCAGTGTACCCCTTTATGATCAGTGATCATTTATATAAATCTTTTTTATAATAAAAATCAACATTTAGTTTACTGTAAAATCAATTTATTTAGTCTTTATGATAATCGATCTGTTTTTATAAGTGTTATCACTTATGGTAAACTGGTGTTTAATTGACTCTATCGGTCAAATATAATGTCGTATGGTGAATTTGAATTGCCTTTAGCATTATTATTGATGGGAATGAACTTCAGTGTATTATTCCTTCAATTTTCAAGGTAGAATTGAGCAATCTTTCATATTATGTATCCGCTAATATCCTTTTCATGCACCTCATTCTAAACAATAACAGGACACCATTTGGAATTTCTCACTTGAATGTACCTATATTCAGCGAGTAATGATATTACCTCTCGAATTTGATTCATTTTTACGGTCAGTTCCTGTACGATCCAATAAACATATAGTAAATGTTTGATCGTTATTGCTTCGACAAATGTCAAAAGATTGGAATTTGATCGTTTGTCGATCACTTTGAAAGACTTTGTTATATCGATACAGGATATGAAATCAATACACTGAAGTCTTTCAAAGTTACTAACAAATAATCAAACTCCAATATAGTAAATGTTGAAATCTATTCAACGTCTTACAGAAGAACCAACTGTTTGGATGCATTTGAATATTGAGTGCCTTTTTTGAATTATTCAGTATTTTTATAGGCAGATTGTACAAATCAGTAATACTTGTAGTTACATTAATTAAGTCTAAACGATCAATACGGTTCTAACAAGTTAAAATCCTTTTATTTAGCTTACCAAAATGTTTGACATCAAGTTGAAGACTAGTATGGAATGATTCAATCGTTGACTAATGGTTCAGACAATAGTAACAAATTGTAACCAATGAAAATCCTTTCTGTCATCATTGCATTTTTCAGATGACCAGTATTTTGACTAACTTTAGGAATCCTTCTTCCATACAGAAATATGTTCAAATAATTCATCACTAACTAGAGGAGTCCCATACTAAGACGAAACGGCCGTCCAGTGCTTCCAGGTTTTCCATGGTGATCTAGCTTCAATTGGCTCATGATTTCAACCTATGAAATTAACTAGATTACTTAATTATTTAATTAACTTCTAATTAATTATCCGTAAAAATAGCAGTTTGAATCAATTAATATAAACATGAACCAGAATCAATTTTCATCAATAATGTTAAATCATTATGTAGTGAATAAGAACACAAGTTTGAATACAAAATTACAGAACATCCTAGTAAAATCTGAGAACCATACAGTAAATACTTCATTTGCAAAATGTCACTCAATCGTCTCAGACTTCACTGTTCCTTCATTTCCACAGCAAGCACTCATACTATTCTAGTTTTCTTTCCTTTGATCTTCTCAACCTCCTGCTGCCAGACATTTCACTTTCAATTGATGATACATACTACTTATATCTATCAATATCAGTAGCACACAATCATAATATCTCTATCTCATTGTTATCTAACTTTTAAACCATGAAAATCTTAAAGTTTAATCAGTTCAATACTACCAACATAAACATACCTAACCTACTAGAAATAATATTTTCTTGATTTATAAATAAATTTTATTTACAGTTACTTACATGATCATTGAATTATTATAGGAATCCCTGTATCTCATCATTATTTTATATTATAAAATGTAATAAAATACCAACAATAATCACATTTAATTTCTGATTATTTATGTCAATCAAATTTAATTGTTTGTTTTTCTTACTTGAAAACGCAAAAATAAGTTTTTACTCTAAAATAACTTTTCAAGTGTTTAATGGTAGGGTAATTTAAATTAAATCTTAACAATTCGTTAAATAATCTTTTATTATTCTTTCGTTATTTGATTCAAACTTTAGTTGATAGTTTAGTTATTGACATTATTATATTAATATTTGTATCATTTGTTGAAGTATTTTCGCCAATTAATAGTTAATATTAGAATGGGTTTTGTGGAGATTTTTAGCAATTTCATTGGTTAGAATCATGAGTCAGTTGAAGCTAGACCATCATGGAAAACCTGGAAGCACTGGACGGCCGTTTTGTCCTTGTATGGGACTCTTCAGCAGTGCGCATCCACGATCCCGCCACCCCATTCTCGAGATTCGAACACAGGACCTATCAATCTCGCGCCACGCACTTAACCAACTAGACCACTGAGCTGGCCGGCATCCAATGGTGTTAATGTCTAACTTCAACCAATCTATGAAGTTGCGCCACCGTAAATCATTGTCTTCAGTGAGTTCCTATCTTACAACAGACCTGGTTGAACTCCACTGGTAACGACTTCTCACTAGAACTCCAGGAGTGTCTCCTGAAGTCAGTCACTAGTGAGCAGTTGATTATTATCAGAATGGGTTTTGTGGAGATTTTTAGAAATTTCACTGGTTGAAATCATGAATCAATTCGTTAAATAATCTTTTATTATTCTTTCGTCATTTGATTCAAACTTTAGTTGGTAGTTTAGTTATTGGTATTATTATGTAAATATTTGTATCATTTATTGAAGTATTTTTGCCAATTAATAGTTAATATTTTCAAACACTTTCTGTCGTTAAAATAAACTGTGTCATAGAAACTAATCGCATACGAAGAGAACAGGCACTCCGTATTGAAGATTGAACTAACCCGAAATTGGTATTACATTGACTAATTAGCAAATCGAATGTAGACTCAAACAATTAATTGTCAAAATCAATGTACGATGTAGAGAAGTATAAATTAAAGGGGAACATGTTACTATATTATTTAAGGAATATGATTTAATTTGTATGATTAAGATTATCTGAAGCCTCTTATGCTTTGTTTCTCTGTATTTCATCACATTATCATCATAATAAAGACTTAAATATTAAATAATGCGTGAATTTAAAATACTTTGTTACTTCACTTGACTCGTAATTTATAATCTATGAAGCAACAGCCCGTTTCTCGTTCCCATGGTGGTTGACTGGATTATGATGACTTCCACGTCTGAGGGGAAATGTGAAATACAATGGACAGCTTGCATACAACTAGACGATTTGGACTTCGCAGATAACCCGGCCCTTCTATCCCATACACATGAACAAATGCAGATGAAGACAGCCAGTGTAGCACCAGCCTCTGTATCAATATGCCTCAACATACACAAGTGCAAAAACATGATCCTCCAATACAATACAGATAAACACCAATCCAATCACACTTGATGGAGAAGGTCTGAAATAGGTGAAAACGTTTGCGTACCTGAACAGCATCATCGAAGAATGTGGAGGATCTGATGCAACATATGGAACTCAAAACAACTGTCAACCAACATCAAATTCAGAATCTTCAATAAGAACATCAAGACAGTTCCAATGCACGGAGCTGAAACTTGGTGAAATACTACAATCATCAACAAAAATGTACAAGTATTTATAAATAATTTTCTGCGCAAAATACTTAATGTCCGTTGACCGGACACCACCAGCAACAATCCACTGTGAGAGAGGACAAACTAGCTTCCAAATGAAGAGGAAATCCGGAAAATACGTTAGGGGTGGATAAGACACACATTGCAGGAATTACCAAACTGCATTAGTAGGTAAGCGCCAACTTAGAATCCAGTGGGAAAACAGAAAAGAAGGAGGTTAAAGAAGACCAAGCGCCTGGAATTGGAAGCAGGCGTGAAAAGAAGGAATAGCAACTGAAAAGAACTGGAAAGTATTGCCCAGAACAGAGCTGGATGGAGACTCCTTGTGGACGGCCTATGCTCTTTCACAAGGGATGACAGGCGTAAGTAAGTAAGTAAGTGTACGGGTAATTATAACCATTTTCTTAGTTATCTTTCCATAAGTTCTAGAAAACGACGTTAAAATAAGGTCTTTTAGCAATTTTTTTTAATTTTCTTCTTTCGTTACCTTAATAATGTTAAAAATATTTTCATATTATATCAAACAATCAATGTTCTTATAAATAACCTCTTCAAATCATTTCAAGAATCATTCTGATATGACAGTCAGGAGTATAATCTTATTAACTGTTTTTTTTAAATCACATCTTTTTTTAACCATTTGTTATTCGACATTAAACACTCTTTTGTTTTAATATTCTGTAGATAAACAATTATTTAATTAGCTAATATGTCCAGTCAACCAGTATTTCTGTCAACGACAACTATTCAATTTATGTTCAGGAATTAGTCCTATGTGCACATTTTCAGTCGGTTCATATTAGTCATTCAGTGATTTTATCAAATTACCCAATCTGCTTTATGGGATATTATAGTGATAATGTGAACAATAGTTACCAGATGTGAGAGTATTTTGGATAAATATGCTACAAAAATATAACATCTTGTATTTTATTAGTAAACACCACTAGATATTTGGAATCCTGATCAATATACATCTACTGTAACCACTCAGCCGACTAAGTAATGAGTGTTTATTGAAATCGAGAAACTGTGTAAGCAGATTAGAACCAGACATTTTGATGAAAATTAATGTGAAAAATGTGATATTAGTCACATATACGATCATTTACGTTCATCATACCGAAGCATGGTATAATAAGTTAAATACCTACAACAGTTTTGTATCCTTTAATTATATTACTGGTTGTGTGGTAACCGAAAACATTAAAGTATATGAAATTTATTGTACTTTTATTATTCCAAGTATATTTCATAATAGATATCACGATAGTTAATATTAAAAATGAAGCACATCTAATCAATTTGGAAGTACAATGGAAAACAATGATAACATGTGAAATGATTCAATATGAATTACTCCCACAGTACAATTTGTCTGAAACGTTTTTTACACTCAGAAAATAGCCAGAGTATGATATTGACTCCGATAAAATAACAGATATATATATAAATAATTCTAGATAAAATCTATTACTTATTATTATTTGCCTTATCGTAAATCACCGAATAAATCATCAAGAATCATAAGAATAATATCTCTTAATGAACAATAATAAAATAGTCAATACCCGCTATATATATAACTTGTAAATAGTTTCTTAATACAACCAAAGAATTTATGAAAATCAAGTAGAAATGAATATTTGTTTTGTTTTTGTTTGAAACTCTTTAACAGTTAACAATTATAATCATATACGATATTAAACTCAGAATGATGATCTTGAATAAACGGATTTCAAAATCCCTGAATAAAATATTCTGTTCAGCTAATCTCCGCATTATTTTATCAAGCCGGCCTACTCTTCACGGATGTGTTAAGGATAAACTTCCACTTTAGGTCATATCAATGTGTGTCTATAAATTTACTTCCTTATGTGGGGCCGCACGAAGCGATCTCTTTATAAACGCATCTCAGAACACTACCCGATATGGTTTTTAAAAGGAGAATGTTCAATACAAGAGCATTTAATCAACTCTGAATACATCGCTCTAAAAGAGTCATCTTTTAAAATAATCTACACAGTCAAAGGAACTGGATAGAAAGGAAGCCGAATCAAAAACTTATGCACTGCTGAGGCATTGGCGATGCACCATTTCAAGCATGAAACACTGCGTGTCCAACCTCTCACCCTTCTTAAGCCCTAATTCTCTTCTGTAACATGTTTTGGTTTGTTTGTTTTTAAAATTAGTGTTTTGTAATTTTAAACCGTAATCAGTTATTATTACCCTTTGACAATTTGTCATGATAACTACTTGGTTATTATTATGACCTTTGTTTTTCGTTTTTCTTCATATCTGTCAAACGGACAATTATATTTCATGAATCTGACCAATAAATAATTTCCATCCTCCAGTTATTAAGTAACCCATTTGATAATTAATCTCTAATCACTTTATGGTGCAATCTTTTCTATCCTTCTATAGATATATTATTTACCGCACAACTATAAATACGAATATACAGCTTAAGTAAATGATTTCGTCGAAAACAAAACTGTTTTCTCTAAATTCTCTTTATTTTTATTCAAGTGATACCTTCAGAGTACTTACTTGAAAGCCGATAGAGTACATTTCCAACATCAGTCAACGTGACATAAATTTCATTAATCATCACTCAATATTTTAGGCTATTGACGAAACATTCTACCGTTTCATATAATATATATAATAAAACGTTCACTAACATCTATGAAGTTAATTATTGATGAAATAAGTATAATAGCAATCGTCATGGATCGATCAAAGCTTGAGTATCACAGAAAATCAGAAAGAATTCGATCATCACTGCAAACTAGACAAGCACAACATTGGCCACCACTCAATGAATAGATAATGTAAACCAAAGAACGCTAAACTGTTGATTTTCATGAGATGCCGTAGTAGTAGTAGTAGTAGTAGTAGTAGTAGTAGTAGTAGTAGTAGTAGTAGTAGTAGTAGTAGTAGTAGTAGTAGTAGTAGTAGTAGTAGTAGTAGTAGTAGTAGTAGTAGTAGTAGTAGTAGTAGTAGTAGTAGTAGTAGTAGTAGTAGTAGTAGTAGTAGTAGTAGTAGTAGTAGTAGTAGTAGTAGTAGTAGTAGTAGTAGTAGTAGTAGTAGTAGTAGTAGTAGTAGTAGTAGTAGTAGTAGTAGTAGTAGTAGTAGTAGTAGTAGTAGTAGTAGTAGTAGTAGTAGTAGTAGTAGTAGTAGTAGTAGTAGTAGTAGTAGTAGTAGTAGTAGTAGTAGTAGTAGTAGTAGTAGTAGTAGTAGTAGTAGTAGTAGTAGTAGTAGTAGTAGTAGTAGTAGTAGTAGTAGTAGTAGTAGTAGTAGTAGTAGTAGTAGTAGTAGTAGTAGTAGTAGTAGTAGTAGTAGTAGTAGTAGTAGTAGTAGTAGTAGTAGTAGTAGTAGTAGTAGTAGTAGTAGTAGTAGTAGTAGTAGTAGTAGTAGTAGTAGTAGTAGTAGTAGTAGTAGTAGTAGTAGTAGTAGTAGTAGTAGTAGTAGTAGTAGTAGTAGTAGTAGTAGTAGTAGTAGTAGTAGTAGTAGTAGTAGTAGTAGTAGTAGTAGTAGTAGTAGTAGTAGTAGTAGTAGTAGTAGTAGTAGTAGTAGTAGTAGTAGTAGTAGTAGTAGTAGTAGTAGTAGTAGTAGTAGTAGTAGTAGTAGTAGTAGTAGTAGTAGTAGTAGTAGTAGTAGTAGTAGTAGTAGTAGTAGTAGTAGTAGTAGTAGTAGTAGTAGTAGTAGTAGTAGTAGTAGTAGTAGTAGTAGTAGTAGTAGTAGTAGTAGTAGTAGTAGTAGTAGTAGTAGTAGTAGTAGTAGTAGTAGTAGTAGTAGTAGTAGTAGTAGTAGTAGTAGTAGTAGTAGTAGTAGTAGTAGTAGTAGTAGTAGTAGTAGTAGTAGTAGTAGTAGTAGTAGTAGTAGTAGTAGTAGTAGTAGTAGTAGTAGTAGTAGTAGTAGTAGTAGTAGTAGTAGTAGTAGTAGTAGTAGTAGTAGTAGTAGTAGTAGTAGTAGTAGTAGTAGTAGTAGTAGTAGTAGTAGTAGTAGTAGTAGTAGTAGTAGTAGTAGTAGTAGTAGTAGTAGTAGTAGTAGTAGTAGTAGTAGTAGTAGTAGTAGTAGTAGTAGTAGTAGTAGTAGTAGTAGTAGTAGTAGTAGTAGTAGTAGTAGTAGTAGTAGTAGTAGTAGTAGTAGTAGTAGTAGTAGTAGTAGTAGTAGTAGTAGTAGTAGTAGTAGTAGTAGTAGTAGTAGTAGTAGTAGTAGTAGTAGTAGTAGTAGTAGTAGTAGTAGTAGTAGTAGTAGTAGTAGTAGTAGTAGTAGTAGTAGTAGTAGTAGTAGTAGTAGTAGTAGTAGTAGTAGTAGTAGTAGTAGTAGTAGTAGTAGTAGTAGTAGTAGTAGTAGTAGTAGTAGTAGTAGTAGTAGTAGTAGTAGTAGTAGTAGTAGTAATAGTTTACACATGAAAAAACTGGGTATCGGACGCTGGAACTTCTGGTTACATGACTTTGTTATTTAATGGCACGCATTCATCATTTCGATCAATCTGACATTGATGATGGTGGTTAGGCATTGATTAAGTGATGTCTGTAGGTGAATCTGAGACAGAATTTCCTGAATATGCTACAAGTTATTTAGTAATTGGACGAAGCTTTACTTTATTAATTTATGCTGCCTATGAGCTTGAATCGACGGGAACAGATGGACTATTTTGTGCATACTGCATTAGTCAAACTTATTAATTTATCCTTCATGCCAAGACATATAAGCTAATGATTTTAATAAGTCATAAGAAGATTCACCACATGAAACGTCTTTCAGACTGTCAGAATAGCAATTCCTAAAAATATCACGAAAACTAAATTCTTTAAAACAAAGCTTCATAAATAGTTTTTCCTCTGAACTGCGTAATTAATCTATGAAGACTGTTTCTCCTAGTTTTTCTCCAATAAATCTTAACGCTATTGTTTCAGAGTAACCAGTTTATTCCTTAAAGTTTTACATTAACGTGAGTGTAAAGAATAAATGTGATTTTATTTTCTGGTTATTGGAACCCAACTGGGTAAGTTTGTCAGCTGTCAATTTCATGCAGGTGATCTATATACAGACACACATTTGTTGTATTTACATTAGTCAGTAAACTGTCAGGAAATCTTAGTTTTAATTTACATTCTTGTTTCACTATGAACTAACGTAATGAGTGGCAGTTAGTAAAAAGTCTAAGGATTTCTTGAATATCAAAATTCTTACTATATATTAGGAATGGATCACTGGAGTAATTTTTATATTAAAATCAACTGACTGTTATTTTTTATACTTTCCATAGATCCTTCCTTCTACAATTGCCAGCTTTAACTTAATTAGACAATTCCTTCTTGTTTAAGACATTTTGTAGATAGTTCTTATAGTATAGAGTATGAATTGATATTCATTGAAGTAAGATTGAAAACTAACTTAATATTACTGTCTTTTACAAATCTATTTTAATAAAACACAATCATGATCCTTTCTTCATTCTTCCTTTTCATTTCTTAACTATTTTACAGTTTAGTGCCTACCAATTAATAAATAAATAAATAAACAGACAAACAAACAGGCAACAATAATAATACGACAATGACAACAACAGCCAATTTTTTTAGTCACTTTGTCAATATTTTAGAATTTTTTTTCTTTTTGAACAAAAAATATACAATATAAACAATACTTAATCATAATACTGTGGATAATAGGAATGACGGACAGTGACACTCAATATGTGACTTCATTGTCTGCATATTTGTCCTAGTGTGTTCGTGCATATGTGCATGTGTGTGTGTGTGTGCATAACCATGCACTGATCGATTACGTTGATGTGTTTACTTCTATACGATTTGTTTGTTTATAAAACCGGAAAATTTAAAACTGAATCAAAGGAAATGAGTAAATAGTGAAGATGAAACTAGTTGTTTGTTTTCTAAATTCGATTATTCATTTGTTAAACCGCAGTAGGTTTGTTTATTTGTTTATCTCTTTTGGCTTTGAATAAAAATGAAGAGGGAGTAAAAGTAAATGAAATTACTCCGTTTTTAAAAAAAAGAGGAAAAGAAAACAAATTTGTTTTTTTATCTAGTTTAATGAGTTTGATTAACAATGAAAATTAACCGAACAACTCATTATTATTATTATTATTATTATTATTATTATTATTATTATTATTATTATTATTATTATTATTATTATTATTGAGGAATTGTTAATAAACACTATATGATTGGTAATTATTAGTGGATCAATCTTCTTTTTTAAATTGTTGCCCGGCCTTGTTTCTGCCAGTGCGTACATACAACATGTTTCATGTTTACATGCTTGTTTGTTTGTAAAAAAAAGTAAGGACAGACAAAACACTACGAACTGATATGCATAATCTGTAGTAGATCGGAAATATTTTAAAACATAATTAAAACAATAGAGTTCTGAAAAAAAGATTCTTAGTTGTTTGACTATAAGTCAAGGTTTAGTGAGAGGACAATATGAATGAGGAAAAGAGGAGATGTAAGATTGAGTACCGTCAATATCATAGAAACTAGTTAGAAATTTGGGAAAGTCAGGGTAAATTTCAAATTACCCAAATAAGATTATAAGAATATTATACAATTCAGATAAGAGAAACAGTATTTGAGCTAAAGATTTCCACAGTAAAATTTAATCATTCTTTGAA
The DNA here is from genome assembly GCA_944470205.2 of Schistosoma margrebowiei. NCBI lineage: Eukaryota > Metazoa > Platyhelminthes > Trematoda > Strigeidida > Schistosomatidae > Schistosoma > Schistosoma margrebowiei. The sequence goes on along the minus strand of OX104026.1, from coordinate 33,209,989 downwards.
CATTTTCCGCTCATTAAAACATTTGATTACAGAATAGATCAGAGATTTTCAAGGGGCTGTAAGTTTGTTATTATGGCCAAAATGTGTTCGAAATGTGTTCGCTTTTGGTAAATCTGATTTCTAACCGCTTCACACCAATCGATCACCTAGTAGTAACCAATGTAATTTGATCGTAACCTTAGTAATGGTTTTATATACCAAGTTTGTAATGTTTCTTGCCATTCTGAATTACTCAACATAGCTCTTCACCTTTTTTGACGTCATTTGGTTGGAGGCGAATCTCAGTAAGTCATATAGAATATTGAAATAGATATTTCGTCTTCATCACTGACGACACGATCATTTTGGAGCTAGACAGAGAGGTACTAAAGTGATGAGTGAGTATTGCCTGCACTAAATCACCTTCATTGTGTACAAAACCAAAATCTACTTCATGCATTGACAAACCCTTTATGTTTTCACATCCAAGAGATTTTCTAGCTTCTGTTTTTTGCATCTGACGTTATGCATCCATTCGCGTGCTTGAATTAAAACGTTGTCGGAGTTGTCTATTATCTTCAAAGGCTGTAGCAAAATGGTCTGTATTCATCGTTATTATGATACTGGTAAGATGGCGTTTTCCCTTATAAGTAAGGTTGGTGCATGATAAACTTAAACAGTTTTCAGGGCATTACTACAACAGACAGTCATCGTTATATGTGTCCTAGCTTGGAACGCCAAAGGTCTTGCTTATCTACATGTCACAATTAAAATCACGGATCGAATCAGGAATCCAACCCAAGACCTTCGGCCTTGCTCACAAACGCCTGACCTCTAGACCATTGAGTCAGGATCCAACAGTGTCAATGTCCACAAACCCGACAAGCCGATATTTACATTTTAGCCCGTCTTAGTTCACATGCCTGAATACTTAACTCAGTCTCCCAATCACTAATTTTGCAAGCTTAGATCTACGAATGCCGTTATGAAGTTTCCAATAGAACTCATCTTTGATTTTTGATAAGCCAGTCAGAAGAAGTAATGGTAGATACTACGAGAATTTAATGGAGTATGTCTCTGTCCTCTTGAGTTCTTACTGTAACAGGCAATCCTTCATTCATAAACAATGTAGAACTCACCAAATACGTCCATAGCTCCAAGTGTCCACACCATATCAACACGGTGAGATAAAAATATCAAGAGGAAAATCTATAAATGAATGTCAGTTGCAATTTAGCCCACGAGTACAGGTTTCGCCTTCGGAGTTAATATTATAGTAAAAATAAAAAGGATGCTGGAGGTTAATTCCGAAGCTCAAAAAATAAAAAGAATGAGTCTCGCTGACTTTGTGCATCGGCTAGATAAAGTCAAGTGGACGACTACGATCAGGTTTTGCATGAAATTTTCAGATACACCACATACGTCAATGGCATGAGATCACAGTCTTGACTGCTAAAGACACAGAGTATGAAGACTGAAAACTCCACCTCTGAAGACTATGAATAACACTTTGTAGAATCGATATGTTAACACCGGTTTCGAATGACGGATGGGATGAAGTTAAAGAAGAAAAGTTGATAAAAATAGTTTTAAAAAAATAACTGCAAACGGAGGAGGAAGTTGGTCATAAATAGTATAACCTTGAAAAGACTGTATTCATGAGATTTCTGGTCGAGGCCCATCGCAAAATTTTTCGAGTGTTTTTACGATTTGTTAGCTCCTAACTTTTTCGACCTAGCTACCAATACAGGTAGTTTGTGGAACAAAGGTGTTAAATTTTATATAGTCTTGCCTTTTCGAATTGATCCTCGAATCTGTGAAAAACCAGCATCATTAAAGAATCTGGCTACCTGTTGGAAAGGTCCTACTACAGTCAGTATGGTCTCCAGTATACTGAGCACCTGGACCTAGAAACTGTTGATTCCTTAGTACAGTCAATCCTTGATGTACAAGTATTCTATCCATTATAGCTCTGCTGGTGCATCACAACAGTGAAATCCAATTACGATATCAAGGTGATAGGTATTGCTATGACAATAAACTAACAATTCAATGATCACCTTTTTGATGTTGACGAATAAAGAATTGCCAAAATGATTTAGTACATCAATTCTACAAAAGTGTTAAGTTTACTTAATATGGAGGATTTTTCATATTTATGTGTGTACGAGATTATAGGCCATAATTATTCAACAACACAGACGTAAACCTTTTTGAATATTTTAAAAAAACCATTTCGAATATATAAAACTGTCAATATGGTATTTACTTTTAAGTAGGTTATTCCTTTCTTCTATTGAAATAACTATGACACAATTTATCATAATCATAATCTTGAAGGTCAAAATCATAATAACCGAACTAACAGTAAAATGTTTTCAATGACTTTAACAGTTGTCAAAAGTATGTATAATGTTATTAGTAAAACAAGAATATATAAATATATAAATCCTTTTCTTTTTCACATATTTATTGAGTTTACATGTATTTGTTTAAAATGAACATTAGCAAGAAATATGTGAGAAAGCAAAAAGGAATATCTGCTATCTTGAGTAGACTGATAATTCATACATGAATAGAAAAGTATCACAAACTGAAATGGGACTATTGAGCTATTCTTCTCACAAATGACTTTTTATGTGATTGAGATGTGTGCAATAATTTAGGTTACGTTCATTAATTGTTAAAATTGGTCAAATTTCTTCAAACATGAAGCTCTTTCAAGGTTGCTACCGGTCTCAAGTTCGGATAAAGGAGGAAGGTTAGAGATGGAGTTAGCAACCCCATCCAGTAAAAAACCTTGCTAAAAACACTAGTCAGAAAAAATCATTTAAACCATTTAAACTATGCCTTCCGAATTGAAGGATCTTCATTCAGAAGAATTATCAAACCTCATGGTGAAAGCCGAGATTCTTCAGAAGTTACGAGGCCGATGCCCTTTCTAACAACCACAGCAACAATTAATATAGGTACCTGGAGTTTCCAGACAATTTGCGAGACTAGGAGAACTAGTCAAATAGCTGTGGAAATGAGGAGATAAAACCTGGTGGATCTCAGAATAATTGGAACTCGTTAAACACAAGATGGATACAAAAGATTCGCTTCGGGAGAAATGTTGTCCTACTCATTTCTGGTAGAAGTAAAAGATCCTTTCCACACATAAAGAATTTTATTAACGATGTCCAAAGAAGCAGGAAGAACACTTATAGGGTAGGGATCTCATGGATCTAGAATCATCAAAGTAATTTGCAAAACAAAGGAGAGGATTAGGACGAAGGCTATCCAATGCTATGTACCCACCAATGACAGAAATGAAGACGATAAAAATCGGTTTTATGAGGGGAGATGGTCGATCGTTGTGGGGTGTCCAGGAAAGGACCTGACCATCCTAAGTGGAGATCTAAACGCCAAAGTTGGAACGGACAACACTAGAGATGGAGATATCATGGGACGACATGGATAGACTGCGGGAAAGGAGTGACAGATTTGATAGATTTGCAAGCTTATGTGTCTTCAGCAAAGTCGTTATAAGTGGCACAAAATTCCCACACAAAGCTACATGGGTCTCACCGGACTACACTACAGAGAATCAGATCGCAAATATTTGCATCAATAAAATATCCAGAAAATCCTAGGAGGATATGAGAAGAAGAGAGGAGCTTACATAGTTTGAGATCACCATCTGGTGGTTGCCAAGATGAAACTGAAGCTAAAGGAGCAATGGATAACTGCACAAACAGTATTACAAAGTAGGTATCATTACCAAGGTTTGATTGGCTAATTTCGAATAAATTGAGCATTGGGTTGATTGTTATAAATAAAAATAATATATTTGTAATATCCCAATGAATAGAAAATTAGATTTTTTTGACGTTTCGTGACTTAGTGTAAGTCACTTCTTCAGAGAAGAAATAACCAAATTAAAATTAATCCAAGTTTAAATAGTACAACGGAACAATGCAAGAATAATATTTGATCAATCAAAAACAGGTCTGGACAAGTTGATGTCTTGTCATTTCTGTCAAGGTGATTCATAAGTGATATGAATGTAAATTTGTGTATGTATGTGTGCATTGTTTAAGAATGAAAACTTGTTTGACCTTTATGGTAAGAAAGGATAGAGTTTAAATTTGTCATATGATAGTGTAAAATTGTAAATACAATCAAACTGAATGGATAGGATAGATGGTCCAAGTAGGATGTATGGTATGGCCTTCTTTTCTATTGAGGGAAGTAGGATCAAGCGTTATATGGAACGCCTCAGTTACCCTCCTTTCTTTGTAGTTGGAAAAGCAATATTTTGATATTTTTAAAATCGATTTGGTGCTTGTTGAAAATGGCATGAACTGCTATTGCCGATTTAATTTGAAGTTGGTTCAATTCTACAGGATTGTTAGGAGGTTTCTTTGTGTACCTAATATGTTCTTTGGTTCTAGTCACGATTTCGCGGGATGACTCTCCAATATAATAGGCATCACAATCAATACAACCTAATTTGTAGACGCAGTTCTGTGTGGACATGAAAGGGATTTTTTCTTTCAGGCGAACTAAAGTATTACGTAGTGTGTTGGTTGTTTTGTAATATACTTTAATTCTGTGATGTTTTAAGATTCTTTGGATTTCTTCTGTTGTGTCATGACAGTATGGTAGAACCGCAGTACCAATCCATGGCATTTCATTCGAATCATTATTATAACGTAATAAACTGTTTTGTTTTAATATGCTTCTAATAATCTTCATAGGAAAATTATTAAATTGTAAGATGCTAATTACATTCTTTTATTCTTTTTGTTTACCATCTTCTGATGTGATGATCTTGTTAGCTCTTCTAAAAAGATCTTAGGCTAGCGAGATCTTAGCACTGAAATGATGTGCTGAATGGAAGTCAATATAACGATTTGAGTGCGTCAGTTTTCGGTAAATGGATAGGTTTAGACTTCCATTTGAATTTCTTTTTACTAAGCAATCCAAGAACGGTAGCTCACCATGTACATTCTCATTTTCATTGGTGAATTTGACGTGTGATGAAAGTGTATTTATTCGTTTAGAAATCCTGGACAAGATTGAAGAAAGGAAGAACAAGAAGACGGCAATTGACAACAATCTAACAAGAGCAGAGAAAGTCAAGGAATAAGCTGAATACACTGAGGCGAACAAACAAGTAAAGAAGAGCATTAAAGCCAACTAGAAGCAGTGCGTAGATGACCTGGTAATGACAGAGGATAAAGCTGCAAGAGAATGGAGTATGAGACAACTATACGATACAATGAAGAAACTGGCAAGGAAATATAGTAAACCAAAGAAACCAGTCAAGGATAAAGAAGGCAAATCAACTACTGAGATTCGAGAACTGCAGATTAGATGGGTGGTGCACTTTGAAGAATTCTTGAATAGGTCAGTTCCATTGAATACATCGGACATCGAAGCAGAGCACACAGAACAAACGAACTTCACAGATGACTTGATCTTTCTATGTCATGCAGACCAACAAATACAGGTCAAAACAACCACTATGACAGCAGCTTCTGAAGCGGTATGCCTCAACATACACAAGGGAAAACACAACACAGAGAATACCAATGCAATCACACTTTATAGAGAAACTCTGGAAGAGATGGAAATTTTCAAGTATCTGGGTAGCATCATCGATGAACGTGGAGGATCTGATGCAAACGTAAAGGCAAAGAGTGGTAAAGCAAAGACAACATTCCTACAATTGAATAACATATTGAACTCAAAACAACTGTCAACCAACATCAAAGTCAGAATCTTCAATACGAACATCAAGACAGTTCCACTGTACGGAGCTGAAACTTAGTGAACTACTAAAAACCATCATCAAAAGTGTACAAGTATTCATAAATAATTTTCTACGCAAAATACTTAATGTCCGTTGACCGGATACCACCAGCAACAGTCCGCTGTGTGAGAGAACAAAGCATCTTCTAGAGAAATAGGAAACCATGAAAAGTCGTTGGAGATGGATAGGACACATATTACGGAAATCAAACTGTATCATTAGACAAGCGCTAACTTGGAATCCTGAAAGGAAAAGGAAAAGAGGAAACCCCAAAGACACATTGCGTCGTGAACTGGAGCCGGACATAAAAGGTATGAATAGCGATTCAAAACAATTGGAAAGGAGAGCTCATGACAGAGTTGGCTGGAGAATTTTGATTGACGATTTATCCTCCACTAAGTATAACATGCGTAAGTAATGAATGAGGATAGTAATTCATATGTACTGACATAATAGCCCATGGACTTCTGTAGAGCACCTTCAACTGACTGACACTAAGTAAAATGAGGTATAATATCATTACTAAAATTATCTTTAGTCACTATCGTACTGCTGAGCAGAGCTTGAATTTATTTCAAATTCAATCGCTAAGATATAATTTCTCTTTTTTTCAATGTTTTGATCACTTTGATTACTACAACACTGAATTTTAAACAAAGAGTATATTTTCCAAATAACTATTAACACATATTGTTCGGACGACAACCGTTGCTTTCAACGTGGTATGGTCGCCGGCCACAGATATTGTACTGTGGTGAATTTCTCTCATACTTTACAGCATCACTAATAAAAGAAAGTATTTGTAATGTTTAGCCTATTTCCCTCAACACTAAAGATTTGTCAATCACTTAAAATGTTGGTGTTTCATGAAGATGTAAGGTAATGACCAGATCAAAAATATTTTGTTACTTTCACGATAATATTTATCACAAACAGACGTATGTTTCACTCCAGTTGAGAATTCGTCATAAATACGACCTTAAAACACTGAGTTGGATAGAACAGATTTTAGAAGCATACATACCACCATTCAGCTATTTTCTCAATCTTGACACGGTTCTGTCGACAAATCATCACCATTGGGACTTCAGTAAAACTAATCAGCAATGAGCACCTGTTGGGGACGATAGATCCCCGAACTCATATTTTTAAATTTTATCTTATTGATCAACTTATCGATTAAATGTTTAAATATTTGTATTGGGGTCAATTGATGGACTTATCGATTAAATGTTTGAATGGCAGTCAGTTGATGAACCTATCGATTAAATGTGCAAATAGGTCAATTGATGAACTATCGATTAAATGTTAAATAGCGGTCAATTAATGAACTCATTGATTAATATTATCAGAATGGGTTTTGTGGAGATTTTTAGAAATTTCACAAGTTCAACCAAGTCTGTTGTGAGATAGGAACTCACTGAAAACAATGGTGTACGGTGGTGCAACTTCGTGGATTGGTTGAAGTTAGACATTAACACCGCTGGATGCCGGCTCAGTGGTCTAATGGTTAAGTGCTCGCGCGTGGAGCCAGTGGGTCCTGGGTTCGAATCCCGCGGGGGAGGGTTTGTGGGTGCGCACTGCTGAGGAGTCCCGTACTAGGACGAAACGGCCGTCCAGTGCTTCCAGGCTTTCCATGGTGGTCTAGCTTCAATTGGCCCATTGATTAATGTTTAAAAAATTTTCCATGACAATATCGATTGTAAATAATTGTATAAATACGCTTGATTATGTGCTTGATCTGACTTATTATTTGCTGTGTGTCTGCAGAATACACTTTCTACACCTTACCCAGACTTCTTGATCGAGTTAGCAGAGTTGGGGACAACGAACCAGAATAGCTATCGAGTCGCTGAGTCACTGATCCTTCATTCGTTGAGTAAGACGCATCAGTAATAGCATTCAAGCAATAACGAACCATAACAGCACCTAACTGAAATCAAGTTTAGTGATTACGAGAACTGAACTACTTTGTCTTGCTTTTTCACTTACCATGGTTCCGAAAATGATGTGAGTGTATGGTGAGTTTCGTTCGATTCATGAAACATATCCACAAAAATCTCTTGAGTTCATGATTCTGTTGATAATTTATATGATTACAACAATTATTATATAATTTAAATAATATGAGAATTCAAACCGATGGAAGTATTTGTAAAATCCAAAGTTTAACATGTGAATTCTAAAGAAACAGATTGGAAAATCGCTCGTTATTAACAATAAATGTAAACTTTCTGATAGCGGTGATAATACTAAGAATATGTGTATAACACCATAAAGAGCATCATTGCCTCAAACCATTTGTTCCATGTGAATTATATTTATCACAAGCACTTATCACCAGTATAGCTGGAATACTTTGTACATAATCGACTCAATTAGTTTCTAGCTAACTTGTATAGCATGGTGTTGAGGATGTATTCAAATTTGTTGATATAATCAAAAATGCAAATACTATGGAACAAATGATGTTTTTAGTTGTGAGGTCCATATTCACTCATGTCTGTAGAGTATATATGTGAACAACTTAGTTCAACCCTTTCTCTTATATTGGCTAACCTCAGAGCCAATTAATCAATAGTAATCTTATTTATTAAATGATTTAATTTGACTAGTGTGCTCGCAACCTATCTTATTCAAACATAAATGCCTTTGTTATCGTTATTGGCATATCTTTGTATTATTACTATTATTATCATTAAAGAGAAAGAATGATAGTGCTTTATCACTAATTATACCAACAGAATTAAAAACAAACTTTAATGAATTTTTCACAGATAACTTTTATGACCAAATAACAAAAAGACGTCAAATAAGAGAATTTGAACAAATCTTTAAACATTTGTCGAAATCCAACAATGACGAGATTAGAAATAAATCCAAGGAACTCGATATATACAAAATAGGGGTAAATCTTTCTGACAGACATTCAAAACGAACTTCCACTACTTAAAAAAGGTCTCAATTTCAATATGAACAAAACACGAATTTAGGCCTCTGACATTATTCCGTTGATCGAGCCTGCCTTAAACAATGTTCCGGATGATCAAGCGAATTCAGTGAGGTTTAAAATCTCAGCGGCATTGTTGAATCAAAAACTAAGTACGCCTAATATTTCTAAGGAGGAAATGTATGCCCTAAAACAGTTACGTAAAGACAGAAAAAATTGTTATTATGAAAGCAGACAAGGGAAACACCACTGTTGTTGTGAATAATTCTGACTATGAAAGAAAATTCAATGAACATCTCCACAATGGATCCTATGAAAAAATCATGAAGAACAAATGTAGAGCCACTTTAAATAAGTTGAAAGCTGAAACGGCCAGAATGCTAAAGAAGTTAAAATCTAAACTAGGACCATCTTTATTGTTCTCTTTATATCCAAAAAGCAATAACACTTATAGATTTTATGGCCTACCGAAAATACATAAAACAGATATCCCACTAAGACATGTGGTTGATTACATAAATTCACCAACCTATAATCTTTCTAGATACCTGGCCACAATTCTTAAACCATACGAAAGCGTAATCAAATATGGAATAAAAAATCCAAATAATTTCAAAAGCATTGTCAGTAATATCCGCATAGAAGAGGATGAAATAATGTCAAGTTTTGATGTTTGCTCATTGTTCACTAATGTTATTGTTAATAAAGCTTTAGATATGGGATATAACCTCTTAAATTCTGACACTGAACTTAAACGTTGTCCTCCAGATCCCTCAGACATTATTAGAGCGTTGGATCTATGTATACATTCAACTGTTTTCAGTTTTCGAGGAGATTTGTACAGACAAACAGAAAGTGTAGCTATGGGATCACCGGTTTCTCCTATTGTTGCTAACTTATGCATTCACTGGAAACAAGTACTATCTCAATATGTTCCATTCCACCGAAGATTTGGTTAAGATACGTAGACAACACGAAAGAGTTTAGACGAACTATTTCAACGTGTTAACTATATTTATGACAAAATCAAGTTCACTAAAGAGTTTGAATCTCCTGAAGGCAAATTACCTTTTCTAGACTGCTTAGTTGAAAGGAAGTGTAATTATTGTTTAAAAATTAGTATTTTCCGAAAGTCGACATAGTCAGGGAAATTTCTCGATTTTAATTCGGCGCATCCACAAAGTGACAGTAGCCAAAAATTTGATCACCAGAGTCAAAAAACTTGACACTGAACCAGATGATATAAAAATGGAAATGAATTTAATTGTATCCATTCTAATGATGATTCTAACTCTTCAAAATATAAGAATACTCTTTAGAACAAACACTAGTCTAGGATCAAAACTAGTAAGAATCAAAGATGCAATTCACAAAGAAGAATAACAGAATTGTGTTTATGAAATCAAATGTAATGACTGTAATGCAAAGTATGTAGGTGAAACATCAAGGCAAGTGAATATGAGGGTGAAGGAACACAAACTGTGCTTAAAGCATATTCCTAAATCCTCAGATGATGTAAGGAAACTTGAGAGCAAATCGGTGACATCATTACACTCGATAGAATCGGGTCATACAATTGATTTCAATGGCTCAAGAAACATTCAGAAAGGCTCTATTTCTTACAAAGAACGACTAATAGCCGAAGCCCTACATATATGGGCTAATCCAAACAGTATTAATAGGAGAGATGGAATACAACTAGCTGTCCCATGGCAACTAATAATTAATAAGTAAATCTGAACTCTATTCCATTCCAGCTATCTATATCGGTAATCTGATTCAAGCTTTTTCAAGAACCATAATCTCAGTGTTGACATTTCTTTGATGAGATTTTACGAATATATTTTTAAGAATCCCCCCATTGAATATTTGTTCGAACAAATGTTTTAAATAACTTCATCATCGGGCTCCACCGTTATTGGTCTGTAACCATTGTGAGATTGTACAAAGGCCAAAATATACCATGACTTAATGGATTTGACAATATTAAAAATAAATAAATATGGTGATATGATGAGTATTCACTAATAAAACAATGAGAACATAAGTTATAAGTAAAGGGGAGAATGCAGTAGTAATAATAATAATTGGATAATCAAAATACTTAAGGCCAAGGTAACGATAACGATAAGACATACTTCTTTCGTACGCATAGTTCTGGTTTAAGCTCCTGGGTGGTAAGAGCTTCGGCTATTTTTAAAAGTTGAATGCAAAGAAATCTGGATAGATTTGAACGAATCATATAAACAACCTTAAATTCATTTCTTGGATCTGTGGGATGGTTACAGGTGTTCAAGTATTGTACTCCTAACCGCTTTCCTTTCCCCCCTTATAGAACCAAGCTGAAATGTTCCCGAATCCGAGTTGAAAGCGATCGCTGGCTACGGCCAATGTACCTTGCTCCACAAGAGCTCTTGTTATTATTATTATTACTGCATTCCCCCCTTTACTGATATTCTCATTGTTTTATTAGTGAATACTTTATTTATTTATTTTTACACCTATATGACCTTTAATTATAATAACAAAAAATATAAAAAATGTTGGACGTTTGCATCTGTTACAATATAAATACTCCAAATTAGATCAGAAATGTTTGTTGTAAAGGGTCAAATCAGAATCAACTTAATTATAAAATGCACGGTAGGAGAATCTCATCTTGTTAATAGAAGTAATAACAAAGAAATTACGATTATTCGTCCATAGATTAGTGTTGTCAATTGGTAGTATCTTCATAAGGTCAGTCAGTCAGTCAGTAACAACGTAGAACTTAGTACGTACGTACATCAGTTCGAGTTGCCATACCACATTAGCACAGAGATGCAGTGGTCGATTCAAATCCCGTAGTGGTAGAGGTAGCAAGAGTATAAGCAGTAATCGGGAAGATTAGGGTTTGGAGATGTTATTTAACGAGTATAATCCAGTGAAATAAATTTGGAAAGAGGAAAAAAGGGGCATGAAGAATTCAGATAATTAGAATTTGGGAGAACATAGAGAGTGGATGCACCTGCGCCATTGCAAACGATTTTGAGCCATGTCATTCAAGGTCTCTAACCATCGGTTGCTATCATCTCGCGGTCCCCAACCAGGTAGTCTACACCTACCAACATGACTCAGTCCACTTATCAGTGACTTCATGGATTTGTGCCATGTTTTGGTCTGGCCGCCCCTAGCTTTCTTCCAACCTACTCCTATACCACTGAATATAGCACGTCGAGGTAGTCGGTGGTTGGGCATACGTAACACGTGTCCCAGCCATCTCAACTGATGAAGTTTCACTACTTCATCAATTGATTTGCCATCCTTACCTAGTACCCGTTTCCTAACAGCTGCGTTACTTACTCGGTGGTCCCAGGATATACGAGCAATATTTCGAAGACACCTATGATCAAATACTAGTAACCTACGAATATCCTCTACTCTTACCGGCCATGTTTCACAGCCATAAAGTAAGACGGAACGAACTGCTGCGCAGTAAACACGTCCTTTGGTTGGTAGACGGATATCTCGCCTACGCCATAAATGACGCAAGTTCGCAAAAGCTAGTCGAGCCTTCTGTATCCGTGCTGAGATTTCGTCACACACCAGACCACAAGGGCTGATGAGACTTCCAAGATAAGTGAAGCGGTCGACACACTCAACTACTTCACTCCCTATCACTAGTTCGGGTGTCGATGTAACCCAATCCTGAAGCAACATTTTGCATTTCGAGGGAGAGAATCGCATCCCGAACATGCTTGCATTGTTGCTTAGAGTGGTCAGAAGACTCTGCATTTTGTCAGCGTCTTCACCAAATAAAACTATGTCATCTGCATATTCTAAGTCAACAAGTGAACCTCCCGGTAGAAGTTCAACCCCCGGAAATTTAGATGAGGAGAGTGTTATCTCTAAAAGTACGTCGACCACAAAGTTGAACAAGAATGGGGAGAGTGGACAGCCCTGACGAACACCACTTGAGGTAATCAATTCTGATGACAGTTCGCCATAAGCTCTCACTCTACCAGATTTGTTCGAGTAGAGAGCCTTTATAAGGTTAATGTACTTCTTTGGTACTCCTTTCAGTGACAAACACTGCCATAGAACCTCACGGTCAACAGAGTCGAATGCCGCCTTAAGATCGAGAAATACTACCATTGTCGGGCGTCTGAATGTGTGTCTGTGTTCTAGAACCTGACGTAGTGTGAATATCTGATCTATACAACCACGTCCAGGTCGAAAACCGGCCTGGTTTTCTCTAATCTGCTCTTCACGAGCTTTGATTAGGCGTCGAAGTATTATTGAAGCTAATATTTTAGACACTATATTAGTCAAACTGATTCCTCTGTGATTGTCACAAGAGGACTTTTGTCCTTTCTTATAGACTGGCACAATCAGTGATTGAGACCAGTCAGATGGGATTACGTCCAGTTCCCAAATTCTACCTAAGACCTCGGTTAATCTCTTTGCTAATACTGGACCACCATCCTTAAAAATCTCAGGAGTAAACCTGTCAGGGCCTGCTGCTCTCCCTCGTTTCAGATTTTCTATGGCTTTTTCAACTTCGTAAAGAGACGGAGGACTTACATTAACTTGCCATTCAGGTTGACTGGAGATCGTGGGAAACCGAAGTGTGGCTGAAGGCCAGTTGAACTGATCCCTAAAATGTTCTGCCCATCGATCCAATCTCCTGGATTGAGAATGAATAATATGTCCATCTTTCTCTGAGATTGTTTCGCTAACAGTCGGGTTCCTAATTCCGGTTTCCTTAACGAGTCTAAACAATTGTCTGCTATTACCTATTGCCGCTGCCTTTTCCATCTCTCTTGCTTTCGCTACCCACCACTGTTCGCGATCATTGCGTAGACTTCTTGTCAGCTTGCGCTTAAGCTGACTCCGCTCTTCACTATGTTCAGAGCCAGGTGGAATGAGTTTCCGAGCATCTATCAGTGCGATAGATGCTGCTGAGATCCAGTGTTGCTCCCTAACCTTCTGGTTTACCTTACTAACAGATATCACTGCTGTTTCCACAGCTTTTCGGATATCATTCCATGCTGCCTCGGGGTGGGCATCACATACATGGTTGCCTAACTGTTTTCCTAGTTGTTCCTGAAATATACTCTTAGCTTGACTATCATTAAGTAGGCCCCTAAGAGGTTTCCTTGCAGCGGTTTTCCTACGTCCAGTAAGACGAAAGCAAATACGCGCTCGTACTAGAGCATGATCTGAATCTAGGCATGTGCTCCAGAATGAGCGACAGTCTTCTATCGAGCCCCTCCATCGGTGGCTGATAGCGATGTGATCTATTTGGGTCCAACGTTGGGACGAATTAGGGGGTCGCCATGTTAAAAGATGTTTTTCCTTATGCTTAAAGTTAGTATTTGCAAGGAAGAGAGCTAGTTCTGCCCTAGGACTCAATGCTATACCTACGCCGGCGAGGCCACGGGAAGCAGAATCAGGGCTTCCAGATACACGAAGCGTAAATCGAGTCGGTTCTTTATTTTGGCATGGTGAGGTCAAATGAATGATGCTACTTGGATCCTGCATGCGTGTTTCGGAGACGCAACACACATCGATGGCGCGAGATTCTAAAGTCCTAGCTAAGGAAGCCTGCTGTCCTATTTGGCACAGTGTTCGGACGTTAAAAGCTCCTACGTGTAGTTTAGAGCGTGGTTTGAGGAGACCAGGAATAGCGTTCCACGTACTCGAATCGTTTGTCTTAGCGACGAGAGGTGATAAAGGGACGTGAGATGGGTTAGTCGTGGAGATAAGTGAGGTATTAGGGGATGTAGGAAGGATTTGAATGTGACAAACTTGGTCTCGTGTGCTATTACGGGTATGAGGGCTGATGTCACTTCCCGGCTGCCCACACCGTGGAAGGGTATTTCTTGAGGAACCTGAAAAGGAAATTGGATTAGTGTTGGTCTTAACGACCTGGGAGCGTGACCGCAGAGCCCAAGGGACAACTGCTTGAGGCCGGTCGCGCACGGCCTTTATATAGAAGGTTTTTGACGTGTTAGCTCCGTTCTTCAGATGGCCTTACCGCCGGAGACGGAAATCCGGAGGTAAGGTGAGGTGTGACATTTTTAGGGTCGACCTTTTCTAACCCCACCCCTCCTTGTGGGAAGGCAGCATCGCTGTCATGCTGATTGTCCGGAGGAAACACCTTACTGCTGTCACACCTCTGTACAGTCAGCAGTACGACTTCGCCCTCAGACTTTGAGTTGCTGCTTTTAGTCTTACCGTTCACCAATCGACCTGCCTGGCATGGTAGAACCTACAGGAACATATGTTCCAGCCAATATAGCTCGGATGGGTCATCACGTTAGGCAAGCCCGACCACCACGTCAAGGTAGCAGCTTCGGTCGGGATAAGGTAACTAACCGAATATATCGTTAGATATCCCTAATGAGAATGACATCCTTTGATATCAGTACGTAACGGTTACACATATCAGGTCACTAATTCACGATAAATGAGTACGTAATTCAATCCCACCTTCTGTGCTTAAGAATGGTATCTCTAATTTACTACTATACGACCAGAGGATTATATGCAACTGTCCAACTTGCCACGTCATTAACGCAAGACCATAAAGGTAGCACTATATTTAGAGGACGAGCCATACCATCCAACCATTATTGCCAATGGTTGGACGGAATCATCCATCTACCACACTAGATCAGACCATTTGACGTCGCAAGAGTTAATGACAGTTCGGTGTAGTTAGCATCCTAAGTCCGTTTATCGCAAATTTGCCTAGGCTTGGCATTACATTGTTAATCAGATAAACTAATGAACGAATGGTAAGTACCGCTCCTATCAATTTACATACCAACTCGAGTTCAACCATGACTCCTAACGACTAGTTCCAGAAGCAGAGCCTGAAGTGTTCATCTGAATGATATGTTATTAGAACTGCAGTGACGATGAATCACCCCGATCGACTGGATTCACACTATAAAGTAAAACGACTACAAATTAACGTTCAGCTTAATCACATTTTCGACTTCGTCTAGCCTGCCAATTGTTCATCCTAATTCCGAAAACCCATGCATACACAAGATCTGTTACGAACGACAAGAAAGGCCTTGGTCATAATAGCTCCATAATAAAACAAAACGCCACAAAAAACAAATCAGAAAGACAAACAAATCACGTGGTTGTGGCCCTAAAGAGGGCCGGTTTCACGTTCTCTTACTCCTCACGCTCTAGATGCGAGAAATTAAGGCTTGACCTTGTCAGTCTTTTTGGGCAGAAGAACTGCTTGTATGTTTGGAAGGACACCACCCTGTGCGATTGTTACTCCACCAAGAAGCTTGTTCAATTCTTCATCGTTACGGATGGCTAACTGTAAATGTCTTGGAATGATACGAGTTTTCTTGTTATCACGAGCAGCATTACCAGCCAACTCTAAAACTTCTGCAGCCAAATATTCGAGAACTGCAGCTAGGTAGACTGGAGCACCAGCACCTACTCGCTCAGCGTAATTGCCCTTGCGTAGAAGACGATGTACACGACCAACAGGGAATTGAAGACCAGCACGGGCTGACCTTGTTTTTGCCTTACTACGAACTTTACCACCTTTACCGCGTCCACTCATAATTTTAAGAAGTAGAGAAACGTGCACGAGAATATGTACTGCACGATCGTATTTATATGATTTTTTAGCATTATTTAATGTTATGAATAATTGGCTTATTATGTCTCCTCTTATTGGACCACTTAATCTACCTATAACAATGTGTATTTTGTCAACATAAGTCTTACTATAGTTCAAGGTTATTTTCTAACAAACAATGGATGAGGTCATGATGACTAATCGACCTAACATGTTTTTCTGCACCTAAATAACAAATTCCCTGATTGGTCAGTTAAAACAAAGACTATGACATGCCTGGTTGACTATGAATTAATCTATGAGCAACTATAATGACTAATTAAGAAAATTGAGCTTACAAATTTTCATTGCCTTGTATCAACGATATAAAAAAAAACATTATCTCGACAGACTTCCCACAGGCTCTACAGTGTTATTTTCGAATTAATGATCCAATGGAATGGGTAGATTATGGGGAAATACAACTTTTAGAGTTTTGGATCGTTTGTAAAATATAATTTTTTTGTATTAAAAATTAGACTAGTTAGCAATATCATCGGTGGAACTTTCTTTTTTACCAATAAGAGTTTTGATATAAGTGAATCCCTTTTTTTAAAAAAAAAACAGGGAAGCCATCCGTCTAAATATGGATAGACTTGAGATAGTTTTCTCGAAATTATGATTAGGTTTTGTCTGTTGTGTCAAATAAGTCAAGAATACGAAAGTAGCTCATCGAAAATAGTTGTCGGAAATAGTTGTATAGTGGATCTTTATTCTTAATAGTTCTGTCTAAATCATTAAATGATAAAAATTACATTTGATGGAATAAACTGGGGTACCTGAGTTGGAATCCAGGGCACATTACTTTTAATTGTGGTTGATTCGAAATCTAGCAATGTCGTCCAATATCATTGGTAAGTGACTATATGTACAGTTCTGATCACTTAAGATTACACAATTGTCGTTAGATAAAGCTTTGCTCAGTGGTTTGCGTCACTTTTTTAACCGATATCAATTTCGGACTATGGTCACTAAGATATCAAATTTAGGTGATTGAGGCAACCGATTTATGTCAGTCGTGGCTTCAGCGTTAATCCAATTGAGTTGAGTAAGTGACGAATACCAATCATAAATTAGGCGTAATAACCACGAAACCACTTCATCTAAAATATAGTCATAAAGTCACTAGTAAATTAATTCGAAATGAGTTCTTGATATTCTGGTTATAGTTTTTGATCGTTGAATCTGATATGTCGAAAAAGATACGGTTGTCACCAGTGGTATTGGGTAATCATCACGCTCTATTGCAAGCGGAATGATGTTGAAAATGTACATTGCTGTATTCAAAAATAGTTAATATTAAGTGATTGCCTAATGCCCTGGTTGATCCTATCCTTGGTAAGATCATTCAAATGCGTTGCTGAGGTGTCGTATAATGAGGGAAAACGTTTGTCTAATGCTCGAGACTGTTATTACTAAGGGAATATAATCATCATCGTATCTGACTTTAAGATATGATGAAGTGCTAAAATTGAGTAATGAATTTTAGCAGATCCAAAGTAGTCTTCCAATTTTGTAAACTAATATTCTCTAAATCTGTATTGCAGGTGTGTCGTGACTACTTTTGTCCATCCGAATTACATTTCAGATATCTCTTTCTTTCTAATTGTAGTTGTTTTCTCTCTCTCTTTTTGGTGCTCTGTGTGGTGAGGGAAAGAACATTCAACGCATTTATTACAATAATGTACTTATCATCAAATCAAGATTCCCTTGGATTTCCATCTGTCTAAATGGAGGTCATAAACCTATTTTACTCTTGTATATTTACTCTCCACAGTAGTTTATGCCATAATCGAAATCAGTGATTCATTTCAAGTAAGATAAAGGATGGATTTACTCTTTTACTTTCCGGTTTCAATTTATTCAGAAAATGAGCTTAATTTTATGTAAATCAGTTACTAAGTACAAATCTATTTACACAGCTCGTCGTCATACGCTTGATGTAAAAGCTAATGACACTATTTTATTGCTCAAATAAAAGTATATAGAGTGAAGTTAGGGTCTAAAATCGAGAGTGGAATTCAGTTACTTAGCTAATAAGCTATCACTTCTCATCTAAAGCCACTCGAGAAGTAAAGAGTTCAATAGTTGTCTGGTTAGGATCAATTCATAATTCAAAATAGAAGAATCCTACAGCCTCCAAAAATTCCTCTATACTAATAATAACCACACGCTTACTAGAGACTATCTTGTAGATGGAACTCCTGGAACTCTGGTGAGAAACCGCTATCAGTAGAGTTCAACCATGTCGAGGATGAATGGGGATTAGGTAATGTTGTCAAGGGATTAAAGTCAGATGCTAACACCATTGGATGCCAACTCAGTGTCTGAATGTTAAAAGTCCCTACACGAGAGCATGCCAGGTCCTGGATAGGCACTTACTAGGACGAAATAAAACCACTCAGTGCTACCTGGATTCTAACTGTGGTCTAGATAAGATCACTTCGTGATTAACACTACTGAAATACGAAAATGGAAGCGACTATAAACAAATTAGTCTGTAGATCAACTTAATTGTGGAAAATATTTAAATTTTTTCAGAAGTATTTAGCTGAGTGATTACTTGTTTTGGCTCTCGTGGGTTACGTAACAATATGTCATTGTTGTTCTATATGAAACATACACCCAATACCTATCATTCTAAATCCCATGATGTTATCAATTAGTCATGATAAGCAAAGGATAATTTTCCGCTATTCATTCTCTGAACTAAGTTAACCCATCGAGCTGTTCATATTTATTTGACAATCGACTACCGTGGAATGTATCATAATCTCTATTGAAAGTTATTTTAGTGTGGGTCATTGACCTTCCTGTGATGAATGATTGATTGAAGCTTTTAGTATTTTGATCACAACCAGTAAAACTCTCATCACTCTATAAAGTTGTGCTTATTTATGTAATCTATTCCACTGTTATAATCGATAACACTGATTTATAAACTACCATGATTGGTTTAATGTTTCCATATATCAGTATAAATATTACTATATCTTAGACTAAAACCTAATGAGCATCGAATTGAAAGCAATTTTATTCACTTTGTTATGTTAATCGTTTAAAGAACGAAGAATATTCTTTTCCATAAATTCTCTTCAGGTTCTGCAATTATATATCCAAATTAATAATCCGAAAAATGGTCGGATTATATTAGTCAATGATTGTTGAACTTATCATTGATTATTTATAACCTAACGATAAATATACGACCTTTAAGAACCAATATTTGACCTAAATGAGTTGACTTTATGCAAAAGCTGAAGACCATTTGAATCTTTCTTTGTTTATTGATCATAAATTGAGTTCTTAATCCAGTGTAGACAGATTTTCAAAGTTAGCAAAGTTAAAAATCAGTTCCATACTAGGATGAAACGGCCGTTCAGTGCTTCCAGGTTTTCCAGGGTGGTCTACAATAAATCGACTTATGAAATCATCTATTAAGTTCCATATGTGGTGAAGGTTTGACTGATCTTTCATTGAAGTAATGAAAATGCTCGGTTCTAACCCCGCGTGCTGGATTATGGATGCGCACTGCTGAATTGTCCTATTATAGGACGAAACAACCACCCAGTGCTTCCAGGTTTCCAATAGTTGTTTAACATTGATCGGCTAATGATTTCAATGAAATTTAATAATCTGCACAACCCCAAATTGAAAGTCATTATTTGTATTAGATTAGAGTTGAAGGTAACATTTGCTTAGGGTATTTTCCAGTTAAAGTGAATTGACACAGTGTCAAAAAATTCATGATCAATGGTCGTCTACAACCGAACACTAATCAGTTATCTTACAGTCTCCATTGTTATATTATCCAATACCCAACATTTAATGTTGATATGACGGGATAAAAAGGCAACATTCGATTCTTTTACTCAATGTGATTTTTGTTTAACATTACATCTGTTTGATTAATTCAATGTGATAATTACTCAGTGTAGTATTTGTTTTGTTTATCAATGTGATGTTTTATTCGGTATGGCATTGAGTTATTTGAGTAGTGTAGTGTTAGTCATTAGTTTTAGCCCATAATACATCTTATTCTAGTTTTCGGACATTTCATTCTATTCATTCTGCTTGAGTGATATTTTGATCTTGTTAATTATTCGCTTATTAGCCTTGACTGTTTTCATATGAGCGTATGTGTGTACACTTCATGTCCCATGACTCATCACATGTCTGTAGTTTATTTTGTCTGCCTATAAATATTGAGTAATGCCTAGCTTGAAATGGAGTTGGCTTCCCAGCCATCTTCGCTGTGCGTCATTTCACGCTGTTCTGTTACATTCACTTTACATACAAAATATATGCATTCAAAGGCCATTCTCATTATTTGACTTATCTAAATTCCGTCATTGACTAACGTGATTTAAGTCGACGATTATATACGAGAATAGGTGATAGCAAACATTCATACACTCTGAATGGAGTCAGATCTCGGGCCACTAAAGTAGGGTGTTTTTTCATGATACGATATTCTTGTATTAAATTAATATGAACTAAGCTCAGCATGACACACAGCATGTGATTTAGTTAAAACTCTGGTTACTTTTCATATATGTGATTTCATACTAATTAATAATCGAAATTTGCGTACAATCAATATATAAACGAGTGTATTTTCGACTAGCGTCGTCGTCGTTGTTGTGTTTTGGGTTTAATAAATCTCCAGTCTTGGTGTCCTCACTTTGCGTTATATATATACAACTAATTCGTTTCTCATATTTAGTTCTATAATTAAAAAATTTACCAAATTAAGGAGCCAATCTTTGATTATTTATGTGTTTGTCCTTCTTTATTGGTTGTTAATATCCAGGAATTGTAATGATTTCATTATCATTTCACTCTTACGTTTCTATCCTCAGATTGTTCGACTTATATTACAAAGCTCTCATTTATGTCATCCAAAAAAGTAGCATAGTGGTATGTTAAAATGCCACGGTTATTATTATTATTATTAATGTTATCATCATTATCATAATTTTATGGGCTATTAATATCCAGATTATTCACTAAATCATAGAAATTATATCAGTTTTGATGTCGTATTTGTTGCTAATTAAAATTCTATATTTTCAGACACAAAAAATAACTCTACTTCGCTTATTTGTTATTGTAAATTGTGCTTCGACTATTAACTAAAGGAAAGAGTAAGTAATGAAAATATACAATCATTTCATTATTTGTTTTCTTATATAGTCAATTCCCCTTTAATTTATCTTGAATTCACATTTATCATATCTACTTACTAATAAGTAGTAAAGAATGTAATTAGAAAATCAAGTCGAGGACGGCACCAACGAAAATCTTCGTGGTTAATTTATGTTGAATGTGTGTTTGACTAGATAGATAGCTATATATTCTACAGGTGCATCAGTATCGTAGTGCATATTGTCTTTTAAACAACTCAACACAACCATAAAAACAGTTCTTTTTGTGAGTTTGAATAAAGCCAAAACCAATAACTAAGGCCGAATCATTTTATTTCATAGTTCCACTTCAGTTGCCTACAACTCAGTTCACACATACATGCATATACAAACAACTTTAAGATCATCTTAGGTTGATTACGATGTAATGATAAAGAACATAAAAGTGAATACGACAGATTGTGTAATAATTACGATATATTTAAAGAGTTCTCACAATCTTTAAGAATCGGACAGGTGGAAATCATCGATGAATCAGAATATGATCTTAAAGGTGATGAAGTAAAGATTGACCTAGCGAGGACTGCGTAACGCATAAATACCATGATAACGAAAATTAGAGGAGATTTTAAGTGAAATTTTGAATTTATCAAGATTGTAAAATGTTATTAGTCTCCTCCTGAACACATCAATCTAGTTTGTTTTTTAATCTCTATGGTTTCGGCGCAGCAAAAGGAGCCTCTAATTGTTCGTCTGTCGATAATTTTGAAAGATTGAAAAGCGTTAGTAGTATCCCCATTATTTATTTAATACCGAGCCATTGTATTGTTTAGGATAGTTAAACCTTTTTAGCCTCAAATCCTTCAAAACGTGCCCGGAAATATGTGAATGTAATCTCCTCTCTGTTCTTTCATTCTATGTACTGCTCGATAAACAATCTCCAGTACAGTACTTATTCTCCAATTAAATGATTTAATAGTTTCACCTCTTTTGGAAAGAAAATGCAGGAATCAAGTTTTTTTCAAAATTTATCGTACTTAACAATTTTATTAGTTTTAGCATATTTATCGATGAATTTCTGTGTTTATGTGTTTTCACATTAACACTTTTTAATAACTGAGCTCAGCCTAAAACATTTGTATATCTTCAAGTGATAGAAAGATAATTGATTTCATGACAAAAGTTTAAAATGATTCCATCCCTAAATAAAGATGACCTACACAGCAGCAAAACTGACGACGCTATGGGAAACGAACTGCTCGCTCAAACAAACTAAAGCTGACAGGTCCTCTTTTCTCAGGAGCTCCAACTGCATTTACCAATTTACATGTGCGTGCCAAAGCACATACATTGGAAGAACCAAGAGAAGAGTACATGTTCGCATTTCCAAGTATGTTCCAAAGAAATTGAGAGTGCAAGGGACAAGGGCTCTTAACAGTGCAATAACTCAGCATTTACTTGATACCGGGCATACCACTGTCATTCCTCAAGCTTTTAAAATTATAAGCAGACAAAGAAATATTGTTTCGCTTCGGTTTGCTGAAGCGATTGCGATTAAAAACAAACAACTCAAACCTGATTTATGTATTCAAACATATACAGTAATAAACCTATTGCTATCCTGGTAATTCAATTTTTGGTCATTAATATTTAGTTTGTTATAATTCTCTTCCATTACCAAATTCTTATTTTATGTACATTTAAACCACCCCTTCACTCATACATTACCACTCACTCGATTCTTTTAAATTATGTAAACTCTTCAAATCCTATTCAATTATTACGCAACCCATCTTACTAGTTTTTTTTAATTCTATGAAACCCTTCATTACCTTTAAAATTATCACGTAATTGATCTTATCTGTCTCTGAACTTCACTCACTTATTACATCAACTATACCAAATAACTTATGACCTGATCTTGCACACATTATTGATAACCTTTGACATTATAATTCTTTGCATTCACTTATGTCAATTGTTCCACGCTATCTTATCTCAATGGAAAAATTTTAATGCATATTTGGTTGTAAGCAGTTGATGTGAAACAACAAAATATGATGAATTCATATTATTCTGCATTCATGTTCGTTCGGACTTTATTTGAAAAAAAAACTACTTGTTTATCTATTCTCAAAAATGCAAGTTTGCTATGGAGTTTAAAAAACGAAGGTTCAGTATTGTATCTTATCCGTCAACTAGAATGACCAATTTATTGAAAGCAAGTTATTTTTATACTACTTATTTTGTAATATAAATGAGATGATGAGAATTTTTAACTTCGAAGAAATATCTTTATCTGTGTTATTTTCCATCAGTTGAATAATTAAATTATCGAGATTCGATTATCGATCTGAGAAGCATCATTAGCACCTACTTTGAGCAGATATGAATTTACACAATCCCAATAAAATCGTGATATTTATTAAGATGATTTTTATTCATTTAGAATTAGTAATCCGTAATAGTTAACTCAGTAAATTCTCATGAATTTAATGCTGATATAAGGTTTATAACTTTTGATGTAGACATGAGTTGCTCGGACGTTTGTCGATTTGGATATTATTGAAAATAAGCTTTAAACATATTTGTAATTTATTGAGGTAGTGACTACGCTAATTACGTCTTTTATAATTTTTTTTGTGAACATGTAGAACTTCATGTTATTATATTTTAGTGACCCTCGAATATCTAACTCTAATTGTATCGTGTGATTCTCGTTATCGACTTACATATATCGTCAATCCTCGTATATAATTAAGGACATGATTCATGTTAGTGAATAACGAAATTACATAAGTCAAACAGAAGAATAAAGTTTTGAGTACGTATATTTTGTACAATCGTTGATCAGAACAGACAATCAAAGAGACAGAGTGAAGGAAGCAAAGAGAGAGAAACGAAACGGATTGGAATAGGCATGTTAGCCAACTAGATTTAATCAAGCACGAATCGACATTTAGTAAAAAAGAATAAGTTACAAACCTGTGATGAGTACGATAAGAAATACAGTCAGTCAGTCAGCTACAACATAGGACCAGGCATATATATGCATCGGTCCAAGTTGCTATACCTCATTAACACAACAAGATGGACACTGGATTCATAAAAGTAGTTAATTCAGAGTTGGTAATATACAAAAGAAAGATTGCAATAAGGATATAGTACAGGAAGAAAGAATTAGTTCATAGAAAGAAATATATGAAGCGATTTTAATCTCTTAGTTTAAGGGAAGAAAGAGAGTGTATACACCGACGCCATTGTGATCGATTCTGAGCCATGTCACCAAGAGTCTCGAACCATTGCTTACGATAGTCACGCGGACCCCAACCAACGTCAAAATATGACTCGAAAAGAATGAATAAATTGATCTGTCCGAAAGCTAGAATAAGTTATGTGAGGTTGACATAGAGCCAGCCATCACGATATCTGGGATTTAGAGTAACAATTTACAAAAGTATTGTGTAACTTATGTTATGTCAAATTAGTTATCTTCACTGAATCACTGCTTTAATGCTAATCGTGCAAGAATAACTTACTACAAATGATATTTACATAAATTAAGTTAATTCACATGATTTTTATAAATTATTAATATATATATATATATATATATATATATATATATATATATATATATATATATAATTCATAATTCAGCAAAACATATTGAATTTCATGAATGTCTTTTGACACCACACATTTTATACTGATTACACCATAGTGTTTACAATTAATGTTTTATATATTCATAAACGAATCAATTTGTAATGGTTTAGATTATTCCATTATTGATATTTTGACTGAATTTTTACCATCCTCAGCTGGAATATATACATTCTATCTTGATATAACTATTGCGTCATAAGTTTGTTTAAGATAGATAAAAAGTAGAATAAAGATTTAAAAAGAGGTATATATAGAAAACTATCATCCACTGAACAGAATACTAATTTTTTTTTCAGTTTCATACCTCCTAATGTAAAGAAGGAAATTTTATGGAGTATATTTACCATAGTCACAAACTCAGTTAACACTAAGCGAAAATTAGATACAAATGGAACCCTAGTTATTTGACCTGATTCAGTTTGGGCACCCGGGCAGTATTACAGCCCTCATACAAATCAAATGAGATTTATGTGGCGCATATGTATCTGGTGCCCCCTTGTACCAGTATTTATGTGTTCAAATAAATAAATAATATACTAGTTATTTTGAATTTATATTTAGTAAATTTGATCCATAATCATGCAAGGTATACAGAAATAAAACTTTGATTAATAACAAAAATTTATAAAGCAATAACACTGTTCGTAAATTTGGAATTTAGTGTATCATCAGCAGTCACATTAATGAAAGCTTCTAAAAAGAAGTTTAACTACAATCGAGCTGTGCATTCATTTTGTCTAGAATATCGGAGATGAACATGTTGACTGAATTATCTTGGCGAGACTATAATTTATGGACGAATCAATCACATATGAAATAACAAATCCATTCATCCATTTGAATAAACAGAGTTTTGACATTATAACTGATGTCAGTTCGTGATGAAAACCCTAAATCTATTTTTTTTTAAACCTTAACCATCAACCATAAATCATAATTGTAACTGGTTTATAACCCTCATTTAGTCCTAATCAGTAGGTATCCATTCTCAAATTCACTTCAGTGTCACTCAAAGGTCGTTCATAAATTATAGTCTCACCATTATCTTTTTATGTTCATTCACTAACTAAGTAACTAGATAAGTTTAAGACGATAAAAACAACAAAAACAGAAGAATAATGATTGATTGTTTACATGTTTACTAAACATTCAGTTAGTAAAAATAGTGTTTTTCTTAATCATTCATTTCATACTATTGAATTAATAGAATTGATCTAACTTATTTTCTTCTCTTTTTTTTTCTTTCTCTCTCTAAAACTTCACATTATCAAATTTATTATTTCATACTTTATCTCATTATCATCCCATATATATTCATGTGGGTCTTATCATTTATCATAATAGTTAAATGTGTTTCTTTTAACATTCATTTTCATTTTCTATTCAAATATTTATATAAATAGAATATTAAATAATAAAGAGAAAAATTAAATTGACGAAAATTTATTGATCAGAAGAAAGAAAGAAAGAAAGAAAAAAAGAAAAGAAATTGGATTATAATAAAACTTAGATCTTTACCTCAAAATAATTCTATGAAAACATTTTCTATCTAAATTAACGGTCATAGTTCTATTGTGTATCCTTAAAAAGAAGTCATCATTTCATAAGAGATTAATAATAATAATAATAATAATAATAATAATAATAATAATAATAATAATAATAATAATAATAATAATAATAATAATAATAATAATAATAATAATAATGAAAGCTAAAAATAAATCTATTCTTCTAATTACTAATTGATGTATTGTATTGATTAAATCAATGATGATAGAAAAACTTTAAGCGGATTTCAGATAATTTTGAACAGATTATTGAATATATCAGAAGTGTTTTTGTGGATATTATAGTAATTTCAATAGTTAAGATCATGAGTCAATTGAAGTTAGACCACTATGGAGACACTGGACGGCCGTCTCGTCCTATTGTGGGACTCCTCAGCAGTGCGCACCCACGACCCCGCATCCCGAGAGATTTTAACTCAGGACATATCAATCTCGTGTGCGAGTGCGCAATCACTAAACCACTGAGCCGGTATCCAACGGTGTTAATGTCTAACTTCAAATAATCCACGAAATTCAGCGACACATCCACCACTGTCATCAGTGAGTTACCATCTCATAACAGACTCGGTTAAACATCGCTAGTCACTGTTTATTACTAGAACTCCAGGAAGTAACTCTTGAAGCCAGTCATTAGTGAGCATATGTTAATTTGTAATAGAAGGGGTTTTGTGAGTTTAGATTATATTCTATTATATTTTAGAGTGATTGTTATTTATTTATAACTGTTGAATGTAATCAATTACTCTCAGTTTAAATTCTGTGTTAAAATGGATCTTGCTAATAATCTTAAAGCTATTTCTCTAACCTACCTGTCCAACTTTTCCTCATGTTGACGGACATCTTAACCAACTTAACGTGTATCATTCTAAACCAAAAAATAGTTATTTATCAGTAGAACTAACCAGTAAATTTGGAGATATCTGAAAAAAGTACGATGATAACAACGAAGTTAGTATTAAATATTCAAATGTACATGAAATTAAAGTGTACTAAAGCTAAGGGTATGTGAATTATTGAGAAATAATTTACACAACGAGTGATACTAACGCTAAATGGCCCGTTTAATCATGAATTTGTGCCGATCAATCTAACTTAAATATCATGAACCGATCCCAGTTAAGCAACTATGTCAAATCAGGAGGCACTGGATGGCCGTTCCGCACTAGTATGGGGCTCCTAAGCAGTGCACATTCACGACCTCATCATAGAAGATCGAAACAAAGACTTGTCTTACGTGCGAACGATTAACTTCTGGACTAGTGACCCGGCATCCAATATATTAATAAATCCACAATACTGTGGGGTATCTTCTATTCTTTCCGGCGGGTAATTTCTTCACACCATAAACGGTTGAGATCTACCGGCTATGGCTTCTCACTAGGGCTCGGAGGATTTTATTTCAAAGCTCATCGATAAATTTTATTAATCCGCATAACCTCATACTGATAAAACTTTTTCAAACGACCAGTTTTGGTGTCGTTACGATTCTGGAATAAAAACCTATGGTGTCTTACAAATAATTTTAGTCAGAAGCATGATCCGACAGTAAGTGTGATTAAAACTTAGTCTTCATGCCTACATATTTAAAACAAAAGTTTTCATCTAATCACGTCACGTGTATTCGTCAATGGAGATAAATTAGCAAATAAAAAGATGAGAATATACTGTTCAAATGATTTAAAATAGTATAACCAATAAATATACAATGAACACGAAACGCTAAATGCCTTAGAACCTGTCAAGTAAGTTATTTGACAGAATTATCTGACTATAGGGGTTTGAAAATGTGATCTTTTGAATGATATGATAATATTACTTTAACCAAACAGGAGAAATTAAACTCAATTTGTTAAAGGTAATCGCTTACTATTCTCTTAATAATCCACTAATCTACCACTGTATTTGATTCCATCACTTTTTAATATACCGTTTCTAACTTATAGTAAATTTTGATTTCTATCTATTGAAATTAATCAGTTATATTCTATTTATTGTTCCCTCAGACACGAAGTTCTCGCCACTTTTTTCTCCGAAACAGTCATGTTAACTGGTACACATACTTACTTACGCTTATTAATCCTAATGGTTGAATGTATTGAGATGGTGGAGAATGTATTTCCATGTTTGGTAGATTTGCTTGTTTTGAGGGCTATTCTCATCGAGTAATAATATAACACTAAGGCGCGTTGGGAACTAAAACGTACTTATCAGTGATTTTGTCCAAATATGGGGCTATCTGTATGCAATGTCAGGTCATCTCTTTCCAAATTGTGGGCCAGAAACTACGCTTAAACTTAGAGGTGAAGGTGACACATCGTAGCGAGAACAAAATATGATTGGTCGTTGAGCGTGGACAAACAGACACAGGCTTTGACTATTAAACATGTGATTTCTTTTCATTTCATTGATTTCTACTTTGAGATCACTGAGTGTGGATGATTATAGTTGTATGGGATAAAGTATCGTTTAATATTGATCTGGTTCTCCATTCTGAGTCATGAATCTTGTATGTGTGTGATATAACGTGAGAAGTCTCATTATTGTATTAACGTGTTATCGTAATATACCAGAGAGAGAAAGAGAAAGGTTTTAAGCCATGTCTTATATTATCAAACAATTGAGCTTGAATATTTCATAAGGAATCGAACCTATAACCTTAAAGTTTCAACTGTTGGGTCAGAGTTCAACGATCTGCACTTTCCAACTTCAGTCGTTTCATGATTCACATATGACATTTAAGAACTAAGCTTAACAATCAGATCTTAGTTGATCAGCGAGTGTCTAACAAACTGGTTCTCTTCATTCACTTATGATATTTTATCATGCTCACTTCATGCTAATATTTTGTATATAAGCATACCATTTTGGTGGAGTTTTGTTCTCTGAGCTAGATGGTTTGGTCGTTGAGCTTTCGTCGTTCTCCTGAGCGACATCATCAGCACAAACTTCAGATAGAAGCATACAATTCTAATTCATAATAAGTATCGATATACTAGGCTAATCCCTTTTGTTCTCGTACCAGCTTTACTGTTGGCTTACCTTAATAAGTCGGTTTCGCGAATAGCCGTTGCCTATATCATTTATCGATAAGCATTTCGTCCTTTCATTTTAACAATCAAAAATCAGATGCTTTCCAAATGGCCTCTGCGATGTCTAATATGTTATGACTACAGAATGCTTAGCCAGCTTGTTCAGGATAATTTGGTCCCAGATTAGACGACGAGTAGTGAACATTAAAGTCAGGTGAAAAAGATTTATTTGACTTACAAATAAATGCAAAGATATATGAATATACCATTTTTTATACGATTTACTTACCGTCAATTTGGGCGGCAGATTTGTGCAAATCGAAGTGAGTAGTATTACTTTGTGAACACGTTTACCATATTATATAATTAAGCACCCTATAACTAACAGATATAACTAAATGAATAAATCACTCCTCAGGATGTGAATGTATGCCACAGGTGACTGGGAAATGTCAACTTCATTTATCGTTTGCACTCCAACTAATTTAGTCATAGCTCACCATATCAACCCCGATACAATATAATAATGGTTTTTGAACGTACTTGGAAAGTTCTAATTAAACTTAAATGTTCTTTTTCATATTCTTGTGAACGTAAACACAAGTGAGGACAATATCTTGGTGAAATCTGAGAACAATACAGTTAATACTTCATTCGCAAAATATCCATCAATTGTCTCAGACTTTCTTGTTCCTTCGTTTCCATACCAATCACTCTCTGTCCTTGTTCTCTTCTATTTTCTCAACCTTCTACCTCCAAGCACTCAACTTTAGATTGATGGTATACACTACCTATATCTGTAGACGTCAGTAGCACACACCACAATATTTTTAATGACCTAGAAGTCTACAATCTCTTGCGTCCTTAATAGTTTAAACTACTTTAAAGTACTATAGATTTTAAGTAGTTGCGGAGGATCTAACGGATCACTTGCAATACTACAGAGGTTATATCTTAATTTACAATGATATTTCATGAGGAGGTCTACAAATAGAAATCATATATTTACCTGTAAGCATAATGTTCTTTGAGACGCCACAGTTTAGTTTGTACTATGTCAGTCAATTAATTTTTATTGACAATGTTATAGATCTCTTTCACACATCAAATTAGTTTCTGGTTCTACTATTCACAACATAAGGGACTTCGTTTATATGAATTTGATTTCTAGCTAACAAAACAACTTTAGATATATATGAAACTGTTAGCTCTAATAAAACCATGGAATCTTTAGTTCTTTTTATTTCGTTAGGATTTTTGTATTTCCCAGGAGTTAATTTATTTTCTTGTTATTAAAGATGGTTATTGAGAGTTATTCACTTTAAGGCCAGTGAAAATCACAGTGCATTAGGTAACTATTAGGTTCTATTTTAATGCTACCGAACAATGAGAAACATCGACCTGCGGTAGATCAAACTGAAATCTATCTTGTGATGACGAAATTACATTTCAAACAACTTCCTATTCTATCAATATAACTTTGTCTGCAAAAAACTGAAAATTTTTTTACGAACTGCACATTGTTTATTTGAATATTCTCAATTTTTCTGACTTTCGATAAACCTTTTTAACTAACTAACTAACTAACTAATTAACTCAGTAATTAAGCAAATCAGCTAGATTTCCGAATAAGTTTTAGGCGGAGATTTCCAAAGGGAATACTTTTCTTCGTAGTTGAAGTTAATTGAAGTGGGGTGAAAAATAGAGTGACGAAACTTGAATCCTTATATATAGATTTCTACATAAGTTATCTAAGACATACTACAGTACTTGTTTCTTGTTTCTTTAAAAATTTTTAAGGATATGATATTTATTTAGACAGAAATACAAATAAATTAATACATTCAATAGTTTAATTATCTTTCAAATAGTTGGAATAGAGTAAACAAAAATGTTAATTATATACAAACAGTTTATGATATCAGTGCTCGAATATTTATTTGTAATTAAATTTTTTTGATTATTAGAACTGAATAGGGTGACATTATTGATCCTGTTCAAGAAATAGAATCATGTAGGTCATAATATTTAATTCGTACAACTAAATTGATATATATATATATATATATATATATATATATATATATATATATATATATATATATATATATATGGTCTACTGATTAAGTTTAACCGCCATCATTAGTTATGTTCAGAATAAATCTTCTATACACAATATTCAATGAATGTCAATACCAGCGAGTTTAGTATTAAAATGCAATATTTTGCTAATGAGATTTAAAATTAAATTATTTATCAGCAAGTATTTATCATAAAATTAGATTTCCTTACAAAATAACATAATCTGAAGATCTATAGAAGGACAGAATGCATTGTACAGCTGTTCATCCCCCTTTGAAACCTCTTATCAGTATAAATCTGTTACGGGCCCAGGATTAGAAATTGCGACCTTTTATTCTTGTGGTTAGCATATTACATCATTAATTCAACATTTAAAGTTCCATTTTTCAACATCATTCCATTTGTCTCTGCCCGTTCATAATAGAAAATAATTTCAACTTAAACAATCTCCACAAACTCTCTGCTCCAATACTATTAAGTAGTTACAAGTGTCTTATAAAACGCCCAATTATTTAATTTAACACAGATAAAATTACACACCTGGTGACATTCATAAAGTCGCCTGTACTGGTATAAATGTTATATTACAGTGCCAACTTGCTACAACCTATTTCAATGAAACAAATTAAAAGGATTTATTGTATTTGTTTGGTAACCTTTTCCAGTTCTTGTGACCACAATTTCCTCTTTTCAGTGCTAATTGTTTTTAAACCATTTTCATTAGCAGATCTCTGGTCACGATTAAATTTGGTATAGTTAGATTAATTAAATGGTGATAAATACATCTGATGATGAATAATTAAATAATGTTTTTAGCTTTTAAACGTTACATGATTCTGTTTCTTGATTTAATTTAATACACTGAATTTATTACTTATAAGGCCAAATAGCTCAACTGTATTGACGGTTACGATTGTAAGATTAAATGGCATTGAGCAACATCAATTCTTCCAAGAATGTAAATATACATTGTTGATGAGTCCTAACTAGTACATAGCTTAGATTCAGGGTTTCTTGTTAATGAATACCTTCAATTGTATAACATTTAATAGTTAGTTATTTATGGCCATATTATAGAGATTCAGCAAGTTATCACAGTAAGATGGTTAAAAATATGTTTATTCAAAGGAGAATTTTCAGTTGGTTTAATTTTGATGAACAATCTAGTACAATGCCTGTCATCTATAAACAAGAATAAAGTAAGAATTGTGAATGTGTCAGTAAAAATAAACTTTCAGTTAAATAATCAAAATATCCACCAAAATTAAACAGTGGAAATCTCTTACACATTGCACAAAATCATAAGTTGTGATTAGATCGACCTGTTTGAATACATGTGAAATCTTAATCTCAATATTCTATGTATACACAATTGCTATGAAAGGTCGGTACAGATATAAATTACTGTTTTCACATATTTTACTGTACAAGTTTTACATGTTTTCGTAATACCATTACAATTACTAATCTGTTTTACTATTTTAATAAATTATTTACTCAGTTAATATGTGTGTATCAGTTAGATGATAACAAATTTATTCATTTCGTAGAATCTCTTCAGGCTACAATCTAAAACCATAATAATATTTATAGTGCGTTACCAAGATATTGTTACTTAAAATTGAAACAAAATAAAGTGGGGGCGGTTTTGATTGAAACCTATTAAAAATGAGCTTTGTAACAATTACTCAGAACTATGAGCCAAAATTAATGGGACCGATCAATAATAATTAAAATAATGAGTGGAATTATTTATTTCTATTTAAATTATTTTGTACATTTTAGCATTGAACACCGGATATTATTAATATATTTTTTTATTATATCCCAATGAGTAGAAAAATTGTATTTCTGACGTTTCGTAATTTAATGTAAACCATTTCTTCAGAGTAAACAAATAATCGAATTCAGTTATTTATAATTAACTTTCTACTAATGCTCAATTTATTTGAATCTATCAAGTCCAACCTTGGAATTGATACCTATTGGGTATAATTGTTCAACTGTTAGACTTCTTCTGTTAAACTTTTCTTAGTCAATAGAAATTGTCATGTGCCAAAATTATCATTACTATTCAGTTATTTATTTTGAAAATTAACATTGACTTATATGGATACAAGTTAACCTTAATTTTGGTAAGATTCGCAAAGGTACACCAATTTCAGTCGTAAATTAGACACTACTGTGAATAAATGCTATAGTAGATCTATTGATCAGTAGTTTTTAATTGGAACTTCACAATACCTTACGAGGCGAGACTATAATTTATGGACGTACCAATCACGTATAAGATCACAGGTCTTGGATTTTTGAACGAAATTCACTCGTCCATTTGGATAAATAGAATTTTGGCAGTTCGTGATGAAAAGCCGAAAACTAATTCCCAACCATAACTATCAACTGCAAATCATAAGTCTAATTCCTCACACTGCTTTATAACTCTCATTTAGTCTTAGTTATTAGGTGGACACTATCTAGGTCACTATAGCATCCATAAATTATAGTCTCACCCATTTTCTAATATCAGTTTATTATAGAAAATACCTTGATAACATAATATCTAGTCTTAAAATTATCTATGTAAATTAATCTGACAAAAGTTTTATCCATTATTATTAAAAATGACTAGTAATTTTACCTGTGAGACTATAATTTATGGACTACCTTAAGGATGTCCATAAATTATAATCTCATGCCTTACGACAATTTTACATTTCTGAGGTAGAATAAAACACTAAATATGACATTTAAAACATTGGGTGGTTTATTAAAACATTTACTTGTCGAACAGCATAAATGGCGGGAATTGTACAATTACTGTCAAAGATTATTTAACCTAGATCTTCAATTTCTTTGTCAACGGTTTGATTGTATGTTAGAAATCAACTGTATTGACTTTTATAATAATACTAATAATGATAGTACGCTTTTATTAAATATTATGTATTTAGTTAGAAGAAAGAATTCTTAGTATAATTCACTCAATAATTTAACAAATTACTGTTTTCTATTCATTTAGTTTATAAATATTTGAAAATGTAGTATAGGTATCTAAGCAAAAATTAGTTTTTTTTTTCGCTAAAGTTTTCAACCAATTTTGTCACCATGACTATTTCCTGAGGCATTGTGTTTGATGCAAGAATTGTAAACTAAAGGAATCTCACTACTTCAACATATAGTAGGGATAAGAAAATAGACTAACTAAATTGATATTTATACATCAGTAAGCATTTTGATAATAAACTTTTCTTAAAAGTTCATGAGTACAATATGACGTTCAAGAGTTAGCTAATAAAAAGAATTTAATACTTTTATGAGTTCAAAAGTAAAACACATCCAGATTTGAATGAAAACTTTAAATCCATATTCACAGTTATTAACACTGTAGAACTAAATCAAGTTTCTTACTACACTACTGAACAGTTATATCAACGTCATATTTGAAACTATATTAATAAGGTAAATGATTTGACACTATATTGAAATATGAAATATTGAATAATTGAAGGCATTTAAACAGAAACAATTTCTTGAGGTTATCGGTTAGCAAAAAGAAGAAAAAGAAAAACACTAGATTCACAACCTTAACAATTCAATAGATTCTATTTTTCTAGTAGATTCATATTTAAAATAAAATAATCTTTTTACGAAGGTATGACACCATTTTGTTATTAAATAGCTTAAATACTTCATATTCATCATCAAATCTTAATAGTATGGTAATACATACCGATAATAAAACATTTTTTTTCATTCTATTGTTTGTAATTTTGTTCTTTGATCATTTGAAGTTGGTAACTTAAAACTTTGTTTCATGTATACTCCATTTTGTTTTGTTACATAAAATTGATCTATTAGAATCAAAGAAAAAATTTTAACGGGATGTTTTGTTCAGTAATTTTATTGATTCATTACTTGTATTTATTCATTATTAATCACGTTTTATTTAGCTAATCTTTATAAGTCATAAATAAATATTAATATCATAATGGGTTTTGTGGATGATGTTGATGAACGTGGTGGATCTGATGAAGATGTGAAGGCGCGGATCGGCAAAGTAAAAGCAGCATATTTACAACTGAGGAACGTCTAGAACTCAAAGCAACTGTCAACCAACACCAAGATCAAGATTTTTAATACAAATGTCAAGACAGTTCTACTGTATGGGGCGGAAACCTGGAGAACTACGAAAGCAATCATCCAGAAAATACAGGTGTTTATTAACAGTTGTCTACGCAAAATACTTCAGATCCGTTGGCCGGACACTATTAGCAACAACGTACTGTGGGAGAGGACAAGCCAGATCCCAGCGGAGGAAGAAATCAGGAAGAAGCGCTGGAAGTGGATAGGACACACATTGAGGAAAGCACCCAACTGCGTCACAAGGCAAGCTCTCACATGGAATCCTCAAGGCCAAAGGAGGAGAGGAAGACCAAAGAACACATTACGCCGGGAAATGGAAACAGACATGAGAAAAATGAACAAGAATTGGATGGAACTAGAAAAGAAGGTGGAGGACAGAGTGGGTTGGAGAATGGTGGTCTGTGGCCTATGCTCAATTGGGAGTAACAGGAGTAAGTAAGTAAGGAAGGGCTTTGTGGATATTATAGTAATTTCAGTGGTTGAGATCATGAGTCAGTTGAAGCTTCCAGGTTTTCCATGGTTGTCTAGCTTCAAACGACTCATGATCTCAACCATCGAAATTACTATAATATTCACAAAACCCATTGTGATATTAATCAACATATGCTCACTAATGCCTGGCTTCAACAGGTATTTCCTGGAGTTCTAGTAATAAACAGTGACCAGTAAAGTTCAACCGAGTCTATTGTGAGATAGTAACTCACTGAAGACAATGGTGGATGTGTCGCTGAATTTCGTGGATTATTTGAAGTTAGACATTAACACCGTTGGATGCAGGCTCAGTGGTTTAGTGGATGAGCGCTCACGCGCGAGATTGATATGTCCTGTGTTCGAATTTTGCGGGGGGCGGGATCGTGGGTGCACACTGCTGAGGAGTCCCACAAAAAGACAAGATGGCCGTCCAGTGTTTAAATGGTGGTTTAACTTCAATTGACTCATGATCTCAACCATTGAAATAAATATTAGCTGTACAGTTATTGGAAAGTGTATTGAACAACATAATTATTTTTTTCTTTTGCTTTAAAATAAATTATTCTAAGTAAGTTAGCTTAATACTGATTGTATTCGGTAATGTACAGAGATATTATTGAAATATCAGCTTAATTATGATTTTTCTGTCAAATAGAATCAGTGTTCATTTTGAAATAATCTAAACTGATTGGTGTTTTTTCTCTATAGTTTATCGTGCTAATTTGGTTCAGTCAATTAATTACATTGTGGTCACTAGCATACATTTACCAAAAAGATATGTACAAACTGATATATTAGATTTCAAGACTAGTGATTAGATTGCAATTGACCGATAGAATTTGTTTAGGACGAAGGACTTGTTATATCCCGATGAGAATAATGAATGGTAACTGTTGTAATCTATTTCTGGACTAAAACTATACATATATTTTTATTGTATAATTGTTAAGTAACTAAACTGTTCATATTCGTGTTCCTCTTACCATAACCTTTATTTTGACCTATAAACTATTATTATACGATTTACCACTCTTGAATTATGCCCGATCTATCGATTACTATCTCCCACATTCATAGCCACTTTTGACTAAATCTTTTACGAATGTTATTTTCTATTTTATGGTACGATGTGTTCTGTTTGGTTTGTATATAAACCTAGTATGTTTGACATACATTATTCAAATTGTGGAGGCTGAGATTGGTGTCCTGGACTTAATAGGCAGGGCTAGGTAGGAAGCAGGACGGTAAAGACTGTAGACTGCTCTTACGGGTTTTATGTGTCATTGGTCCGGTCAATAAATCACTGTTCTCTAATTGGAGGTATCATTATGTTATGCATTAATAGGACACAATGCAACAAGTTATAACAAGACTAAATAAACATCATATTGGTTACTAATCAGTCATCAAAGAGGCCATTTACGTCCCGAACAGATTTTACACTGGATGACGTGGATTCGAAACCTATACAGAGTATCAATCTAGTCAACATTACAGATACATTCAGGTGGTAAGTGCTGTGCAGCAAACATTTATATTTAGAGCTTCATATCAATTCATGCAGGTTACATAATATAGTGGAGTTACCCTACTGTATAATTAACAACGACAAGTTGCATTTTACTCTACTGGTGATTTCTGTCTGTGCTACAATCATACATTAATTGGTGAAAGATCTTGGAATAACCAAATGATCGAAATAATTATTTGTTCATACTTATCGAAAAGACTATTATTTGCTGTCAAGTAAAACCTATTTACTATTTTGTATTATTACGTTTTACATCATTCAACTTAGATGAAATCAATATAGAAATAAATAAGTATAAGTTGTACGAAGTATTTCATGGGGAAATCGAGCTGCAATTTAATAAATCCCTTATACGTTATCTGTATTCAATGTCAGTATAAAGTATAAGGATATACAAGAACGTAAGAATATCCAACAGTTTTTCTAATGTCGTAATTTTCATTTTCCAAAGATCCTGTATTACTTTGTAGTGCAACAGTTAATGATACTGATTATTGATCATTCTCTGTTCTCCATTTTTGTTTATTCAATGAATGATCTTTTCGTGGAATATGTTGTATGAAAAAAATCAAAAGTCTAGTTCAGTTGTTTATCTGTTGGCTTTGTTGTGTGTAAACAATTTGACTAAAAATTCAATGATGGTGAATTATCTTCAGCTTAATTATTCCAACAAATTTATTGCTTGATTCTAACATCATAACACAGAAAAAATAATAATGGTACCGAATGTAATATACCAGATTGTTGTGACAAAATTGTTCCATTCCATTTTAGTTTATAGATAGTAACTATTAAAATTATACATTACACCCATGATACCATTGTTTATTTTTATTGTACATGAATCAAATATATGAAAAAATGCACTGAGTTTATGTACAGAACGAATAATCAATAATCTATCATATCTGCTCAAAATGTCCCTATGATATATATACACATATAGACAAGCAATACCACGCCCATTTTCATCTGTTGCGATAAACAAACAAGTGTTTTTGCTAGTGTTCTCTTCATTTCTATGATGCGATTTAGTAGACTGTTTACTTTGAATATGTAACGTTACTGACTGATAACAAAAGTCACTTTAATCTCAAATTCACTAAATAATATTTAAACAATTAGTATTACAATAGTTAATTTTTATAATGCGTTTTAGAATCAAGAAAAAAATGTCACTAATCCAGTGTGAGAATGAAGTAATCAGAACTATGTGATATAGTAGGAAAGTTCATTCATTTATTTGTTTAAACACAAATATTGGTACAAAGAGGCACCGAATATATATGCGCCACATGAATCATCCGATTTATATGAGGGCTGGGACACTGCCTGAGTGTCCAAACCGAAGAGGGTGGTTTTCTTAGGGAGCCACACTCGGAGCCTTCGATCTAAAGGTCTGATCCACAAGGCAGTGGCGCAACGTCAAGAAATGCAGTCCTATGGTAGCCGATGACCAATGATTGGTTCATATCCCATTTATTCCTTCAGGATACTGAAGCCCATGTGTATCATTGGTTTGGAATCAGGGTTTTCCAACTCCCCTAGATGGACCCTTCGTGTCCACCAACCCGGTTAAAGCGCCGGACGTTCGTTTTTCACCCTCGTAATTTCATAAACAACAGTAATGCCGCGACAAGGCAGTGAGCAGGACTTCCGTGACAGTGGCTGTTTACACGTGGCCATGTGAGAGGATTTCGAGAGAGAGAGTTGACTCTCCCCGCCCTTGACCGTATCAGGGCATTTGGGGGCATACTAGGAAAGTACATTACAAGCAATCTGATTATATATTTAACTGTTGAAATGTTAATAAATATAAATCAAACTCGACAAATTGAAAGATGGAAAGAACAAATATTAGGGGAAAACCAACATAAATCATCTCACTCTTAATAATAAATTAGTAATACTGAGGTAAATTTAATGTAGGTACAAACGGTTTTTGAAGAAACGAAGAGGATTAGACATTTGTATGTTGCAGACAAATTTTAGACAAGACAACAAAGGCTGAAGTAATATAAATCACACAACCTGTTTTATCTGTGCTTTTGGTGACAGAAGATAAGTGGTTGTATGTTGCAATCATTGAGTCACTAACCAAAGAAAATTGTCTGTACAGTTATAAATACTAGCTTAATTTTGAGATCGTTTCCATTGTGAACTGACCTCGTTGAAAATAATTACTACAACCAACCTATTAAACAGTGACTATGTTCTCATTAATGTCTAACTTTTTGATAAATTCCCGAATTACTAATGTGAAGTTATGACTGACGGAATCCAACTGTTTCGGGTGTGAAGCTGATGAGATTAAACGATCATATCACTATATTACAAAATTAAGTGTACTTGAAAATGTGAACCATTGGATGTTGAATGGTCTAGCGATAACATCCTCATTCCAAGAGTTGAAGGTCCTGAGTTCAGTCATTCCTAGAATTATAAGTGAAATTTCAAACTATTATAAAAACAACTATCCGATGTTCTTTGGATTTCACTGGGTCTTTAGTTGAATTCAATTTGTAAAAAAGTTCTTAGAAGACATTTGACATAAAATCTGTATTTACAGCAATGACTAAGCAGTTATTTGTCATCAATTAGAATGGTTTGTAGCTAGTTTCGTTCCTTACAATATTACATATGTATTACAATGTAAGGCGGAAATTGTCTTCTGAGTCAATTCAAATTTATATGAACTTCATTCTGTTGGAGAAAATATTAAATATAGAAATGATGGAGAAAAATCACTTAGACATATTTTGATTAAGACAGCTTATGTTTGAGTTTCTTT
Source organism: Schistosoma margrebowiei (assembly GCA_944470205.2). NCBI lineage: Eukaryota > Metazoa > Platyhelminthes > Trematoda > Strigeidida > Schistosomatidae > Schistosoma > Schistosoma margrebowiei. The sequence goes on along the minus strand of OX104026.1, from coordinate 33,169,190 downwards.
TTCACAATTTTACATGAAAGACACATAGTTGATTAAATAAATAACAGATAGGATCATGATTACACTCATAATGAATCTGCACAACCTATATTTTCCGTATTAAGCAGATGTTGGAGAAAAATATACAAATTTTTAAGATTATCTATAAGAACGTTAACAAAATTTAAATATTTATATACAATTCAACAGAATAAATGTAGAACTGGAAAAGAATGTGAATTAGTTTGAGTTTACATACTTCTTATCATTATGAAAAGTTCAAATTATGATGATACCAAAATTATCAGAATGGGGATTAATGAAAATTGTAGTAATTTTAACAGTTAGATTCATGAGTCGATCTAAGCTAAACTACCATTTAAAATTGGAAGCACTGGACAACCGTTTCATCTTAGTATGGGACTTTTCAGCAGTGAGTATCCACGATCCCGTAAATGAAAAATATCAGTAATACAATGTATAAACAGATATTTATACATACATGTTTATGCTATTATAATGACCCAGTTTAAAAATTGTTTTCTATCTGTTTTAGATTAAGCATTTGTGACCTCATTGATTGTGAAGTAAATTTTAATTAAAGTACTATCAGCTATTTATGCACTGGTAACAAGACATTTATTATGATTTTTACTGTCTTATATAGAAACAACCAGAACAGAATGAATCCGAATAGGGAATTGTCATTATCGATAAGTTTTGAAAAATAGACACGATTTTCCATGAGTGGCGGAGTTTACCATATAGAAAAAGAGTATAATTATACAACATTGATATTAGATGATGGGGGGGGGTACATTAGCGAGTCGAGTTGATACGAAACCTGAAAACCGTGAATTTAGTCTAGTATGAGTTGGTCGTGATGGTACTAGACAAAATAGTTATTCAATGCCCATTGATCCTAGTGTCTATCTTCTTAATGTCGTGCACTTGGTGTACCAATAAATCCAAGCTAGTTTTTATGCTTATAAACCTTGTTCAGATATTCTAAGCAAAAGAAAGACAATCGAATCCATTTTGGTTAAAATTTTGGAGTTTTCATCTTATCACCTTGGAAAATACAGGTTTATCGCTCAATAATACATTACAAACTTTATGTTACCCATGTAACTCATAGCACTTTGTTTCAAGAATTTCTTCGATATCTTACAAACTTACAGACTTGTCTATACCAAGTTCATGCGTCTTTGTCAGTGTGGTGTGTGATACTGATGTTGACCGATATAAGTAGCATGTCACCAATCGAAAGTGGAAAGCCTGGAGGTGGAAGGTTGAGGAGATTGAAGAAAAAAGAACGAGAACAGAGAGTGATTGATATGGAAATGAAGGAACAATGAAATCCGAGACAATTGATGGATATTTTGAAAATGAATTATCTACTGTATAGTTCTCAGATTTTTTTTAAAGGATTCTGTAATGTTGTGTTCGAATACATTTTGATGTCCTCATTTGTGTTCTCGTTCATTACATCAGTATTTATCTCACTTTTTATTATCTCAGTTCAACATACCTATTTAATTGAACTAACAAAATACAATTTTTTGATTGAGATCATGAATTGATTGATTTTAGACCACCAATGAAGACATGGAAGCACTGTAAAGCCGTTTAGTCCTAATATGGGACTCCTCAGGAGTACGCATCCACGATCTCGCACATGAGACTCGAACCCAGGAACTTCAGGCTCGCGTGCAAACGCTTAACCTCTAGACCACTGAGCCGGCATCTGACTTTGTTAGTGTCTAATTTCAACCAAACCAGGTTTTTCGATGGTGGTCTAACATGAACTGATTCATGATCTCAATCAAAAACTTAACAATCTCCACCACCCCATAATAATAATTTTTTAACTACATAAATTCAGAAAAATATATCAATTTAAAAAGATTCATACGAATTAGCTTTCATCCAATCAGTATAAGTTATCTAAAAAACGTTTTCTGGTTACTATGGTGAAGTTAAAGTTTCAGTGTTTGGTTAATCAGTACGTTGCTACAATATTCGAAATTATTAAGATAAAAATATACAGGTTTCAGTTACAAGAAATTCAATTTTATTTCATTTACTCACTTTTATATTGGATCTCTGAACCCAGTAGATATTTACTCCTTAGTAAGTGCATAAATAAGGATGTAGGTTATCACAAACCTATGAAATCGGGGTCAGTGAATAATTGCTTTGCTCAAGTGCGACTCGACTAACTGATAATAAATTGACTTGAATAAATAACTAATAAATACTAGGATGAAACTAAGTAGCTGCTTTCTTCAGTTTGGGACCTTTCATTAGTAAACATCCATGACTTCATATGAGATTGAACCTATGACATTCGACTATCTTAGGGATCACTATACTTTCGAACCACTGAGGTGATATCCAATGGTACATATTGCTAACTTCGATCAGTTTGTAATCCGTATTAATAATGAAAACTAACTCCAGTTTGTACAAAATTATCAGAAAACTACATTAGTAAGGATACTGGAACTTGTTCCTAAGACTTATTTAACATATGACTATACCGAATTAATCCAAATAAATATGCACAAATTATCATGAATTCATAGATCAAAACGTACCAATATTAGGTTGTTACTTGTATGGTACGCAAAATAAATCATATTATTAGTATAGGAATTTCCTGAAAGCGGCCCAGTTTGTATTGTACAACACCGAATGATTTTAGTCAGACAACCATTAAAAAATTAGGAAGCAGCGGACAACTACTCCGCTCTAGCGTAGTGAACGAACTGAGGTGAGGAAGACCACTTTATTTTTCAATGCAGAATTACACTGTCTTCATAAATTGTTTTCACAATTTATTAAATAATTCATTTGTACATCTCCCATCAGTTGTCCTTTACATCCATCACATTTTTTTCTATTCCTTAGTGTTTTCTTCAGTTCAATCATCTCAACTTCTTTCGACAGGCATCCCACTTTTGTTCGGTGTTACTACTTGCGTCGACATACATAAGTAGTATACAACACACTAGAATAAAACTCATTAATTCTTTACTAAGTATCAAACCAATGATATTCAGGACTTATGAGAAGCACCTGACATTCAGATTACCAAGTTGTCATTTAGTGGTTTGCATTTCAAACTTCAATCAATTCATGATATTGTCATCAATGATGGTTCTTTCATGTTCGACATGGTTGAACATCATTGGTCACTGCTTCTCAAATGAACTCTGTGTATTTCCTCCTAAAGTTAGTTAGTGGTGACCATATGATTGTAGTTTGTTTAGCAAGTATGTGGAAATTTATCGGTTTGTAGTTGACATCAAGGACTGACGTTTTTATTTCATTGAAATTGAATGCAGTTCTTTCAAAGTTAATGAATGGTAACTATTAAGATTTTGTAAAAAAAATCACAGTTTCTCAAGACAACATCAAACAATTAATATGGTTAGCAGATATATAATTAAAATCCCCATAGTCTCCGCATCTTTGCGTGGGCTTATTGATAACTCCCAAAATTTAAGCAAATCCATCAAACTATTTAACACGGATGTCTGTAATATGATTGTTTAAGGTGAGTGATTTTTCCATAGATCATTTATTTGAATTGAAATATCGTTTAGCTGACTATATATTAATCAGGTGATATTGTGATATGCACTACTTATGAGGACGGGTATAAGTAATATGTCGAATGCTTACCAGCACAAAAATGCAATAAATAGAAGATGAAGGAAAACAGTGAGTAATCGGTATAACAACAGGGTTAGAAGAATGATGGAGTGTGTAAAGGAAATGCAAATGATGTATTTAATGTATGATTTTCATAATTATGCGTAAAACAATACATCGGTTTACCGTACCTGAGTTTTTGTTTACTGCAATGTGACTTGATAGCTGGTAACGCAAATAAAGCCTACAATTATTACTAAATAAACCAGTTCATTATTTATTGAATCGTGTGAATGACATAAATTTATGTAAAACCAAACTATTGACTATTGACTGTGAGGTAAGGAAATTAGTAAACAGTTAGAGCTACTTACTCATAATTTTTATCTCTTAAAAGAAAATATGGAAAACTTAGCTAAATAACTTCGATGAAGTTTAGTTACGGGTCAGAGTCAGCTATCAGGTTAATAAATAATTTCATCTAAACTCTAGTCCGGGAGTTTTGTTTTATGAAGGATTTTCGAGATTTGATGGACCAACAAATTAGAACAACACACAATGGGGGACCAACAAATCACAACTGAACTGAAAATTAAAAAGACGTTCCACATAATGCTAAATCCCCCTGTCCTCAATAAGAAAGAAGGCTAGACCAATAATCTAACCTGAACTGTTTAGCCAAACAACCACATTTGACCCAATTCATATTTCAGACAATCCATACACACTTAACTTCAACCCCACTAACTTAGGTTACAAATGTAAACATTTTTCACACCCACCTTATACACAAATTAATACAGAATCACCTTGACCGAAATAACACGACATTTACATGTTCTGACCTATTATTGTTTAAAATAAGAAAGATTGGTTCAGCGGGTATATTCCGTTTAATATTATGGTTTTAATTAAAGATATTCTGATTGTCTCCCTGATACTTGTGTTAATATTATTCCGGTCATTTATTTACGAATATCATTAAGTGGCCGGTCACGAAACGTCAGAAATACAATTTTCCACTTGATGGGATATCTCTAAAATATATTTATTACAAATGTGAATGGCTTTGTACAGTTTTATGAGAGGGCAGAGAGTTTAAGCTGAAAGCTATAGATGGTTGCATTCTGACCCAAAAGCTGAATACTAACTGATATGATTGAATGAAATCATTCCATAATAAAGAATGAGTTGTTAATAAAATGCATGAATAGACAACAAATACAATAGCTCTCTCTAATGGTTTATGTTTCACTCACTTGCGGAGATATTAAAAGATAACACATGTCCTGTTGCTGAGATGAGTTTCCATTTATTGAAAATACTACTTAAGACCAGGATAATAGCCTATGAGTATCATTTGAGACATTACCAGTGGTTTTTGACACTGACTGTTAAACAGATTACGGTAGCGAAACGTTGTGTTGAATGATAAAGCCAAGAAAAAGATACATATTTACAACATAGGATGGACGAAGGACGTTTTGCCTATTACATATTCTAAATGTGAGTTTCACTGGTTCATGTTCTCTCTCTCTCACTCTAAGTGACATCAACTGGTAAAATATTGTAAATTCGGAGTGATTTGGACAGTTTGGGACTGCTGTTCAATGCATTGGATAATATGATATTACACCAACAACTTCATAATTAAACTAGTAAACCTTTAATTTCAAACCTCATAATGTCTTTTTCAATTTAAACGTCCGACTAGTATAGTTATCCCTGTTACTCGAAAATCATATGCTTCGGAGATATGTACATGAAATTGTATTTATTAAGTCAGTTTTATCGATTAGAATCTATTTGGTGATGACTCAGAGTGATTTAAATATGTACGTAGTATTAAAAATAAAACAAAAATTAATTTCCAAAAATAGTTTCTAAGTAGCATTTTGTTTAAACTTGGTATTAGTCAAATGTTCATTAAATAAAATTTTCAAATTCACATCCTGATTTTTTTTATCCAACAGTTCAGATGTAAAGATCTGAAAAGTTTTCACTGTGATAAACACATTGAAATATGAATAAATTAGTTTGATTATAACAACAGGTATATCGACAAACCTAGACTCATTTAATGATATCTATTTGCTTAAACAAACTGTAACTGTGATCAGATTAGAGTAGTCAACAACACAAAAAATCATCTTACTCTTGTGTAGTTGAGTGAACTAATCTTGAACCTGAATGAATTTCATTGATTCTATCGAGTCATTCATCTCATGAATTATTCATTAATTAAATCTCTAATCTCGATATTCACAAAGACTCCACTGACATTTTACAACTCATAGTTAATCAAATAGTCAGATTCATGACTCATTTGGCTAAATTACTTTGACTAGAATAATACTGAATATAGGTAATCATCCGACCAATACACTACTTTAATTTACTTGAAGTAATAGTCTCTTTCATACAAATATTCGTCAAGATTAGAACGAATAGTTTGACAGAAATTGGGCGCCGAGTAAAGAGAGGTCATTATATGTGAAAATTATATTTGAAATAATCTGAGCGATTGAAATTTAAATAATTCCAACGTTTCGTCCAGCTAACTTGTCTGAACTTCTTCAGGGTAATAATCAAATATAATTTTCACATATAATAGTCTTTTTCTTTAGAAAAAAACAAACCCCAAATGAATATTGAGTTAAACTAAATCAATTTGTCTCTATCGTTTCAATTTTTTTCAACTGTCTCTTTGTTTTATCCGAAATTTAACGACATATGGTAAAAATTGACATATTAACAAAGTAATCACTAATCTTATGTCAACAAATAAGCGACCAAACTATTCTTCGAAATAATGATAATGATTTCATTACAGCATATGTTAATGGTTATTATTATTATTATTCTCAGTAGACAAACGAGAGATAAACAACTAAGTAATAAAGTAAATGGACATAAGAGAGAGAAGAAGGAGTGGACAGCAAGGGGACAGTCGAAAAAGATAAAGCAATACACTGTTAGTTACATCATGTTTAATTAAGAATAATCATGAAAACTGATAATAAGTCATTGCGTCATTGAGGAAAACAACATTTTTGTATCTCTTGATTTTTTTCCTTATTATGTATTTCTGTTGCCTTTGAATCATGAAGGTAGACTGTTTTCAATTTTGTCTTGATATATCCTACGGGGATAACTGATGGTTATATATTTCTTCAGTTTATTGTAATGAATAAAGTGAAACAAGAGTCAATAAATTAGTTTCAATTCAGAAAGGAAACTAGGCTAGGTGACCTGTGTTAGTCTTGGCAATGGTGGTCTCTCAGTTGAACCAACTTTCTTTCGAAACCATCAATAGATGGAGCTTCAATCACATATTGAGGTGATTAATCTCATTCGTTGATGATTCGACGAGAAATTCGATAGTCAACTGACAAGTAATCTGTTTTGGGCTTGTGAACGTTTTCGAATGTCTTCGTAAATTCTCTGTTTTGGAAGTCAAGAAAAGTGAGGCATATCAGATGCAACTTTATCACTGAATAATTTAAAAGCTGTTATCGAATCGCCTCTGGTTCTTCTATATGACAATGCAAATAGGTTTAGTTTAGCCAGTCGAGCATCATACAGGAGCTTAGCTACTCCAGGAGCTCCGTTGTGCTTATTTGAACCTTTCCTAACAACTCACTGTTTTTTTGGGGGAGGGGGGCTAGCCGCTTGAATGCAGTATTCGAGCTTATGATGAACAAATACTGTATACAAAGTGAAAAATGTTTTGGTATCAACATGGCTAAAGGCCCTATGTATTGACCATAAAGTTTCAAAATCTTTTGGCCACAATCGCACGGTAGTGTGCAGTAGTTTTTAAGTCTTTGCTAACGATGACTCTAAAGTCATTGTGTGTGGAAAACAGGTAGCTCTATGTTATTCACCGTGTATATATTTATACCTTGGTGATCAATGATGAAATGAAATGAAAATAAATAACAATGTCAAAGAAGTTAGAGCTATAACAATGAAACCGATAGTTTAAACCTATTTATATGCATACAAATATATGTCTTTACATTGCGTTTAGTTAATGCATGATTACTGCAAAGTGGATGTCCTCATTAATCTTTTGTTAAATTAAGTTCAATATTTTACGTCTAGTATCAGTTATTTTAATTCATTAAACACAGAGACCTAAAATTAAGACTTTGTAGCATACAACAATGTCAATATTTAGTAAAAAAAAACGTGAAACTACTTCTTGTATTGAATTCGACGTAAATGTTATTGTATACAACACCATATGTTTGGTGCAGTAAAGAATTCACATGACATTCAATAAAACCATGGAAGAGTTTCCTAAATCCTGAAATAGAAAAAAGTTAATACTTATTTTCTGTTTTTGGTTTAGGAAAACTCTTATCAAGTACGACAGTATACTGTATTAATTCGCTACAAAAATGGGGAATACTTGAAAAGTTTATATTCTATTCCTTAATAAAAATATCTGGTGTATGAATAGAACAGAGACAAATCAACTAATCCATAAAACGATTTTCAGCTTTTCAAACCAAATAACTACATAGCAAAAGTCAAGTAAAAACACTTTCAGTATACTTGTGAGGTCACCCCTAATTAATAATATAATTTTATTTGTGAATAATATGGAAATAACAGTGATAAGAGGAAAACGCTCTAAATATTTATTTGATTCTTAAGCCAAGTTGGTTAGTGGCTAGCAAAGGAATCCAGGACACGCGTTCAATCCTATTTGGGACTCATCATTTGAGTGTACCTACACCCTAGTGTTGATATTCAGACTTGATTTAAAAACACCTGTAACTTAACGGCAACATACCATATATACTAAAAAACATTGGTCGTGTGCATTAACAACGGGAAGATTCAAAAGCTTAGAAATACAATCATCTGCATTGAACAAACTAATGATTACCTGAACTCAGTAGCTAATTTGATAACGTGTTCAGTATTTGAAGCGAAAAAGACTGGATTCGAGTTCAGTTGTAAACATTAGCAATGAGATACAGGTTCATTCAACTAACGAGCCCCAAATAGGAAGAAACTCGTGTTGCCAAATTCCTTGCTAGCCACTGCCAAACTTTACTTGAAAATCAACCAGTATTCAATTACATTTATGAATAAAAAATTCAGCTGTATGACCTATTTTCGTTTTCAAATGAACATGAAATAATACATGACTACTAAACATATTCTTAATAGAATTACAATCACAAAACATTTACATATTAATGAATGACAATGGGTTATTTGTTCGTACAAATAAATTTAATAATCATTAAATTGATATACAAGATGAGGAACTAAATTCACTTTTATGGTGATGTTCTTGAGTAGATTTTCGTTACCATGACAACTATTATTATTAATATCTAAACTATATAGTTAAAATGTCAATAAACTCATTTTATTACAATTTACATAATATGAACTTCATCAGTGTAGGGTTTTGTGATGATAGAATTATCATAGATTTTAAATCATGAACCGATCCTAGCTAGACTAACATTGGATAATTGGAAGAATTATACGGTTGTCTTGCCCTAGTATTTGGCTTTTCATCAGTGCAAACCCACGATTCTGTATTCAGGACTCGAACGCAAGACCTTAGGTATCGCGCCCTAACGCTTAACCTCTAGACTACTGAGCAGGCATTCAACAGCGAATCCAACTATATTAATGTCTAAGCTTATTCAATTCATGATATTGTACAATCCTTATCCGCTGCTTGCGATGGATAAATATCTCACCCGACATTTTAGAATTCCACAGCTTCCCACTAGAACTCCAGAAATGGGATACAGAAGTTAGTCACTAGTGAACAAATGATTATTATCAGTGTGGAGTTTTTCGAAGATGATATAATTTTCATAGTTTCTAAATTACGAACTGATCTTAGCTGAAGGATCATTGTATATATTGAAGGACAGGAGTGATTAATGTTAGACATTAGTACAGTTGGATCCTGGATCATTGGTTCAGGGGTTAAATGTTAGAGCACAAGACCAAATATTTTGTGTCCAATTCTCGGATACTGAGTCGTGGATGTGTACTGCTAAGGAGTCATATACTGGAGCGGAATAACCATCTAAAGCTTCCTGGTTTTCCATATTGATCTAGCTAGAATCAAATCATGAACCTGAATTTTAACCACAGAGAGTGCAGAATGACATTTTGTTTTTATTATAAAAAAATGATTGAAAAAGTCGTTGAACCTTTAACATAGAGATAATATTTTCATCGAATGAAGAACTTAGTTGATTTTATTAAAACCAAAACTTTTCCAAAGTTTAACTGGCAAACTTAACAAATAATTATGATCATTTTGTAGAGATTTCGTTCAGCTCAAAGGTAATTTTCGTCGTTTATTGACGTCAGCTAACAAAATACTGAAAGCAAGAGAGTATTTGATGAGATTTTTAAAAATCATCCAGCACTTACTACCAGATACCAGTTTGAATTTAGAACTTTTAGAGTACTTGGTGGTCACGAGACCAGGTTATCAATGATTCAAAATACATTAGTTCCTTTTTTTCAACATCAATCAATTTGTAACAAAATATGATAATTAACTAACGTCATTATTAATTTATTATTTCAGTTCTCTCTTAGCTCTATGATTTGACCTAAAATGAAGAAAATATATCTAATAGAGGATGCTTGAATAGTTTATTTTTAGATACATATTTTCCTGAAGATGTAGTTTGTTAGGTAGTACAGTATATTTCCTTGAAGCCTCATCTTAGTGTGTATACACGTCGAAAGATGTTATTAGTTAACGGTTATAATGAATCTGATGTATAATTAAGTAGTTCTTTCCATTTCTTTCATTTAGAGTTAACCGAAAAAGGTTGATTTATATTTATGTGTTCACATCTTGATGTAATATTGTTCGTAACTGTAATTTGACATCGTAAATTCAACACTGTGATTCATTTTAAACTGTACTGGATTGATACATTGTCTTGTGGAGGGTAGTAAACGCTGTATCGCCACAGAGATTTTAGAACTCCATCAATCAGTTTTGGAGATTGATGATTCACTCAAAAATCAAGATGTTTATCATTCAATTAAGATAAAATTTGTTGAAATCTTGAACCTATCAGTGTTAGACCATGACTGACAACCTGGAAGCACTGAACAGCCGTTTCATCATAGTAGGGGACTCCTCTGAAGTGCACATTCACGATCCTGCACATGTGACTCGGACTCAAGATATTCGGTTTCGCACGAGCACATGATAATTTTCAGTTTGGGGTTGTGGATAAGGTCGCGCAACATCATGAATAGGTTAAAGTTAAACATTATCGCCGTCAGATACCGGCTCAGTGGTCTAGAGGCGAGGTATTTGTGCGGGAGCCTGAAGGTCCTGGATTAGAGTTCTAACGTTCGGGATCGTGGAAGCTCATTGATGAAGAATCCCGTACTGTGACAGAGCGGCCGTTCAGCGCTTCGAGGTTTTTAAACGTGGTCTTACATTGATCGGTTTATGATTTCAATGGAATTTAACATTTTCCACAACCCCACACTGAAAAGATAAAATTTATTCTAAAATTACTAACTACAATTACTTTGGTGCTACTCACAGCTGGAAGATTTGAAATACTGACAGTATGAGATGCTAGAAAGGACAAGTTATCCATTAAATAAATTGGTTAGTTATTGCTAATGAAAACTGATCAAATGGTACAGAATGTTTATACATCAGGATGAGGATATGAAGGTGTTTTGTCCTCTGAACTGGATAGTTTAATCATGAAGTTTTTATTATCTGTCTTGACAACAAAGACCAACATAGAACCTCAGAACTCGTAACGTACTAATCAACTGATTCAGTTTATCAACTACCAAGTTAAGAGATAAACAACTGCGAGATCAGGAGTGAAAAGCAGCAAAATAAGCATTCAAACAACGGTCGAACACCTGTGGACAACAATCAAATTATAGGTCAACAGAATCAGCAACTTATAGATTATGGAAAAGTTCTAATATTTCGCTTCTTATTGAAATGTGTGCTGATGCTGACAATCAAATCTTCATAATGGAGCCATCCAGACCACATAGCAAAACACCTTTAAGAAAATTATTAATCTGTTTTGTGTATGCCAGAATTAAAGTAGTATTTGGTTCAGAAGGTATCACAAAATATCAGCTTAAGTTATGTAGTTCTTATTAATCAGCCTAAACCATTGTAACAACTGTAGTTTGCTGAGATAAGGTCTTCCAAATGTTACGAATTATTGATTTTAAAAAATCATTATTTACAAGAGCTGGTTAAATTATGTCTAATTTTTATTTAGGTCCTTTGATAGATTGACTGCATATAATTGACAACTCTTTAAAATGAATGAATAATTACAATGATAGTTCTTCATTAGAGATCAAAAATTATCCTTTAATTCGAGTTCAAATCTCAATACATATGAAATCATCAGATATTCCAAATTTTATGCTACTGAAACACATTTTACTTTACTACTTACTTACTTACGCCTGTTACTCTTCGTGAAGGAGCACAGGCCGCTCACCAGCATTCTCCATCCAACCCTGTCTTGGACAATCCTTTCTAGCTCCGTCCAGTTGTAATTCATCCTGGAAAAAATAATCCAAACCATTTTACTTTACTATGTCCTGTTATATGACATACTTTTCAGTTAATAATTTAAAAAGAATTGATTGTTAGATACTTGTATCATTTAATAAAAGTAAAATGGTCTATGCCAATGTTTTGTACATCTAATTTGCTTAACATCAGTAAATTTATGATGACAGTTAATCAAAACCAACTGCTCAGGTGACTTTGATCACAATACGTCAACGTGTAAAACAACATTTTCTGAATCATTCAACGCAGCTGAATACGTACATAGATGTTTATCAGTTAGTAAAACTACTATTATTAAGCTATACAATAAAGATGCAACGGAGAAAATTTATATTTGAAAAAACTTCCCATTTTAGAACTGTATGAAGTAGATATAGATGTAATGTAGCTAGCCATGGAATCCAGGTTGAGTGTTTCGTCTCATTTAGGACTCGTTGGCTAGATTCTACTGCTAGCTGCACTCCCTCTATTCTATATCAGCTTGTGTAATAATGGTTATATTGAAATAATCCACACAGTATGTCCATATGCCAACCAAGATCGATCCAATTTCAGTCAAAATTATCAACAACGGAATAATGCAGACCACTTTAAATTGAATGTATGGCGTAGAGTTTGCATTCAACAGGTGATAATCAAAACTGAATAAATTATAATCTGAAGATAGATTATAAACAGATTAAAAGTTAAGAAAAAAGTGATCTAGATTAGTACAGAATAAGTAGAGATTAAAAAAAAAACTGGAATGTGTTATGACATAAAGTGACAGTTAAGTTTAAAACAGTACAAATTATGTAAAGAAAAAATAAGTGAAAACTATATTGATTAATAAAATGGCCATAAGTAAATTGAAGATTTTTATATACATGGATTATGGTAAAGATTATAAATAGATAGCTCTTTATCTATTCAATGCAGGAGTTATTTAATTAAGTACAAAGAAGTTCTGTATTGCATTTTGAACAAATGATTAAATGAAACTGGTTATCCAAAAGTTGAGCTGATAAAAATCTCCTGTTTTATAATCAATCAATCTGAACAGCTTTATGAAATGCATTTAGAATTCATTACAGTTGGTATATTTGTCAATGACAAGTGTCGTTTCTTTGATGAGTTGCTGAAATAAACATCTGTAGAACACTAATTCTTAGGTCAAATTAATGTTAGTTGGAAAAATGTTGATCTAACTTTTAATGAAATGTTTTGATATTATTATTGTTTCATTTCGTCTCTAAAGAGTTTCAAATTTTTACTGCATATAATGACGAAATCTACACTGTTGCTAAGTAATTATTTAAAGAGAGTAATCAAACGTCTATTTTTGTCAATATTATTCTATTCACATCTGCATTAGGTTGTAAATTGTATGTTTTATCATAAATTAGTTAAGATATTCGTTTTTATTAGTTGATTTTTTTCGGTAGAATTTCTGAAAAAAAACCCCAGCATAATAGTAACTACAATCGCTTGAATTACCATTTCTTTTATATATGCTTATTGGTTATTTATGATGTAAGAGATCCAAACTAGTCTTTGATCTCAATTCCAAACTTTGACTTCATTTTCATTCCCTTTAAACAATGTATCTCAAGCTTACCGTTTCATTACAATAAATATTATTTTCCACTCTGTTTTTTATCTTGTAAAATTCTCTTTTATAGCTACGGATGTGTAGCGTGGCGACTTGGACCGGTAGACATCAATGACAGATCTTAGATTGTGAACTGATTCAACTAACAAAAACTATGGTATTCAAGTTGTCTTTGGAAAGAGACACCATTAGCTATGAATACAAATACTAATCCTAACAGAAAGAGAATAGAGATATCACAGAATATTATTTATTCATGTTCATTTTCAAGACTACTAGCACAGCTTAAAAATGAAATTATCAAAAGTACTCAGACCCACAGTTTTAGTTTTATTATGATGGTTCCCTCAGGTTAATTTGCAACACATTTGAATATTCAATAAATTGTTATCTATAAACAGCGTATTTTATAATCTTATTATCTAAGCTGTACATTCGTATTTATAGTTGTGTGGTAAATATATGTCTATCGAAGAATAGAAAGGATTGCAACATAAAGTGAATAAACACTCTAAATATCAAATGAAGTCGCGTAATAATCAGGGGCTTAGAAGAGAATAGAATGATGAAAATAATTTACTGGTAAGAATTATGAAATATAATTGTCCACTTGACAGACATGAAGAAAAGCGAAAAACATTACGGTCATAATAACAACTGAGTAATATCAGAAAGAGTTTTGTGGATATTATAGTAATTTCAATAGTTGAGATTATGAGTCAATTGAAACTGGACCACCATGGAAAACCTGGAAGCACTGGACGGCCGTTTCATCTAGCTTCAATTGACTCATGATCTCAACTATTGAAACTGAATAATAATCATGGAAAGTTGTCGAAGGATGATAAGAACCAACTACAGTTTAAAATTATAAAACACTAATTAAAAACCAAGACCAAAACATACTGCAGAACGGAATTAGGGCCAAGGAAGGATGAAAGGTTGGACGTATCGTTTTTACAAGCAGAGTTTGAACTTGAGGTAGTGGATCCCCGAAGCCTCAGTAGTGCATAAGCTTTTCATCCGACCTCAATTCGATCCAGTTCCTTTGATTTTTAGTGGGGCCTTTTTTTAGACGTCAGCTAAGTCGAACGATGTTGTCAATGGGCTCACCGTTTTAGTGGTCCGATATCTGACTCCGATTGGATAGTTTCTGATTGCTATTGAGATATACATATCGTCAATTCTCGTATATAATTATCGACTTAATACGCGTTAGTGAATAACGGAATTAAATAAGTCAAATACGAGAATGGATTTTGAATACGTATATTTTGTACAAACATTGATTGGAACACATAATCAGAGAGATATAACGAAGGAAGAGAAGAAGAGGGAGTGAAGCGAAACAAAAGGACGCACGGTGGAGACGTGTAAACCAACTTAATTTAATCAATATTTACAGTTACACAAAAATAACCTACAGACATGTGATGAGTAGGACAAGATATACACACATATGAACGTATAAAAACAGTCAAGTTTGATAAGCGAATAATTAATAAGGTCAAAACGTGACTCAAAAAGATTGAATAGATTGACCTGTCCAGAAGCTAGAATAAGGTATGTGGGCTTAACATACTAACGGACACTACAGATTGTATAGATTAGTTTGAAGCAAGACTCCTTTGGAACAACATGTCCAGAGATGATTAGGTGCTCCTGTATTGAACTAGCGAAGGAAAGTTAGTGAGACTATAATTTATGGACGACCTTTGAGTGACACTAAAGTGACCCTGAGGATGTCCACCTACTAGCTATGAGTGAATGAGGGTTATAAAGCAGTGTGAGAAATTAGAACTATGATTTACAGTTGATCGTTAGGGTTAGAAACTAAATTTCGGGTTTTCATCACGAACTGACATCAGCTAAATATCAAAACGCTATTTAGCCAAGTGGATGAATGAATTTTGCACTGAAATTCAAGACCTGCTATCTTAAATCTGAATGGTTCGTCCATAAATTACAGTGTCACCAGAAAGTTTTCTTCTCTGAATGCTCTTTATTTCTATTCAATGACACAAGGGGTTATTTTAATAATCATATTATCCCTTACAACTTAATAAGATTTCCCTCACGACTAATCTTCATCCATTGACGATCAATGGTAAGCTGTTTACAAAACCAATATGAATCACTACTGACTTCATGTGTTTGTTAGTTTTATGGTAAGAAACACTTGAAATGAAAGATATTCCCTTAGAGTGAATGATATTTGTATTAAAGTAACAAATCAAAAGACACAATAGTTTAAAAATTAGTCGGACTTTCTTTTCAATCAGAATTTTTCACGAAAACAAACAAAAAATAAGTACTGACACATACACATTAAGAAATGAAAACTTTATAAAGTATGTATTGTATGCAATTGTTCTCTGATAGGTATCATTTAGTTTTAAGTCATGACTATTTGTTGTATAGTGAAAAAAAAGAATCAAAATATGAAATAACTAAACGTACTAAGCAATTCATGTATGAACCAAATTCTTAGAAATGAAAACAAAATTGTTTTTTAAAAAACACATTGAGTAACATTGAAAAATAAATCACATTGAAATCAGTTGATCTATGTAAACAAAATCATGGTAAAGAGAGCAAGAACGAAGATTCGTGAAGGACAATATGAATTAATTATATTTTGTTAGGTTCTCATCGGCTGCTTACAACCCATAGTATTTTAAAATCAATGTTATTACAGATAGTGACATACTTACAAATACGAAAGTATTTAGAGATGAATACATGCATCATGATGTAAAGATTTTAATAGGGTCGTAAAAAGTTTTGTTTCGGATAGATAAATAAATAGTTTGGGAGGGAAAGTCCCAGAACATTGAAATAGTGATTAAAACTGATGGAATTAACAAACATTAGATCATTGTGGAATGAAGCGACTGAAAACGGATTAATGGTGATAAAGAAAAATGTGACTAACTGATTTCAATGTTCTGAAACTTTCTATCCCAAACTACTTATTTATCTATCCGAAACAAAATTTTTTACGACCCTATTACCTCCATTGGAATCTTCGCTACATCATGATACACATATTCATCTCTAATCACTTTCGTATTTGCATGTCAATATATGTAATAAGGTTGATTTTAAATATTATAAGTTGTAAGCAGCCGATGAGAACACAACAAAATATAATTAATTCATATTATTCTGCATCAATTTTTGTTTTCTCTCTCTCGTTAAGATAATAAAATGAACTATGTGTATGGGAAATCATAGTAATTATATTTGACAAAGGTACAACTGCTAGATATTATGGAAAGTTATTGATTCATGACTGACTTAAGAAAGGTGTAGATTAGTACATGTTAGTTGTATTTTTAATTCGATTTACCCTCATATCTAAAATTAGATCTGTATATGTTTTTTTGCACATCATTTTCAATTTAATTCAGTAATAAAATGAGAAATTATGTACCTAACTTCATGGCACATATTACTTAATGATAGTGGTAACACTATTAATCACATCGATTTCAAAACCGACGCTGTATTCATAAAATGAATAGCATGTTTATAAAATCTAAATTAAATAATTGAATTAACAAAATACACTGACATACTAGTGAATTGATGATAACTATATATGTAAAACAGAACTGTAAGCTATTCAGAAAGTAAGTTTATTTTGTAAAATTTCAAATAATCCATCAATCAGTGACCTTCAAACTTCTGATCATAATGGTTATATGCAAAATATCTTATACCCTTGTTTATATATCAAATGAACAGAGTAACAAATTAATTCTTTATACAAGTTTTACAATTAATATCAAGTTATCAATCAAGAATATTGATGATAAATGATTTAACATGATTTATAAATGTAAGTTTATTTATGGAAATATTAGAATAGTAGCTATATTGATGAATTAAAATGAATAATGACCAAAGTTTGAATGGCGGAAAAATTGACAGTTTGCATATTAATGATTATTATTGTTGTTGAAAAGTCATACGTTATTAACAAATTTGCAAAATAGAAATAGGAGAATTCTGTTTATAATAAAGAATATAATCATTTTTTTTAGTTGATCATAATCACAGTGAAAGATTGAGTTATTAAAAGCAGCCATAAATCTTTACCTCAGTTAAGTATAATAGATGTTACTATAGAAAGAAGTGTTTCGTTCTTGGAGAAATATTTAGTTAGAGGCTATTTATTATACTTCCTAGTATATGGGCTTGAAAGTTAAGGTTATTGAACAGCAAACAATTACCGATTTATCAATTCAGTCGATCGATCGTGCACCCATTTCTTCATTAAAATGAATAACACGTAAATAAACAAATGAAGAACAAGTGGTTGCCATGAGAATAACTTATTCTCATGTCTAAAATGTCACCCACACTAGTGACTTGATTGCAAACAAAACAGTAACTAAATCAAACTATAACAATCGATCAGGACAGTGTAGTGTCGGTTTTATATTAAGCCCATATACCTTATTCTAGATTTCGATAGCCCATTCTATTAATTCTACTTGAGTCACATTCTGACCTTGTTATTTATTCGCTTATCAATCTTGGCTGTTTTTATATATCAGCGTGTAGGTGTGTGTACATTTCTTATCCCATTACTCATCAAATGTCTGTAACTTATATTTGTGTACCTATAAATATTGATTAACGCTTGGTTAAATGGGAGTTGGCTTACCAGCCATATCCGCTCTGCATCGTTTCTCTTCTCTCTATTCCATTCGCTTTACATACAAAGTATTTGTATTCAAAAGTCCATTCTCGTTATTTTACTTATTTAATTCCGTTATCGACTAACGCGATTTAAGTCGATGATTACATACGAGAATAGGCGACACATATATTTCAATAACAAACATTCATTACGGTTATCTTGGAGTCAGATCAACGGGCCACTAAAACAGTTTACAACACTGAAAAGTATATGAATTTCGGTTAATTCACTGTATAAGATTCTCTCTAAGATTCATATATGATTGAGTAAAGTGAGGAAATAAAACTATAACCGCAAATCAGCTCCAATATAATTACAATGACCTTAGTGAAGCATGGATCTTATTTAACTTCGTGTACAAAACAACTAATAAGATTAAAATGACTCGTCTATCCAAATCTAGAATAAACTAATACAGGCACAAATACAAAGTAAGACAAGGTAAAACTGTACATTAATTCGAGCCTCAGGATTATCAGCACAATAAGCGGATAAAAACAATAACAAGACCTAGATAGAAAATAATAATGATCGGAGCAGTAAGGAAAGAAAGACAAGTAAAGCAATCCAGTGAATGTACAACTGGAGGATACGAATATATATTTTCAGTAGTTTCTCAGTCAACGTTAAAACTTCACTGAGAATTATATATATATATACCCACCAAACAATTCATAAAGACCATATGAAATTTTTCTAACTACAATACAAAACCTTGTGACAAATCAATAATAATTGTTATTTGCTCAAATTATGTTTTCCAATTACTTGGAATTGAAATATAAAAGTACAAACATTATTATCTGAGATTAAATATAGGATGAAGAAAGTATGTAACCGATATTGCAACATATTATCGAAACTTAAGTGGTAGGAGAGTCAAGTTGTTAAGGGATTCTAAATAGGAAATCCAAATCTTTATACACGATTCAGATCAGTAGTGAAAGAATCGATGAATTGGTCCTAATTTCTTGATTTGATTATTCATGCTTTTCAATCAAGTCTTTTTATATTGGTTAGTGAACCACATTAAGATAGGCGGAGGTTCAGTACATAAATCCCAACAATCTCAGTTGATCAAGATTCATTTTATCAAATAATCAATCTCATTTATTTAAGAAGCACTATATTAGCAAAAATATTATTACTAAATAAATTATTTATCAATAAATATGTGTTTACAAACTAGATGAATATTACATGTGATAAAATATAAATTAAGGATTGTACAAGTAAGTCGCTTACACGTTTGATTGTGAGTGGTTAAAACTACAAATGGTACCAAAAAACTCCATGAGAACTTAAGAATAATATGCGACGAATCAAGTTCATTTTCAAGTTTACATGTGATTAAATCCAACGAAATGTTATGAACTTGTACAAAGAAAGGGTCATGACATAACTCCACTGGAAGCAAAAATATGCATCAATTTGACCTAGCACAAACTACCCTAAGTTAGATCCTAAGTCATTTTTGATTACCATTTTGAATATTTTCATTTATCAGCCTCAACTTATTTTTTGCTGTACACTTTACTGTAAACCTCAGAATAGGCATTATTCACTACGAAATATGTAAGAATATGGGTAACAGTATATCTTATTGGCCTCTAAGTTGTAATCATAGATATAAAATCCTAACTGAATAGTCTTAAGACATACTTGTACAAGTTAGGACATCAACTACATATTTCATCATATCTACTTTCTTGAAGCGATCCTCAGAGATAGGATATTGAAGAATTACATGCTGTATTTATATTTTTGTTCTAATGTATTTCGGTGGAATCCCATAAAGAACTAATATGTCGGCTCTCGGAATATTTATTTAAGCTTATGAAAAATAAATGATACATCTGTGTTCATACGCTTCCCTCGTACGAGTTAGGCATTCGTAGCATACGTTTATGAAAGGAGTTCACTGTAGTAACACTTTACATGCAAACTTACTAGCTGGAACATCTACAATGGATTTAATCAATAGTTGCAGATGTCTGGGATTATGGTCAAAAGCCGGTCGCTGTTAAATCACTTCTATGTTTCCACTGTTCAGTTTTGCTTCTTTTTGACTAAACCTATAGTGTTTACATTCCCACTGGGATTGAATTTCATTCCTCTCCTCTGTTAACGTATCGGAACTTAGACTGATGCTGGGTGCCAGGTTTTGGTAGGAAGATGGTAACAACCATCCGTTCACATAATCTTAAACGTGTACTAATTACATAATTCGAATTCTACTACTGATTATTCGATCATCATAAGGCAATTAGATCACAAGGATATAACATCCTAGCAAGTTTAAATAGAACAACAGACAAATCTAACCAATGCCATCGGGAATTATAACTAATTCAGTTAAAAATCAAAATGAACGTTGGTTATGTATAAATTTATTCATCTGAATAACGGGTTTAGAAGTTTATTAATTATTTCTAGCATAAAATTATGTAATATAGAAAATATCAAAACAAATAAAAAGTACATTAACATAAAATCCCCCTGAAATAGTATGGACTCTTATTCCTAACTCTGCAACTACTGACCAAAGTGAATAAACGCACTACATAAAACTTGTAGACACAGGTGAACAATCAAAAAGTAAAGAGGATAGGGAAGTATTGAAGTAATATCACAGATAAGACAGTGAGTCATATTGAGGATTAATATTACACTGAAACAGAATTATAAAAGTACAGGTTAAATTCGCAAATTTAATTAAAACACTGTAATGCTTATTTACACGGATGAAAAGATGAAATATTGTTTTACATATTTCACAAAAAAGGATTCTTCAAAAGTTGAATTAAAAAATATATACGGTATACAAAATAAAAGGACAGAATCATCTTAATGTGCAGAAACATAAGATGAATGCACTGACAGATGAGGTTTCCCAGGTGCACCTGTACCAGAGCCAGCTGCAGAAACTAACAACGCTGCACTGGAAACTGTATTGTTTGTTAGAAAATCAGCGTAAACAACCCGGATAAACAGAACAATATTCATAACCATTAACACGGCAAGGCCAACTGAGCCAAGGCAGTAGTATCCGAATGGAACTCGATCTCGATTAATGACAATCCAACGAGTCATCCAAGATAATACCATGAAACGGAACACAATAAATGAACCTGTAAAGAAAATTTTATTGAAACAATTTATGAACAGCAGGAAAGTTTAGAAATATCTTGCTCTTAGATGGTGCTCTTTTGACACGTGACGTGCTTCGGTTTGGGCACCCGGGTAGTATCACAGCCCTCACACATATCGAATGAGATTTGTGTTGCGCATATGTATTTGGTGCCTCTTTGTACCATTATTTATGTGTTGAAATAACGTGACGTATTCAGGTTTTTAACATATACGAATTTAGAGACAATTAAATTAGAGACGTGGAAAAATCTGTTTATTACTACATAACGACGGTACATTGATTAGAAACTGGTAAGAAGCAAGCTTTCTGACTCAGAACATCAAAACCACAGAAAAACTTGAATATAATTTGAAATCAATAGATATGACACATGCATCCGCTTTTTGGCTTTTCTTCAGTTGTAACATAACGTGACACTTTATACTGTTTATTAACTGTATTTACTTATTGCACGTGCCTTTGATATTATTTTAGTTTACACGGCTTTCCCTTAATTTATCCTTTATAGTTTGCTTAGACTACTCGAAATATTATGTTGATCGTTCCAATTCAACCTTTTGTAAACTTACGTAAGATGTAAATAAAAATAGTATATTTGTAATATCCCAATGAGTAGAAAATTAGATTTTTTTGACGTTTCGTGACTTAGTGCAAGTCACTTCTTCAGAGAACAAATAACCAAATTAAAATTAATCCAAGTTTAAATAGTACAACGGAACAATGCAAGAATAATATTTGATTAAGTCTAATTTTCTACTCATTGGGATATTACAAATATATTATTTTTATTTATAACAATCAACCCAATGCTCAATTTATTCGAAATTATCAAATCAAACCTTGGTAATGATATTTACGTAAGATGGTTCTTGTACCGAAAAATTATTCAACCGATTTAAAGTACGCCTAAGGTGTACTTCTGTTAAACCGCGACACTGCAATATAAAGTTAGTGTCTGTTTCGAGCTGAAACGTATAATTACTAAGCCTGGAAACGCATGGAACAGAATGGGTTCCCAAGCACTTTTAGTTTGACTTTAAATAATAAAGTGAATGATCATATAAACAGCTTTACTTATTTCGAAGTTTCCACCAACCCACGTCAGTCAACTACAATCAGCAAAGAGCCCCCAAATGCCCTGGTACCTGCTCTCACATGCTACCACCAACTACGAATACTGAAAGTTTTTCTGAGACCACGTGCGCCATTCAAACAGGCCTCCATAAACGTTCGCACATGAATGCAGATCGGACAACAGATAGGGTTGGTTGTGTCTTTGGAAGGTTTTAATATCGGCGTCTGTTGGCTATCCGAGACTCGTATTCACGACTCTAGTGAAGTACTACAAATTCGCTCTCCAACTGCCGCCTCGAAAAGTTTGTTTCACGTGCGTTTATCCGGGGACCCTGAGGCATCTTCGTCTGGTTTTGATGGCGTTGGTGTTGAACTAAGTGCTAGAGCTGAGGTAGCACAGACAGATTAGATACCCATTAACAGTCGGTTATGTGCTGTTAGATTAGAAAGTTCCATCAAAGTAAGAAATCGGTGCGAGAAACGATGTCTTTTCGATATCGATGCCTATGCTTCGACAGATTGCAACACGAATGTGATCAAGGAAGAGTTTTATTACCAATTAACTGCTCTTCTACAGAAAGTGCGTTCGACAGATATTGTAGTACTAATCGAAGACTTGAATGCTCAGGTCGGGCGTCTAGACACAGAAGAAAGTCGTTTAGGTAACTTATCGGGATTTGTTGATCGCACGTCATATAACGGTGACCGTCTACTGCATCTGTGCACAGACAACGGCCTGTTTCTAGCTAGCATTAACTATTGACACAGTCATCGTCGATGTACAACCTGGCGTCCTACCTCTGTATCTCAAGCCTGGACTCAGATTGATCACATCACGACCAACCGCCGCTCCTTTTGGAGTACTTATCCGAGCCACTGGCAGCAAGAAATTTGGTGTGAACGAAACAACCTGTGAAGATGATGGGATGCCAATCACTAACATCTACCGACGTCTTGGACGATGGGAAGAGTTTTTCGAGGAACAGTTCAACTGCTCTGCTGCCCCGACAACATCGATCAGACTGTCCTGCTTTCCATGACCAGTGACGACTGATCCACCAAACCAGGCAGATGTCTACAAGGAATTCCAACTCTTGAAGCGCTATGAATCACCAGGCCCAGATGAATTGCCTCCGACCCTTCTTAAAGATGGTGGTGACGTTCTGGTTAAGGGACTGACTGTGTTGTTTACAAAGGTTTGGCAGTTAGAGAGTATCCGGCATCATGGAATGAGTCGATAGTTGTCCCTATTTTTAAAAAGGGTTCACATCATTTCTGTAATAACTAACGGAGGATAAGTCTACTTACGATTGCGTCCAAACTATTGGCTCCCGTCCTACTTCGTAGGTTGTTCAAAGCTCGAGAAAGATCGACCCGCAAGGAGCAGGCTGGCTTTTGTCCTGGTCAAGGATGTACTGACCATACCTTCTCCCTCCGCCAAATGTTCGAACACCGTCATACTTATCACAGACCATCAGGGCTGACTTCGATTCGCTGGACACGACTGTGCTCTAGAATTGTCTATTGAAGAAGGGTGTGCCTGAGAAGTTTATTAACATCTTAAAAGCCCTATTTACAAACACCTCAGGCAGAGTGAGGGCATACAACCACTTTTTCCAGAGTTCTATTCAAGCAGTGGGGTTAGACAGGGTTGCCCAATCTCACCATTCCTCTTCAACTTTGCTATTGATGACGTTCTGGAAACAGCTCTAATGAATGTAAGTAATGGCTGCATGGATCTGTTGCTTAGAGAATGACTTCTCGACCTTCAGTATGCGGATGACATTGTCTTACTGTGCAATAATACCCGAGCCAAACTGCACGCAATCAGTTGGCACTTAGTGTCCGTAGGTTTGGTATGTGCCTTGCACCTCCTAAGTGCAAAATACTTTTACAAGACTGGCGGGACTCTGATCCTACACTCACCTTGGGTAGTAAACAGATAAAAGTAATCGAGAAGTTCGTGTATCTGAGCAGCTGCGTAAGTGCAGGTGGTGGCGTAAGTGATGAGATCAATCCAAGTATAGTGAAAGCCAGAGCAGCTTATGTCAATCTGGGCCATCTTCGGCTGTAAAAGGTAGGATCTACAACGCTTCGGTGAGAGCAGTTATGCTTTGTTTGTGAGACCTGGACTCTCCGAGTTCAGGATGTCAGACGACTTTGTGTTTGATCATCGTTGTCTCCAAAGGATTGCGGACATCCAGTGGCATTATGTTAGTAATACTGAAGTTCGGCATCGTGTTTAAGTACAGTGATGACAATTCAATTGACGTCACTATCTTGAAACACTGACTTCGGTGATAGATAGATATGCGCCACATAAACCATCGGACTTGCGTGAGGGCTGGATACTGCCCAGGTGCCCGAACAGAGGCAGGTGATTTTCTCAGGGGCCACACCCGGAGCCTTTGACCTAAAGGTCTGATACACTAAGATATGAATTAAGAAAGTATTAAGATGAAACTTAAGGTTTTTGGTTTTACTATTGAGTACCAAACATTTGGGATGTTTAGTCAGACCTTATAGAGCGCGTATCAGAATTTACTAAAACCCAAGCTGATGAATTTGAGGACAAGGTTTTCCTATAATTGATTATCTGATAAAACATTCTAAACACTAAGACCTAAAAGCTCTGGCCTGAATTTTTTCCGGCATGTCATTGAGTGCAATGAGAATTATCCCCAAGAATATTGCGCTATCAGCTACCTGACGACAAATTAGTTGATAGGGCGACTGTGGTAATTTATAATGGGATGCGAAAAGTTAAATTTCAATGGCAAGTGATCTACATGATGCTTGCATTTTATAAGTATTCTTTAAATTTCAAATGAAATTTCATTAGAATGTTCTTGCATGAGACTTATTATTTCCCATTTTATAATATATCTTGTGCAAGATGTTTTTTAAAATCAATGATAAGCCACTGCTTACAATAACGGATAAAAATCAAGGTTCAGAGAAATCACGATCGACTATAAAGCATAAACTCACTAATGTTTAACAAACAAATGGCACGAAAGATGGGATTTCTTTTGGGCACATGTAGGTAGTTCATCGCCCTTCGCAAGTGCAAGAAGATTGAGTTAACTTCAGGAAGAAGCGAAACAACCGCATACCCAATATAGTTGCCAGATAATAATGCAGATGAGAAGCACGAAAATATCTACAAGTAACTACGAATATATATGCTTACGACAAAGTGATGCACCAACAACTCAGCTGTAGACCGATAAGGATGCAGGATAGCCATATGTAAGGAGTCAAAAATGAAGTAACCTGAAGCATATGAAACAACAAGCTAAGCTACCAAGAGAGTAGGATACCAGAGAAATAGATCGCCATGTAGACAGGTTTATCAAGTCGGTTAGGAAGTCGGGTTCGAAGTAAAACCTTGAAAAACTCAATTACCTGTCAAGATACCTACGTTGATAAAGACCAAATCCCTGATACAAAGGCGTGCACAAAAGATACACACGTGTTTTGCCAAATAAAATGCTGCCTCTGAACATATTTTGGCTTTGATTCTTGATTTTCAGATAGTTCATGACGAAACGGGTTTAAACATTTCGCGATTTTGTCCACTAAAGCATGCACAACGATGGAAAACAGAAGGGCAGACGCGGAAACAGCGAACATGGACAAGTATATGACAAAGGTCGATGTTCATCACTCTGTATTCAATATACATAAACAAAAATTGATATTAACATTCCTCGAAATATAGGCCTTAATAAATGTAACTTAGTATCCAAATCTTGAATCTTGTTATAAGAGTATGTTTCTGTCATAGATGACTCTAAATATTATCTGCTAATATCCTGAACACATAAGGGATTTCAGAGCTAGATTTTACATGCTGAAGACACAAGTACCTCGGTTAACATTATATACACGTGAAAAAATGTAAAGCGGAGGTGGTAGAGTTTGTTCCATCAATCCTTTTACATTTAGATACGTCCTGTAGCGGTAAATAAGTTCCCAAAATAATTAGTCATCGACATTGATGCTAACCCCATTATTTCTCCTGGATGCACCCTAGGTGAAAGCGCTCTGTAACGCGTCCGGACTAGATAACGATTAGGTACGCCGTGCTACCCATCCCTTGCAACAACTTCACATATAAGATCAAACGCTTCTCATCATATCAACAACTTTTTGAATATGACTTCGAACTCACTAATCACTGACTTCGGACTTGACCAGACAGCTATCCTTCGATTACAAAGGTATTACAGAGTAAAGCTTTGGCAAACCCTGAATATCTGTAGTATCTTTAACCTCAACGAAGGATATGATGGTTCCCTTTTTAGCATGTGAAGTTTGAATGCGCTCAATGCCGTTTGTATGAGAGCCATTTTTCCATCGTGATTGATCACGATTACCTACTTGCAGAGCTCAAAGAGATATGTTAGATAAGTACTGAAGACTTTCCTTGTAATGATAAGCATTTATGACTCCTTGCCGCTTCGTGATTATATTGTAAACTGGTGGAACATTTTGTCATCATATCAAATATTAGGACCAACACATTTGTTGTCGTCAGAACGTCGGCAGTAGTTGATCAATCATGACCAAGCTCAACTAACATCATTCACAGCGCTAGTACAGACTGGTTATGTTAACCATTGCTATCGTAAAATACTATGAACAGCTAGCCGACCTCGGTTCCAGACAATGCGTCATCTTTTGTGACAATACAGAGCCAATATGACCTGATCATTGTGATTCCTCTTATTAGGAAGACTAAGCTGTATCATGTTGAGATTATCATCCTATATCGTATATCGGGCGCATTTTATCTCAGAAAAATAATTTCGAAGGACATTTACCAGTTAATGTATACATATCGCGTGCTTCGTTTTTCACATATCTTATATAAGCCTCAAGCAATTGACATTGACGCGTCTTTATCCTTGGATTATATTAATTGAAATATTGATATTCGATTGATCGTTACTTTCTTGCGTTACAACAAAACACCTTATATCTGAGGTAGATTACATACTCATAGTTTTTGATCCTAGAATTCACCCGGTTACTACTTAACAATAACTGTATACTCAGACAGTCCATTTAGTTTACCGAGCTCTCTACTCACCTAGCTTCAAGTAATACCAGTAAAAGAGAAACTTCACCAACTTCTGAGCCAACAAAAATGTAAAAATCTGTAACCCATATGACTGACGATTCAGTACCTACCATTATTAAACGTTGTCCTCTGAAACCTATGCGTCTTATCCACAAATATCAATATCACTACCTGATTCCCCATGTAACAACCCCTCTATCTCTTCGTGCAGTGGCCCAAGGGTAAGACAGGCTGACACAAAAGGTACAATATCCACGTGCATCAAAAAGTTAATACAGTCTACCAGACAGTGTGCCATACTAAGGCCTAAATTCAAAGTTTCAAAGACCAAGGAGTCCAATAGTTTATTTCACACATACGAAAATACTGATATCCGTCAGTGACAAAACTCTCTAGCCGAAACTAACGGTAGGCTTAACCGATTAGCACTCCTCACACACCCATGGGGCCTTAGTACTGATAAAAATCTTGAACAACTCATTTAAGCTGAGTGTATTTTAGAGTTTGTGGCTAAAGTAGTGACGAAAATAGTGATGTCGTTCTAAATTGTAGTTATATACAATCTCCCAAATATGTTAGTGGATATTTGCCTTAGAGCATGAGGCATGGTGAATATCAACTACTAAGTAATTGACCTTCGAGAAAAGTTAGATAGACCGACTTGCCCTCTCCTGTCTAAGTTCAGACGTTGTGACTATGCTAAACGGTTTATTGATTCAAGCAAAAGTATCAGCTCATTAATTCCATACAAGAGCATTAAAAGTCACTCCAGACCTAAAGCCCTGACAATGTCGCGTAGGAAGACGGGAAGTGAAAGGATTACATGATAGTGTCACAAACAACCAGCTAGAGACAGCTTGTAACACGGTAAATAGTTTGAATTGCATGAACAATAAGTATGATGTCACTTCACAACAGGCAGGTCATTCTTTAGATCTAGATGAGTCTGCAGATCAGAAACCCTTGGATATAATACGGATTCCAGCTGTCACCAAAAATCATAGCGACATTCCTAATGCCGGCTATTCGCGCAGTAAAGCACTTCAAACTGAGCCATGTGACGACACAAAGATAAGTTAACCTATTCACTTGAAAACTAGTCCTGCTAAGAGTACTTTACAAGATGACTCAAATGAACTTGAATTCATTTCAAAAAGACAAAGAAACTCTCCACATCTGTCAAAAAAGTTTGGAGAGACAGAATCCATAATGCCAAATAGGGAAACACGTAAGATTGAACCCAACTGTTCTATATGTATCCCAACAACAGTGAGCAGGTTCTCCTCGCTGCCGTCGTATAACTTGCCATTAATACCTCTAAGTTGCAACACTGGTGGTAGGCCTGAGTGTAACAACTCTGTTTACACGTAAACTGATAAGAGCTGTCAGAGTACCGATCACTCCACTCATTCCGGAAGGCCTAAAATCATTATTAGGCATGGTAATAATAGGTTTCTCACCCCATACCCTATATGCATACCACAGGGTCACCATTGTAATTACTCTCAGATAGAGAACTTTTCACACCCTTCAGTACCAACCCATCACAAAAAGAGGCTCCCAAGTATAATAACAGTCGTAACTGCCTCCAGTTACGTACAGCAGCTCCTTCTCATGTTCAAACTAACGTAAATAGCCATAACAGAGGCTACGAGCTTAAGAAACAATACTATTTTCAAATAACAGTGCACTTCGCAGTCGGCCTGAACCAGAGTTTTTAGAATACGACTCCTACTGACGTCTCTGTTGAAGTATATAGTTAAAGTCATTTCGAAACACAAGCCAAACATAAATTTGCTTCCCCCGTATGGTTTCGATCATGGAGTAGTCTCACCTTTTCCTCCTAGGTAAACACTCCAAGTGACTTCGCTGGCTCACATGATATATCCTCCTCTAACTCTAGCTATCAAAGTAACGAGCTATTGGAGAACAACCGATCTCATACTTCAGACCCATATCACAACCTTAAAGGCTATGAAAACTTTAATCGAGATACTCTGACCCATTTTAATTTAGTGGGCCATCTGTTTAATGTGTCTTATCAACGCTAGGTCGGCCTGTAATAAACAACACGGGGTTAGCATAGTTTGTATTAATTCGTTAGCAATCACGTTTAATGATATCTGAATCATGGACTAACAGTATTATTTCCGATCTAAGTATATCTCTTGACAACTATTTCCTATATCGAGGTGAAAGATCGAAAGGACGAGGCAGTGGATGCCTTATTTATCCTCATCCTGGCTTAAATTCGCTATTATCTGATATGCCCGAACTAAATAAACTGCGAGACTCCGTGTTAATTATTTTAAAATCTTTAAATTCGATTGCTTTACTGTTCAGCTGTCTGCCATCAACCTAACGTATCAGTCGGTGAGGTAGCATTATTGCTAGAGGTATTCACACTAGCATTATCCCTTGTATTCACAGACAAGCTTGTTTGTGATGACTTTGGCATACCTGAAATTTGTTGGTTCACATTTAAGACGCCAAAAAGTTATGAGCCATTTAGTGGATGTCTAGAGCTTGGACAGTGGATTCAGTATGTCAGTAGCTCTACTAGCCATCAAATCACCTTGGACTTTACCGTTGGCCTCATCCCCAACACTGTGTATAGAAAAACGTTTCTAGGTAGCGAACATATCATTGTCATATGTAGCCTTAATGTAAATACCACAGCCGGTAGATGCAAAACTGTAACACTTCACAGAAACTATCACAAGGTCGATTGGGAAAAATTTCAAAATTACATAAAAAGTATTGACTGGGGAACCTTCTTTACTGCAAACAATACCGACACACTAAATAATATGTTCTATCATATCACCAGAAATATCTACAACAAAATCACACCTTTAGAACACCGGAAACTTAAGTTTTCTAAGAGTCTGTATATACTGGTGTGGAGATGGACCTGTCAAGCTTATTTTGTAAATAGCTTTCAATGTTATTTGTATTTACTTTGTCAACCTTCTACTGTATGTATATTTAACATTAAATGACTGTAACTGTTGTTTTAGTAAATGACCTTGAACACACTTTCCGTTGTACTACTTCATTGCGCGACATACCGCTGCTAGCTAACAAATACAATGCTTCTCGCACACTCATCGTTCTATTTCCATTTGTGATTGAGATATCCGAAGTCTAAATCAAATTCTATCTTCATTTATAGACTGTAACCGAAATATATCACATTCAACGTTGGATTATATCATTAGAGAGTTCACCAACTTGTTCAGAATCAACAAACATTTATAATTGTGGATTTACTTTACTGGACCTAATCCTAACACGCGACGTCTGATCAATTTAAGTAACGTTCCCAATTTTTATTGCATTTGTGACAATTAATTATATATATTAATATTACTATTGATTTTTAATAACTTTGTTTATATTCTTTGTGTTCATATCTGTTTGGTCCACCACACCGGTCTCTACGCGAAGACGTCTCTAGAAACAAATTACCCAATTGCACAACCTTAACGAATTTTCCACTTTAGTTACGATAACACAAATATTTGTCAGGGCTGAGGCAATACCTACACAAAAACAGTTGCGAAGCAAAAACGTGCTATCGGATTTAATAATAACTCCTCCGAACTTATCAAACTCCTTCAAAATAAAATTCAACGCACTAAATCGATAGGAGGAAACGTATATATTAAGGATAAACAAGTATACGAAGATTCTAGACTTGTTACGAAATTATTTAGTGAACACGTCTGTTCTTCATTAACTAACAAGAAACCACTAAATTATTCAGAACCAATTGAAATGGCTTCCTGTCAAGTTACTAATGTAGATTTCAGTGTACAGAATATTTCTAAGGGTAATTAGAACACTGAAACAATTCTACACGGATTGACCAGATGGTATTTCCTCTAGCATGCTAAAAAGTAGAAGTGATGATATGTGTGTTTGCTTCCCAAACTATTTGCGATATCACTCTCTAAAGAGTGTTACCCTATTGCCTGGAAAACCACACACATCACTCCCAAAAATAAGACAGGACCTGAAGTAAATGTTAAAAATTACAGGCCAACAAACACAACTTCAGTGGTAACTAGAGTGGTAGGAAGAGTGGTTAGGACAGCGTTAGTTCAACATCTACTTACTAATGATCTCATCTCGATCTCCCACCATGGGTTTCTTAGGTCCAGCTGATGTGATACATGCTTAGTAGACAACCTGAATTGCATAACTCTGAAGCAGAACAACGGACTCCTTATATGAGTTCCATTCTTAAACATTGATTAAGCTTTTGATAAGGAACCACACAAAAGGCTTTTCGTAAAACTCAAGTCCTTCGGCATCAACAACCCACTATATTTATGGTTTGCTTCATTCTTAAGAGAACGTAAACAAATGATAAATTACAATGACCCTCTCTCATCACTCAGACCAATAACAAGTGGAGTCATTCAGGAAGTGTATTAGGTTCACTGTTGTTTCTTATGTATATAAACGATATACACAACACCATAAAATTTGAGAGACCATACTTATAGTGTAAAGCTTTAAGTCTGAAGCGCTAAGTGAAAGTGTATCCCAGGTTCAAAGTGACCTCAATAACCTAACCATCTGGAGCGAAAAATGGCAATTGTCACTTAACCTCAAAACGTGTGAGATCAGGCATTTTGGAGAACATTTCTACGAACTACAACTTTAATCGAATAAAAGTAGAGTTCAAACACTCCAATCAGTGCAGGATTTAGGTATTAATTACACAGGAAGTTTAAAATTTGAAGAACATGTCTCCTTTATCATTTCTAAATCTCAACGACTAATTGGATTCACAGTGAAAAGTTTCTTCACAACGGAGGCTAAGCTTACCTTTTACAAAATATGTATACGACCCTCCCTCGAATATTTCTTGTTTATCTTCTCAAACATGAATACCATAGACAGGATAAGAGCAGAAGATGTTCAATGACGCTTCACACACCGACTACTAGGATGTGACTCTGTAACAGCTTAGATTGATTGGCTAGGCGTTGACTTCAAACAACTAAGCATATGTCAAAAGAGTAGAGTTCAGGTATTCATTCAATTCCCTACTTTGTATAGGCGTTATGTTTCTTATTATCTTATATTGAGAGGCTTTGTTCGTCTGAAAAGATAATCCCACGGCTTCACTGTGACTGCGCGAAGATCTCAATTAAGACCTATTCACTACTTGTCTGGTTTCTTCTATCATTAGCACGAGGGTTACCTACAGGCACGAAAACCCCACACTCAACTACACAGATGGATGTAGACACCTCTCCTTAGAACCTTTATGGCACCGTCGGCTGAGAAACTCACATTCCTAACCTCCTGTCCAACCATGATCCATTACCGAGTCTACAGACTCAGAAACAACACATATACACTGCTTAAAATAAAACATCGAAAACTGATGCATTGCAGGTTTTTCAAGGGCGGTATAGTTTATTATGGAATAAGTTGCCACCACCTATCCGTAACTGTGACACTATCACCAAGCTCAAAATACTAATAACTCTATCACTTGACACTGAAGAGCTTGATCAACTATTCCCTGAACTTCCACCGACCAATGAGGCACTTTATGATGAACCGCCTAATTTCTAGACCGATCATGAGTATAACGGACACAAATCGTCATTAATATGAATACAGCCAAATAATGGTTCACATGGTTTACCCTCTCCCATTATTCATTGCTTATTAGTTGTGCCCACTCCGCACTTTCAGATTCCGAATCGCTTTAATGGTTAGAATTCCATTATTCTTCCTAAGAGTCATAAACTTTTTCCACTGCATGTGGACAGATAACTCACTAAGCTCATGGATGCTGATAAACTAAAGGAGATCGTGAGGAGCTCATAATGTCTTAAATTCTTGTGACCAGCCCACTGTTTTGTTTCATCACCCTGAAAGTTTCACAATTCTAAACCCTTGCAAATTCTTTAATTCGCTATCTATTCTTACCATCTGTAAAGCACATATAATCTGACTCGTGTTTCATAACTTATACCACTAGTTATCTTGATAGCAGTGTGATGTACTAAATGGATATCTAATCGACAATACAGAAGCTTCAACCATCTGACTTGCTTGTAATAACGAACTAGTAGAAACAGTATGTTCCAACAAGGAGCTTAGATCAAAGCAATATTCATATACACCACAAACGTAAAAGAGCCAACATCACCAAGGAGGGAAGGTGGCGTTACTGACCAGCAAACATGATAGTGGGAAGATTACTTCAATTCACCCATGTTTGTAGGGCAGAATATGTTATTAAATTGTGGCTCCTTATGATAAAGTGGGATTGTAGTGGGATTGAGTCCTAAAAACAGTCCTCAAAGCTGAAGGGCGGCCTGCTTGAGCATTTGGGCTACCTGTTTCTGCCATCTAGATATTTCAACAAGTTTTCTATTTTTGTTTGTTTTAATGTATCATTATGTTTATTAATCGCATAACCTATTCTGCTGCGTTTCTGAAAAGTGTACAACCTTTCGTTTTCAAAGTTACAAAAAACTCAATAAGAGGCAATGTGGTTGCTGGCAATATACAGCGAAAATAATGCACATTATTCAGACGTTCATTTACTGGACTGTTAACATCTAACTGGCGATCACTCAATATTTATCGCCAGGACCGACCAAGAAGAAAGAAACTGAAACTTGTTGAAATACTTTACGCTGAAAATTCTATATTGTACCAAAAATGTAATATTGAATAAAACTAATAATAATAATAATCATGAGATAACTGGGAAAACAGACTATCAACACGTAACACAGAGAAGGTCAATAATTCATTCAAAACTGAATTCAATTCAGTTCAGTCGGATGGAGTGGCTCACCCTTGCAGGCGTGGTAATTCTGTATAACTTGATTTATTCGTATTAAATATATTGTTCTATCTCCAACCTAAAGCGCTCTCCGCCATATATTGGTAAGTGTTATGATACGATGAGTTAGTGTAGACAATTATGTTACTCCCACGTAAGATCTTGGAGATGCCACATTATTTGGAGTTTAACAGTGCTTTAAATTAGTAACGCTTTTTACTATAAATCGTACCCATCAAGTGAAATCAAAACACAGAAGCGAAGGGGTTCGAAGATATATTTGATAGGCCATCAAAATATTGAGGACCGAATGATCTAATTTGGCCAGCGATTGCGGAGGATCTTGAGCAGGGTGTTCCCATTAGTAATCTGTTGCGGATGCATGACCGAGCGCCTTCAGCTAGGTGGGTCCATTAAAACTAATGTGGTCAGCAACCAATGCTGAAGACTTACAGAGTCATTTATTTTGGCGATTTATTTACCACTACAATCTTATGGATTAGGTAGCTGTGACATGAAAAATCTACAATTTTACGATTAGCCTATTATTTGAGCAGCACTAAAAACGAATTAGACCATAATTTTACAGGATGTCGCAAACCAAACGTATTGATGCTAATTTATTATGCAAAATACTTCTTTAAATCGTGATAGTGACGTTGAGTTGGTTTCAGTTCCTACCAAGTAGTCCTATTACAATGAAAACAAACAGTTCGTCAGAAAAATCTGCTCATGGCCCTATGAAATCAACAAAAATAAACATGAGTAGAAACAGCTTCAACTAAAGGTGAGATAACCATTTGTGTATCAGAATTATTGCATAGACCAAACCATTATTACAACTGGTCAGTTCACGTTGTCACGCTGGATCTTAACGAACACCGATAATACAGTCACATTCTGCTGACCAATCGTCAAATATTTGTAAGTTTGGCTTGACGAATAGTTTCATCAGGGTTCAGTGGTATAAAATCAACTCACGAATCATTCAAACAGACTACTAGTCACGAAACATTGTGATACGATCATAAAGACTGGCTTAACTGTTGTTAGATATTCATTATCTTTATGATGAGCTTGCCCTTGTGTTTCAGCATCATTTATTTTTTTGAGATCTTCCATGGAGCCCAGTGAAGCCGGTGCTGTTAACTAACTATAATATATTTAGTAATTTGTCAACGTGGACATAGGTCTAAAGATGCCACAAGTATTCGGACTTCGACAGTGCCTTTACAAGGAACACTTTCTATTATCGAAATCTACCAACCCAGTCAAATCAAAAGTAAAAAAACAAGAGGTTCAAAGATATATTTGAAAGGCTATCGATATGTCAGGAAGTGATTAATCTAAGCTGGCTCTAAGTTGTAGGGTAAGTAAAGCACGGCGTACCCTCTCGTGATCTGTTACGGATGCGTAGCTGAGCCCCTTCAGCTAGGTGAGTCCAGTAAAACTAGCGCGGTTAGCATCAGCTGCTGAAGACCTACGGAGGTACTTATTCCTTTACAACTAAAGGTTTACATACATTCAGAGCACTACGTTTGTAACATAACTAGGAAATTCCTGGAACCCGTAACTGCCTGATTTTCTGACAGCGGCTTCTCATATCACATCAAATAATAATAATAAGTGGTGGAAAAGGTGGGATGAATAAGAAGTACAAACAAATGAGCAGAATAGAAATAAATAGTCGCGAATCTAGTCTGTTTATTGAGGAAACAGTAATAAAAAGTATGTGTAAATAGAAAAGCAGTCGGTAAAATTTCCTTCGCAGTTAGTTTTCTGTTCTATCCCATAGAAATATTATTACTTGGCTAGTATTCCCATATGTAGTTTACTGAAGAAATCGTTTGATTTTTTGAGCTTTTCTAGGGGTAAAGAATCCAATTTCTTGGGATATCAAATGAGCATTTCTTTCTCTAAGTGAAATTCTGGGAGAGTTCCTTCTTGGTTTAGTGTAGTGACAGTTACGCAAGATCAACCCGTGAGTATAGGGTGGGCTATAGATGAATACTTTAAATACAGACTTACATTTGCCATCAAATAAACTAAACTACGCAAGACACCCGATATCGCCAAAAGGCGTAAATGTACATCCGCCAGATATCCTTTTTTGTTACCAGGCAAAGTGGTTATACCTCAGAATATTTATAAATGATCCTAGCGTGTGGTCAGATTCAACGCACTGTATAATAATGTAATGTTGACTGTATATGTTTACTTACAGTGTCGCCCCAGAATGCTTTCGGTCGGATAACCTAATATTACAGAATAAAAAGAATTTTACCTGCCTGAGACTCATCTTCTGTAACTTTAGTTACAACAAACAGCTTATCTGACACAGGTAAAAAATAAAACCACAGTGACTTACAGCTTTACATTTTGAAAAAACTACAAAATTTCAATGATTACATGTTGAAAATCGAGAAATTTAAAACAACGAGTTAACTATTTGCAATTTCTGGAAATTAATATTTTCACCTTGAGTTAACTGATCACACAGAGAGAAAGATCAAGCGAAACATACCTGGTTACGCGGTTCATGTGACTAGTTAAAGGATTGTTTAAAACAGTTAATTTTTTTTACAAAATCAGGCTTATAATGTTTCGTTTTGTTGAAACTCAAGGTCGCGCAATGTAAAAGAGTGGTAAGTGTATCTCGGGCAATTTTTTCTGGTGGGAATCACTCTTCGCAGACTCCTTAGATTGACGTTTGTCAAGCTTAATAAACTAGTGTTCCTCTCTTTCAGATGTTTTTATGTGATCAATAATTAGTCTGTACCTAACTTCTTTTTGCGACTACTAAGAAGGCTCTCCTGTCTTTCTCGGCCTTATAAGGCCGAAATTTCGTCTTCTAGACAGATATCTTGGAACCAAATGCTGCTACAGCAGCCCAGATTATAACCCGTGCTGTCTTCTTGTACATTGTTATCTTCAAGGCATTGTTCCTAATATTTAGCTGTCCCTGGACAGTCTTCATTCACATCTATGGTTTAGTGTAATATATCGCAGTGGCCTCACACCAACCCTAATACACATATTGGTTAACTTGCGGATTCAACTACAGTTGAATTTTAGGGAACTGCTCCAACAGACTTAGGATATCTTCAACAGAAACCGAAAACCCTACGTTTGACGTATATTTGGCAATACATACGCATTACAGAAAACGTTCTTTGTAAAATGAATAAAGTGATATAGTAGATACTTCATTCTTTCAACTTGCCCGCTGCTTCTAATTCTGTTAAAGGAATGTGTCTACTATAGTACCTCTGTGGAGAATGGCGTGGCAAATATAATCAATTTTAATCGAAAGGCCAAACCTTGTAAAAAGTGAGTTGCGTTCAGGAAGTTTTGGGGGCGGAATAGATTTTCTTAGAGAATTAGGTACAAATTACTCTGAGAAACATGTGGAATACTATGATTCGCCGAATTGATGTCGTCTATGAATTTCACACAATCTAGAGGAAAATGTTACTCTAACAATTGATTTTTTGCGATTATATTACAGAAAATATTTCTGTTCCATAGAATTTGACTACATATCTGTTAGTTCATTATTTGAACAACTTCTGTTCGATAAGTTTTAAAAGTCAGAGATGACTGGCTATAACCCTACATAATGTACTTAACAGTAAGAGGTGGTAGTTAAAACGGTTTGTTAAAGTAATTATGGATTGCGATTGTTATTCTGGGCGATACTGAGAATTCAATTCCTCCATCTGCTTTATGGCGAGCAGCAAATGAAAGTAGAACATCAAGGTCGATCTTTGGCTCCAGTATCCTGCAGGAACGAATGGCGTATGAACCAATTGTTGGTCACCGGCTACCATGGGACTGCATCTCCTTACGATGCTTCACTGCCTTGTGGATCAGACCCTCAGGTCGAAGGCTCGGAGTGTGGCCCCCTAAGAAAACCACCTGCTTCGGTTTAGGCACCTGGGCAGTATCACAGCCCTCACACATCGAATGAGATTTGTG
This sequence comes from Schistosoma margrebowiei, assembly GCA_944470205.2. Taxonomy (NCBI): domain Eukaryota; kingdom Metazoa; phylum Platyhelminthes; class Trematoda; order Strigeidida; family Schistosomatidae; genus Schistosoma; species Schistosoma margrebowiei. Next base: position 33,130,538 of record OX104026.1, on the reverse strand, counting down.
TGGCGCATATATATTTGGTGTCTCCTTGTACCAATATCTATGTGTTAAAATAAAATAAAAATACTTGTTTGACATCCATAGTTGATAGTTCATATGATATGAGGGAATTTTTTCGACGAATGCGTTTTCTGTACAACTTGTACAAAGTCAAATTTATGTATCGTCTGAGCTGTATGTTCACTCTCCTATCCTACCTCAGACGTTATACTGGTCCAATATTTTGATAGAGTTCTGCTTTTGGTGTAATAGTGTAGTAGTTTCTACTCGAGAATCAGCTCATAGAGAACATGAGTAACAGAAATCGAGGTAGCTTTTAGGTTAATCTCCACCTCTAACTAATTTATTTGGTATGAAGCAGTTAATCAGACTGCGGTTCAAAAATATACGCTCGTAAAAAATTTAGACCAAATAAATATACGTAGTTACTTAGTTGACTTACGCCTGTTGCCTCTCGCTGGAGAGCGTAGGGTATCCATCGGCATTCTCCATCGAACTCTGTCTTGAGCAGTCCTTTTCAGTTGCTATTCGTCTTTTTAATATCTGCTTCTAATTCTCGGTGCAATGTGTTCTTTGGCCTTACTCTTTCCGTTTCTCCTCAGGATTCCAATTTAGCGATTGTTCCATTATGCAGTTTGAGGATTTCCGCAATGTATGTCCTATCCACTTCCACCGCCTTTTCTTAATTTCCTCTTCAGCTGGAGGTTGGTGTGTTCTCTCACATAGTAGGCTGTTGCTGATGGTATCTGACCAAGGGACATTAAATATCTTGCGTAGAAGACATAATTAGTACATCATTCAAACATTTCTGACGTGGAAAGTCTGGACCCTACTCCAATTTTAAGTCACATTCGGAAACTGACTTTGAAACTACCCACTTTTTTACTGAGGCATTACCTGCTGAATATTGAGAAGGCTTCAGGGCCAGTGTCTCCGCTAGCTTTCATTGCTAAGCTTCATACTTTCTTGGGTTGCGGCGATAAGTCTACTCGAACTTTGCAACATGAGGATGGACGGTACACTTTGAGTGAATCATGACATCTAAATCGTACATGTCCGTATCGAATGCGGTAGTTTTTACCGTTTCTTTTTTACATACATGTAATACATAGTGTTGAATAAAATCCACTTTGTTGAGTCTTTTACTCATATGTTACCTAGCCTTATTTCAGGTTCATTAGTATTCCATAAAATATGCGTAGGAACAAAAATTGATACTGATTTACAGTTATTATCCAGCTATCGGCCAGTGATAAAGGCAGTGCTACTCGTAAAAATCATATAATAAAGGAAACTGTTTTCGTGATTGGTAATTTCGTGTTTGTTTAGTCTAACTTTCATTAAACCAAGTTATTTTTTATTTTAGCATTTTGGTCTCAGCAGTCCGTTTCTCCGGACCAGTCATCATGGTATGATCCTATTGAGTAAATCAAATTCATTATGATTTAGGATCATTTTATCATTGGCAAAGAATTATCTGCACATTCTGATGTTTCTTACGAAACTAAATTAAAAAAGTGTAAACGTAAATGTTTGTTCGAACCCATTTCAGAAAATGAAATTGATAAAGCTTATGCAGAGTTACTGTCAGGTCTATCTCAAGAGTTCGCCCGTGCTTCAGCACGCTTATCCAAAGGCGTAATCGAAAACGGTCGAGTTCGTCTTTCACAAATATGTGGGAAGTATTTCCGTATAATGGGTTTCTCTCTTGATGGCTCATCTTATCTTCATCCAGAAGAAGCATTATACCTTGCTGAATGTAATAAAATCCAAGTATATGTTAGTGGTTTACCACTGAGTATTCAAGAACTTTACGATCAGCTTTTAAACAATGAGACATATCCATACTATCTGGCCTACTCTCGATTATCACGATTAAATTTCAGTCTTCGAAAACGAGCAAGTTTTGACCTACAATCATATTACCACTGTGTGACAGATAAATTATTTAAAATTCCAAAATCAATTAACGTTTCAATTACAACCTATCCACTTTTAAACCAAGAATATAGAAAACCTATCGGAAAGAGAAAGTTCATAGACTTTCAACCACTTATTAATCATAATACAATACATTCTATCACCGGTCTTATGCATAATTTACAGGAGATTGTACAACCTGCCAGTGATAAGTCTGTTAAGTCAACTAAGGATTTAAATCTACTCTATGATATTTATGGAAACAATCATACAGAGAAAAGACGTATTATTAACTTCTCTAAACGCTACCCTCCTCATCCTGATTATGTTTTATCTGTTTTGTCACCAAAACAAATATACCCAGACATAGAATCTAAAAGTTTGATAAAAGTTGGTCTACAACCAGATACATCTGTTCTTATATGCATGGTAGATGGATGTGATGTTTCATTCTATATAACAAACTGTTTTGCGATTCCAAATATTAATTTTCAAGTAACTCGTCAAGAAAATATGGCGTGGATTTAGACTAAATAAAGGATTATTTGTGTACACTTGCTTTTTTCATACAATAAACTCAAGTCAATCACTTCAAAATCTTGTCGTTATGGGTTTTACCAGTTTCATGTTCATTTTATCCAGTGAATAAGCGATGGGTTCACCTTTAGATCCTATTCTTATTCAGCTTTTTTCTCGTGAAACTAAAAATCAGACCTCTCAAGGAAGTGATTGATAAGCTTAACTTTTGTTGTCGTTGGATTGATAACAGCTTCATTATCGTTGATCAGATTATCAGAAAAAATCTTTTATGCGTTCAACTAGCACGAAACATAAATCCAGAGTTTGCAGCTGACTACCACCAACCACTTAAAATCAGAAAGTAGTGCACATGTCAAGTCATTGGATTGGTGGTTACATTTAAACTTAGTCGATAGTTTTATTGTCACAAGACTAGATAAGCGTTTTTTCTGGTTAGTGATTTTTAGCAAAGATACTTCACATTGTCTTCAGCAAGAATCGGGATGAAGAACAAGTACCAACATATTGAAAGGAAAGACACGTCAAGATATCAAAGGCGATCTCAGCACGTGTGAGAACTGCAGGGGCATCACTCTTCTCAATACCAGAAAAATTGTTCAACAGGGTGTTGTTAAACAATGAAGGACTCCACAGACGCCCAGCTTCGAGATCAACAGGCTGGATGTCGTAAGGATCGATCGTGTACAAAACAAATCGCAACACTACGGATCATTGTGGAATAATCAATTGAATGGAATTCATCGCTCTATATCAACTTCATTGACTACAAGAAAGCATTTGATGGCGTCGACAGGACAACACTATGGAAGCTTCTTCGACACTACGGCGTGTCTGAGATAGTCAACATCATACGGAATTATGGTGATGGATTAAACTGCAAAATCGTGCATGGAGGACAATTGACAGACTCGTTCGAGGTAAATACCAGTGTCAGGCAAGGTTGCTTACTTTCACCCTTTCTCTTTCTCCCGGTGATCGACTACATAATGAAGACGTCAACATATGGGGGAGGGAGTATGGGACACAATGGATAGCTAGGATGCAGCTGAACGATCTAGACTTCACAGATGATCTGGCCCTCCTATCGCACGTGCAACAACAAATACAGGAGAAGACGATCAGTGTAGCAGCAGCCTCAGCAGAAGTAGGTCTCAACATACACAAAGGAAAAAGTAAGATTCTCCGATACAACACAGCATGGAACAATCGAATCGCACTTGATGGAGAAACTTTGGAAGATGTAAAAGCCTTTGCATATCTGGGCAGCATCATTAACGAACACGGTGGATCTGATGCAGATTTGAAGGAGCGGACCGGCGAAGCAAGAGCAGCATATTTACAATTGAAGAACATCTGGAACTCAAAACAACTGTCAACCAACACCAAGGTCAGAATTTTCAATACAAAAGTCGAGACAATTCTACTGTATGGGGCGGAAACCTGCAGAACTACGAAAGACATCATTCAGAAGACACAAGCGTTTATTTACAGTTGTTTACACAAAATACTTCGGATCCGTTGGTCAGACACTATCAGCAACTACCTACTATGGGAGAGAACAGACTAGACCCCAGTGGAGGAAGAAGCGCTGGAAGTGGATAGGATACACATTGAGGAAATCACCCAAATGCATCACAAGGCAAGCTCTCACATGGGACCTACAGGGCCAAACGAGGAGAGGAAGACGAAAGAACACATTACACCGAGAAATGGAGACAGACATGAGAAGAATGAACAACAAATGGATAGAACTAAGAAGGAAGGAAGGCCCAAGACAGTAGGTTGGAAAATACTGGTCGGCGGCCTATGCTCCACTGGGAGTAACAGGCGTAAGTAAGTAAAGACTGGATAAACGTTCCATTGGCCACCACTCAGTGTCAGGCCAGTGTAGATCCAATAATAACAGACTCATCTCTTTGCGCTTATCTACAAGTGTACAAAACGTGTATACGTTTATCCGAAGATTGACGAGATTATCCAACTTCCGAAGCGAGCTGGTTTAGGATCCACTAAGTGGACTTCAACATGCCTAGATCACTTGAATGCGTTTTCACATAAGAATATATACCAAAATAGAAAAGCTGTTATTTATTCAACAGTTTATATTTGAAAAAGGATAAAAGATCATTAAATTCAAAAAAAAAATAGAAATAAATATTACATCACCAAGTAAATATTGCGGTAAATTAAGCTGATAATAAGTTAAAAATAAGTAGTAGAAAACCATATTTCATATAAAGAATGTTTTAAAAAAATGAAATATTGCTTATTTGGTCAGTTGCATTTATCAGATCAAAATGACATGAAGTAAAGTACGTCAAGGTTAATGAATTCTTCATACAAATTCTGTTGTGAGGTTTTTATATATTAGAAGGTGATTGTTGACGTTGATGTTCACGCATTGATTCACGTTCAAGTATCTAACATGATAGTAAAGCAAAACAAAAACATATAATTTGATACTAAATTCATTCTAATATGATGTTATGCTCTTGAACTGGACTTAATTACCAAAACTGCGCTAATGATATAATTCATCTGTTCAGACTGAAGTGAAATGAAATTCTCAACTAGGTATTTGGAAAATGTTAGTTTAGATTCGACTGACTCACATTTAATTATACATAGTTCTTTTGTAATCAGTTTACCTCCTGAACTAGCTTTACCGTTAATACTTGAAGAGTATATGTCAAGAATCTCAAACATTCCGATGCAGCTTAACAATTGGATATTGTGCGTTATTTGACTTCAGATTGAGGAGCGATAAGCTGAAGGATAATTTTTGTTAATTCTCATTATTTTAAACAATCATACTGTGTTAATAACCAATTTCACAATGGATCAGTAAACATCTATTCAACTAAATTCATTAAAACTAATTAAGAACTATTATTATTTCTAAAAGCTAAGTCCTAACTTAAAAATGTTCATAGAATTCGATAAGTCTCGTTTTGATTTGTTGTCGGTAAATTGTAAGATTGAAGTAGAAATATCCATTGAATTCTGAGTACTTAATCGATGCTATGTGGGAATTCAGTTTGATTTAAAAATGACTTTTCATATTGGATAAGTTTAAATTGATAGGGTTAAAATTATCTATAAAATACAAGATACCCAATATAGTCAGCAGAAAATGCATTACTAAATATTGTATTGGATTCAGTATTCAAGACTTGAGGAAATTCAATCTTTTTGAATAAGTACGCATCACTTTCTGTCCGTGTGTAGATTTGCATAATTTCGAAAAAGATTCTATTTATAGTCCTTAAAATTGTATGGTTTGTAGATAGAATTGTTCTGTTACACCAACCAGGTTACAATCATACAGTTTTTATTTTCATAATGAAATAGGATTATTAATATTTTTAGGTTAGCTGAAATAAGAATAAAATATCCTACAGAACGTTTTCTACTAGACAGCAATAGTTTAATAAAGAATTAACCGTAAAGCGTGCTTGATTGCTAGTATTATTTGTTATTAAAAAGTTTTAGAACTCAGTTGTTGTTGGGATGTATTTGCATGGTATATTCCCAAGTTCAAAAAGTCATGGGCACTCATGAAACCTGAAATCGAATTGTATAGTGTTATAAGCGGAATAGTTACAGGGAATGCCTTTCCGTTCGTAATTCAATTTAAGTAAGCTTGAATTATACAGAAATAAGTTTGAGTAGACGAATCTAAAGAGCAATTATAGTATAAATGAACGCATCAATAAACTAACAACACAATTAACGAAGTAAATTACCTTAAGGGCTTCTCGTCTACGATGCTCTAATTTAGCTATCTGAAGTACAACAGAAGTAGGCGTATGCGGAACAAGTGCACTGATCGCAGCACGTGTTATGATTATTGCATGCTAGTAGGAAGAGGAGAGAATGATCGATAAATTATTACTGTATATTATCTGGTAGCTTGTTATCCTGTAAAAAAAACTCACATACTTGAAAAAATAGACATAAAAATTATGGATAAGTGTCCTTCCAACAATTCACAACATTACGTTGCAGTGTTTCACAAAACAACATTTATACTTGATTCACCCATCAACTGATTGATTTCAGTCACAGGCTAATAAGATAGTGGATCATTCGTAAACTACTAGTTGAATGATCTACAAAATTAAACGTACTTAGTTAAAATTCTAATTACAACAAAGAAATAAAAATTGTCCACTGTTGTACTAATTTTACAGCATCTAGTACTTCATCATACTCTAAATGGATTATTCTGACTTTGTAAGAGATGAATTAATTTATCCTTTTTGAGCCAATATCTGCACATATTTTGACCATGTTAGTTATTGGCTTACAATCTATTATCAGTATGGGGGTTGTGGAGATTGTTGAGTTTTTGGTTGAGATCATGAATCTCAACCAAAAACTCTTACAATCTATTGTTTTTATATGAACGTATATGTATGTAAAACAGAATAATCCAATGTAGGTGTGACAAAGTACCAGACGCTATAATTTCACTCATAGGTTGCTATTGTTAACATGGACAATTACTGCAATAAATGTTTGTTTTGTTTCCAGTATCATAATTTTAAACTTGTTAGGGTTTTGTATATTCAGCCATCCTGATGTAATATCTGCATTTGTACAGTGTTCAAATAAAACATAAAGAACGTTTGCCAGTGTTTATATTGTACTGTTACTAATATGATAACAAAATGGAGGCCTGCTTCAATATTTGGGGTATTTGTTCCTGCCATCTAGATATTTCAACAAGTTATCTGTTTCATTGTTTATTTTAACAGATCATTATATCAACTAATTGCAAAACTTATTCAGGTTCATTTGTGAAAAGTTTACGACCTTTCTCGGTACAAGTTACAAAGATGTACAATCGGAAATATCGTGATTGTTGGTAATATGGATTGAAAAGAATGAACATTATTCAGATGTCGATTTCTGTAATGCTAACATCTAACTGGCGATCGCTCAATATTTATCATCAATATCGATCAACAAATAAGAAACGGAAACTCATTGAAATATTATGTGCTGAGAATTCTATATTTTACCAAAATATAATATTGAATAAGGCTAATAATAATAATAATAATAATAATAATAATAATAATAATAATAATAATAATAATAATAATAATAATAATAATAATAATAATAATAATAATAATAATAATGATAATATGCTAATTTGTTCTTCATTCACAATCTCAACAGTGTAATCTAAGATAGTATAATGCTGTCAACAAATCTTTTCGACTTATTTCACATAATAAATCACTTCAAATATTACACTATAAGTGCTTATTGATTCAATATACAACAATGTGTTCAATTACCAGCAAAAAAAGGCATTGGAAATAAATAAAAAAGTAACACAGATGTAATTTTAGTTAATTACAAAACATATTTTAAAAGAAAACATTTAATAACAATAACATAAACTGCATATTGAATTTATTGCTCAACTTACTTCAATCAGAACAAGAAAAATAATCAACTGTGAAGCAGATAAATTAGGAAGCAGACGTTGTATAGTTCCAGATATGCCAAGTAAAGCAATATTCACAATGACAGCTATATAGCTGACAACATCTAATGCTAACTATTTGAAATATAAAGTAAAAGAAAATAGCCATATACTACTGAGAAAAGTAATAATAAACACTCAATTTGTTGAAATAACATGTTGTGTCTTGTTATTAGGGTTCAATACGATCTACGATGTTACAGATTTATGAACGAAGACGATTGGGCTTCACTAATACGATCAGTTCTCTTCGGAACAGACAACAGTCAATTATGCTCAACACGTCAAATCACAGCTAAGATAGGAAGAAGATGAAATCGCAGGTAGCTTGATATTTGTGGTAGAACAAGAGACTCAAACGAAATCGGTACAAAAGTTGTTACTATAATAGCGAAATACGACCTTCGAGCATATAGCAATTCAGCGAACTAAAAAACGCGACAACCAATCGGATGGCAAAGGTCATGCGGAAAATCGAATCGGTAGAAAGTATGCCAGTGGTTATCGTTCCAGAAGAGATCTTAGCCTTTCTAATAAAATCTATCTACTCTGGCGACCGCCTTAACATAATAGTATAAATAAAATGTATAGTAATGATTATGAATGATAAACGTAATTTATTCATTATTTGTACAAGTTGATATTACTCAATTTCGAACTACATAATGTTGTATATGATAGCTAGTGGCTTCCTCAACCAAAGTAGGTGTATCGTGGTTTCAACCTAAAACGTTGTGGTTGATAGTTAAGCGATTTAACCACTAAGCCATTGTTCTGCACAATTCACATTGCAATAACAAAATTCCTTAATTGCCTAGATAGAGGAAACCTATAATATGAACGTTAATGATGGTAACCAGAAAAAGGATATAAATAAACAGAGAATATAGATGTTGAATCAAAATAACAAAATAAATACGATAATGATAAAAGGATGATTAACCATTTTGGGTTTTATGATGTTAATGACAAGAGACTAGCAAATATATACTATCCTGTTAAGTGTCCATTTGGCAATTTGGGTGGATGTATACATGTACCAGGTTCTACAACTGACTGATTGGTGAGTTACTCAATAGATGACAGTGAAAGTGAAGTGCAAGACCATAGAAGTAATCTTGAGATGATAATAAATATCATAATCTACTACTGAATTCCGTAAATATCTTACTGACAAATAAGTGATATGTGATATATTATGGTTGATGTTAGACACTAACACCATTGGATGCCGGCTCAATGGTCTAATGGTTAAGTGCTCAGTCACGAAGCCAGTAGGTCCTGGGTTCGAATCCCGCTCGCGGGATCGTGGATGCGCACTACTGAGGAGTCCCACACTAGGACGAAACGGCCGTCCAGTGCTCCCAGGTTTCCAACGGTGGTCTAACATCAATTGATTATGATCTCAACCAAAAACTTAACAATCTCCACAACCCCCGTACTGATATATAAATTAGTTGATTAAAAATATAATTACAATAAATAGTATTAGATGGTAAGATGTTTGAAATTGATAAGATAAAATACATTAACCAACGAATATAGAATAGACAGATATTAACTACTAAATCTCTAAATTGTATTAAATCTTAGTAAAATGAATACCATACTACAAAAAAGAAAACGAACAATACTTACTTGCCAAATACCAATACTATTTGCAACTTGACCAAATGGACGTTGATAACTAGTTGATAATTTATATGCATCACCTCGTATTTCAATTATATTATTCATAAAAGCCAATAAACCGGCTAATGGAAATATGCCAGTAAACATACTTACATAACCGAATTGAATAAACATTTCTAAGAAATCATCGGTTGGATCTTCATACTATGTGTAAATTGAAAGAAATCAACAGAGAGAAAAGAAAAACTTGAAGGAAAGACTCTTAGAAATATATGAGATTTTCAGTAGTGTCATCTAAAAAAAATTGGACATTTAAAATGATATTAGTTGAATTTTTACCAGTAAATGTAAATAGTAAAGATTATTGAATTCATTAGTCAAATGTGGGATCCCATTTTCAATTTTGAATAGTATGTTTTGTGTATTTAAGAGTTAGTTATACTTTCTAAAACCTTAAAACAATATTGATGGAGTCGATGTCATATTCCGATAAGAATAACGAATGGTAACTTTTGGGATCCATTATGGACCAATACTATGAGTATATTTTTATCGTATGATTGTTATGTAACTAAACTGTTCATATTCAGGTCGCTCTTATTATAAGCTTTAATTTGACCCATAGACTATTACTATACGATTTAGCATTCTTGAGTTATAGCTTGTCTATTAATTACTATCTCCCTCATTCACAGCCACTTTTGGCCAAATATTGTACAAGTGTTGTTTCATATATTATGGTACGTTGTGGTCTGTTTGATTGGTATATAAACCCCGTATTGTTTCAAAACAAATGATTCATATTGCGGAGGCTGAGATTGGTGTTCTGGGCTTAGCTGGCTGGGCTAGACAGGAAGCGAGACCAATCAAGACTCTAGGCTGCTCGCACGTGTTTTATTCGTCATTGGTTCGATCGATAATTCGCTGTCCTCTGATTAGCGGTATCGTTGCATTTTACAATAAACAGGGCACACAGGTTAAAACAGTCGAGTTATTAAAAAAAAAGTCACCTAGTGATTTTGAATCAAGTGACTAAAAGATTAGTCTATCACTCGAAATCTATCAGCTTTATATTCATTACCAAATTCTAAAATAAACGTTTATAAGTTTGTATTGACAAATTTCGGGAAAAAATATTCATAATACTTATTCAATTACATTAAATGACCAATATGTAACTAATTAAAAAATATAGATAGTATATCGTTTAAAACAAAATCACATAACAAACCTTTGACACAACATACAACTATATACAATAGTGTTCAGCTTGTAATTTGATGATCTAAGCGTTAGACTGTTAATTAATAAGTCGGAACTTCAGATCTCACTATGTCTAATACAACAAAACTGATTGTGACTGGAGAATAAATTCACTGATGGAATTTAGTTTTTGTATAGATGAATATAGCCTATTTCAATTCGATAATTTACTGGATATTATTTGAATTAGAAGATAAACGAGTGGCATAAGTTGCATTTTTTAAAAACAACCCCAAGATAGCTATATATATATATATATATATATATATATATATATATATATATATATGATGAGATATATTTCTAGAATTTTGGTCTATGTTACTGTGACGACGGACCACGAATGAACTCGAGGAAGCTGTAGGAGGCTCAGAAGGAACCGGAGATAATCCATCCAATCACCTTTTGGAAGTATATTCTAGAATTCCTACGTGTAGCTTCCCGATTGGACAATGTTAATAACCCCCTGTATGTGGATTGGTGGACTGTAATGATGATTTCGTTCTTACTAAAAACTATAAACACCTGACAATTATGTACTATAATTGACACTGTCTGGGAATGATATTCCTTTCATTAGTCTTCTGTCTTCTCATTGTGACTTGGAAGGATTCTGGAATTCTAGTGCTCACGTTAAACGCGATATATCAAGAACAACCTTTTAGATATAACAGTTACAGAGTACTGACAAAGAACAATCACTCTGTCAAAATTCAAACATTGACTATGGATTGATAGGTAAGTGTTAATTGTTTACAAATTGATATTTATTACTTACACGTAACAACGTAGCTTCTCTCTCAGCGGGTGTTATTCGTGTTTCTTCTGAATTATCTTCACATGGAAAGTTAAATAAATTATGTTTAGAAGATACATAAATAGATAATACTGAATATGTTATATATATTATCATTACTTTTACAAGCTATTTCTTTATAGTTTCCTTTCATCTTGTAATAATACATGTCAGTTTGACACTAATACTGAAGATTTATATAATTCATAATAGATTTATCTTGTAGATCGTAACAGAATATAACGATCTGATCCATAAAAAAAATGGGTGTGAGGAGTTCTGATTATGTTGCCTCTTTTAAACTGTTCAGCTCAATTGTTCACTGATTCTTCTTTTTTCCGATAAGCTAGTTTACATTTCCAAAATATTTTACATGAATGTTTGTCAATATTTGAAGAAACAGTCTAACAGAAATTAAGTGCTGAGAATATAGAAGATACAATATAGAAAAATATTTGGTTGAGATAATCTCAGGAATTGAAATAATTCAAATGTTTCGCTCAGCAAGTTTGTGTAAACTTCTTCAGGGTAGGAATTTGACTATTTTTACATAGAATATTTCAGATCTATGTTTTGCATTTAGTGAATTCCTTATCAAGAAACGCTACAGTTAAAGATCACTTTATTATTCTGATTAAATTTGTAACTGTAGCAACGAAGTGTGAGTAACCTTTATATAACACTTTGTACTTGTTGAACTGTAATCAAAACCAAACTTTGTCAATGGTTTTGAAGTTATAAGGCTTTTGCATATCACCAGTACTTGGTATTGATGTTCTAGAATTCACAGAACAGATTATATGTTTTGTAATAAACTTCAACTCGGTATTCATCCTTTTACATTTGACAAAGAATATCATAAAAATACACTAATTTACGATTTAAAATAACACGTTTAGAAATTTACTAGTACATAGAATGAAACACGACAATCTTACCAAAAGATTTTGAATTATTGTTTAACTTATTTTTTTCAGTGACACTTTGGATTCGTTGATGGATAAGGATTTCTGAATTCACATCAACATCCATGCTGGTTATGTTATTATCAGCAAGTTGACTTTTATTTTCAGGCAATATTGAACATTTATCAACATCTGAATCTGTTTTACTGGGTTGTGCTAATGATAACGATGATGATGAAAGGTTGAATGTTGATAATGAATCATTATTATCTTCAGATTTTAACTTATTACGTTCAGCTAAGCATCTCTGTTCATATTTTAATGATAACCATACTTGTCGTAAACGTGAGTGACCAAGTGGTAAAAAAATTTCTCTGATTGAATCAATTATTTGCCGAGTAAGTAGTAATGTTACAAGTTGCTGAATATATTCGGAAGAAAAACGCAAGAAAAAAGAGAATAATTATAACAAAAATAAATTAAGTATATATATATATATATATATATATATATATTTCGAAATCATGAATTCCAGTAAATCAATTATTCTTCTATACATAAAACGGTTTAAACTTACTGATCATTTTTTAGTAAGCAGCTTCATGTGGTCAGTTTGTTAGAATCAATTGAACCCTGCTGATACAATGTAATCACTAGTATAATTTATTTAACATCATGATACACTTTCTTTAATAATTCGGAACGTGGAGGCGAGTCATATTTAAAATAACCCATTGATAACATTTTCGACATTAAAACTTCGTGACTAAGGTACAAACCTAACAAAGAATTAGTTTCTTCAAAATTTCTGGCTTTCTACAGGTAACCCACAACCATTTAACAAATTTGGCTATCTCATTAAAATTAAAGTACACAAATTAACTAGTGAAATGGACTGAGCATTGAATATACTCGAGAATTTAAAGCAGTTCTAGCTAATAAAAACAAAATTCATTGAATAACATCGAGAAGACTACTTATTTGATAATCCTTTCATAGCTACGTCGTCGAAGTTACACAATTTAATAACTGTTCAATATTATAATTTATTTTATAGTTTTATTTGTCAATGAACAGATAATTTCTCCATATTTAAAATATACCAAATCAATGGTACATGCAGCATGGGCTAACAAAGGTAAAAATATAGTTCAATAGTTACATCTTTTGATAATAAATTCATAAGATAGCATTAACGGTGCATAGAATTAAAAAACTACCATTAAGTCCTACTTAGATTATGTACCCCAAAATGCCCTGGTACGGCCGAGAGTGGGGAGAGTCCGCTCTCTCTCTCTCTCGAAATGCTCTCACACGGCCTCTCGTACATAGCCTCTGCCAGGGAAGTCCTACTCACTGCCTCCTCGTGGCATTACTTTTGTTTACGAAAATGAGAGGTCGAAAAGCGAATGGCTGGCGCTTTAACCGGATCCCAAACCAATGGTGCACATGCGCTCCAGTATCCTGAAGGAGCAAATGGCGTATGAACCAATTATTGGTCACCGGCTTCCATGGGACTGCATCTCCTTACGACGCTCCACTGCCTTGTGGATCAGACCTTCAGGTCAAAGGCTCGGGGTGTGGCCTTCTAAGAAAACCACCTGCTTCGGTTTGGGCACCTGGGCAGTATCACAGCCCTCACACATATCGAATGAGATTTGTGTGGCGCCTATGTATTCGGTCCCTCCTTGTACCAATATTTATGTGTTAAAATAAATAAATAATTAATTATCATTTACTTTCTACTTAAATGCTCAATTTATTTGAAACTATCAAGTTCAACCTTGGCGTTGATATCGAAAAACTTAAAAAATCAAATGTTTCATATTCTTTGATTAGTTAATCATTGATACACAATATTCATCTCATTGTTTTACAATGAACATTTGGCGGCCTGCTTGAATATCTGGGCTACCTGTTCCTACGATCTATATATTTCAAGTTATCTGTTTCGTTGTTTGTTTTAGCACATCATTATGTCTATTGTGCGCACAATCTATTCAGGCGCGTTTATGAAAAGTTTGCAATCTTTCGCTATACGGGATACAAAAAGATACAATCAGCGACATCATGGTGGCTGGCAATATGCATTGAAATGAATGAACATTAATAAAATGTGGATTACCGAACTCCTAACATCTAACTGGTCATCATTCAAAATCTATCGTCACAATCTATCATGGTATAAGAAAAGGAAACTTGTTGAAATACTTTGTGCTGAGAATTCTATGTTGTACCAAAAATATAATGTTGAATAAAGCTTCTAATAATAATAAATATATATTGGCCTATCTATTGAAGCACAGAATATTGATTATTAATTGATATTAACATCTAAAAAAAAATAAATATCTACCCATAGAATGAATTATCACTAACGTATATACTGACTATGTATCTTATTAAATAAGTGTTTTATTTCCTTTATCTAAATAATCTAATGACGCCAAGAATTTGTAAAACTATTCTTTTTCTTTTCTTTTTGTTTAATGGGAAAAAATCTCCCAAACCAACCGAATAGTTGTACATTGAAGTAAGAAAAACAAACATGATGTGTCGAAAAATGCTAATTGTATTTTGTTATACATGAATGAATACAATGGGAACATATATATAATTGGGAAGAGATTCTAGTTGTGAATCCATTGAAGAAGCACACAAATATATATATAACAAGTAATTATTAAATACATGGCATAAAGTACAACTTAAAAAGAGAAAACAAAAATAGAATAATACTTTTTTTCCTTTTATATACTAAATCAGATGATATAGTAAGTAGTATGTCCATACAAGTATGTTATTAATTTAAATGTTAAATGAAGTAAATGTGAATATTGTCGTAAAGTATTTATTTGTTTAATATAAAATAAGTGTTTTACTGGAATTGATTAAAAAGCTTTTAAAAATATATTCTATGGTTTATTGAAATATCATGTTTTAATGCCTAAATTCTTTATTCATGTAACTAATGGAAATGACCATGTAGGTTATGATGTTATTTAAGTATATAAGTAGACTGTGGTAACCAATGGTTGAAGATACTGGGTGACATAGCTCAGAATTGATTACAATGGAGTACGTGTATACACTCTTTGTCTTCTTTTAAATTATGTTATTTATTTATTATTTTTATTTGAACACATAAATATTGGTACAATAGGGCAGAAATATATATGTGCCACACCATATTTGTGTGTGTGGACTGTGATACTGCCCGGGTGCCCAGACAGAAGCAGGTGGTTTTCTTAGGAGGCCACATCCTGAGCCTTTACCTGAAGGTCTAATCCACAAGGCAGTGGAGCAACGTGAGGAGATACAATCCTATGGTAGCCGGTGACCAACAATTGGTTCATACGCCATTTTTTCCCTCACGATACTGGAGCCCATGTGCACCACTTGTTTGGGATCCGGTTAAGGCGCCGGACATTCGCTTTCCGTCCTCTCATCTTTGTAAACAACAGTAATACCACGAGAAGGCAGTGATCAGTACTTCCTTGGCAGAAGCTGTATACGCGTGACCATGTGAAGGAATTTCGAGAGGGCGGGCGGGCTCACCCCACTCTCGGCTGTACCAGGGCATTTGGGGGCCGTCCAGTGCTTCTAAGCTTTCCATAGTGGTCTAGCTTCAAATGACTCATGATCTTAACCATTGAAATCACTATAATATCTACAAAACCTATCTTAAATTATGAGATTAAAATCGCTTCATATCTTTCTTTCTACCAGATAGTTTTTTTCTTCCTGTAATATATCCTTATATGCAATCTTTCTTTTATTTATTACCACGATTGAATTAACTACTTCTATGAATTCGGTGTTTATTTTGTTGTGCTAATGAGGTATAGCAACTTGGACCGATGGCACATATGTGCCTAGTCCTATGTTGTAGATGACTGACTGACTCAGAGATTTCATTCAATTTTCTTTTAAAGTAATTTCGATGGTGAATATTGGCATTCATTAGAAAAATAACTAGAAATTGAAGAGTTGTGGTATTCGATAGCTTTTCTGTTGTAGTATCGAAACTTTTAAACAGTTAACATTCATAAATTAACAAATAACTAAAAAGAGAAATTTTCAAGTATCATGGAGTACATTTTAATTTAATTTTTATGATAAAGTATGATAAGAATGATCTTGTAAATAGACTTTATCCTAGAGATATTGTGATCCTACTGACTACAGTTGTAGTGTGTGCTACTTATATTGACATAAGCAGTAGAGGATGTTAGTCGTGGACAGAAGGTCTGGCAGCAGAGAGACAAGAGGATCGAACAGTAAAGAATGGAAACAGGATGCAATTCGTATGAAAATGATAGAACAATGAAGTCTGAGTCATTTTGAGACAATTGGTGGACATTTTGCAAATTAGGCATTTATTTTATGATTGTTAGATTTTATTAACAAGTCCTGTAATTTTGTGTTAAATCCATTCGATTGTCCCTACCTGTGTTCTGTTCACTACACAGTATTCTACTTTAAACGATTAGATTGAAGATTGAAACGTGACTTGATTTTTTTTCATAACTACTATCACTATAAAACGTGTGAATTCGAAGATGAGAGTAAGTAAAGTTTTAAGTAATGGGTGAAATAGTTGAACTATATTTTCATAATTGATTGATCATTGAGTAATCATTAATTTCATATTTGCCTAGTTCTTTTGCATTGATCGAATTTTATTGATCAAGTTGAAATGTGGCCGCTTTCCTAATGAACTCAACCTTGAGTATATTATGTTGAGGTGTGTGGTAGTTGGAAATTGTCATCAGGATATCCTAGATCTCTGTTTCTTTCTATTTGGCACTCGTTAGCAAAGTATACGTATGATCTTGATGGAAGTGATGCTATTTGTGGGATCGCAACCACCTAACATCTTAAAGTAGTGAAGATGTTGAAATACGTTGTAGCTTGATCGACAGATTTCGGTCAGTATTAATGGACCATAAAAACATGGCATTGATCACTATACAATGATCAATCGGTTACAAATACTCAGTTCTACAGGTCAATCATGGCCAGAATAGCTCAGTGAGAATTTCCCACACAGTGAAAATGATTTAAGCGGGTTACAAAACGACCATATAGACTTGTAAGTAATAAAGGAGGTAACTGAACTATAATGCCCTTTAATGCAATGAATATTGTTACGAACAAACAGAAAATTGTGGTTGACATTTTCATGGTTTCTCTAAAAAGTAAGTTGTTTCATTACAGAACGAAATATAATTACGTAAATAAGTATACAATGATCATATGCCGACACTCAATGAGAATTCTAAATAAACTAGCAAGTAAACGAACAAAGTAAACAAGAGTCGATTAAACGATTACATATCGCCCAATGTCTCCAACCGTTAGATGTGATAAACACACAGACTTCAAACAGGTAGTTTTCATACACTAATATTACTCAGTTCAATAGTGAATGACTTTATAGACTGATGATATTTCTTGGTTTGGCTGGCACTACTTTTCTTTCAGTCGATTTCCATGTTAACCAACGCCATGGTTTAAAGGGGGCGGTAACTGGCATACATAATACACATGAAAATCACCTCAGTCAACGAAGTTAACTTAGTTCATCAACCAACTTCTAGTCTTTATCTAGTATCCCAATCTCAGTATTTCTTTGTTAATCAATAAAATAAGGACTTCGATTTAGATCAGTCTATTTCAGTTTTATCGATCCGGTACTATTCCTAGCCTTGATACAAATAATGTGACAAAAAGCGTAGTTAGCACGCAAATATATACTATTGATTTCTCTGTTTGAGTCGATTCAATTCAAAACACAGTCATTTTTGTGATGACAGACTTTACTTTGCTTTACACTCTACAAAAATGTAACACATGATTTACACATCATGAATACGATGCCTAACTACATTGTGTTGGAACATAAAAACAACAGTAATAATATAAATTATGCTGTGAGAAATGGAGGATAAGTTTATTGATTTCATTATTTTCGAAACAATTTTCATATGTAATTAAATGTCTATTGGATAGTTCGTTACGTAATTACATTGAATGTTATTTGAAATTAAAGTATTAGTTAGACAGATTATCTACAAAATATATCAGCGATTAGATAGTGTATTTTGATTGGATTCATTTAAATTTATTGTGAATTCAGTGATAATAATATTCAGTATGGGGTTGTGGAGATTACGAAGTTTTTGATTGAGATCGTGAACCGATTGATGCTAGACCACCATTGGAAATCTGGAAGCACTGGACGGCCGTTTCGTCCTATTGTGGACTCCTCAGCAATGCGCATCCACGATCTCACTCGGGGTATCAGTGGTCTAGGTTCATTACGTAAATCACTGTTTTCAATAATATACTAAGCTTTTTATTAAACTGTTATTAATTTAAAAATTGATATTATAAGTACAGAGAATAACTTTAAATCAAATATTACCTTTCTTAATAATTCCAAATCTTTCAGATAAAATGCTGTGTAGAATAGGGAATAAAATGAATTCACAAATTGAAGCTATTATGGGAAAATGAGAGAGAAAAAAAGGAAAAAAGTGCAAAAAATTATCTGAGTATAGGATTGTTTGCGCAAAAATACAATGAGAATGGTAATGTTGCTCGAAAAAGGAAAATAACGACGTATTCAACTCTCTTCCTCCCTCATACACACACACACCTGAAAAAGTCAGTGTGAAACTATTCGCTAACGTTCGTTATTTTCAAGGGTTTTAGATCCTACATATTTTATTGAACATAACCAAGTTATAGAGTGGTTATCATAAATGTCTATTGGATGGTAAACCAGTGCTCAATATTTAAATTAACCAATACAAGGCGTATAAAGTATAAATACCCCTGTTCTGGTGAACAGGAATCCATGTGAATTCAGCAGCAACATGATATGTAACCAATCGAAAATTAATCTATAAATGAATGAATAGACCAATATGAGGATATAAGTTAAATACTACGAACATATTGTTGTACTCGGATTCCAATAATACTGTTTATGCGATGGCTTATTACACTACTTGGTGTCCTAAATCTAAGTAAGCAGATCAGAGTTTGAATCCGCAACCCACAAATTGAAGGCTAATAAGTACATTAATTACTAATTCAACATAAGAAAACTTCAAAATAAATGATAGCCTTAGAAATAGTAAACAAACTATTCAATTATGATAGAATTGACATTTCTGACTAGGTAAAATAACACTTTGAGTTTATTTCCCTTAGAAAACTTACAGACAATACTCTGTATAGTAAGCAAACCATAACTTAACAGAACAGTAAAAAATAAGTCAAGAAAAAATAGAATAAAATTGATTACATTAATCTCAAACTTAACGAGAAGAAAGAGAAAGACCTCAGTCTTTTTATTTACAAACATGATTTACCGATAAAGGACCAAGACATATTTTTAGTGCATATTAATACGTTCTGGACAGTTAAGAATCATAACTTTTTCAAATTTGAAATATTATCATTTTCAATAAAGAAAACACCTTAACAAAAAAATTTATAAATGGTGAAGATTATATTATTAGAAACAAAAATTTATACACACATACAGTAAGAATAACTGTAAATAGTGGGAGATATTTTACAGTGAAACCTGATGGTTACAATGTTTCTTAATTAAATCACAGATTAATTGTTTCTATGACATAACCATATCCCTTTTTTTAGCCAAACAAGTTTATTTATCGCAATATCTATCGATCATCAAATTGATTATCCAATTATATCTTCGTATCGATTAATATTGCCAAAAAAAATATGTAAACACGAGAACAATACCACTAAGCAACAGTTATTATTTGTTAATTCAAAGGTGTATATTATAATTCAGTATCATATAGGATAAAATTATTATCATTTGTAAATCCAAAGATTATGGACTCAGGTTAATCAATGAATTTCTGATACTTACAGGAGCACTGATACAATAAGTTGACAACTAATAAACCAAAATGAATTATAAGTAACTGTTACGACATGTAATTTCCGAAAAGTGATACTGATACGCACTCTTCCTATAGATAAGCTTGAGTGAGGAAAGAAGTTTATTTGGGTTAAACCGGTTCATGTGTAGATGTACTTATTTATATTATATCTTAGCTGTTTACATCTCATCCCTCGCATAAAATATCCCCTCCTTGACCAATTACGTGCATTTATCATTTTGACGATTGCTGTTTAGCTCAGTGTATCAATAACAATACTCTCCTCCTCGAAATAGCAAAGTGGTCAATTAAACTCTTGTACAAAAGATTTCAGTTTATTCATTAGCACAAATTTAGTTGTTAAAAACAATCAAATATCACATAGATCAAGATAGAATTGATCACACTTATAAAACATTGTTCTAAAACATGAATTCATTATGGGATTTATATTAAGTGACTGCTTATTTCATTGAGCAGTAATATTTAAATTAAGATTAAAAATTTAATTACCTACTGTAATTCCAAGTTTATTTTTATATTCTGTAAAATTAACTAGTATTTCGTAGTGTGAATGTGTGAAAGTACATAGTTTGGTTTTCTAGGTGAAACGACAAGTTTGACTATTATTATTATTGTTATTATGAAAAAATATTCATATCTAAGCAATAATTTCTCATTTTATCACATTTTAGAAACATCCCAATTATCTAACTTCATAAGCGATGTACAAGTGGAACTCAAAACAACTTTCAACCATTATCAAAGTGAGAATTTTAAATACGAATGTCAAGGCAGTTCTACTGTACGGAGCTGAAACTTGGAGAACTACAAAAACCATCATCAAGAAGGTGCAAGTATTTATAAATAGTTGTCTACGCAAGATACTCAACATCCATTGGCCGGATACCATCAGCAACAGCCTTCTGTGGGAAAGAACAAACCAGCTTCCAGCTGAAAAGGAAATTAGGAAAAGACGATGGAAATGGATAGGACATACATTACGCAAATCATCAAACTGCATCACGAGGCAAGCCCTAACTTGAAATCCTGAAGGAAGGCGGAAAAGAGGAAGGCCGAAGAACACATTTCGTCGGGAAATAGAATCAGATATGAAAAGGATAAATAACAACTGGAAGGAGTTGGAAAGGATTGTCCGGGACAGGGTTGGATGGCGAATGCTGGTGGGCGGTCTATGCTTTTTCACGAGGAGTAACAGGCGTAAGTAAGTAAGTAAGTAATAAGCGATATACGTGGTATTATGATAAAATAATTTACGGAAGCAATTCCACTATGTGGTAACTTCATTTTCAGAAACAGTCAAGTTGTATTATGTGAAATAATATGTGTATTCAGTTATGTAATGAATCGAAGTCATAGAATGTAATTTCCGTTTATAAACAAGATAATTCAGTGAATGAATTCTTAAACCGATGATAGTAAATAAAGCAATATAAAACTAAATGGAAAAGACACAAATATAACATGCAGATGTTTCAGTTCCCTTAATCAGTAAACTACGACAGGATTGTACGCTCATGTAACGGTTCACCAAGTTTTAATGAATTAACAGAATGTCACTAATTTTCACGTAGAGCGTGTTGGTTAAAGTCCAGTAAATAAAAATATACTTCGTTAATGAGTTACTATTTATTCTTCACAAAAAAAATTACACCTACCAAAATCAACTTGACTACATAATGATTATTGTAGTCATCTTCTAAACGATGGTTTTCAAAATCTGTAAGCCAAACAGCTATTTTTTTATAACTAAAATCCATTATTGATATTGATAGAGCCAGGAAAATCTAAATAATACAAATGTGAATGAAGTATCCATTGATGTGATTTTAAATTAGATTATAAAAATAAACATCCAAATAAAATTTAGAATGAACCAGCACAAAGAAAAAACATGAACTACAAAATCTTTTAGTACGATGCCTTTTATATTGTATGTAAATATATATATATATATATATATATATATATATATGATATAACAGAGGAATGTAGCTAATCAATCAGTGGTTTAAAGTCAAGTACCTATGAGTTAACATTTTTGAAAAAAATGTTTAAACGATCGTTAATTAAACAAGAATTGATTATTGTAAATTCACTATCTATCAGATAACATCCTACTCTTGAAATAATGAATGCTACATATAACATTTCAGTGTGAATATTAAAATTTTCGTAACCAAACTTACATCAGAAGATAAATTTTAAGGGAGACTTCACTGACTTCTTTCTACTAAAAATATCACGTCTGGATTGATAATAACGTTATGAGTCTTTACAAGAAAAATGAAAAGCGCACAGTAGAGTAGTCCTGTGCTAGGATGAAACAGCTGTCCATCACTTTCAGGCTTTTGATTATCGTCCAACTTAGACTGGTTCATGATCTCAACAGTCAGTCAGTAACAACGTCGGACTTCCTATGTACATACATCAGTTCGAGTTGCCACACCATATTAGCACAGAGATGCAGTGGTCGATTCAAATCCCGTAGTGGAAGAGGTAATAAGAGTATAAGCAGTAATCGGGAAGATTTGCGTTTGGAGATGTTATTTAAAGAGTATAATACAGTGAAACAAATTTAGTAAGAGAAAAAAAAGAGACAAGGAGGAATAAGGAGATCAAAATTCGGGAGAACACAAAGAGTGGATGCACCTGCGCACACCATTGCAAACGATTTTGGCACAGTGTTCGGACGTTAAAAGCTCCTACGTGTAGTTTAGAGCGTGGTTTCAGGAGACCAGGAATAACGTTCCACGTACTCGAATCGTTTGCCCTAGCAGTGCGAGGTGATAAAGGGACGTAAGAATTGTTAGTCTTGGAGATAAGAGAGGTATTGGTAGGTGTAGGAAGAATTTGAATGTGACCAACTTGGCCTCGTATGCTGTTACGGGTATGAGGGCTGATATCACTTCCCGGCTACCCACACCGTGGAAGGGTATTTCTTGAGGAACCTGGAAAGGAAGTTGGATTAATGTTGGCCTTAACGACCTGGGAGCGTGACCGCAGAGCCCAAGAGACATCTGCTTGAGGCCGGTCGCGCACGGCCTTTTCGTGGAAGGTTTTTAATGTGTTAGCTCCGTTCTTCAAAGGGCTTTACCGCCGGAGACGGGAATCCGTGAGGTAAGGTGAGGTGTGACATTTCTAAGGTCGACCTTTTCTAACCCCTTCCTTCCTTGTGGGAAGGCAGCATCGCTGCAGATGTTGGTTGTTCGAGGGAAACATCTTACTGCTGTCACACCCCTCTACAGTCAGCAATACGACTTCACCCTCAGACCTTGAGTTGCTGATTTTAGTCTTACCGTTCTCCAATCGACCTGCCTGGCATGGTAGAACCTACAGGAACATATGTTTCAGCCAATACAGCTCGGTTGGGTCATCACGATAGTCAAGCCCGACTACCGCGTCAAGGTAGCAGCTTCGGTCGGGATTTTAAAGCCTTATCAATCTCAACTATGTATTACAGTAAATAATAGATACACATTTTTTTATTCCATTCGGTATTCTTTAACTAGTAGATCTGACAGTATCCTGATGAAACAGAAATTCAGTACTCATTTTATCAACTGTCAAAAAAATCATTTATTTATATGGTACTTAATTTCATATAAATAAATTCCATATAATAAACAAATAATTAAATAACTTACCTTTGGTAAAGTCACCAATATAAAATTTGGTATAATAGATGTATTATTATCAGCATAAATATTCATTTTATCTTGTAATCGAACATACATTAATGTGATATAAATAACAATAATTAATGAAAGTAAAACAATAGGTGTAGTAATAAAGCATAAAATTAATAAACGTTTCCATTTTGAATAAGTACGTATAGGTCTCCCGGTAATTGGGCATAAAGATAATTTACCCTAATTAAAAAAAAGAAAATCAATAGGAACATATAAATGAACATTTTCAAATGTTGAAATACAAGATTACAATTTCATTATATATATACATATAGATTATATAATAAAGGAATTGAATATCTCAAGTAGGATATCTATGTAGGCTATTCAAATGGCGAAGATATGATATCTAGAAATTTGGAGTAATATCTTAAAATATATACCATTTAAATATTCAGTGAATTTCCCACGTTTCTTGAGTTAAACCGTACTTCTTTTCAGTGTTGCTTTGTGCCAGTAATCACATAAGGAATCTTATATTCATTAAAAAGACAGAGGAAAACGTTACACAGTTTATTTAAGTCTGACAAAACAGCTTTCATAAATATGCATCAGGCTCAACTACTCATACTTCACATCAGTACAGAGAGATAAAATTAACATGAGGTTTTCGAGTAACTTTCAGTATCTCTGTCAATAACTCAAGAATTTACTACTATGTGTAAAATAACTACGAATACCCTTGTACAGCTTTAAGAAATGATCTAGTCGAAAAGAAACCTTTTTATCAATCTTTATGTAACTTACAAAAAAAAGATTAACAAACAGTATGAATCATAAAATAATTAATGAATAATCAAAAGTGAAAATGAATGTCAAAAAACAAAGAATGATTGACCTGGTTCTGTTCGTTAAGTAGAGGCGCACAGAATCCATGTCATCAATGGTTGCATATGACGTGTGTACAAAGTGGGGTATATCTATAAATAGTCTATAATTAATTAGTTTCTCTGAAAATTCAAGTCAAACACCTAGTTTGAATATGTTTGATAACTGGAAATATGTATTTCATCGAAGATGTTATTAACGATAAGATGCTAAAAACTCTTTATAAAATATAATTTGAAATTATATTTTCTTGGGGTACAATAAAGCCATTGAGTTGTATGCATTTGATTTATGCGAATTACTTTATTGGAAAATCCATTGAGATTTAAAACGAAAGATACTGGGCTTTAGATGTAATGTAAACATTAACACTGAAATTCATTTAAATCCAGCTCATGAGTCTTAAATAGAACGAAACGTAGATCTTCAATTCAACTGTTAGTCACAATCCAATTATTCTATAGGATTTTATAGTTTGGATAAATGGATGATGATAATAATATAATGGAGGATAAAACGAAAATGATAATACTGATACTAGTACTAATACTACTAATAATAATAACAGTAATAAAAACGTCAACAGTAAGTGATAACAAAAGTAGTAAATAATAATGTACAATAATTCTTATTATATATATAACATAAAGAAATTCTTACTTTAAATAATGGTCTAGGCTCTTCTAATAATGAAATTGGTGTATCCCATGAACCCCAGTGATAAGCTAAAAATGAACTAGTCCTTTTCCAATGTTCCAGATATAGTGATGTCCATATTAAATTGATAATAGCCATTAATAAATAATAAAATGAAGAATTTTTCTGTATTTAAATTAAAAATTAGGTGTGTAAGAGAGAAAAAAGGAGAATTATATTCTGTCGAAAAGAAACTTGAGATCAAATAGATTAACGGTTCTTTTTCTGACTAGGTGGCTTTGTGAAAATTATGTGAAAATCGAAACCAATGCTTACTATAAACTGACGCTTCAGTTAAAGAAAAGTTTTAAAAGTACATCCTAGTCTCAAACAACCTAACAATCTAATTTTACAGTCAACCACAATATGGAACTGAGAACCTTCAGATCTCCTGGCAAAAACAATAAAAGCTTAGTACCTAATAGTTAATATGGTCTCATTCTGCCACTTGATAAAACAGATCAGAAGTATACGGTCGCATTATTGAGTTGTGAACTACAATTTAATGGTTTCTTAGTGGTTCTTTATTCGATATCCCCATGTATGGTGAAAACCATCTTTGAATTGTTTTCTAAAACCAATAGATTTGTTAAAAGATACCATTTAGAATCTTAAAACAGTAATAATAGTACCAATAATTACTTATTTATGATACAAATGATGCGTACCACATATAGAAGACGTGTTGATAGGACCAAATATTGAAATACATTACATAACATTTAACTATGTAAGTGAGTAGCAGTTTATCTATCTTTACGAAAAATGATACAAAGAAAATCTCTGTACACAGAACATTTTAACAGAAAATAAATGGTCTACAAAAAAATGTTTCATCAATAAAGAAGTCCTAGCCAAATTTCTAACAAATTGTGAACAGTCGATAAAATGAAGCTTTCTATACATCAAGTTAATATAACAACATTAAACACGTTTATTTCACTAATTCATAGAACTCTTGTTATATCCTAGTGAAAATTAAACTACGGGTAATTCTCGAGACCTATTAATGGACTAGTATTATATATATATTCCTATTGTATAACTGTTCAGTAATTAGATTATGTATATCTATATTTCCCTTATTATAAGCTTCGTTTTGACCTATAGATCATTTTTATACGATTTACTGTTCCTAAATTATGTTCAGTTTATCAACTACCGTCTCCCACGTTCATAGCCACTTTTTGGCTTGATCTTGTGTAGATGTTATTTCCTATTTTATGGTATGATGAGGTCTATTTGGCTGGTATATAAACCATGTATGTTTGAAATAAATGATTCACATAGTGGGACATGTTATTGGTGTTCTGGACTCAACTGGACGGGCTAGGTGAACAAAGGACCAATAAGGACGTTAGGCTGCTCATACCGGTCGAACGTCATTGGTTTAGCATAGTACAAGAGTGAATGAGTAGTATTTCGATTGGCTTAAAGTCACAACAGAAGAAAACAAGTTAAGGGACATATAACTGCCATTCATTCAAAAACTAACCTTAGAAATTGTAGGACTTATCCTATCAAATTAATCTTGTCATTTAATCAATGAAAATCAAATTACACTAGAGCGTTTTAAATGGAGGATCAACTTGTCAATACTATTAAATATCAATAAGAAATACATAATACCAAAAATCAATAATAATAATAATAATAATAATAATAATAATAATAACTTACGTTAGGATTAACAAATAACCAAACAGCAAGTCCAACAACTGATGGAAATATTAATGAATATGTATAATGGCCAAGCCATGCAAAATAGAATGCAACTTTTGTACCAAAATATTCTTTAATTTCATCTAATGGTTGTAGGACAACCCAACGACGAATCCAAATACTAGTTAACTTATTTAATTCACTTGGTTCGTGTAATGGAAATATTTGTAAGATAATACCAGCGGATTGAAGAGATGGAACTAAAATTAAATACAGAGTATTTTATGACAATTTTCTAAATCTCCGAATTATTATAAATACTATTTTCATCGGTTAAATACGTAAAAGAATATGTAAATCTACAATGACTTTATGGTTAAAACATTTGAATTTCAATCATTGAATTATAGTCTCGAATAGCATTACAACTGCTTCAGTTTGACCCACCAGGAAGTGCTGTTAACCCTAATACATATATAAACGTGTTATTCGGAACACGAATTGATTTCAGTTAAACAACTGTTAAGAAACTGGAAACATTAAACAGTTGCTCAGTTCTAGCATGGGACCATTTAGCGATACTGAGTGAAAATCTTCCAGTGTTTTCGATGAGTACCTTCTTGATCCTCACTAGTGAATTGTTTCGAGGAAATTTTCCGAGTTCTAGAGAGAAGCCGTGACCAATGACATTCTACCCTGTCATGTGCGAGGAAATCACCCACCGAAAACAATGGAAGATGGTTACGCAACATCGCGGATTGACTGAAATTAGACTTCTACGTCATCAGATGCGAACTCGGTCGTCAAGAGGTTAGGTGTTTCCTTAGAGATCAAAGGTCCTGCGTTTGATACTCGGCAAGGAGTTGTAGATGCACAATGCAAGGACGAAATGCCTGTCCAATGTTTGCAGGTTTCCAATGACCGTCTAACTTAGATCGATTCGTGATTTCAATAACAATGAATGATCACCATAACCTTATAGTGATAATTAATTAAATCATAATCGGAGTCCTGCTGTGTAGCCGTGGAAGATGAGTTAATCATACAGAGAGTAAGACAGTAACTCATTGAAGAAAACACATAAAAGGAACATCTACTTCAAGTGGAATCAGATTATGAAAAAAACTACCTTCATCAGTAGTATATTTTTTTATTTATTACTGAATCTCACCTTTAAAACAAAGAGATTAGTGGATTCAATATATGGAGAAACATGCAAATAAAGGAATTGTAAAAACACTAAAATACCGAAAAATTGTACCTACTTGGTATGAGATAGTTAATGTCGAAAAAATATTTGTTAGTATTTATCATAAGAATTTTCAGTATGTATTTATTTCATTATTTATTTATTTGAACACATAGATATTGGTACAAGGAGGGACCGAATACATATGCGCCACACAAATCTCATTTGATATGTGTGAGGGGTGATACTGCCCGGGTGCTCAGACAGAAGCGGGTGGTTTTCTTAGGGGCCACACTCCGAGCCTTTGACCTGAAGGTCTGATCCACAAGGCAGTGGAGCAACGTAAGAGATGCAGTCTCATGATAGACCTTGACCAATAATTGGTTCATACGCCATTTGTTCCTTCAGGATACTGGAGCCCATGTGCACCATTGGTTTGTAATTAGGGTTTTCCAACTCACCTAGGTGGACTCTTCGTGTCCGCCAACCCGGTTAAGGCACCGAACATTCACTTTTCATCCTCTCAATTTCGTACACAACAGTAATGCCACGAGAAGGCAGTGAGTAGGACTTCCCTGGAAGAGGCTATAAACGCGTGGCCATGTGAGAGCATTTATAAAAGGAGAGCGGACTCTCCCCACTATCAGACGTACCAGGGTATTTGATGAGATTGTTGAATTTCAGTAAAATCATGACCATCGTTAAAAATATAAAGGCACTGTATGGCCGTCTCGTAATAGTATGGGACTCCTCAACAGCACGCATCTACGACTCCATATGTATATTATTATTATTATTTAGTTATCTCACTTAACATTTGTTTGAAGCACAGTTTGATGAGTCATATAATTCTTAAGCTCAAGTAATGATGAATTTCAATGGTTTAGACATTCATATTAGAACCATTCAGTTGTACTTTTAAAACTTAGCTTTCTATTTATAAAGTTTTGAAAAGCTGTATAAAATCATTAACATAAGGATATTCAGTATGTCTAAAAACAGTATGCTTTTCAATTAAACTAAGTAATATTACACTATAAAGCCAATAATATTAATCTCTGAATCACTCAATTTGGCTTTTGGTAACGAATATTTTAACTTGTTGCGATGCGCTTTTTTTTAAAAAAAAGGGATAATAAACGAATTAGGGTAACATACTTAATTCAAAATAAGCTACATTGTAATGAAAAGTGATTCATCTTAATATCTGTCAAAAATCTTCACAGATAACATTTATGTTTCAAACAAAAACTTATGAACAAAGTATATTCCTTTGGAAAATCTCCTGTCAGATTTTATAGTTATAAATTCAGACTAATTTTTCAAATGAATAATCAGTTTTGAGGTGTTGTCTTCTATCTTCCCATTGTTATTTTAGGACTTAGTAGGTAAGTGGATAACGCGATGGTGTTTGAAGTGAACGGTACTAGGTTCGAGTCTCAAAGTGAACATCAACTCTGAGATGCAGGTATCTCCAGCTGACGAGTCCCAAATAGGACGAAACATACGCCCGGGTTTCCACTGCTAGCCACCATCCATATTTGCTTATAATATTGAATAAGGTATTTTAGATTGACATAAAAACAAATCATTTATAATAGAAAAATATGCCTAGGAGAAAACTATTTCTGATATAAATTAAATCACGGAACTTACTCATACATTGATCATTAGCAAATTTAATGGTACACATATCAGAATCTTCACGACAAGCACGTAAACTCATCAGAAAATGATGAACAATATTACTACGTTCACTGGTTGACAGAAAAAGTTTCTCATCCATTACATTATCGAATAAACTGAATTCATCAACTGAAAATTCACGTAAGCCACCACCATGTTCAGGTAATAGAGTCTTTTTAATTCTTAATTCTTCAGCACCTGTAAGTAGACTTTATTTTCAAAAGATAAACATTGTGAAAACATACTACTACTAGCTTTTCATAAATAAAGTAGTATGAAGTTTAGTACAACAATACGTTAGTGCATAAAATCATCAGAAGGAAAGATGGTGTACTTCTTTCGGTGATAAGACGTTTATTAATAAGTGTAAATAAATTATGATTTAACCGATAAGGTGTTTCACTCATTGAAGTTTGAATTCAACCACAGCATGTGGAGGTCCGATGCAGCTAGGCAATTTAGATTTCGTAAATGACCTAGCCTTTCTATTTAGTACACACTAACAAAGGCATGTCAAGACAACCATTGTATCAGAAGCTTCTACAACAGTAGACCTCGAAATACCCAAGGTTAAAAGCAACGTCTTCAAATGCAACAAATAGAACGCCAACCCAATCACACTTAATGGTGAAGCTCTGGAATAGGTGGAAACTTTCACATACATGAACAGCATCATCAATAAACAAGGAGGATTTGATGAAGACGTAAAGGTGAGAATCGACGAAGCAAGGGTCGTATTCCTACAATTGACGAACATATAGAACTCAAAACCACTCTCAAACAACATCAAAGTAAGAATCTTCAATACAAACGTACAGACAGTTCTACTGTATGGAGCTGAAACTTGGAGAACTACCATAACTATCATCAAAAAGATACAGGTATTTCTAAGCAGTTGTCGACGCAAGATACTCAATGTCCACTGACCGGATACCATCAGCAACAGTCTACTGTGAGAGAGAAAAAAGAGTTTCCAAATGAAGAGGAGATTGGGAAGACGGTGGAGGTGGATAGGACATAAATTACAAAAAGCATCAAACTGCATCACGAAGCAAGCGTTTACCTAGAATCTACCCAGGCGGCCTAATTTGCCCCCAAATGCCCTGGTACAGCAGAGAGTGAGGAGAGTCCGCTCTCCCTCTCGAAATGCTCTCACACTGCCACGCGTATACAACCTCTGCCAGTAAAGTCCTACTAACTGCCTTCTAGTGGCATTACTGTTGTTTACGAAAATGAGAGGACGAAAAGCGAATGCCCGGCGCTTTAACCGGATCCCAAACCAATGGTGCACATGGGCTCCAGTATCCTGAGGGAATAAATGGTGTATGAACCAGTCGTTGGTCACCGGCTTCCATGGGGCTGCATCTACTTACGATACTCCACTGCCTTGTGGATTAGACCTTTGGGTCGAAGGCTCGGGATGTGGCCTCCTAAGAAAACCACCTGTTTCGGTTTGGGCACCTGGGCAGTATCACAGCCCTCACACATGTCGAATGAGATTTTTGTGGCGTCTATGTATTTGGTGCCTCCTTGTACCAATATCTATGTGTTAAAATAAATAAATAATAATAAATAGAATCTTGAAGGGCAACGGAAAAGTGCAAGGTCAACGAACACACCACATCGGGAATTGGAAGCAGACATCAAAAGGATGGATAGCAACTGAAACGAGTGGAAAGGAGTGTCCAGAACAGAGTTGGATGGAGAATACTGGCGGGCAGCCTATGCTACTCCACGATGGGTAACAGATGTAATTAAGTAAAGTTAGGATTTCAATTCATTTGGTTTTTGTGAATTTACGCATTGTTACACTATGTAGTATTGATGGTCTAAAAGTGTTTAGTGATTAAACAATATATTCCTAATAACAACTACTTTAGCTCCATAAAGTTACGATAGTCCATAAAAATTGACTTAAAATGTGACTTTTTACAGATAAAGAATTGAACACAAGCATAAGCCTCAACTTTAATACTCATTAACACGTTTCTGAGGCGCCCATAATTAATCACTTGTTTTACAATATATTGTTTGGCTTTACAACCTATGATCTTGAAAATAATCACATCATCTTTAAGGGAGGTTTAGATTTAGTGAAGTTTTTTTCAGATTTTCCTGCACTGAAGCTTTCATGCTGAATGTTTTTAAATGACATTTTTTCAGTATAAGAGAAACATTTAGAAGAGCTTAACCATTCGTATTTGTAAATGTCTATTCTTTTATATTAAATTATCTAAATCAATGAAACATAAGGCGCAAAAACCTTGAGAATCAGTGCTACTAACAGAGAGTATTTGTTATTTCTTCCAGGTGATATACCCACACTAAGCACAATTCTAATCGTTTGAAAATATTCTTACCTTTTACATATGAACAAGCGAATTAACAAAACTTAAAACACTACATTTTCATTAAAATAATAATTAATTTTAGAATCATTTTTAAGACAATTATTAGTTTGAAAGTAAATAAGAATAATAATAACTTAAAACTGTTAAAAAGACTGAATTTATTAAAATCTTGTGTTGCCCAGGTGACAGTGGTTTATATCATGTGAACAATAAATTCAATATTTATTCTACAACTCAATAATGTAACCATTAATTACGTGTTTATTGTACTTATATATGCAATATGAAGAATTCAAAGCAATTGAACACAGTTTATGGTCAATTAATAAAAAATAAGTGGAAGAATGAATTAACTAAATAATGTAGACAATTAGAAAAATATTTACCTAAATACATGTACCCCTAGTTATACAACTTGATTGTATCACTAATCTTTACTTTTTTTTAGAAACAGAAACATAAAACTGAACTATATAAAGCAGATAATTTAACAATGTATAGTTTATATCAATAATCAGAAGTATAGCAACATGGATATAAATAAAATGATAGAGAAGACTTGAAGCTCAGATGTATGCAATTGGCAGTACTGTATTCTCTGAGCAAGATGATTTGATTTTGAAACTTTCAATGTCGTTCCGGACATATTCCAAACCTAATGCATGTGAAAGTACGCTTCCCAAATATTCATGCAGTAGAGCCACTACAATAGAATTCATTTAACAACTGACTTGCTATTATATTTTTAACCATAAAACAGAACTTTCTCAGGTGAATGAGTGCATTTGTAAATCATACAAAACAAACTGATAAATAGTGTGAATAAACTCCAGCAAATCCCCATTGAAAATAGCCATCCCTTAGTTTTATTGACAGGAAATTGAAGTTAAGAACAACAACATGAAAGATCTCGTACAGTCAGTACAAGATTCTTCCCATGAACATTAGTTTTTAATCGGATATTATATGAGAGATCTTGAAAAATAGACTTCCGAAATCTTTAAAAGAAAGCATTAAATCCTGCTGAGCTTCATATTTTCTTTTCAATTGGCCTATGACTAATATGTAGAAGATGAAATACTGTTTTGAGCCACATAAATGTCTAACCACAGATTTGTGGAAGAGATTACATCAAATGCACGAGTGAAGTGTTTTCTAAATGCATATCTAATCATTACTCTGTTTCTCTGTCGGTAAAAGAATACAAGTTAGTCAATGGTTCAATATTTGAACACCTTATTAATACTGATTACTTTGTCACACCTTATGATACAGTACTGCTAAAATTTTTAACAAACTACTATATACATTGAATAATCGTAAAATAGGTTTTACAGATTGGATCAACTATATTGCCAAACAGATTATTTTCTACTTTAAACCATTTTCATTTCAAATGATAAGTTGGACCATTTTTACATACTTAACGATTTAGTTGGAATGGAAATAAACACTATTTTTAGAAAAGCTGATTCGTATAACGAATCCTTCAGATTATGACAATAAGCATAAATGACATAATAACAGATGAACCAAAAGAGAAACAAGAATTCGAGACTTTTATTTATGCATCAATAAATTTTTGTTCAATATAGATCATTTGGATACAGTTCTGTGATCAATTAACATACAAATTCTTATGAGATGCATTTCTTAGTTTTTGCTCACTTTCAAGACAGTGAATTCATTTTGATCTTGATAGTCAAAATGTCTTGATGTACTCTGAACAACAATATTGACTTCTCATTTACATATTACTATCAATCCATATTACTTATATGAATCTCATTGTGAGGAAACCGACTATATTGATCTTACATCAGACAAAATAAATGAATAACAGTTAAAAAGTGGTTTAATAAATATTGTGCATGCTCACTGATGAACTACTCAACAATTTTATTATTAGTTCAAACTGAACTTAATATTGTTTAATTAGGTAATATTATCATATCTTACATAAAGTTTAATTTCAAGCTTAATAAACGAACATTTACTCAGTTATTTAATTGCATCATTAATCATCAACAATTCTTTTTATCTACCGAAAAAAAAAACAAAGATAATTATATCTTCCATAGAAATCTTATTTAGAAAACTAGTGTAATCACGAGATTTAACCATTTTAATGATCACGTTTACTAATTTAGTAGTTATTAAGGTTTAAAACAGTTTGAGAATCAAATTTATTCACATATTGGTTGACTAATTACTGAAACAAATCAAGATTAGAAAAATCATCTTTCTTATTTGAAAGAGTTAAGTACACTTGTGGATTAATACCCGAATGTATTTGATCACAAAATATGTTTACATAATAATAAATGAATAGTTAAATCTGCTTCCTAAATTTTGGCGCAAAGGATTTGTGTATACTTGAAGCCTTATATGTATTTGTGGTCTGATATTTTGAAAGAATGACTACTAAGTAATAACCGATGTTTAGCTTTTGTTTCACATATTATAATTTTTCAAGATACTAAGTGCTGCAAATGTAACAACAAAAATGATTTACAATTTAGTCAATGAATTTTTAGGCTCTAGATGATTTCTATTTGTTATAAATATTGTATGATAGTAAAATGTTATTCTGCTTTTTTTTTATAGACAAGAATGTAAAAATACTGCATTGTTTTTTTTACAAAAACAATCAAGAGATCAGTTTTGTTGATCTTTTTTTCGCTCTTGAATAACCTATAAAATAATCAAAAGTATATTACAGCGGTTTTATCACATTTATGTAAATGAAAAAGTGTTCGACACTCAGTCATTTGGTTGGAATCTATAAAATAGTTCCTACAAGTTGTGTTAGTTTGTTAAACAATCACTTATTTTAATTTATTTTTGCATCGATTGCTTGAATCTTCTCATTGATATTTAATATTGCAACTGGTCAGTCTCTTACTGGCATGTGTGTATCCTGTGCAGATTGCCTCGATATTGCCATAAATGACAAGCATTATAGGCAGAAGTAGATGGTGGCTAGCAGTGGAACCCAGGACGCGCGTTTCGTCCTGTTCGATACTCATCATCTGGATGTACCTGTATCCAGAGTTGATGTTCACTCTGAAATTCGAACCCAGTACCGTTCGTTTCAAACACCATCGCGTTATTCACTCAGCTACTGAGTACAAATAGCCACTAATTATACAAAACTATCAACCTTTCTGGTGCTTTATTAACCGATATATTTTGTTC
Source organism: Schistosoma margrebowiei (assembly GCA_944470205.2). Lineage (NCBI taxonomy): Eukaryota > Metazoa > Platyhelminthes > Trematoda > Strigeidida > Schistosomatidae > Schistosoma > Schistosoma margrebowiei. Next base: position 33,094,725 of record OX104026.1, on the reverse strand, counting down.
AGCATATTTATCACTAACTGAAAATTTGTAAAAACGTTGAACTCCAGAATAATAGTGTCTTGTTTAAAGTTCCCCGAAGGATCAGAACAGTACAAGGAAAAGAATTCAGTAAAAGTTATACAAAGTAACTAAACAAAAAGGTAATGGGATATGGGAAAAGTGTAACTAGAGTGAATTGGTGATCAATGTCGGAAGAAGAACAAAAAACTATACATTTACTGCTACTACTATCAAATTTAAATGTACATCTCTTCCGACTTAAAAAAAATTGATTTTCGCCATTTTAGAAAATATGAGAAAGTTCGAATCTATAAACTAAACTCAATTCAATAAATAATACCATTTCATGGACCAGCCTTTTGTTTTATATTGACTACAATGAAATTTTGGTGGGTTTTTTCTCTGAGCTGGATGGTTTGGTCGTGGAGCTTTCATCGTTCTTCTGAACGACATCATCAGCACAAACTTCAAATAGAAGTTTGAATTGAAGTTTGTGCTGATGATGTCGTTCAGAAGAACGATGAAAGCTCCACGACCAAACCATCCAGCTCAGAGAACAAAACTCCACCAAAATCATCCACCTGAGCTACAAATCTTCTCCACCACTACAATGAAATATAACACATCAAGCCTAAACAGTGATATAGTCCAATTAACTTAGCTTATGCCAAAATGCCATCTCCCCAATCAGTTTATATTAATCACATTAAATCAAGATAATTTAATTCTTAATTCTACAAAAGCAAGGAAATATTTTGAAAGGATTAATGATCAATTATCAATTTATATTGATTGATATCTTATAAATCAAACTCCACAGACCAACTTGTTATCTTATGTATATTAAAAACAATTTATTAAAATGGCATCAGAAATGAGAATTATTGTTTTTACGTTTTAAATTCAGGCAGAAACTTTAATATTTTTGAAAAATTCGATTAAAATGATTGCATTCACTTTAAGCTATAAGCTAATTAACATTGACTCACGAAAACATTTATTAAATAATAACTGTAAGTCTGTACTTAAATTCATATATGTCCCCATAAAAATAAAATAAAGCATAACTGTAATGAGTTAGGTATGATAGATAAAAGCGAACGGATCACGTGAAATGAACTGGGTGAACTACAGTAGACTTTAATCATGAAATTCGTCACCTGTCCTGATGAAAGTAAGTATTTGATTTAAAACCAAACATTAAGCCTAATATTAAGTTTTGGGAGTGATTATGTATATAATTAGATCAACTTCAATGGAAAAATACAGTGTTACCAAGACGACAGCGTCATATAAGGGAATTATCAATATACGGATATAAATTTTACACCTAGATATCAACTATACGAGGTACTTAAGAAATAAATCCAACTTACCCCCTATACGAAGCAGTTAAATAAAGCGCATACTGCCTTGATGTGCGATGAAACTGTTTATGTATAACCAGTTGAGGTACACGATTATTAATAATTTTTATCAGCCAGTCAACAATCTCTTCAGAAAGTTCTGTTTTAAATATTACTACAACATCACAGTCTGTAGATGGTACAGTTGACAGACGTCGCCACTTTTGTGTACGATTTATAACATTTTTGCTTGTTTGAGTTACTTGTTTTTGTAAATCAGCTAACTTCTCTATAATGTAAAAGGTAAAAAGAAAATTACCCGTCAAAATGTAGGGTTGATCAGAAGAAACGAGACATAAATAAAGAGTTATTGGAAGAGTTATTTATATGTGAACCAAGGAACTTTGATCCAAAGGTTAATAAATAGAATGGATATCATTCGAAAGGCAATTTTCCTCATCGTTTAAACGCAGTCAAACATCTACTACAAAATTTGAAAGATAAGGTGAGTATTTAAATAATACTTGGAGACATACATTATTGATGGAAATCAGGAACTTAACGTTTCAGTCCGAGCACTCCAGTCTTTAAACTACTGACCGACAGTATCAAGAGTTTTATTTTAAAGGATCAACTTGACTAGCACGTGGTCTATCTTCCAAATATTTATTTCTATTTTTCATATACCCTTTTATTTAGCTGTCTGAATTTTTAATACATTCAAATAACATTTCAATCAAAAAGTACCAACGTGAAGAACAAGATACGACAGTTAGTCACAAAAATTTGAAGTTATATCTAATAGAATGAGAAGTTGTATGCATGATCACAAAAATAGGCGAATGAAAATAAAGGAAATTTTTAGATTCGGAGAAATATTGATAATTAGTGCAGTTGCATATATTTCCGAAGCCTCATGCTTCTTTTTATGTTCAAAAAAATTTGGCGACAAACGTAATGGATTTATAACAAATAGTTTTGAAAGGTTGCATAGTGAAGAGGATGATCTAGGAAGAATAAAGTGTGGGAACCACAGATGAAGGGTTATACCTTGGAATTTGTATTGAGATGACCTAGATAAAATAAAAGGTTAGAATTTAGACAAGAAAAGCAGATATTAAAGTAGGAAGGTAGAGGGTTAAGGACCGCTGATGATTTATCAGTATTAAAAGTAGTATGAGGTATTTATTGTATCTGTACGAAATGAGCGAGCAAAGTGCTTCGGGCGTCATTAAGTTTATCATAAACAATTGAATACCCGTAGCTAAATTGATTAAGTCAAGTATGGATGTCTGAAATCAGCATATGGAGAGGGTAGTTAGACGTAATGGAAGAGGGATGGATAACAATACCAATTTTTATGAAGAAAGAAGACATTCGGTGGTCCGGTGATATGCAAACAATCCTTTGAAAAGACCTATGGCCGAACACAAGGGACCTATGCATGTTCTATGCCTTTCGAACCCAACATCTATATTCACAAAGCTATACAAACTGAAGTGTTATCCAATATGCATTGACTTCTATCGGTTGAAAGATATCTTGTCTGAGTCGACAATGGCTTATATTAGCAAATATCAAGCGAGTTGACTTTGTGTGTGACAAGATTTTACCAGTTATCAGTTCATCAAGGCAGTTGGGTACATAACACATGAGTTGTCAATGCACCCGACTACTTCAATTCTGATAAGACTAGTGATGGAAAGCAAATGAATCCAAAACATCCTTGCATCATTAGTCGACGTGTTTGAAAAGTTCCATATTTATTCATCTGACGTCACATAGACAATAAAAATAACCAGAATGACTTAACATTCGTGCATCTTAAGATTCATCAGTGATTCATCGTAATCTCCTAAATATAGGTATAGGATTAGTTTTGAATGGACAAATCGGACTGAATTCCAGTTAACACCGTGATAAAGTGAGGTAATAAGCACCCAGGAGGGCAAAGACACATTGTGAAAATTACTCACATTTTTTTCTTATGCTCTCACTGATACCCTTAAAGATAGATAAGCGGGGCTAATGGTCAAAAGATAATGAAGATGATGGCTAGCCCAACGTGATCCATTTTAGGGGCCCTTAATCTAACACCAATCGGATTGTATGCTGATTTTCACTGAAATACACATATTGCCAATCCTCGTATATAAGAACGGAATTAAACAAGTCAAATACGAGAATGGATTTTTGAATAGGTATATTTCGTACAATCGTTGATCGGAAAGCGAAGCGAATCGGAATAACACACAGTGAAGAAGGCATGTGAGCGAATATAATTTAATCAAGCATTAATCGATATTTATAGTCAGGTAAAAATAAGCTAAAGGCATGTGATGAGAAGAATAAGATGTGCACACACACGCTCATATAAAAACAGTTAAGGTTGATAAGCGAATAATTGGCAAGGTAAAAACGTGACTCAAGAAGAATGAATAAATTGGCCTGTCTGTAGGCTAAAATAAGTTATGGGGGATTAACATAGCGACCGATGTTACATAAGAACGATCTCGGACTGGTGATCATCAGTCTTGTGTTTCACCTCTTCGTTCCGGTGTTCGTCTTCCTATGCTAATGAGGTGTGGCAACTTGGACCGATGCATGTATGTGCCTAGTTCTACGTTGTAACTGACCGACCTCTTCGTTCGAGGCTGGTTAGTGTTGGGTCAGTCGTCAAGCGCAGAGTAACAGTCTGCTCGTCCTTGTCGCACGCTGGTTACATGTGACCGTCCTTGATTAACAGTCGGTCATAGGGCATAACAATTTCATTACGACTCCAAACAATGTTATTCGAAATATGTCACAATATTAGGTAATAAACTTACTATGGCACTCATCTAGAATTGTCATTTCTCAGAGATTCACCTTAAAATGCAGCATATTAAACGGTTTGTCGTTGTCACTCTGAGTAACAGATTGAAAAATACAGAAAATAAAGTAGCACCAGTCGCAATAAAAAATTTAAACTCATAGACAATTAGATGATAAACAATTTCGGTATATTGAGTAAGACTTCAATGTGTAAACAACAAAATTGCAAGAGCGATTTACTAATAAGCTTTATTTCTACGACAAGTACACAAATCCAAAAATAGAAATTATCTCATACGCCATCATGCTGAGTGAAAATAAGTCAGTCTGTATAGTCATACAATGGTTTAAATTATCATACCACAGACTACCACGAAAGTGATTAACGAAATACAAAAGTGCCGGACAATCTGCTATATATTTATTTATATGTCAGAGCTGAAATAAACTAGTTGGCTAGCGCTAGCCACTGAGATACACTTCTTCATAACTATCTCCAAGGAAAGTGTGAGTCGCAGCTTAATACATGACCTTGGGGTGTTAAACGTTTATTATCAGCTGAGGATACCACGTATACGTGGTATATATGGACTAAAGTTATTCGTTAAGTTGGCACAACAAAACATCTTTCATATTTGTTGATGAAACAACAATATCTGTAGCACTGCATGCAGAAAAAGCTACCATAACTTAATTACCTACAAGTGGACTTTAGCATACTTTGTATTTCGACCCTCCTGACAATTTTGTAAAGACGTCTTTAATGTGGTTGAGAGTAGACTAATAAAACTATCGTGTAATCGAATGAAACCATACACCTTTTAAAAATGCTGATCAAATAAACGACGAATACACCTTATAAGAATAATAATGTAAATTCCTCAATAACTACCAAGTGTAACTAAATATATTCACATAAAACCATACCAACTGCTACAAAGTCACCGCATTATTTGAAAAACTGCTAAGGTCGATTTCGGAACAAAGTTTTGTAACGTAGCTAATACAAACTTTAAAACTTTTACATCGTCAGCGTTTACTAACATTGAGGACTCAACTATACTTGGGAGTTCGTTTACCTAAAGTATAAAACGTAAATGACCTGTACAAAATCTTGAAGTAATCCATTAAGTACTGGTTTCCAGGATAAGCATTTGGAATCTATTATTGCTCACCAAGAATTCCTTAGTCTTAAGAAAAGTCCAATAATTCCCGGATTTTCCAGCTTCAAGAGTAATCTATTTTTCAGCGCCCTAACAAATGCTTTGCTGAAGCCTGTGTAGGCAGCACTAATTAATTATCTATTATCCAGAGCTTCTGTCCATTTCCCTCCTGATATAAGGTTTGTCGTACAGGATAAATGTTTTCTGAAACCGTGGTGCTCGTTGTTTAGTAAGTTATTGTTTTTCACGAATGTCATTATGGTCTTCTTGACTATTCTTTCCAGTATCTTAACTACAACACTGGTGAGGCTGACAGGTTTGTAGTTTAATGGAAGTTGTCTTGATCATGTTATATGTATTAAAGTAACGATTACATCCTTCCAGTAGGTGGGTACACAACTTGGGCGAGTGACATATTGACTATCACATTTAGTAGATCTTCAGTGTATTTTGTAATTTGTTTCAGGATTAGAAGATGTAGTTCATCTGGTCCTGTTGAATTTTCTTGCCTAAAGCAATAAGGGGCTTCAGTACATCGTCTTGATCTAAGTCTATTGTGATCAGACGGTTCGTTAACATTGTATTTGAGTTTAGTGCTTCATCCAGAAGGAGCTCATGAGTGAAAACTGTCTCAAAATAGTTTGCCATAGCCTCAGTTTAGGTCCAATCCCTTCCGCGATTAGGTCGGCAATCCAATGATGCGTCCTTGTTCAGTAATTTGTGCTAGAATAGTCTCTTAAGCTGCTTCATTGAAGAATGTGCCAACTGAATTTCATATTTTCTTTGTACTTCCAGGATTTAATCAAACACTTGTTCCTTAACGTCCTGTACCGTCGTACTTGCTATGCCGAGGCTGATGGCAATGTTCAAACATTTATTGTTTTGTCTTTGTAAATGTTGAATATCCTAGACTATTAAGGGATGGCCGTACTTCTTCTTCTTTTTTGGGACTGCCCAGGGTATATATGGTTTAGTTACCTGATTGTATAACTGCTTGAAATGTGTGCACGCCTTTTGTATTGATGCCCCTGAGTTGATTTCCCATTTTTCAGCCAATGCTGCAGAGTTTATCTCCTACGTACCTGCCTTTCATATGTTAGGATGGGCCGGCACAACTAATTGAATGTCCATCTCAGCCATGAATTTGAATAAGATAACTGTATGATCGCTTCTCCCTAGAGGTTATAGGAAAGTCATTTGTGTGATGACTAAGTCCAAGAAAGACGAGGAGCTACGCAATTCATGTTTGATAGGATCTCATATAGAGATTTAATCCGAAGGAGATTCCAACCAATATATGGTATGTTTCTGCAGTGTTGCCTATCCTTATTTTGAATTAAAAAACAAGGGTTAAAACCATTCGTTACTAAAGTGAAGTTAGCGACCTAATGACCACCTCGGCTTTAAAGAATGATGGTAAAATGCCAAGTGACTTTGTTCTTATTCCTGTAGCACTATGAAGATAAAGTGTCACCTTTAACTTATTACAAGGTCCGATATCACTCTTGAGTGGTTCGTGATGGACACAGAGTTGCTTTATGTAGTGTGGGAGCACGCAAACAGTGTGTGAAGGCTGGAAAATAGGACATAAGAAACAGTAAATCGACGACTCAGCAAGTGAACACAATACACCTACATTTAGTTCAGAAAGCAATAGATAACGGTCGGCAATAAGGCGAGTAAATCCTGAATCCACCTTAAGTCTATTCACATAGGTGATATCATATTTGGCAGACTTCATTTCTAATGATCATCAGTTACTCGTCACTTTTCTCCGCGATAAAAACGTTTAAGAATCAAACAAAATTCATTTAATTATCCATGGATGTTGGTTTTATGTTTTACATTTGAAAATCATATCGAAAAACCGTCAGCCAATCCAAAGTTTATAAATGAAAATTTGTACTAATTCAGAGGAGATCTTTGAATGAACATATTTCTGTTTTCAAAGCTCTTAGCTACTATTAATCATCTCAGTTTAGTTGTTCAGTTATCATACAGAAGTTCGTAGAACGTTTCATTAGTGAACAGGTCCAAACAGAACCATTGTCTAAATAAAAAGGGAATGAGGGAACTTTCTAAAACCTGAAAAGGTTTTCACAGTATTTGCTTTTTAAAAGGCAAATCATTGTGCTTTAACTTTATTATTCCACGTAAACAAGGTCAAAACCACATAAAGTAAATTGTAATTTCAAACACTTTTGTTCAAGTCCTAAATTACGAAAGATATCATACTTAACTTTTTCAGCTTTTCCTGGTGCCTCTTAGGAATTCCGGTGTTTCTAACTTTTAAATAGTAGGCCACTGAGTTTTATATATTGATACCCGGCCATTCTATAAGGAATAAGTAGCACTGTTTTTTCCTTATTTTAAATGAGATCTTGTGCGATAATTTTGTGTCATGCTACAAAGTGACATATACCTTTGATAGGAAGAAAATACGTGGCTTTTTGAATGTAATACAATACATCACGAATTGAAACGATTGTGTTTATGTAAACGAATATTATAAACTTTAATTTGCATAAGCTTACCTGAAAATGGTTTCAAAGGATTACTTCTGTGGAACTCCACGAACATTATATTTTAAAAAAATACTTTTTTGTTCAATTTAGTATGTCAGATGTGAGCTCATTCTTAGACTTAATATAAACTCACCTCTTTCCAAAAGAATCAGAAAGTAAGTCACATTGTTTTTACATCGATGACACGTTCATCACTGTCGATCAGAGCCTCAGTAAATAACTCTCAATTCAGTTTTACAGTGTGCGCTAGGCAATCAATTTCATTGATGTATACGAGTGTGACGGTAAATTTAATTTCCTTGATATCTCAGTTAGTGGATAGACGAGTTGTTTATCAGAAGAAGGCATAAGAAATATTATTTTGTGTGTCTCAACACCCACACTCATAGTTTTACATACATTCGCTTCAAAAGCATCTGGTTACGTTTTTTTAAGCAGAACAAAAAACATCTTGATAAAGTAGTTTAAGTTTATTGTTCAACATTTCACGGAACATGCCACTTACTAAATTTTCAAAGAACCATATGTAGAATCAATTAGTGAACACTACTGGACGAATATGTAGAAAATACCTTTGTTTGTTCTTTCTTATGACCAGCCCTTCGAACTACCGTAGTATGTGCTGTTTTTGTTTTATTGTGTGTATTTTGAGACTGATCGTAGCTGTCATGACTAAATTGCTTACTAATCCCGAATTATATTGTTCCGAATCATTTGAATTATAGTACGAACTAAGGGTCCCAGAAATAATGCGATTGAATCAAGAAGTACTTGATAAGCACAAACGAATGTACTGTATTTAGAATTCGAAACCAAGTACAAAAGTATCACTAGTTCATTCAAACACCACATCCGGCCCGGCTTAATTTAGAGTCTAAGTGATTGTAGTCCACTGTACGTCTTCTTAAGTTCATCCTGTGTCTGTCCGACAGTGTATTGGATAAAAACTCTGTAGTATCTAGAATGTGCTCATTAGTACTGGAATTAACAAGCGAAATCGGAACAGGTTCACCTGCTTCCCGGGATTGTGTAATCAGCATGTCGGTTGTGTACTGAAACCGCTGCTACCTAGAACTTGAACCATAGACTTAGACTATCCTCCCCCATGAAATAATATTGGATCTTAATATTCGCAATTTATGAATCATGTGGCTTCATTTAGAACATATTTTTCACATTGGCTAGAGTAAACATTAGAAGTGTTTTTGTGATAAGGATAAACAGCAGTTGATATGAAACCCTCTGAATTGTAATCAAAATCGAGCTTATTTATTACTTGTGCTTCGCACTAAACAAGTTCCTCACAAGAAACAAATGCATTAAAGGAACAAATAATAATTGATATGGCATCAAGATTTGATTCTTCTGAAATAGTTCCCTTAAATTTATTAAGAATGTCATCGCAGAGTAAAGAATCATTGGAAAAATCAGCATCTATCAAAATCACATCAGGTTTTCAATCACAATTAGATTCATTCAACATATTTTCTTCAGATTTGTAAGGAATTTCATCAGAAATATGTGAACCATTAGGAAGAACCATATCTGGTACAATAACATGAGAAATTTGACAAATTGATTGATCAGAAACTGTTGTCTCGCATGGATTCTGAGTTTCATTTAACTGTGAACTGCTATATGACTCTACACTGTCTATTGCAATCGTTGATAAAGATAAATGATCATTATGGACACTCAACTTAATAGAATCAGAATTACAAGACTTAATAATAATAATAATTTATTCTCAAATAACAGTTTGTTACATGAGGCATGCCAGTTTACAGGCAAGATCAAATTGATACAAATGATACAATATACAGTGTAATAAATTACATAGCTGAGTTGATAATTTATAAGATATGAATGTAGATGGTTTTAATCAGTACCACAGTTGGCGCGCTTCATGAAAGTTGCGTTGCGAATGTGCGACTGATGTTCCAGGATAGGTCCATTGAAGGTATGAGCTTTTAGAAATCGCAACCTTATGTCTCTTTGGGATATCCAAGGCTTTAAGGATGGTGCAGGATGAAGTCACCAGTTCCATATCTCAAGGGGGCTGAAAGAGAGAGCAAGTAAAAAAAAACACCAGAGGCAGAGTAGCCAATATTCATGAAGGAATGTTTAAGGTATGATTACTCAGTCTAATTTTCCTTTAAAGTATATGTTAAGAAAGAGCATTATAATAGGTTAAAGAAAATAAGTGTTGACAAGGTGTGAGTGGACATGCAACTGACAAATGGGGGTGATTCGGAAAAGAGCTGACAGTATAAGATTATGTGTGATTATAAAATAAATTATGGTGCTAGAAACAGTATTGTGATATACAATTGGCTGTCTTCCTTTTATTATCGAAGCTATTTGAGCCCCTTTCGTTTTTTTTAAAAATATTAGTTGCAGCAAGATGAACAGTAGTATTGCAAACTGACTGAATATGTCCAATATCACCACATTTAAAGCACTTAGAATTACGAAATTTACATTAATTAAAAGAGTGGAACCTGCCACAGGACAAACATTGACCAGACTTATGACCATTTTCATGAAATGCAGTGCAACTCCTCAACGAATTATCTGCATAGATTTGAGTATGCACTGGGTTGAGATGACATAGTAATGTAGTGGAATTTTTTATATCCTCATGAATCATTTTTCAAAATCTTCCTCCTTTACGAAATTCGAAATTTGTATGCTGAACATAGTCCAGCAATAGATCCTTGAGCGCTGTATAAGGAAGCAAAATGGGCTTTTCCGGTAAAGCCAGTTTTTAATAAGCTATATGCTTCAATTCCGATGAATATGAGGAAATGTGCTACAATATTAACATCCTCATCATCTTCCTTGGTCAAAGCCCAGATTTTGAACCTTTCAAAGAAATCCTCTAAAGCTTCAGAAGTTGAATGAATATCTAACTTTTCCATCGCAGACTCAATCGCGACGCCAATATAACGTTTTGAATTATTTGAATTATAGTATGAACTAAGAATCCTCGAAATAACGCAATTGAATCAAGAAGTACTAGATGAGCACGAACGAATGTATTGTATTTAGAATTCGAAATCTATCAATCAACAAGTACAATGGAATCATCATATCATTCAAACACCACATGAATACATAGAAATAAACGTGCATGTAAAGACGAGAATTACAGCTGACAAGAAGAAGTACGTGAAAGACCCAGCAGGAGGAGAAATAAACATGAGACAATCATATAAAACAACGAAGAAACTGGTAGGGAAATGTGTTAAATCAGATAGATCAGTAAAATGTGAAGAAGGCAAATTATCACTGAGATCCAAGAACAGAAGAACAGGTGAGTAAAACACTTTGAAGAACTCCCGAATAGATCAATTCCACTGAACATACCGTACATGGAAACAGCTCGTGCAGATCTCCCTATAGACGTCACTCCGTAACGATCGAAGAAATCAGGATGGACATGCAATAATTTATTTTTATTACGACTCAGCTTCTAATATTGCTTAGGATTCCTGGACACGAATTCATTCGACAAGTTCCGAAATCAGAACACAGTTGAACAGGATCGAAATCATATTCCATATAACAAGGGTGAATGGAAGTAGGAAACACAGCAAGACAAACATCAAAATATTCTAGAACCTTCCACAAGCATTCATCAGCGCTTATTGGTTAGGAAATGGATAATCAACATGCCCCAACGTAATCCTGCACGAACGTGCGTTAATCAAATCTATATTCCGCCAACACCTCTCCTTTAGGAGATTCGTAGTATCTGGTGCTAGGGTTCAGGTTCAACCGCGTGACTGGCTTGTACTTTCGACTTTTCCATCTTATGGTCGAGAAAGAAATGGATCACCCTTTGCTTGCACAGAAAATGACCTGTCTATTCCGAGTGTTTTGATTGCAAAAGCGTCCAACATACGTCAATGAGCAATCTGTATCGATTTTGGTCGCTGCCTATCAAAGTTGATTTCAATCGGTTAGCACGATGTACACAAATATCTGAGTCATCTGACATGTTGTAAACTTTGTTTTGCACGATCCGACTATCTATCCATATAGGATCTTTTTCGCGATAATCCACGTACTGGCGGCCCAGAGTTTATGTGTAAGCTATGGTCAGAACAAGAACAAATAGGCTTTAAACCTTATTTGTTTCTTAACTTCAAAATAAAAATTTGATTGGTACAATAATTAAAAGAATTACGGTCATTAAGTGGAACGCACAAACATATCAATCAGTATTGCGTGTCTTATCGAAATAAATAAAAACTATAAGTCACACTTATATAATAGGATAATAATGCTTCTCAATTGGCATGTTACATGCAACAGGAAAAGTCTAAGACATGTTAGACGTGTTGAGCGTTTGGGCAACGACTTGAATGCTTAGTTATGAAAACAACCAACATGCGCTTAAATCCAATCTATATTCCGCTAACAACATCAGAAAAATGAAGAATAGGAAGTCAGTTTGACCTGAAAAAACTTTAGCTGAAGCACCAAAGTCAAACATAGAAATAACTCCAAACATGAAGTACATGTGCCACCGACAGACTGTAAATAAGGGTACCTTATCAAAATGCAGAACGAAGATCTGAGCCAATGCGAAAACTACTTAGGAATTACACTACTATCGGTACCAGGAGACTTTTTCAACAGCGTGTTGATGAAAGAGATGAAAGATTCAGTGGATTCCCGATTTTGAGATCGACAGGCTGGATTCCGTAAGGATCGGTCGTGTACAGACCCTAATCGTAACACTAAGAGTCACTGTCGAACAATCGATTGGATGGATAATGTTACCATCTATTAACTTCCCTGTTTATGAGAAGGCGTTTGACAGTGCAGACAACCTTATGGAACCTTCTTCAGCAACGTGTAGTAAGTAGCTGACAACTTCGTCAACATCTCGTGGGACTCATACGACGGACTGCAATGCGAAGTCGTGCATGGAGGATTTAGTGGCCCGTGGATCTGACTCCAAGATCGTACGAATGGTTGTTATCGCCTATTTTCGTATATAATCATCGACTTAATCGCGTTAGCCAATAACGGAATTAAGTAAGTCGAATAACGAGAATTGATTTGTGAATACATATATTTTGTATATGAAGTGAATGAAACAGAGCCAAGCAAAATGACACACAGGGAAGATGGCTGGGAAGCCAACTCCATTTCAAGCCAGGCATTACTCAATAGTTATAGGCAGACAAAATAAACTACAGACATGTGATGAGTCATGGGACATGAAGTGTACACACACGCGCTCATATAAAACAGTCTAGATTGATAAGCGAATAAATAACAAGGTCAGAGTATGGCTCAAGTAGAATGAATAAAATGGGATGTCCGAAAGCTAGAATAAGGTATATGGCCTTAGCACAATAACTGACACTACATAGCCCTCTTGTAGAAAATAGCACATTTAAAAATTGTCTGTTTTCGAAAATAACAGTGAAGTGATATGAAGCTAACGTTAACAATAAGTAGTGAAAAAAAATTGTACAACACTCGATAAAGTATAGTGTCACATGAGGGGTGAGTGTATTATATGAAAATGTCATACTTATGTAAAAGAATACATGAATATCGCAAAGGCTCAGACAAAATCGGAAACGTTAACATGCGAATATGAGCAACTTATTGAGCGTACAACAAATTAACATGTACTAATGCTATGACTGTCTGAACGATAAAATAACACGTTTGTATGAGTGATTGAAAATATCGTGAAAATAAATAAAGTAGAATACGACAGAAATTGGTCTGTGATGCCGACAAAATAGTGAAATATGTTAAATATATGTTCTGTTGAACCGCAGTAGAATAAAAAGCATCGACTAGCGATGAGTGAATTCGAATTTAAATGCGTAGTTCCCGTTCGTAGGATAATAATAGTTAAGTCATGAAATGATATCTGCATCGACGTATGATATTCGTTGATGTACTGCAATTGATAATAATCATAAAATGTGAAGTCAGTGAACGTTGTCGTCTGCGTTATTACAGATGCATTGAGTTATAGTTAAATATGTATTAGTAGAATGACCAGAGGAACAGAATAGTGACTGAGTAGACGAGGTACGTAGAGTCTTGTTCCTTTTTGGTCATGAAACCTGGAGTGGTTTGTGTGGTTTGAGGAAGATGCGGTCGACATCGTTTGTTACAAAATTGTACAAAGGCATGACAAAATTACCAATACATATGATTAGCGATGGCGACGTATGAGACTGACTTGGATGTGACGAACAAGAGTGTATCTTTGAGAGACCAGCTCTAAACTTTATGTTCTGATATACAGTGCGATGGATATAGAGTAGTAGTTGCAGTACTCGAATAATGTTTTTGGGTAATTAATGATGCGGCATGTTGTTATACATGTGGACGAAGAGATAAGATGAACATAATGGTTTCTAATCAACTAGTTAGAGGCATTCACAGACATAGTGAGAGGCGATCTCGAAATGAAAAATGTATGTTATGATAACATAAAATAATGGCTTCGACTAAGTGAATGAATGTAATATTTGGTCAAAATGATATGGGAAAAAAATTGGAACGAACTCGCTTAAAGCAGAAAAATCCCATGTTTTGAATAGTAAAAATATCCGAATGAGTTCTAGATGTCATTACGTGAGTGGAATTTTCATAAAATGATAATTTGTTCGGTGAGTGGTATGATTGCGAAAATGTCATAATTTTATGGCAGCACGAACATGATTAATAATTCCACGTTCGGTCATGATATTGGCAATAATTTAATAATATGCATATAGTGATAAATTGAAACGTAATGGAACAATCCGACAAATGTATCAATGAGTATAGTTGACATGAGGACAAAGTAACAATAAGATAATAAGATTTGTGCATGTCCATGTCGTGCTGCACAGGCTTTGCTGAGTGCGTCGGATTATAGATTTAGCTGGACTCGTTGAGTGTGTTCGTCGAATGTATCAAGTGCAGAAATCTCTTCATCGACGGAGCTTGCTGCGTCAGGTTCGTCGTCGGCGTGCTTATCATTGTAGTCGTCGAAAATAAGAAGTGCCGATGTTCCTTCATCGACGTAGCTTGCTGCGTTGCGTTCGTAGTCGGTGGGCTCATCATTTTAGTGGCCCAAGGATTTGACTACAAGTAGATAGTATGAATGCTTGCTATCGCCTATTTTCGTATATAATCATCGACTTAATCGCGTTAGCCAATAACGGAATTAAGTAAGTCGAATAACGAGAATTGATTTGTGAATACATATATTTTGTATATGAAGTGAATGAAACAGAGCCAAGCAAAATGACACACAGGGAAGATGGCTGGGAAGCCAACTCCATTTCAAGCCAGGCATTACTCAATAGTTATAGGCAGACAAAATAAACTACAGACATGTGATGAGTCATGGGACATGAAGTGTACACACACGCGCTCATATAAAACAGTCTAGATTGATAAGCGAATAAATAACAAGGTCAGAGTATGGCTCAAGTAGAATGAATAAAATGGGATGTCCGAAAGCTAGAATAAGGTATATGGCCTTAGCACAATAACTTACACTACAAGGACAGCTGACAGATGCATTTCAATCGAGAGCCGATGTCAGACAAGTTTACTTACTCCCATCATTTTTCTTTCTTCCAGTGGTTGGCCGGATCATAGCTACCTCAAAATCTGACAGGAAGCACGGGATTCAATGGAAGGCTTAGAAGTGGCTAGATGATCAGGACTTTGATGATGACCTAGCTCTTCTATTCCACACACCAAAAAATGTAGGTCTAGACGACTAGTATATCGGAAGCCTCTACGTTAATGGATCTCAATATACAAAAAAGGGAAAAGTGAGATTTTAAATATAACACTGCAAGCACCGAACCAATCACACTTAATGGAGAAGCCTTGGAAGATGTGGGAACATTCACTTATCTGGGTACCATGATCAATGAACTTGGAGGATCTGATGCAGACATAAAGGCGAAAATTGGCAAAACAAGAACAGCACTCCTACAGTTGAAAAACATGTGAGAAGCAAAACAACTGTCAGTCAATATCAAAGTGAGAACCTTTAATAAGAAAATCAAGACAGTTCTATCGTATGGAGCTGAAACTTGGGAAACTACCTGAACTATCATAAAAGAAGTACAATTATTTCTACGCAAGATACTGAATGTCCACTAACCAGATAACATCAGAAACAATGAACTGCAGGGGTGAACAAAACAGTTTGCAGCTGATGAGGAAATTAGGGAAAGACGCTGAAAGTGGATAACATATGCATAACGGAAGTTACCAAACTACATCATGACGCATGGGCTAACTTAGAATCCTGAAAGTGAAACGGAAAAGAGAGCGAAAATGAAACACATTGAGCCGGGAGTTGGAAGCATACGTGAAAAGAATGAATAGCAACTGTAAAAAACTGCAAATGATTGCCTGGTACGGAGTTGGATAAAGAATGCTGGTAGGTGACGTATGCTCATCCACGAAAAACAATAGCCGTTAGTTACCGATATGGGTATGTTAAAGTGCCTGCTTGTTAGTGTCATAACACAATAATTGAAACTCTCTATGCGTGACTTGGAGAAGTACCAGGCTACCATGATGTGTGGATCTGTCTTAGAGCGCATGGTAGACAGTTATTATATGGCCAATAAAGTCAAGTTATTAAGTGTGATATATCCTATAATGCTGTCGTTTACAAGTGAGATTTGATCCCACTACATGCATGTAGCCGAATTTATGGAGATCCGGACCTATCACTTTAGACCATGTGATCAGAAGAAATTCGTGACACTCCTGTACCTACATTAGCTGGACATGACTCAATAAATTATTTTACTATCTTTCCACAATCTGTATTTCATTGTCTAATTATTAACACGCATATTATTCATTCCTAATCATCTTTGACGGCTGTTGTTTGAAAATCTGTTTGTCGAAGATTGAACGACTTTCCACTTTGAAAAATTGGCTAGAACTTCTATTATTTTATCAAGTTTATCATTACTTGTACAGCTGTGTTCTTACAGTCAAATTTTGCCTCTTTTATCATGCGTAGTTAGTGCTATGTATTTCTTGTGATCATTGACCCATAAACTTCAGTTGAATTGACATTTTCATGCACCTGTATACACACTCACGTTTATTTCAGTATAGTTTCATGGAGATGCAATATTGTTCGTCTATATTTTATATTATAATCTACAATCGGCGTATTTTTAACATCATTCATAAGTCCAAGGGTGCGCCATCATTTTTGTTCACCGTCAGTTGATTGGGATGGAAGAATACGGTATATATTTAGGGTTGGGTAGGGGGTTAAATAAATGCGAAGTGAAAATAGTGGTTTTATAAGTAGAAAAAGTGGTCAAAAGTATTTGCAACGTACAGTATGGTTATAATTGTTAGAAACATACAGTACAGTATAGTTATAATTGTTAGAAACATACCGTCATTTCCATGTAGTGCAGTAAAGCAAATAAAAATATTCAACCATTCAGTCACAATGTTTATTATACAGAATGAAGGATAAGGTGTCACAGGTTGTCTTAATCTAACATACAAACTTTTAGTACAAAGACGCAAGAAACATAATTCCTAGAAAAGTTATAGTGAATAACTTTGAAGCTCTATACTTCTTCTATTCCAATGTTTCGTTGTTAATTGACTCTTATCCATATAGTTTCATCGCTAGAGATCCAGCATCAAAACTCACTGGAATACAAGTTACTCAAAAGGTTATCTGGAGAATATCTGTCCAATACGGTTTATATGCAAGTAAACAAGAGACTTTCAACTCTAGACGAAATCACTGCCAAGACATCGGCTTACTGATGGCGGATGGTAATGCAAAATTTTGTATAAAACGAGGCGGAATTGAGAGCTTTTAAGACTATAGTTGTTAGGTGTGTTTGATGGGGAATCTTTACTCTCATTATGAAATGATCTAATATTCCTGGGACCAGTTAATGATTTCAGATAGCCATCTAGAGGCAAATGAATCCCCATAATAAATAGTTCGGTAAGTCTTCCACACTGATGTTGACACCATTAGCTCTATCAGTCGAAGAAAACGAAAAGGATTCAAACGACAAGAAGAGACAAATACAGAAAGATTTCGCGTGTATTCTGTGTGTGCCAGTGCTATCTTACGAAATATTTTTAAGACGCCAAATGCATTCGGATTACTAAGAGTGCCTTTACCACTGAGAGGAACTGTGTATGTGGGTCTGACACGTCGCGTCCATTGAAGTCAGCTTCTGTGCAACAGAACCAGGCTTCTATATTATCGGAGCAGAAGGGCAATAGGTGAAACGAGGGAGGCGAAAAAGCCTTAATCTTAAATAACTTAGGAGTCTGTTTCAACATAATGATTGTAACGTATACTAATTAGCGAGAAAATAATTTCGAAAATATGAAAACAAAATTTCAATATTATCAGAAGGGTTTTGTGGAGTATTTAGTAATTTTTTAGTTGAATTTATGGGTCAGCTGAAGCCATATCAAGATGGAAAACCTGGAAGTACTGGATGGCCGTTTCGTCTTATTATGGGACTCCTCATCAATGGGCCCGAATCTCGCAGATCGGGATCGTGGATGCGCACTGCTTAGGAGTCCCATACTAGAACGAAACGGTCGTCCAGTTTTCCAGGTTTTCCGTGGTGTTCTAGCATCAATTGACTCATGAATTAAAATATAAAACATCACAACATGCAAAAATAAAAAGTGAAAAGTCACATAAGATGTTCCAACAAGAAACAAACTCACAATTTACGAATCGGTGTACCAGGTTACTTCGGGCTCACCACTGGAGATGCCACAAGTATTCATGCTTCGACAACGCCTTTACCAGTAAAGATGCCACATTATTTGGAGTTTGAAATTGTTTGAAAAAGTAACACCTTCCACTATGAATCGTGACCACTAAGTGAAAGCAAAAGACCGAAACGAGGAGGTTCGAAGATATTTTTGATAGGCTATCAATAAATCGAGAATCGTTTGATCTAATCTGGTTAGCGATTGCAAGTGATGTTGAGGATGGTGTCCCCACTTGTGATCTGGTGCGGATGTATGACCGAGCGCCTTCAGCTAGGTGAGTCCATTAAAAACAGCGTGGCCAACAACCAATGTCGAAGACTTACAGAGCTATTTATTTTGGAGATATGTTTACTGCTACACCAGTAACACATTTATCATCAAAGTATACCTACACAGTCAAATCAGAAGTTAGAAGTGAAGAGGTTCGAAGATATATTGAAAGGCTTTTGATATTTCGAGAAGCACTTGACCTAAGTCGACTAACGGTTGTGGATATGTAGCACGGAGTACCCAGTGATCCGGTGAAAATGAGTTACCGAGTGCCTTCTACTAGATATGTCCATTGAAAATAATTCGATCGGCATCAGATGTCAAATACTTGCAGAACTATTGATTTGGGGGGGGTTTGCAGCCACAATTCCGTAATCGGTAATCACGAAGAAAGTTAACCCAGTAGTCCGGAATGAAAGAGTTCTAATGTATATTTGGGAAGCAGTATATAAATTAGGCTGAACAGTTGTTGCAAAGAATGTGTAGTACGGCGTGCCGACTGGTGATATGTTGCGGATGCGGGAACAATCGTCTTCAGCTGGAATGTGTCCAGTTAAGCTATTGAGGTAAGTATTAATATCAACGACTTAGTAAACTGTCTTTTTTACCGCTACAATAGTCATAACTTTCTTAAGAGAAGTATCTAAGAGGTTATTTTACTGACAGACTCTTATGTCTAAGATCACTCTAAATCTTTGAACTGTCATTTTGTTCCAGAATAATCTTTTACAACAGGGTTTTATTGTCAAAATATTTCCTGAATTAGATATGGTGGCGAGAAAGCTGAATTTCCAAATAAGCAGCCTCAGGGTAGGTCAGTTACATTAGAATTACACAATATAATGGCCACTACAGGCAATATCATTTTTAGTTGATTGGTTGTTTTAGTGGTTTATTTTGTAACGCGGGGTTGTACTGTTTCACTTCCATACTCATCTGTTGTCATGTCTTCGTTTCGTGCTGCTGGACTAGTTGCACGGCGGTTGTCCAATAGAAACCCATGTGTGAGTTGACTTATGGATGAATCTACTTTTTTTGCTCTATATAAACCCGAAATAAGCAGGTCTCAATATGTCGCGGCTTCTTTTGTCGGTGCAAGAGTCGTCCTGATGGTCTTTTTGACATATAACTTTAGTGATATTTCTAGTAGCGACCTCCTATTTCTCGCTTTGCAGCCCTCCTCATCCTAGGTAGCTATATCTCTTAGATAAGCGACCACTACTTACGTCAGGTTGATTCCCAGAAATCACATTGGCATCATATGCTATAGCGTTAGTACAAGTTACCTAGTGAATGCGTTTGTATAAATCTGATTGAGAGTATGTGTTGGTCCGGGTCGCCAAGACAAAAGATTTTGACAGCGAGCGATCAAAATAGTGTATTTCATTAGGGAAAACTCGTTGAGAATGTATTAGATGACATGACATTAAGACGAAATCGTCCATGCACGTAGTTCGCTTCAGTAACTTAACAAATATAGTAGATCAGTCTTTCAGCCAGAATTCGGTGGAAAAACTCCTTACTGATAATAGAACTTATCATAAGTTATCCGAGCTCCCGGCAATTTAATTCTAGAGTTTTGAAACAATCCGTCTAGTTAATTTATTTTTAAACCTGTATATTATACGTTCGTATTCTGTGCTGGAAATTTTTAGAAAAAATACTAGAATCAAAACCTTTATATGTGTCAAAGTTAGACTGCACTTTAAAGCGTGACCGTTTAAACCAACAAACTTCTAGGAAATATCAAGGTGGAATCTGCAAGAAAAAAGTATAGTAAATATGCGCAGATCATGTTCGCTGACAGAAAAGAAGTGTGTAGCGGAGTATTTGATTTGCAGACCAAAATCTCTAGCATGTGGTGAGTCTTGACTCGCCACCTAAGGTCCAGTATTCTATGGACCACTCCCACCTGCCTCAGCCTGCACAACTGAGTGACAGTACCTACTCTTTTAAATACCAAGTATACGAACACGTTCTGTTGAGGAAGTGCATCATTAATTATTCGAATGTCAATATTAATACATATTAATTCGTCTTAAGAACTGGTATTTTCCATAGGCCTGACTTGACTAAGTAAGAGCACTATTAGGATGGATCCATGTTAACAGTCGTCTATGTGCTGTTCGGCTAAACAGTTGCGTAAGAACTCGGAAAGATAAGGACACACGCCGTTGCCTTTTCGTCGTTTCTGCATATATATTCGCACCGACTGCAGCCCGGACGAAGTGAAAGATGACTTAGAGGAGGCTAAACGCTCAGATATAGTACTCGCAACGGGTAACTTTAATGCTCAGCTAGGTAGCTTAAGCCAAACAGAAAGACATGTAGGTAGGTATTTTAGTATCCCGGTTCAGCGAACAGATAATGGTGATCGTCTGCTGCAACTGTGCTCAGACAATGTTTTATTTTTAGCAAACACAAATTTTAAGCATAAGGAGAAACCGTCTAACAGGGCGACCCCTTGCACCAGACCAACGACGAATTCAAATAAACCATATTACCATCATTCGTCGTTGGAGAGGCTCGATAGAAAACCGTTGCTTGTTCTGCAATACCTGCTTGAACTCCGGTCACGCTTTAATACGAGCACGCATCTGCTTGCGCCTCACAGAACTCAAAGAAACCACACTAAGAAGACCCATTAAAATTGAACTGAGTGACGAGAAAGCCGACAGTAGATTCCAGGATCAGCTAACGTAGCTCTTAAAACGAAGCTGACCCAGATGTTGCTTGGAAAGATATGCAAACAGCTGAGGAAATAGCAGTGACATCTATTAGCGATTTCAACCAAAGGGTTACAAAAAGCCAATGGATTTTTAAGTCTATTGCACTGATGGATTCTCGTAAACTCATCCTATCAGGCTCTGAACACGATGAAGAGTGAAAACAAATCAGATCTAGGTTAACCAAAAGTCCAATGGACGACCGTGAGTGGTGGTGGGCACCGAAAGCAAGTGATGGGAAAGGCGGCGACTATAGGGAACACAGGAAAGCTCTACAGAATAATAAAAGAAACTGAAATTTATAAGAAGTCAAGTATGAGACAATCGCTTAAAAAGACGTTCTTATCTGCCCTCTACTCAGACGTTTAGAACGATAGGCGAAACACTAAGGGGCTGTTCAGCCACTACCACGACCCACCATTCCGAACAGCCTGAATGGAACACTGAAGTAGGCCCCCAACTCTGATTAAAGTCCAAAAAACCATAGCTAATCTGAAACAAGGAAGAGCAACTGGTTCAGATGGATTGGCTCCAGAGGTCTTTAAGCATGGTAGTCCAATTTTGGCGATTAGGTTGATTAATATTTTAAAACCTGGGAGTTGGAGATAGTCATATCTGATTGGTCGCAGTCACTAATTGTCCCAATATATCAGAGGTGGTCGACACCATCCTGTGATAACCACAAAAGGATTAGATTGACTAAAATAGTTATCGGGCGCATAACAAAGACGGGCGAACTGCAAACACGAATAAATCAGTCTGGTTTCAGACATAATCGTGGCTCCATCGACCACATTCACTATTCGTCAGGTTCTAAAATACAGGCATGCTTATAGGCGTCTGACAATGATAGTTTTTCTTGACTTGAAAGTAGCATTTGACTCTGTAAACCGAGAGGTTCTATGGCAGTGTCTGTCACTGAAAGGTGTACTTCAGAAGTACATAAACCTTGTGAAGGTTCTCTACTTGAACACTACTAGTCGAGTCAGAGCTTAAGGCGAACTGTCATCTAATTTCGCAACCTCAAGTGGTGTCCGTCGAGGCTGTTCATTATCTCCATTTTTGTTCAATATCGCCATATATCTACTGCTAGAAACAACGTACTCGTTGTCTAAATTTTCAGAAATTGATCTCCTAGGAGGTCTACTTGTCGATTCAGAATACGCAGATGATATAGTCCTGTTTGGTGACGACTGATAAAATACAGTCTTTTGGTAACACTGAGCAACAACACCGATATGTTTAGGATGCGGTTCTACCTGTCTAAATGCAAGTTGTTGCTTCACGACTGGCCTGCGTCATCACCTGAACTAAGGTTGGGGAGTGAAGTAGTTGAACGCGTTGACAGCTTCACTTGGAAGTCTGATCACTCCTAATGGGTTGAAGTCTCTGCACGGATTCTAAAAGCTCGTTTGTCTTTTGACAACTTACGTCACTCTTGGAAAAGGCGAGATATCCGTTTATCAATTAAGGGGCGAGTATACTACGCAGCAGCGAAACGTGGCCATTATGAGTAGAAGATACTCGTGAGTTACTAGTATTTGATCACAGATATCCTAGAAATATTGCTCGCATCTGTTGGGATCACCGGGTAAGTATTAGTGAGGTTAAACACCTTGTACCTTTATTTATACGAACTGCTTCATTCTTACTGTATCCTTATACTCAATCTCTTTTATATAATACTAGCATTTAATAACTACTATGTATATATGTGCCTGGTCCTACGTTTTGACCGACTGAGACTTATAGCACTGTTACTTCATGTAGTTTAGGTGTTTGTAAAAGGCTCGTTTTGTAATTAGACCATGATTTCCAAGCTGTAAGTTTTCAGGCTGGAATCTTGTTCTATCGACTTGGGCTGGCGTGCATATTCGGTCAGGTTCTGAAACGAAAGGAAATGTTTGTTTTTGATAATTAAGCTTCATCGTCACTAAATGTAAGGTGCACAATGTGATGGTGAAAAGCAATCTCTCACAAGCTACTGATTATCCTAAACTGTGTAATTCAGAGTCTAACTGTTCGTTACAATATTTGCGTGGACTCTAATCATGTGATGCTCACCAACCTACATAACTCAATTCAACAGTCAGTGACTCTATGGCATTTTGCTGCGTCTTGATCTGACTGCATTTAACTTATCTCCAGTCTACTACACCAGACGCATCCTACTTATGCCCATTTGTTGGATGACTTGACCATATGCTTTATCATTTTCCTTTGACATCTGTCGGTTTGTTCCGTTAATTTTAAATGAACCACGTGACATACATAAAAGCAAAGATAAAATTTAGGCTTTTTATTAAAATAAAAGAATTCTAGTTGTTTTGTTTCTCTAAAATATGTTAACATCCTTTTCATCTGCATCATGATATCACAGCCTATATTTTTCAATTCCTAGTTAATTTAGCACTTGTTATTATTAGCATGTACATTGCATACATGTTTCTACTGATCCGTAAAATTATTGTTTTCCTCTCTTTTTAGGTATTTAAACAACTTGGATGCCGATGGCTATCCACTTCATCTACCTTAAAAGCTGGAGCCCCAGAATTCTCCAGTATTTTAGAGGAACGCATTTTAGGACAAACATTGCAAACAAACTTGGAGGAGACTGGACGTGTCCTGAGTATCGGTGATGGGATCGCACGTGTGTATGGTCTGAAAAATATACAAGCAGAAGAAATGGTGGAATTCTCGTCTGGATTAAAGGTATAACCGTCTAAAGTGTTAACGCTCCTTAGGGTATGGCTCTAAATTTGGAGCCTGACAATGTTGGTGTGGTCGTTTTCGGGAATGACAAGCTAATCCGTGAAGGAGATATTGTTAAGCGAGCAGGGGCCATTGTTGACGTGCCTGTCGGAGTAGAGCTACTTGGTCGAGTAGTTGATGCCTTAGGTAATCCAATCGATGGAGCAGGTGCTATCAATACGAAAACAAGACAGCGTGTTGGAGTTAAAGCTCCAGGTATCATACCACGTATTTCTGTTCGTGAACCGATGCAAACTGGAATTAAGGCTGTTGATAGTCTCGTTCCCATTGGCCGTGGTCAGCGTGAACTAATCATTGGAGACCGTCAGGTATTTTTAAAATTTTCAATGGTGTGATTCGTCTTTAGACAGGTAAAACGGCTATTGCAGTCGATACTATTATTAATCAGAAGCGTTTCAACGACGCAGCTGATGAAAAGAAGAAGTTGTACTGTATCTATGTCGCCATCGGACAAAAACGTTCAACAGTTGCGCAACTAGTCAAACGTTTGACGGATGCAGATGCTATGAAATACACAATCATTGTGTCCGCAACAGCATCTGATGCAGCTCCGCTTCAGTACTTGGCTCCATACGCAGGGTGTGCGATGGGAGAATATTTTCGTGATAATGGAAAGCATGCATTAATAATTTATGACGATCTATCTAAACAGGCTGTTGCCTATCGACAAATGTCACTTCTGTTACGGAGACCTCCGGGGAGAGAAGCTTATCCTGGTGATGTGTTTTACTTGCACTCTCGATTACTGGAAAGAGCTGCTAAGATGAATGATTCCTATGGAGGCGGTTCACTAACAGCCCTTCCAGTCATTGAGACTCAGGCTGGTGATGTATCTGCATACATTCCAACAAACGTTATCTCTATAACTGATGGGCAGATTTTCTTGGAGACTGAGTTATTCCATAAAAGTATAAGACCTGCTATCAATGTTGGTCTTTCTGTTAGTCGTGTTGGGTCTGCTGCACAAACTAAAGCTATGAAACAAGTTGCTGGTCGCATGAAACTAGAGTTAGCTCAGTATCGAGAAGTAGCTGCTTTTGCTCAATTTGGTTCTGACTTGGATGCATCTACTCAATCGTTGCTAAACCGGGGTGTTCGTTTAACGGAACTCTTGAAACAAAATCAATATGGTATGTAAATCTAAAACTAATCACTCATTTTATTTAGCTCCAATGGCAATTGAACAACAGGTTGTTGTAATATACGCTGGTGTTAGGGGACATTTGGATAAGTTGGACCCATCAAAGATTGTCCACTTTGAGAAAGATTTTCTTAAGTTTGTCCTAGCAAATCATCAAGATCTCCTAAAGACCATTCGTGAAGATGGAGAATTAAAGCCAGCAACTGATGAAAAACTGAAAAAGATTGTAGTCGATTTCTTGGCTGCGTATCAAGTATCTCCATAGACAATCAAATAAAGTATGCAACTATGGTAGTATCTTCTCATAGGATTGGCGAGCTCAATAATGTTATTTGCAGATTTCCGTCACCAGTTCTTTGTACTTAGTCTTATTGATAATAAAATTACCTTGAAAGAAAAGTGCTTCAACTGTTTTTTTTTGTATGGTGTGTAAATTTGGAAACGCAACAATCGATCAGTATATTTGAATGTGCTTCACTCGATGTATGGTTATAAATGTTACATTGACGATTAATCTAACATTTATTATTATTAGTAGTAGTAAATGACCGTATAAGGATGATATATATTGACGAGGTCCTCATTGCCAATTCTTACAAATGGAGATACGAACCGTGTTCTTTTATGTAATGATACCAGTGTATTGTATCGACTGAATGTTCTCGTAACTATGGTACCGCATGGAGGTTTAAAATGTTAATGGGAGCTCTGTACTCAAACGAATTCTTTTGTCTACGCATTACCCAGTGGGTGGAATGCCGGAGATTATTCATGAGCAAAATATAAATGCGTATTAAACAAACGTCCGACATTTGTCAAATTCCTGTTGTGTTGTTGGTACTTCTGATTACTTACAAATTTGAAAAGCAGTCCCCTAATTTATGACCTAAAAATTTAAGATAGATATGAGGTATTTTGTGTCTTTTGTGCAGAACCAGTAAATAATCTTGTCGCAATCGGGAATCGATATGTTAGACAGCCACTTGGGGCTTCGAATGGCTGTTTCGTCCCACCAAGCTGTGCTATGAGATATATTATCCCTAGATATTGTCATTGCTATGTTAGAAATCAGTTATTTTAATTTCCATGTGAAATGGGAATGGTTAAGCAATACCTGTATCTTTATATTCGTCTTAGTCTTGTTGGTACTGCCATTGTTTACCTAAAGACATGTTATCAAACACCATTTTTGTACTATTGTGAATTGCGACCTAGACCAATTTTAATTTGTTAATTACTTGACTATTTCGAAGTGGTACAATCGTGAATTTTCGGTCACTTTTTACGACAATACAGAGAGGTGAATAATATTTTGAAGCGGAAGTGGTTTGTGAGATAGTTATCTAGTCTACGACTCCATATATCACATCCCAAAGCCTTGAGAAAAAGTGTCTGATGGCGAGATGGTATAACTGCTTCTAGTACTCAGTTCTTGAATAGGGTTTATCACTTCTCAATTCGTCTGACTGAATGACGAAAAGTGATTTAAAATAAGTCTGTCCCATACTACTGTTTGGCATTGGCTATTCATTTGTTTTGCGATGTTAAAGTATAGATTTGCCGTGTTGGTGTTTCAGCTTTAAATATAACATTTAAAGTATGTGATGTTTTATTAGTCATACCAGTTTCTCTTTTGTACCTTGTTTTCAAAATGCAAATGCTGGAGAAAAAAATGATCGTTTACGTGCTTTTTGAAAAGAAATGATGTGCAGTGTATAGTTGCTACTTTCTTTCTAAACAAAATTACACATATGGTCATACCTATTTTTCGAATATTTAACCGGCCAATTCTTCGTACAACAAGCAATTAGATCATGATCGATAAAATTTGTCCAAGCATTGATTATAATCGACCGTTTACAATGTAAATACTGAAAATAGCCTTAGATTAGTCTCAGATAAATAGCTTAGAAATGCGAATTATACTGTGTTACTTTTTCTAAGTTTAAGCGAATGACGTAATCGATAGCTAATAGTTGGCTTTACAATTTACTATAATAACTAAGTACATTTTGCCTGTACGATTGAGCGTTGATTATTGATTTTACGTTTGGGATTTCGATAGGTCATTAATCCCATTTTAGTCAAATACGGTTTACAGTATTTGGTGATTTAAAGTGTTTTCGCTTAATACACTTGTTTTCGTAGTAAGCTTACTTTCCTTATGTCAAAAAACATACTTAGTTCCATCTTGAAGAATTTACCATACCTAGCAGTTATGGTCCAACTTTTATAGTGTTTGACCTTCATGCACTTGGCTTTTCGTACTCTATTCCTACTTTGGTGCGATGTGAGTTATATTATCACTATCTCATCCGAAACACCTTGATTCTTAACCCAATAGGTGTGCCTATGCTTGTCAAGAAAGTTATATTGGGATATCAACCATACTATGCGAAAACGGCCTTGACTTGTTTATGCCATTTTCCTTGTATAATGTCAAAAGTTCTATTATTATTTAGTTTATTTGAAATGAACAATGTAAGGTTTTCTTCGAGAACTGAACAGTTATTTCTGCGTGGGCTATATCTCAGAAGTGATACCTGCCTGCGACTCCAGGTTTCGCGTTGAGCATGATACCGTTTGATCTCTCCCTTCCTCTTAAAATGCTCTCACACGTATACAGCCTCTGCCAGAGAAGTCCTACTCACTGCCTTCTCGTGGTAGGGGTGTTCTTTACAAAACTGAGAGGACGAAAAGCGAATATTCGGCGCTTTAACCGGGCCAGTGAGACTACCTAGGGGAGTTGGGAAGCCCTGATTCCAAACCAACGGTGCACGTGGGCTGCAGTATCATGAGGGAACAAATGGGGTATGAACCTATTGTTGGTCACTGGCTACCATGGGATTGCACCTCCACACGATGCTTCACTGCCTTGTGGATCAGGTCGAAGGCTCCGTGTGTGGCCCCCTGAGAAAACCACCTACTTCGGTCTGAGCACCCGGGCAGTCTCACACACAAATGCAATGAAATGACGATAATTACTTAGAATACTATTCTCGCCTCGATTAAAAGTCAGGCGACTCACATTCATTCCTCCTTTTTTTACTACGTCACTTATTCGATCTCTTTTATTCCCACTTTGTGTATCTTTATTTCTCAACTTATACAGCAACTCGCCTATGGTGGAAACTCCTATCTAAATGATCTCGAGTCACTGACTAGTCGAAAATTGAATGCTACCGCTGAATACGAATACTGAAGGTTTTTCCGAGATCACGTGCACCATTTAAACTGGCCTACTTCAACTTTCGCACACTAATGCAGACCAGACAACAGATAGGGCTGGCTATGTCTTTAGAAAGTCTTAATATCGATGTTTGCTGTCTATCTGAGACTCGTATTCAAGACTCTGGAGAAGTACTACAAATTCGCTTTCCATCTGTCACTTCAAAAAGCTTGTCTTACGTGCGCTTATCAGGGGACCCTGTGGCATCTTCGTCTGGTTTTGCTGGCCTTGGTGTCGCACTAAGTGCTAGAGCTGGGGTAGCACGGACCGATTGGATACCCAATGACAGTCGGTTATGTGCTGTTAGATTATAAAGTTCCATCAAAGTGAGGAGAAATCGGTGTGAGAAACGATGTCTTTTCGACATCTCCTCCTATACCCTGACAGATTGCAGCCCGGATGCAATCAAGGACGAATTCTACCACCAGTTATCTATTTTCTAGAAAGTGCGTTCGACAGATATTGTAGTACTAATCGGAGACTTGAATGCTCAAGTCAGGCATCTAGACACAGAAGAGTCGTTTAGGTGGGGACTTGTTGGTCGCAGGACAGATAACGGTGACCGCCTACTGCAACTGTGCACAGACCACAGCCTGTTTCTGGTTAGCACTAACTTCCGGCACAGTCATCGCCGATGTGCCACCTGGCGTCCTCCCTCTGTATCTCAAGTCTGGACTCGGATTGATCACATCGTGAATCTACTTCCGATTGCGTCCAAGCTATTGGCTTCCGTCATACTTCGTAAATTGTTCAAAACCCGAGAAAGATTGACTCGCAAGGAACAAGCTGGTTTTCGTTCTATTCAAGGATGTATTGATCATATCCTCACCCTCCGCCAAATGTTAGAACACCGCCATACTTATCAAAGGCCAACAATCGTAGTGTTTCTTGACATCAGGGCTGCCTTCGATTCGTTGGACAGGATTGTCTATTGACGAAGCGTGTGTCTGGGAAGTATATTAACATCTTAAAAGCCCTATATACAAACACCTCAGGCAAAGTGAAGACATACAACCACCTTTCTCCATTGTTCCATTCAAATAGTTGGGTTAGACAGGGTTGCCCGATCTTACCATTCCTCTTCAACTTTGCCATCGATGACATTCTGGGAGCAGTCTTTAAATACCATCTAATGCAACCAGTGATCATCTTCAGACTCACCATGTCCCCTGTTTCATAACCAACCACTAGGTTAGGTGGAGACTGAATGTGCGTTTATATCTACTTTTGGATAAGCTGATTCCTATACACAACAGTAAGTTCAACTGCTCATTTTGTTCACTTCTCCAGTTTGACTACTTTCGCTTGTTTCAATGTCTTGTATCATTTTTGCACTAATTAAGTAAACATCTGGATAAAATAACTCACAGTTTTGCAACTTTTTGCCTAATACTTTACAAATTTAGATACTTGTTACATCTATGATAACTGCAAACTTCTATGCAGTAATAGACTGTTTTTAACCATTACTACTAACGGAAGCGTTCTAGAAACTAGAACAATTTGTTTAGTGCTGTACCTTTGATTGGTTTAAGTTCATCATCTAAAAATAGGTAAATTTTATAGTTTATTTTTAAATAACTACCTAAATGGACTGTTTGGAAGTTTAATTTTTAACTATTTATTCGGTCATTGTCGTTGAAAGTATCAAATATTAACCGGTAAAGACAAGAAAAGTTGTTGCGGTATACTATTTCTTATTGACTTTACAATTCACAGCCATCAACAAGATATAAGTATAAAATAGAGAATTAAAAAGACACTACTGAAAGTTAAAACAGAAAGTATATATACATATAGACGACGGAGTTCATCTAGATTTTCTGCATTAGCATTCATAATTGAAAAGTTGAATACAGACCAAAAAACAGTAATTTTCTTGTGCAACAGCACAGTTAAGAGAGAGAATATCACGATAAATTATCATTTGAAACAGAAATCGGAGGTGGTATAGGTGGCAGTGGTGTACCATTTGTTTGTATGGGTTGACTTTGTTCAGTTGAGAAATTTGAAATTGTATAGATGGACGAAATATATTTTCCTGCAGACTGAATACTTGCAGTATTTACATGGTCTAGAGCTGGAATGTACCTAAGGATAGAGAAGATAATTATTAAGAATCACGATGGAATATACTTAAATGACCACGAATAGAAATGTAAAGTGGTTCACAAGCTACACCTATATAATAAAGACAAATAGCTTATTGGGTGAAAACCAGCTGTCTAAGCCAACAAGCAACATCTCACTAATAACTATAATAGCGACAATAAATATATGACCTTAAAGCAAACGATCCACGAATATGCAAGAATTATGAAAGACAGTAATATAGAATCCTTTTATTAATGTTTTAGATAAACGTTCTCCTGAAGTGATGTATTTCGAACTGATTGGAATTCAATTGACAAATTTATTTTGAAGATTCTATGTTTTCAAGCAGAAAGATTTACTTAGAAATGCAGATACTATAAGCAACTGATTAATTCTAAGTTTTCAAGTACAAAGTGTACTTCATATCTAAATGTAAACAACGAAATATTCCACACTATCACTAGAAAAATCGAGTAGAATTAAATGATTTTAATGAATTGCTTTCCTATCAGTTACATCTAACAACTTAATGAGTACATAGAAAATAAGGTGTATTGAAAATGCAGCTGCTATCATCCTAAGTTAACATCAGTTCTTAAAACTAATTGTTTACTAATCTATCCTAAAGTAGAGAAAATAAATAATGTGACCGTATTCGACAACATAGGTTCCCCAATAATTGACTAGTTGTGCATTTCAGCCACCTATTGTCAGTCAGTCAGGTACAACGTAGGACCAGGCACACATGTGCATCGGTCCAGGTTGCTATACCTCGTTAGCACAGCAAGATGAACACCGGATTCATAGGAGTGGTTAAGTAAAAGGTATTTATATATAGGAGAAAGATTGCAATAAGGATATAATATAGGAAGAAAGATTTAGTTAATAGAAAAAAAAGATATGAAGTGATTTTAATCTCTTAGTTTAAGAGAAGACAGGGAGTGTACACACCGACGCCATTGTGATCGATTCTGAGCCATGTCACTCAGAGTCTCCAACCATTGGTTACGATAGTCACGCGGACCCCAACCAAGTAGTCTGCATCCACGAACATGGCTCAGACCAGAAGTTAGTGACTTCAAGCACTGATGCTACGTTTTGGTTTGGCCGCCCCTTACTTTCTTCCAACCATCTCCAACACCGGTTAGCATTGCACGTCGTGGTAATCGGTGTTCAGGCATACGTAACACGTGACCTAACCATCTCAGTCGATGAAGATTCACAACCTCATCAACTGATTTACCATCAGTCCCTAATACTCTGCGTCTAACCTCATTATTACTTACCCGGTGATCCTAGTAGATACGAGCAATATATCTAAGGCATCTATGGTCAAATACTAGTAGCTTACGGGTGTTTTCTACTCTTAAAGGCCATGTTTCGCTGCCGTAAAGTAAGACAGAACAGACTGCCGCGCAGTATACTTGTCCTTTTATTGATAGACGGATATCTTGCCGTCACCAAAGGTGACGTAAGTTGGCAAAAGCCAAATGAGCTTTTCGAATCCGTGCTGAGATTTCGTCCGATACCAACCCATTAGGGCTGATCAGACTTCCAAGATAAGTGAAGTTGTCAACGCGTTCGACTACTTCACTCCCTATCCTTAGTTCAGGTGTTGACGCAGGCCAGTCCTGAAGCAACAACTTGCATTTAGAGGGAGAGAAGCGCATCCCGAACATTCTGGCATTGTTGCTTAGTGCTACCAGAAGACTGCATTTTATCACCGTCTTCACCAAACAGGACTATGTCATCTGCGTATTCTAAGTCGATAAGTGGACCTCCTGGAAGGAGATCAATACCCAAGAATTCAGTAGACGAGAGTGATATTTCCATCAATAGGTCTATGATGAAGTTAAACAAAAATGGAGAAAGTGGACAGCCTTGACGGATACCACTTGAGGTTGCGAAATCAGATGACAGTTCGCCATAAACCCTGACTCGACTAGTAGTGTTCGAGTAAAGAGCCTTTACAAGGTTTATGTACTTCTGGGGTATGCCTTTCAATGACAGACACTGCCACAGAATCTCGCGGTCTACCGAGTCAAATGCTGCTTTTAAGTCAAGAAAGGCCACCATTGTCGGACGCCGGTAAGTATGTCTATGTTCTAGAACCTGACGAATGGTGAATA
This sequence comes from Schistosoma margrebowiei, assembly GCA_944470205.2. NCBI lineage: Eukaryota > Metazoa > Platyhelminthes > Trematoda > Strigeidida > Schistosomatidae > Schistosoma > Schistosoma margrebowiei. The sequence goes on along the minus strand of OX104026.1, from coordinate 33,061,722 downwards.
TGTGGTCGATGCAGCCACGACCAGGTCTGAAGCCAGCTTGGTTCTCTCGTGTTTGCAGTTCACGAGTCTTAGTTAAGCGTCTGATTATTATTGAGGCTAATATTTTAGATACTATATTTGTTAAACTAATCCCTCTGTGGTTGTCACAGTATGATTTTGACCCTTTCTAATATATTCGGACGATAAGTGATTGCGACCAGTCAGATGGGATGACGTCTAATTCCCAGATCTTAGCTAAAATATTAGTCAACCTAATCGCTAAAATTGGACAACCATCCTTAAAGACCTCTGGAGCCAATCCATCTGGACCAGCTGCCCTTTCTTGTTTCAGATTAACTATAGTTTTCTCAACTTCAGCAAGAGTTGGGAGACCTACTTCAATGTTCCATTCACATTGCCTGGGAATGGAGGGTAGTTGTAGAGTAGCTGAAGGCTAGTTGAACTGTTCCCTAAAATTTTCCGCCCATCGTTCTAAACGTCTGGACTGAGAGTAGATGAGAGTATCGTCCTTTTCCGAAATAATCTCACTTACACTTGACTTATTAGTTCCAGTTTCTTTTATTAGTCTGTAAAGTTGTCTTGTGTTACCTATAGTCGCCGCCTTTTCCATCTCTTTTGATTTCGTTATCCACCACTGCTCACGGTCGTTTCTTAGACTTTTTCTTAACCTAGATCTGATTTGTTGTCGTTCTTCATCATGTTCAGAACCTGATGGGACGAGTTTGCGAGAATCCATCAGTGATAGACCTTGAAGAAATCCACTGGTTCTTTGTAACTCTGTGGTTTAAGTCACCAATAGATGTCACTGCTATTTCCACAGCTGATTGTATGCCTTTCCAAGCAACCTCTGGGTCAGCCTCGTTTGCAAAACTACCTAAGTGTGACCTCAGTTGTTTCTGGAACCTACTTTTGGTCTTCTCGTTACTCAACTTAGTTCTAACGGGTCTTTTTAATGTGGCTTTTTTGCGTTCAGTGAGGCGCAAGCAGACGCGTGCCCGTATTAGGGCGTGGTTGGAGTCCAAGCAGGTACTCCAGAATGAGGGACAATCTTGTACCGACCCTTTCCAACGATGACTGATGGCAATATGGTCTATTTGAGTCCATCGTTGGTTTGGTGTAGGGGGTCGCCATGTTAGACGGTGTCTCTCCTTATGCTTAAAATTTGTGTTTGCTAAAAATAAACGGTTGTCTGAGCATAGTTGCAGCAGACGATCACCATTATCTGTTCTCTGTGTCGGAATACTAAAATATCCACCTAAATGCCTTTCTGTTTGGTTTAAACTACCTAACTGAGCATTAGTCACCTGCTACGAGTACTATGTCTGAGCGTTTAGCTTTCTGAAGGAGTTCGGACAGCTTTCTGTAAAATTCATCTTTCACTTAATCTGAGCTGCAGTCAGTGGGAGCGTAGGCAGAAAACGACAAAAAGGCAACGACGTGTGTCCCTATCCTTCCGAGTTCTTACTGAGCCGTTTAGCCGAACAGCACATAGACGACTGTTGATGGGGATCCACTCTAACAGTGCTTGTTCGGCCCTCATGCTTAGTGCTATGCCTACACCTGCCAGTCCACGAGAACTGGCCATCGGGTCGCCAGATACACGGAGGATGTATCTCGTTGGCTCTCCGTTTTGCCGAGGTGAGGACAACTGAATAACCACACTGGAATCTTGTATGCGTGTTTCGGAGACACAGCACACATCAATGGAAAGAGACTCTAGGGTTTTAGTCAAGGAAGCCTGCTGACCGATTTGACATAGGGTTCGTACGTTGAAGGCTCCAATGTGTAGTTTTGAGCGAAGTTTCAGTAGACTTAGAACAGTGTTTTGAGCACTAGGATCGTTGGCTATGGTGACGCTTGAGGAGGAAGCCGAGAGAGGAAATTTAGAGTTGAAAGTCGATGTAGGAGGGATAATAGGAATTGAAGAGGAAGGTTGATTATGAATACAGTGGTCTTGAGTGCTGTTAGAGGTATGGGGGCGGTTATCACTGCCCGGTTGCCCACACCGTGGAAGGGTTGTTCTAAAGGTACCTGAAAAGGAAATTGAATTAAAGGTGGTTTTAGTGACCAGGGAGCGTGACCGCAGTGCCCAAGGGACAACTGCTTGAGGTCGGTCACACACCACCTTTTATGGGTAATTTTTGTGTTAGCTCCGTACTTGTTGGGACCTTACCGCCGGAGACGGATATCCGTGGGATAAGGCGGGGTGTGCATTTTTAGGGTCGACCTTTTCTAACCCCACCCCTCCTTGTGGGAAGGCAGCATCGCTGTCATGCTGTCCGTCTGAAGGAAACACCTTACTGCTGTTACACCTCTGTACAGCAAGCAGTACGACTTCGCCTTTGGACCTTGGGTTCGTTGCTTTTAGTCTTACCGCTCTTCAACCGACCTATCTGACATGGTAGGACATTGAGGAACAGTTGTTCCGGCCAGTATAGCTCGGTTGCTTCATCACGATAGGTAAGCCCGACCACTACGTCAAGGTAGCAACAACGGTTGAGAGAGACCTATTGTAGCAAATATTTTGTGATAAATAAACGGCAGGTAGAGAAAAAGACCAAAAGCAGTCACTAAAAGTAACAGTCCGATTTGAAAAGCATAAGAACAAACTTAGAACACACGAGCGCGAAAAACATAACGAATAAAAATAAATACACCAGACGAACATCTTTGATTTCCTATTTTGTTCACGGCATACTTTAGACAGACTAAATTGCTCCCGAATTTAGAAAAGGCTAGGAATCTAAAACTGAAGTGGTCTGACGTTAAACATTGATTCATCTGAGATGGTGTGTGTAAGTCATTTCACAGCGAGGTTTCATAATTATACTTCGGAAGTCGTCCACGTTTATTTGCGGACGCACCATTAGCAGTTTATCCACTTGCAAATATAATACTACAGGTGAATGGTTTCCCAGTATTAAATGTCTCTCGAATTACCGGGCCTTATTTTTAGAAAACTATGTCAAATCACTTAGCTAAGAATAAAGTCGATTAGCGCCGCCTGTTAACCCGAAAGCAAGTGAAAAGTGGTGTAAAATCACCCTCTGAATGAATATCAACGGATGAAGGGTGGTTGTATGAAGTGTTTGATAATTTCCGGCCATGAAGTCGTTTTTGTTACTTTTTTCCGCAACAATGTCATTTCGATTCAATGCTACACATTTCTAGTGTCCTACCATTTTCCGATTAATGAGAAGCGGCTTGAATAAGTAATACGCTACTTAAAACTACGTCTACGGAAATCGCTCACAGTTGAGTTTAAATCGATACCTTTAGAATACATAAGTGTTCAAACTCATTTATGCACTCAACCCATTATCCTTGTACAACAAAATGGCTCAGTGCTCTAGAAGTTCAGCGTTCGCGCATGGAACCGAAGGTCCTGGGTTCGAATCTCGCGTGCGAGAACGCGGATGCGCACTGCCAAGTCCCATACGAGGACGAAACAGCCGTTTAGTGCTTCCAGGTTTCCCAAGGCGATCTAGTTTAAACCGTCTCATGAATTCAACCATTAAAATGGAAAGTATTTAAACAATGGTGACGTACCTGTTAGCCAATTGAGAAGCATTGTTGTGTATATCTATCGTAAATGAAACCACTGAAGGTGAGGCTGATACTTGTCTTATGGGTGGTGGCCTACAAATATTCAGCCGAACCAGGACGTTGAATACTGCACTAGATACTACAGAGACAGGTGGGCCTAAATGATTTGGAAAAAATCTGGGTTATGAAGATAAGACAAAGTTAATCTTACCCAGCAAACGTGAAGCCATCATCCACATCGCCAAGTAGTCCGTTACTGTGTCTTTGAAAAAAACGCAAGTAGGTCCACGCAATAAAAATCCCAGTTACAAAGAGAGAAAAAGATATGCCAGCACAAAACCCAATGCTAAATAAAACAGCAAAGAACAGAGCAGATATGAATGGTATGTGTTTATAGCGTATTTTTCCCAAAGGAAAATCGATCAATAGCTTATCTGACATCATCTGGCGGCCTAATACAGTGACACCACCCAGAAGTGCAACAAGACCGCAAACAGGATATAAAAATAGCACACTTTTGTCATACATGATAAGAGATATTGGGAAAAGAAATAAAGAAACAGAGACAGAAGAAGAAAAGTTTACCAAAACACTAAATCGAAGCAGCTCAAGCCATTTGTAAGGACCTGATAGTAATTTGTCCATAAGAAACACAGTCAGAATATCCAATAAGAGAAGTGTGAGAGAAAAGTTGTAGAACGAAGACGTAAAAAGTGTCCAAAGCCGAAAGTAAGGTGGTAGGAGGTACCCTCCGATAATGCAGAAGTACGAATTCATGTTAGGGATGAAGGATAAAGAATAGCATATACATTGTATACACATTACAAACTTCGTTTGCCATCGGCAATTACAGACTTTGTTATAACGAAAAGCTGAAGCAATGTTCATTGTCATTTAGTTTAGACGTTTTAGTCTAAACTTCTTTCAGGTAAATTCTTGACTCACACACCGAAGCTCATGTCACCTTGAAATTTAAAAGTCGTAGTCACCCAAAAACTACGAGTTTCTAATTTCCAATACAGTTAATTGAAGCACTCGAGAAAGGTTCATTTGTCTGTACTTATGTCCATATATTGAAGCACGATTCTAGAACCTTGTTGCTGTTTACTTCTATTAATTCGTATACTTGAGGTGATTTCAATGTGTTCGACATGTAGTTTACTGTAATATGTATTAGTTAGTGTTAAGAAAAACTTAGTTGCTCAGTCTATGATATTAGTTAGATTACGTCAAAGAGATTTAAATTTACTACATATTTATCAGAAGATGAATATAACCATGAGGGATTACGATCAATCAAGTCGTCAATTATTTGATAGTTAGTGTAAGAGTCTGTACCCTTTCACGTTTCCATAAATTCCAACCCATTGAATACTTCGTTCACTTGGTCGGTAGTCACTCGAACATCTCGATAATATGGGTTATTCGACGTCACAAAAAAATGAAACTGGCATAACTGGACGGTATTCGCCTATGGACGTGTCGTTTCAGTTAATGTATTTCGGGATTTATCAAACGAGTTTTTTAATCCACCTTACGATGCTGACAACCAACCAGATCTAAGTTAAACTTGTCCCAGCATTAGTAAAGTAAAAGTAAGTAAACGAGCAAAAGTTTGTTTTATTGTGTTGATCAATTTAATTGTTTAGGAAATACTCAAATAAACCAAGTGTAAGTAATCGTTGTTAATATAGTAAGTAATGGAATAAATTAACTGGGATGTAACACAGAGTTCAGGTTCACTTATTAATTACTGGTGTAGCTATGGGCAGCCCTCTAGGACCATTGCTAGCTGATGTGTTCATGGGATATGTAGAAAATTTAGTTGGAGACTCAATTCGAAAGATGAGTCTGTATAAACGATATGTAGATGACATCATAATCATGGGTGATAAAATTGAAGACATAAGCTGCTTGCTAGAAGAATTCAATAGTAGTCAAAAGCACATTTCTTTTACATGTGACGAAGAGAACAAGAACCAACTTCCTTTTCTTGACATCCTGATTACTAGGAGAGATGATGGCTCCATCAAACGTGCTACATATAGAAAACCAACATGGACAGGACAATATCTCAATTTTCATAGTCACTGCCCTATTCATTATAAACGCGGTTTAATAAAGAGCTTATTCAATAGAATCAATCGTATTTGTACCAGTGATACTATTGAAGTAGAGATGAAGCTCTTGACTGATGCATTAATTAATAATGGTTACCCTTTGAAGTTCATAAACCGCTGGAAGGGTTGCAATATGCATAGACCTATGACACTTCTGGCACCCAAAAAGCGAGTTTATATTACGCTACCATTCAGAGGTGACACAAATAGTCTCATGTTGAAACAGAGACTTAAATTAGCTATCAACCGGACATTTTATGCAGCCCAACTTGTTATTATCGAAAAGACAAGGTCTATGTTTCACCAAAAGCCCAAAAAGCATGAAAACGATTGTGTCACATCCCATTGTGTCTATAAATTTACATGTATGTGTGGAAACACGTACGTAGGGAGGAGCAATCGTGATTTGCAATTAAGGGTGGGTGAACATATACCAAAATGGTTGCAGAATCAGATGAATTCCAATGGTGAAATAAGATCACAGGATAGACAGACATCATCATCCATTGCGAAACATTTGATTGAGACGGGTCATAAGGTTGATATCAAATCAGCATTTGTTGTCTTGTACAAAAGCCTTTAAGGACGTATACTAAGGTTTATTGAAGACTTGGCTATACGCGCGAGACCGATAGCTCCTGTGTTGGAATCTCGCGGGGGGGAGAATCGTGGACGCGCACTGCTGAAGGATGCCATACTGGGACGAAACGGCCTTCCAGTGCTTCCAGGTTTTCCATGATGGTCTAGCCCCAATTCGCTCATGCTTTCAATCACTGAAATTACTAGAATCTTCACAAAACCCCTTCTGATACCGAGTAATCTTCAAAATATTCTCCAAAGTGGCATCGCGTCCAAATTACACATCAGATCCAACCTCCGCATAATTGTGCTAGAATTTTGGTCGTGCTAAGTATTTGCGAATTTCAACTTTTTAAGTTTATAGTTGTTATGAAGTGTACTTGTAGAGCGCTGGGTGTGAACTGCGACCTTGAGACACAAGTGCGTCTATTTTATTCCAGATATCAGAATTTCCATAGCTATGCTCTCAGAGCATGATTCTGAAAGAAAAACTATGTCTTTTATTGTCTGACATTTTCATCCTATACCTGCCACGCAGTCTTAATGTAAAAGTCCGAGTTAGCATGTTGTAGTTTGTCTTAGTAAAATAGCTAGTCCTGCATAAAATTGGAAACATAGGTCTGAATGGTTGATTGACTTGTTCCCGAACATAAAGAGCCTGATACAAACAAAATGTTCTGCGCCACAAACATGGGTGGATTGAAGTCACCATCAATGCTTGCTGATCAGTAACTCCACCCACCCTAATTTTGTGGTGTTAGGTTCATTTAAGCTTATTTTTTGGATATATACCATACCTCACACAATCCTCTGAGTTTCATATCCTGTTGGAAAACACTATTTCCATAAGTACCATATTACAAACTTATCAGGGAGTTTCAAATTATGGACTGTATGTAAACCAATGATGCAAGGCTGTAATTGATTATTAATTTGATATAAGTTGATTAGTGACAAGTACTTGGAATAGATGGTATCTTGTGAAGATGCCACATTATTTGGAGTTTGAAATTGCTTTAAACAGTAACGCCTACTTTTATGAGTCGTAACCACCAAGTGAAATCAAAAGACAGAAGCGAGGAGGTTCGAAGGTATTTTTGATAGGCTATCAATAAATCGAGAATCGTTTGATCTAATCTGGCTAGCGATTGCAAGGGATGTTGAGGATGGTGTTCCCACTTGTGATCTGGTGCGGATGTATGACCGAGCGCCTTCAGCCAGGTGAGTCCGTTAAAACTAATGTGGTCAGCATCCAATGTCGAAGACTTACAGAGCTATTTATTTTGGTGATTTATTTACCGCTACACTTTCTTACAGGCTGAGATTCTTCGATAGAATATTCACTCTAGAAAGTACTATTTCCGATAAGCTTATAGTTACGTTCTTTGACACACCTAAATAATTAGTGGTCTAATAAATAATTTACAACGAACGGACATTTAAAATACTGGTTGCTACGCCCTTGATCTGTCTACCAACAATACGCAGGAGAAATGCGTGAGTCTGAATTGAGACTAACGGTCTTACTGTAGAGGGACGAAAATTATTCTTTAACCTGATTGATTGACAGACACGAAAACGAGAAGACTAGTCAACTGGAACACTACTCGATCTACCCCAAATGCCGATACCCCAATCGCGATCCAGAATAGTGTAAAAAGATACATGAATAAATAAATTACTAACATGAAGACAAGGCACAAACAATTTGAAAATACAATTATGTCCAGAACTAGGCATTGTGATATTAAAATAGGGTACCAAACGTTGCATTAAAATTACAACAGTTTCGGAATGGAAAAGGGTATAACAGCAAAACATATATCAAACGAGAGCTTGTATTTACTAGAATAAACCATGGAAAAAAACTAGAAGTGTTTCTCAGGCTTTGAATTAAATTAAATAACTTTCCCAAAACTAGTTTCCGTTGTTTGTCATGGCTCCCTTTGTTGTGGATCCCAGTAAAAAAGCTTAGTCAAGATATAACAGTACTCACAATTACTAATAATATAAGAAAAAGAGTTATCACCACAACCGAAGTGTCTGTTTATGAGTAAAGCAAAAAGGTAACAAATAACACAACATAATGATATATTCAGTAACAGATTGATAATAATTTTTGTGAAATTAATGTAACTTAAAAGCTCATTTTAACTCCGCCTGGAGCCTCTTTGGGGCTACTGCAGTCTCAAGCCCAGATAAAGATGGAGGGTTAAGCACGGGGTTAGCGACCACATCCCGCAGAAAAGTAACTCACCAAATGAACTCTAACCAAAACAAATTATTCAGAAGGACTTCATTTTGAAGAGTTATGACACCTCATGGTGAAAGCCGAGTTCCTTCAGAAGTCACGAGGCTTATACCCCTTCTGAAAACCAGAGCAACCATTTATTTAGGTACATGGAATATTCGTACAATGTGGGACACCGGGAGAGCCTTCCAAATTGCTGCAGAAATGAGGAGATACAACCTAGAGATGATTGGGATCAGTGAAAGACATTGGACGCAAGTTGGACAACAACGATTAGCTTCGGACCGACTTCTATTATACTCTAGCCATGAGAAACAAAATGCCCACATACACAAGACGTTGCATTGATGCTATCAAAGAAGCACAAAAAACACCTATAGGATGGAAATCTGATGGCCAAGGATCATCAAAGCCTCCGTCAAAACAAAGAAAGAGGGGATTTCAATGAACGTCATCCAATGCTATGCGCCTACCAACGACCACAATGAAGACGCTAAAAATCAATTTTACAATAGGATGCAGTCAATCATCAAGAAGTTCCCAACAAACGACTTGACCATTCTGATGGGAGATTTAAATGCCAAGGTCGGAATTGACAACACCGACTTGAAGAGATCATGGGACGACATGGACTGGGAGAAAGGAACGAGAATTGTGCCTTCAATAAACTGGTCAATGGCGCAATATTTCCACATAAACACATACACAAAACCCCATGAACTTCACTGGAACACATTACACAGAATCAAATCAACCATATCTGCATCAACAAAAAGTTCAGGAGGACGATGAAGGACGTGAGAACCGAGAGGAGCTGATATAACATCAGATCATCACTTGCTGGTCGCCAAGATGAAATAAAACTAAAGAACCACCCAATAGTGGTGCGGACAACAGCACAAAATTTTAATACGGCTTGTCTCCAGGATACTGACAAACTCAACAAATTCAAGATAGTCCTCGGCAATAGATTCCAGGCCATTCATTATCTACCCAATGGAGAGGGAACAACTATAGAGAGCAACTGGAGAGGGATAAAAGAGGAAATCACTTCAACACGTCATGAGGTTCTGGGCCACAAGATGCACCATGGCAAGCAATGGATCACTGTTGATACACTGGATAATATTCAAGAAAGAAGGAACAAGAAGGCAGTAATCAATGCCAGCCGAACAAATGCAGAGAAAGCCAAAGCACAGGCTGAATACACAGAAGTAAACAAGAATATAGGAATTAACAAACAATCCGAAAGAAGAAATAAATTAACTAATTCGAATCCCACATGAGGAAATCTTGGATATACATTGCTGAGGAGTTCCATACTAGGACGAAACGACCATCCAGTGTCTCCGGGTTTTTCATGGTGGTCTAGCTTAAATCGACTGATGAATGTAATCATTAAATTACTACAAATTCCACAAACCCTCATTGAATAGACATGATCAGTGGAGTCAAACTGTGTCTGTTGTTAGGTAGTTACTCAATAATTACAATGGTGGACGGCCGCGCAATATCGTGAATTCGTTGAAGTTAGACATTGACACCGTTGGATGCCGGATCAGTAGTCTAAAAGTTAAGCGTTCGCGCACGAGACCGAAGTCCTGGGATCAAGTTCCTTTACATTCGTTTAAAGAAATACAAGTGTTGTATAAACGTTTTTAATAGTTGGTTTTTGTCGTTTAAACAAATCTGAAACCAAACTAAAATATCAAATAATGCTAATGAATTATTTTCATTATATTAATTTAAACGATATTTAAAGAATTTATGAATCAATTTTATTTTACTTGAATGTCTATCATACATAGTTCATTTATAATCTTAATGATTTTTGTTAACTATCAGCTTTGAAAGGTAACAATAGCAACGTTTCAGATCATTTTTAACTATATAAACACACTAAATAAATAAATGTGACTTTCATTGTGCTTCATATAAGAGTTTTGTAAATATTTGACCTAACTTTCTGTAAATAACAAATCTTCGGTCTTAATCAATATATTTTTTGTGAAAACCTGGTCTCTATAATCACTAATCTAATCTAAAATAATAGACAGATAATGAGAATTTCATATTATTATTTTCGGTGAATAGTATTGTAGATGGATCGTGTGTAGTAAACAAATTTGACTCCTTTTTTTATTCAGGCATATCAGTTATTAGAAAACGCAATTTCGTGAATTGGTTGAAGTTAGATATTAACACCGTTGGATGCCGGCTTAATGGTTTACAAGTTAAATGTTCACGCGCGAGATCGACAGGTCCTGGGTTTGAATATCGCAAGGAGGGATCGTGAATGCACACTGCTGAGGAGTCCCATACAAAGACGAAACGTTTTCATAGTATTTGCAGGGTTTCTATGCTGGTCTAGCTTCAATTGACTGATGAATTCAACTATTAAATCAGTTATATTAGTTCATACATGAATTTGTTAAGTCATCTCGATTAGTAATCGAATTGCTTACATGCATTGTGCAAGAACTATTATCAATATGAAATCATAATGGTGAATTGTTGGTGAAACAGCTGCTCAACACTCCCTGCTATGAGATGATTCTTTAGTTATTATTACTTGATTGAAACTATCTGTAAATTGAACAAAACATGATAATGGTTTATGAGAAAATTATATTTTACATGTATATATTGTGGTGTGTACTATTAATGTCGACAGATGTAAGTATTATGTATCATCAATTGAAAGTGAAATGTCTGGCGTCAAAAGGTTAAGAAAATAGAAGAAAAGAGAATGATAACAGAGAGTGATTGTTGTAGAAATGAGGGAACAGTGAAGTTAGAGACAATTGATTGACATTTTACAAATGAAGAATTTACTGTATGGTTCTCGAATTTGACTATGATATTCTGTAATTTTATATTTACATACATTCTATTGTCCCCATTGGTGTTCTCTTTCGCTACAATATCCATGGCAGAAGTAACCGATGGGGGATCTGATATGAAGTGGCCATCCCGTATGGAATCGTAGTACCTTACCTCTAAGTTCCCCAAACACACGTTTTGTCCTATATAGGACCCTTCGGTTGGACATACTCCCATCACCATTTTGAGACTCATATTGGAACTCCAACTAAGTACCTATTTGCTTCAATCTCTGAATCTCTATTATAAATCTACTTCATCAAGTTAGCCACTAAATTATTCAACTTCGATAATCCCTTTTTGATACGCACCATTCCACACCCATACATCATCTGGAAAACATGTATCTTTAGATAATATTAATGCATTTGCTCAGGATTCAAATACATCGACGGATACCATTCGAATTCAATCCTGAAACTAAAAGACGATATATATATCCATTGACCAAGTGCTAGACTTGAATGTAAGCCTTAATCCAGACTATAATTCCTCAGTGATACAAAACACTCATCCTGAATTCCATAATTAAAAACTATCTTTACAAAAAACTTCTTATCAATTTGTTCATACAATACACATACTTGTTTATACACTAATATTTCAGACAATTTATTGTTTACAATCAGATTAAAAGTATCCATACAAAACTAAACACTGTTTAATGAAGTATATATTAAGCATAAATAATGTTTGAAATATTTTACCTAGTGTATCATTTGATTCCATTAGTGAGTCACATTAAAATAAGAATAAAGTAAATAAAAAGTTTAAGTTTATCACACAATGGTGTTCAATTCAATATTATAATCAATAATACATTAAGTATTTATCATATTAAAATTGTAACCTCAACAGATACAACAAAGATGAATGTTTCATTGATTAAAGGCTACAAATAATAAATATTTCACATGGATACAAAGTTGGAAATTTTGATTACACAATCTAATATTTTATATGACTGGATCTCATGATAAACAATAATATAAAATAAATCCACTTAACATTGTTTAGTTGTATCTTACCATTGTTGTTTAGATTTGCAATTGATCATTCTCTTATTGGTATATGTGCATCCTGTGCGGATTGCCTCGATATTACTTTACATCACGAGTTTTATAATTAAAGATGGAAAGTGGCTAGCAGTTTTGTCCTATTTGTGACTCTTCAGATGAATGTACCTGCATCCCAGAGTTGATGTTCACTCTGGCAGTCTAACCCAGTACCGTTCGCTTCAAACGCCATCGCGTTATACACCTAGCTGCTGAGTCCTAATAGTATGTAATTATTCATTTTAAATGATAGACCACATTAAACAACCTATTTTTTGGTATGGTGGTAGTGAACGCGAACACCCATGGAGACAATCGAATGTATGTAAATATAAAATTACAGAATATCATAGTCAAATTCGAGAACCATACAGTAAATTCTTCATTTGTAAAATGTCAATCAATTGCCTCAAACTTCACTGTTCCCTCATTTCTACAATAATCACTCTCTGTTATCATTCTCTTTTCTTCTATTTTCTTAACTTTTTGACGCCAGACATTTCACTTTCAATTGATGATACATACTACTTACATTTGTCGACATCAGTAGCACATATAACAGTCATTTTATTTAAAGAAATATACAAAACCTCAGATAATACTGATTTCATTTCTTAAAATGAAGCTGATAAAAAAAGACAAAGTTATGTTAAGTTTTAATTTTTCCGTTATACAAAATGACTTAATTTTGATTAATCGGGTGCAGTAAATGAATTATCAGATTGTCTTAATTTTATTTCATAATAAATAGATTTATTAGTCATTTGTCTTAATGACTCTGTTAGGTAGAACGGTGATTGTGTGGATCTATTTTAACTACTAAGCAAAAATGAAAAAAATATGTATGAAAGGGTTTGTGATGATTTTAAAATTATCATAGTTTAAATTTTGAACTGATCTTAGCTAGACCATAATTAAGAACCGAGAGGAAGTTGAATTCAATCATGGTGGGTTTGAATCAGTTACCCACTGCAGTAGATAGAATATGGTTACGTGATATCATGAATTGATTAAGGTGACACATGTAAACCACCTAATGCCAGCGTAGTGATTTAAGGTTTAAGTGGTTACCAAGAGGAGTAAAGGTTTTGAAATTGATCTCCGATGGGGTCGTGCATAAACACTACTTAAGAATCGCATACTAAGATGGAACAAATTTCCAATGATTCCTAGATTTCAACCATGGTTTAGGTAATACCAGTTAATGATTTTGTGAATTAAATAGGCGATAAGATACAGTTAGAACAATTGAAATATTTTGAGAGATATACTTTTCATCGGTTGGCAATTGATATTACTAAATTTCTCTTTATTGACGACCACTTAATAAAAAATCAATTAATACCATGTGTTTATAATGACTTAAAAAACGAGATTACTTCTACTTGTGTAACTATCTGTTATGACAGCAGAAAAGCATTTACTCACTAATCATTACGACCAAATAAAATTAATGTGCCAAACTTAGAGAGAAAGCAAAACTGTAGATGAGAATTTTCTTATTCTCCAACCAATAAATTTTAACAATGATTAAAACGACATCGAAAATAATTAAATACGTGCAATTTTAAATGTCTTATCAGTAGGTGAATTCGAATGTAATAAACAAGTATTACATACATGCTTACTTACTTACACCTGTTACACCTCATGGAGGAGCGTAGGCGGCTCACGAGCATTCTCCACTCAAGTCTGTTCTGGGTGATCCTTTCCAGTTCTTTACAGTTCCTATTCATTCTTTTCATGTATTCGTCGAATTTCCGAAGCATTGTGTTCCTTTTTCTTCCTCTTTTCCGTTTCTCTTCAGGATTCCGAGTTAGCAAATGTCTCATGATGCCGTTTGGTGATTTTCGTAATGTATATCCTATCCACTTTCAACGTATTTCCCTAATTTCCTCCTCAGCTGGAAACTCGTTTGTTCTCTGCCACAGTAGATTGTTAATGATGATATCTGACCAACGGATATTGAGTATCTTACGTAGATAATGTTTGTAAATACTTGTACATTTTTGATGGTTGTGGAAGATCTGAAAGTTTCAGCTTCGTACACTAGAACTGTCTTGACGTTCGTATTGAAGATTATGACTTTGATGTTGGTTGACAGTTGTTTTGATTTCCATATATTCTTCATTTGTGGGACTACTGTTCTCGTTTTGCCAATCATTGCCTTTATACTTGCATCAGATCCTCCAAGTTCATCGATTATGCTACCCAGATAGATCAAAGATTCCACATCTTCCAGGGATTCTCCATCAAGTGTGGTTGATTTTGTGTTCTATGCATTGTATTTGAGGATCTTGGTCTTTCCTTTGTGTATGTTGAGGCCCACTGGTGGAGAGGCTGCTTTTACACTGTTTGTTTTGACCTGAATTTATTTATGTTGATAGGATAGAATAGCCAGGTCATCTGTAAAGTCCAACTCTTCTAATTGATTCCGATCTATCCATTACATTCCGTGCTTCTCGTCAGATGTGAAGGTCCTTATAATCCAGTCAACCATCAGAAGAAAGAGAAAGCGGGAGAGTAAACAACTTCGTCTGGCACCGGTCTTCACTCAGAATGCTCCTGTCATCTGTCCTCTATGCACCACTTTGCAGTGTAGTCCGTCTTATCAATTCTGTACGATGTTAACGATTTTCTCAGGCACTCTATAGTGTCGAAGAAGTTTCCGTAATGTTCTCCTATCCACACTGTCATACGCTTTCTAATAATCGAGGAAGATGATATATGGTAACGGATTCTAATCAGTTGATTGTTCAACGATGATCCGTAGTGTCGTGATTCGGTCTGTGAATGACCGATCCTTACGGAATCCAGTTTGCTGATCTTAAATCTGAGCGTATACTTAATCTTTCGTCCGGTTCAGAGACACTCTGTTGAAAACTTTCCATGGTGCTGACAGTAGTGTTATGGCTCTCTAGTTCTCACATTTGATCAGATCTCTTTTCTTTGTTATGTTGATGAGATATCGTTTTTTTCCTGTCTGTCTGAACTTGTTTTTCCTCCCAAACCTTCTTGAATAAAATGTAGTGCATGTTTGCAGTCAGTGCTATGTCTGAATTCAGTGCTTCAGTTGATATGTTGTCAGATTTTACTGCTTTCCCACTGCTGATTTATCTGATGGCCATGCCAGTTTCTTCGATTGTAGGTGGAGCGACATCTATAAGACTGTCTGTAGGTGCTACTTCAATGTCCGTTGTATTTAATGGGGCTGGCCTATTAAAATGTTCCTCAAAGTGTTCTACCCATCTTTTCCCCTCTTCTTGAATCCCGGTGATTGATTTACCTCATTTGTCCTTGACCGATCACTCTGGGTTACTATATTTCCCTGTCAGTTTCCCCACAGTGTTATACAGTTGCCTGATATTTCCTTGTGTTGCAGCTTTTTTCACGGTCACATATTTTTGCTTGTCGGCTCTAATGCACTTCTTCACTTGCCTGTTTGTTTCTGTATATTTGGCACTTGCCTTGGCTTTCTAATCTCTTGTTCGGCTGTTGTTAAATGTTGTCTTTTTGTTCTTCTGTTCTTGAGTCTTGCACGGGTTTTGATAGAGATGCATTCCTTATGATGTTGCTTCTTGCAACCCAGAAGATCTTGACAAGTTGAAGTTAGTGTTTTTTTGATCACCTTCCATTTGTGATTCATAGTAATTCCCTCTCCTTTCAGCAGATCCTGTAAGGCCTGGAACTTGTCATTGGGAGTTATCATGAAATGGTTGAGTTCATCAGTATCTCGAAGGAAGGCTGTGTTAAACCTATATAATGCTGTTTGTCCAGTTGTCCATCGATTCTTCAGATTCACTTTCATCTTGACTATAATCAGGTGGTGATCTGAAGCTATGTCAACTCCTCTCCTGGTTCTCACATCTTCCATTGACCTTCTGAACTTGTTAGTGATGAAAATATGATCGATCTGGTTCTGTGTAGTGTGATCTAGTGAGACCCATGTAGCTCAGTGTATGCAGTTTTGTGAGAATATGGTGCCGCCTATAACCAATTTGTTGAATGCTGATAGATTTGCAAACCTCTCTCTCCGTTAATGGACACTTCTCTGTGATCAGTTGCTGTCTCTCGTAAAACTGGTTTGCATCGTGTTGGTTGCTATCATTGGTGGGTGCGTAGTACTGGATAATATTCATTGTGATTGCCTCCTTCTTTGTTTGAAGGATCCCTTGATGATTCTGTATCCATGATATTCCCACCTTAAAAGTGCTCTACGTGCTTCTTTGGACAGCATCAGAGTAGGTCCCCGAGTGTGTGCAGTATTTTCCTCTTTGTGACTGAGTACAGTAGCATCTCTCCTGAGTCTAACCTCTTCTGTTCAGCTTTGTTCCAATTGGTTTCACTGATTCCGAGCACCACTAGTTTGTATCTCCTCATTTCCGTAGTTATTTGATCAGTTCTTTCGGTCTCCTACATTGTCCGGTTATTACATGTAGCTATATTAATTTTGCTGTGATTGTTAGAAAGGGCATCGGCCTTGTAACTTCCAAAGTATCTCGGCTTTCATCATGAGGTGTCATAATTACTTCTTCAACTCAGAGGGCAGAGTTTTAATGGTATGATTTATTTATTCTGGTTAGCCTTTTTAGCAAGGTTGTTTTCTACGGGATTGGGTTGTCGACCTCATATCCAACCCTTCTCCTTTTGGTGGGCTTCGGACTGGCAGTACTCCTAGAAGAGCTACAGGTAGAGTTGAGCAAGCATTAGTTGACAATTATTCATCAATAATTTAATGTGTGTATGTAATTTAGAAGGCCAATAAACAAACTGTCTTTGTTGAGAAATATAACTCATCAATGATATATACATATGTTTCGTTTTCCTAACAGTGTTCGTTAATTTCAACAAATAGTCAGTGTTATACATCGTGCATCGTATTGGACGACTTATGAGGAATTGATGGAAAACTGATGTTTAAGACCTTGAAATTCGAAAATACATTGTTTTCGTTTGAATATATTAGGCTTATTGTATCATAGATGATATCGATGACGTTGGGTAAACCATAACACAATTGATCTCACGGAATTGAAATTAATGTAAAAAATAAATTCATCAATTCTACAGAAACTACTATGACTACAATACTGAACAAGATTACTTTTAGTCTTAATGTAAAAATGAATATTTTTAGAGATCTTTGTTGAAGTATGTGACCGAAAAACTATACATGGATATAATCGACATGTTTTCGTGTTTTCATTTATTTTTTTTTTAGATAAACACCCGTTTCGAATTTAGAAAAAAAAAAACTTTACTTAATTTACTTTGAAAATGTAATTACAATTCTTCCTGAATTTTATACAATTGTCCATTATTTCAGTCATTACTTTTTAACCTTTAAGCTTTCATTTACCTGTGATCAATCATTTGACAAATGAAGTTATAATGTTCAGTTATTTTTAATCAAAAAATGTATTTTAATAAGATCTTATCTATTTATCGTTAATTTCTTTTTCATAATTCTCTCTAAGAAAAAAGAATTTAAACTCACTTAAATGTTCTATCAACAATAATGAAGACATTTCCTTTAAACACAATGATCAATGATTTTCAGCTTCTTTGAGAAGTTTTCTTTTTTCAATTCCACTATCAATCAATAAAACTGAAACAAAAGAATATTTACTGAAAGTTCTATTTACATACATAGCTTCATGATTCAATTAACTCCGCCTGTAGCTCCTCCAGAGTTACTGCCGGTCTTAAGCCCAGGTAAAGGAGGAGGGTTGGGCATAGGATTAGCGACCCTATCCCGTAGATAACCAACTCGCTAAAAAAAACGCTGACCAGAAAAAAATAATTCTGGTGGATGGCCTATGTACTTGCACGAGGAGTAACAGGTGTAGGTAAGTAAGTAAGTCATGATTCTGTACCTCATAATAAATCTTCAATTATCTTAGAAATGAACCATTAATGTTTTGTTTCTTTGCTAGTGATAAAAGCAAAACTTGACAAAAAAAGCCGATACTATTTATCAGATACTTAATAAATCAATCATTAATGTTATATCTTTTGTATTAATTCAACACTTGATAGTATTTCCTTTAAATAGACAAAGCAAAATCTCATAGAACTAAATATAAATGTGTTATACTTATTATTTGTTTGACATTTCAGATGAAACTATATGTGAAGAAAAATGAAAGACTTGAATACGTCCAGTAGCACAAAAGTACATCGTTATTTATATTGTCCAATTTTGTTTGATTCAGGATGGAAGTGAAGTCGGAGAAACCAAATAATTATTAAAAAATTAAATTAGCCACTTATAAAATCCATTCCACATAGCTTATCATTAATCATGAACAAAATAATTGTTAATTTAGAGTATGTTGGGTATTGGGTAGACTTTTTAATAAGATAGTAATATATTTGTAATATCCAAAAGAGTAGAAAGTTAAGTTTCCGATGTTTTGAGACTGAAGAAACGACGCACATTAAATTATGAAAAGTCAGGAATTTAATTTTCTACTCATTAGGATATTATAAACATAATACTATTCCAAGCAAAGACGGATGATGGCTAGCACTGGAATCTAGGAAGTATGTTTCGTCTTATTTGGGACTCGTCAGCTGGATGTATCTGTATCTCAGAGTTAATGTTCAGTCGAATCTTTTACCGTTCGCTTCAAAAGTCATCGCGTTGTCCACTCAGTTACTGAGTTCTGATAGCCACTTGCTTATGCAATAAGGTGAAGTTTTCGTGTATAATAGAACGAAATGCGCGTCTTGGATTCCACTGTTAGCCACCATCCATCTTTACTTATAATGCTTAAGGCAATGGTCACATGATGCACATATGCCAACAAGAGACTGATCAGTTGCAGACCAAAACATCAATAAGAAGATTCATGCAACAAGTAACTGCGACAATTATCATTGACCTTAGTGGAAGTTTATTAAATCATTTGATATTTGCTCACATTATTTATAATTTACAGATAACTGTCAATTAATAAATTCCACAGATTGAAATCATGAGTCAATTGAAGCTAGACCACCATGGAAAACCTGGAAGCAGTGCTTCCAAGTGCTTCAAGATTACCTAAAAGTTTAAAAGTCCCTGACAGTTAAAGAGTATGAATTAGAAGTAGTTATCAATGGAAAAAATGATTTAATAAGGAATATATGTGTTAAGTTTTCTCACTCAACCCTGTTAACTTTACTGGTTAGTAATCCACGAACAATTGTACATTTTCGGGACTCAATGACACCCATAACTTTAAGTATTCTCCATACTATTAATAAGGATATGCTCATTAATTACTAACTATGAGCATTATTTCCCAGAGCTCTATTGAGAAGCAGCGACTAATGGATAAATAGATTAATATATTTGTAATATCTCAATGAGTAGAAAATTAGATTTTCTGACGTTTCGTGATTCAGTATAAGCCACTTCTTCAGAGAATAAATAACCAAATCAAAATTAATCCATGTTTAAATAGTACAACGGAACAACACAAGAATATTATGTGATCAATCAAAAAACAGGTTTGAATAATAATCAATCTCATGTCATTTCGGTCAAGGTGATTCATGAGCGACATGTATGTAAATTTGTCTGTATGTAATTGTGTACTGTTAAAGATGAAAAATGTGTGACCTTTATGATGAGAAAGGATAGAGTTTAATTTGTAAAATAATAGTGTGAAATGTGAATAATATCAGACTAGGTGGCTAGGATAGATAGTTCAAGTAGGATGTATGGTAAGGCATTCTTTTTTTATTGAGAGCAGTAGAATTAAATATTACATGGAACGCTTCAGTTACTCTCCTTTCTTTGTAATTGGAAAAACCTTTTTGTCATATTTTGATATTTTTGAAATCGATTTGATGGTTGTAGAAAATGGCATGAACTGCTATTGCCAATTTAATTTGAAGTCTATCCAGTTCTATGGGATTATTAAGAGGTTTCTTTATGTACCTAATATGTTCTTTGACTCGAGTCAAGATTTCGCGAGATGACTCTCCAATATAAAAGGCATCACAATCGATACAACCTAATTTGTAGACACAGTTCTGTGTGGACATGAAAGGGATTTTTTCCTGTTAAGCGAACTAAAGTATTTCGAAGTGTGTTCGTTGTTTTGTAATATACTTTAATTCTGTGCTGTTTTAAGATTCTTTGGAGTTCTTCTGTTGTGCCATGACGGTATGGTAAATCTGAATTGCCAATCCATGGTATTTCATTCGAATTATTATTATTACGCAATGAAACGTTTTGTTTTACTATACTTCTAATAATCTTCATAGGAAAGTTATTAAATTGTAAGATGCTAATTACATTCTTTTGTTCTTTTTGTTTATCATCTTCTGATGTGATAATCTTGTTAGTTCTTCTAAAAAGATTTAGGGCTAGCGAGATCTTTTCATTGAATAGTTGCTTTGAATTGAAGTAAATATAACGATTAGCGTGTGTAAGTTTTCGGTAGATGGATATATTTAGATTTCCATTTAGATTTCTTCCCATTAAGCAATTTAAAAATGATAGCTCACAATGTTTATTTTCATTCTCGTTCGTAAATTTGATGTGCGATGAAAGTGTTTTGATCCGTTTAGAAAAAGATCTTCGACGAGTCTTTTTTATCATAACAAAGGTGTCATCTATATATCTAAGCCAAATTCGTGGTTTAATGTCATTGGAGAAAATATTTGATTCTATGTGTGCTATAAACCGGTTGGCTACGATCGTTAGTTTGTTTATATAAAGTCCCGTTAATAGTTAATAGTGGCGAATTTAAGTAGTTTTAAGGATGCTTAAAGAACATTTGTCAAAAAGAGTATTCTCGTTCTCTAGTAAATCACTAATGAATTCTAAGCATTTATCAATGGGAATACTAGTGTATAACGAAACATCATAGCTTACCATGATCTCGATATTTTATATTTAAAGTCATAAGAATCTTTAATCATATTATGTAAGTTGTAGTGGCTTTGATATTTTGCTCAGATATTTCGATAATGCGTATGTTGGTGTGTTTGTGAAGTCTACTATAGGTCTTAGAGGGATGTCTGCTTTATGAATTTTGGGTAAACCATAAAAACGTGAAGTATTGCATGCGTTGAGATATAGAGCACACTATAGCGAGATACTAATGACTAGTTTTAGTCCTTTCAAAAGTTGACTTGTTTCTGATTTGACTTTATTTCTAGTCGTTAAAGGATTTTGGGGATCGATCTTTTCATATGGTCCTGTAGAGATGTTCAAGAGCTTTATTAATATAATCTTTTCTATCCATGACCACTGTTAAGTTTCCTTCGTCAGCTTTTGTGACTATAATAGTTTTGTCTTTTTGAAGTGAATGTGGAGCCTTCAATTCTTCTTTTGAAATGTTAGGCGTAAGATGTTTATGTTTAGTCAGAATATGAGATGTCTTTCGACGTAATAAATGGAGTTCTGTGAGACAGTTTTTAACTAATGGCACCGTAAGTTGGTTGCACAATAAAGCCAATTGACTACAGTTAGATAATTTAAACGATTAGTTGATGACTTTCAAACACTCACTATGATCGAAAAAACTCCCATTCACCGACTAAACTCCAGAAAATTAGAAATGACTGAGATATATCACTTATTATTGAACAACTTTATAGAAGTACTATGCGTAAAACCCAAATCTACTTGTAGCTGCTCTAGATTTACTGCCGGTCTCAAGTCCGAGAAAAGAAGGAGAGTTGGGTATAGGTTTAGAGATATTTCATAAGAAAGATTCTTGCTAGAAAACGCTAACCATGAGAAAACGTTCTATCCCGATATGTAGAAAAGTGTCGTACAGGTGGAACATATCTATTTCCGGATACTTCTAAAGTTTGCTGACGGGTTCTGGGTTCGAATCTCGCAGGAAGCTGGATTATGGATGAGCGCTGCTGAGGAGTCCGGTGCTTCCATATTCTCCATGGTGGTCTAGCTTTAATTGACTCATAAATTCAACCATTGAAAATTTTTGTTACTAAAATACATTCGTTGTATGGATTATGTTACACAGTCGGAAAAGTTGTTTGCAGTGTCGAATACTATGTCAAGCTCACATGGGTTATTCTAGCTTCCATACAGATCAATTAATTATTGAATAGCATCGATCACTAAGCCACAAGCACACCAAGAGGATTCGAGCAAAAAAGCTAATGCGCGCAAGCGAGCGAATACAAAGGAGGATCAATTAATAAGATCTAAGCACATACATATTTATGGCAAAGCAAGGAGAGTGAGTCAACACATTTTTATAAAGCGAGATTCAATATTCATAGCCAGACAAAAACAAACTGCTGACACGTAATGAATAGGGTAAATAATACGCACACTTACGCTCATATAAGAACAGTCAATGTTAATGATTGAATAAATGACAAGATTGAAGTATGGCTCCTGAAGACTGAACCAGTCGGTCTGTACGGATTCTAGAACAACCCATGTGGGCTCGACATAATACTAGACACTATATGTTCGATACTGTATTACCACAGTGTAATCAACAATTCAAATAACACTAACAAATCTCCAAAATCTCGAACGAACTCATTTCATATTAGACTTTTACAAAATAAACATTTTTCGGTAAAATATTTTGCTCAAAAGTTTGAAGATTTTCCCAGTCAAATTATACGACAGTTTTGTAACTAAAATTTTGTTTTGAAATTTAAACTTATCAATAACTTAATGGTCCAATTACTAGTTCCCTTCCCTTCCTGTAAATTTTATTGCATTATTCAAGTTACTGAATAATTATATCTAAATCAGGTTGCTTAATAATAATTGTTTTCATCGACACAACCAAAAATTTCCTGTTTTAGGGACATTTTCATTATTCTAAAAGAGAAGTAATCCGAAAGCCACTAGAAATTTATAAAATATTGTAGTATGACAAAAAGTGGTTTAATCAGATATTAATGCTTAAATCAGTTGACGGATGAAGCAGAAATTTATTTACTTCAGATAATGATTAATGCTGAGGCATATTCTAAATACTTTTTAACTGTGATACTTGTGTGAGTTGTTGAACTAATCACAGTAAACTACGATAGAGGTGGCTTGTTTGATTATCTAGACTACCCATTCCTGCCATCTGGATATTTCAACAAGTCATATTTTTGCTTGTTTGTTTTAGCATATCATTATGCCTATTAGTCTCATAACCTATTCAGGTGCGTTTGTGAAAAGTTTACATTTCACTGTACAAGTTACATAAAAGCGCAATCAGAGACATCGTGGTTACTGGTTATATGCATCGAAAAGAATATACACTATTCAGATGTCGAGTCCTGAACTACTAACATCTGACTGGCGACCACTCAATATTTATCGCAAGGATTGATCAAGAAATGTCCCAAACTTAACTTATCCATACATTTAAACATTAAAATTAAAACACGAATTTCAGCGAAGAGATCTCTTTTCAACGAATTTATTATCAAGCTGTACAATCGTATATATCTGAAAAATTTTTTTGATTTTGTAAAAGTACTAATTCCGTGAGGAAATGTGAACACAGTTAATAAAAAGGTTATAATACTAGATTACGTAATATGAATAATAATAATACCAATAGATTTAGTGATTATAATAAGATGATTAAAATGTTTTTGTTATAATAATAATAATTAAAGGTCATAGAGGTGTAAAAATAAATAAATAAATATGGTGATATGATGGGTATTCACTAATAAAACAATCAGAATATAAGATATAAGTAAAGGGGAGAATGCAGTAATAATAATAATAATTGGATAATCAAAATACTTAAAGCCAAGGTAACGATAACGATAAGACGTACTTCTTTTGTATGCATAGTTCTGGTTTAAGCTCCTGGATGGTAAGAGCTTCGGCTATTTTTAAAAGTTGGATGCGAAGAAATCTGGGTAGATTTGAACGAATCATATAAACAATCTTAAATTCATTTCTTGGATCAGTGGAATGGTTACAGTCGATTAGGTGTTCAAGTATAGAACTCCTAACTGCTTTCCTTTCCCCCTTGTAGAACCAAGCCGGAATATGTTCCCGTATCCGAGTTGAAAGCGAGCGCTGGCTACGGCCAATGTACCTTGCTCCACAAGAGCAGGTGAACTGGTAGATGCACATAGAGGCGACCAGACGCGGAAGCTTGTCTTTTATGGACACGGAAAATAAGTTCCTACTCGTGAACGTTATTCGCAATTTAGCTGCATTAAATGTTCGTCTAATAGTTGTTGTTAGACGATTTTTGATTACTTCTGATGTTCGATCACCTTTAAATTCCAGACTTATATAAAGGTTTTTCTTCGTAACGGAGCAACTAGGTTTCTTGTCACAACTACCTCTATTCATATTCTTTTCTATGAACCGTTCTGGGTATCCATTTTCCGTTAGGGTTTTCTTGAGGAATTTCAGTTCTTCGTTAATGCATTCTTTACTGCATATCTGACGTATTCGATAACATAAAGAGTGGATGAGATTTCTCTTTCTACTTAACTGAACCCAGCTATAGAAGTTAGTTAGCTGTCCATTCCATTACTCCTTCTCATCAGACGTACATCGAGAAAAGGTATTGATTGGTCCCGTTCCCTTTCTAACGTGAAGTCTATAGAAGGGTGGCATGAGTTAAAGGTGTTTAAAATATCCTCTTATTTATTTATTTATTTGAACACATAAATATTGGTACAAGAGAGCGCCAATATATATGCGCCACACAAAACAATGAAAATTCGAAGAGAGATAGAAAAAAAAACAAAAAAAAACTAAGGACCACAAAAGGTAGTGTGGTCGTAACGATGGAACAGAAAGGTACAATCAGAAGAAATCTTTCAAGTAAGGGAGACACAACCACTATTATGAAGAAAGTAAAAGAAAGTTACAGCAGGATCGCCACTGGCTTCTATTCTGAGCCATATCTGATAACGTCTCTAGCCACTGTGTAGCACCATCTCTCAGACCCCAACCAGGGAGTCGTGAAGGACCGACAGAAGCCAGTCCTTTGCAGATTTCTTTCATACCACGACACCATGTCATGCACTGACCACCTCTCCGCTTTTTCCAACCAGTCCCAGAGTCGGCAAATAATGCACGACGTGGAATTCTCTGGGACGACATTCGTAGAACATGTCCAAGCCACCGAAGTCGGTGTTTCAAGATGGTGACACCAATTGAATTATCATCTCTGTGCCCAAACACACGATGCCGAACCTCTGCATTACTGACATGGTGTTGCCACTGAATATCAGCAATCCTTCGGAGACAGCGATGATCGAACACAGAGAGTCGTCTAACGTCCTCGACTCGGAGAGGCCAGGTTTCACAAGCATAGAGCAAAACTGCTCTCACCGACGCGTTGTGGATCCGACCTTTTACAGCCAGACTAACATCACGAAGGCGCCAAAGATGGCCCAGATTGGCATAAGCCACTCTGGCTTTCACTATACGTGCATTGATCTCATCACTCACATCCCCACCAGCACTTATGCAGCTACCCAGATACACGAACTTCTCGACTATGTCTATCTGCTCACCATCCAGGGTCACTACAGGATTGGAATCCTGCCAGTCTTGTAGAAGTACTTTGCACTTCGAAGGTGCAAAGCACATACCATACCTACGGACACTGATTGCCAACTGATTAAGTGCGGATTGCATGCCTTGGGCATTATCGCACAGTAAGACAATATCGTCCGCATACTCAAGGTCGAGAAGTCTTTCTCCAGGCAACAGATCCACACCACCATTACTTACATTCATCAGAGCTGTTTCCAGAATGTCATCGATGGCAAAGTTGAAGAGGAATGGTGAGATTGGGCAACCCTGCCTAACCCCACTACTCGTATAGAACAATGGAGAGAGGTGGTTGTATGCCCTCACTCTGCCTGAGGTGTTTTTATATAGGGCTTTTAGGATGTTAATAAACTTCTCAGGCACACCCTTCTTCAATAGACAATCCCAGAGAACAGTCCTGTCCAACGAATCGAAGGCAGCCCTGATGTCAAGAAACACTACGATTGTTGGCCTTTGATAAGTATGGCGATGTTCTAACATTTGGCGGAGGGTGAAGATATGATCAATACATCCTCGACCAGAACGAAACCCAGCCTGCTCCTCGCGAGTCAATCTTTCTCGGGTTTTGAACAACCTACGAAGTATGACGGAAGCCAATAGCTTGGACGCAATCGGAAGTAGACTTATCCCCCGATAGTTGTTGCAGGAACGACGTGAACCCTTTTTAAAGATAGGGACAACTATCGACTCATTCCATGACGTTGGTACACTCTCTAATTCCCAAACCTTTGTAAACAACGTCGTCAATTCCTTAGTCAAAAAGTCACCACCATCTTTAAAAAGAGTCGGAGGTAAGTCATCTGGGCCAGGTGATTTGTAACGCTTCAAGAGTTGGAGTTCCTTGCGGACTTCCTCCTCGTTTGGTGGATCAGTCGTCACCGGCCATGGAGGGCAGGACAGTCTGACCGATGTTGCCGGAGCAGCAGGCCAGTTGAACTGCCCTTCGAAAAATTCTGCCCATCGTCCAAGACGTCGATGGTTGTTAATGATTGGCATCCCATCATCCTCGCAGATTGTTTCACTCACACCAGACTTCTTGCTGCCAGTGGCTCTGATGAGCTGGAAGAGCTTCCGGTAGTTACCAGATGCAGCTGCTGCCTCCAGCTCATTAGCACGCTCCGACCACCAGGCTTCTCGGTCCTTACGCAAGCTTTGCCCAATTTCCCTACGTAACATCCTTCGTTTATGGTCAAACTCACGGTCACCCGGAGTGGACCGACGGGCTTCAATGAGTTGTAAGGAACCAGAAGAAACCCAGTGCTTAAAAGCGGGACGTTTCGCAAACCCACAACTGACTGTTCCCGCCATTTTCATGGTGTCAAGCAATTGTAACCAATGCTCATCTATACTTTTCGGTGGAGTGGTAGCTAGCCTAGAGGCTAGCTCGGTTCGATACTTACTTGCAACAGAAGTTGCAACCAACTTGCTGACATCAATCCTTTGGTGGTGGTCACTTCGTTGTCCACTGAAAAGTAAGGCGAGATTGGCGCAGACCAAGGCATGGTCAGAGTCCAGATAGGTACTCCAAAAGGAGCGGCAGTCTTGCACACAACCACGCCAGCGGTAGCTGATCGCAATGTGATCAATCTGAGTCCAGGCTTGGGATGCAGAGGGAGGACGCCAGGTGGCACATCGGCGATGACTGTGCCGAAAGTTAGTGCTAGCCAGAAACAGGTTGTGGTCTGTGCAAAGTTGCAGTAGACGGTCCCCGTTATCTGACCTGCGACCAACGAGTCCCCATCGGCCACCTAAACGACTCTCTTCTGTGCCTAGACGCCCGACCTGAGCATTCAAGTCTCCGGCTAGTACTACAATATCTGTCGAACGCACTTTCTGGAGAAGAACAGATAACTGGTGGTAAAAATCATCCTTGATTGCATCCGGGCTGCAATCTGTCGGGGCATAGGCGGAGATGACGAAAAGACATCGTTTCTCACGCCGATTTCTTCTCAATTTGATGGAACTTTCTAATCTAACAGCACATAGCCGACTGTTAATGGGGATCCAATCAACTAGTGCTGCCTCAGCTCTAGCGCTTAGTGCGACACCAACGCCAGCAAGACCAGAAGAAGATGCCACAGGGTCCCCGGATAAGCGCACGTAAAACAAGCTTTTCGAAGCGACAGATGGAGATCGAATTTGTAGTACTTCGCCAGAGTCTTGAATACGGGTCTCGGATAGACAACAAACATCAATATTAAGACTTTCCAAAGACATAGCCAGCCCTATCTGTTGTCCGACCTGCACTAGTGTGCGGACGTTGAAGGCAGCCAGTTTGAATGGTGCACGTGGTTTCAGAAAAACTGCCTCAGTTCTCGTAATCAGTGGTAACATACAATTTTCAACCGGACAGTGACTCGAGAACGTTTAGATACAGTCGAATTTCCACCAAAGACGAGCCGCTGTATAAGTATAAAAGAGGGTGAATAATGTGGAAAATAATAATAATAATAATAATAATAATGACAATAATGGTATTAATAATGACAATAATAGTAATAATTATTTGAATCGATTGAATGTTGATCGGAGCGAGGAATTTAATTGCCATGGTTATAGAGTTCATGGTTTGTGTGTGGGCTGTGATACTGCCCGGGTGCCCAAACCGAAGCAGGTGGTTATCTTAGGGGGCCACACCCCGAGCCTTTGACCTAATGGTCTAACCCACAAGGCAGTGGAGCATCGTAAGGAGATGCAATCCCATGGTAGCCGGTGACCAACGATTGGTTCATACGCCATTTGTTCCCGCAGGATACTGGAGCCCATGTGCACCATTGCTTTGTGATCCGGTTAAAGCGCCGGACGTTCGCTTTTCGTCCTCTCATTTTCGTAAACAACACCCCCGCCACGAGAAGGCAATGAGTAGGACTTCCCTGGCAGAGGCTGTATACGCGCGGCCGTGTAAGAGTATTTCGAGAGGGAGAGCGGACTCTCCCCACTCTCGGCCGTACCAGGGCGTTCGGGGGCAAAATATCCTCTAAATCAATATTATTGTCACAAACGATGAACGTGTCGTCCATATATCTAACGTACAGGTGAAATTGACTGATCATTGAGCTTAGTTGGTCGTTTTCTAGTTTTGCCATGAAGCAATCTGCTAAAATCGGACCCAATGGAGACCCCATTGCGATCCCATCCCTCTGTCTATATATTTCATTATTGAAACTAAACTGGACATTAAAGGTACAGCGTAACAATAGTTCTTTCAAGTGTTCAGTCGGCAGACCTAGATCTATGTTGTTGGAATCAATATACTCACATATATAACATATCGTTTCGGTTAAAGGTACGCTAGTGAATAAAGAATTAACGTCAAGCGATAACATGTGTTTTCCGGAAGTATTAAGGTCCTTAATACGATCAATAAATTGAAAAGTATCATGAATAGAAAATTTAGATACTTGCCTTCTAACCGGTTCCAATATTTCCGCTAGCCATTTGGCGATTCTGTGGTATGGTGAATCCAACATATCCAAAATAGGTCGTAACGGTAAACCCGGCTTATGTACTTTCGGTAGTCCATATAAGCGCGGGTTGATTGAACCCATGGGACGTATGTGATTATATAAATCTTGGGTTATTAACCCCTTATATACGATTGTACAGCTTGATAATAAATTCGTTGAAAAGAGATCCCTTCGCTGAAATTCGTGTTTTAATTTTATCCACACATCTTACCATTTTCATTATTCTCTTTATCATTATTATTATCTTTACACTTGATAACATTTTGAGGAATTTACTGAATATTCACCCCTAAATCTACTATATCTGACTTAATTCAAATTATTCTACATATTACGTTATTTCTGAATTTTATTCCATTATTTTCCCTCTCACCCCATGTTGACCATTTATCGCACAATTTCATTTCGCTTATAAACTGATTCAAGTTAACACTTTATATTAAACAGCCCCAACATTAACAATCTGAATTGATTTTATATAACAAACAACAATTCTCAATTCACATATTACAACTTCCAAATGATGTACTCTGCCTTAAATCTGGCCAATTTTATGGATTATTAATTTGGATTTATCATTGTAGAACCTGATGAGAAATTATTGAAAAGAATATCCTTCGTTCATATAAATTGTGTTTTAATATAATGGGAATATTTCAGCAATTAAAATAAGAAAAGAAAACTCATTGAAATGCTTTGTGTTGAGAATTCTATATTGTACCAAAAATATAATATTGAATAAGGTTACTACTAATAATAATAATTAAACGGTGTTCTTACTGTAACCTTTTTATGTTGCTTAAAACAGAAAGCTGAACGTCTACTGTATAATATTATTTTGGCACCAGACCATTTTTAGTTTTCTGATATTTTCGAAGACACATGCGCTGTTCAGCGCAATCCATTGCTTGTCAATTTAATAATCTGCTTGTTCATATTGGATAGGTATACTTGAATTAGTCACTGATTAATACTTAGATAAAATTTTGTCTTTGAGTCACTAAGTTGGAATATTATCGAACAACTTGTTTTGTATTGACCGATATAAAATACGAAAGCTTAATACCTAGCGTTATCAGTCTAGTCATCCCGTTTCACTTCCTTCCATTGTAAGGGTAATCGAGAATTGTTAACCATCCGAGCAGTTTCGATAACACTGCAGTTTGTTTTGATCATAGTCAAACTCGTTCTTTGTGTTCTAATATTTCTTCTGTGTCTCTTAACAAAATACTCTTGTCATATCATAAAACCTGGGATACCGATCGTAAAATAACCAATATTAAAGCATTAACCAAGTATAACAAGTGATACAATAATTTCAGTACAGTTCAGTTCACTGAGTATGTATTATTTTATTAATTATATCACAAAATATAAAATAATAAATCTATAATAATGTATATATTTGAGCAGAAAACTACAATCAACATTCAAAATGATCATAAAAAAAAAGAACAAGAAGAGTTAAACAACACTGTTGTATAAAAAAATAGCAAATCGTCGCAGAATAACACATGGGAGGGAAGAGTAAAAAATACATTGTGATGA
Source organism: Schistosoma margrebowiei (assembly GCA_944470205.2). Classification (NCBI taxonomy): domain Eukaryota; kingdom Metazoa; phylum Platyhelminthes; class Trematoda; order Strigeidida; family Schistosomatidae; genus Schistosoma; species Schistosoma margrebowiei. Next base: position 33,030,748 of record OX104026.1, on the reverse strand, counting down.
TAATGATTTAGGTAATAATGACGATGATTCTAACAATAATGTTACTAGATATCTTCTTTTATTTTCATTTCTTTATTTAACAATTATAATATTGGTTGTTCCGTAACGTCTAAACTGTTATAACGACGTAAACGCAGTGAATAATACCAAAAAACTAGAAGCATTATTACAGAGGAGATTGCTGCACCGACAAAGATAAATACAATTGGATGTAATCGATAATTTACGCTATCCGGTTGATCTGTTGAACATTCTTTATAAAATCTATCAGTACTCAATAATAATGGTTTAATTTGTTCTAATACAAGATTCACAGGACAACCATTGTAACCAGGTTGACCTTTACAAGCTGGTAAGGTTAAATATTCACCAGTTTCATCAGTCCAACCTTTTTTATACAACAATTTTATACGATAATCACTTTCTTTGCTAGATTTATCTGGACCATGTAATTCTAGAATAACAGTAGATGCATAATTAATTGTTTGATTATTATATACACCGAAACCAGCTAAAATATAAGTTACATCAGTATCATGAGCTGAATAAATCATCATATGTTCGGTGGATAATTTATATTCATAAGTTAAATTCAATTGTTCCCCACGTATAATAGAATGTATATGTTTAACGAATGTGTCTAAGAAGACACCAATTTCCAATCGAATGATATCATCTGAAGAAGAATATTTTTTCTGACGAAAAAAAAATAGACATTTACATATGTATTTGATATTATCATCAGGATAATATAACTTACTTTATTGTGTCGCAGGAATTTGAATATTTTAAAATTTACGCAGAAAAATATACCATTATGAATGATTTTCAGAGATTTTTCCAAATGATGGAAACGAGCGACTGAAGGCTAACATACGTAGCTCAATCACAAATGATCAATTAATTAATTAGTAATTACTATTTTATGAGGTTAAATGGGAAATGTTTCATTGATATAAAGAAAAATAAAGACATTGTATATGATAAAACAAATCAGACAAATGTATTATACAGTAAATAACGTTAAATATTGACTTCAGTCAATATACAGGGTTTTGTACACCTTGATATAAATTCTGACAAATTTTGCAGTACCAATGTTCGATCTGTTCGACATTTGTAGGAAGGTACTAAGTTGGAACTATTTAAAAACTATACAATTAAAACCCTGTAAAAAGCTGCTTCCAAATTTTGCAAATATTAAGAAAGAAACGATTATCAAATTCTTAGAAGCTGTGTTTTAGTAGTAAGAGTACAAGATTTTCAACTGTTAGCTTACATGTCCGAATCCTGCTCCACGTACTGCCGTTTAAACGGTTCGGTATTATTCTTAGTCTTCATGCAACACACGTGTTACTAAAAATCGATTAAATAAATCTGCACTTTGTACAAATCACAGCTTTTTCTCTTATACTTATGTCAAAATATATTGAAAGAAAATGTGATTACTGCAACTTTCAAATGGTTCTAATCATATTTCAACTATTTCAAGCGATCAAGGTTCATAACCCATTAACGTTTGACCTCTAAATTCTTCAATTAGTTATTCAACCATACATACATATTACTTAGACGACGAGATCGAGATACAAGTAATTTAGTAATTAAGGGAAAGTTCATGTACTCAATGATGAGTAAATTAATTTTTGTGGAGACTAGTTACACTATCATGTCGCCCATACTAAAGTAAGTAAAAGAATTTTAAACTAACAGTCCAGTGGTTGAAAATCGAGTTATTTAACTAGTAAACCATCAATCCATTGAAACTGAATGAGAAACTTATATATTGAGCTAAACAGGTAACAGTTGAGTATATTAAAAGTTCGAATCCGTAAAGAATAATTTTAATATGATAAAAGCTCATTAACAATTACGTCACAATTTTTGTTCAGGCAAATTACCAAGTTTTTGTTTAGTGAAACTTCTAAAGTAATTCGTCACATTAGAATGACTATCTGGACTTGGTAGCTAAGCGGATAACACGCTGCTATTTGAAGCGAAAAGTGATGGGTTCGAATCCAGGAGAGAGTATTAATTTCGAGACAGAGGTAAATCCAAACGACGAATTCCAGATAAAACGAAACGCACGTCCTGGATCCCATTGTTAGTCACTACCCATCTCTGCCTAAAACTGGTTAACTTAGATTTACTATTATATAGTTAATTTTGTAGAAATTATCCAATAATCATGTGTTAAACCGGAAAATGAGAGATGATCGGTTCACGACGTAAGATTATGAAGAGAAAATTAACGTACGCTAATGTATCAAGGATACCTGTGTATAATTCAGTGACTTTGAATATTATAAGTACTTGTTCAAAATAGAAGCTAGTATAGAGCCACAATGTTCTCTAGTCGTCTTAACAATAAATTAACGGACAGAAAATGAACGAGTTACCCTGATTACATAACTGTTAGTGGGACATAGACCGGATTAAAGCATGCTCAATGCATAATTTAGAACAACATATATAAGCGAACAATATTGTTTTCGATTAGATCCTCATCAGGCTTTACTCTAATATACAGTAATATTTATATGCATATACGAAATTATTAAACCAATCAAGGTAGTTTATAAGTCAATGATAACAATGAAAACGATTACATAATAAGTAAAATGTGAAAAGTACAAATTGATGGTGTGACAACAGATGCATTAATTTTGATAAGAATAATAAAGGTTCAAATCAATGTTACATAATCTGAAATAGGTCAATGATTATAAAAATATAGAAACTGAGATAACAAATATAAAATTATAAGATGACGTAATAAGAAATGTTCAGATAATTGGATCATGAAACGTATAGTTGAGATAAAATAAAGTGGTAGGAGGGTGTGAAGAAAAATAATAAACGAAGAGAAAGTTAGAAAAGGAATAAATAAATAAATTCATTTATTAATTAAGGCCAAGGGAGAGATAAGGGAGTTACAAATTTCTTCTGAACACAAAGACTTGGCTTGTTGGTTCGGATTCCCATAGCTTCTGCTATGTGTAAGAGACGAGATCGAACACCACAAGGAAAACTAGTGGGAATACGATAAATAACTTTGAACGACTTGTTTCTGTCTACTATATGACCGCTATCGATCAAGTGTGATAGAACCGGGCTGCGTATTGTTTAGACGTAACCTTTTCCTAACCACGATGGGAGGTGTTCACTAACTCGTTGGTTCAGTTGCCTGGTAGTGCGCCCAAGATAGCTTTCTCCACAGGAGCAGCTGAATTCGTAGATACACATAGAAGTGGCATAACTGCCTTGGTGCACGCTGATTGGGTAAGAATTAGCCAATCAGCGTTAGTCAATACTTAGTGAACACTAGAATCTCATGTAAAAACTATAAATATACTAACGTTTTCCCTATTGCATTTCTTACTTGCTTCTTACTTCACTCTAACCTTGTTATTTGGAATATAACCTCTTTCCTGTTCAACCGTGTTTTGATTTGGGGACTTGCCGAGTGAGTCAGTGTCTGAGAATACTAAGCAATAGGAATAGATGGGTTATAACAATAACTATCTAGCGTTTATAGTCGGGAAATATTTGTTTTATGTATCTTGAGTGAAAGTATGTCTTCTGGTTTGCTCACACTCTCAGAATGAATAAATAACTGTATATTCGATAATACATAAGCAAATAACCTAATCACATATATCTAATTGTGGGAAAAAATGCTTACCACCCAATAAAATCTATTGACTTCATGTAATTCTGCTAAAAAATCATCTGTACACCAATCAGGAAGGGTAATGTTATGAGCAATCATACATGTAATAAAATCGGATATGGACCATACATTATGACGATTAACTGGACCAATACCAGCGACATCAGTAAGTTTGACAAATAAATTTGAGTGATTTTTCTCAAATTCAATAGATGGTTGACTATCCATTTGTATACGTTGTAACGAATCCCGATAAGGACATGGTGCAACACCCAAAAGTGTATCTGTTACCTGTAAACAAAAATGTAAGACAATGTACGCCGGTATTGACAATAATTAAGAGGTATATCATAATGAATACATTTGGAATATCACACAGCCACAGTGGTGTAGGCTAACGACATTCACCCACTAGACTACAGCATCACTTACTCTTATTTATATAGTTTGAGTATTTGAGGTCTAAAAAATATTGTTTCATATTTTACAACAGTGACATATACAGACAAGTGTTACTTACAGAAATTAATTAAAATGTCAACGATCGATTATAGTTATATCGACGATGAATATTAACTTTAGTTAGAGATGATAGAATGTAATGTAATTCGTTAGTTAAGTGGAATGAATAACAAAGTATGATACTTCATTACCCCTAAAGTTCATAGTTATTTTATTTTTCTTATACATTAGTACCCTTATACTGTATTTTGTGCGCGATAGTAACAATATAAGTAGATAGTGATATTTTGTAAATAAAATGGTGACATGGTAGTGAAATCATTCAACTTCCAACCTCTAAGTTAATGGTTCAAACTCCAATTAGATTTTATTTGAGTAATCAGGTGATATTACTAGCCCTTATAAAATGTGTAGGTGAAAGATGAATACACAAAATTAAATAAATTTATTTTATAATTTTGAATATTGTGAAAAACTGGCCAAAACTTGATTATTTAAATCAAGGTAAGTAAATGGAGTTTGACAACTACTTACGAGTATTATTTCATTGTTGTATATATATATATATAATTGGAAGGAAATTTCTCCGCTCGAGTTGTTCTTTTTACCACATGTAAAAATGAGAATTTTCACTATACTCAAATGCTCTGAGCAGACGTTTGTGTCAAAGGTTCTCCAGGAATATCTGAAGTACAACCCAAGGCTCAGTGAAGCGACGGCAAATATTGATTTTATCAAGGAATGCATGAAAAACAACTTGCATTCAAAAGTATATTAGAAATCGCTCTACAGTTCGATTAAACTGAAAAACTCAAACGTTATGTATTAAATTAAACCAATTCTCTAAATTTATATATACTGAAACACTAAAATATTTCAATCGGTTTACGCTGTGGAAGAGCTTCTTAATTAAGTAAAAGAAAAATTTTTGGACTATGTGGTTGGCACAAGAAAAGAAACGTGTGAAACTAAAGGAAAATCTAGACAAATATATTCCAGAAATGATACTCACATCTAAACCAGGCCAGTATGTACACAATTTTCCCAGTGTTAAGCTCAATAAGGCCGATTTAAAAGTGTTATCACTAGATAAATAAGCGTTTAAGAGTTTCTATAGACACTTTTTGTAGACACACTTTGCATCAATAAAATAAAGATGGACATAAAAACTGAAAATGAGAAGATACCTTTTTGATTTATGAGATACAGCTAATATATAGTTATTATTGATGATATAGCTTCACTTCGTTAAGATGATAATAGAAATACTATTATGACGAAATAAGCACTCATTAAGATGCAGTCACAAACAAGGTATCACCTATTGCTGTTTTAACAGTGAAACAAAAGTTTAGAATCCCGTTACATGATCATGATCTTAGAGTCATGTGAACAGCTTTCGATTTACGTTTCCTGAATCTTATTTGAAAATATGAGTTTTTGACTTCTGAAAGTTAACACAAAATTCGGTTGATATACATACAGATACAAAAACCGAGCTCTCAAAATTAATCTTCAGGTTAACATAAAGTTATACTTACTTGAGGTTTTGTATGAACAGGTATGGGAAACCAATTGATGCCATAAGCGGACAGAGGAGAAGGAGACTGGTTATAAAACCCAGCTGCATTTGCCATTGCTGACATTAGAGTTCTATCGACATCCGTACTACGAACATGATAATAAGAACCGTTATATTTACTGGGAACAAATCCTTGATACTTTGATCGTAACCACTTCCCAAGAAAAAAATGCTGTTCTACACCTTTGTCTGTAAGCATGCCGAAGCCTTGCGACCAAGCAGAAGGAATTGTGTGTAAAATAGCAGGTATGTTAACGATTGGAGATCTGTCGCCATGTCGAAATAAAATATGCAGATGTTTGAGACTATCGTTTACGGAGTGATTATGAGAGGTGGGGGACAACTCTGGAGAATATGCTTCATTAGGAGGAAGCCTGAACCAAAACCCGAGAAAAATGAAGAGCATCTTGACCGAATAAGTTGATATACAGGTCATTTGTGCACACCTGTAACTGACCACTTGGTAGTACAATATCTACAGAGGGAAGAGACAGATCGCCATTAAAAATATTAATAATTACAAGAGGTTAAAACCTGAAATAATTTCCGACTACAGAATTAGGACGAAAGTGGACCCACTTAATGTTTATGATTTGTAAACTATGGGTTTTGAATAGTAGTAGCTTAAAATTTGATGAAATAATGGAGTTGAAACGTAAAATCCGAATACGTAATTCTCGCCATACAAAACCATGCTGGTGATGGAGTCGTACCCAAAATAAAAATGCCTCATTGAATGATTAAATAAAAAAGGAGTATTTCGAAGAGTGTTTAGATGCATGATGGTAATTCATTTCTGAAGCGGTAATTTGTGTATATACTTAATATTGAAAACGAAAATGTCAGAATAAAGATTAAAGTGTGCGTTTAGGGGTACAAAGAGAGGAACTTGATTGTGACATTTATATGCTGAATCAAATTTTGCATATGCGATACGAATACTATTTCAAACAATTAGGTAATGAATTTAACAATGACGAATTGATCACAATAACTTTATTTCTCTCCAGACATAACAAGCAGTAAATTAAAACCACACAATAGGAAAATCAAATGTGATCATAATCAAAGCGAATTTGTTTCCTAGATAAAAGTAAATTGAAGGTAACTATGGTTAATCCTGACATAACAAAACTCGATTATTTGAATTAAAACTGAGATATTTTGAATGCGTGCTGTTTCTTTTTCTCATGTGATTTGAAAATTAGTAAGCTATAAAAATATATTACCGCTTGAAAATTCCCTCTTAAATACAATTTGTGTTTACATCAGTATCACTGTCCAGATTGATGAACCACTACGTAATTTTCAACAGTTCAGCAAAATGTAAATACAAACGGGTGTTATGTAATATTGAAATGCTAACTTATATATTTATAGAACAAACTCTAATTACGTTAGCCGAATGCCAATCGGTTGAGATATAGCTAACACGTATGACAGCACCTTGTGAGTTAATTCACGACACTACACGTCAAAAGTATTTATCTAGGATAAATATTCACATCAATACCAGACGATTCCAACTATGTCACTTTGAATGTCACTAACAGCTAAGTTCAAAAGGGGATAAAGTCAGAAACACGTGTTAAATGTAAACGATGATTTTAATTTGAAAATATACGTCACAGCATTTCCGTTGGTATGGGAATAACCTGTAAACAAGAATTTTAAGCGTATTGTACACATAAAACAGAATAATAAGGGCGTTATTGAGTAATGAAGCAACTTACTTTACGTTAATCGGTAAATTTGCCCGTGAATGTTAGATGAAAGTAGTTTTCAATAGAAATCACTTCGTGATTTTATGACACTTGACACTTCAGTTCAAACTGCAATTGCTCTTGCTTTGCTTCTACTTAATAGTGCTAATTTTTAGTTTTATTTTATTTTATGGTTACTGTTTCAACAAGTCACTACCCATACCATGCAATCAGTTCAACTAACCTTTACAGGAAGTAACCTTGTACAAGCTACTAACGCTGACTGCTACACAAAATCTGGCAGTTACTTGTGCTATTAATAATAAACTTATTTGATTTGTAGATGAAAGATAAGAGGGGTTCTTACTATGTTGAAAGAACAAGTGTATAACACTACACAGAAACACTTAAATCTTGATGTGAGAAAAGACTGACACTAAAAATATTCTATATGAATTTTCAGTGGTAAATGTTTTATAGTGATCCAATTTGATTATTTTGGGCTTAAAATTTTTATCTTAGCTAACTGTAGCTATAATGAATCACGCTAGGTCGATATACTGACGCACATACGTAAAGCATGCATGTTAAATATTCTAGGGGACAACATAATGTAGTTTTACCTATCCCAGTAGATCCGCAGTCGTGTCAAATAAATCCGTTATTACCAGTATACTTGTGGTTAACAGGTCATACAGATGCAATTGCATTTGCATAATTATGGTGTATTACAATAGCCTGTAAAGTGGCAATATTAACATAGATTATTAGACTAAAAAAACATGAAATTAAAGACAAACATTGGTAGACATCAAAAGGTTTATCAGAAAACGCCGTAGAATTGACTAATTGCTCAAGAAAATTTTTAAAGCAATGCCATAGTTAGTATTATGGTTGTAAAGTAACGAACAGTTAGCCGAAATACAGTAAAGTGACCAGGGTATTTTACAAGTAACGGTTTACTGAATGAATATTTTGTAAGCCAGCTATGCTGTTAACTTAGAGAGACCTAACTGTGTGTGGAGCTTACAGTACTCGATTTGTTACGGTCATACGATCCGTCTTCAAACAACTTTGACATCTTATTTAGAATGCAGTCTTAGCTTCAACCAAAATTTCACTGAAGACAAAATAGTCTCAAGACACTATGAACGGTAAGATGGGTTTGATACGATGTATACAGATATTAAAAACTACAAAAAACCAGACGCTGACTAGCAGCGTCATGACAAGCTCACCGTCGTCCTAGAAACTCCAAGCGCAGAGACGACCTTCAGATTTAAAAACAAGAACTCCGTTCTTGACTTTATTTCGATATCCAACACATTTAAAACGACAAAGCAAATTAGGCGAAAAATAGCTAGGTGATCGTTGTTTTCGGCACGGTATTGTGATAAATAACCGTGACTTTTGAGTATGAACCAGTACATGCTCGTTTTACGAACAAGGAGTATTAGCTTAGAGTTCAAATGGTTCAAATGGTTTTGGATGGAATAGAAGAAGCTTTCGCTTAAAGAGCTTACGTATTTAATAACAGTGGATCATCGATGACGTTAGCTTGGAATCTAGATATATTTGACGATAGAAGAGAAAATATTGGTAAATCATAGTCCCTAAGAATATGTCAAAATTTCTCTTAAAGGACACCTGCAAAGTAGCTTGGATTAGCTCAGCCGGCATTTGACTACTGTTATGGAGTGACAGATCCGCCTATGTACCGTTATGTCATGTTGTGTCTCCAGTTTCCGGGTGTTACCTCTAAAGTTTGTGTTGAGACTAAGCTTCAGCAGGTGTTTAAGGGGATGTTTAGAAGTGTTAAGGATACTATGAGCCATTAGAAGATCACCTCTAAGACGCCTATACTCTAGTAAATGAAGGGTTAGTGTTTGGAGGCGCTCTTCGTAAGAATTAAACTTGAGTCTGCGAACTGATTTCGTGGGTTGCCTTTGGATACGCTCCAGAGTGTCCTTATCCTTTTGGAGTGAGGAATTCAACACTACGTTTCCGTACTCTATATGGGGACGAATAGAACTGTTGAAGATTATGTGGGAGTTTTTTCTGTCAAGCTGGCCAAAAATGCGTTTCAGTGATACCAGTGCAAGATTTATGTTCCTCAGATTTTGTCGTATTCAGATGCGACAATAGTTCTTTTCTGATCCATATTGCACATTCGAACCCCAGGATTTAGGAATTATTTTTCTCCTTCGAGTCGTATCGGCATTATTAGTTAACTGGAGAGTGGTTCAGGTTTTTGTTTGGTGTTTACCGTTCTTCATGACAAGACCCCATGTTTAGTATATTTACAGAATATTTTTGGCACTTGTATTACTAGATGACCCTCTTTAACTTGACTACGCGCATGTTGCGACTTTCAAGTCTAGTACGTCCATTTGAGCTCATCTATTTCTCTTTGTCTTAAAATGTACTATTCAATTCAACTATTACCATAATATCAATCTTTCATAGTTGTTCGCTGTTTTTGCCACTTGTTGGATTATAATTTTATTTTCAATTGATATCGTAAATGGATGAATGTTAGACCACCATTGAAAACCTGGAAACACTGGGTTGCAGCTTCGTCCTAACATAGGACTCCTCAGCAATGCACATCCACGATCCTGCACCAAAGGAACTATAACCCAGGACCTTTATTCCCCTGGGCGAACGCTTAACCTACAGACCACTGAGCTGACGTCCAACGGTATTATTGTCTGATTTCAACCAACCCACAATATCGAGCAGCCGTTCACCATTGATTTCATTGTGTAAATGTTTCTAAAATATACACGGCTGAACTCCACTGGTCACGGCTTCTCACTAGAACTACAGGAAACCCATCTCGAAGCTGTTCACCAGTAAGCACATGATCATCCCCACAATCCTATACTGATAATAAATTTATTCACAGCTAATACTTAGCCGTTCTTATGTAAACTATTTGTAAGAAAACAACCAATACAGATAATCAATCAGGGACACTCAGCAACTCAAAGAAGAGGTATTTCACTACCATCAGACTTGATTCATCGGACACAAACATCACTGATGGTACGTTGCAACTTAACACTTCAGTGACATAGACTGTGCTAAATTCTCCCAAAATTCATTTCTCTCTGTAGAACTCTTTGAATGAATCAGTTAGTATCAGGAAGGTTGCTATGAGTTACTATAAGCAGAGTCAGAAGGAACCGGCGGTGACCTTTGAAAATATTCAAAGCTCACGTATCAGGCGAAATTAATTCGGTGTTTCTGCCCATAAATGTCACCTAATCGGTTGAAGAAAGACGTTAAAATCCTGACAGCAACAAACTGTCTAATCAAAAAGATTTCAGTTTTAGCTAAGTTAAGTTTTGTAATATCACTCTGGCAATCGTAAACATAAAATACTACTCCAGTTTCAGCCACGGATTTTTATGACGAAAAGAATGCTTTGGATGAATGCTAACAGGGTGTACAAACTTCCTAAAGTTGAACTGTTAAAAGTCTCACGATTGCTCGAAGGACACCAGTCAGTGAAGATAAAGTGTTGATACCATCGGTCTTATCTAATCTTCTGTGTCTCAAACGCCGATATCCCATATTTGTGACCGTAATTATAGCTAGTGTCAATCACGCTGTATTGCGATCCATGATTGTTGCTCGAAATCACTGAGAAAAAACTATGAATTTCAGATAATATTTTCGCATATAATTGCTATTTTACATGGTCGTAGTTAATATTGTAGTCAAATGATTTTTATTGTACCAGTGTATGATGCATATTGAAATTAATGGGTAAATTCACTTCCTCTGTCATTATTCATTTTTTTATTTTGGTTTGGCAATTGGCGGCAGTTAATTACCCTGTATTTTGTCCTCATCGTGAACGTGGGACCTGTTGACGGAAAGTGGTTTGTGGGGTCTGATTCGTGTCGGGAGTGAATAAATTATCTACCTCAAGCAATGGGTGAAAGATTTCATACGATCGCAGATTGACTGAAGTTAAACATTAACACCGTTGGATGCGAGCTCAGCGGTCTAGAGGTTATGCGTTAGTGCGCGAGATCTAAGGATCTGAATTCGAGTGTCCGGGATCGTGAATGTTCATTAGGGAGAAGTCTCACACTGTGACAGAGCGGTCGTCCATTGTTTCCAGATTTTCAATGGTAAAATAAGTAAATGGATCCGTAGTCACAATGGCGATGGTTAGATAACAGCCTGATTTTCCGTGCATAACATGGCATCTGGATTAGACTCAAAATCACAATGCAACTGATTATCTCACATGTGGACCGTGGGAAGCAAACATTCACGAAGGGTTCAGGGACACCAAAATCGACGATCTTTAAGTAGGTGAGTTTCTGTCCCATTCACTTAAGTCTTATTTAGACACTAAAACAGGAATATGTGTCCATTCCATATCAAAAGCATCAATCCTTTATGTAAAAATCTCAAAGTTTACCAGATGAAGTAGACTAGTTACCTGAGCTAAGTGATATGAATAGTGCTCGTTTGATAAGAGTAACAGAAACACTAGTGTTAGATAATAATACTTCCAAAGTAATGTAGCTCGTATTCTGTATAGACTCTAGAGAATTGTTTTAGTATCTTCAAGTCACTACATTAAATTACGAGTCCTCATGTCTCTCATTTACTCTGATGGAAATCATGTCTTAAATGAAATAATCCATCTAAAGTGGCATCCAGAAATGCTCATGTCACGCATTATTTATTTATTTGTAATCTGAGTAATCGCAAAAAGTATTTTGGGGCCAGACAAAATGACATTATTACAAATAACTTCACAAACTAATGATTATAGATGAATAAATGTGTGAATTTCACAGTCAGTGAGTAGAAACGAGTATTTTCCATTCTGCATGGGAGGTTCGAACCATAGTTAAGAAAGCCACCATGTAACTTCTGCAAATAAGTTGATCATACTGAAGCAAGCCTAATAAGCGCAATAAACGCAAAGTGCTTTATACATTTATTTACACATACTTATTGTCATTTATTCTTCTTTCTGGTAGGTTATCATGCCACCCATAGAATCTGAAGGTATGGTTTTTACAATCCACAAGAATATAATCACATGAATGTGAAATGATCTACAAATTAATTGAAAATAGTTACTCTGCATGGAACTATTATTACGCCAACATTACATTTGGGAAACAGATTGATAATCTGTTACTTAAAAATCACATGGGCGTAGTCTTCTGATATATGGAAATGGAATACATGTTTTATCTTTATACGCTTCATATATCTGCGCTCTCCATAAACTTTATATCAATAAAAGATCATATTTTTAGCTCATTGCTTTACGATCATACAAGTTAAAGATAATATATTCTAGTTGCTTAACAGCATCACATTAACTTGTATCACTACTAGTTTTCAATCACACTATCCTTGCAGTCGAATATGAGATTATTGAAGAAACTCAAACTCAAGACTTGACACATAGAGGCCAAAGAAGGTGAACGCTGGAAAACTTGATCAGGATTGAATAGCTCGGCCATACAGGCGTAATCACTCTTTGTAGCCTCTTACTTCTCATATTAAATATATTATTCTAACCTCAGTCCAAATGTATTATTCGGAAGTCATCAACCGCAACCACTGAATGTCAGGACTAGATGAATCAGTATATATAATGATGTATCTTCCATGTAAAATCTTATAGATTGGATAGTTATATCGTAACAAATCTACAGTAACGAAACTGGTCTATTATTCTAATAGTATGCACTTCATACAGATTAGAATCAAAACATTACAATCTCACACGTTAGCACACTTATTTTCTCAAACACACTGAATTTAGATGGTTTTTGTCTCAGCATTAGGTATATTTTTAAGGCAGTCCTGAGACTCTATGGTAATGATTATATTGCATTTTGTGTTTATGAGATAAATTTTATACTGCAACATTATACTCAACCAACTTTTTAGATAAACTGAAAAGGTGTAACATGGTACAACGGGAACGGATGGAAGACGGAAAGTACCGTTGCCTGATTAAATGAATGTCTTCTAAAATAGTGTCAGTATCCTGATTTCTGTACTTTGCATACGGTCCAATATCTCATAAGAACCTTGTTAAGAATAATCATCTACACGCCTAGTAGTAAGGCAGTGAATTTGTGCTTACGTATCATTTAGAGGAGGCATCACAAAATTAAGGGAAAAGGCTACTATGTAGAACCAAAGCTCCGAAAATGGAGTAAGTCGGTCAGTTTTGAGAATCTCACTAGCGGTTTTGAAAAATGTGTGACGGGTATTGGGTGTTAGACAGTTAACCGAGAATCTCCTATTAAGATCAGAACATTATGGCTAGATAAACTACCTACTTTTTTTAACGTGAGAACTATATTTACCACTATCCTGTGTTAAGTGGTGAAAAGTTTATGTGTTTGAATCGGAATCCCACATTCCAATTATTCCACCATCTGTAAATAAAGACGTACCGTGTTGAAGATTATTGTATTTCTATACGGCTACGGGTGGATGCTAGAGAATACAATGACAAGAAATGGCCCAAATGTTTCTCAGAGCTGGGATTTTTTAAAAATGAGCACCAATTTTGAAACCCCCCTTATTTTAGTAAATGAGATATCGGAGTGTCGACCATCATTGCGATTCCAATCCATTATTTTTAAAGCATATCCGAAGGACTGAATTTAAATCTGAACAGAAATCTCGTTTTCTAACAAGTTCCATAATTGCAAAGACCAAGTTATTCTTCAAACGACTTGAACAATTGCTATTTATGTTGTAGTGACATTGAGTCTTAACCACACAGTCCTCAAAGCTGAACATGAAACAACTGGGAAAATAGATATTCAACACTCAGCGCGGAGAAAAACTAATTAATGAAGAAGCCGGATGAGTTCTTTCAAGTGATCGAATGGCATGGCTCGTGTTACGTCCAAGTTTTGCTCGTTCCAGTTATTGAAGTACGGACTATCGATCTATTTGCAAATTACGAACCCAAATTAACAACAGGACCAAGCTCCAATTCAGATACCAAATTTATTCGTAATTCACAAATAATCGACCAAATGTCGTTCTAACAACAATAATTATAACAATTACAGAACAAACCTTCAATTTTGTAGGTTCCCGGAGCAAAACTTCCAAATACCAAACCAAAGACAAAGAGAACACCAAAATACCAAACCAAAGTCAAACCAAAATGTCCGAAATAATGATATAAACAAACAAGTTTAAAAGTGAAGTAGAACAATTACATCCAAAAACACAGTAAATTATTAATGTACAATAAAAGGTTTTAATCCGCCAAATGTCTTCAGTTCTCCAGTAACAACTCGGCCTTGAAGGCATCGTCATACTTATGTAAAATAATTTTTATCCATACTAGATATATTGTTCAATCTCCAGACTAAATGTGTTCGTCATCATATATTGATGATTGTTACAATACGATGAGTCAAGGCAGATAATGATGTGACTTCCAAGTAAGATCTTATAGATTAGGCAGTTCCATCATGACAAATCTACAGTGTCAGTATTAGGTCTATTATTAGAGCGGTACTAAAATCATAGTAGACCATAATTCTATGAAGTTACAACAGCCGAAGATTCGTATCTCAAGGAAATACGTCCAACAGCTTTTTGTCGCTGCCAACTTCTGTCTTAATAAATAAATAATGCGATAGGTGTATACACAACCGACTTTTTGGCATGACTTTACAGTGTTAGATCTCTTTCCTCAACAGAACCAAAAGTAACTTTTGTGAGACGGTTTGACTGAGTACGTTCGGAGTTCACCTTATTCTGTAGAGCTCAGGAATGCTAAATCCTGTCACTGTTTCCTGCAGTAGCTTGCTTATTAAGGACTTAATTTGGCTTAGACACTGTTCAAGTCTAGCCCTTAGTTCTTTATCACGAGACTCTATTAACTCAAAAAAGTTGACTAACCTCTCAGTGAGATTCATCTTGATAGACTGTGTACTTTTGTTTCATAGAACACTCTCATCCTCATAATCCAATTTTGCATCGGTTGTGCAAGTCTCACTCTGTCCCCTTAATTTTATTGGTGTAACTGTAAGTCAATCATTGGCCTTATTTTGCCTCTCGGTAAAATCATCTACCGCACTCAGGTTTTGCTGCTGCATATTCTCTTTTGCTTTATTATGAGCACTTGTGGTTGAAACAGCTAACACACATATTTCAGAGATATCTGTAATTCGCTACTTAGCTTGCTTCTTTATTTTTCTTGCAACGGTGTCTAAACATGTGTATTTGTTTTCGGCTGTATCATAGGCATCCATCTCGATGGCTTCACTCATATCTAAAACTGGACTCAAGGGAACGCTCTCTACTTCCTCGAAAACTGACAGTTACTCATCTGCTAATGCCAGTTTATCTAAGAGCGACTTTCTAACTGTGATCAGCAGCTCATTCAGCTAAAAAATCAGAGGAAACTCTGTAGAGTAGCATGACCTGCACAGCCAACGTGATAGTGGCTGGCAACACCTTTTTTACTTAATCGGAGCGAGTCTAATACACACTCTGTGATACCACTTGTTACAGCTGTCACACCGTGTTCGATCCTCGACTGGAAAGAAGCATGCGGGTCTACCACATCAATATTTTGTTTGAGCCATTAAAAATATTAGATGATCTCACATAGAGGAAACACAATTTTTACTACTTATGAGTATTCATAGACTAAAATTCACTGCAGACTGAGCTCGTTCAAACGAATTTCCATGAATCCTTCACTAAGAAAATTAAAATATCGTTGAGGACTCAGAACGGTGTTTCACTGAAATTTACTATTTTTCTTTTTCGCGCTAAATACTCTCAAGTCACCACCTGAAGACATCAGCGATCCATGGAAGCCCCTTAATCGAAAGCATCTTCTATTCTGTCTGCAATCATTCTAACCATTCAAGTCATTGCGCTTTCTTACTGCACATAAGTTTATGTGCAACAAAGTAGTCTTTTCCGCCAATGGCCTTCAAAATCTACAAGCAAAATACCACACTCTTCGTTTGCCAAGCTTAAAAAGGCATTACTGGGCGAAATACAAACGAAGTGATAACAGCAATGGATACAGGAAGTTCGAAGAAATAAAGAATATATTGTAGGGATATTCAGGAAAATATCCCAGAAATTATCCTGTTTAGCCTAATGCTATTCTTGGACTTGAACATGGTGTTATTTTCTTATTGGTCAGTACTTATTTCACGTGTCATTTTCCTACTGGCCAATATTGTACAATGTTATTTTCTATTTTATGGTATGATGTGGTTTGTTTGATTGGTATATAAACAGAGTATGTTTGAAATATAATGATTCATATATCCGAGGCTGTGACTTGCGTTCTGGACTCAACTGCTGGGCTAGATAGGGAAGCGGGACCAATCAGAACCCTAGGTCGTTCTATGTGTCTGCGCGTCTTTGGTCTGATCGATAATTCGCAACCCTTTAATCTGCTACTACTGTCTCACAGTTATAACACAATAAGAGAGGACAGACTTCAGTACCAGATAAAGCTTATCGACAAGTTTGTCTCAAACCCAAGAAGCATCTATTCGACATGCCAAAACCGGAGTTTCTCAACTGCTGTGTCCTGATAAACTGACCAACATCGATGCTGACGACACTGGCATTCTGGCACAACAGTACCTCCTGACATTTCAACCGACCCATATCAGCTATATTGATGAAAGCTTCACCTGCAACCCCATATCACTTTCCGAAGTGAACCTAAGCGCTGAAGTGGTGTACCTAAAACTTCAGCGCCCAAAAAGAAGTACTTCTCTTGGTCCAGATATAGTCCATTCTGCTATACTGAAAAAAGCAGATTCAGTCTTGGCAAAACCGCTTAGCGTGAGGTTCCCACATTCGCTAAGCCGAGGCACATCACTTGAAAATCAGAAGCTGGCTCACATTACACTAATTTTCAAAGGAGGTAGACGCAGCAAACCTTCAAGCTACTGACCGGTAGTACATCTCTCTACACCTTCAAAAATTATAGAGCCCCTGATATGCGACTGTCCATAAACGTCTTTTCACCCCAACAGCATGGTTTCAGTAAAGGTCACTCATGTATAACTAACCTGATGGCCTCGGTGGATAAATGGAAAACCATTGTTGATCTCAAGGGGAATTTTGGCGTCATAGACCTAGACTTTTTAAAAGCTTTTGATGGGTTCAACAATATATTTCTTATCGATCAGCTCAAATGATTAGGTATCAACTTTTCCTTAGTTGATTGACTCACTTCATATCTTGAAAATAGATATTTTAAGGTCCGAGTGTACTTCACTTTCTCGTAGGATTTGAAATGTTCTGGTGGGGTCCCCAGAGTTCAGTACTAGGGCACCTTCACTTCTTGATTTATGCAAACGATCTTCCATAACAGGTATCGCCTGGTTTGTTACTTTTTGCTGATGATGTGGAACTCTGGGGAGAATAGCCTGGCAATCCATGAGGATCTGACTAGTCTCAAAGTTAGGCAGATGACAACGGTCTTACCTTTAACACTTCAAAGTGTAAAGTAGTTCATCTGAGACATGTTGTGAACCATAGATACAACATAGGAAAGTTCTTTCTAGAGGTATTCATAATCTGAAATAGGTCAATGATTATAAAAATATAGAAACTGAGATAACAAATATAAAATTATAAGATGACGTAATAAGAAATGTTCAGATAATTGGATCATGAAACGTATAGTTGAGATAAAATAAAGTGGTAGGAGGGTGTGAAGAAAAATAATAAACGAAGAGAAAGTTAGAAAAGGAATAAATAAATAAATTCATTTATTAATTAAGGCCAAGGGAGAGATAAGGGAGTTACAAATTTCTTCTGAACACAAAGACTTGGCTTGTTGGTTCGGATTCCCATAGCTTCTGCTATGTGTAAGAGACGAGATCGAACACCACAAGGAAAACTAGTGGGAATACGATAAATAACTTTGAACGACTTGTTTCTGTCTACTATATGACCGCTATCGATCAAGTGTGATAGAACCGGGCTGCGTATTGTTTAGACGTAACCTTTTCCTAACCACGATGGGAGGTGTTCACTAACTCGTTGGTTCAGTTGCCTGGTAGTGCGCCCAAGATAGCTTTCTCCACAGGAGCAGCTGAATTCGTAGATACACATAGAAGTGGCATAACTGCCTTGGTGCACGCTGATTGGGTAAGAATTAGCCAATCAGCGTTAGTCAATACTTAGTGAACACTAGAATCTCATGTAAAAACTATAAATATACTAACGTTTTCCCTATTGCATTTCTTACTTGCTTCTTACTTCACTCTAACCTTGTTATTTGGAATATAACCTCTTTCCTGTTCAACCGTGTTTTGATTTGGGGACTTGCCGAGTGAGTCAGTGTCTGAGAATACTAAGCAATAGGAATAGATGGGTTATAACAATAACTATCTAGCGTTTATAGTCGGGAAATATTTGTTTTATGTATCTTGAGTGAAAGTATGTCTTCTGGTTTGCTCACACTCTCAGAATGAATAAATAACTGTATATTCGATAATACATAAGCAAATAACCTAATCACATATATCTAATTGTGGGAAAAAATGCTTACCACCCAATAAAATCTATTGACTTCATGTAATTCTGCTAAAAAATCATCTGTACACCAATCAGGAAGGGTAATGTTATGAGCAATCATACATGTAATAAAATCGGATATGGACCATACATTATGACGATTAACTGGACCAATACCAGCGACATCAGTAAGTTTGACAAATAAATTTGAGTGATTTTTCTCAAATTCAATAGATGGTTGACTATCCATTTGTATACGTTGTAACGAATCCCGATAAGGACATGGTGCAACACCCAAAAGTGTATCTGTTACCTGTAAACAAAAATGTAAGACAATGTACGCCGGTATTGACAATAATTAAGAGGTATATCATAATGAATACATTTGGAATATCACACAGCCACAGTGGTGTAGGCTAACGACATTCACCCACTAGACTACAGCATCACTTACTCTTATTTATATAGTTTGAGTATTTGAGGTCTAAAAAATATTGTTTCATATTTTACAACAGTGACATATACAGACAAGTGTTACTTACAGAAATTAATTAAAATGTCAACGATCGATTATAGTTATATCGACGATGAATATTAACTTTAGTTAGAGATGATAGAATGTAATGTAATTCGTTAGTTAAGTGGAATGAATAACAAAGTATGATACTTCATTACCCCTAAAGTTCATAGTTATTTTATTTTTCTTATACATTAGTACCCTTATACTGTATTTTGTGCGCGATAGTAACAATATAAGTAGATAGTGATATTTTGTAAATAAAATGGTGACATGGTAGTGAAATCATTCAACTTCCAACCTCTAAGTTAATGGTTCAAACTCCAATTAGATTTTATTTGAGTAATCAGGTGATATTACTAGCCCTTATAAAATGTGTAGGTGAAAGATGAATACACAAAATTAAATAAATTTATTTTATAATTTTGAATATTGTGAAAAACTGGCCAAAACTTGATTATTTAAATCAAGGTAAGTAAATGGAGTTTGACAACTACTTACGAGTATTATTTCATTGTTGTATATATATATATAATTGGAAGGAAATTTCTCCGCTCGAGTTGTTCTTTTTACCACATGTAAAAATGAGAATTTTCACTATACTCAAATGCTCTGAGCAGACGTTTGTGTCAAAGGTTCTCCAGGAATATCTGAAGTACAACCCAAGGCTCAGTGAAGCGACGGCAAATATTGATTTTATCAAGGAATGCATGAAAAACAACTTGCATTCAAAAGTATATTAGAAATCGCTCTACAGTTCGATTAAACTGAAAAACTCAAACGTTATGTATTAAATTAAACCAATTCTCTAAATTTATATATACTGAAACACTAAAATATTTCAATCGGTTTACGCTGTGGAAGAGCTTCTTAATTAAGTAAAAGAAAAATTTTTGGACTATGTGGTTGGCACAAGAAAAGAAACGTGTGAAACTAAAGGAAAACCTATACAAATATATTCCAGAAATGATACTCACATCTAAACCAGGCCAGTATGTACACAATTTTCCCAGTGTTAAGCTCAATAAGGCCGATTTAAAAGTGTTATCACTAGATAAATAAGCGTTTAAGAGTTTCTATAGACACTTTTTGTAGAGAAAAGCATCAATAAAATAAAGATAAGATACCTTTTTGATTTATGAGATACAGCTAATATATAGTTATTATTGATGATATAGCTTCACTTCATTAAGATGGAAATAGAAATACTATTATGACGAAATAAGCACTCATTAAGATGCAGTCACAAACAAGGTATCACCTATTGCTGTTTTAACAGTGAAACAAAAGTTTAGAATCCCGTTACATGATCATGATCTTAGAGTCATGTGAACAGCTTTCGATTTACGTTTCCTGAATCTTATTTGAAAATATGAGTTTTTGACTTCTGAAAGTTAACACAAAATTCGGTTGATATACATACAGATACAAAAACCGAGCTCTCAAAATTAATCTTCAGGTTAACATAAAGTTATACTTACTTGAGGTTTTGTATGAACAGGTATGGGAAACCAATTGATGCCATAAGCGGACAGAGGAGAAGGAGACTGGTTATAAAACCCAGCTGCATTTGCCATTGCTGACATTAGAGTTCTATCGACATCCGTACTACGAACATGATAATAAGAACTGTTATATTTACTGGGAACAAATCCTTGATACTTTGATCGTAACCACTTCCCAAGAAAAAAATGCTGTTCTACACCTTTGTCTGTAAGCATGCCGAAGCCTTGCGACCAAGCAGAAGGAATTGTGTGTAAAATAGCAGGTATGTTAACGATTGGAGATCTGTCGCCATGTCGAAATAAAATATGCAGATGTTTGAGACTATCGTTTACGGAGTGATTATGAGAGGTGGGGGACAACTCTGGAGAATATGCTTCATTAGGAGGAAGCCTGAACCAAAACCCGAGAAAAATGAAGAGCATCTTGACCAAATAAGTTGATATACAGGTCATTTGTGCACACCTGTAACTGACCACTTGGTAGTACAATATCTACAGAGGGAAGAGACAGATCGCCATTAAAAATATTAATAATTACAAGAGGTTAAAACCTGAAATAATTTCCGACTACAGGATTAGGACGAAAGTGGACCCACTTAATGTTTATGATTTGTAAACTATGGGTTTTGAATAGTAGTAGCTTAAAATTTGATGAAATAATGGAGTTGAAACGTAAAATCCGAATACGTAATTCTCGCCATACAAAACCATGCTGGTGATGGAGTCGTACCCAAAATAAAAATGCCTCATTGAATGATTAAATAAAAAAGGAGTATTTCGAAGAGTGTTTAGATGCATGATGGTAATTCATTTCTGAAGCGGTAATTTGTGTATATACTTAATATTGAAAACGAAAATGTCAGAATAAAGATTAAAGTGTGCGTTTAGGGGTACAAAGAGAGGAACTTGATTGTGACATTTATATGCTGAATCAAATTTTGCATATGCGATACGAATACTATTTCAAACAATTAGGTAATGAATTTAACAATGACGAATTAATCACAATAACTTTATTTCTCTCCAGACATAACAAGCAGTAAATTAAAACCACACAATAGGAAAATCAAATGTGATCATAATCAAAGCGAATTTGTTTCCTAGATAAAAGTAAATTGAAGGTAACTATGGTTAATCCTGACATAACAAAACTCGATTATTTGAATTAAAATTGAGATATTTTGAATGCGTGCTGTTTCTTTTTCTCATGTGATTTGAAAATTAGTAAGCTATAAAAATATATTACCGCTTGAAAATTCCCTCTTAAATACAATTTGTGTTTACATCAGTATCACTGTCCAGATTGATGAACCACTACGTAATTTTCAACAGTTCAGCAAAATGTAAATACAAACGGGTGTTATGTAATATTGAAATGCTAACTTATATATTTATAGAACAAACTCTAATTACGTTAGCCGAATGCCAATCGGTTGAGATATAGCTAACACGTATGACAGCACCTTGTGAGTTAATTCACGACACTACACGTCAAAAGTATTTATCTAGGATAAATATTCACACCAATACCAGACGATTCCAACTATGTCACTTTGAATGTCACTAACAGCTAAGTTCAAAAGGGGATAAAGTCAGAAACACGTGTTAAATGTAAACGATGATTTTAATTTGAAAATATACGTCACAGCATTTCCGTTGGTATGGGAATAACCTGTAAACAAGAATTTTAAGCGTATTGTACACATAAAACAGAATAATAAGGGCGTTATTGAGTAATGAAGCAACTTACTTTACGTTAATCGGTAAATTTGCCCGTGAATGTTAGATGAAAGTAGTTTTCAATAGAAATCACTTCGTGATTTTATGACACTTGACACTTCAGTTCAAACTGCAATTGCTCTTGCTTTGCTTCTACTTAATAGTGCTAATTTTTAGTTTTATTTTATTTTATGGTTACTGTTTCAACAAGTCACTACCCATACCATGCAATCAGTTCAACTAACCTTTACAGGAAGTACCCTTGTACAAGCTACTAACGCTGACTGCTACACAAAATCTGGCAGTTACTTGTGCTATTAATTATAAACTTATTTGATTTGTAGATGAAAGATAAGAGGGGTTCTTACTATGTTGATAGAACAAGTGTATAACACTACACAAAAACACTTAAATCTTGATGTGAGAAAAGACTGACACTAAAAATATTCTATATGAATTTTCAGTGGTAAATGTTTTATAGTGATCCAATTTGATTATTTTGGGCTTAAAATTTTTATCTTAGCTAACTGTAGCTATAATGAATCACGCTAGGTCGATATACTGACGCACATACGTAAAGCATGCATGTTAAATATTCTAGGGGACAACATAATGTAGTTTTACCTATCCCAGTAGATCCGCAGTCGTGTCAAATAAATCCGTTATTACCAGTATACTTGTGGTTAACAGGTCATACAGATGCGATTGCATTTGCATAATTATGGTGTATTACAATAGCCTGTAAAGTGGCAATATTAACATAGATTATTAGACTAAAAAAACATGAAATTAAAGACAAACATTGGTAGACATCGAAAGGTTTATCAGAAAACGCCGTAGAATTGACTAATTGCTCAAGAAAATTTTTAAAGCAATGCCATAGTTAGTATTATAGTTGTAAAGTAACTAACAGTTAGCCGAAATACAGTAAAGTGACCAGGGTATTTTACAAGTAACGGTTTACTGAATGAATATTTTGTAAGCCAGCTATGCTGTTAACTTAGAGAGACCTAACTGTGTGTGGAGCTTACAGTACTCGATTTGTTACGGTCATACGATCCGTCTTCAAACAACTTTGACATCTTATTTAGAATGCAGTCTTAGCTTCAACCAAAATTTCACTGAAGACAAAATAGTCTCAAGACACTATGAACGGTAAGATGGGTTTGATACGATGTATACAGATATTAAAAACTACAAAAAACCAGACGCTGACTAGCAGCGTCATGACAAGCTCACCGTCGTCCTAGAAACTCCAAGCGCAGAGACGACCTTCAGATTTAAAAACAAGAACTCCGTTCTTGACTTTATTTCGATATCCAACACATTTAAAACGACAAAGCAAATTAGGCGAAAAATAGCTAGGTGATCGTTGTTTTCGGCACGGTATTGTGATAAATAACCGTGACTTTTGAGTATGAACCAGTACATGCTCGTTTTACGAACAAGGAGTATTAGCTTAGAGTTCAAATGGTTCAAATGGTTTTGGATGGAATAGAAGAAGCTTTCGCTTAAAGAGCTTACGTATTTAATAACAGTGGATCATCGATGACGTTAGCTTGGAATCTAGATATATTTGACGATAGAAGAGAAAATATTGGTAAATCATAGTCCCTAAGAATATGTCAAAATTTCTCTTAAAGGACACCTGCAAAGTAGCTTGGATTAGCTCAGCCGGCATTTGACTACTGTTATGGAGTGGCAGATCCGCCTATGTACCGTTATGTCATGTTGTGTCTCCAGTTTCCGGGTGTTACCTCTGAAGTTTGTGTTGAGACTAAGCTTCAGCAGGTGTTTAAGGGGATGTTTAGAAGTGTTAAGGATACTATGAGCCATTAGAAGATCACCTCTAAGACGCCTATACTCTAGTAAATGAAGGGTTAG
Source organism: Schistosoma margrebowiei (assembly GCA_944470205.2). Lineage (NCBI taxonomy): Eukaryota > Metazoa > Platyhelminthes > Trematoda > Strigeidida > Schistosomatidae > Schistosoma > Schistosoma margrebowiei. The sequence continues at coordinate 33,006,168 of OX104026.1, read as the reverse complement.
TGTTTGGAGGCGCTCTTCGTAAGAATTAAACTTGAGTCTGCGAACTGATTTCGTGGGTTGCCTTTGGATACGCTCCAGAGTGTCCTTATCCTTTTGGAGTGAGGAAGGCAACACTACATTTCCGTACTCTATATGGGGACGAATAGAACTGTTGAAGATTATTATTATTATTCACAAACATCTTATGGGTACATAAGTGTTGTGAAGAAACCATTTCGGGTTTCTTCAGAAAATGCAATAATACACAATTTTCAATAATGTTAGCATTATACTTGCCATATTTAAAAAATAAAATAAAATATTAAAAAAAAATTTAGAATAATAATAGTAGAATATTAATAATAATAAATCGGGTCTGTGTAATTGAGAAGAATATTGAATTGAGTTTAAAGAAGGAAATGGAGAAAATAAGGGAATAGAAATAAAGGAGACGTGAAATAAGCAAACAGTCTTATAGGCGTGTTTATGAACAGAGAAGAAGAAAAAACGACCATGTGTGTATCGTTAAATTAGTAACAAAAAATAATTTATCATTGTAGTAAGATATGACACTAGAATAAATGTTTGTGCAGTTATCGTTTAGAGTGATGCTATGAAAGTCACAATTAAGTGAAAAGGATAATAAAATATCACTCTGTATGAGTCATATATGCATAGTGAAGATAAAATTAATCTGAGAAGTTAATTAAAGTGTAACACAAGTTATTGTCTTAATTAGAAACTTCATTATCTTAAGAATAAGATTTATTTAGAAGGGAAGAAGAGAGAGAAAAGAAGTGAACACCTAGTGAAAAGGTTCATCCATGATAAGAATAATAATTGTGTAATGAATATCAACCTGAGAAGGAAACCAGCAATTGAAAAAATAAAAAATAAAAATCCTTTAAAGCACTCGGATGAATACATTTAGATTTATGTAATAGTATACAGAATGAAACCAGATATTAGGGGTGATCTTATCCGCAACGCAACCATGTAAACTTAATGTACCAGTCATCTGTGCGTTCAAGTAACCACAGATTTTGACATTTCATAATGTATTTTTAATTAAATAACTAGATTATATAGCTAATTTTGATCTTTTTTTATATTTTTATTCGCCACGTTCGACTGCGTTACACTGCACGTCCATTGCATGCTGGGATGATATCTCAAGTCATAGTGAGTTTATTCACATAGTTGATTGTTTCCAGATAGACTGTCAGTGCATGATTTTACTGTAGAAAGGTTTATTGTACTATAAACTATGTCTTTATGAACAACTACCTGTTGTTTTCAGTCGGAAAGCAATATATATTCTTTGTCTTCTGTTCGGTAAGTTCAATTGGCCTATATTTCGTGTTTTTGTTTTATCGTCTTAATTATGTCCATTTAACTACTTTAAGCAATATGCCTGTGCAAATGAAACAATAACTATGACACTTGCTTAGTTTAATATTCTTGGTTGTCGTATAATTCAGTTTAGTTGAAAGAATTATGGTATAGTGCTTGAAGTCTGTAACGAAACAGATCAGTCTAGTAAGTAGAGTTGCCTGTTTCTGATGAGTATACTGATTCAAATCAGTCTGGTTAAAAATAGGAAAAAAGTGCTTTTGATACTGTTGCTGTCATACATTATAAGATAGCGATAAGTATGTTTGGTGTTTATTTCTAGATTGTACATCTATCACTGACCATATTTCATGATCACTGTCATTAAACAATTTCCCCAGCAATAACATCGGTAGCAGGATAGCTAAGTGTCTGAGCTTTTATTTGCCCGTAGAAGAGCAGTATACAGTCTTAGAAGATGAGTGTTCTGTATTTCAATTAAATGCAGTTGGCTGTGGACAAATGTTAAGAATCTTTTTGACAACTAGGACTTTTAGTTCATCAAGCACTAAATCTGCTTGTATGTCTCCCTGTTAAACTAGATGCAGATACATGGTAATACGTAAATGAGAGCAAAATAATAAAAACATTGAGATACGGTATTAAGTCTATGTTATACTTTGCACAATAAATAGCTGACCTGACCTAATATTCATGAACTAAAGGTAAATCACAACTGCATAAATTCTTTGCTAAATAACATGTAATTTGGTTATTTATCTATTCCACATTTCTGACTAAATTCATTACTGTTTTCTCATTTAGAATGCAACAGGACTGAGTCTTCACAGATGTTAAGAACTGTTTCGCCCTTAGAACTATGGCCCTATGGATCTGTTTACGGGAGACCCAACTAACAGCAGATTATAAAAAGGATGCTGGATGTCCATTTTAATCCCACAACCACTTCCAGTACTTTTTGAGTTACTTCTTTTACCCTTTCGTTTGGAAAAAACAACAAAAACTGCAGCTTAACACTACAAATGCAACTTTTAGACTGGAACTTGGTTTAAACCTTTGTTTCATATTCGATTCTTAATGAAAGTTCTCGAATAAATTTTTGAACCTAATGCTACTTTGTTTTATCTACTTAATCGTTGCAAGAAACGTGTGATAATCGAGCCTCTCATCACCTAATTCATGTGTTCAGGCTTCCGTGTCTATTAGCAGGGGATCACCAAACAGGAACCTAGGTATGTTAACAATAAAAGATCCAGTCGCCTCCCAAATGACTCCTGGGAAGTCGCTTGGTCTAGTTCGGCGGGCAGCGAATTCCAGCATTCGACAACTCTTAAGGAGTAGAAGTTGCGTCTACAGTCCATTCTGCTATGTCGTGTCTCTAGTTTCTGGGACTAAGCTCAAATAGGTGTTTAAGAAAATGTCCAGAAGTGTTAAGGATCCTGTAAGTAAATAGGTCACCTCTAAGACGTCTATACTTTAATGAGTAGAGGTTAAGTGATTGGAGGCGCTCTTCATAAGGTGATTTGGTGCATATCTCCGTCATTCTTAGGAAACCTACAGGCTCGGGTCCTCTCACAACTTATTCTAGCCACCGTGAGTTGCCACGAAAACTGATGGATGGACACGCGTTAAACATCCTAACCGTCCCTGCATCTAATCTCATAGCTCCTTATTCAAATGTCATATGATAAGCAAGTAATGCTTCTACCGACACTAATGGAACACGAGTAATTCAGAGGCACCCTGTATGGTACTTTACATTGGTCTACGCACTCACTTAGCTCTTTAGTGGGAATATTACTACAGTCCTGCTAAAAAACCCATGAACCCCCCTACCACCATCAAAACAATAAGTCTGTATTTGCTGCATATAGCAATTTTATTTTTCAGAAGATATAACAGTAAGAATTGGAGTAAAATAACAATATACAACAGATGCACGTGGTACATGTCTTCATCGATCATCTGAAATAGAGAATACGGATATTAGCTGAACATGCTTATTTAGAAAGACTAGTGTTTACTTTGAACTTACTGTGTGAGAAAGTTATACTGGAACTGTGAATAATGTAGGAATCTAGTCTCCCAGGGCGTACGAAGCACTCAAACTGGAAGACAGTTGTCACAAATTAATTCGAATATGAAGGTGAGAATTTGCAAGTACTTTTCATCGTAAAGGTGAACATATTAGATAACGGTTGACATCATACCGTAAAAATAACAAATTTGCGAGTGGTGAATTATGGTCTATAAAAAGCTGAGCTTAATAACAGTTAGTTACCTTTTTACTCCCTGATCATGACCCTTCGGCTTCCTTTTGTGGCCGAAACAGCAAACATACACTACACACTGATAGCAGATTTCCGGCTTTTCAACGTTAAGCTTGCTTTAACGCACTACGTAATGCGTACAACCCCTCCATTACTGCTATGCGGCATATTTTTTCATAACAAACCCTCTGCAATAGATTGGTAGCATCTGTGAATTTGTCTATGGTTGTCGGAAGCCTGAGTACTTTCGAAAACAATACTGACATCCCCTACGGCTAGGCACTATGTATTAGTTTGACTCATTGGTGGGATATTGTTGTCCGCAATACTGAAGAAAATTAAAAACCGGAAATTGTTTCCTTTTATTTTGCCGATAACATCATAGAGGACAGTTAGGAATGAACATGCGGACAGTCAGTCACAGGACGCAGTCACAGTTATTTCAGCTAAGGAAAAACAAACTTCGGCTTTTGATATCTTGAAAACAAGTCAAAACTAAACCGATTTCCATTTTAAAACATAAGACTAACCAGCTTGACTGAAGAAATACATTGACTAGCGTAGAAGCAGCAAAAACACAAAAAACAATGCTGATTCGAAGTAAATTTCACACCAACATGTAGAACCCTACACTAACTGCGGCATCTTAGCACATTGAAACATTAATTACACAGCTACACAAAAGAAATAGCTAAAAGAAGCACAGAACGAAGAAAGCCGGCCGCCATTACGTACAAAGATGGCGGATATAATAATTCCCGCCACATTCTGATTGGTTGCTAAGCTGAAAGGCACATTTACGAAATTGAGTTGCGTTTAATTGCAGCCGATATTAGTATAAATATTTGTGCAATAATAATTAAGATTGAAGATATGAAAGTCAAAATTGATTTCAAAGGACAATCTGAAGTTAAATATGTTTAGAAGGATAAGAAGAGATAAAGAGAATATCTAATGTGTCGGGGAACTAATAATGATATTAATAACGTTAATAATGATAAACACGAACATAAGCAGACTTCATATATTAAGATAAAGAGAAATAATACAAAATAGACGTGAAAAGATTTAAAGTTTTTATTTTGCTTTTCAAGCAATTAAATAGATGACGGACCTTGTTTGTATAAATCATTATTGAATACATTGATATTTAATAGGTGACATAATCCACTTTCGGAAAAAATCGTCAAGGAGACTTTTGAACCGGGTTGTAGTTTCACTGCAACGGAGGTTCACTGGCAGTCTTTTCCACATGGTTGAGTAGCGAATAAGGAAAAAATTCTGACGTAAGTTTGTGTGGGTTCTTGGAATCGCTAGAATGTTCTCCTTATTGCGTAGATTGTGGGATGATATTATAAGGTATGAAGGGGTGGATACCGATGAGTAGGAAATACCGTTAATGAGCCGGTAGATAAAGACAAGATTTAATTTGATACGTCTGATCCAAAGAGGTTCTAAGTTGAGTTGTTGACATCTTTGGTAATAGTCTTTGTTATCGGAATACCCCAGAACAGCTTTGGTGAACTTTCTTTGAACACCTTCAGTTCTAATCAGATCATTATGTCTACAATTACTGTAAACTAAAATACCATATTCAAGAATGGGTAAGATACATTTTCTGTATAGTAACAATCTCGATTCGATATTATTGAAGTTTATCATTATCAATCCGATGAGCTTTCTAGCTTTGGATACTTGAGATATAATGTGTTCAGAAAAGTTCAAACTGTTGCTATATCTTAAACCCAGGTCACGAACAGTGTTGAGAGGTTTGAGTGTATGTGTCTGTACAGTCAGATTTAAGTTAAGACAGCGACCAATGTGAATAAATCCACTTTTGTCAACATTAAGTGGCATATTCCACGAAATAGTCCATTCGTACAACTTGTTTATTTCCTCCTGGATTACCGCTGAAATATAGCTTTCTTTAGTGGGAGAAGAGAATGAATAAACTACTTTCAGGTCATCAGCAAAAAGGAAAGGTTTGCCATACTGAAAGAGGGAACATACATCATTGATAAAAAGGAGAAAGAGTAATGGACCAACCACACTTCCTTGTATAACCCCACTGGTTACATTTACAGGTTTAGAGTAGCAAGATCCAAAGCGAACGATTTGGCTACGTTCTTCTAAAAAAGATTTGAGCCAAGATAAGAGGGGATTCTGAATGCCAAATGAAGAGAGTTTTTTCTGTCAAGCTGGCCAAAAATGCGTTTCAGTGATACCAGTGCAAGATTTATATTCCTCAGATTTTGTCGTATTCAGATGCGACAATAGTTCTTTTCTGATCCATATTGCACATTCGAACCCCAGGATTTAGGAATTATTTTTCTCCTTCGAGTCGTATCCGCATTATTAGTTAACTGGAGAGTGGTTCAGGTTTCTGTTTGGTGTTTACCGTTCTTCATGACAAGACCCCATGTTTAGTATATTTACAGAATATTTTTGGCACTTGTATTACTAGATGACCCCCTTTAACTTGACTACGCGCATGTTGCGACTTTCAAGTCTAGTACGTCCATTTGAGCTCATCTATTTCTCTTTGTCTTAAAATGTACTATTCAATTCAACTATTACCATAATATCAATCTTTCATAGTTGTTCGCTGTTTTTGCCACTTGTTGGATTATAATTTTATTTTCAATTGATATCGTAAATGGATGAATGTTAGACCACCATTGAAAACCTGGAAACACTGGGTTGCAGCTTCGTCCTAACATAGGACTCCTCAGCAATGCACATCCACGATCCTGCACCAAAGGAACTATAACCCAGGACCTTTATTCCCGTGGGCGAACGCTTAACCTACAGACCACTGAGCTGACGTCCAACGGTATTATTGTCTGATTTCAACCAACCCACAATATCGAGCAGCCGTTCACCATTGATTTCATTGTGTAAATGTTTCTAAAATATACACGGCTGAACTCCACTGGTCACGGCTTCTCACTAGAACTACAGGAAACCCATCTCGAAGCTGTTCACCAGTAAGCACATGATCATCCCCACAATCCTATACTGATAATAAATTTATTCACAGCTAATACTTAGCCGTCCTTATGTAAACTATTTGTAAGAAAACAACCAATACAGATAATCAATCAGGGACACTCAGCAACTCAAAGAAGAGTTATTTCACTACCATCAGACTTGATTCATCGGACACAAACATCACTGACGGTACGTTGCAACTTAACACTTCAGTGACATAGACTGTGCTAAATTCTCCAAAAAATTCATTTCTCTTTGTAGAACTCTTTGAATGAATCAGTTAGTATCAGAAAGGTTGCTATGAGTTACTATAAGCAGAGTCAGAAGGAACCGGCGGTGACCTTTGAAAATATTCAAAGCTCACGTATCAGGCGAAATTAATTCGGTGTTTCTGCCCATAAATGTCACCTAATCGGTTGAAGAAAGACGTTAAAATCCTGACAGCAACAAACTGTCTAATCAAAAAGATTTCAGTTTTAGCTAAGTTAAGTTTTGTAATATCACTCTGGCAATCGTAAACATAAAATACTACTCCAGTTTCAGCCACGGATTTTTATGACGAAAAGAATGCTTTGGATGAATGCTAACAGGGTGTACAAACTTCCTAAAGTTGAACTGTTAAAAGTCTCACGATTGCTCGAAGGACACCAGTCAGTGAAGATAAAGTGTTGATACCATCGGTCTTATCTAATCTTCTGTGTCTCAAACGCCGATATCCCATATTTGTGACCGTAATTATAGCTAGTGTCAATCACGCTGTATTGCGATCCATGATTGTTGATCGAAATCACTGAGAAAAAACTATGAATTTCAGATAATATTTTCGCATATAATTGCTATTTTACATGGCCGTAGTTAATATTGTAGTCAAATGATTTTTATTGTACCAGTGTATGATGCATATTGAAATTAATGGGTAAATTCACTTCCTCTGTCATTATTCATTTTTTTATTTTGGTTTGGCAATTGGCGGCAGTTAATTACCCTGTATTTTGTCCTCATCGTGAACGTGGGACCTGTTGACGGAAAGTGGTTTGTGGGGTCTGATTCGTGTCGGGAGTGAATAAATTATCCACCTCAAGCAATGGGTGAAAGATTTCATACGATCGCAGATTGACTGAAGTTAAACATTAACACCGTTGGATGCGAGCTCAGCGGTCTAGATGTTATGCGTTATTGCGCGAGATCTAAGGATCTGAATTCGAGTGTCCGGGATCGTGAATATTCTTTAGGGAGAAGTCTCACACTGTGACAGAGCGGTCGTCCAGTGTTTCCAGATTTTCAATGGTAAAATAAGTAAATGGATCCGTAGTTATAATGGCGATGGTCAGATAGCAGCCTGATTTTTCGTGCATAACATGGCATCTGGATTAGACTCAAAATCACAATGCAACTGATTATCTCACATGTGGACCGTGGGAAGCAAACATTCACGAAGGGTTCAGGGACACCAAAATCGACGATCTTTAAGTAGGTGAGTTTCTGTCCCATTCACATAAGTCTTATTTAGACACTAAAACAGGAATATGTGTCCATTCCATATCAAAAGCATCAATCCTTTATGTAAAAATCTCAAAGTTTACCAGATGAAGTAGACTAGTTACCTGAGCTAAGTGATATGAATAGTGCTCGTTTGATAAGAGTAACAGAAACACTAGTGTTAGATAATAATACTTCCAAAGTAATGTAGCTCGTATTCTGTATAGACTCTAGAGAATTGTTTTAGTATCTTCAAGTCACTACATTAAATTACGAGTCCTCATGTCTCTCATTTACTCTGATGGAAATCATGTCTTAAATGAAATAATCCATCTAAAGTGGCATCCAGAAATGCTCATGTCACGCATTATTTATTTATTTGTAATCTGAGTAATCGCAAAAAGTATTTTGGGGCCAGACAAAATGACGTTATTACAAATAACTTCACAAACTAGTGATTATAGATGAATAAATGTGTGAATTTCACAGTCAGTGAGTAGAAACGAGTATTTTCCATTCTGCATGGGAAGTTCGAACCATAGTTAAGAAAGCCACCATGTAACTTCTGCAAATAAGTTGATCATACTGAAGCAAGCCTAATAAGCGCAATAAACGCAAAGTGCTTTATACATTTATTTACACATACTTATTGTCATTTATTCTTCTTTCTGATAGGTTATCATGCCACTCATAGAATCTGAAGGCATGGTTTTTACAATCCACAAGAATATAATCACATGAATGTGAAATGATCTACAAATTAATTGAAAATAGTTACTCTGCATGGAACTATTATTACGCCAACATTACATTTGGGAAACAGATTGATAATCTGTTACTTAAAAATCACATGGGCGTAGTCTTCTGATATATGGAAATGGAATACATGTTTTATCTTTATACGCTTCATATATCTGCGCTCTCCATAAACTTTATATCAATAAAAGATCATATTTTTAGCTCATTGCTTTACGATCATACAAGTTAAAGATAATATATTCTAGTTGCTTAACAGCATCACATTAACTTGTATCACTACTAGTTTTCAATCACACTATCCTTGCAGTCGAATATGAGATTATTGAAGAAACTCAAACTCAAGACTTGACACATAGAGGCCAAAGAAGGTGAACGCTGGAAAACTTGATCAGGATTGAATAGCTCGGCCATACAGGCGTAATCACTCTTTGTAGCCTCTTACTTCTCATATTAAATATATTATTCTAACCTCAGTCCAAATGTATTATTCGGAAGTCATCAACCGCAACCACTGAATGTCACGACTAGATGAATCAGTATAGATAATGATGTATCTTCCATGTAAAATCTTATAGATTGGATAGTTATATCATAACAAATCTACAGTAACGAAACTGGTCTATTATTCTAATAGTATGCACTTCATACAGATTAGAATCAAAACATTACAATCTCACACGTTAGCACACTTATTTTCTCAAACACACTGAATTTAGATGGTTTTTGTCTCAGCATTAGGTATATTTTTAAGGCAGTCCTGAGACTCTATGGTAATGATTATATTGCATTTTGTGTTTATGAGATAAATTTTATACTGCAACATTATACTCAACCAACTGTTTAGATAAACTGAAAAGGTGTAACATGGTACAACGGGAACGGATGGAAGACGGAAAGTACCGTTGCCTGATTAAATGAATGTCTTCTAAAATAGTGTCAGTATCCTGATTTCTGTACTTTGCATACGATCCAATATCTCATAAGAACCTTGTTAAGAATAATCATCTACACGCCTAGTAGTAAGGCAGTGAATTTGTGCTTACGTATCATTTAGAGGAGGCATCACAAAATTAAGGGAAAAGGCTACTATGTAGAACCAAAGCTCCGAAAATGGAGTAAGTCGGTCAGTTTTGAGAATCTCACTAGCGGTTTTGAAAAATGTGTGACGGGTATTGGGTGTTAGACAGTTAACCGAGAATCTCCTATTAAGATCAGAACATTATGGCTAGATAAACTACCTACTTTTTTTAACGTGAGAACTATATTTACCACTATCCTGTGTTAAGTGGTGAAAAGTTTATGTGTTTGAATCGGAATCCCACATTCCAATTATTCCACTATCTGTAAATAAAGACGTACCGTGTTGAAGATTATTGTATTTCTATACGGCTACGGATGGATGCTAGAGAATACAATGACAAGAAATGGCCCAAATGTTTCTCAGAGCTGGGATTTTTTAAAAATGAGAACCAATTTTGAAACCCCCCTTATTTTAGTAAATGAGATATCGGAGTGTCGACCATCATTGCGATTCCAATCCATTATTTTTAAAGCATATCCGAAGGACTGAATTTAAATCTGAACAGAAATCTCGTTTTCTAACAAGTTCCATAATTGCAAAGACCAAGTTATTCTTCAAACGACTTGAACAATTGCTATTTATGTTGTAGTGACATTGAGTCCTAACCACACAGTCCTCAAAGCTGAACATGAAACAACTGGGAAAATAGATATTCAACACTCAGCGCGGAGAAAAACTAATTAATGAAGAAGCCGGATGAGTTCTTTCAAGTGATCGAATGGCATGGCTCGTGTTACGTCCAAGTTTTGCTCGTTCCAGTTATTGAAGTACGGACTATCGATCTATTTGCAAATTACGAACCCAAATTAACAACAGGACCAAGCTCCAATTCAGATACCAAATTTATTCGTAATTCACAAATAATCGACCAAATGTCGTTCTAACAACAATAATTATAACAATTACAGAACAAACCTTCAATTTTGTAGGTTCCCGGAGCAAAACTTCCAAATACCAAACCAAAGACAAAGAGAACACCAAAATACCAAACCAAAGTCAAACCAAAATGTCCGAAATAATGATATAAACAAACAAGTTTAAAAGTGAAGTAGAACAATTACATCCAAAAACACAGTAAATTATTAATGTACAATAAAAGGTTTTAATCCGCCAAATGTCTTCAGTTCTCCAGTAACAACTCGGCCTTGAAGGCATCGTCATACTTATGTAAAATAATTTTTATCCATACTAGATATATTGTTCAATCTCCAGACTAAATGTGTTCGTCATCATATATTGATGATTGTTACAATACGATGAGTCAAGGCAGATAATGATGTGACTTCCAAGTAAGATCTTATAGATTAGGCAGTTCCATCATGACAAATCTACAGTGTCAGTATTAGGTCTATTATTAGAGCGGTACTAAAATCATAGTAGACCATAATTCTATGAAGTTACAACAGCCGAAGATTCGTATCTCAAGGAAATACGTCCAACAGCTTTTTGTCGCTGCCAACTTCTGTCTTAATAAATAAATAATGCGATAGGTGTATACACAACCGACTTTTTGGCATGACTTTACAGTGTTAGATCTCTTTCCTCAACAGAACCAAAAGTAACTTTTGTGAGACGGTTTGACTGAGTACGTTCGGAGTTCACCTTATTCTGTAGAGCTCAGGAATGCTAAATCCTGTCACTGTTTCCTGCAGTAGCTTGCTTATTAAGGACTTAATTTGGCTTAGACACTGTTCAAGTCTAGCCCTTAGTTCTTTATCACGAGACTCTATTAACTCAAAAAAGTTGACTAACCTCTCAGTGAGATTCATCTTGATAGACTGTGTACTTTTGTTTCATAGAACACTCTCATCCTCATAATCCAATTTTGCATCGGTTGTGCAAGTCTCACTCTGTCCCCTTAATTTTATTGGTGTAACTGTAAGTCAATCATTGGCCTTATTTTGCCTCTCGGTAAAATCATCTACCGCACTCAGGTTTTGCTGCTGCATATTCTCTTTTGCTTTATTATGAGCACTTGTGGTTGAAACAGCTAACACACATATTTCAGAGATATCTGTAATTCGCTACTTAGCTTGCTTCTTTATTTTTCTTGCAACGGTGTCTAAACATGTGTATTTGTTTTCGGCTGTATCATAGGCATCCATCTCGATGGCTTCACTCATATCTAAAACTGGACTCAAGGGAACGCTCTCTACTTCCTCGAAAACTGACAGTTACTCATCTGCTAATGCCAGTTTATCTAAGAGCGACTTTCTAACTGTGATCAGCAGCTCATTCAGCTAAAAAATCAGAGGAAACTCTGTAGAGTAGCATGATCTGCACAGCCAACGTGATAGTGGCTGGCAACACCTTTTTTACTTAATCAGAGCGAGTCTAATACACACTCTGTGATACCACTTGTTACAGCTGTCACACCGTGTTCGATCCTCGACTGGAAAGAAGCATGCGGGTCTACCACATCAATATTTTGTTTGAGCCATTAAAAATGTTAGATGATCTCACATAGAGGAAACACAATTTTTACTACTTATGAGTATTCATAGACTAAAATTCACTGCAGACTGAGCTCGTTCAAACGAATTTCCATGAATCCTTCACTAAGAAAATTAAAATATCGTTGAGGACTCAGAACGGTGTTTCACTGAAATTTACTATTTTTCTTTTTCGCGCTAAATACTCTCAAGTCACCACCTGAAGACATCAGCGATCCATGGAAGCCCCTTAATCGAAAGCATCTTCTATTCTGTCTGCAATCATTCGAACCATTCAACTCATTGCGCTTTCTTACTGCACATAAGTTTATGTGCAACAAAGTAGTCTTTTCCGCCAATGGCCTTCAAAATCTACAAGCAAAATACCACACTCTTCGTTTGCCAAGCTTAAAAAGGCATTACTGGGCGAAATACAAACGAAGTGATAACAGCAATGGATACAGGAAGTTCGAAGAAATAAAGAATATATGCACAAAGACAATAAGAGAGGACAGACTTCAGTACCAGATAAAGCTTATCGACAAGTTAGTCTCAAACCTAAGAAGCATCTATTCGACATGCCAAAACCGGAGTTTCTCAACTGCTGTGTCCTGATGAACTGACGAACATCGATGCTGACGACACTGGCATTCTGGCACAACAGTACCTCCTGACATTTCAACCGACCCATATCAGCTATATTGATGAAAGCTTCACCTGCAACCCCATATCACTTTCCGAAGTGAACCTAAGCGCTGAAGTGGTGTACCTAAAACTTCAGCGCCCAAAAAGAAGTACTTCTCTTGGTCCATATATAGTCCATTCTGCTATACTGAAAAAAGCAGATTCAGTCTTGGCAAAACCGCTTAGCGTGAGGTTCCCACATTCGCTAAGCCGAGGCACATCACTTGAAAATTAGAAGCTGGCTCACATTACACTAATTTTCAAAGGAGGTAGACGCAGCAAACCTTCAAGCTACTGACCGGTAGTACATCTCTCTACACCTTCAAAAATTATAGAGCCCCTGATATGCGACTGTATTCAAGACTATTTGTTGTCCATAAACGTCTTTTCACCCCAACAGCATGGTTTCAGTAAAGGTCACTCATGTATAACTAACCTGATGGCCTCGGTGGATAAATGGAAAACCATCGTTGATCTCAAGGGGAATTTCGGCGTCATAGACCTAGACTTTTTAAAAGCTTTTGATGGGTTCAACAATATATTTCTCAAAGTTAGGCAGATGACAACGGTCTTACCTTTAACACTTCAAAGTGTAAAGTAGTTCATCTGAGACATGTTGTGAACCATAGATACAACATAGGAAAGTTCTTTCTAGAGGTATTCTAAGTTGAAAAATGTTCTAGGAGTGTTGATACCCTATGATAGTCTTACGTTAACTGCGATAAAAAATGCTTTCCAAGTAAACTTTTTGCTGGTAATGTTGTAGCGCAATTTTGATCAGTTTGATAGAAAAAACGTTCCACACAATCTTCAACAGTTTTATTCGTCCCCATATAGAGTACGGAAATGTAGTGTTGCCTTCCTCACTCCAGAAGGATAAGGAAACTCTGTAGCAAATCCAAAGGCAACCCACGAAATCAGTTCGCAGACTCAAGTTCAAGTCTTATGAAGAGCACCTCTAATCACAAAACATTCACCTACTAGAGTATAGGTGCAACGACCGAACTGGTAGTATTCGGTTTGAACGCAGAACTGACGGACCAAAATGTATTCGAATAGGCCAGACTACGTTCTCCTGTATAGCGCACGAAGCGTTTTTGAGATACTCGTATTAAATTATATCAAAGCACAAACTCTGTGCTCAATTTAAACGTTTCTAATCTAGAGAATAGAGCAGCTTATATCAATAATACAAAATACCGGAAACGGCACTGCCTGTACTACACAGTCAAAAGTTTCTCTAACGCAAAGTAGCACGCTAAAAAATAGAAGAAACAGTTAACACAAAAGGGTTCGATGCCTGAGAATCAATAAAAATTTTTCTCAACAGGATGGGATTAAATATCTATCTACAGGGATTTCAGCAATCCTCCCAAGCAGGCAGTCTAAATGTGAACAGTCTTACACTGAACCACGCCGTGACCTTGAGCTTAGTCAAACACTACCTTACTGTCAATAGTCCGGCAACATGTAATAGAAAATTAGGTAACAGAAGATAGGTCTTTAATCGAAATCACGTAATAAAAGCTCAGACGAGGAAGACTGAGGAGCAAAAAGTGTGGTTAAAGGAGATCTGAACAAAGGTTAAAATGCGCGACAGATAGAAGAAACAAATAAATGACAGTACTGTCCAACATAAAAGCTGCGGAGGGACTTTCATAGTTCTCTTTCTGTTACACCAGCCCACAGCATACCTCCGGCTACGCAAAGACAACTTTGAATACATTCCTGCCATGGCTCTCCTTAATAACTGCTCTATGTCAATGGGAAGTAAAAAACTTACAACAGTACGCTTGTACATCCATAAACCTATCCTACAGTCTGCTGTTATTCGGCCCCCTTCAGAAATCAAAGCATTCGCATCTTCCCTATATGTTCCCCTTCTCACTAAGACTGGTAACTTACTATAAAGCAAAACTTTGTCCGGAGGTTTGCATCTGAGTATGTTCCGCGAATATACAGAGTAACTGCAACCTGTTCCAGCCAGGACCTTCATCATAAGGTCATAAGATTTCTACAAGCAAGGTCCAGATGCAAAATAACATAAAGCAACTCTTAACCTTCATAAATTGGAACAGTGTGGGTCACACCTTCACCTGAGTCCAACAATATACCAGATGTACGACTAGATGGATACAGTAACAACACTGCCTGAATAGCAACACATATAGCTGGTGTATTAAAAGTCTCAAACATGATCTGTGTCATTTCACAGTTTGCTTTCGGGTTCAATGAAGCTTGTGTTAACAACACTGGATGTTCCTCTGTTGCTACTCACGACTCGTTGTCTAATGCATGGTACCATATCTTCTCCATACCACTCCACTTAGTCACAATACCATGTTCTATTTGATACTTCAGTGTCAGGATACTACGTTTCAATCGAGCATCGTCTCCCACATGACTGTCCTTTTGATTCATTCCCACAATCACTCCTTGATGTCTAGTTCTTCCAACAATATAGGAGAATACGGCTCTGGGAGCATCATCTTTGGCGAAGCCAGCTTTACACATACCGGACCCATTGCCAATAACAGGGACAGTAATGTCTTCCTCAGCCACTCCTCAATGTAAAGGAACAATTTTGTAACTTTCATCAAAGTAAACGTCACACTCTACTATGCTACTTACGTGTGAATCATTCAGAGAAAATGAGTTATCAGAGGAATAGTCCTTATCAAACTCATAGTTACGCTTCACAAGGATATCAATTTAAGAAGTATAATTTACAGTCCTTTCCCCATGTTTGTTGTGATCTGCTGGTCCAAAAAGAACACATCCTAGCAGTGTTCTAATAGCATAAGGATTCGTTCCTTCACCTAACTTTTGGTCCAGAGCCCAATGCGTATGTGGTCCACTGTTACTAGATACGTAAGCCCTTTAAGCAAAAGCTTCTTCTATTCCATCCACAACCATTTGAAGTTATCAACTTTTCGAACGGAGCTGTTCTTTCTATCTTTGTTCGACCCACAAGATAAAAGACAGTAGATGGGCAGGAAAATGCCAGGAAAGGAGTGATAAAAGCATCCTATTTTTTTCCAAAAACAGAAATCTGAAATTTGAAGAGTTCTCAATCTCATATCCGGAAATTTCAAACTTCGAAGGTCATTTTTGCCATCTGCTTTTTTATTCCTAGCTTGTGCCATCACTTTCGTTGCTTGAAGGATGAACATCATTAGACATAAAGTGGCTAAACTAAAATCACATTTAAAACTGTCTTAACTTGGCCGCTTCTGTAAAACCATACGAATTGTCAGGGTGACACACTATGGTGCAATCTTAAGATTGTAAATTTTTTCACTAGTTTGACCCGTAAACTGCTCAGTAACCCCCGTCAGTCGACGATACCACTGAATCGTTGCTGCATTGTTAAAGTGGCAGTTTATGTTGGCTGGTCGGACTTCTAGTTGACTTGCATATATTCACTCATGATCCCAATCTCCCAAGTTTGGGGTATTTTGGGGAAACTCCCAAAGTCAAATGACATTCATCAGGGTTGAAGGGGAATTTCTCCAGACCTGGGGAAATTTTGGGGTTTTAATGCCATTCCCTCAAAGTTTACTATAGCGGCTTCCCCAAAATTGGGAGCTCGGGATGCACCATCCTTCTTGCTAAAACACATGAAACGTTTTCCTTAGTGTTATCTTAAAAAGCGCGGTAACCTTATATTGGCGTCTTGCTTCGGTCTGTACATCCGAGCAGTATCTCAGCCCGCACACAAATTAAGTTGTGTGGCGCATATTTGTGCGATGCCCTTTTGTGCCAATATTTATGCTTAATTAAATAAATCGTCTACTCACATTTTGGTGCTTAATATTGACACTTGCACAAGAAGACAAAGAATGGAAGGTGGGGGAAGTTGTACTTAATTGCCGTTAGTAATTAAAATCTTGGTTACCTTTAGGTTGTTTCATCAGTTTATTTATGAGTAGGCTTCTGTATAAGGAAAATATATATGTGTAGCACCAGTTCTCAACTTGTTTTTTACTTGTCCCAAATCGTTTTCCGATTTTCTTAACGATTCAGAAATTTTTCTAACACAACAAACAAACCAAAAAATGAGTGGAAAAGCAGTTTTGATGCAGCGAAGCTGTTCTCATTGTTTTCCACTTCTGTATACGTATTTCGTATTAATTCCCCACTCATTTTTATTGTGCTTGAATTCACGATCTCGTGGATCATTTAAAATTTCTGGTGATGACAGTCTTCTGTTTGTTACTTGTTTTAAGTCTCTAGATTATGTATCTGCAACTCCATAACTTTCAAAGAACTTATAATAGTGACCTATTTCACATTTTCTCTTTTTTTGTCTTCGGAATTTACATCTTGGTATTTTAAAATGAAATTTAGGTTGGACTTTATTTCAGAGCTCGATTCCGTTGTTGGTAACAATGCTAATATGCTTGTGATAGTTCATATCAAGAATGCTTCTGTAATAGCCTATTCTGCTGCAGGAATAACGTGTCATCTATTAAATCATCTGTTCTAATAATTATGCACACCAGCAACTAATTACTTTCTTGCTTTTCGAAAAAAAAACACTCATCTGGAGAGCACTTTACACGTTGATATTAGGTTCAGCGTTTCTATCGTGATAACATATTTAACATTCTAAACGACATTTTGTTGTCATTCATCTGATGCTTAGTCACCATGGCCTTTTTCATATTTTCCCGTTATGATGTTATTTTGTCCTCTAACTGTATTGTGTTACATGTTGACTTTAAACTGCTTTCGACTTTTTTGTACTGATGTGGTGTGTAGAATACTGATTATTGAGCCTCGTTGGCAGATAAGTTGAATATTTTAACGTTCTGGTTGTTTACTTAGTTCGTTCAGTACCTACTGTATTCAATGCTTCATGTTTAACTATTTATTATTTTTAAAGTAAATTTCGTTATAATTTTTGTTTTCTATTGTGCTTTCATGCTTTGTAGCAATCTTAACATACTATGTGTCCATTTGTTCTTCATATATCGCAAATTTTAGGTTTGAAGGTTTGTGGCTCTGGATTCATGTGTTTTAAGTACTATTGGCTAACATTTCTGCTTATTAACTGTAGCGAACCGAAAGTTTGTACGACAAAGTGATGTCGAGACCCATCTCTGTAGTAGTAGTTGAAAGACACAATGAGGTAAGGCATTCAATACATTATTCAAGGTTTTAAATTATATATACCGGGCTATTGGAAGCAAAACAATTTCCTTCTCTGGATTGAAGCTATTACATTTTGACTCTCATCCTGATATGGGTATTCCTGATGTTGAATGTTCAGAAATTTTGAGGGACCCTGAACAACTCATGAAGTTTGTTTTTTCGTCTTAACGTTTTTCAAACTCCAGGAAAGTAAGCATAGAAAACTGGATAACACCAATGATATATGCTGGTCATGTTGACCATGTCATCTGGATGCACCCAACGTGGTCTCGACAGCTCCTGAATAGGAAGCCAACATGCTATTCTATCGGTGAAGACCTGTGCACGAAAAGATTAGTGTAAGTTGTTTTTTCATCGGACTGAAGCACCATAACATGATGCTATCTAGTTTATGTGGTGTATGTGGCTTATGATTCCTCGTTTTAACATTTAACGTAGACACTGGAAGATATACAACTGTCACATTAACCCTAACTTTTGATTGTTTCAGTATAAGGATAAGATATAAAATAATACTAGCGGAAAGTGCTCACTATGAACATTTGTATTTATTGCCATCAGAAATCTGTTAATGATGATTTTTATTGTTAATATATTATGCTTACGGTTTTAGAGATCGACCCGCATGAACATTTGTTGTCATATTCATACTACAAAAATGTTAATATCCTGTTATATCGTTAAACCAACATAGCATGTTCTGAATAGTTTGGAAGAAGTGTAGGATGTTTAGAAGTTCTTGTGAATTGGTAATAGTGCTTTTGGACTTACATAGTATAACCCATAATTTGTAAATACAAGGTGAACTGGGTAATAGACTTCACTTATCAAGTGTTTACTTCATCCTGATGAATTGATCGTCAACGAAACTCCGGTATCGATATTGCACGGCAGCCTGCATTTTGCTATTCTATAGCAGAGAAAAATGATCACTTGTAACAAAAGACTCCACGTTATGGGCATTTATGCATAAGTGTCTCAACAGTACTATTTTTGCGATAAAACAGATGAATGATCATTCTGGAGTTATGTAAGGAGGGGAATGTAAGTCATTTGATATTATAGTTAATTAAAAAGTCCCTGTATCTTATAACGAAACTCTCCACCGTTTCGGAAGTTTGGTTTACGTCAGTTTTTATCATTACATCATTCCAATAGTACATATAATTTTATTCTACACCTCTTCAAAGTATGGATGTCTGACAACTCTCAGATCACTATTGTCTTCCAACAGTTTTCTTAATATCATTATGTAAAAATATTGTGGGATCCGGCGACACATGTCTAGGCGTAATAGTCCTGCTTCTGTTTGCTCAGCCTGGCATTATTCCAGCCCTCACACAAGTCGAATGACAAAGCGTGGCGCATATATGTTTGGTGCCTCCTTGTACTAATGTTTATGTGTTTAAATAAATAATAATAATATGTGTAATGGTGAAGATTTTATAAGTGTCGCTACTTTGAAAATCGGACTTTGTTCACTTAAACGTGTTTTGCATACAAAGTTGAGTTCTTGTCGGGATTCTTGTTTATGTTCATAAACAGCAGTGCCTAATTTCGGAAGATATAAGATTACTGTTGGGTGCTTTGGGTGACCAAATGTTTCTTCACTCATGTGTTTCTTACACCTTATTTATTTATGTATTTGAACACATGAATATTGGCACAAAGGGACACTGAATGCATATGCGCCACAAGTCACTTGATTTGTATGTGGGCTATGATATTGCCCTGGTGCCCAGACCAAAGCAGTTGGTTTTCTTAGGAAGCCACACCCGGAGCCTTTGACCAGAAGTTCTGAACCACAAGGCAGTAGAGCGATGTCAGGAGATGCAGTCCCATGGTAGCTGGTGACCAATGATTGGTTCATATGCCATTTGTTCCTTCAGGATACTGGAGCCCATGTGCACCATGGGTTTGGAATCAGGGTTTTCGAACTCCCTTAGGTGGACTCTCTTTGTCCACCAACCCGGTTAAAGCTCCGGACATTGGCTTTTCATCCTCTCAATTTCGTAAACAACATCCTCGCATCAATAAGGCAATGAGTAGGATTTCCTTGTCAGTGGCTGTATACGCGTGGCCATGTGAGAGCATTTCGAGAGGGAGAGCTGACTCTTCCCACTCTCGGTCGTACCAGGGACCGCTTTGTTTTGTGGCTCCTTATTCCCACTAATCCATTATATAAAACGTTTTTTGTTGTGTAAAATATTCGTTAAATCCATAGAGGATGAAGTTGTTAAATAAATAAAAGCTGATATAGTTCGATGTAAGGGAGGAAGCAAAGAAGACAGATAGGGATTTGCCATATACCAAAAATAAATCGAAGATATATCTGAAAACTTTTTTTATATATATTTTACAGTGATCAGTAATCAGATTTCGAATAGGTAAATTGAGTAGCACTTGAAGTTAATTAGTATGTAACTTACAGTATGTACACAATTTACAATACCATAAGTTGGGCGACCATGAACTTTTGAACGACTGTCCGGTCCTACCAAATTAATCTTAAACAGATCTTAATTTCTCCATTACCAAGTATTGAGCTTTGCTTTACGTCTTAAATTGAAGTTAAAATTGGAGACAGACTTTGAAATTGCTTTTTTTCTGAGATGCTACAAACTGAAGACTAAGGGAACTTCGCAGTCAATATCTCAGTTAACTATTTTTACCAGCTTTAAGATTTTTATGTATTTGACCCAGTAACTATTTGATTTCACCGGTTATTTGTATACTCTATAACATCAGATAGGTGAAACTACTTTGCTCCTGACTTCATTAGGACCACTGTTTACATCGACACAATGGTTCATAATCAGGCAAAATCACTCAAATTTACTCTTGTTTTGTAAATCTTCATTACTTATTACTTTCTCTACCTACTGTCAATCTTTTAGTTATATTCTAACCTTATAAGCCTAACAGTTTACTACTTTTTCTTTTGAAGAAATTCACCTATTATGTAAACTGTCTGTTAGCTTCTAGATAAATTTTTGCAAAAAATGTTTGATTTCTTAAGTGATTGCATGTTAGAAATCTCTTCTTATAATTTAACTGATTATCAAACTTTAACATCCTTACAAATTTATGTTGTAGGGTTGGCATCCCTGAGTCCTATTTCTATAATGATGGTGTATTCTGTATGGAGGAGGATATTAGCTCTCCTGTGAAATTCGGGCTTACAGTTGCTCCAATTCATGAAACAAATACGTTATGTAGAGTGTGTACAGATATCATATGTGTATTGCTTAACCAGTCTTTTATTCTGGATATTGATTTGGATACTTTTTCCACTCAAAACCCACTTTCTAATAAGTTTACAGAGGAACAAGTAAGCTTTCATATTTATATATTTCAAATTCGGATGTTATCATATCTCTGCAGAATAAATTCGAAATTACATGTCTATTGATTATCAATAAAACATTTTACTATTTTTCTATCATTCAGAGCATGTAATGTTTTAAAAATTACCAGTAGAATAAATCTCAACCGTGTGCGATTTTCTACAATCGCATTTCGTAGGTATATGATACTCTTACGAAACCTTTGCATGATATTCAAATATGGTTGTTCATTTGACTACATCTGACTCATATAACAGATCCTCACAGCCCACTGTTCATATACCTTAAAGTGGCCATGCCAACTTATTGTAATCTTCCAGGTGTAGTGTTGGCGATGTGAATCTTAATCACAACTATTAAGAGAAAATTAAGCGAAGAATTACACATTAATTTTAAACGTGACTTCCATCCATGTGATTTTTAAATGATTTTGTGTCCAAGTGATAATTATTCGGTTCGATAATTTTCATAATTAATAATCGCTGAACTTATATGATATGTAAACAAATACACTCAAATGTGATTTGATTTTAAAAAAAAACATCTTTATTAAATAAATCTCTGATTCGAAATAGTTGCGTATAAGAAAGAAATAAGCTATAGTATTCATGTTTGAAGTATTAGCGTAAGTGCGGTTACCTCAACTAAATTACAGGTATAGCTTCCACTTTGAAATAGGACATTGCAGTTCTGGCCTCGATAACGATCGATAATTTCACTTGAACTATTCAGTTTAATATTGCTTGTAAGAACCTGTTGCCTCCTGTTTCACTAAGTACAGTCTAAATATAATGAAGTTAATCTTTACCTTAAGCTGACTAAACTAAAAACTCAGACACATATGCAGTCATCGTAGCATCCAACTAAATGTCTCCATAGAATTACTTCTAAGTGTGGATTTTTGTATTCGATTTCAGGAAACAAGGATTGGTAGTTTTTTCTGTTATTGTACTTTGACAACCATCTGTTTATAAGGAGTATCAAAACTAAATTGATTGAGATACATTGGTTATCACGATAACCAATTGCACGAGCAAACTGTATTACCATCAAAGTTGTCGGAGATCGACAAAGTGGTGTCACTCCAAGATTGTATATTTGGACTCCGACCATGCTGTAGTATTAACATGTACAACTGTACGCCTTGTTGGCAGCTGGGAAGTATGGAATAATAATACTTCTATAAGGTGGGGTCATGAATAAATTTAATAATAAAGACATATCTAAATAAGAACAAACTAGGCACTTAGTTGAGGCATCAAATCTCCCCTGAGATATCCTGGTATGATCATAACTGGTGTTAAAACGTCTGTTATCAACATTGAGTTAAAAGTCAAAAATTAAGTATATTTGCACAGCTTTTTAACTGATGTCTTTAAAAGTTCATAAGTAGTTATAACCAATCTGTAGTGCAGAAGAACGACAGAATAACTTTACATATCTTTAAGAATAGTGATCTGTAGTCATGATCTGAAATAACTGATCTGAATCACTGACTTTCCTAGGTTACATAAACAAACAGGCTCTTTATCAATAATTAATAGTTAGACTTCTGTTCATCTATCTAAGACTGACTCATATTTTCCCATTTTGTTACAAAAAGTGGTTAGTTGATCAAGAATCGTAAGTAGAGTTTCAGAGCACCAACTCATTTTTCGAAATAATAACAACGGTTTATGTTTTCTTCCAGCCATATTACTTGGTTATTTTTATTTACTTAATTTAGCTGAAGTTTAAATTAATTGTTTTGTAATATAACGGGCGAATAGAAGTATTTCCTGCTTGCCACGATATACTAATATTATAAGATGATACAGCTGGTGATCG
Source organism: Schistosoma margrebowiei (assembly GCA_944470205.2). NCBI lineage: Eukaryota > Metazoa > Platyhelminthes > Trematoda > Strigeidida > Schistosomatidae > Schistosoma > Schistosoma margrebowiei. Next base: position 32,982,809 of record OX104026.1, on the reverse strand, counting down.
AAATTATATTACCACTAGACTGGATCACGTTATACTGAATACGCGATTTACGATCATGAATAAAGAACTAGAGCGTAGGCTAAACAATACTTTATTCGACACAATTACAGGGAGTCTGTGTTTAGTGAATCCAGAGTAGAAATTGTTATTAGAAAGGAAGTCACACAGTAAGTGTTTACCTGTCTACGATCAGCGATCACTCACATCTTATTTTTACTAGCCTCACATCAGTCTGATAGTAAGTCCCTTTAATACTTTAAAAGGGTTTTTATTGGATCCCATATACGTACAACCAATTAGTAGTATTGATATTTTAAGCTGTGATATATTATTGTTTTAAAACTGTCTTTAATTTTAGTTCGAAATTATCGATCGCTTGTATGCTCCACCTCCACCGCTTACTTTGTGTTTGTCTCCGAAAGATTTGGAAGATCCAGCCGTTATTGTGGCTCATGGTATGAGCAGTGCTCATGTTCTAAATGCTGCTCGAAAACGTCAACTTACACGTCTTTCACAATGGATTTCTTGCTGGGATCGTGGAACAATTCCATCAACTGAAGATTTTCTTCTATTTCCGTATGAATTAATGGAGTTTTCCCGATTAATACTCTCTCTGACTGAGCAGAAATTTAGTTCTACTGTCTTAAGAGCAGTTAAAAAAACTCTAGATTTAGCTTACAAGCAAACTACTCATAACAAAAATCCACCATTGATTTCACTCGGTTCCGATGATGAAACCATTCAAAATGCTTTAAGTAAGTTTTTCTTGAAGTACAATAAATTTAAACTTCAAATATATTTAACATCATTTTTATTTCACCCACGAAGTACTCAACTTTTTAAAATCTTCATAAAAGGGTCTTTCTTTGTAAGTTAACATAAATAGTGAAAGAACAAATTGAATCGAAAGGAGTATTAGTTTACTAGTTGCTTTTTGGTTGCTTTAAAATGTACATTTTATTTATTCATTTTTTCAAAATATAGTAATTTGGTCAGTTAGAAACAACGTAGAACTTCGTACGTACGTACATCAGTTCGAGTTGCTATATCACATTAGCACAGATATTCAGTTGTCGATTCGAATCCCGTAGTGGTAGAGGTAGTAAGAGTATAAGCAGTAATCGGAAAGACTAGGGTTTGAAAATGTTATTTAAAGAGTATAATCTAGTGAAATAAATTTGGGAAGAGAAAAAAAGGGACATGGATAATCCAGAAGATTATAATTTGGGAGAACACAAAGAGTGGATGCACCTGCGCCATTGCAAACGATTTTGAGCCATATCATTCAAGGTCTCTAACCGTCGGTTGGTATACTCTATCGTGTTTGTGAATATGATAGACCATTTAACATGTATCACAAGATTTTTAATTTAACCTTCAGTTGCCGTCTACTTTTTAACTGATATTATCTTTGGATATTATAAATATAATATCATTCTGTATAGTGTTCAGTATTGTTAACAATAATCGTCATCTTTGCTGAACTGTAAGATTAGGTAGATTTCGGAATCATTTTAAATATATAGTTAGCATTCTACAGTTTTGGAATTTACTCATGAATATTGTTTAAAATGTACTAAAATCGAATGATCTGTTGTTAAGTAATGAGTCAAATGTAATACTGTGGTGTAAGCTACTTATATTGACATAAGTAGTATATAACGTGCGTTAAAAGGACGTAATGTCTGGCAGCAGAAAATGGAGAAGATCAAGAAAAGAAGAGCAAGAACACAATGGAATTTGTAAGAAGTCGCATGAACAATGAAATGGGAGACAATGGATTAGTGTTTGCAACGGGAACAGTACAGTTTGATATGATGCATTGGTAATTTGCAAATTGACGATTGACTTTATGGTATTCAGATTTTGTTGAGATAGTCTGTAATTTTGTGCTAAATACATTCGAATGTCCCCACCCGTGTTCTCGTTCACTACAATACCATGATTTGGTACTGTAGTTTTACTCTATCACCGCGATACAACAGAACTGCAACAAATCTTTAAACTACAAAGAATTAAAGCTTTCTACTAGATGACCAACATGCTTCAGAACGCTTTAATTTAAATAAACGAAAAAATCCATTACTCGACACATAATTATATCTACAGATTAGGATTTTTAGATTGTGATGGTTCCTATATTATATGGTTATGTTGTAGTGAGTTCTTTGGCAAAATGTGAAGACCATACGTTCTATACTTCATTTGCAAATCCCCCATCGATTGTCTCAAATTTCATCGCTTTTTCATTGCCATAACAATTACTAACTGTTCCTGTTTCCTTTTATTCGATCTTCCCAACTTGTTGCTGCCAGGCATTTCACCTCTGATTTGTGTTGTATACTACTTATGTCGACATAAATAGAATACACCACAATGTCGTAAAAGTGCGACTCACACCAAGGAAGATTTAAGCTACACAAAAGACTTCTTAATAATCCTGTTGAACTTGTGAATCTTCGAATCAAATCAGCAGTATGAGTACATTCAATTCTGAACGCCCACCAAATCGATGTTAATAATTCAAAAACGCTTTTCCAACTGTAAAGGAATGTGAGCGGCTGAAGCTCTTTATATATTGCTGAACCCCATTGCATACAATAAAAACCAAAAAATAACTATCCATCCAATTTGTATTATTTATTTATAAAACCACATATTTATTTCTGTTCACATCTCACACCGCTAAAAAACATACAAATATTCAACTCTGTTCGTAAACAGTACAAGTATCATACTTTTTCACATTCACTAAAATACGCATATGTGTGTCTCATAAAAAATCACGTTTGATCGCACTAACATAAAAACAATTCGATTTATTTTGACTGAACTAAAAATATTTTCAAGTGTTGTGATGGTTCTTGAGTTTCATTACAACCACAAACGCATCAATCAACCATTGAAGACTTTGAATTACTAGATGGCCGTGTGAGACCGGAGGCTCTGGGTTCGATTCCCGCTTGCGCAATCGTTGATGTATATAGCTAAGAAGTCCCGTGCTAGGATGAAATGACCGTCCAGTGATTCCAGGTTTCAAATGGTGGTCTAACATTGATCAGTTCTAGATTTCAATAAATATATGCTGCTTTGCTTCTTATGTACTATTTGAACTTGTATTGGTTTAATTTGTTAGTTATTTATTCTGTCAAGAAACGAATCAAAGTAAACCGCAAATCTTTAGGAATCTAATTTACCACTCATTAGGATATTACGAATTTATATTTTATTATTAACAATCTACTCAATGCTCGATTTGTTTGGTATTATCAGGTCACACCTTGGCAATAATACATACCAATTATTGTGGTTAGTTTGTTTCAGCTTATAGGTTAGGCTTACTGTTTTATAATTTGGAATTAAGTTTTCAAGAGGGATTGGATAACCCACATAATGTAACCAATTGTTCGTTAAATTTGCGTCCTAATTACTGTTTTACCAAATGCTTAACCGTAATTTTACTCAATGCAGATGGTGTGTTTAGGCGATATGACTGTTGACTTCGGATATTAGGTAGAATTATTACAGTTGTTTATATATTACAGACGAAGTAGCTGAGACGAATGATTTAAGCAAATTTTCTATAGGAGTTACTCCCTAAATTATTATTGTATTTTTGTATATAGTTACTTAGTTATTCCACTGTGGAATCGCTTGGTAGTTAAAACTTCATTTCTTAAACTTGTATATATATATATATATATATATATATATATATATATATATATATATATATATATATATATATTCCATTCCAGGAGAATTCACTAAAGGTCCTGATTCCAACCTGACCAGCAGCTTACTTTTGGATCAGAACACCTCGGAAAGTAAAGATTCTTCATTTGTATCGGATTACACTAGCTTTATACCAATGAAACGTCGTTCCAGTAGTCCTGGCAGTGTATATACAGATTCAAAATCAAAACTTCGTTCATCCGAACCATTTGTAACATTTAATAATACGAGTCCGGCTGAAGTTGATGAAAATTGTCAATCGTCAAACACTTCTCAGTATTCTATGGAAGTAGATGATGCGGATACTTGTAATCATAATGGTTTAAATGAAAATCGTAGTTTAAAAGTAGTTTTAACTAAATTGGAAGCAAATCCGAACACATCTTGTATAATTGATGATGACAATGAGGGTGGTGATGTTCTAAGTGTTCAACAATCTGCTCCTCCTCTATCAAATAAATATAATGAAGAAAATCTGAATTTTATGCATTACTTATGGTCTGGGTGCGCAGATCAAAAATACAATGCATTACCACATTCTGTAAGTTTAATTATTCTATACTTTTTCAACTAACTATCAACTGAACACCAATACTATTGAAATTTCGGCATATATGAATGTCACCAGGTGGAGTTCAATATAAAAGTATGCAAACGTGTGGATTAAGTAAGAGAATAATATGAGAATCTTGATGAGTGACATAATTTTAAAAAAAGCTATATCAAATATGTTAATGTTATGAAAGTTAGAATAAACACAATAAATTCAAAAATAACCGTAACGTATTTTCAACAATATAGTATTTCTGTGATGTGTTTTGCTGATGTCGACAGATATAAGTAGTATGTGTCATCAACCGGAAGCGGAATGCCTGGCGTCAGAAGGTGGAAAAGATCGAAGAGAAGAAAATGAGAACAGAAAATGGTTGGTATATGATAATGAAGAAACAATAAAATATGAGACAAATGATGGACATTTTGCCAATGAAGTATTTACTGTATGGTTTTCAGATTTTACTAAAAGATTCTGTAATTTCGCATTCAAATATATTTGGTTGTCCTCATTTGTGATCTCATTCACTACATTGTAACATAAAATATAGAATTCTTCACTTATACATGAATACAAAATATTACTACTATTTTGACAATGAGTTTTTAAAAGTGTCATAGACATGAATTCTATAATTCAATTAATCATGTATGATTTATTTGTGACCAACAGACAGATATTTGCAGCATGGAGTTGTGTATTGGGTCAAGTTGCTTCAGTACATTTGTACTAAGAGATTTTGTTTTTGAAACTTAAATTATTGTATGCTGATAAATCTTCTAATTGAACGCTAGGTTCGGCTTTCTAAGGTCTTCTAGTAACCCCCAGGCTAAATCTACACAGCAACCTAAACACGAGAGAAAAGGTACGAAATATGAAAAAAAACGCTTTTCTGCAAGGTTCATTTTTGTACAGAAAAACTAGGATATTTATAGCATTTTAGATGGCCTTGGGCTTCCATAGAATTCTCGAACATTACTAAACATAGTATCATTACAGGTAATCATCCAATCAGAGACGCAACGTGTGACTTTTCATTTTCTAGGTGTTTCTGGCAAAATTTCTGTTGAATGGTGATTGCATAAGATGTTTCTCACCGTTTTCAGAGCTTTCGTTGAGCTACCTTTTGTAGCTTAAATTAATTTTAGATGAAATATGCTGTAGTGAGGGTTTTCTTGTTCATTAAAAGTCTTTTTCTATTTCTTAGATAACCACTCCTAAAGAACAGAATGAGTTATGTGAGCAAATGGAAGGTTTGTTAAATCGTTTACACAATCCTTGTATGATTACGATTGCTAGATCTGTGTATGATGGTTATACTCCTACTGATCAAGTATCTACCATACAACTCAGTTTATTACAAATGCTTGATCGTGTTTATGGGCGTAATTTGCTTTCAGTCACATTAGATTACGAAAAGTAAGTAATTTTTTCTCTTGATTTCTCTTACAATTTATAAATTGATTATTTTTGTCTGCAATTATTATGTCGTCCCTTATACAACTTATCAATAACTTATTGACTAGGTTCTTTGAACAAAATATGACTTCATACAAATTCTTTAAACTCTTTATATCTTTAGAACAGGAAAACAAGAGAAAGAACATGTGAGAAAGTATTGATCTTCACTGAAGGAGCACGGAAAAAGTGAAATGAGGTGTGGATGAATTAATTGCTCGTGATCTAAAATAGAAAGGGAACTAAGTATCACATTTATTTCACTTAATAAGTTTAAGGTTTTCTACATCATTACTCATAGGAACAGTTAGTTTGGTTCCATTGATACATATATCATTTATTGATCTTCATGTGAATACAGTTCGCAAAAATACATCAATATATTGATCGACAAAAATAGTGTCAATACTGAAATAGATGTGATATTGTCACATTTCATAGCTGTACAACTAGAGGAAGCCAGAAACGAAGGGACTAAAATGATTGTTCCCATAGGAATATGAAATTAAGTTAGAGTTAAAAAGAAACAGAGGAAAAAGGAGTTAGAGAAGTATAAAGTAATACTTCGTATAAGATTTGAAGAAAAATAATATCTTCACTGTAACAGGCGATTTTCAGTCGTATAATGTAAACTTCTTGAATGTGAATCAAGATTATACAAACTGAGATCAAGAGGTCCACATCTCCACTTACAAACTGTTATAACTTGTCAGTTAAACGCTGCTTGTGATATCTGGTCGTCGCTCATTGTTGTGTCGGAAACGCTTATCAATTATACTCGGAACGAGGACCTCTGCAATTCCCACGACGTGAAAGTAAGAACACAAAGTCTGGTATAAGGGATTTATTAGCCCCAAAACACTATGACGAAGAGGACTCTAGTAGAAAATACACTCATTTATATATTGATTGTACACACACTTTGATTAACAACTAGGATGAAACCACATATATGAAAAATACTAAGAGTTATAACAAATCACATACTGAGCATAGTTCATGTCAATGGAATACAAGAATATCGTATATTACACAGAATAAAATATCATACGAGAAAAGAAAACCGAATACAACACTGAATGATCATTACATTGAATCAGAACAAAAGTAATGTTGAACAAAACTCATAATGAGTAAATCAATCGAAAATTAACTTTTCTTCCCTTCTTACCACCTTCCCTTCTTTTTTTGAAGACTCTATGTTGAGATCCATCTTAAAATTTTATGACTTCACAAACCAGAACAACAGCCAAGGGCTATGTCTATTCATACTTTATCTTGATATAGTTTCAAATGACATCCTACATATTTTTACGCTGACAAGTATAGTTCAGTAGGTTGATTGATACCTAGATATGTGTTCCATATGTGTTAACCGTTCTAATTTGCAAAAATCTCACAATCTCACTAACGGAATATCTCTTACTTGAACCCAATATTGTATGCACAACTTCACTGCTGTTCCGTCGATACTCGTATTGTACGCGATATGGATGAATGCACACAATATTCATACAGATCAAGTTAGTTGTTTGGATGGAAAAATATTAACACTTACTCGTGTCTTTCGCTGAGCTTTTTTTGCAAAGGCATTCCCCATCTTAACCGATTAATCACGAAGTACTGTTTCATATGAATTGTCATTCTCTAAATTCTCCTCTTAAAATAAAAACAAAGGAAACTGTTCTGTTGTGTGAGTAATCACCAATACAGAACATTTATAATAGTGATTTGGTTTTTAGCTGTTATATCTGTCTGATTGAATAACATTTCATTCGGTATACCTCAGAAGATTTAAAAATCAATTCAATTTTCACTATTTGATTCATCCGGAACAGTCGTAATTGACTGAAATTTTTACATTTTGAAGAAAATGGAGTTAAGTATTAAAAATAACGATTTTGTTCTACTGAGTATTGCTTTTTTCCAGTCGCTTATTTAGAGGAATAAGCGCAAGCCACAAAATGTTTTTTGGGCACATTAATTTATTTGTATTTAGAATAATCATTTCGTAACTCTACTTTTCGGCTGTATCATTGTCCAGTTTGATCTACTTTGTCGTACTTAAGGGATTTGTCTATTTTGACGACAACGAATTCTGTGCACTTCATGTTGGAGAAGGTGGAATTTTTAGCGCCCCCAAATGCTCTGGTACGACCGAGAGTGGGGAGAGTCCACTCTCCCTTTCGGAACGCTCTCACACGGGGATGCGTATATAGCCTCTGCCAAGAAAGCCCTGCTCACTGCCTTCTCGTGGCGGGGGTGTTGTTTAGGGAATTGGGAGGACGAAAAGCGAATGTCCGGAGCTTTAACCGGATTCCAAACCAATGGTGCACATGGGCTGCAGTATCCTGAAGGAAAAAATGGCATATGAACCAATCGTTGGTCACCAGCTACCATGGGACTGCATCTCCTGACATCGCTCTACTGCCTTGTGGTTCGGAACTTCTGGTCAAAGGCTCCGGGTGTGGTTTCCTAAGAAAACCAACTGCTTTGGTCTGGGCACCCGGGCAATATCATAGCCCTCACAGAAATCTCATTTGATTTATGTGGCGCTTATGTATTTGGTGCCCCCTGTACCAGTATCTACGTGTTCAAATAAATAAACAATAAATAAATAAAACTTTTTGGCGCGAGATTATGGTTACTAGTAATGGATGAAAATACGGCATCTAAGTTTTCATTTGCGTATTAATAACGTCTTTTAGTTAAGGGTATATAATTCCACCATCTGAGACCATAATATGTGTGTTTAAGCAATCAAATCTGTCTCTTTTCTTGTTTTGTACGCGGAAGTGTTTCTTCAGGAAACCCAGTGGATATCCAAATTCAATCAAAATACTATGAATGTGTTGTAATTCTCTATCAATAGTGTCGACTGAGCATATCTTAAGAGCTCTATTTGCAAAACATTTGACTAAGTTTCTCTTATAATGAAGAGGCACAAATGTGTGTATTGACTTGGAGTAGAACTTTTTCTTTACACACCTCTGCTGATAGAACCATTTTCTCTTCCACTTAACAAAACGTCCAGAAAATTTAGTTTGTTATCTATTTCCTCTTCACATGTAAATTTAATAGCAGGATGTTTGTTATTAAATAGTTCCAGTAGTTGTTCTTTTCTAATGTTCTGATAGGCAATGATGAAGGTGTCATCAACGTAACGACAGTAGAAATCCAGTTCATTGATAACCTCCTTGAGAGGTCCGTTTTCTAGTTTCGCCAGAAAAAAAATTCGCAAGGATGGCGAACCCATCGCTATACCATCAATTTGTCTATAATATGTGTTATTAAAGACAAAACGGACATTCATTGTGCATTTTAAAAGTAATTCTTTAAGACTAATCTCAGGAATTCCAATATTGATTTATTTTTCCTACAGTTGTTGGCACACAAAATCGATAGTCTCTGTTAACGGTACATTGGTGAACAGGGAAGCAACATCTAATGATATCATTCGTTTCCCATTTAAATTTATATGTTCCACTTTAGAAATGAAATCGAAGACGTCTTTCACGCTTCTATTGACGACTAATTTGTGTAAGGGGTTTAGGATACGAACTAGCCACTTTGCAGTTTTATGATAAGGCGAATTATATATATCTAAAACTGGGCGAAGAGGAAGACCTGTCTTGTGAACTTTAGGTAAACCATATAGTCGCGGTGTGTTCGATCCAGTAGGCTTGAGTGAGTCATGTAAGTCAGGAGTAAGAATACCTTTATTTTTTAATTCCTTCAGTGAGTTAGTCAGCAATTTTTCTGCTTTCATATTTAAGTCCTTAACGTCGTTGAGTTTATGAAATTTTGTCGGATCATTCAAAATCAAGTTCATTTTCTTAATGTAATCAGCTATGTTCATAAGAACTAGCCCCCCTCCTTTGTCCGGCTTACTTATGATTAGAGTATTGTCGTTTCTAAGTACATGTTAAGCATATCGGTGCTGTTTGGTAAGTGGCGTTTTCACTGTACATTTACTATTTTTGTATTGTTGACAGATGTCTACCGACGTGGTCTTAAACTTGATTAGTTCATCAGGAGAAGTAGGCACTAAATCTGTTGTTTGTTGAAATAAATTTTCAAACTGTATATCTGTATCTGGTTGGTTGATTTTATTACTATAATCGCAAAATCTAGGGCCGAGTGACAATGTCTCTACTTGCAATGCGTCTAACGTAACACTAGAGAAATTATGAACGTACCGCTCAGGGTCCATAGGAAATTTTCTTTCAGGTTTACGAGGTTCCAGTGACACAAACAACAGATTTAGTGCCTACTTCTCCTGATGAACTAATCAAGTTTAAGACCACGTCGGTAGACATCTGTCAACAATACAAAAATAGTAAATGTACAGTGAAAACGCCACTTACCAAACAGCACCGATATGCTTAACATGTACTTAGAAACGACAATACTCTAATCATAAGTAAGCCGGACAAAGGAGGGGGGCTAGTTCTTATGAACATAGCTGATTACATTAAGAAAATGAACTTGATTTTGAATGATCCGACAAAATTTCATAAACTCAACGACGTTAAGGACTTAAATATGAAAGCAGAAAAATTGCTGACTAACTCACTGAAGGAATTAAAAAATAAAGGTATTCTTACTCCTGACTTACATGACTCACTCAAGCCTACTGGATCGAACACACCGCGACTATATGGTTTACCTAAAGTTCACAAGACAGGTCTTCCTCTTCGCCCAGTTTTAGATATATATAATTCGCCTTATCATAAAACTGCAAAGTGGCTAGTTCGTATCCTAAACCCCTTACACAAATTAGTCGTCAATAGAAGCGTGAAAGACGTCTTCGATTTCATTTCTAAAGTGGAACATATAAATTTAAATGGGAAACGAATGATATCATTAGATGTTGCTTCCCTGTTCACCAATGTACCGTTAACAGAGACTATCGATTTTGTGTGCCAACAATTGTAGGAAAAATAAATCAATATTGGAATTCCTGAGATTAGTCTTAAAGAATTACTTTTAAAATGCACAATGAATGTCCGTTTTGTCTTTAATAACACATATTATAGACAAATTGATGGTATAGCGATGGGTTCGCCATCCTTGCGAATTTTTTTTCTGGCGAAACTAGAAAACGGACCTCTCAAGGAGGTTATCAATAAACTGGATTTCTACTGTCGTTACGTTGATGACACCTTCATCATTGCCTATCAGAACATTAGAAAAGAACAACTACTGGAACTATTTAATAACAAACATCCTGCTATTAAATTTACATGTGAAGAGGAAATAGATAACAAACTAAATTTTCTGGACGTTTTGTTAAGTGGAAGAGAAAATGGTTCTATCAGCAGAGGTGTGTAAAGAAAAAGTTCTACTCCAAGTCAATACACACATTTGTGCCTCTTCATTATAAGAGAAACTTAGTCAAATGTTTTGCAAATAGAGCTCTTAAGATATGCTCAGTCGACACTATTGATAGAGAATTACAACACATTCATAGTATTTTGATTGAATTTGGATATCCACTGGGTTTCCTGAAGAAACACTTCCGCGTACAAAACAAGAAAATAGTGACTCTGACGGCGGCTAATAAGAAACTGCTTTTCTTGAAACTGCAATTCAATGGTGATTTGGCTAGCGATGTATTACTGGATAGATTTACTAGGGCAGTAAAGAGAACGTTTAATGCTGACAACCTCTGCCTATCGTATTCTACCCAATCGATGGTTATTCCGCAATTGAAGGATAAGTTACCTGGTTATGCCACTTCTATGTGTATCTACGATTTTAGTTGCTTCTGTGTCGAAAGCTATATTGGGCGCACTACCAGGCAACTGAACCAACGAGTTAGTGAACACCTCCCATCGTGGTTAGGAAAAAGTTACGTCAAAACAATACGCAGCTCGGTTCTATCACACTTGATCGATAGCGGTCATATACTGGACAGAAACAAGTCGTTCAAAGTTATTTATCGTATTCCCACTAGTTTTACTTGTGGTGTTCGATCTCGTCTCTTACACATAGCAGAAGCTATGGGAATCCGAGCCAACAAGCCTAGTCTTTGTGTTCAGAAGGAATTTGTATCGCATTTATTTCTCCCCTGGCCTTAAGTAATAAATGAATTTATTTATTTATTTATTCTTTTTCCAACTTTCTCTTCGTTTATTATTTTTCTCCACACCCTCCTACCACTTTATTTTCTCTCAACTATACGTTTAATGGTCCAATTATCTGAACATTTCTTATTACGTCATCTTATAATTTTATAATTGTTATCTCAGTTTCTATATTTTTATAATCATTGACCTATTTCAGATTATGTAACATTGATTTGAACCTTTATTATTATTGCTTATCAAAATTAATGCATCTGTTGTCACACCATCAATTTGTACTTTTCACATTTCACTTATTATGTAATCGTTCTCATTGTTATCATTGACTTATAAACTACCTTGATTGGTTTAATAATTTCGTATATGCATATAAATATTACTGTATATTAGAGTAAAGCCTGATGAGGATCTAATCAAAAATAATATTGTTCGCTTATATATGTTGTTCTACACTTTTTTTTCTAGAATACTACTTATATGATTTTGATGTAAACAAATAATTTTAATGTTTTACCTCAAATATATTAATTATCAAAAGTCTGTTACTTACAATGTAATATATACGTGCACTTCAGTCAAAAAGTGCTCCAAAACACTCACTTATAAACAGGTAGGTCTTTAGTTAACAGTAAAAATGTATATTATAATTATGGACTTATAACTGTAGAGCCTGATGATGAAGTTATTGAAAACAATTGTTCGCTCAAATATTCTTCATTTTTGAATATTCTATGGGGATTTTTAAACTGCAAAAATGTAGTTCTCAAAAAACTACTATTCTGGTACCATATAAGTCGTTTGGCTTAATTTTCTGAATTGTAGTAATAACGATGTCCATTTTGAGAAATTTGAAGTTCATTCAGTTCCAGAGTTGATTTTGATACATATAATCAATTAAATTACAGTATGTAAAGTGTTATAGTTTGCTAGCCAGTAATCTGCGCATCTGTCTACTAATTCTAGATAATTCAATAGAGTTTGTGATGTGACTTAATTTATTGCCGAAACTCCTATGTTAGAAAGGCATCAAGTTTTGAACTATTTCTCATTTTTGGATTACCAATTTGTTTTCTAAGTTTGTAAATTAAAGGTTCGATGTTAACTTGGAAGTATATTTTAATGATGTTTATTGCAATAATTTCAGCTAGAAATCTTTGCGTATACCTTTGAACTAATATTTATGTACGTATCTAGTGATTCTTTTTTCTGCATCGTTTCAGTGCTGAGAGTGACATAGAAACACTGAACACAATGGGGTTTCATATCGTTACTCCAGAAGAATTTCAAATGGGTGGTCGTCGTATATCACCGATGTCGTGCCTCGCAAGATCTGAAGGCACTAGTGTTGCTTATCGTACCGAACCCGGTCGGAAAGAGATAGTTTGATCTTATTTTTCAATCTGAACTGTCCTTCAGAGTTCCATGAACATTTGAAAAACCTAATATTTTAATGGTTTTATTATTTTCAGGTGAACTTATTTAGATTTCTTTGGACGATTCATTCTGTAAATTAAATGTTCTTGTTTTGTTTACTCCCATGCATGAAATTGGGCGTGGGTGAAAATAGACAGTTCTCCAGATTCTGAAATAAATGGGGATGTCTGTTTCAAGATTTTTTTCATCATGATCTCAATATTATCTATACTCATCCTACTTTATTTCGTGTAACGTTCACCTTATGTTGTAATCTCTGGATGTGGCGTCATTAAACAAAACGTTTCCGTCATTCAGGAGACGAATAGACTAATGCTACTTTATTAGCAAAGAAAATATGTTGTCACCCCCAGGACTACAAGTGACCTTTAGTTCTCATACTCTACGCCCAATATTTCTGTTATAATGTCCATAGGAATTATCGCTATTCCATAAGAGTAATTCAATATTATATTGATTTGGTCCATAGTTGGACTGAAATCCCCTAAATTTTGTTATAATGGGGAGTGTGTACGGCTTTTTCACCTCACATTACTTGTCGGCTAATGAAACTTGATTCTACAGTGTTATATATACTCCAATGATTATGGATGAGATAGAAGCCTTCGCCTAATGTGTTTTTATGTGTAGTAGCAATTGTTGGACGGTGCGTATACATAGTGTATTAGATATGTAAGTTAGCCAGAAACACTTCTGAGCTTTTGTGATATGTTAAGTTACCTCTTGAAGTGTTTTCAGGATTAAATCGTGACTAAATACATTCCAATAACAGCATACAATTTTAGATTGATGGGATCTAAAACACATAATTCTTGTTTAATAACCATAATTCTGCAGGAGGTAGATTGTATGTATGGTTTGTAACGCCCTGGAAGTTATTTACTGTAGTCTAGTCAGCTCTTATCGGCTCCAATCTACCCTGTTTAAGAATTTTCTTTGGGTCCTCTACGTCATTAGGAAGGGAGGGAGTATACCAGAAGACACTTAGAAGTAGTATTTTTAAAACTTAATCAGTTGTTGTACTGGGCCCGAACGAGTGTCTGTTAGTTCTTGTATTATGATAAACTAAGTTAATCACCCTGATCTTAAGTAGCTCATTGTTCAAAATATTCAAATGGTTGTGGACGGGATAGAAGATGCTTTCGCTTAACAGGCTTCCATGTTTAGTAGCAGGGGATCACCAAATCTTCCAGGCAGGGACCTAGGTATGTTAACAATGAAAGAGGAAAAGGAATTAGTAAGTCGTAGTGTGATACTATCCTTAGTCCTTAAGAATAGATCAAGTTGCCTCTATAAAAGCCTCCTGGGAAGTCGCTTGGACTAGCTCGGCCGGCAGAGAATTCCAGCATTTGACAACTCTTAAGGAGTAGTTGTGTCTACAGTCCGTTCTGCTATGTTGTGTCTCCAGTTTTCGGGTGTTACCTCTTAGGTTAGTGTTGGAACTAAGCTTGAGTAGGTGTTTGAGAGGATGTGTAGAAGTGTTAAGGATACTGTAAGCCATCAGAAGGTCACCTCTAAGACGTCTATACTCTAATGGGTAAAGGCTAAGTGGATGGAGGCGATCTTCGTAATGTTTAAATTTGAGTTTCCGAACTGAATTCGTGGCTCGGCGTTGGATATGCTCCAGGGTGTCCTTATCCTTTTTGAGTGAGGGAGGAAATACTATGTTTCCGTACTCTAAATGAGGACGGATAAGACTATTGAAGATTATATGGAAAGTTCTTCCGCCAAACTGGCCAGAAATGCGCTTCAATGTTACCAGTGCAAGGTTTGCTCGGAAGGCATTTTTGTCACAGTTAGCGTAAGACTTTAAATCGTAGGGCACCAAGACTCCTAAATCTTTTCCGACTTGAGATACTACTAGAGGGAAGTTACCTAAGTTATAACTGTAATCTGCGACATGTCGCAGATGGACTACTTTACATTTTGAAATGTTATAGTAAGTCCCTTATCGTCTGACCAACTTTGAAGTCGAGTCAGATCCGCCTGAAATCCCTGTATATCATCTTGGCTGCGCATCTCTCCCCAAAGTTTCACGTCGTCGGCAAAAAGTAATGTCTGACGTTACCTGTTGAGGAAGATCATTTATTTAGATCAAGAAGAGAAGAGGTCCAATTACTGAGCCCTGGGGGACCCCACTAGGATATTCTATAGCCTGAGATAATGTGAAATTAACTCTGACCTTAAAATGTCGATTTTTCAGGTATGAAGTGAGCTAACCGATTAGAGGTGGTCTGATAACCAATCGTTTGAGCTTATTGATAAGACACAAGTGGTTAACCTTGTCAAAATCTTTTGAGAAATCCAGGTAGATGATATGAACCTTCTCCTTGTGATCAAGGATGCTTGTCCATCTGTCCACCGCAGTCAGCAGGTTGGTAATACAAGAGTAACCCTTCCTGAAACCATGCTGTTGGGGTGAGAAGAAATTCAAGGACAGTAAATAGTCATTTATACCATCGCATATCAGGGACTCCATTATTTTTGAAGGTTTTGAGAGAAGAGCCACCGGTCGGTAACTTGAAGTTCCGCTGCATCGATCTCCTTTGAAAATTGGTGTGATGTGAGCCAGCCTCCAATTTTCCGGTAGTTTTCCTCGACTTAGCGAGTGTGAGAACATCACTCTAAGCGGCGTTGCCAGGATTGAGGCTGCTTCCCTCAGTATGGCGGAATGGACCATGTCCGGGCCAGGAGAAGTGTCTATTCTTAAGTTCTGCAGTTTTCGGAACACCAAGTCAGCGCTTAGGTTCACTTTGGAAAGTCCTGTGGAATTGCAGATGAAACTGTCATCAGTGAAGTGCATGTCAGTCGGTTGAAATGTCTAGGAGTAATGTTCTGCCAGTAGGTTAGTGGCGTCACCATCGTTGTTGGTCGGACCGTTAAAACCTACCAGTTGGGAAACTACAGTTTTGGCTTGACGAAAAGAGGCTGCATAACGGAATAAGCTTTTAAGATTAGAGGCGAATTTGTCCATAAGCTTTTTCTGGTAATGAAGCCTATCTTCTCTTATAGCCTTCGTGTATATGTTCCTTATATGTTTATTATTATTACCTGTACGCTCCGTCGTTCTCAGTTCGTTTGTATTCCGCCCAACAGTGCGTTTTGCGGCTTAGCAGGCGAAGGGTATGGTTCTTGATTATTGTAGGTGGCTTGCAGCTTTTGAGAACCGTTTGAGGAACTGAATGGTTCGTAGCACGTAAGAGCGTGTGCAGTAAGAAGTCCCAATGCCCGTCCACGCCGAGTTCGGGGTGAACATCCCAAACTACCTGTTGTAGATAGTCATGTAGAGCTGGAACATTCACCCGTTTAAAATTCCAAAAGAAGTTATTGGTGGGGTATCTTAGCTTAGTTTTGCTGACAAAACTGAAAGCTATGACAGCCAGGATTGAGAGGTTGTCGACTAGGAATTCTTCGTTTGTGAATACACAGTCTAAGCACGATGGTGTCTGACTGTTTCTCCAACGAGTTGCCGACCTCACAATTTCGTACAATCCCAAGTCATCGATGAGGTTGAAGAACCGAGCTTCATTTGAGTTGTCACCTCCAGTATACGTGTGTTCCGTGAAGTTGACTCTAGGGAGATTAAAGTCTCCTAGAATCAGGATGTGTGTGAAACCGAAACGAGTAGAGCGGGATAATCCTTCCAGCATACAACTATCGTACTCGATGTCGGCAGTCGGCTTCCTGTAAATGACTCCGATTAGACACCTCGAAGTACTAGACAATCTTACAGAGCACCATATGTATTCCTCAAGATTGTTTAACTCGAGGTTATGATGGTTATGTTGGCACAAAATGCTTTCAGAGTTGCGGCCGCCATATGGGAAGATGGGAAGGTTATCTTCATTAGACGGGGTCTAGCACCACCATCCTTCTTGGCTAGTCTCGTCACATGCTGAGTCAGTATGTGTTTGAGCCTCAAGGACTGTTTGACTAATTTTCATTCCCTGATGTCAGTTTTTGATTGAGTAGGGTCCGTTTTTTCCGGTATACCTTGCACGATTATGTTCCTCCCGCGGAAAAACTGATCGCGAGATTATTTGGGGATGTTCCGGATGAGATTGCGCTCAGAATCCGGTATGTCAGGAAGTATTCATACATTATCATCTGATTTCAGTAAATGACTCGCTAGTAAAACATCCTCTACGTCGGTAGCATTTTTAAGATTTACACGAAGTAGCCTTGGGTGATTTTGATGCATAGATTTATTTCCCCGAGTGAGACGTGTGACTGTCAAAGGCTCTATTCTTGGAAGTTCCAGTTTCTTGTTCAATTCTCCCCACAGCATCCTATCATTTTTGTCCTGCAAACTGAGAGGAAGGTCAGGGTTGTCTTTGAAATTCATGACTATGAGAGAGTCATCACGAACCGTTATTGTCAGAGCAGGTTTTGCGGTGCGTTCAGATTTAGCACCTTGTTGTTTGGGGGTCGAAGCACGTTTATGAATCCTCGGACGGACATTCTTGGGGGTATAATGTGCGACCAGATCACCATTTGACTTCCGTTCAACAGATGGGATGTTCAACCTAGACTGTGACGCCTGGTTATTTTTAACTCTTTTGACATAGGTCCAATCATTTACAGAGTTTTTGGGAACTACTGTCGCGTTCAAGGACCTTGAGCTGTGAGAGCCGAGTTTTCTGAGTGAGTCAAGTACTGTCGTCGTAATCATGGTGCTGAGTTTCAACGTGTCATCATTAATGCTGTTGCATGCTCCATCATTGGTAGGCCTATCGACATCCCTGTCCTCGGATTCAATGCGCTCTTTTGTTTGTCTACCCATTTTATGACTGTCTTTTCCCACGTTTGCCGACAAATTACTCTGCAGACCTGTCAGAAGGACAATGATATTACTCAGCAAGACTGCGGCATCAGTGCTACACGTAACTCATTCCCACTTATGATCCAACTTGCTGAGTCTGTTATAAGCAGTTGCTGTGTGGTCTGTGCATGCTTCGTGGAACCAACCTTCGCAGTTGTCGCACTGCATGCCAGATGTAACAGCAAAACGGCATCCAGGTCGTTTGCATGAATTTTTTATGACTATAATGACGTAAACTGTGTACATGCTAGCAAAAGACTAAGACCGTAAAAAATACACTAAAAAGCACACTTAAAACGGACAAAAATGGGTAAAACGGATGATACAAACTAAACTAGTCTTTACGTGAAAAACTGAAAAAAAAACTGAATCGTAAGCTGAGGCGAAACCACAGTTAACTATTAAATTGTGTGAGACTCAAAAAATGTAATCTACAGAACTTATAGCTCAGGATAGATTCTTTTGGTCAGAAATGGTACTTTTGTTGCTTAAGAATACAGCAAACGTTTGATATACTTGGATTCAGTCGGTCAACAATGAATGGGTGCATCTCTGTGTGAGCTTGGTGATAATGTGTGTGTGGCCAGACCTATCTCAGGCCTTTAGAGAAGTGAATGTATGTTAAGCCTACACAATTACAACGAAGGATAGTGTTCCATCTTTGGTAGCCCTGATGCAGCACTTTCGAATGCATCATTAGGATTTCTGGCAGTAGTGCATGTTCCGTTTGTACGCAATAACACTTTAAGGGTACATAGTATATTCCCTTCGACGTTTGTACTTTACGCGTTCCATCCATCTCATACCTTGGATCTTTTGCCGTCGGGACTGTTGTTCATAGGTAGGGAGGTTGTATATCACATTTCATGGTAAGGTTTTCCCATACACATGCGAACACGGCTATCGGAAGGTTGGTAATTAGTAGGGAACCCTCCCTAAGACAAAGCTATTGAGACGCGTGTCGATAACAGGTAGTCGCATGAATTGTCCTGTCACCCTATACAGTACTGTTAAGTCTAGTTCACGTACGGTAAGAAACGTCGTCGTGATTTATCTCGAGGGTATGTTATGTCATCCGTTTCTGAATATCAGTGTGGTGTTCGTCAGCTCCTAATTATCTGTTACCACGGTTTTGTTCCAAAAGTGAGAACAGTATGCTAAGGATTACTGCAAGAAGTGAGGCCGTTTTGCAGTGGGGCGAATCACGTTCAAGCCAGGAGGTCTGTTCTCGTCAAGATGCCGTAGTTTAAGGGTGGACCAGTTAAATACATATATTAATTAATTCCCAGTGAGCATTTATATTGCTTTTTCAATAAGCTAATAACTGTACACTCATTAGATTGTTTTTTGGGTTCATCAAACCCAAGCGTAAATTCTAGCTATCAGGATGTGCAGGAAACTTATCTACCTAAAGCTTTATGTGTGACAAGTCTACGCTATCTTCAATCACGGTTCACTAAGGAAATAGCTGGTTCCGGTAGAGTCTTTTCACTCCCAGTTATGTATTATTATTTGTCTGCATTAATAAGAATTTTGAGTAATGGTCGATTATTGTCACCCTAAATGCCTTGCGAACCGCGGTTATTACAAATAGTACTGGGAAAATGCGATAACTCGTATCTCTACCTATTGAACAACCTCTAGGTGTGGAATGCATAAAGGCTTCCTACATATGTGACAAACGTGTCATATGAATCCTTGATATTAGTTATGTAGTTAACTGCCTTCTTTCTCCATGTGCGTCCCTAAATATGCATTTGTTTGCACCCGTGTAACTGCCGATCTATTTATCACATGTCTTTTTTGGTATATAAATATGCACGCATGAATGCGTACTTCGATTATGTTGTATGTTACACTCATAAAGCGTTTGTGCATTTACTCTTTCGGTCTGTCTGTCTGCCAATACGTGAAAAATATCAGATTTACATATAATTACTTTACGAAGATTGGTTTAAGAACGAGAAATGAAATTAACGGGAGATCTGTGCTTCAATGACACGATGTGTTACTAAAAATAATTTTGAAATTAAAATGTCATTTATTGAATCTTCACTCCTAAACATCATAAACTGGGTCCATTCAGAGTTATATTTATGAGTGCGACAAACACTTACGGAGTTTCATTTTAAGATATCACTGATTAAAGTGTCATCCAATTAGGTACATTTAGAAGTGCTCGCATATCACCTTCAGAATTTACAGTGAGCTATATAATAAGACAGGCTTTAATATCTGGGCACCAGCAAAGTTAACACGACAGATTGATTTGTTGGAATTAAAGCACTAAACAAATTTCCAAAAAACTCATGGCTCTGTAAGTCCTCGACATTGAAGCTGACTGCGTTTGTCTTATCAGACTCACCTATCTCAGGACGCTCGGTCACTCATCCGCACCAGATCACGAGTGGGTACGCCGATCTGTTATATTATATTATTATAATATATTTCTGCATGTGCAGGTACACACCGTTTTTACAGGCATGATCTATAAATTACAACATTTGTTGGTTCACAAAATGTTTCTCAACTTATTAAGTTTATAGTTGTTATAAAGTGAAATCATAGAGCGCTTGCTGTAAACTATAACCCTGAGAGGACGCGTACATCAAGTTTGTTCCAAACGTCAGAAGTTTCATAGCTGTGCTCTCAGATCAAGATTCTGAAGAAAAAAGAGAAACAGAAGAGCAGCAAGGCACTTGGATATGAACGCAAAACGTTGCTTAACATAGTGTAGTAGAACGGACAGAGGTATAATAAATTAGAATAAATTCATATTATGTCTTGTTAGTGAAATGAAGTCAGAGGCTCCATATTATAGAATGTACTAATAAAGAACAATGAGTTGTGATGTTTAACAAGTTGGAGTAAGCTCACACGAAGGGAAGGAAGTCAAGGCTGGTAGAAGGAAAGCGGTTTATAAGAGAGATGTGTATATAGAGGCTGAAGTGTTAAGAATATTAATGACTACATCTTTTATTGTCTAACTTTTTTTCCTTCTTTTGTTTTTCCGATGCCAGCCACAGAATCCTAGTGTAAAAATCCGAGTTAGCATGTTATAGGTTGTCTTAGTAGAATAGCTAATCCAGCATAATATTGGAAACATGAGTTTGAGTGGTGAGCGTAGGAAAACAATCTATATCACAGATTGATTGACTTATTCTCAGTCATGAGGAGCCTGATACATACAAAATGTTCTGTCTCCACAAACATGGGTGGATCGAGGTTATCGCCCTCACCATCAATGCTTGCTGGTCAGTAAATCCACCCTCCCTCCTTTTGAGATGTTAGGCTCATTTGGCATTATTTTTGTATATACGTCATACCTCGCACAATCCTCTGTTTCACAAACTGTTGGAAAGCACTATTTCTATAAGTACCATTTTACAAGCTTATCAGGCAGTTACAAGCTATGGACTGTGGGTAAAGCTTCGATGCAGTGCCTCTGTTGACTATAGTATAAAGTATAGTTTGCCAATCAGAGTATAAGCGTTAAGAAGGGTATATTGTAGGATAGTTGTTTAATAAAGCAGGCGGAAAAGTATAGAAGTATATGAGTTGTGGATAAGGGAACGAGTGGAGAAATAATATTAATTGCTAGTCAACATAGTGTACTGAAGAGTAAAAAGTTAATACAGGATAAACAGGAAGGAACTCACAGTAACTTGGTGCTGATGTTATTTTCTGTTGTCCTAACCAGTTGATTGGCAACAGGCTCCATAGATGCAAGACCACTGGTAGTAGGTAATCGATTGTGCGGTCCTCTTGACGTTTTAGGATGGTAGTGAGTGTCCCTTATCAACCGAGTTTAGTTTAACAGTAATGATAAGTCCATTGAGTTACCTGTCTACTTCAAGTGAAGAAATAGGGTGGAAAAAGTAATTAATACAACTGCAAAGTAGGGAAAATAAGGCAAACTGAACTTGAAGTCCATTTTGGTCTAGAAATGGAGAGAGCCTATGATGTCTGAGTGGGGCGCATATGTGTTCGTACGTGCAAGATCGGTGCAAGTGACGGCTTGATCAAGCAGTTTTACAAACGTATGTAATTCATCTGCCATGCGAGTTTCGGAGGGAAGACTGTTCCATACTTGGTGAGGAAGAAAATTTCCCGAGTTTTTGATCTGTATTTCTCAACTTTGACCGTACTTGGTGAGGAAGAAGTTTTCCCGAGTTTTTGATCTGTATTTCTCAACTTTGACCGTAGATACTTTGTTTCGAAGTCCGTATTCATGTGAATGTCGGGCAAGAATTATCTTACACGTTGAATAAGTAAGGTTTTTGAGTAGTTTGAAGTAGAGAATCAAATTAGACCTAAGCCTTCTCTTCCAAAGGGGTGCTATTCCTAAAATTTGGCATCGGGAACTATAGTCAATGACCAAGTCAGTCTTAAGTACCTTGCGAGTGAAGTCTCGTTGTATTCCTTCCACCTTTAGTATATCAGATACGCGTAGGTTGGAAAATAAGAACGAGCAGTATTCAGCGATAGGTCTTACACAAACTTTGTAAAGAAGGATTTTAGATTCATTTTGATAGAAATTACGGAGAATGAAGCCAAGCAATTTCCGCATTTTGGATGCTTTGGCTGAGATGTGTTCAGAGAAATTAAGACTGTGTGAGTAATGTACCCCTAGATCAGTTACTGATGCCAGTCTGGGCAGTGTGTGATTGCTAAGTGTTAGTTCCGTTTTGAGAGATGTGTGTCCTATACATCACTTTCAACTATTAGCCAGCTCAGACCAAACGTTTCTCGACATACTGATAGTCTTTCAAATATATCTCTGATCTCCTATATTTCTAACCTCTGGTCTGACTGGGATGGAATGTTTCGATGACAAAGAATTTACTAGTAAAGGTGTTGTCAAACTCCAAATACTTGTGGCATTTTAAGTGCTGCGTTCGACGTGATCTGTTGCACCGAGTCTGTCACTCGTCGGGACTTCATATATACTTTTTTAACTTTTATTTTTACATACTGTTTTCGTATTTTTGGATATTTTTTTTTCGTTCGTTGTTATACTTTATAGTCGTCATGTTGGAACAGACTCCTAGGTTAATTTCACCTCCCTCGCTTCAACTAATTCCATTCTGACCCGACAATATCGAATCTTGGTTCTGCTACACATAAGCTGACTTCCACGAGCACGACGTATCAGACTCAGTTCCTTGCAGTAGTGAGAGCACTACCACGCAATTTCAACAGATACGTCACACCTGGTATATTTACTGATGATTCGGAGCTTTACAAATTTTTAAAAAAATGTGTTTTAAAAGTGAACGCTCAACCGATCGATGAACATTAGATCAACTTCTACAACATCTACCTGCAACACGGCTCAGCAACTTAAATCTTTCTACACATGCGAGAATTCGTTGGTCTAACATTCTTCAATAGATGCGTTCATTGTTTGTCTCATTTCAAATAACGCTGTAGACGCAGTTACCGATCAGATCCTAGAGGTCACCGGAACCTCCAACTTCAAGGGTTATTCTCTCGAAGAAAAGCCACAAACAACAAGAAACAACGTCACAGATTTCTGACGCAGTCTGACTCGCAATCTCGATATTCGTCATAATCGTAGACGCTCTCAAACCACAATAAATATAAGTCTTCTCGGAATTGCAGAAAACTGCAGTTTCCAGAGATCCAAACAATCCGATACGCGTTGATATCAACCGTAATCGACGAGCATAGCCGTCTGATATACATCATTGATGTGAAGACGAAAGTTTGCTAGGTCGTCGATACTAGAACAAAGTAAGCGTACTCCCAACAAATTCTAACGACTAAATTCAAGAGGCAGTTTTTAACCTATAAGTGGCAAATTGAAAACCGATCTCCATGTATGGTAAGTGATATGTGTATCTGAAAGTGGGTTTAGGCAAACCCAGGACTGTAAGAATTTTTGCGCACAGCTTTCGGTTTAAAAAATGCAGAGCAAACTTTCCAGGGATTCATCGATGGTGTCTTGGGAGGTCTCAACTTTGTAAACGTATGTGTAGATGACTTCTCGGTCACAAGTCAGAACAGAGAATCTCATCTCCACCATCTAGATCTCGTTTTCCAAGGATTCCAAAACACTGCATCACTGTAAGCATTCAAAAATATCAAATCAAGTCCGACTTTCTGTATTCCCTCTGACACACCATTAATAATCAAGGCATTTGCCCCCGTAAAGCAAAGTGGGGGCCATTTTCGATTGTCTATATGTGATAATTAGCATTATCTGAATTATAGTACAAACTAGGAATCCAGGAATTTACGTAATTTATTCAAGAAGCATTAGCTAAACACAAACGAATGTACTGTATTTAGAATTCGAAATCAAGCATTCAACAAGTACAAAGGAATCATTAGTTCATTCAAACACCACATCCGCCACGGCTTAAATTAGAGTCCAAGTGTCTGTAATTGATCGTACGTCTTCTTAAGTTCATCCTGTGTCTATCCGACATTGTATTGGATAGAATGTGTTAATTAGTATTAAAATTAACAACCGAAATCGGAACAGATTCACTTGGTTACTAGGATTGTATCCAATCACCGTGTCGGTTGTGTACCGAAACCACTATTCAGAATTTAAAGCACAGATTTCCCAACACTATCCTCTCCCACGAAATAATGTTGGACCTTCATATCCTCAAGTTATGAATGACGTGGCTCCACTTAAAACATATTTCTCACATTTATTAGAGCAAACATTAGAAATAACTTCGTGATAAGGATAAACAGCAGTTGATATGAAATAACTGGAATTGTCAACGAAATCGGGCTAAACAAGTTTCCCGTGAGAAACAAATGCATTATGAGGACAAATAATATTTGGTATGACACCAAGATTTGACTCTTCTGAAATAGTTTCCTCAAATTAATTAGGAATGTCATTGCAGAGTAAAAGATCATTAGAACAATCAGCATCCACCAAAACTACATCAGGTTTTTGATCATGACTAGGTTCATTCAACATAGTTTGCTCAGATTTGCAAGGAATTTCGTCAGAAATAAGTGAACCATTAGGAAAAACCACATCTGGTACGATAACATGAGAAATCTGATAAGTTGATTGACTACAAACTGTTGTATTGCAAAGATTTTGAGTTTCACTTAACTCTGAACTGCTATATGACTCCATACTTTCCTTTGAAGTCGTGGATAAAGATAAATGATCGTTAGAAACACCCAATTTAGTAGGATAAAAATTACAAATTTTAGCATTAGTTGTAGCGGGATGAACCGTACAATGACAAACTCACTGAATGTTTCTAATCTCACCATATTTAAAGCATTTAGAATTACAAAATACATATGAATTAAAAGAATGGAACCTGCCACAGGACAAACATTGACCAAACTTGTGCCCATCTTCGTGAACTGAATTGCAACTCCTCAAAGAATTATCTGCATAACCTTGAGTATGCACTGGATTGGGGTGACGTAGTAATCTAGTAGAATTTTCGATGTTCTGATGAATCATTTTACAAAATCTTCCTCCTCTACCGCATTCAAAATGTGTATACTTAACATAGTCTAGAGGTAGTTCTTTGAGAGTCGCATAAGGAAGAGAAATAGGCTCTTTTGTAAGCTGTAAGCATCTTTTCCAATGAATTTGAGGAAATGTGCTGCAATATTAATATTCTCAACATCTTCCTTGCTCATAGCCCAGATTTCGAACCTTTCCAAGTAATCCAGTGTATGGTCAACATTCCATCACAGGATCCATCGCGACATCAATGTGATAATTAGGATTATTTGAATTATAGCACAAACTGGGAATCCAAGAAATTACGTAATTTAATCAAAAAGTACTAGATAGGCATGAACGAATGTACTGGATTCGGAGTTCGAAACCGAGCATTCAACAAGTACAAAGGAATCATCAGTTCATTCAATACCACACCATAGTCGACCATATTTAGTTATTTAATCATATTCAGCGGCCCGGTAAGTTCTTATCGACGGTTCATACCGAATCGCACGTCCCTCGTGAGACATTTAGCAGACCAACATCTTGGAAACGCAGAAATCCTCAACTAGGGCCACAACACGAGAAATGCATTCTTCACAGCTAGGGAGCCTATCGCAAAAGCAACTTTTCTCGCACAACCTGACATCAAATAACTCATTACTATCGCATTAAATGCATCCGAATCGACAATCGAAGAAGTCCTGCAACAGTGGGTAAACAACAACTGGCAACCTTTGGCATTGTTTTCTATACAGTTGCAAGACATTGAATCGAGGTGTAGTACTTTGAGTAAGGACCTCTTAGACATTATTACTGTTGTTGTTATTATTCACAAAAATCTTATGGGTACATAAGTGTTGTGAAGAAACTATTTTGGGTTTCTTTAAAAATACACTAATACACAAGTTTCGATAATCTTAGCATTATATTTGCCATATTTGAAAAAGAGAAGGAATAATAATGATAGTGGAATAATAATAAATCAGGTTATGTGTAATTGAGAAGACTATTGAATTGACGAAGGAAATGCAAAATAATAAGGTAATGAAAATAAAGGAGATGTGGAATACGCAAATAGTTTAATAAGTATGTTTATGAACATGGAACAAAAATAAACGACTATGTGTGTATCGTCAAATTAGTAACAAAAATAAAATAGAAAATAATCAAGAAAAAACGACTAATTATTCCCATAAGATATGACGTTAGATTAGGTGTTTGTGCAATTACAGTTTGGAGCGATGCTATGAAAGTCTCAATTAAGTGTATGAGTCACATATGTGTGATGAAGATAAAAGGTGTCTGAGAACTTAATTTAAGTGTAACAGAATTTATTGTCTTAATTACAAACTTCAGATTCATAATAATATTTACTTAGAAGAAAAAAAGGGAAGTAAGTGAACACATAGTGCAAGGGTTCAATCATGATAATAATAATAATTGTGGAATAATTATCGACCTCTGAAGTAAACCAACAACTTAAAAAAAATCATTTTGTGCACTGGAATAAATACATGTAGATTTATGTACTAGTATATAGAGTGAAACCGGACATTAGCATAAACATTTATGTAATTATAATTTAGAATGATGATATGAAAGTCACAATTAATTGCAATGGACAATCAGATATAAGTTTCTACGTGTTATATAAATGTCGTAAAGATTAAATGCATCTGAGAAGTTAATTTGTTTAAGTGTAGCTTAGGATAATTCTTTTTTCGTTTTTATATTTTTGACTTTGGAAGTTTAGGAATAAAATATGTTTAGAAAGACAAGAAGGGATGAAAAGAATATCTAATATGTCGAAGGACCAATAATGATATTAGTAAAGCTGATAATTATAATTTCGAATATAGGCAGACTTCATATATTAAAATGAATATAAATAAAATAGACGACGAAAGTTTCAAAGGTTGCACTTTATTTTCAGTCAATTGTATACATGACGGACCTTGTTTGTATAAGTCGTTATTAAACACGCTGATATTCAATAGGTGATACAATCCACCTTCGGAGAAAAAATTATCAACGAGACTTCTGAACCAGGTAGTAGTTTCACTGGCAGTCTGTTCCACATAATTGAGTAGCGAATAACGAAACAATTCTGATGTAAAATGGTTCAAATGGTTGAGGACGGAATAGAAGAAGCTTTCGCCTAACAGGCTTTTGTGTTTGGTGGCAGGGGATCAAAAAGAACCTCCAGACAGGCACCTAGGTATATTAACTGTACAAGGTTTGCTCGAAAGGCATTTAAAACATACAGTTTCTTGGAATCGCTGAGATTATTTTCTTATTGCGTATTGTGCTTCACGGCAATTTTGGCACTCTGTGGAAGATCAAAAATTCGATCTGTTCACCGGTTGCAAACCTGTCACCTCTCTTAACTCGTCTTCAGATAATTCTTTCCTTGACAGTATCTAAAACTAAAATAAACCTCGCAATTCATCTCAGAAATACGTCACACGTTTTGGGCAAACAATGAAGTGGCTGACGCCTTGTCTCATGCAACGTACTTGAACAATTACAAGGCGTCAACATTCGTAAACCCATCTAGAGTCAAAAAGAAGACACCGATTGTCGACAAACCTGAAACTGTATTAAACGGATGGGAACGGTTAAGGAAAATTTACTACTAGACACATTTGCAGGTAAGGATCGTTCAATCGTGCCGAAACATTGTCGACACAACGTCTTCAATGCGTTGCGAAGCCTTCTTATCCAGGTGTTTGTGTACCCATTTGTATAGACCATTTCACACGATGGCTAAAAGCAGAACGTATCAATAAATTATGGCCCACCGTCGAAAGATGGATAGTAAACTTTGGCTGCCCTTCAACTATCACTACAGACCGTGGGCACCATTTCAAAACCGGATCTTTCCGTTGTCTTACCACACCATCAGGAACCACACGATTCCAAACGACGCCTACCGCCCGCTAGTAAATGGGTCAGTATAAAGATTTCATCGTCAATGTAAAGCCTCACTCTCAGCAGCGAATTTTTCGCAGTGGATCAACGCTCTTTTACTCATGTTACTTGGTATTCACAAATCAGTGCGAGCTGATATTGGATACACTGCAGTTCAAATCTTTTAAGGAATGAACCTCTGACTTCCAGTAGGATTCGTGAATCCTTCGTCTCTTTCAACGAATATGGATCTACACTTCTACACGAGCGGACTTAAAAACGCAATGAGTTCAGTTCAACCTATTTCCGCTCGATCGCAGTCAACTGATGTTTTCGTTCAACATGTCTCTAAGCATAGTACACACGCTTTTATACGTCGCGAGTCGTTTAGACGACCTCTAGAAATAGCACACGAAGGGCGCTTCAAAGTATTTCAGCGTGAAACTAAATACTATTTCATCAATAAGAATGGAAATAACGATAGCATCAGCATCATTTTTTCAAATCCGAGTATTTAGAGGGAGAGCTTAAAGATGTCGACATTCTTCCGGTACAATCGAGCGGCACAAGCGCCACACTGAAGATATCCCTAACGATAATCAACGGTCATAACGAAACTTAAGTGTTATCTCACAGTCGGTGGAAGAAGGGTAAGTCTTCCGGAACACGTGAACGTCTAATACATGTAAGACACAACACAATATTTCATTTCATCACATTATGACTATTTTCTGTATCACTTGTGTTAAAAACAGCCAAAATAAAAGTGTTTTTCTGTTATGCTTGTATATATATATTTCCATCTTGGGAAAACCACTCACTTATCACTTAACATATTACCAAACTGTCATATATGAAGTGCTAAGAAAACGGTTTTCCTACAATAAGATTACATTACATCTGATGCATCATCAAAAATAACCTCAGTAACAATCAATTTGGTCTTAGTAGCATGAATGCCGCCATCAGAACTATTAAGCCGAATCCGAGTTGTAACGGAAAGAGAACAGTGAAAATCCCTCTGCAGCTTCTTTGTTAAACAGTATTGTCATTTATTCGTTCCTTCTCCCCTTCTGTGTATTTTAACCGTTGTTCCGATTTCGTTTAACCATGTCTTTTGTTCTTCAGTCATCCCCGTTTGAGTCTTTATTATGTGATTTTGATTAAAGACTTATTTTTTGTTACCTAATTTTCTATTGCATGTTGCCAGACCATTGGCAGTAAGCTGGCGTTTGACTAAGCTCAAAATCACGGCGTGGTTCAGTTTGTGACTGTTAACCTTCTGACTGTTTGCTTGGGAGAATTGCTGCAATCCCTGCAGATAGATATTTTATCCCATCTTATTGGGAATATTTGTATTGATTCTCAGGTATCAAACCCTTTAATATTAACTGTCTCTTTCATTGTTTAGCGCGCTACTTTGCGTTAGAGAAACTTCTGACTGTATAGCACAGGCTGTATTGTTTGAGGTATTTTGTACTGTTTTATTAATTAGAACCGTTTATATTGAGCACATAGTTTGTGTTTTGATATAATATAATACGAGTATCTCAAAAACGCGTTGTGAGGTATACAGAAGAACGTGGTCTGATCTAATCAAATAAATTTTGGGTTCGTCAGTCCGTTGTTTCATCCGAATATTGGTTGTTCGGTCGTTACAAGAGTTCTAGTGTCGATGACGTCTCATTGATTCTTTACAAAATGGTTAGACGGAACATAAGAACACTATTATTCAAAATATCCACGCTATTATTACTGGTAGATACATATCCAGAAACTTGAAAGTTAATGTATGTTGTCGCTAAACACAAATGAGGACCGAAACTTACTCGAATACTACAGCCCTTTAAATATCACCCCTGCTATATCACACACAATGGAAAAAGTGATACAAGATCAACTACCTGAGCATCGACTTAATAAAGATCTAATGGACTCGTCACAACACGGCTTCATTGGAAGACGGTACTGCAGCACATGACTCATAGTATTTTTAAACAAGATTACTCTCATACGTGACAAAACTGTATTTTGATATAAGAAACCTTTTGATAAGGTACATCCTAAACAACAGATATCAGTCGCCTGAAATTATTGACCCTACGCAAACAGATACCAAATAACCAAATTCAACTCAGCAACGTCTACACCGTGACTGATAACCAATGGTGTTGTGCGGGATAGTTTCCTGTGTTCATTGCTCATTCCAATCTACATCAACAATATATGAATGTACTCTATCACAGGTAATAACTACCTTTACTCTGATGACTTAAAAGTCATATATATAACGGACATTTGTGATGTACGTTGTACTGTGCAAACAGTTCAACATGAACTCAACGTGGTAACTTTTGTAAGCGCGGGAGATTAAAGCTCAACATAGAAAGGTGGCTAATTATGCATTGGAGACATGTTTTTTAAATTAAAACTAACTTAACATGAACGTAGTGTCCAAACTCACATCAGTGACTGACCTCTGCGTACATTAATCACACATTCTTAACTTCTCTAAACATATCTCCACCAAAACATTTAAAATGCGGAAATTGCTAGCCCTCATTTTTCGTAATTTCTTTCAAAATGAAACTAAAATTATTCTTTGCAGGGTATGTGTAAGACCTGTCGTTGAATGCTGTACGTTCTTATTTCTTAGCTTATGCCTATCTGATATGTTTAAGATTAAAGGAATACAACGGGATTTCACTTGCCAAATTCTTAAGACCAACTCACTCATTGACTACAGTTCCTCATGCCGTATCCTAGGACTAGAACGCCTCTGAAAAGAAATGCTTAGGTTCGATTTGTTTCTCTGCTTCGAACTCCTTAAAAACCTTGTTTACTCCACGCATAATATGGCTCTTATCCAATGCCCACATGAATACGACCTTCTAGACAATGTATCTACGGTCAAAGTTGAAAATTACACGTCAGCTTTCTACTCTCATATACACTATATTGACTTACCATTAATTTTATCTCACCGTCTGTTGCTTTATCTATAACTTATATTTCTATACTTTTCTCCCTACTTCGGTAAACATTTATCTTAAAGCCTATATTTTGACTGGCAACCTCTACTTTATACTGTTGTCATTTAAAGCATTTCATAGGTGCCTTACATACAGTACACAATTTGTAATTGCCTGATAAGGTTGTCAGAAACATCCTAAGTCTGTTTGCTGGACTGATATATATTTTTTAGTAGGATGGGAGAAAAACGAATGTGATGTGATTCAACATTAATAGATGTATCATTGCACAGAGGAGTATTGGTGTCACCACTAATTGCAAGAAGAACAGCGTAAATCAAGGCATCTAGAAGATTGTTGCTGCGATAGGCTGAGAAATTTGGATTAACTCAGAGTATTGCCTTCAATTGCATCTTTTCTGGACACAAATTCGTTCCTCAGAAGACTATTAAATTCAACGAGTGGAATCCGTCAACTAGATTTAATAAACTCGAATGCCAATACTCAAGATATTGAAAAAACTAATAAATCAAAGAAACTCCACATGTACCATAATAAGCTGATCAACTCATAAGATTAGCTAACCAGAAGCTACGAAATGTGCTGCATCTCCTGAAACGTTTAACGGTAATCCAACGACCAGAATGAGAAATCTTTACAAAGGAAATATATAAACTAAAAACTACTTGCTACCAAGATCCTAACTGACCAAGATAGGTTTCTTCACAGTCTTCAAGCAAAAGCCAACTTACAGTGCCAGAAGAAATAAATCGTAATATAACATGACCCAAGATTGAACCCTGGAATTTTTTACAACACCTGTAACAAGGATTCTATATATTATCAAAACACGTCAGGTATTTATAGTTTAACAAATATTTTACCAGTATTACCTCTATCGTCGAAACATTCCAACCCAGTCAGACCAGAGGTTAGAAATATATGAGTTCGAAGACATATTTGAAAGGCTCTCGGTATGTCAAGGAAGGTTTGGTCTAATCTGGTTAATAGTTGAAAAGGATGCATAATTCAGCGTACCTACTCGTGATCTGGTGCGGTCAGCATATAATGCCAAGGACTTTCAAAACGCTTGATTTCAGTGATCTATTTACTGCTAAGTCCTAACTGTACTAACCGCAAATATAAGATTGTATTTTACATCTGTCTTTGTCAAGAGTGTATCTAATACACTTCACCCTAATCTGCATTGTGATTTCAGGAACCTCTTTTCTGTTTATTTGTTCTACAAAATCCAGCAGATTTGTAGTTTTGGTTTGTAGATGACAACCAACACGTTAAAACTATCATTGTGTATGTAGGAAATATATTATATTTAAACAAATGTAAATCTTACATTCGTTTTGCTCTACGATATACCTTACACTGTATGATCTAACAAATTTGGTTTCACATAATATTTGTTTGTTCAAGTTCTGTGCAGTCATCCCACTCGATAAAAGGGGTTTGGCGGTAATCTGCCAGTCGTACTGTTGCCCAAGATAATAAAGTTCATACTATTGTGTGAACCCAAGAAATACAAAATCAGTTAGGGCTTTTGATAAGGTTTGTAGCTACTAGTTTCAAATGTATGGATTGGGATGTTAAGTAACACTGTAATAACCGATGTATTCAGAACTGATTTTCTTGCTCACAGCCAACGTAAGCAACTAGGTTATTTTAGGTATTCCTGTGTTAGTTATTCACTAGTCAGTGCTGGTTTGTTGTACTGTGGTCGTGTTTTCTGAATATTCACAAGTGATTTGTGTGTTATTTTTAGCATTGTTAGCAACCAATCAATGACCACCATTGATTTCGAGGAAGGGGAAGTTGAAGATTTAAGTGGCTCAGACCATGAGGATTCCGGTCACGAGTACACCGACTATGGTCCACCAAAGTATTTTGACTCATTTTGTATATTACCTTAGCAGAGTTAGTCTTCGTAAGTCGTCAAAGCGCAAGCGCCACACTCAGCGCAATGATGGTAGGTCCAGGTGTTCTCATCGAGAATCAACTATCTTGTTGGGTGTCCGAGCTATTGATCTCCCACACGTGGATGGGCGGGTTACAAACAATAAGCGCTCCAAAGAGCGAAGTAAGCTGTCACTACTTGAATTTCTGTCTGAAGATGAAGATGATACTTACCTAACGAACCATGAGAAACCCGTAAGTTCTGTTACCTCTGACATGATGCATGCGAAAGGACAAGACGAAGTCGTCTGAAGGAAGTCGTAAGAGGAAAAAGCGGAAGAAAGATGGTCTTCATAAATCTGCATCTCAGTCTAGGTGTAAGTATTATATGGATGGTCGTTGTAGCAAGGTTTGTTCTTTTATATAAGTTTCACCTATGAGCAGGGGAGTTCTTGCCCATTTCTTCATGATTTTACACCAGCAAAGAAAAATGAGCTGTGCAAATTTTATGCTGTTGGTATGTGTTCCAAAGAGTCTGCGTGTTCATTTTTACATGGTGAATTTCCGTGCAAGTTTTTCCATCTGACGAATGATTGTCACCATGGTAGTGACTGCAAGTTTTCACACGCTCCTCTCACAGAATTCACACGCGCGTTATTAGACAAAATATCCTCAAAGGTTAGCTTAACATTTATTGTCAACCAACTCTCATCAGCATAGCGTTGATCGCTGTTCATCTAAACCCGGGCTTGTACGACAACCTGACTCTAAACCCCTTGTGAGTGGCCGTCCAAGAAACGATGATCATGGTGACGTTGATTACAGATTTGACCAGAATCCCCCACAAATGTGAGTTAATAAGGCATGCTACCAATCGATTTCTTGTTTATTGTCGCTTTTCATATGACAAATTCTTATTGGTGCCTAATATTTTGATGTAACTCCTGTCTGTTCTTATATCCGACATTAGCAAGACTAAGCTTTTGATATATAAAGTTAGGTTCCATATCGTATTACTTGAAACATTTACAACCTGTATTCCTTTCCTTATTAGATGAACCTTTCGGATAGCTATATGTAGGGTATCGTAAATCTGGAACCGTTTTTAATGATACGTAAATATTTTAACCATTTTTGTTTATTTAACTAATAACGGTCACTCGCTATGGATTTTATAGTTCAATGTATACTTATTTATTGCTCAGTATCATGGGATAGAAAACATGATTTTCTTTGTTAGACCACCACTTATTAAAACTGTGAAGTAGCTGCGCCAGTGGTTCTCGTTTTTTCTACTGCTGGAATTTTAATAAAGAAACATGAAAATGAGTTGTTTCGAGAAAGAAAATGTTTATCTGTTACTGATTCCTTGTATTAAGTTAGTGAGCTGTGGTATCTATTTTGTTTTCTCTCTAAAATCTTCACGTCAAACAATTTGAACTTTTCTGTATGTCGAAAAAAAAGATGAAAATAATCATACGATCCTAGCATGATTTCTGGAAACCAACAAATAGACTGGTAGGTTGTTGTTAACTTCTGTTATTCGGATTCTGTATCACTGAATTACTACAATTCTACTCATCTGAAAATGTACCCTCATAATTCCATTACTATTCAAGGCTACATGAAGGATTCGCTTGTTTCGACCTTATTTTATTACTTTAAGACTAGCTCAAGTACATTTCCAAATCGCTGCTTCATATCCAAAAACTCAGGTTCTGTTAGTTGGTCCAACATTTTAATATCACCATTTATAGCTTTTCCGCAACCTGTTCCGGTCACTATTCTTTGTAGTGTGTATAATGCACAGCTACTTCAGCCAATCAATGAGGTTCCATCTTTCTGATTCCCAACTAGCCAAACTGTACATTGGCGATTTTGGTTGACAAGTACATGTTGATCCTCAGTAATGTCATCTACACTACGTTATTTATAGATTTGTTTTGGCCGACATTATTAGTGTCTAAGCAGGCTAATGAATAAACTTTGAAGTAGCAGGAAAAAGATTACTAATCTTTCCTAACCACCGCTCATATGAAGAGTTATTAAGGGACCTTGGTGGCTAAATACATTTCGGCAGGAATACAAAAAACCTGTTCGTCACTCATTAACCTACACCAATTATTATCACAAGTAAGTATCCATAGTCCTAATATATGGATTTATTTAGTCCATAGTTGTGTCTTGCTTTTGAGCGAAGAAATAAACGGTGTCTTAAGGTTACAGATATTCAGTTATGAATACTTCTACAACACGCATTTCTGTACAAAAAAGCTATATAAATGATTTGTTGAGCATTGGTCTATTAATTCATATTTTAGGCACACTCTGTGGAGGCATAATCTACTGCACGGTTGCCCAAAACGGTAGATATAGTGGGATGCGGCCCTCTAACCTACCAAGTAGCTTGACCTGTAAGCCACCGTTACCCAAAAGGCTAGGCGACTGTGATAAGCTTATGACAACTCATGTTTGGAACATGTATCAGACATCGAATCTCCGTCTTCGATGGGTAGCACTTTTTAAGGTGAGATAAGGTTAAAGTAGGTAAAGATGACGTCAGTTCATTAGGCCACTGATAGTAAACCTGTTGTGTTGGGAGATGCTTTACATGGTGAGCCGGTGGGTTGGTAGTCTACCAACCTAAATGGCGTCGTTAGAAAGTGGCATCCATGGTATAAACGTCTCTACTTCCCATTATTATTTTTTAAAGTCCCAGCTTTGTATCCCTGTTTAGTAACATCAATCTATGTTGGTTTGATGTAACGAAATATACTTATATTAGCAGTTAATTACTCAAATTAGTAGCCCCAGTAGTCAACTTAATGTCGTGTACCTAGTACGGACTAATGAGACCAAGCTATTGCTTAAACCGAATTAGGTAAAATGAAATTAGAATCTATGAACAACTGTTTGAAATATAAGCAACCGCATCACCGAACATTTTTCATTACCATTCCACTCCAATTACATACATTGATGGTAACGTTCAAGGTGCTTCGTTCTCACGTAAAACAGTTGGTCCTATAGGGATACAGTGTAAAGTGATAACATGTGTTTATTTGCCATCACATCTCGAGCTTTGCTTTTGTACTGTGGTTGTATTGCGGGTAAACGAATTTATCTAGATTATTCATAGAGTGGCATCTATCAGTACATGGGACCACTCTTGCACATATAAGATCATATTACTTCGGACTTACGGTATATCTGCAATAAAGTTGTCAAACATCGACCTACTGATTCTTTGATTGTCAGTTAGGAGTGACACTATAGTAAAAATATACTGCCAACCTATCTTGCTACTCCCCTGTGGTATCCTGCTACTAATTGCTGGCTGTCCCATATTGGCTTTGGTCTCACAAAATACTTTATTTCTTTGTAGGGCACCTTCCGCATCAAAATTGATGGCGTCGTGGTAGTAAATATGGTAGCAAATCATGATCATTAGATGTGACATATTCTTTCTTATTTAGTTTTCTCTTCACTCTATTTATGAATTCATCCTTAAGTACAAGCAGGTATATTTTATGGGAAACCATTCAGTTTTGGGACAAGACATGGACCAAAGGATGAGGTTAGACACAAATTTCCTTGATGAACTAAAACATATTTTGAAATCCAGAGATACATGTTCTATTTTCAGAACCTTTACATAATATTGTCTGCGAATTAGGCACTTATAAACGAATCTTGACGCCAGTAGTTTCATTC
Organism: Schistosoma margrebowiei; assembly: GCA_944470205.2. Lineage (NCBI taxonomy): Eukaryota > Metazoa > Platyhelminthes > Trematoda > Strigeidida > Schistosomatidae > Schistosoma > Schistosoma margrebowiei. The sequence continues at coordinate 32,945,749 of OX104026.1, read as the reverse complement.
TGGGTTGCTATTTGTCTAAACCACACTTCTCAGTAATTTAGATCCATACATATCTCCAGTTCTGAATGATGTACACCCACTTAAAGTAGGGAAATTAGTGATGCAACTAATCACCATCCGCCAATTTTAAACCATATAGCCTGGTCTTTGTGAATTCGCCATTCACTACTAAGCACTATTGTTAAAACGGTTCATTATCACATGTTACAAGCTCTACGCCGACTGTGTTAGCACTGCATTCTTGAATTATTCCTTCATTGTATGTAAGGAATATCTCATATACCCCTGGTTTCACGACGAAGTTATCACCGCGGTCAACATAATCTATATGCGTTGAAATTTATTTAAGGCAATAATTTCTTATAATTCATTAAAACAGCATTTTGTCATGATTTTGTGGAGCCTTAACAATTAAAAAATTGAGAGCGAGAATCTCAGAAGTTTGATGCTAAAGTAAATAGTAAAACCAACCACATTTTTGACGCAATAATGTTTCTCACCGTTTGGCTACTAATTATCTTATATTCATTTGCAACGTTCATCTTTTTAAGGAATATATCATCTGATAAAGAACTTGCTACTCCTGGTTTCAGCCCTCAACGTATGCCAGTTTTCACGCCGAATCTTTTCGCTCCTGTCCGCACTCCTAGTCCTCGTCACTTCCGCCCAGAACACGATACTTTACGCGCTAGGGGGATGCGTCCGTTCAACATGGTTCCTGGTGAGCAGATGCCTCAAAATGTGTATCCCAAAAATGACCGATGTTTTCCTCCACCGACGCCTTACGGCCCTGTACCATTTCAGTCTCAGCACGTCATGCCTAATGCAACATGCCCACCCACAGTTAACGGATTTCGCCCCCCGTCACTGCTTGATACACCTCTTAGATGTCCACCTTCAAGAATAATGCCTCCGCGAATGCGGATGATGGACCCTGGAAGTATGAGATTTCCTAGGTTTAGGCCTAGATGTGAGACATTTTATGGGCCTGGAGTAAGGCCCCCTCCACCTATTCGACCGACCTTCGATGCAGTACATGAAGAAGCCATAGTTAGTTCGGAACTCGACATGATGGCAGCTCTTCTTGCTTCAAGTAAAACGACGAATGACGACTGTAAAAACGGTTCAACTGTCCCTCCTTCGTCACCTACATGTGTTGGTGAACATAGCCTGCAACTCGAGAGTGCTAGTCCGCCGCAAGTGAGTTATTTGATTCAGCATATTTAGTGATTGATTTGATTTCATGTATCTGAACCTAGTATTATGTTGCGTTACAAAGCAGATAGAATACTTAGAAGCATATCAGAAAACTGCCATTTGAAATGTCCCTGGTAATAAATATTCGGAAATCAACACCTGGGACTTATATTGAATTTGATCTACTATGATTCACATTGGTCCCGCCATAAAACTTGTTGCGAAATTAGTACTACATACTTTGAACTTGTAGCTAATAATTTGTCAGAGATGTGAAGGGTTTCCCTGTTCAATAAGTGTTGACTTACATTTCACTAAATTAATTTTTATGATGAATTTTTTCTTCCCCTATAATTTTAGCCTTCGAAAACCGAAACCGAAGCAATCCCTCCTAATATCTTGGTTGAAGATAGATCCACACTTGAGTTTAATACGACTACTCAGATAGGTGGCCTTCCATCCCAGGGCCCAGCACCTTGGCGCCTCATTCCTTTGGACATGACTGTCAAAATTCCTTATCCGTTAATGGAGCTCCCTGTAGATGACTTGCCATATCGTTTCGAAGATCCAAGGTTGCGTGGCCAAGTGACAACATTCAGACTTCAACCTCCATCAAAACCTTCGAGTGGTAGTGACTTAGAAAATTCAAGGTGCAATGATGAACCAGAAGCACTAAATCACAACGAAACCAATGCCATTGGAACCCACGATGATAATCCAGGTGGTTTAACACAAAGACGACCCATCAAACTACAGTTGCATGAAATGGCTAACACCTTTGCTAATACTTCATCCGATCATTTACATGTATCTAGTCGGCAAGGTGATCGTTCTTACCTTGATGACCCGCGATTCCGAAGGCGAAGGATCATGGTTCCAACACCAACCTCCCAGTCAGCTTCGAACGTTCTCAATCAAGATAACGTTAACAGTACACCACAAACTACACAAGAATGCTCAAACTAATTTATTTAAGATCTCTACCAAGCACTATCGTGCATGTAAATGAGTCCCAGCTTTATTTATTCCAATAATTTATTAAAATCGTCAACATGTACATAAATAAACCAACGTTTGAACAGATCAACTTCGAACAAGTTTCAGCCGACATGTTTGTCCATATTTTATTCGTCTAAACTTCGAAACTTCCATATTGACTATTCCATTTCAGATACTGTTCCAGATCACTGGACGAATTACTCGCTCTAACTTGTCTGAAAGCAGCATGGAAGTCAGTTAATTCGACTGGTCTAACCTTAAAAAAGAAAAGATAAAATTGTCTGAATATTTTTAGGTGGCAATGTCAAAATGTTTGTTGTATCACCATATAACTAATACTAATAGGTTTAAGATGGAACGATTTAGAGAGGATAGTAATTTTTACTGGTAAACAGAGGTTATTTTAAAAACCAGATATTGTGACTTTAGGTCAAGCGGTTCACTTACTTCGTCGCATGCTATATGCTGTATTGCTTCTATTGTCAGAGAACGTATAGGTCCCATTGCAGCTTCTCGACAGAGATTTGCCATGTCTGCTCCTGAATAACCTTTTATATTTGGAAAACACGATTAGTCATTTGTGTTACCATCAAACAGTCTTGCAAAGGATCATCATCATATTGGGTAAAATAGAGATGAACCTTACTAATAGTAAGTTAATCGACATTACGGTGTAACATACAAATAAGCAGCACTTACCATCAGCACGATGAGCAATGTCCCAAAAGTCGTCCTCTTTTAGCGTGTGATGATTTTGTCGCAGTAATCTTTGTACTATTTCCTTTCGCGCGCTCTTAGTAGGTAATGGGATATACAATCGCTTGACAAACCGCCGTCGGGCGGCCTCGTCAAGTTCCTGAGGTCTGTCGAATTCAGTAAAAAGTATAAGCGGATATCGTTTTAGAAGCGTCACCACTAAACAGTTAAATATATTTGATCCGTAGTGTCGAAAGTTTACAACTTGTTGCATATACTTTCTGAGAATGTGTTTAGCAGCTTGATTAGTTCGAGGAAATAAACACCACATAATTATCATCAACATAGTTCCGTACATATACAACATTTACGAACAGTGGTACGTAACGACAGAGTAATTGTTTATTATTTACGTGCTTTGATTTAAAGTGATTGGTAGTGCTTTATTTTATAAGTGCAATTGTTGTGCTCTTTTGGTATCAACAACGGGTGCATGAAATTTAATGAAGCTAAATTTGGTTAGGATACTTAATAGTCAGTAAGATTGTGAACATCCCATAAACACTTAGACATATTATTGTAAACAAAAAAAATATGTACCTGTTTGTGGCTCCAATGAAAAGTATGCGTTCATCGTCATTTGTTGCTATTCCGTCCTAAAACAAAAATCGTACGTCTGAGATGCGCTAATATAATTGGGTAGCTTAGAGAAATACTGAGTTAGTGAACTCACTAGCTGTACTAGGAACTCGGTTTTGATACGTCTGCTTGACTCATGTTCTGTTTCAGAGCGTTGAGTAAGCAGAGAATCAACTTCATCAATAAAAATGACAGATGGTTGATGAATCCGAGCAATTGAGAACAATGCACGCACTAATTTCTCACCTTCACCAACCTAAAAACAATACAATAATAGCTTTTCAAATTAAGTAATTTGGGGAAAAGTAGTATAATAGTCTCTTTGTGAAAAGCATGTTTTTATTAAAGTAATAAAAGTAGCAAGTATGAGGCAAAGAATGATTTGCTTACCCATTTTGAAGTAAGAGATGAAGCGCTGATGCTGAAAAATGTCGAGTTACTTTGTGATGCAATACATTTACCTAAACTCGAAAAGAAATTTTTGTACTTAACTCCAACGTAAGTTGTGTCAAAGTTTATTTATGTTTGATGACACTCACAGTTTACGCTTGCCTTCTTTAAAGTTGTCTATCTCAGTGAAAACACTAATTACGCATAAATTTTGGCACTAAATCTTTATCAGGTAATAAGACCATCATTTCTTATCATGGAGTAGTAAATTGGATTAAGCAACCACTCACTGTGAGTGTCATACCATAATAATTGAATACAATAAAAAAGTGTACTTTAATTTTTCATAACCTAAGACGTACGTATTCAAAACAAACCTACCGATCAGAGTTTTTCCCGTCCCAGGAGGGCCAAAAAGAAGCAAGCCCTTTGGAGGTCCACGAAGCCCAATGAAAAGGTCCCTAAAGTTGAGAAACGTAGTACGGGACGGTTGGCAATATACAAGAAACAAGACATTCTTAAACCCTAGCAAATTTAGGAAAAGTATCCACAAGTTTATATATATACTATTAGACGATATTTATTGCTAGGGTGTGAGAATTGTCAATTGAATAATACCCAGGTTGCTTGAATCACAAGTGTGTTACTAACTTAAAGTAGATTTTCACTTCGAATCAAAGACTCAAGTCGTGAAATCAAAAAAGCCTCAAAGTTTTAGAATGTTCCCAGTAAAAACTAGTCACAGAAAATACAGTATTTCCTAGAACTCCTTATGAAAACGATTTCAGGAATATACTGTCCATAACCGGTTTAATTAAGTAAATTACTCTTTTGTCGGATAGTTTCCCGTTAGTAATTTGCCTTACTAGGTTCCCCTACTTTACTACAGTTGTCAAATTTCCAGTATCAGTAACAAAGTAAATTCACTTATTTATATAAGATTTGTGTGATAACAGCGTTCGTAAACATAAACAGTAGATTACGAAAATTAATGCTTATTACAAAAGTGACTACATTAGACGGAGGAAGAAATGTCACGAATGTTTAGTCTAAGACTTAAACATCTAACATTATCTGTAATGGTCAACAAGTTTTCTAGTATTTGAAAATACGGAGGTAACAGAAAACCTTGTTGCAGTACGAAAAGGCTTCTTGAGAATTTTCTGAACGAGCGACTATGTGATAGCACTGCAGAGACAGTGCGACCAACTGACTTCATATAGCACGTGGTGTCGGATATAATAGAGCCTTTCTAATTATCTTATCTTTTCCTGAAGCCAAATTGTATGATACAAAATAGTCAACTCTGCTATTGAAACCTCTGTTTGGTTGGGAGGTATAGTCATATTGAGAACTACCATTATATCAATGTCATTTAACGTGAAGTCTGTTAACGACCGGACGAAGTAATGCCTATACTGATATATTCACATTTTTCAGATAATTAAATTATATTTCATGAATTCTGTTCAGCTACTATGTAGGTTGACCGTTGTTCCGATATACTTCATAATTTTATCAATGGACAATGAACTCTTGTTATACTAAACAGCTTTTTATGTCTAGAAGACGAGTGTCGTTTTACAGTAAAGTTCTCCCTTATTACATTTGTCCATACATATACTCTAAAATCCTCATTTTTTTCTTAACACCAAAACTTTTAACTAAATGTATGGTATGTTATTATTTGACTATTAGAATAAACTGGACATTTTTTAAAGTGCGTATAAACTTAGTTTACTGATATTTGCATTTCAGTGGTTGCTGTTAAGCTATTAAAACAAAGATGAAACATTTATCGTAAACACTGAGTAATCATACAAACAATGTCAATATTGTAACGTGCCCACAAAAAGAGTGATTCTCATACAACGCTTGTGCTGAAATATCCAGCTGATTAGTTTCCCTATCGATTAGAAAATTATCTAAATCATACATTATGCCACTTATACTTCTACCGATGACGAGTTATGGTGGTAGCGAACATGGCTAGTACAACTTTTGTAAAGCGAATGTCTGGCGCTTTAACCGGGTTGATGGACATGGAGAGTCCACCTAGCAAAGTTGGAAAACCCTAATTCCGAACCCATGGTGCACATGGCTCCAGTACCCTGAGGGAACAAATGGCATACGAACCAATCGTTGGTCACCGGCTACCATGGAACTGCATCTCCACTGCCTTGTGGATCAGACCTTTGGGTCGTAGGCTCCGGATATGGCTTCCTAAGAGAATCACCTGCTTTAGTCTGGGCACCCGCGCATATGTATTTGGTGCCCCCTTGTACCAGTATCTATGTGTTCAAATAAATAAAATTTGTAAACTGCCACTAGGTTTGATAGAATCCTATGGATTCACCCAAACGAATATGGCTTATGTATGAGACGACTGGATCGTCCAAGTTCTTTACGTAATCCTGGGATATTCAGGTGATAAAGACAATGTATTTGGGTTTCAGGTGAAAGATGTATGGGTATATATCATGACTCACGGTCTAAGCATTGGAAGTATTACGATTTCCTGCAGTGTTTTCTTAGAAAATTCAAGTCCAGCAATATCATCCCATGTAATTGAACTCTTGGAATCCATTATCTATAATGACATAAAATAGAAATTGGAACATCACAAATTTGACTTAAAATCTCGAAAATAAAACTGTGAATCAAGTATTTTGTGTGTGCATATTGATGATAAGTTCGATCTCGGAGCTTGTGTTTATTCCATGAGTAATTTAAAATTTTATGATATGATTCGGATAAATATAATTTGGGATTAAATCAAATAATGAGACCTGATTATTTAAATTACATAAATAATGCCAGACTGGCATTATAATCATACCATAAAGCACGTATTAATACACGATATTTTTTAAAAGTAACATTACTGCGTAGTATTTTTCAGGCCTTACACTCGTCTCTTGATAGTGTTATTGATCTAATGTGATAAAAGTCATTATGAAAACATCAAGACTCTCACTTGTATTATATAATTATAGCTGCGATTGTGGGTCTTTATTTGTTCCTATTTAAACGAAAATGCTGACATTCAGTCTAATTTCTAAAATGAACTTTTTAGTTATCAGATGGTTCACATTGTTAAAAACAATAGATATGACAGACAGTATTAAGATATGTGTATTTCCTATGGTACTTTCCGTAAAAAAATAAGTAAATAGTAACAGTAGGTGGGAGACAATTGATTCTTCCGTAGTGCACCGTAAACAAGTATATGTAGCGAATATAATCTTAAACAAGTTTGTGTACAGATGATCATATTACGCATAATATATGAAAAGAAACTGAGCGCTACATGGTCATAGAACTTGAGCACGACAAGTCAGTAAAAAAGTCTTCTTGAGTTCATAATAGTTTCATTGGTAGCAGAACACAAGACAAAATTGAAATAGATAATCTCTGAGGTTAACTTTACCTAAAACACTAAAGTGGTCTATTTAATTTATATATAAGTCCCCAAGCTGCTGCTTTAAAAGTTATTAAATTTCGACCATCTGACCCGAATAGCGTCTAACTGTGTTGATATGGCGTGGATAACGCAGTGACTTATATGTTTATTGGTTCTCTATAATTAGAATGAATGTTTCATACTTATTTCGTCAATTAGGAATCTGAAATCAGTTCATGATTTTTCAACCAACTATCATCTGAATGAAGTTGTTAAACAACCAATCATCACACAATCTAGCAACTTCACTTTTTCAGCCACTCCGAACATCAGTCAAACGGTAAAGAATTAGATAACACAATGATAAGTGATTATTTAGATTGTTAAAAGACGTTGAATTAAGAGATAAATAATCTCTGTAATATGTTCATTTAAGTGTACCACGAAAAGCAGAAGCATGATCAACGTACGTGTTGACTTTTATCTAATGATGGTCAATATAGAAGTCATTGTATAGCAATAAACATTTTTAGTACACTCAAAGTAAAACTCAGCAGGCGGGTAGTTAAGGATATAGTTAACACTTTTGTAGGCTTATATCACTATCAAAGTTCTAATACAGAATTCTGCATTTGATTAGACAAAACATTTGTGTGCTGAGACGACATATTACGTCTATAGCTTAGATGAAATAGGCGAATATTTAAGAGGGAAATACAGATCTAGACCGCAAGAAGCATTATCATAAGGAATGGATTTCTATGGAAATCCTGGACAAGATTCAAGAAAGGAAGAACAAGAAGGCAGAAATAAATATCAAGTGAACAAGAACAGAGAAAGTCAGGGAACAAGCTGAATACACTGAAGCCAACAAGCAGAAATATGTGGAGGACCTAACAACGACAGCGTGAAAAGTTGAAAGAGAAGGAAATATGAAACAAATATATGACACGACGAAGAAACTGGCAGGGAAATGTAGTAAACCAGAGTGACTGCTCAAGGACAAAGGCGGTAAGTCAATCACCGAGATTCGAGAACAGAGAAACAGATGGGTAGAATACTTCGAGGAATTGTTGAATAGACCAGCTCTATTGAGTCCACTGGACATCGAGGCAACACCTACAGCCGTCACTTAACCAACTATAGAAATCAGCAGGACCTGACGACATATCGACTGGGGTCAAACGTAGAAATAACTGCAAAAATTTGGGAGGAAGAGCAGGTGCCGACAGACTGGGAAGAAGGATATCTCATCAAAATACCAAAGAAAGGAGATCTGAGCAAACATGAGAACTACGGAGGCATCACACTACTGTTAGTACCAGGAAAGTTTTTCAACAGAGTATTGCTGAACCGGATGAAAGATTCAGTAGACGTCCAGTTTCGGGAGACATAGACTGCATTCCGCAAGGACCAATCGTGCACAGAAAAAATCACGAAACTACAGATTATTGTTGAGCAATCAACTGAATGGAATTCGTCACTATACATCGACCTCCTTGACTATGAGAAAGCGTTTAACAGAGTGGATAGAAAAGTTTTATGTAACCTTGTTCGACACTACTGTGTACCCTAGGAGATAGTCAACATCATAAGGAATTCATACGACGGACCACACTGCAAATTCGTGTATGGAGAACAGCTGACAAACGCATTCCAAGTGAGGACCAGACTCAGACAAGGCTGCTTACTCTCTCCCTTTCTCATCCGGTGGTTGACCGGATTATGAAGACCTCCACATATGAGAAGCACGGAATACGATAGACAGATTGCATGCAGTTAGATAATTTGCACTTCGCTGATGACCTAGTCTTTCTATTCCATACATATCAACAAATGCGAGTCAATACAAACAGTGTAGCAAGAGACTCTTCAGCAATAGGCCTCAACATACACAAGGCAAAAAACAACTTCCTCAAAAACAACACGAAGAACACCAGCCAAACCAATCAAACTTGATGGACAAGCTTTAGAGGAGGTAGAAACTTCGTGTACATGGACAGCATAATCGATAAACAAGAGGAATCTGATTCAGATGTAAAGGCAAGGATTGACAAACCAAGCACAGCATTCCTACAGTTGAAGAACATATGGAACTCAAAACAACTGTCTGCAAGACAACATCAAACTCAGACTCTTCAATATGAACGTCGAAACAGTCTTACTGTTCTGTACGGAGCTGTAACTTAGAGAACTACTACAACAATCATCCAAAATGTACAAGCATTTATAAACAATTGTCTATGCAAACTACTCAATGTTCGTTGGCCGAAAACCATCAGCGACAATCTACTGTGGGAAGGAACAAACCAGTTTCCAACTGTAGAGGAAATTAGGAAAATACGTTGGAAGTGTATAGGCCATATATTGAGGAAATCACCAAACTGAATCACGAAGCAAGTGGTAACCTGGAATCGTGAGGGGAAAATGAAAAGAGGAAGACCAGAGAACAAATTGAGTCGGGAACCGGAAGCAGACATAAAAAGAATGAATAGTAACTTGAATGGATTCTCCAGGACAGAGTTCGATGGAGAGTGTTGGTGGGCGGCCTCTGATCCCCTATGAGGGGTAACAAGCGTAATTAATGGTATAATTCAAAGGTCAAAAATGGACAACTCAGCACGAAATGTTTATCGAACTTTTTGGATTGAGAATTCGGCATAACTGACAATCTAAACAGTAAGAACATAGCCAGGAAGTGATGAGCAACAATTGAGCTAATAAAATATTTAGCACAATATCCTACGAGTGTAAAACGCAAAAGCATCTCTCTTCAAGTAAGAAATTCATAGGTAAGAGCTAGGCTCATGCATAACCGTTATTTAGGTGAGTAAAGCCAGCGAAAGTACAATAAATCATAATCAAAGTAAAGCCTGGGACAAATGTGCGTTAGCCCAAGTTACTTTATCACTTCAATACAACGAGATGAAATTAACAAAGGAAATTCCAAAACATTTACGATGACAGTCAATCAATGATAACGAAAACAACTGTATGAAGAAAAGGAATGAATATGAAGTATAAAAATTAAGAAATAATATTGAAGCTCAAAACTTAAAAAAGTGGAAACACAATTAAGACAAAATCGCAGACATTTGTATCGTTATAGCTGTCGTCGTTAATAGTCATCTTACTGTGCTAACACGCTAATATTTCTTGTTTCGGTTTTTTATTTTATTATACCGCTTTTTTCGTCAATAATGTTAGATATGAGCAACTGCAGATGCTTAAAAAACATATTGCGCTCTTTAGTTGTGTAATGAAATACAAATGTGTCTTGTGTTTACCGAACGGATTGACGTTCTGATCAATCAAAGTAAACATGATAAATTTAAATATTCCAACCTGCATAAACCTTTGAGTTTGTAATGTAAAAAGCATAACACGTCTAAACAAAATCTCCGATTTGTTATTCGACCGATGCAACACAGAACCATACATAAATGTGTATTGACGCTAAATGATCCACACAGTTTACTTATCACCAGCACACTTAACACAAAATCAGAGTTGTTTAATGATTTATTTCTAAGTTTATTGGATACATAGTACAGCATACGAGATGGATTCGCTTTGTTGCACTGTTATTTGTTTTTGTCTCACAAAAAAGCAATACTGGTTCAATGCATATACTAATTATATATATATATATATATATATATATATATATATATATATATATATATATATATATATATATATATATATATATATATATATATATATATATATATATATATATATATATATATATATATATATATATATATATATATATATATATATATATATATATATATATATATATATATAATAAACAACCTACATCGGAAAAGATGAATAATGGGACCATACCTCACTCATAATCATATCTACAATCTTTTGGTCAAATTGTTTCAATCGTTCATCACATATAGATGCCTCTGATTTGTTTTCTGCAATGTAGCTTGATGTTGGTTTCGATGTAGAATCTGAATCTTTTTCAAATGGTGGGACGAAGTTACCACGAACACCTCGACTACAATATGAAATATAATATTGATTTATTATCATAAGCAAACGTCAACAAATCTAATAATAAACAATTATGATTTACCTATGTCATTCTTTGCTAGCCCATACCTATGGATGCTTCCCAGATGTGATAGAGAAGTGAACTCGACGAACGATCTACACATCTAGCTCCACAGAAGCAGGTGAACTGGTGTATGCATATTGAATTGGTCAGTTATCACAACTTATCGTTTGATAGCATCTATCAGTATAGCTTGGAACAGGACAATACAGATCAATTATGAAACATTTTGAAATATGTAGTAGACACAAATTATTCAGCCTCAGATTTTGACACTACTTATAAGATTCAGCCAAAGATGACAACCTATTTTATATTAGATAAACGTCAGTTATACATAATCACATTTTACTTTAATGATAAATTAACTAAATTTATTTCTTCGACTGATTACGGTGTAATGGATAAGTCAGCTTTGCAATTAGTATTTGTGTAAAACATAAAAAAATAAATCATGTGGATCCGGTAAGCAACAAATGTTAAGCTTCCGATAGATATTTATTCAGCCATAAGCAAACATGGAACCTACCAGATATGTGCATTGGTTCAAGTTGCCATGCCATATCAGGAAAGCGAGATGCAACTATTAAGAAAAATAAGAGTAGAACAGGTAGTAGTAAAAAAATATAGGTCATAGACATGATCCAAGAAGAAACCATTAGGATAAAAAGTATGAGATCATTTTAAATAAAGAGCGAATAGATTTGCGTCATATCACTCAACATCTACGACTAGCAGTTACAAAACGAAGAGTGGATAACTATAATAGATATGGGATTAATCCTGTTTCGCAGTTATACAGAATGTACTTTTGTTATGAAGTGATGAGAAAATCCCGGATAGAAAAATATTTACTAGAAAATGTACATAACGTTAGATATTCGAACTTACCGACTTCCTAAAGATCGTTTAGAGGAGCCATACATTAAAGATGTTCTATTATTATTTTCATTTTGTTTCGATTTTAGATTTTGTTCCAGCTTGAATAATAATAATAAGTTACAATAATGCAAAGTAAAAAAATATCTCTTGGAAAAAATTTATTTGTTCCTATAAACTTGGTTAGTTTAACGAGGTGACAAACCCAAAAGGTAGACATTCATGGCATTTCGCAACTAAATATATCAAAGAAATAGGTTATGGAATTAATTTTAAAACATCTTTAGAATCCAGCTTTGTAGAAAATATAAGGTCCTTAAATATGTTCGAAATTAATCTGTTTTGATCATTTTAATGTAGTAATTCTTAATTCAATTTCCAGGTCAGAATTATTGTGAGAACTTGTTGTTCCTAGTGTGTAATATATTCTTAATTTCACTTAAACAAATTTTGTAGGCGCATTTCGAATACTTTAAGTGGAACATTATTTTGTAAAACTGGTATTAATCGACAGCTAGATTGAAAATGAAACCTTAAGTAGTTTTATGTAAGGTGTAACAAGTTGCTATGGGCTATGAAGTGCTCGGTTTGCTGAATTTGAGTCAGTTTGAAAAGACTCTAAACATACAGAGCAACGTTTATACTGACTGTTGAAGTGAATCTCATAGTTTTCCTTTATTTGATTTGCAGGATGATGTGAACCACTGGTATAAGATCCGAATCGCTGTCTTGGAAATGATTAAAATATAGTAAACTAACCTATTCAGTGTCTCGTCTATTACCATTTTTATTATTTATTTAAATATCGTACGATTTCATTGGATATTTACCTGTATGAGCTAGTTTTATATCTGGGCACCTGAGTAAATGCAGTTCTATGGAAAGTTCAACTTTAACACACCTTTTTTTCACAAGTCTAATTAATAGTTTATCTTCTTTATTTTATTACCACAATTCTATTGCAAACGTTTATAATGATGACAACAAAAGTAAATTGTAATTTCTTACAACAATATATAAAATATGTACAAAAGTTAATGCATCAACAACGAAGATATACTTATGTGATAAAGGATGATTCCCATTGGAAATCGACACCGTACACAAGAATGTATTTACGGGATAAAAATAATTCAGTTAGTCAGTTGCAATGTCGAACCTGGTACGCATGTACATCAGTTCAAGTCGCCACACTCCACCAACAAAGAGAAATGAAATTGTCTGGTCGAATCTCAGATAACAACGACTCACTAATTAAAAATTAATTTCATAGTTTACATTACGGACTGACTTTATTTAGACAGCCATGAAAAACCAGGAAACACTGGATAGTTATTTTGTCAATGGCACTGGGGGATGGTTGTATAATATGACAAATAAATTGAAGTCAGATATTTGAACGATTGGATGCCAACTAAGTTACATAAAGCTTAAGCACCTGCTAAGAAACCTAAGAGTCTTAGGTTCAATCCCAACTGGGGTCGTAGATACTTATTATTGAGGAATGTTACACGGAGACGAAACAGCTATTTAGCGCTGCCTGGTTTCCTGTGATTGAATCTTCACAAATCCCTTTTAGCGAAAAATAATTACTCACCAATGATCCTGCTGTTTGAAAAAGGGTCGACTCAGATTCAGTTACTTCGGTGTTATGGTTGTTATTACTGGAATTCTAAAGAAAATGATAAATTGACAATCAAATTGAGTCTAATTTACTTTGTAGTAGCTGGTACTACCTGATTTTTCTAAATGTCTTTTAGGAGAAGAATAATGTTTTTCGAAATCTACTGAAGAACGTTTTTGACCAACAGAAGAAAAATGTACATTTGTGTTTTCAACTGATTCGTAGATCTGTTAGTACCAAAAATGAATTAAAATTATTTCTTGTAGTACGGTAAATTATGAAATATATATATATATATATTAACAGCTATGAATACAACCATATTGTTTACTGTAATAATATATTGATGACAAAGTATATTTGTGTTATTCTTTCTACATGAGTATTACTTCAGAATAATCGTAAAATGTTTACAGTAAACAAATAAGGATGGCGTTGTGAAGTTGTGAGAAATGAAGTTGAAATCCAAAGAATCTTTGAATGTAGATGAAACAGCAGATTCATGGGAGCAAGGAGAGAAAGAAACCATATTAATACATAGGACAAAGAATACGACGATAAATGACTTGTTTACGTTGAATTCCTCTTAAGTAAAAATCGAAAGATAGATATACGTAAACTAATTATAAGGTTCCAGATAATAGGTCCTTTTAACTGACAAACTTGAAGTAAATATAAGTCAATACGAAATAGAATTTCAGGAATATTTCACAACTGAGATGGATAGTTATCGACAGAAAACTGTGTTTCATCACAATTATATCGTTATTTTTTTCCAGATGGTCGTAAAGAGATCAATTTCTTGAGAAATCGCACGAATAAAATACACACTTCAGCTTATCAATTAAGCTAAACTGCTGTAGATCAATTAATGAAGCATGATAAATTAAAAATGAGACTTACTGATTACTAATTTTAAAAACAGCTGTATAATTTAAGCAACCAACTAATCCCACTTATTCAGATATATTCTAGATCTATTAGCACCGAATACATATTTAATATAAGTAATAAACTAACTATGTACTAAGACGATGATTTTATATTTAAGTAGTACATTGTCTTGACTCTAAGTCAGATGCTGCAAAAAAGCCAAACGTAGATGCAAGATACCACGCGATTGTAGAATCAACTACATGGAGTTCATTATATTCCTGGATTTACTATTTGGAAGCCCGAACGATTCAGTCATTATCCATCAGCTGATAATCACATACAAGATGCAACATAAAAGTTGATATAGCTCTGGATCAGGAAGAAGGAAGAGCAGCTGGTCCAGAGGGATACGTTCCAGAGGTATAGTCCTGTTTGGTGACGGCTGGTAAAATAAAGTCTTTTGGTAGCAATGAGCAACAATACCAGGATGTTTGGGATGCGGTTCTCCTCCTCTAAATGCAAGTTGTTGCTTCAGGACTAGCCTGCATCAACATCTGAACCAAGGTTACGGAGTGAGGTAGTTGAACGCGTTGACAACCTCACTTATCTTGGAAGTCTGATCAGCCCTAATGGGTTGGTGTCTGACGCAATCTGAGCACGGATTCAGAAAGCTCGTTTGGCTTTTGCCAACTTACGTTACCTATGGCGAAGGCGAGATATCCGTCTATCAATAAAAGGACGAGTATACTGCGCGGCAGTTCGTTCTGTTTTACTTTACGGCAGCGAAACATGGCCATTAAGAGTAGAAGACACTCGTAAGCTACTAGTATTTGACCACAGATGCCTTAGAATTATTGCTGGCGTCTGCTGGGATCACCGGGTAAGTAATAATGAGGTTAAACGCAGGGTATTAGGGAACGATAGTAAGTCAGTTGATGAGGTTGTGAATCTTTATCGACTGAGATGGTCGGGCCACGTGTTACGTATCCCCGAACACCGATTACTACGATGTGCGATGCTAACCGGTGTTCGGAATTGTTGGAAGAAAGTTAGGGGCGGCCAAACCAAAACGTGGCATCAGTGTTTGAAGTCACTAACTTGTAGTCTGAGCCATGTTGGTAGATGCAGACTACTTGGTTGGGGTCCGCGCGACTATCGTAACCAATGGTTGGAGACTCTTGGTGACATAGCTCAAAACCGATCACAACGGCGTAGATGTACTCTCTGACTTCCTTTAAACTGTGAGACTACACTTGCTTTATATCTTTCTTTATATCAACTGATTCTTTCTTCCTGGACTATATCCTTATACACAATCTTATATATATTACTACAATTGATGTAACTGCTTTTAAGAATTCGGTGTTCATCTTGTTGTGCAAATGAGGTGGTAACTTGGACCGGTGTATATATGTGCCTTGTCCTACGTTGTAGCTGACTGAACTTGATTTTTAGTCGTTGAATAACAATCCTTTGCAAAGACAAAGGTCGTTAAAGAACTCTACAAGCTCAAATATCACAAATCACCATGCCAACCAACTCGCACCCTGTTGGAGGATTGACGAAAACTATGGTGAGAGGACTAACCAGACAGTTTGGGAAAATCTGAGATACGGAGAGCTTTCCATTATATTGAAGTGAAGCGATCGTTTTTCCGATATGTAAAATAAACCTATGCACTTTATGCAACAATCATCACGGTACAAGCCTGTTCTATATTGTTTTGGGGCCTTTGGCATCCATTATATTAAGAAGACTGAAAAGTTATTCCAACTATTCCAACAGAAACAGGACAATTTCCTCTCAGATATTAGGAAAACTGACTATATCTTAACACTGAGACACCTCTGCACTTACTGTAGGCTAATAACATTTTTTCGATATCAAAGCTAACGAGTTTGACAGAACGCTCTGTGATCGTCTATTGAAGAAGAATATGCCTGAAAATCTTATTAACATCTTTAAGAATATAAATGAACACAATTTTTTCTCTTATTCTAATCTAACAGTAAGGTTAAACGGGGTTGCTCAATCTCATCACTTTTCTTTAATTTTCCCACTAATAATATTCTGAAAACAGCTCTTAAAGAAGTACGTGGTGATGATGATGTGAATTCACTGAATAGAGAAAGACACTTCGATCTCTAATATACAAATGACGTTGTTTTACTGTGCGGTGACACACAAGTTATCCAATTACTGTTCGTAAGTAAGTGACGTGCGTTGCGTGTTGACATCTCAAAGTACTTCTGTAAGCCTGCTCCTGCACGCATCTTTTGTGATTAACTGTTGGGATCAGTAGAAAACCTTGTGTCCGGGTGGTTATATGAGTACTGTTAGTTACGTAATAGATGAGATCAATCTATTAGGAGCTAGAGCACATATGCCCATCTACGTCATTTTTGGTGTCATCTTGATACTAATCCGACTGTAAAGGTACGGTATAAATAAACAGATCACAAGGGGTGTGCAACGGGATTAGAGAGTGGTTGAATGTTGCAAAACTCTTCATATGGGCAATTATACTTGTACCAGTAGTCTATTGCTCATATTTTAGATGAGAAATGAATTTGTTACCTGGTTAGAAAAACCTTCTCCCTCGAACAGTTCAGTTAACACGCTACAAACTAATAACAGTTAATTTTGAAAAATGAGTAACATACATTTAGTAACATCAAAGTCACTAGGTAATGATTGATTTGGGAAGGGACAGGATTGTTTGACAGTCTATAGTGAACGGTGAGAACAAGAAAAACTTACAACTCCTTCAAGTGCATTTAAGGCCATGTCGACTGTCATCGCGCTACGCCAGTGGTTGCTCTCTGAAAACGCAAATATAAAAAGAACATGACAAACCATTTTTACAGCCTTCAGCAAGCCTGAGTGCTCCCTCAGCGTAATTATTAATCCCTACAAATCAGAAAGCACCATTCATTACATACCATTCTTCATGTTATCAACCAATTCAGCATATTCACTAAGAAGCAAGTCAACATCAAAAGCATTACGTCTAAGAATGTAAAATCCAATCATTAAAAAACCTTTCAGGAAGTTGTGAGAAAAGTATTCTCCGTATATATTCAGCTCTATTTTCTTTATTTACTTCAGACATTATTGGAGTAGGACACTGGAAGAATTCAACTGATGACTGTTAATGACACAAAAATTCGTCCAAGCATCTGAAAGCAAACAAAAGAATAGTAAAATGGGTTTAGTCAACAGCGATTAGGGGATATCGTTCATTATCCCAAATAACACTCGTGATGGTATAAGATTACGCGACTCGCAGCCACTCATCCACAGTATTTAACAACCAACCTCAAGAAACTAATAACAAGTAAAACATTGAAACGTCTTCATTGTATCACTACGGTAAATTAGTATAGCCATCATATTTGCTGAGATGTCCCAATAGAAATAATGAAAACTTATGAGATGGTGGAGAAGATTTGTAGCTCAGGTGGATGATTTTGATGGAGCTTTGTTCTCTAAGCAAGATGGTTTGGTCGTGGAGTTTTCATCGTTCTTCTGAACGAAAATAGCTGAGCAAAGTGGAAGAAAAACGGTACACCTAATGATAACGGATGCACACTACAGGATCTCCAAATACCAACACGTCATAGAGGATCAAAAGATGAAGCTACAAAGGACACTCACGTCAGAACATTAGGAAATCTTGACAACAGCCATCGTGCAAACGACACAGAGAGCAAAGGAGAAACACCTTAAAGAAAAAACTAATCAAGATCTTAAAACCACCAATGGAAGAAAACACAAACAACTGCGTGATCAATCTATCAAAACAACCACTAACAAATACCGAAGAACACCGACTCCGAAAGGGATTAAACTACAATACAAGCGACGCCTCAAAACTGGAATTCTTCGCAGCACTAGAGTCATCACTCAAAACTTCCGGAATCAGTGAAGAAACACAACAAGAAATAAGGCAAACTATAGTACCGCTAACTCAACAGGTGGAGAAAAACAACCAACTGACCCCACAAGAACTAAAAGCTTTGAAGGAACTCAGAACTAGAAAGGATATTGTCATAGTTCCAGCAGACAAAGGACACACCACAGTAGTTATGGACAAAGAATACGTCAAAAAGGCCGAGGAATTACTTGAAGATAAGAACACATCTAAACTGATGAATATAAATCCCGTCAAAAAATTAGACAACCGAATCTCAAAGACTTTAAACAAGCTAGTCAAATCAGGAGAAATAACAAAACAAGACCAATGGAGGATGAAATCCAATGGACCAGTACAAAACTGGTGATGTCGTTCAGAAGAACGATGAATGCTCCACGATCAAACCATCCAGCTCAGATAACAAAACTCTATCAAAATATAAACTTATTCATACGTTTCATATCTTCGATTCCTAAGTGTCAAAATCGGTGATTACAAAGTAGCACAAGCCTATCATGTGACATACTTATTAATAACTAGGCAATTAGATTGCTGGCAATCTAAAGTCTGATCATTTTCGAAATAGCATTTCGAGTTTGGGTTTAGGTAAACAGAATTAAAAGATTTATTTTATTTCCCAAGTAACTAACATGTAAGTAATTCAGACCTACTTTGTTTTAGGAGCAGTTGGATCCCCAACGTTGTATATGTTTCTCAGGATTTATATATTTTTTTCTATATGGTTTGTAGATTTTATAAGACAATCAACTTTATAAACCAATCTGTTTTGCAAAAATCTAATCCGAAAGTGTGATACCGAGAATTCTTTCCATTTTATGGATATGAATGGGATTAAAAAGACTATATTCATCTCCATTCTCTTAGGTTTCATGGGTTTCAACTATTTGACAATATCGAAAAGTCTAAGATCGGTGAGCTCATTGATTCCAATTTCTCTCTCAACTGTTATGTCAGTACTATTACGGCTACAAAATGCTCAACTGGACCGACTTGGTATTGAAAACCCCAAATCCGACGATGCAAAGTTAGATTTTTAAAAATTGCAATCAGTAATATTTAACATATTTGCCGTATTATACAACTATTTTGCATTTATGGTTTGAAGAACTTTCGGGAGGTTTAAAGCCAAAATCAGAAACATCAGTTTTGGGGACTGAAACCATTGCGACAACCCACCGAAGCCTGATTGCCAGGGAAATTTGTAGCCGCAAAAATCCTACCTCATAAGTTTTTTTCTAATTTAAAATCTACACAATTCTAATGTATCGTTTACATTAAGTATACTTTATATGGACGATGTTATAGTGATAATGACTACCCTCAAAGGTTTTTCTAAGACGGCTACCTCAGAATTTATCCAAAACAGACAATTTCCCACAAAATAAGGAGATTAATCTCTATGGATTCATATTTATCGGCCATTGATCACTACGGTTAATTGTTCTGAATGCATCAAAAACTGACATAATTTAAAAAACAGGACGCGAAAAAGTAGTTCCTATTGTTGAAAGACATGAAGACTACAAAGAACCCATACACTAGCTAACCTGCGCAGCAACCTCAAGGTCACACTGAGCGATTCCAAATAACGAGGCGTTTGACAAGTCTTTTAAATTTCGTTAAACAAAAGGAAGAAGAGCAAAAACGACTCGAGGTTCAAGTTAACCTTCCAAATTTTTAAAGGTATTATCATTTCGGAATTCCAACCAAAAAATCTTCGTTTTAAATCAATTGCCTAACTGGACAGTTATTAATGTCTTTAGTTGTAAGGAAAGGTTTATCGAGCTATATTATTCTTTGTAATTTGTAACACTGTGAACGTCCAATCGTGCTTTGAATGTTTCTACACCACCATAATTAAGGAGGTGAATGAGATGCAAATGGTTTCACAGTTCATTTTTGCATTAACTCCGATATGGGTAATTAGATTACTAACATTACCACAACTCATAAACAATTAAAAAAGAAAGTTAGTGTCCACTCGTCAGCATAGCTGAAAGCAAAATATGCCCATGTAGTACATGCTTGCTGTTATTAAAAATCGACCATCTCTTGATGATTTTTTCTTCCAGATTGAACGTTATTTATCTCTACAAATTATTTCGTATAATATTTTATTACTTTGGCTGAGTTTCGTGGCCAGAATGGAGATATTATTGTTAGAAATTTGTGTTTAAGGTTGGATTGCTCGTTCATTTTTTTCGCCACGTATTCGGCCTGAATTACTTTGGATTTATACCGAGTCAGTCTGTAATGCAGTAGGAATTCAAGGATTAACTCGTCAATACTTGTTATTTGATTCTAGTTCTTCTAGGGTTGTGTCGTATCATACACTGAGAGCTTCAAATCCGCATCATGTTACTACGAACGACTCACTACGTTAGTAGTTTAGTTGATTCCATGTTTATGATGCCAATCTGTTAGCTTAATTGCTTCAACCTACAGTTTACAAACAGCTACCAATATCCACGTTCATCGCCACTATAATTAAGGACTTGGATTATATGTAAAAGTTGTTACCACTCATTCTTCCATAAAAATCTGATTATGATCTATTTCTGACTTGATAAACAGTGAATTTCACTAGCCTGAATTAGTAATGTTATAAACAGCCACATTAAGCTTACTAAACATTCACAGAATTTGTCAATAAATACGTTAAACTACAAATAAGCTACAATAAATGTCATGTAACAAGCAAAAACATTACGAAAACTAACGTGAGATGGAAAGAAACTTATTTTACCTGTAAATAGCGTCATCCGAAAATCCTTGATGATATGTTACATGTGCGCGAAAACCCATGGCGTAACAGCCTGCCGTGCCTTTCAACAGAAGGTTGTGATATTAAATGCTCTGGTAGAGAATTCCAGTAATTCTCTGCTGAGTGCGAGAAACGGAACTCCAGATGTAAATGATTGGATCTCAGTTTTTGGACTTTCCTAGAATGAAATGACTTACGAATAGGCCGTAAGAACATGAAGCTCTGCAGTTACTCATAGTTTCGAGTTCGCCACTTATTATAACTCCTAGATCTTTGCAGTCCATTAACTAAGGTAACAAAACTTCATATACTATGTAGTGATATGAATCGTCCCAGTTATTAAATTGCATTACTCTACTCTTGTTAGAGTTAACTTTTAATGACCACCTGCTCATCCATGCAGTCAATCAAATAGGGTCATCCTGTGATGCCATTTTATCTGACATACTTTCTATGAGTCTTCCAGTCTTTATATCATCGGCGAAGTGTAGAACGGATGACATTGCTACAGTTGGTAATTCACTTACATAAATAAAAAAATAAAGGTGACCAACGATTTTATCCTGTGGAACTCCACCTTTTTCAGGCTTTCATGCCAAGAGATCTCCATTCGCTCTTATATGCTGTCTCTTATCATTGAGATAGCCACTTATCTAGTTTATGATTAGAGACATTGTCAAAGGCTTTACTTAAACCTGTGAAGATTACATCTATAGAAATATTTCTATCTTTCGCCGAAGCCTAGTTGTTTATTGCAGCTAGCAGATTCGTCGTGCATGATACGACTTTCATAAAACCATATTGCTCCATGAATAGGATGTTCTGCCCCCCACATAATTTAAAAATAACCACTTGAATAGTCGTTCCAATTAGATTGACAACTACACGGGTTAGACTAACAGGTCGGTAGTTACTAAATCAGTCTCTGCTTCCCGTCTTGTACACCGGACTAATTATTGTGTCTTTCCAGTCTCTTGGCGATCTAGTCAGCCGCAAAGCATACCAAACAGTTTGGCCAGAGGTTTAGCAAATACATTCAACATGGCTTTCATATTACTAAGACGGATATCATCAGGACCACTGAAATTATCTGGTTTGAAATATGGAGGTAGTTATAAGACGGTTCCCTTCTCAATAAACCCAGGATTTATCGGCAATTCGCCATGATCACGACTAATTATTGCTCGTTCACCACCGCCCTAGCAAACTGTGATAATTAGGAGTATTTGAATTGTGGTACAAACTAGGGATCCAAGAAACATTGCAATTTAATGAAAAAGTATTAGATATATACGAACGAATGCATTGTCTTTGGAGTTCAAAATCAAACATTCCACAAATACAAAGGAATCATTAGCTCATACTAATACCACACAAACTCTTTACTAAAATATTTTGGTACAGCTTCGGCATTTGTGACATCATATCTTGCCAACATAATCAGATCTTCCTGCGCCAAATGTGATGGGATTCTTTACCTCCTCTGAGTTTACCCCTCTACATATGAGAATGACTTTTTCGGATTATTTTCACAATCCCTAACCAATTATTTTTCATTTTTTTCTTGCTGATCAATGCTTTACAAGCATTCCCATTTTGTAATAAGTTAATCTCTACTGTTCTGAACATGTAGATGTGAACGTATTCCAGTGCTTTTTCCTACGACAAAGTTTCTTGACGTGTTTAGTTATTCATGGTGGACTTTTTTAAACCTATATGGTACTAAGAGCGATAAAAAACGGGGCGTTATTAGATTAAGTCCAACTTTAAGTAGAGATCACGTGCCTTAAAATGATGAGTAATTGTTTACTGACCAGCATGTTGTTGCAGCTCACTCCTGAATGGTTGATAGGTTTCTCTCCACGTATTCGGGGTGAGGTTTAACCTGATCCTATATTCTGTCACACTTTGTTAACGTGGTTGACAAAACAACATGATCGCTATTTGCTAACGGTGGGAGAACATTTAGATAGACAATACAGTCGATCACATGAGTGATTACCCATTCCAACAAAGATCTTTAGTTTGAAACAAAACTATTGGGTTCGAATACATGCTGTACTAAAGCACAATCCATTACCTTTATCAGGAACCTACCATGGAAGGATTTTACAGATCCTACGGTGCCCATGTCAGTCTCACTAATGCCAGGTGCATTAAATATTCTATTATCAAGGCATCCGTTATTTTTAATCCATAGCTGTATGTGTTCTGAAACAAAGTCATCAGCTAAGCAGATCGGGTTACGATAGATGACGCCAAGTACAGGTGTGCAGTATTCAAAAGTGAGTTCAAAGTTAATGTTTTCATAAGTTCTACTATCATTTGGTTCACAAACAAAGGAACGGATGCTTATATTATTAGCCATGAATGTTGAGACTACACCATACTTTATGCATCTTTTCCTAACACTTCTTAGGTAGTTGTATCCGGATAACTCTGGAGTAACGTCGAAGACATGGACTAACCAATTTCCAGTCATAGTCGGGATGACTAGCTTTAAATCATACATCTAGTTCATATAATTTATTTCTTAGAATATGAAAATTTGCAGATAAAACTGTTAAATAGAACGACCTATCCATGCAGGCCTTGGAAACAATCGCTTCCACTACTTGACTACTCAGAAACCCATTAAGCGGAGATTTTCTTCACCATTTTTTTGACAGGTTTCCAGTTTAGCTAGTGTCGTCTTCTTTTTATTCTATCTTCTAAAGGAATATGAGGTCTTATTCAAATGTTGATATTATCGTGACTCCATTGTTTCTCCAACACCAGGATTACTTTAAGGAGTCTGTGTGGTCGGATTTCAATAATTCCGTCGGTCCTCTTACCTACTCTTACTAACTTCACGACCTAAACTCCTGTAGGGTTATCTGGCAATATGCTGAGAAAAAATTCCCCAACCTTTTTTCATATCGTCAGAATGTCTAAGTTTTGGATAAGAGTCATTTGATTCTAGCAAATTACTTGCAGTAATTTTCGATGAGATTAATCTTTCGTCATACCGAGCTTATTAGAACTTGTTTACCGTTGATATATTGGAGGCTCATCATCGTCTTTTATTTTTGTACTTCAGACTCTTATCTACGAACAACCATTATTGCACTATCGCTTAAAATATAATCGTTGATTGTCTGTAGGTTTATTTATTACTCAACGGCCATTAAAATAAAGAAAATAATGAATGGAAAGAAAATTTTCATTAAAAGGACTGAAACAGGCCAAAATCAACATGAATTATACTACATAATTTGACGGCTAAGTGATCGTTCTGCCCGATGTAGTTATTATTTTAGCTTCGGGTGTATCATGTGACAGGAAGTTTGTAGACTGTAGTTCTGTAGTACTTTCTGCACTGATACAGGCATGAAACTATTTGTATTTATTAACTGTAGAACAATCCTAACAACATTTGTTTTTTCCATCAGTGATAACAGTTCCCAACTTTTTGGCTTTAATAATAGTTAAATTTTCACTTTTCCTGCTGAATACTTGTTGCTGATGACATTTTATCAGTTGTCTAAGCAATTTTAAGAACCGGATCAATCCACTTGTCACTTGTGGCTTATACATTACCTCACTTCAATCTGTCAGATAAGAAAGATCTTCCTGATGAGATTTCGTTTGTTCCTTAACTGTACTAATTAAGTGGTATAGCCTAGTCACTAGGTCAGAGTGTAACAGGCTTTTGAATCCTTAAGTTGTGTGATGTTAACCAATTATCACATTGTCAATATAGTAGCGCAATAATAGCTCAACTAAAGAAGATGGAAAGTATTAATTGAAGGACATAAGTATTCTCACGATATTGGCTCTAGTCAATATCTACAAAGAGATATCTTACTTCAAAAACGTATATAACTATGTCGTTTTACCATTAATTTAACAATGTCTTGTGTCGATTGATAGAATATATGGTGTACAAGCAATAGTTTAAATACGTCTTTCTAGGCCCGTATGACAATATTACTATAAAATAAACTTACGAAAAAGGATAATATACTAACAAATTCTTTGTATGTTATGAATCAATGAAAAGCAGTTTCGTGTATATTGAAAGATGGTATGAGAATAAGGTACATAATGACTTATTTTTATATTCTTATATTTAGGATTTTTACAAATGAATACTTGAAGCATTACAAAGTTCGGAAATTCGTGAAAAGTATGCTTAGTAAACAAAATAACAAGGATTAAGTTTAGGAGATAAATGAAAAACATTTACTATCTCTAGTTCAAAATAAAAAGTGACCTTCTTTGGTGCATATATATATGTGTATTGTGCTAAACGTATAATTTCTTCAGATAGGATGAAAACATTTATTTGAAACAAGGGAACTGCTTTCTAAGCGTTTTAGGAATTGCAGGACAATATCAATACACATCGGGTAGTTGTGAATGTTGAGAAAGTTTATACACTGAGTCAAAAGTGACCAATCAAATGAATCTAGTTTTCGATTGGCCTAACAAATAAGATCTGTATTTCAAATAATAAAAGTACTATTCACGTTAGTAACTTTTTATAATTATTCACAAAGATATGTCTATAAATAATTATACAAGTGGATGGTCCTCATTTTCAATATTACCACATGTTGTTCACCCAATACTTCACATGAGTTCAGTTAGGAAGCATAATAAACGTTGGAATAAACAATCAGAGGACAAGATTTATGAAGATGACGGTGATGATGGTAATGAAGAACATATAACAGACATTTTATTAACATTTGTGCTGGCTGTTGATTCTGAAACGCTGTTAAATAGAGAATCTACTATCACACGACCAAAGTCAGTTAACTCAAGCTCATCTAGTTTATCTAACGGACATAACAATTTTATGTATTTTCATCTAGAATACTCAATAATGAATAAAGAAGATTTTTTATTTTCTACAGATGTGGTAGTATTTTCAAAATCCATTGCAAAAATTTACCCAACCAACTGTTCATCAAAACTAATAAATCCTTGTGAATTTAATGAAACTTTATGGATTGTATGGACCGAACAAATACCAATAGTGATTACGGATGATATAATTATTGATTTTTGGAACTTAACACAAACTGGTGGCATACATATTAAATGTTGGGATCAACGAGAAAAGTGTTCAATTCAGACAAGATTTGATAGACCAAGATCTGTCAATATTAACAGTAACAAACAGTCTGAAGATAATTTAAAGGATGATAACAAGTTAAGTGAAGTTCAATCTATAATAACCACGTTAAATTCTTATCGTAAAAATTCAACGAATATACAAATGAATAGTTCAATTAATGAGAGTGTTTCTAAAGGATGTAAAACAACATTACAATCAAAAACAAAAAAGCACATAAAATGTAAGTTTAACTATTTCTGATGTTACAGATGAAAGAATTTTCAGCGAAAAATATCTTTGAAAAATGTCATTATTGATTAAATAGTAGGTTAACAATATAATTTACATAATTCCTAGGGGAATGTGTTGCTAGGAATTGGAAAGATCTTTAATAAATAGTAGTATTCGTGTTTCGTTATTTTGATCAATTTAATTGGATAGATTATAATTGACAGAATGTCCGTCAACAAACTTTGTACTATATCGTTCAGCTGTGAATTTTACTTGAAAAATCTCGATAATTGACTGTATTTTTTACTGTTCAACTACATACCTGTTTACGATCGCTCCTATGAAATATAATCGATTGTTTTCATACAAACAGTGATCACTAAAATAAAAAAAAACATTACTTAATCTTCATTTCATGAGTAAATTTGATAATAAAATTGATCATAATTGACTAGTAAGCCTGAAAATGTATCATCACTATGCACTAACTTGTAATACCTTGTAATGGGCATTACTTACAAACTTAGCAAACGTGACTAGGTGATCAATCATATTTCAAGTTTTCCTACTGGTATATTGTGACAATTAGAAGTGTTTGAATTAATATACAAACAAAGAATTCCTGAAATAGTGCAATTTACAGTAAATAGAACTAGGCATACACAAATAAACGTATTGTATTTGGGATTTGAAATCAGACAATCATCAAGTACAAAAGAATCATTAGTTCGGACAAACATCACACAAATTCAGTTTAAATTTCATTTAAACTGTTTCATATTTGAAAGATAAACATCAGGTAAGTATCAGACAGTGTCGCTATATTGAACACAATCAAATTAAAATTGTGTTTCTAAGTGGTGTTAATAAGGTTTAACCTAATAATTTATTATCATAACCTTAGGTTTTTCGGGGAAATATTAACGTATTTAATAGTCATCTCACTTCTTTTACAATGAATGCTTGTTAACTTCTTCCCAATATTAATTCACTTCCCTGAGTGATATTTCTTGATTTAGTTTATTAGTTTTATTTATCTAGTACTATCTACTTAGACTGACTAGTTAATTGTAAACTAATAACTTCATATAGTTCAGTCATTTTTGTCACGTAACAAACTCGAACTTTTGAGAAGTTAGAATCATTATATGTGGATTCACCGACAAGATGTAGTTAGCGATATAGATCATCTACAGATAGTATGCAAATTATCATAATTCTTAAATAAGTTAAAACTGTTAAAGAAACTGGTATTTCCATAATTATTCCTAGAAATGTATTTGCATAATTTCCATGAATTAATTATGCAAATTAGATCCATGACATAAAGCAATTTAATGGTTCAATAATACAAAATAAAAATAATCTATAAGTTCATAGTTATATAATACACCCTTGTGGGCCAGGGTAATTTTACATTGGTTTTCAGGAGAACTATACAACATATAAGCTTTAACGCTACAATCTGAATAGTACCAAGCACCCTGGTGGACCAAAAAGTAATCTAGCATAGATTAAATTCTTAACTAAAAGTAGTTTTAAAATATATTCAGTGAACAGAATGAAGAAGTTTGATCCCAGTCATTTTTGTCCTACTAATCATGTTCGTGAGTTTAAAAAAACACTAATGTCATCTTGTCCCTTCATTAAAAGTCACGTTGATAATTTTCCTTCAGTTTTCATGTTGTGTGATTAATATTCAATTTCTAAATACATCTATAGTGTTTATGTTAAATTTCACTTCGTTATCATATGAATTGAGGATGTGGGTTGAGTTTTTTTCTGTCGAATTACTTCCATTTGTTTGGTCTGTCGCAGATCATTTGATTTTATTGAAATATCGATCCCAAATAAATATGTATATTTAATTAGATGTAACCCTTGTGTAATGAATATGATACCAACAGTTAAATAAGAAATCCAATATGATATATGTTATTGTTCACATGTATATTTCATGCATAAACCAAAAAAAGATGCAAGAAGATCGTATGAAATTTGAGTTTAAACAAGCCGTTTTTGAACCATTGTATGTTTATATTGTCACAAAGTGGTATATAATTGTTAAATGGTCGAAGATGTAGATATATAAGAGGGAATCAGGACAGCTAAAAGAATATGTACAATATAGTCAATAGATAAAACAATGGCAACAACATGGAAATAAAAGATTAGATGCAAGACTAAAAAATCATTAAGCCAATTCAATTGACTCTATCGAAATAAAAATAAATTAACATGAGCTTTCGCTAAGCTATAAGCCTATCACTTTCCTAATTTGATTATTTGCATATTGACATTGTAATTACACTTATTACAACAAAGTAACGTATATAGGGAAACAAGAGTTCTATATATGTATGACCGAAAACATGATTGTTGTCGATAGGACACTATATACTTAATATCAGTGAAAACAATCCATATAATATTGAAGAGAAGAATAAATAAAATCATATTGATGAAATAGAGTTTACGTAGCTTCATATTCTATGTTTTTTAAAATATGTAAAAAGACAGGAATATAATGTTTAAGACGAATTTTCAATTTATGTTTTAGGCGGCATAAATTCCACTCTAGATAATCTCACTTTATATATACTTCTAGTTTTCACAGATGTCTGTAACTAACGTGATAATTAGCAAGCATCATTCACCACTGTTTGATCATATATGTTCACTGACGTAAGGTAGTAATAATAATAAATAATGTATACTTAATCCTTTTCAATACTTATCATATATCAGTTATGTAATTACTTGTATCTCAGAATTAATAACAATAAAAATTTCTATGGTAATCTTTCCAGTTACTAACATGAAATCAATTCTACGTAACTATCATATGTATTGTGGGAGGGGGGAGGGCGTCTTTTCTACCGATTAAGCTTGCATAATGAAATGCTCAGTAAATCTTAACAATTGACCTAAAAAGGGGATATCTCTATTAAGCATGTGGGATAAAACGTATTACAGTTAGGCTCTTCATAATTTTCTTATTGTTAACTAGAATACTATGGTATTTCTATTTTAAAAACAACTGGATAAAAATCCTAAAACATCCCTTACAAAGTGAATTATATCGAGAATTCATTGAATTAAAATGGCTCACATTTTCGTCCATTTCAAAACATCACACAATTAGTGAGTAGTTGTATTCTATACTAAAAAAATATTATCAATTTACTTGACAAGAATGTTTTAATAGTTTAAATCAAGCTGGTTTAATTTGAACATTTTAAAAATATACTTTTATTTCACAGACGTAAATACATCTAATCAATCTTGCAGTAGTACAATGAAAGTATTATCTGCTGGTCATAGTTCAAGGAAAACTGACAGAATCCAAAATCCTGTTGAAAGTTGGGGAACATGTTGTTTAGTATTACAAACAGGACATTTATTTCGTATAAATCCACCAGAATGGATTGTAGCGTGTAAACCATTGACACATACTAATAATGTATCATTGAATAAACCACCATTATCTTCAGTGACTTTAGAATTAGAGAGTAATTTTAAAGATATATTAATTGGTATGAAACTTTCTAATTCATTGATGTCTGATCGTCAGAGGCAGAAATTTCAGCCAATCATATTGACAATCGACAGATTACGTAATCTTCCTGTTGCTCCATATAGAAGCTATGAAGAAATGAGAAATAAATGTGAACCAATACGATTAGTAACTACATTCTCTGATGTATGGAACCATCAGTCAGGAGAATATGTTCAAGACAAAGAAATATATATGGATGAAGTACAGGTAAATTTACTAAATTATGGGGATAACATTGTGCATGTACCAAAATATCAATTTATGACAACATTACATCTCAAAATAATGATTTTCACATAGTATCCATATCTAAAATGATAACTTGAAAATTTTAAAATTTGACAACATTTTCAAACTCAAGCAGATATAACTGGAAATGTCATTTGGTTTACGATATTTAATATAAGTTCGGCTTAAGGTTAGTCTCTGTTCGAATATTTTAATGGTAATATCGTAGACTGAGATAATGAATGACGTATGTTTTATTCTAGCGGTGGACCTTAGTCTAGTAAAGATTGTGAATAAAGTTTACTAAATGTTTCACTCAGTATGAAAGCCTAATTCAAGATCTTTTTATGCTTACTTTCAATCAACTGAAAAAATTGGCGTCATTGATTGAATAGCTAACATGAAAATAAGTAGAATCATATTTTAAAAACTAGAGAAATTGTTAAGCTATGTATTTCAATTAAAACTATTCGATTTAGTATATAGTTAATGGTGAAATTAGTTCACTAACTAAGACAGGTTGTTATAAAATTAGCAGATCATTTAATAACTGGTTACCTAATGAGAATAAAAAGACAAGTGCAATTTATAAAGGAGGGAATAATCATTTTCTAAACTGGATGGTCAAACCTCAAAGCTTCCATTGTCATCCTAGACAACATCATTAACATCTAATTCTAATGGAAGTGAGCATTTGGATTATTCCATAGGTAATTAGCCAGTCTGTTCTGATTATCCTTCTTCTCACCAGTTACCAACGTAGATTTTATTTTTGATTGAGATCATGAACCGATTGATGTTAGACCACCTTTGCAAACCTGGAAGCACTGGAAGGCTGTCTCGTCTTATTGCGGGACTCCTCAGAAGTGCAAATCCACGATCCCACCCGCGGGATTCGTCTTCATGTGACCTTGTGTGTCCGTGGTCTGTTATGTTCAGTTGTCCCACATCTATATATGACTATAAGTGACTGATTAACAAAATCCAACTTGATAAACTAGATTTATACAGACGTATCTAATAATAAATTGATCCTATTAATTTTCTTAATCTGAAATTTTGATATTTTCTTAGAGATATCTATGTCTATAATTGTCTACTTGTAAAAAACTTAGTAAAGTTATTGTATTGGCTTATAAGTGATATGAATTTCAAAAGGTTACGAAATTCTTGTAGTAATGTATCATAGGATTATTTGACTTTTATTTTCAGGAGTGACTTTATAATTTGCTAAATGCTTTTTGATGAAATTACATGGGTAAGAATTTTTATGGAAGGTGAATATGAAAAAGATTTTCTCAATTATTCACCCGTTGTAGTGAGCTTTGATTATTCCAAAAATAATATCTATACATAACGTTTTCTGTGAGCTATTAAGTTGTTGCTAACATTGATTTTAGATGGTGGTTGGAGGTAGTTAATTGTGATAACATTGATTTGTATAACTTGGTTTTCTTATATTCTTATTTCACAGATTGAAATCGTGAGTCAGTTGAAGCTAGACCACCATTGAAAACCTGAAAGCACTGGACGGCCGTTCCATCCTAGTATGGGACTCCTCAGCAGTGCGCATCCACGATCCCGCGCCACGCGGGGCTCGAACCCGGGACCTACTGGCTTCGCGCGCAAGCACTTTACCACTAGACCACTGAACCGGCATCCAACGGTGTTAATGTCTAACTTCAACCAATCCACGAAGTTGCGCCACCGTACACCATTGTCTTCAGTGAGTTCCTATCTCACAACAGACCTGGTTGAACTCCACTGGTAACGGCTTCTCACTAGAACTTCGGGAGTTTTTCCTGAAGCCAGTGCTTCCAGGTTTCCAATGGTGATCTAACTTCAACTGACTCATGATTTCAATCTGTGAAATTTCTAAAAAATCTCCACAAAACCCATTCTGATTATATTCTTGTGTCTTTAATAATTGTCCACTTGTCTAGCTAAGATAAAAAATATCCAAGAATAAAACACATTCATTGAGAAATAATTGATAGTAGAATATAAATGTATGTTACTTATGAAAATAAAATAAAAATACAAATTTTTTTAATGAAATTCATTAACTTTATGTTTAAACATTCTATATTCAATTTCATTGCATGATTACTAATAGAAACGGTTTAACCTTCATCCAGATTATTGATCTGAAATCATTAAGGTTAACTAATCAGTACAATTAAATTAATTAAAATATATTGTACTTTATTTTGTAATGATTTATACTTCATTCATTGTGTATATATTTTAATCAATAATTATTATTATTTTATAATTAATTTTAATCAATTTCAATTTAACATTGTTGATATTCAGCTATGAATCCTTGAATAAGATGTAACATACATTCTAGATTCTATTGACTAATTCTATACAAAATATTATCATTACCATTAATGTAGATTAGTACAGAATAATATGAATTCATTTTATTTTGTTAGGTTCTTATCAACTGTTTACAACCTAAACTCAGAGTTATTACAGTTATTGACATACTCATGTATAAGAAAGTGATTAAAGATGAATATATGTATCATGATGTAGTGAAGATTCTGTTAGAGTTAATGAGGTCATAAAAAGTTTTGTTTTGAATAAATAAATAGTTTAGGAGGGAAAGTTACAGAACATTGAAATAATGATTAGAGCTCATGGAGTTAACAAATATTAGATGATTGTGTAATTAAGTAACTGAAAATACGTGGTAATAAAGAAAGATATGAATTGAAATCAGCTAATTATGAATGATGTAAACTTTAGAAAGAGATTGGGTTAATGAATGACGTTATAAATAAATAAATAAATAAATGAAAAAAGGGGGGTTAATGTTACCAGGGTAAAGAAAGATTTATTACTGTCACTTTTTGTATACACAGATCTGGTTTTAGACGTTTGATTTCTGTCGCTTCAGCAAATTTCAAAAGATTGGAGTTTCATTGTTTGTTAATCACCTTGAAAGACTTCAGTACATAGGCTTCCTGTCCTGTGTCAAGGAGATGTCTTGCGATGGCATTGCTGAATGCTTTTAATCCATTTGATCTTAAAATTTTCGGAATATGTTCTTTGAATCGGACGTAGGCTTTTCTTTCTGCTCCATCAAAGCGGTTACATTGGTAGGACATAAAGGAGAGCCTATGTCCGATTCAAAGAACATATTCCGAAAAGCTTAAGGTCAAATGGATGAAAAGCTTTCAGCAGTGCGATCCTTAATCACCCTCTTATGTATAAGTATGTCAATATCTGTAATAACTCTGATTTTCAAATATTTTAGGTTGTAAGAAGCTGATGAGAACCTAACAAAATAAAACGAATTCATATTATTCTGCATCAATCTTTGTTCTTGCTCTCTATACGATAACAAAGGGAACTATGTGTACGAAATTACCAAAATGTTTTTGAATACAGAAAATTAACTAAATGTAAATAAAAATAAGTGAGATGTTATAAAATAATAATCAAGTAAAGATAACTGACAGTTTTAAAATTCTTATTATTAATCATTAGGGTTAGAACATTGCCAGATATCAAAAGTTACATTTCAGGAGTGTCATACTCATACCTTCTGAAGGACCCTAACTCTTCAATGGAAAAATTATTCAACTCCCAGAACGGAGTTTAATTGGTTATTTATGCTTGAGCATTTTGTCGAATGTTTCTTTTTTACAAGGTGGACTTGGTAACACTGCATCTAAATCTTCTCATATACCCAGGCTTAGGACAGACAGTAACTTTGGAGTAGTTCCAGGAGGAGCTAGTTAGCTTTCAAGCTCGTTAACAGTGATGTTTTCATTGTCTAAAAAAGAACGACATAGCTTATTGTACTTGTGTTTATTTCCATTTCTTATTAAGTTTCACAAATTAATATTCTTGAATAACATACTGTAGATCACCACTGTGAATATTTTGCGATTGAGTAGTTTATAAAATAAAATCATCATTCCATTAAACTGCTCTATTTTTTCATTTGAAATCAGTTCCTACTCGGTTAATGAGTCATTTCATCAGTGAAAACCGCCGTTTAAATAAATTTTAATGTTCAGTTTACTTGTGTTTTATGAATATGAATTTACTGTGAAGTTTAGGTAAACTATTCATCCTGTGTATTATGATTTAAATTTTTTAAAATTCACTATAGGTTATCCTAACACATGATATTCCTGGATTATATCTTCGGGAATTGGTACAAACTTTCCCTGTAGTCATTGATGTATATGACAGAGTTTGCCATGGAGAAGAAACAACTGAAGTTAAACAACTGCCTGAAAATGGTTTATTTTGCGCTGAGCCAGATGATGATAAAATTGGAAAAGCTCAACCAAATTTAAAAACAAATATATTTTCAAAGAAATGTATAGGTGAAAAAACTAGTGAAAACAGCTCTAAAATTTCATCACCTACGGGAAGGATTGTCGTGAATTTAAGTGAGATGATTTGTTTAAAATGTATGAAAATGAAACAAACACTACCTGTGCTGCCAATTAGTGAATCTGATCTAGATTTATTAAAAGATTACAGATCTATTAATGAAAATCCTAGAAGTATTCCTCGTAGTTATATAGGCTACGTGGATTCTCAGTGTGAAATATCCATTGAAATAGAGATGAATATCAACATGGATCGACTTTTCCAAATAAAAACCTTACCTGAAAATACCCAGACTATTGAACGTATGATTTTTATCTTGGAAAAGCCAGATAAAAGCGAAATAGAAGGTAAAACCAAGTCATTTTCTGTAATATGTTTTTAACTACTTGTAAGTAGGCGTTTATATTATGCAAAATATATTTGTAACATCTTGGAGTGCGGAAAATTGTGGAATGGATGTAAATTGGTATGAATCCAAATAATACGTATATTTCTGTTTTACATTTCATAGTTTAGAAGATCAAAATTACTTTATCCACATGACAGATCGTAATTGCAAGAATAAAGTGTGACTAATATACAACGTCTGATTCAAATTGATGCAATAGTGATTGATTGAGAGAGATTATGAAACTGTATATGCATCGTACAATACACTTTATTTTGTATAATCAAAAGCAGATCTAGCGAAAAATGACAAATCTTCCTGCAGCACAAATAATCTTGACTTAGCTAAACTAACAACAAAGTTATAATTGTACTCACTTTTGATTGTTGGGACCGTAGATTATCTTATCTTAAAGTAGTTAAGTCATTATATTATTATTAAAATCTGTCATTTATTTTGTGACTTAAATAGAATAAAAATGACTGAAATGTGATAATAAGAAAAAGTATGTTTGAAAAACAAAATCGTTTATTTAGAATATTTTTAAACATACTCTTCGAAAAACAATAAGTCTGATTATCTCAGTGAATAAATACATCTGTAAACAATGGCAGGTTAAAGGTCAAGAATAACCAATCAAGATCGAGGTCTGCAGGACAAGCTGGGAATCAGATATGGAGGAGTCCGAACACTTCACTTCTACCTGACGTTTGTGCTGATGATGTTGTTCGGAATAACTACGAAAGCACCATCCAGCTCAGAAAACAAAACTCCACAAAATACCTCTGTATTTTCGTGTCTGACATAAATTCTTTAGTTAAATGCGCTTGAAAATATAATTGTGTCAAAGTTTAGTTATCAAAGTATTCATTCATATGTTTGGTTTTCATACAGAATTTCGGTGTACATTTTGGTTAATCGACAAAAAAAGTAGACATATTCTTTTTTGTGGAGATGCCGTTGTTTTATCATTGAAAATAGTTAACTCTAAATTATTTAGCCGTGGGATATAACCTTGTTTCATTTCTCTTTGAGTAGCCAAAGAATATTACTGACACCGAAACAGAATTATGAATAAGAGCTGGAGACATAAACATGCATTTGGTTATCGAGTTGCCTAGTTAACATGCAACAGTATTATGAGAGCTTTTCTATCCCATTCGCACCAACAAATGTAGATGAGTACAACTAGTGTAGCAAAAGACACTTCAAAAATATGCCTCAACATACGCAAGGCAAAAAACAACATCCTCAAATATAGCATGAAGAACACCAGCCGAATCAATCAAACTTGATGGACAAGCTCTAGAAGAGGTGGAAACTTCGTGTACATGGACAGCATAATCGATAAACAAGAGGAATCTGATTCAGATGTAAAGGCAAGGATTGACAAACCAAGCACAGCATTCCTACAGTTGAAGAACATATGGAACTCAAAACAACTGTCTGCAAGACAACATCAAACTCAGACTCTTCAATATGAACGTCGAAACAGTCCTACTGTTCTGTACGGAGCTGAGACTTCGAGAACTACTACAACAATCATCCAAAATGTACAAGCATTTATAAACAATTGTCTATGCAAATTACTCAATGTTCGTTGGCCGAAAACCATCAGTGACAATCAACTGTGGGAAAGAGCAAACCAGCTTCTAACTGTAGAGGAAATTAGGAAAAGGCGTTGGAAGTGTATAGGCCATACATTGAGGAAATCACCAAACTGAATCACGAGGCCGGCGGTAACTTGGAATCGTGAGGGGAAAAGGAAAAGAGGACGACTAGAGCGCACATTGAGTCGGGAACCGGAAGCAGACATTAAAAGAAGGAATAGTAACTTGAATGCATTTTCGAGGACATAATTCGATGGAGAAGGTTGTTGGGGGACCTATATTCCCCTATGCGGGGTAATAGGTGTGAGTAAAGTCTTTTGTGGATATCTAGAGAATCCTGCCCATAAATCATGGACTTCTGCAGGTCAGCTAAAGGATGATATTATCTCGTGGATTACAAGTATGTCGATATCTGTAAATTTTAAAGTCGGGAAACTTCACAAACATTTAGCACCATAAAGCAACTTGGCGTTCAGAAAGTTCCAACAAGTTGGATGCATCAGTTGCATCTGATAACCATCAGAAATTCTTTCAACTTATCTTAACAACTGATCGCAAGAACTTTAGTATCCTTCAGATAGTTTGAGTTTGACAATATATAGATCTCTAAAACCACCTCGAATACTAATCAGAGTACTTTGTAAATAATCGGACTAATTTGTTGCCTTTTCAATATCAATCATATTAAAGCTAGACCACCATGAAAAATCTGGAAGCGTTGGACGGCCATTTTGTCCTGGTATAGGATTCCTCGTCAGTGCGCATCCACGATCCCGCATCCTGCGAGAATGGAACCCAGGACCTATCAGTCTCACGCCAGGCGCTTAGCCAACTAGACCACTGAGCCGGTATCCAACGATGTTAATGCCTAACTTCAACTAATCCACGAAATTTAGTGACACACCCATCATTGTCATCAGTGAGTTACCACCTAACAACTGACCCGGTTAAACTCCACTATTCACTGCTTTTCACTAGAACTCTAGGATATACCTCTTGAAGCCAGTCAAGAGGTGGGCGTTGTGGATGTGCACCATCTTCAATTAAGTCATGATTTTAGTCAAAAACTTAACAATCTCCACAATACCTAAAAACTTATAATCATTCATATTTGAGATGGTGGGAGACACAACCAAAACAGAGAAGTAAACAATGATAAATTTAAGGTCAACACGAACCAATCAACATCGAGGTGCACAGAACAAGCTGTGAAACATATATGGAGAAATTCGAATACTTCACTTCTATTTAAAGTTTGTACTGATGATGTCGTTCAGAAGAACGATGAAAGCTCCACGACTAAACCATCCAGCTCAGAGAACAAAACTCCACCAAAATCATTCATATTGTTTTGTAATATTTAATAATTAAATAATAATAACTCTTTTTGTAATTTAAATCTCCTTAATTTTTTTTTCTTTCATTTTTCTTTATATAGCTAATTATGTATCAGAGATAATAGAAAAAATTCAATTATTTATCATTAAATCAAATGCACGTTCAATTGGTATATCTGATGAATTACCTTTACATATGATTAAAGCTAATTTAAATTCTATACAATCACAATATATGCCATGTATTCATTCAAATCTATCTAATTTCTTATTATCTAATTCAAATAATAATAATAATAATAATAATAATAATAATAATAATAATAATAGTAATAGTAATAATAATACTGGTACTAATAATGATAGTAATAATAATAATAATAATAATAATAATAATAATAGTAATAATAATAGTACTAATAATGATAGTAATAATAATAATAATAATAATAATAAATGTAAATATAAGAATTTTCAATTAAATAATCAATTTATTACAGGTTTTCATTTAAATGATCAAGATTTTAATTTAATTATATTAGAAATTGGTGATCAATTAATAAGTCAATATTTAGAAAATTTATTCATTCATTGTTTATATAAATATAATGAATATTCATTAAATTATTCAACTAAAAAATATAATAATGTAAAATTTTTTAAAAATAATCAATTATTATATCATAAACGTTTATATACATCATTAAATTGGTATTTATTAGAATATAAAATGTTAATACCAATTAATCAATTAATCAATAAATCAATATTTTATATACGTGATTTATTACCACGTATTATTTATTGTACTATTTATAAAATAATCAATATAAGATTATATTATAATATATTATTATATAATCGATATTATAATTTATATCCAACTAGTAAAATGTTAAATGAATTAATTAAACAATTTTGTAATACAACTAATTTAATTAATGATTATTCATTATTATATAATAATATAACAATGAAATCATTATCTCATATAAAATATAATAATAATGAACAAAATCAATTCAATGAAGATGGTATGGTTCATATCAAAGAAAATGTAAATAAAATATTGAAGAATAAGAAAATATTTGCTAAAAAAAGTATTAAATATAGAAATGATAATGTTATATCCTATTGATGATCATTAGATGATGAGTAACTTCCATGATCTAATACTATATATATATATTCTTATTTGTACAACTATTCAATAATTAGATTGTGTATATCTATATTTCTCTTATTTTAAGCTTCATTTTGATCTATAGATTATTATAGTATGATTTACTGTTTTCAAATTATGTTCCATTTATTGATTACAGTTTCGTATGTTCATAGCCATTTTTCCGTTTAATCTTGTATAAATGTAATTTTCTCTTTTTTTGTTAATGAGTTTGTAGGTGTCATTACGAAGGTTTGATTTGATAATTTCAAAAAAAACTGAGCATTCGGTTAATTGTTATAAATTGGATTTTCTACTCATTGGGATATTATAAAATATCTTATTTTTATTTCTATTTTCTGATATGATGTGTTCTGTATTTGACTGATATATAAATCAAGTATATTTGAAATAAATAATTCTTATCATGGGAGATATTATTAGTGTTTTTAACTCAACTGGATGGGTTAGATGAACAAAAGATTAATAAAGATGCTAGGTTGCTCGTATCGATTGAACATCATTCGTTTAACATACTACTAACATTGAATAAGTAGTGTTTTGATTGCCAAATAAATTATATGATAACTAGCCGGACTTTAAATCACAACATATACATTGTATGAATTACTTTTAAATGATAAACATTTTTATGATTGATGGATATTTATTTGATGAAAAAATAATAATTTAAATAAACAATTTGTTTATAATGACAGTATTCAATCAAATTATTCATCATTATTTATTTCTAAAAAAAGAAAAGAAAAGAAAGAGAAGTTTATGACAAAATTTTATCAAAAAAAGAGAAAAAAAGAATAAAAAGAAGAAAGATTTACTTTATTCTAATGAATATTTAAATTCTGAAAGTTTCGAATTGACATATGATGTTGGTTATAATGAAATAATTGGCGAGACTCTAATTTGTGAAGGAGTCAATCAGAAGCGGTTTAGAGATTTCAAAGTTACGGCGCCAACTTCAGTGCTTAATGCTAACGTTTCATCGGTTCATAGGGAATTTTGTACAAAACGTGATAATTGAGCGGCTATAACAAATAAAACGGTGGGACTATAATTTGTGGATGAATCAATGAGGTATAAGATAATAGATCTGGGATTTTAACGCGAAAGCCTTTCATCCATTTGGCTAAATAAATTTCTTTCATGATAGCTGATGTCAGTTCGTGATGAAAACCACATATATAATTCCCAACTGGGGTAAATTACGAAAAGTATTGCGGACTGGATAATGAAAGCACCAGTAACACTGGCTGCAACCAGATACAACAGTATATACGGATATTTGGAGAGCGTACAGACTCCTACATAGGCTTGGTTATGTGCATCGTGTCGTTATCCACAAATCGCATTTTGTGCGCTCAACAACCGGGGTGCACATAAACACTATTGAAGCTACGTGTTCGAGTCTGAAATAGTTTTCGAGACTTTATCATGGCCTCAGATGCCGACTATTCTGTAGCCGTATGGACGATTTCCTCTACTGAATGCATAATGATTTTAGAACCTGTGAACCTCTTTCTAACGTTGACAAGTTTTTTGAATCACATATAAGAAGTGTAACCACTTTATTTCCATGGTTTTGTATAATATATTTTTACTGTATACTGACTGTTTGCTGATTGGCTAATATTTCTGTAGGTCATTTAAGATTTGTTCAAAGGTCGTCCATAAATTAGAGTTTCGTCAATGAAATTTAAATGATAAGTTTTATCATTTAAATAAAACTTACATCATCATTGTACATAATATAAACAAGTTAAATAATAAAATAAATCAACATTAAACAATTACATAATATGTTATATGAAATAAGAAGTATCGTTTAAATTTGTTCAGATAATTTCATAGTATTTAGGCACCGAATTGATGTAAGACATTTAAAAAGGAAGAATATATTTGTAAAATGTCAGTGAATACAATTGAAGTAAATCCAATGTTTCACCTGATAATCTGATTTAACCTTTTTCAAAGAAATCGAATCAAACAATAAAATCATCATCGAATATAAATCGGTTTATGGTTTTTCGATTCATTGTATACTGAATAGGTCATTCAATTAATGTTAACAATGTTTAAAGTAGGTATTTATATTAAGGTTTAAGAATTATGTGGTATGAAACGAAAAAGTGTTAGGATGACAGATTGTGTATATACGTAAATGAGGAGGCATTTCATTCGCTATTTATAGTCTTTGGTTGGTGAATATTAAGAAAACATCATTTTATCTATGATATGAATCAAGAATGTCACAGTATGCATATAATGAAGATAAATATATTATATAAAATGAGTAAGAATAAGAAGTTTATTAGAAGAATATATATACAAAGCATATACATTGAATTTTTACATTTGTTATCAGTTTTATAACTTACTTTCTTTGTACTCCATATTGTATTTAGAAAATTGTGTCTAATAAATTCAGTAAATTCACAAGGGGTTTTGTGGATTTTATAGTAATTTTAATAGTTGAAATCATGAGTTAATTAAAGCTAGACCACCATAAAAAAACTGATAGATCCTAGGTTCGAATCTTGCGAGGCGGAATCGTGGATGTGCACTATTGAAAAGTTCC
This sequence comes from Schistosoma margrebowiei, assembly GCA_944470205.2. Taxonomy (NCBI): domain Eukaryota; kingdom Metazoa; phylum Platyhelminthes; class Trematoda; order Strigeidida; family Schistosomatidae; genus Schistosoma; species Schistosoma margrebowiei. The sequence continues at coordinate 32,903,693 of OX104026.1, read as the reverse complement.
AAAGTAGGACGAAACGAAATAAATTTAATTGATTGTATAATTCAGTTCATTTAGTTATGGGGGGATATATCAGATTAAAAATGAACGAGAAAACTAAATGAATCTAACCATGATTAATTTATTGTGATAATATCATTGGATTCTCTTAAAGTTTATACCTATTTCGCGCGTTATTCATGTGTTTTGTATACAAATAGATCAGGTTACTGTTGATAAGAAAATTCCTGACTGTTTAAGGTATTGAGAAGGTGAAACGAAGTAGTTCAAATCGTTTATTTCATACATAACTCCAGTGATGAAATAAGCATGCAAAACAATAGAGAAATGGAGGGATTAATGCTCACTAAGGCAAAGCTCAATTCAATTATACTTAGAGGTGGATTACTGGCTACAAAAGAAAGAAGATCTAAGGGAAACAGAAGTCTGACTGATTTGTGATGTAGAGGCAGCTGTGTTTATTGGGGAAGTATACAGTGAATTGTACAACACTTCTTGATTCCACATAATGTTCCCTGAAAGCGTCACGACGAAGCACGCAACTTGACCGTGAAGAAACTTCCATAACTGAAAATAAGCTTCTTCTAGGGACCATATATACCGACGCGATCCACATTTTGTACACAAATTTATAGGTATATGAGTCATTGTCAGTTAGGCATTCTTATAGATAATTTAAGTTATTAGTGTTTGCGTAAGGACGATAAATACGTGAGCGAGTATTTTCAATCATGCATACTCCTTGATATAGGCATATAAACATGAAAGTTAATTGTATGGAAATATAGATATATTGATTTTTGAATCATCTCATTAATGGTTAAGACTGCTATTGATCAGTTTTTTCTTGACATACGTTTGTATTGTGTGGATTGTTTTGATATTACCATTAATTCACAATCAGTTTTTAAGCATGTATAAATGATGGTGAAGTAGACATCAACTCTAAGACACCATTATATCCAACTAACGAGTCCCAAATAGTAATAAACGCGCGTTCTGGATTCAGTTGCTAGCCACATTCTATCTCTGCCTAAAGAATTATTTTTGTCCAAAAAAATTGTCTGTCTAGACATAGGCTAGTTTACGAGGTTTAATTAATTTAAACATGCATCAACCTGTGTGGTGTAAAAGTATTAGTATAAATAACATAAGTAACCGATTAAAACAATTTTAGACTGTTTTAATCTGAATACAAATTTCAATTACCTAAATTATTTTCTTGTTGATGAGTTAATTAAGAACCAGAATAAATAAACGTTTCATTAAAATGACTACCGAATGAAAAGTAGGTAGTATTGTAGTGAACAAGAACACCAGTGGGAACAAAATTACAGGACTTGTTAATAAAATCTAACAATTAAATAGTAAATACGTAATTTGCGAAATGTCCACTACTTGTCTGGAAATGACTCAGACTTCATTGTTCTTGCATTTTCATACAAATTGCATTCTGTTTCCATTCCTCACTGTTCAATCCTCATGTCTCTCTGTTGCCAGACCTTCTGTTCACGAGTAACATCATATACTACTTATGTCAACAAAAGTAGCACGCACCGCAGTATGATTTTGTTTTAGATATCAGAAGAGAGTAACATCTGCAGATCAGATATTTATAGTAACAGCATTCTACTACTAAACTTTAATGGTTTGTTTTAGTAAGATGAAATATCTGAACAAGTTAAAATATGCTTAATAAAGAAAGGTATTTTGTAAGATATGAAACAATACAGTACACTTAGTATTGCAAAATATAAAGTAATCAAGCTGTCAGTAACATAACATAAGAATTTAATAAATATTAAGTTAGTACTGAAATGAGAAATGTCACAACTGTAATTTCTGTTCTGACAGCATCAACTAGTCATAATATTGATTTGAGTTAATCAAAACAGTGCTATTCAGTTATTTGTTGGTATCTTGATATTCAATAAAACAAAACTCTACGTTGTGACTTAAAAGTATTTAGTGTTTCAATTCAGGTGTTTTTTAGGATGTTTCTGTTAGGTCCCGATAAACATAATGAATAGTGACTTTGGGATCCTTTTATGGACCAATACTAAACGTATATTTTTATCGTATAATTGTTTAATAACTAAACTGTTCATATTGATATTCCTCTTTTTATAAACTTTATTTTGACCTATGAACCATTATTATGCGTTTCACCATTCTTAAATTATGCCCTGTCTATTAGTCACTACCTCTCACATTCACAGCCACATTTGGCCAAATTTTGTACAAATGTTATTTTCTATTTTACGCAACGTTGTGGTCTGCTTGATTGGTATATAAACTCAGTATGTTTGAAATTAATGATACATATTGCAGAGTCTGAGACTGGTGTTCTGGACTTAACTGGTTGGGTTAAGCAGAAAGCAGGACCAATCAGAACTGTAGGCTGCTCGCACGTGTTTTGCGCGTCCTTGGTCCGGTTGATAATCCTCTGCTTCTGATTGACGGCTTTGGGCTAAAACAGTTTTGAGAGGGATAATCACCATTTTCTTCTTTTATTCTAACCATTTTCAGAATCTATTAATTTCGGCTGAAGTTCTATGTAGTGATTTCGTTGAGTTAATCTATAATTGATTACTTATGTCCTTTTCCAACTTTTTAACTCTGTGACTACGTTGTGCTACTTTTTTATGCTTTAGTCTTTTCTTCTTGTTTTTTGAATTGATGTATGTTAGTTCTTTCTCCTCATAACAATTTATCCATACCAATTTGTATGAAGTTAAATAGAAGTGAAAGCTTAATTTCCTTTATCATCTTGAAACTTATGGAGCAAGTTTTGAGCTTACGACCAAAGCATACAGAACAAAACACATTCTACTGCATTCTTTTTGTTTTTGATTGAATATTGATGCCAGTTCTATGTAACAATATTTTTCTTTGATACAAAGTTATAATTTGATAAACTAAACTATAGGTATTATGTGTGAAGATTATATTTAGAATAATCTCAGCAATTGAAATTTAAGTAATTCCACCGTTTCGTCCAGCTAACTTGTCTAGACTTCTTCAGAGTAAGCATCCCTAAATTTTAAGAAAAAAATGGTTTATACGATTATCCTTAGAATGTTTAACTTTCTGAAGATATATGGTTAAACTATACTCAATGTGCATGCAGATATGTTAAAAGTGTGTTGCGATAGGGTTGTCATTCTTAAAAATTTCAGATGTGAGCATGTCAGCATTGCAATAGTTCATTAAAATACCCTGGTGAAAACACGTAATTTAAGTGATCTTTGACGACTTTGTAATTAATAACACTTTAATCATATTGTTTGGCTTATGTGTAAAAATTTGAACAGATTTTTTACACTCTACATCATTATGGTCTCTTTCTGTCTCGCTCAATCTGTTCATTTATATTTTGGACTTGTTTGAGTACGAGAAGTAATTATAATTAATATCTATTGGTAAATGAATGGCTTAAAAGGTTCTAGAAATTGGTATGGAACTCATTGATTTACTGAACAAGTCTAGATAAAAGAGCTTGGTCAAGTGTCCTCACCAGAATACATTTGGGTATACCTAGCTGCATACCTCCTACGAAAAATACAATACTTCAATCTATAATTCGAATGTGTCTTTACATTCCATCTTTTCGTTTGATTGACTTTGCCATCATTATCTAAGAAGAGAAAGCAAAATGTAGCGTTGACACACACTGAACATCAGTAACCGTTTCTATACAATAGTACATGTTCATTGTCAGCGAAAAATTAATAATCTAAAGTCAAATCTCACTTGTTGATGATATAATTCATAACAAACTTAAGTTATTTTCAGACAGGTAATTGTTTATAATTAAAAGCTTTCTAGATTCGTAAGAAAACTCTTTAAAGTTTAATCAAACACATAAAGTCTTTACACCAATTCAATATAAAACTTCATCATAAATATTGATTTTCAAGGAGTTTTTTTGACATATATCTGTGGTGTGTGCTACTTATATTGACATAAGTAGTATATGATGTTACTCGTGAACAGAAAGTCTGGAAGCAGAGAGACAAGAGGATCGAACAGTAACGAATGGAAACAGGATGCAATTTGTATGAAAATGCAAGAACAATAAAGCCTGAGTCATTTTCAGACAAGTGGTGGACATTTTGCAAATTAAGCATTTACTATATGATTGTTAGATTTTATTATCAAGTCCTGTAATTTTGTGTTAAATCCATTCGATTGTCTCCACCCGTGTTCTGTTCACTACACATCGTTTTAGACTAACAATTTGGCTATTTGATAAAAAATATTGACAGGTAATAAAATCTAAATTATTTTTGTCATCAATCACCTTGAAGTGTTTTGGTCAACTGGATGTGTTGATCGGTTTAACTAATTTCGAGATGTTGTTCATACTAACAACAAATAAACGGTTCTATGAAAAGTTACTACTTAGGATTATTTTGTTTAAATATCATTGAGATAAATAACTGAGATGTTAATCATAAATATGAAAGATTAAACGATACAGTTGTTACGTGATTAGGACATAAAATCAAACGATTCATAGCTTAGACAAAAATAGTTCATTATTCTAAAGTTGTTTTGTGGTGAACGAGAACACAAGTGAAGACAATCAACGCAACATTACAGAACATTTTACTAAAATCTGAGAACTATATAGTTAATAATTCATTTGCAAAATAACAATCAATTGTCTCAAACTTCATATTTCCTGCATTTCCTTGGCAATTGCTTTCTGTTTCCGTTCTTTCCTTCCTTGACCTTCTGCTGTCAGATATTCCAATCCTGACTATCGTTATATACTACTCATGTCGATATAAGTAGCACAAATCACAATTTAATTTAATACACATTAGGCTGTTTGACTCAATATTCTCTCAGGAAATTTGGCATTTCAATCACTTGAATTTAATTTAAACTTTAACAACCCTATTATCAACTCATTTTTTATGAAAAAAAAACTTTTACATATAAGCTATATTACTTTAGAAATCGCTTTAGGCTACTTGTCAGTAGTTTATAAGTAGATCAAATAAATTGGCAAATTGAGAGAAAAACTATGATACATTTAGAAATCAACTCTTAAGTTGACTAAACAGTATCAATAATTTAATCACATTGATTAATAAAGGAAATGATTTAAATATTAGAGGTGACTGTAAGGTAAGCGATAAGATTTACTGGTGTATTTAAAAGTTGGAGAATAATAAGTTAGTGAATGTATGTATAAATAACAGAATCTTAATAAGACTTTTCGTTGAATTTTGACTAAATATAGAATAAATCTTGGTTAATAGATGTCGAAGACTTTAAAACATCGTGAAGAAGTAGACATAGAGGTTTGAACCTACAATATTACAAAACGGGATGTCAAATACTTTCGTAATAGACTGAGTCATCAAAAAAGTAGAGGTTATCCTAACTCATTGTTCTTACAAGTTACGACAGGACATAAGTTTCTCCATGTGCTACATGAAATATATAAATAAGGAGCTTTTCTTATTTCAGTTGTTACTTTCTACCACCTTACATCTTAAACGTTCAGATTCTTCTTAAACAACATTATGTACATAGTCTTGATTAACAGGAACGAATAGGGTGTTTTTTCTGCATATAGATGAAAAGCTATGAAATTATAACAACTTATCATTTGTATGAATTTTTTATGGAATGATGCTTTAAAAAGTTTAATGCTTCCTACTATAATTAGAACATAACACAAAATTAATGTTTGAAGTGAACTTTGTTTATTAATGATGAGATGAATAAATAATGGAATGTAACAAGGTGATCCCATTTTAAAAAGTATTCTATCCTATGAAAATTATTCATTTCCAATGATAATTCATATGGATAAAAAACTCTAAAAGAATTCACATCAGTCACATATTTATCCAATTGTTACATAACAAGAAAATATCAAAACGTTTGATAACATGTAGTTTATCAAGTAAGAAAACCAAAGTTTTCAAATTACTAGCGATTCTTCTCTATTGATGATTTGATCAGTTTTCTTATTCCATTGTTGATACTGATAACAGTATTTTAATTTCCATTTATTTTAATATGCAGATATATACAATGGTATTATCCTAGTTCTCTGCATCAGTAGGCCTCAGCATACACAAAGGGAAAACCAAGATCCTCAAATTCAGGGCGGAGAACAGCAATCCAATCACTATTGATGGCGAAACTCTAGAAGATGTAGAATCCTTCACTTACCTGGGAAGCATCATCGATGGACGAGGAGGCTCAGATGCAGACGTAACTGTCTTTACAAGATACTCAACATCCATTGGCCGGATATCATCAGCAACAGCCTTTTGTGAGAGAGAACAAATCAGCTTCCAGCTGAAGAAGAAATTAGGAAAAGACGATGGAAATGGATAGGACATATATTACGCAAATCATCAAACTGCATCACCAGACAAGCCCTAACATGGAATCCTGAAGAGAAGCGGAAAAGAGGAAGGCCGAAGGACACATTACGTAGGATAATAGAAGCAGATATGAAAAGGATGAATAGGAACTGGAAGGAGTTGGAAAGGATTGCCCAGGACAGGGTTGGATGGAGAATGCTAATGAGCGGCCTATGCTCCTTCACGAGGAGTAACAGGCGTAATTAGATTTAGATTAGAATTAGATTATCCTAGTTTTATTTCAATGACAATGATTATCTTTCATAACAATGAAAAAAAGAATAAATTTTTTTTAGCCCTATTGAAATCTATCAATTAAGTAACTTTGAAAACTTCATAAATGATAATCACATGGAACTTCAAGATAAAAATCATGTAGATCATTAGCTTAAAAAGGTAAACAAATAAATCTCTAATCAAACTTAATAAGCTACAATGATTAATGATTGTTTAATCATAAATGCTGATTAGATACTATGGAAACATTTCAAAACCTAATTCCATATCTGATAATTCATCAATATCTAATCATTCTTTTATAGATTCTTACAAATTTTTATAAAAAATTCCTAACATTAAATAAATAATTCAATTTCAATGTCTTCATGCTAATTTATTCAATACAAATTCAATGAATAATTACTATTTCTAATAGCTTAATATTAATGAAATTGACTGATAATACTGAATTGATTTAGATTATTATCATGTAATAAAATCAATTAATTTGAAATCATTAATTACTTGAAATCAATCATCATAACATTAAATGAAATAATAATCAATCTTGACATGAATAATACAACACCTTTAATAAATAAATTGATTGAATGAAAAAAAAGTTATTTACTTGTTACTTTTATCTTAGATTAGATTTCAATTATTTATTAAATCTATTTTAATCATTACCATTATTACCATTATTATTATTATTATTATTATTATTATCATTACTATTCATATTACGATTATCATTACCATTATTATTATTATTATTATTGCTATTAATACTATGATTATCATTACCATTATTATCACTACTATTATGATTATGATTACCATTATGATTACCATAACCATTATTATTATTATTATTATTATTATTATTATTATTATTAATATTATGATTATCATTATCATTATTATTATTACTACTATCATGATTATTATTACCATTATTATTATCATCATTATTGTTACTGTTATTATTATTTCATAATTGAATACATTATTAAATAATGCCAAATTATTTAGTTATTTGTTTGAAATAAAATATAATTAGGACATACCAATTTTGTATAGAATCTAAATTATTATTGTTATTATTATTATTAATTTCAAGGACTGAGGCTCTAAATAATTGTATATTGTAGGTCATTTAATAAAGTGATATCATCATTTCAATTTAAATAAGTTGAAATAATATTTACATAATTTTTTTTTGTTTTAAAGAAGTTTCTGATTGATAAGGAATGTACGATAGTGGTTTGTAGTGGAATCCAGGACGCGTGTTTCTTCTTATCTGGGAGTTGTCAACTAGATGTACCTGCATATCAGAGTTGATGTTCATTTTGAGACTCGAACCAAGTACCGTTCGCTTCAAACGTCATTGTATTATTCACCTAGCTACTGAATCCTGATAGCCATTTGCTTGTGTAATGGAGTGAAGTTTAAATTCACTTGGTATTGTTTACTTTAATCTTTCCATTGATGTTTAGAACTGCATATGTGCACACTGCGCGTGTTGCCTCGATATTACCTTAATTCACAAGCATTATAAACAAAAATGGATAGTGGCTAGCAGTAGAATCCAAGACGTGTGTTTCGTTCTATTTGAAGTGGACATAAACAAGTAAAGTTCTGATTTCGTTTTCAAAATTTGAATTTCATTAAAAATAATATGAAATGATAAACAAAATGATGCTACTCATAATGTGATTGCTCACCCGTTTATATCGATATTTATGGCACTTGAGTGATAAAGAGGATTAGTAACAAGGTTTAATGTACTTGGTGAGACTGTATTCTCTGAGCCATATGGTCAAACTGAGAAGATTTCATTATCATTTCAAACAATATTCATCTTTACCTCACAACGACACTATGATTTATTTATTTTATTTCAACACATAGATATTTGTACAAAGAGGCATCAAATACATATGCGCCACACAAATCTCATTCGATATGTGTGTGAGGGCTGTGATACTGCCCGCGTGCCCAAACCGAAACAGGTGGTTTTCTTAGGGGGCCACACACGGAGCCTTCGACCTGAGGGTCTGATCCACAAGGCAGTGGAACATCGTAAGGAGATGCAGTCCCATGGAAGCCGGTGACCAACAATTGGTTCATACGCCATTTGTTCCCTCAGGATACTGGAGCCCATGTGCACCATTGATTTGGAATCCGGTTAAAGCGCCGGATATTCGCTTCCTCTCATTTTCGTAAACAACACCCCTGCCACGAGAAGGCAGTGAGTAGGACTTCCCTGGCAGAAGCTATATACGCGTGACCATGTAAGAGCATTTCGAGAGGGAGAGCGGACTCTCCCCACTCTCGGCCGTACCAGGGCATTTGGGGGTATTAATGATGATGCTATTCAAAGAGACAAACTGGACTTTTACTTGTTCGACAATACTACTAAGATTTTACAATGAATATAGTCAATTTATTAGTCATATGGTGTCTAGAAACACTTTAAATGGGTCATTGTTATCCCTTGAACGTATAAATGTCAGTTCACGAAATGAAAACCAGATGTTCATTTCCTGTACATTTCTGTGGATTTACCAATTTAGCTAGTTTTATTGAGTTATTTTCATTTAATATACGATTTAGCATGTTCATTATTTCGTTACTAATCATCGTTCTTCATGATAAAACAAAAGACAATAAAAATGATGTAAACGTAGTCGATTAAAGTTATTCATAGAATCCCATTCAACATATTTGATCATTGGAGTGTTCGTCTAATGCATACAGAAGAAGCTACATAAATAAGCGTAATCTATGTGGAAATTGAATAGTCCTGCTACCTAACGGTTGTTTAATTAGTGACTTCAAAAAACCTCTTTGTAGTACATAAGATTAGTTGGTTTACTAATAACGAAATAATACGGTTTATATTAATTCGAACTTGATTGTCAAGGAAATCGTGTTAATAGTAATTCACTAAATTAAAGACTTTACTGATGTGTACATATGCCTCATCACGTTGAAGAAATGACAATAATTGTGTAATGACAGAATGGGATCTTGTTTACTTTCCAAAACAGCACTCATAGTTTAATAAGAAATTAGCCTTCCCTCATGTTTACAAATTCTTTTATCAAAAGAGATTTTTTTTTCCAGTGTAAATAACTCGCTAATCTCAGTAAATTCGTCAGCCTCATTAAAGCATTGTGCATGTTTACGGACTGGACTTATTCACAGCTTTACCAGTATTCTGTGTGTTGTATCACGTATCTTTCCACTCATTTATTACATGAATGTTGAATGTCAGAGTGAAAATCCCACTAAATATATCGTTTCAACCATCTTGACTTATCTTCAACTGACTGTTATGAACGTGTCGGTGTAGTATAGCCCAATATGTCGAACAAAAAAGTACAAACACAATAAAAATAAGAGATCACAACGAAACCTTAAGTAAAAATTACAATGCAGCTTTCAAATAACAAATAGATGAGAAACGATTGAAAATGTTCAATATAACGCACTTATTAAACAAAAAAATGTTGTGGATAACCTCAACCTATATATGATTTGTAATTAAATCTTCAATTTAATCTGAGTATGGAATATTCAAGTTGTTAGAACGCTCGGTTTTACTTCGTCTAATGTTATAACCGTTGGGTTTTCACGCTTACACGTATAGGACGTTAATTTACCTTAGACGAATATTTACACTAGATTCTCTCCCACTGTCTATTCTACAGGACGTCAACACAACACAGATCACGAACATGTGATTAACCTGACCACAATGTAAATATATTTCCACACCAAAAACCCGACACAATCTAACAACAATGAACAATCAATAATAAGTGGGTCAGACTAATGGGGATAAAGGAATATATAACTCATCTGCCATCTATCAGACTATCTACATGTGTGACTAAGCGGATGACCAATCATTATCATTCTCGCCCACACATCACAAGTTCATGATAAGATTTGTACAAATTCAGTAGTATAGTTGTATCTCTAATGAGTGATAAATGTACTTCTTGAACTTCATTAAATCACAAAAATATAACATACAATATAGTATAGATTTATTCTCTGAAGAAGTGACTTAAACTAAGTCACGAAACGTCAGAAAATCTAATTTTCTACTCATTGGGATATTACAAATATATTGTTTATTTATAGTATACTATTGTTTTTAGTAGAAAAAATGTACACTGTAAATGATGAATTCAAGCCAAAAGCCAATATGCAAACTCTAGAGAAGCCAATCCTGAACAAGTTGAATCAGAATTTTCTAGCTGAGCATTAAATTGTTTGTGTTGACTGTAATGAAATGAGATAAATCGAAAAAAGAAGTCGAAATCAATCAGTTTCAATCAAGTTCTATGGGTAGAAGTTAAAAAAAAATTATGAATGAACTCTTATGTTTCTTTTTTTTTTGTAAATATGATTCCAATAAAATAGAAATTAATTTAAGAAAACACTGAAGACCGAAGTGAAAAAAAATCCATTCCATAGTAGACGTTTCAATTCAGACTTCCGTTTTCTTTTTCTTTCAAAAAAAAGATCGTCGTGGTTTCTTTTTCGCTACTACGATCGTTGTTTTTTATTTATCAAATGTTTAAAATTTTTTGGCGAAACCCTAATTTATGGACGAGCCAATCAGAAGCGGTTTAGGGATTTCAAGGTTACGACTCTAACTTCACTGCTTAATGCTAACGTTAGATCGGTTCACAGAGAATTTTGTACAAAACGTGATAATTGAGCGACTATAACAGATAAAACGGTGACACTATAATATGTGGACGAATCATTCATGTATAAGATAATAGATCTCGGATTTTAACGCGAAAGCCTTTCATCCATTTGGCTAAATAAATTTCCGGCATTATAGATGATGTCAGTTCGTGATGAAAACCACATATATAATTCCCAACTGGGGTAAATTACGAAAATTATTGCGAACTGGATAATGAAAGCACCAGTAACACTGGCTGCAACCAGATACCACAGTATATACGGATGTTTGGAGAGTGTACAGATTCCTACATAGGCTTGGTTATGTGCATCGTGTCGTTATCCATAAGTAGCATTTTGTGCACTCAACAAACGGAGTGCACATAAACAATATTGAAGCTATGTGTTCGAGTCTGAAATAGTTTTCGAGACTATCATGGCTCCAGACGCTGACTGTTCTGTAGCCATATGGACGATTTCCTCTACTGAATGCATAACGATTTTAGAACCTGTGAACCTCTTTCTAACCTTGACAAGTTTTCGAACCATGTATAAGAAGTGTAACCACTTTATTTCCATGGTTTTGTATAATATATTTTTTTTGCTGTATACTGACCGTTTGGTGATTGGCTAATATTTCTCAAGGTCACTGAAGATTCGTTCAAAGGCCGTCCATAAATTAGAGTCTTGCCAATTTTTTTGGAAATCGGCAATCTGATGTTTCGAACTTTTAACTTTTGTTTTTCGTAATGAAACTTAATGGATTCGAAAAAAATTACCAATCTTTTTACAGTGCACTATTCAGTACTAATATATATTACGCATGTAAAACGTGATCATTGATAATGATATGAATTACCATCAGTTTAAGTTAGTAAATCATACTTCCAACTTTTGATTAATATAAACTTTCAAAATTAAAGAGACAAAATGTATAGGGAGCTGTATTTTAGTAACCAAATATTACTCACAGTTAGGTTGTACCTAACAATTAGAGATAAATTTGGTCACATGAATGATGCAGTTGTATGTCGTAGCTAAATTTTGTTTAATTTATCATACAAATCTAGAATATTGAGATAAACATCAAATGCTGACTTATTTTTTGATTATATTTTTATGAGATCACATTTGAAAGTTAGCTTAAAAGTATTATCACCAATTGAAGTAAAACAAAAACAATCATAATTAATTTTAAATAAAAAATATTTCAATAGTTGAGAACATGAGTCAATTAAAGCTAGATCACCATAGAAAACTTGGAAGCACTGGGCAGCCGTTTCGTCCTATTATGCGACTCCTCAGCAGTGTACATCAACTATTCCATCTCGCGAGATTCGAACCCAGTATCTATCAGTCTCGCGCGTTAGCGCTTAACTACTAGACCACTGAGCCGGCATCCAACAGTGTTAGTGTCTTCATAAAACCTTTTCTGATACTCAAAAAAATATTTGCTTACGTCTAGTTTAGAACTTTACATTTATGCTAAACCGGAAACTTAAACATTATGAAATATTGATAAGTTACTTCCTGTTTAAGAAACAATGAAAAAGATACACAAAACATTTAATTTCAAACTTATATTACTGTCAATTAGAAAATTTAAAATTTATTTGCTTGATCACATTTATGTTTGTTTGTTTGTCTTTTATTTTCCGTTTGTTTACTTGTAATTTTATCATATTTTGTATTCAATCAAGTTTATTATCTGATAAGTTTTAAAAAGTATATAAACAACAAACATTGTAGAATGAAGTGAATTCATTACATTTAGTATACTTTCAGTGATTTATAAAATAACTAAACGTATTTTACAAATGTAATATTTCTGTATAACTGTTAGGTTCAGATAAGCATAGTGAATAGTAACTTTTGGGATCTGTTTATGGACCAATATTATGCTTATAGTTTTTATCGTATAATTGTTTAATAACTACACTGTTCATATTTGTGTTCCTCTTATCATAAGCTTTATTTTGACCCATGGACTATTAAGATACGATTTACAATTCTTGAGTTATGCCATGTCTATTAGTCACTACCTCCCACATTCACAGCCACATTTGGCTAAATCTTTTACAAATGTTGTTTCATATTTCATGGTAAAATGTGGTCTGTTTGGTCAGTATATAAACCCAGTATGTTTGAAATAAATAATTCATATTGCAGATTTTGAAACTGGTGTTCTGGACTTAACCGGTTGGGCTAGGTGGAAAGCAAGACCAATCAGGACTCTAGACTGCTCATAAGGGTTTACGCGTCCTTGGTCTGATCGATAATTCACTAGCGGTATCGTTACGTTATATATTAGCAGGGCACACAGGCTACAAGCTATAACAATAACACGTATAGAATCATTTGAATTAGTACAGAGAAAAAAATAATCGTAAATACGTTTTATATTCGTACTAGTTCAACATATGGATAAATAGATTAAACAAGTGAGTAAGCATGATAATATTGAGTATGAGAAACATGTACAAATTATTATGATTATGCTAATCAAGAGCAACCTTACCGAGTGGCTTGTATAGTTCATTCCAGAATTAACTAACTGGTAACCGTTAACTATTCCTCTCAATAATGAATAACTCATCATATCATAAGTTTCTTTCATGATCTGTCTAGTTGACTAATACTTTTATGATTTTGTCTAGAGTAGTCTCAATAAATTGAACAAATTTCTTATAATGGTTATCATCACGGTCTTACTCTTTTAATCTCTTTATTTACATATTAAACCTGTATGAGTATGGTAAGTAATTATAATTAATTTCCATCAATGAACTCAATGACTCCGTACATGTTGCACATTGATTTACATTTGTAAAATATTTTATTTTTACAAATCGTTGAGTATGTGAAACATTGAAAGGATACTTTAATGAAATGAATTCATTTCATCTTTCAATGTGTGCTAATCTTGTTTTACAAAAAGTTTATCAAAGAAACTAATTGGGTGAATTCGACACGTTGCTTGATTTTATAAGTTATTATTATTATTATACTTTTTAAACAGTTACTTCATTACAAAAATGTACAAAATATCAAATATTACATCATATTTATCCATTCTTTGAAACAAAGTCAGCTACAACGTAGGACCAGGCACATATGTAGATCGATCCAAGTTGCCACACTTCATTAACACAACAAGATGAACACCGAATTCATAGAAGTAGTTAATCCAGTGGTGGTAATTTATAAAAGAATGATTGCATATAAGGATATAGTACAGAAAGAAAGATATCAACCAATTTTAATTTCACGGTTTAATGGAAGACAGAGAGTGTATACACTTACGCCATTGTGATCGATTCTGAGCCATGTCACCCAGTGTCTCCAACCATTGGTTACGATAATCATGTGGACCCAACCAAGTAGTCTGCATCTACCAAAATGGCTCAGACCACAAGTCAGTGACTTCAAGCACTTATGCCACGTTTTGGCTTGTCCATCCCTCACTTTCTTCCAACCATCCTCAACATCGGTTAGCATTGCGCTTCATGGTAAACGGTATTCAGGCATACAAAACACTTGGCCCAACCACAGTAAGATTCTATTTAATGAAATATATCCATTGAATAAAACTGTTTACGAACGAGTACATTTTATTGTTTAAAATGTTCTAGAATAAATTCCCCCCATACAAATACTATGAAATCTTATGCTTAAAAATTAATTTGTTAATTACATGAAATATTAGGAAAACGAATGTTATTTAAGAAATTATTCAGCGCATATGTGGTTTTATGATATTTTCATATAGTTCTGATTGTAAGTTTACTTTTAATTTGTTATTTAAATAACGAATATGATTCGAATATAACTGGTTGTAAACTGATAATCAAGTCACACAGCTGTCTATTAAGAATAACATTGTCACTTGGTACGTATCTAAGTACTTCAACTGATTTTTTTGTATTACAACATAGTATTTCCTTTTATAACCACAGTAATCATGAAACAAAACTACTGACGATTTGTGACTAGTAATTTTGTCTTTTGATATTCTACATTGAAAGGTTTTCAAGAGAGTGTTCTTGAATCGGATGAAAGATTCAGTAAATGCCCAACTTCAAGGTCAACAGGCTAGATTCCTCAAGCATCGGTCGTGCACAGACCAAATGACGACATTACTGATAAACGTTGGACAATCAATTGAATTTAATTCGACACTATACATCAATTTCCTTCGTTATGAGGAAGCAATCGACAGTATGGCAGGAGAAAATTATGGTGTACCTGGGAAAATC
The DNA here is from genome assembly GCA_944470205.2 of Schistosoma margrebowiei. Lineage (NCBI taxonomy): Eukaryota > Metazoa > Platyhelminthes > Trematoda > Strigeidida > Schistosomatidae > Schistosoma > Schistosoma margrebowiei. The sequence continues at coordinate 32,888,113 of OX104026.1, read as the reverse complement.
ATCAATGTCATCCAGAATTCACACGACGGACTACACTGTAAAATCGTGCATGAACGAAAGCTGACAGACTAACTCCGAGTGAAGACCACTATCATACAAGGTTGTTTTCTTTCTACCTTTCTCTTCTAGTGGTTGACTGGATTATGGAGACCTCCACATCTGAGGAGAAACACGGAAAACAATGGACAGGTTGGATGCAACTAGACAATTTGGAATTCACAGATGATCTAACCCTTTTACCTCATACACACGAACAAACTCAGATGAAGACAACTAGTGTGGAAGCAGCCTATGCATCAGAAGGCCTCAACATACACAAGGAGAAAAACAACAACATCAACCAAATCAATCAAACTTGATGGACAAGCTCTAGAAGAGGTGGAAACTTCGTGTACATGGACAGCATAATCGATAAACAAGAGGAATCTGATTCAGATGTGAAGGCAAGGATTGACAAACCAAGCACAGCATTCCTACAGTTGAAGAACATATGGAACTCAAAACAACTGTCTGCAAGACAACATCAAACTCAGACTCTTCAATATGAACGTCGAAACAGTCCTACTGTTCTGTAAGGAGCTGAAACTTCGAGAACTACTACAACAATCATCTAAAATGTACAAGCATTTATAAACAATTGTCTATGCAAAATACTCAATGTTCGTTGGCCGAAAACCATCAGCAGCAATCTACTGTGGGAAAGAACAAACCAGCTTCTAACTGTAGAGGAAATGAGGAAAATACGTTGGAAGTGTATAGGCCATATATTGAGGAAATCACCAAACTGAATCACGAAGCAAGTGGTAACCTGGAATCGTGAGGGGAAAATGAAAAGAGGAAGACCAGAGAACACACTGAGTCGGGAACCGGAAGCAGACATCAAAATAATGAATAGTAACTTGAATGAATTTTTGAGGACAGAATCCGATGGAGAATGTTGTTGGGGGGCCTATATTCCCACATGCGGGGTAATAGGAGAAAGATGTCAAAATTATCACTAGCAACTGTAAATGACTAGAAAGGATTGTTCAGGACACAGTTAGATAGACAGTGCTAGTGAACGGCCTTTTCTTCTTCACGAGGGATAACAGACGTAAATAATTAAGTATTATATTCCATATATATTTATAAAAGGCATTCACAGTTCGTGTAAAAGACTTTTAATTTTAATTTCAATAAATCAGTTAATTTTCAGATGAAACTATAAGATAATTATTGTTTTCAAAGATAATTTTGTAAAACACGATATGTGATTATCAAAGTTACTGATTTTAGTATTATGTTCAATACAGTTTACCGATTGTTAGTTAGTTAGGTATCATATAGATTCATATTTTAAATACATAACGATTTTATTTTTTAACAATGAATAAATTAATGGACATATGGTTACGGGAAAAATCCATGATACTATTGATTTTATTGTTTATTTTTTTTATAGTGCGTGAGATGAGGATAAATTGAAATTAAATTCTAGTTTGTTTTGTTACTTAAAGTGACCACATTCCCACCCTTAATGTACTATGTATATATATATATATATATATATATATATATATATATATATATATATATATATATATAATTCTAGCATCCACTTTTGTTTTTACTGTTTTAGCATCCTAACGATTTGTGTGTTACCTTAGTTTAACAATGTCAAAGGGATACTAAATGAATTACTTATCATATTTTTATATGTTAAAACCTAGTTATTTTACTTCTATCAACATGTATTTTAATCCTCGCAAAATCGTACATGTTTCAAAATCTTAAGTTAGCTATAAATGTGTTAAAAGTGTGTCTCAGTATGGTTTATATTTGCGTCCAGGTTAAGATTTGAGGTTGTTTTTAGTCTTCGAAATTACGATTTCCATTTTTTTATTCGCATAAATTCATTTAACATTTCACTATAAGAAAAATCTTCAAACCATCTTATTCACATCTAATTATCTAATTATAGAAAAATCGAAATGGTAGACAACTATTCTGATGAAGTAGCTGATAGTAATTTGATGGATCTAATCAAGCCATTTCGTCAAATATTTTTTCGCAGTATTTTAACTAAGTATCAATCATCAGTACAATCGAATCACTAATTGAATTCGTTTGATTTTTTGTGGTCATAATTTATCATTTACAATTCTAATTGTAATTGTGATGAATAAATGAGATGTCTAAAGTATACTAATATAGCTTCTACATAATTTGTTGTTGTTTCTTATCCATGTGTGGTGGAAATGACAATTTATCTTCAGAGAATGAATTTTTGAAGTGCGTCTCGTAGTAAGATCCTAAGTTATACCTTTTCAATGGTTAAGATCATGAGTCAGTTGAAGCTAGACCACCATGGAAAACCTGGAAGCATTGGACGGCCATTTCGTCCTATTGTGGGACTCCTCAGCAATGCGCATCCATGACCTCGCCCCCATCTGATATAATACCTTTTCATCATATAAGATTTCTGATATTTTCTTTTCAAGTCATTCCCTGACTAGTTGAAACAAACTTATTATTTTATAAAGTAGAACTTATTAGAAAAATTTAGCAGTATTTCTATTTAAATTGACAGGTTCTTTTATTCATTAATGAAGCGGCTTGATATTCATTGTATTCGAATATACAGTTCTGATTATAATTAGTATTAATTATGTCGAAAATTAAAGTCAATAATACATTAATCTGTCAATTTTATATAAGAAATAAAAATGTCATATCTGCGCAATTCATAAGATATATAACTTGTCATATGTTTCCATCGTAAAAGTTGCTCATCAAAACTGTATACATCAATTATCAGTAACTTTTTATTAAGGAGGATGAAATTCAATGTATCACCTTAGTAAAATTTGACTTTAACGGAAGCGAATAGTTTGTTTTTATTAGTGAAAGAGTTATACGAGAACTGTGTGAATAAGTGTTTTCTATCATTATATCAAGCTAAATATTCTATTGATAAGTTATGATGAACTTTATTATATTAGGGAATTCATTGCATCAATCGGTTACATGAAGAATGATGGGAAAAGGTCTATAATGAACAAAAAAGCAAAATTAATTAGAATATACTTCAACTTAACTGTTCTACCTATGGATAACTTCTATAAATCACCTACAGTATATTCCTTTATAAAACGAGTATTATTTACCGTTAAGCTGTTAAATTAAAGTTGCATTTCAAGAACAATTCATGAGATATCAGTTGTTCATGAAACAATCAAAGGGGCATTATCAAATGACAATAGTTTACTCTTAAATTAAATAACAGCTGTTTTAAGAGAACATTATTTAATATAACATTATATTTGCATAAGTTAATATGGACTATTATTATTAAAATTCTCTATAATATAAATCTATAGTGAGTTGTCATGTGTATTGTCAAACATTCAGATGGGACAATAATGGAATTACACATAAAATTGTATACATATGTCAACTGTAATGCTTATAAAGAGAATAAAAATATTTTAAAAAAAAATTTATGAGAATAGAATTATTGTGAAGAAAAAGTATATTGGAGAAAAGAAAATCAATATTGATTCTAAGAAATTCAAAATTCCAAAATTTTTCTGTTTAATCCCTGGCAACAGATATTTGAAAAATCTTGTCTCATAAGATTAAACTTGAAACAAATTGTAGATCAAGTAGATGTATGAGAATTTCCAACAATAAAATCAATAAATTATCACTTTCATATAATATTCATCAAGCATATAGTTACATCTTGATGTTTGTTATGTAATTTCATTTTTATTTGCAAAAACAATGTATTATTGAGATGGTGGAGCTTCTCGTTGTTTGAAAATGGGAGAATTTAGCCAAAAGGCAGGCTTTTACTTGAGAATAACTATATTTTCTCCATGAGTGTCTTCGCCAGCATGTCCTACCAAAATATAGACCTCCAGTCAATGCCCATGAGGATGGAAAATAGCTGAGCAAAGTGGAAGAAAAATGGTACATCTAATGATAACGGATGCACACTACAGGATCAGCAAATACCGACACGTCATAGAGGACCAAAAGATGAAGCTACAAAGGACACTCTCGTCAGAACATTAGGAAATCTTGACAACAGCCATTGAGATATCATGGAAACGACACAGAGAACAAAGAAGAAACACCTTAAAGAAAAAACTAATCAAGATCTTAAAACCACCCATGGAAGAAAACACGAACAACTGCGTGATCAATCTGTCAAAACACGACCAAATCATCCAGCTCAGAGAACAAAACTCCACCAAAAACAACGTATTATTATTAATGGTTTTATTTATTATTATATTTTTGGTACAATATAGAATTGTCAGCATAAAGTATTTTAACAAGTTTACTTTTCTTATCAATTGATCGATCCTGATGATAAATTAATTCAACAATCGCTAGTTAGATAATAGCAGTTTAGGAATTAACATCTGAATAATGTATATTCTTTTCGCTTTATATCATTATCAGCAACCACGATGTCTCCAATTGTACTTTTTTTCGTAACTTGTACAGAGAAAATTCATAAACGTTTTATAAATGTGCCTGAATAGGTTATGCGACAAATAGACATAAGAATGTGTTAAAACAAATGAAAACATATAACTTATTGAAATGGTAGGAATAGATAGTCCGAATATTCAAGTAGGCCGCCAAAAAATTCCTTTATCAAATCATAGTTTTTGTTCTTAAAGAAACAATTATTAATATGTATATGGCTAAATACACTTCATGCGCATAAATAATTAAACAGAGTCAGAAATGGATTATCTATTGTGTAATAATCAAATAGGAGTTTTTGGTAAATGAGCAAAATTGAAATGGTTATTATGTAAAAGGTATAGTTTGTAAATATGACAATTTATCATACAAAAATTTTGATTGATTCCATTCATTTGAAAGAAAATGAAAAAAACTGAATAAACTAGTTGGAAGCGGCTAAATCTAGATTGTTATTTTAAAGATATTGTACAGAGTGGATAGTTAAACATACTTACCTACTTATACCTGTTACCCCACACAGGGGAGCATAGGCCACCCACCAGCATTCTCCATCCTACTCTGTCTTAAGTAATCCTTTCAGGTTGTTTCCAGTCGCTAGTTAAACATAGATTTACATAAATTGAAAAAAAGCATTGAAGACAGAAGAGAAATAGATGGCTTGAAATTGTCTTACTCCAGATTTCTTGTAGTTACGATATACTAAAAATTTCACAAGGATAATAAACTCAACATGAGCTTAGATTTTTTGATGAGTACGATAATACAATGCTGTCGATTTCAAACCAGATGATACATATTTTCAACTTCAGTAAATTTCTGATATATCATGATTCTGATCTGTGTTGGTGGAATATTGTTCTACACTAGATTAAATTGACTCTATGAATATCACAAGTCTCGCATTGTTTGTTGAAAATACACTTTCTATGTTTCGTATTTGTCATTAAAGATTAATACAAGAAAGTATAAAATGATTTATAATCTGTCATATTTTTAACACTACTTACTAAGTAGATATTTACCAATATTACTCGTGATAGCTAAGATCAGTTGATAATTTAAATTATGAACTTCAGCAAACTTCATAAGTTTCTTTGTGCTAAAGAATCATTTATTAATCAATGACTGATTTTGAGATGATTTCCGGAATATTACTGAAAAACTGTGAGCAATGAAATTCGATCATGTTAAGTATAAATCAGTTACCCACCAATGACGCTGAACGATGATTGTCCACTATCGCGAATTTATTAAATTTAAGCACTTAAACCAGTAGGTGCACACTCAGTGGCCTAAAATTTAAGTGGTTTCCGTGAGATCGGAATAATTAGACGTTGATCTACGATAAGGTCATGAATATTCAATGCTGAGGAGTCCCATACTAAAACGAGGCATCTGTCCAGTGTAACCTGATTTTCAGTGGTTGTATAAATGATGTCTTTACGTGATGTAAAATATGATATTAAGCAATTACCGAAAACCCCTTACAATCATTAAAAAAATATTGAACCATAAATTTTTAAAACTGCTCTCATTTCTTCAAAACCATTACTGAGACTGTTATAACTTGTGCCGTTTGTCCTAATAATGTATAACATAATGATACCTTCAATTAGAAAACAGTGAATTATCGACCGGACCAATGACGCATAAAACAAGTTCGAACAGTCTTCAGTCCTTATCGGTTCTGCTTCCCGCCTAGCCCAGCCGGTTAAGCACAGAACACCAATCTCAAAATCTGCAATATGATTCATTTATTTCTAACATACTGGGTGTATATACGAAACAAACAGACCACATCGTACCATAAAATAGGAAATAACATTTGTACAAGATTCAGCCAAATGTAGCTATGAATGTGGGAGATTGTAATTAATAGACTGGGCATAACTTGTAAATCGTATAATAATAGTTCAGAGGTCAAAATAAAGCTTATGATAGGAGGAGCATGTATATGAACAGTTTAGTTACTTAACAATTAAACGATAAAAATATACGTATAGTATTGGTTCATAAATGGATCCTAAAAGTTACCATTTATTATTCTCATCGGGATATAACACAGAGTTTGGCAAATAACTTCAAATAAACAGTAAAAAACTTCATATTTAATCTGTAAGTTATGAATACTACATATTTACTAAATATATATTCATAGACTTGACTATGAGTCTCAGTGTTCATATTTTAAGTATTGATGTTATCCAGCTGTCCAGAAAGTAGTAAATGTAACAAAGTTCAAACTTACTACTTAACATTTGAACATTGAGTTCATTCATCATTGAACCAACATTCTAAATTACAATTTTATTTATTAATATTAATTAATTAATTGAATTTGTATGAAATATTATTCATTATTATAATAATTAACTTATTAATTAATCCATAGTTATTATATTATACCAATTTGACCTTAATTACTTAATAGGAATTAAATCATTTTAGAAAAGTTTCATTAAAAACACTTAAACATATTATTCATTGATGTATCTCACAACAACAACAACAACACCAACACCACCACCACCACCACCAACATCAACCCCAACACCACCACCACCATCAGCAACAACAACAACAACAGCGACAACGATAGTAACAAAACAAACATTCATAGATGAATTAAAATTAAATGAATATACAATTTATACTTTTAATATTTTTGAATTCTGTGTATTTTATAATAAAATCTATTCATATTCATTTTATAATTGAAATATCTCATAACTATTAGTTTAATTTATAATATGAAATTGAATTTCATTATGGAATAAATTATAAACAAATCTATGTGATAATTGTATTCAACCAAAAAAATACACATTTACATGAGGAATATCCATCTATCTATCTCTCTATTCATCTATATATATAGAGAACTGGACAATAGATTGAAAATATTTCATTTTTATTATTCTATGTAATATTCAATTGATGATTATACATTTTAGAATTAATCAAAAAAATTTAATAATGTTATTTATCATATTCTATTATTCTATTCTATTATCCATTCAATTCAAATTGATTACAAGTGATGAATGTCCTAAAAGATGTTCATGTATGGGACAAACAATACGTTGTCAAAATGTTGGTTTTCGAACTATACCACAATTACCAATTATTGTACCTAGTTCAGATGGTGGAGTACTTGAATATTTAACAATTGTAGAAAATTCAATTATGCGTTTAGAGAAAGCATCATTTGAAGGACATTTAGATTTATTACGTTTAGAATTATATTCAAATCAAATTGTATGGATATCAGTTGAAGCATTTATTGGTATGCCAATGCTTAAAGTTTTAGTATTACGTTCAAATCGTTTGGCTTATTTACCACAAGATGTATTTACACCAGTATATACATTAGAAGAATTAGACTTGTCAAACAATCAACTAAAACATATACCATTTTCAGTGGAAGGTTTAATTTATCTAAAGCGTTTATCACTTGGTAATAATCCAATTCATTGTCCTTGTGAATTAGTTGATTTTTCATTATCGCTTATGTACGTGGAATCAAAATCATCAAGAGTCACTTGTCATAGTCCACCACAAGTACGCAATATTAGACTATCAGATTTAGCCGGTCGCCTTCGTACTTTAGTAAATCAAACACGTTTATTGGGCTATCAAGCAATAAGTAATGCAGACAGAAATAAGGTACCTAGTTCAGAACCTTATCAACAATTATATGGTTATTGGCCATGGCCACATTGCCCAAGACAAGATTTTGGTGGAATGACACCTCAATTACTGACTGTATCAGATAGTAATTACGAAACAAATGATCCAACTTCAAATGATCTTATTAATAATAATCCTGTGCAAAACAATCCAGATAATCCTGAGAATAAAGCACCAACTATAGTTGTTCAACTGCAAAATGTTAAAGTAGTGGCTGGTGAAGTAGCCAGATTTATATGTAGAGGGGAATCAGGTGTTCCTAGTCAAATCACATGGATTTTACCTGTTAAAGCCACACGTTATATAAGACTCTATAGAAGACGACAAGTAAGTAAAAGTCTTTTTTACAGATAAAATTATATTTTTATAATGCAACTAGTATTATTACTTGAAATATGTTATAACATTATCATAATCAATGATGGCAAATTCTGTGATCATGTAGATTTGAATCAATTAAACCACATTTTATAGCTAAATCTAAAATCTGAGTTGGAGATTACACCATGAAGACTTGACATATATTGTTTTTAAGCTAAGAGTTTGGGTTGGGTTTCATTAATCAGAATGAAAATTTTAAACTATTTGTTCTAGTTTCATATAATTAACGACTATATTGAATGTATTTCATCGTAGTTGACGAGATGTTGAAATATTTAGAAGAAAACTTACTTCACTGAACCGTTTTTAATCTCACTCGAATAATATTGATACTGTATAGAGTTACTGCCGGTGGCAAGCCTGGATAAAGGAAGAGAGTTGTGCATAGACTAATCAATCTCATCCCGTAGAAAACAACAACAATTTGAATGTTCAAATAAAATTGACTGATAAATGTCAAAAGATTAAACAAATTAGAAATTACCATTCATTAAAACAAAATTTATCTGAATAATAAGGTATTTTACTTGGTAAGCAAGCTCTTTAGTAAATTTTTAATCAGATAAAATTAGTTTCTTTATGTAGGATCACTGATGAAACAGAATAGTGTTTAAATATAAGTAGATATAATTAAGATATCCTGTTGAGATAATCACTGAAGTGGCGAAGCATCAACTGACAAAAGTAGGATGAATGTTTGAGTTATTGTTTTTACATGTTATCATTTATTTATGTAAACTATAAATTTGAAATTTGTTACTTATTTAGTTGCTATTCTTGCTTTAAGCAAAAATAAATGTTACCCATCATAGTAGGTTTTATTCAGGGATAAGGTCTGAAATGAAATTGGAAATAATTTGTTGACAAGCATGATTCAGTATGATATTAAATGAGTCAAAACCTTCGTTATCCAGTCATATATTAACACATGAATTTGAATCTAACTCATAGACTCTTTGTTTTCTCCCTTATTATGATCAGTATTGGTGTAGCGTTGCTATGAAAAATTACTATTTTTAGTTTTTGGGTTAAGACTGCAGTTGATCAATTTGTTATTCGCATATGTGCATACTGTGAGTATGCCTCGATATTGCCTTAATTAACGAGCGTTTATAAGCAAAGACGGATAATGGCAAGCAAAAACAATACCAAGTAAATTTAAATTCACCCCATTGCACAAGCAAGTGGCTATCAAGACTCAGTTACTGAGTGGATAACGCGATGGTGTTTGAAGCGAATGGTACCGGGTTCGAGTCCCAGAGTGAGCGTCAACTCTGAAATGCAGGTGCCTCCAGCTGACGAGTCTCAAACAGGACGAAACGAGCGTCCTGGATTTCGCTGCTAGCCACTATCCATCTTTGCTTATAGGTTTAGGTTTGTTCTTTAAATTGTTCAGTGATATTTTTATCTAAATTTTAATCAATAATTTTTTTGTTAGATTTGATGGTGTTTATTAGTAAATATCATGTCCAATTTATGATTTATCAACTGATTATATTATTACAAATATATCGGTTTTAATATAGTCCCATTAATAAGTAAGTAACTTGATATTAACCAAGACTAATAAACCAAATACTTATAGTTCTAAATAATACAGAATAGTGATCTTGAATTCTACTGTCAGCCATCACGTAACTTTATCAAGTCTTGGTTAATATCATGTTACCCACTTATTAATAAAACTATAGTAAACTCTGAAAATGAACAATAGAAAAGTACAAAAAATTATAATGAAGTCATTTTCACAGTCTCCGTTTTTGGCATAGCGTTTTCTGTGTATCCTACAACTTTTAATCATAGTTTGTCGCTAAATCTAGTCCCATTTGATGTAATAATTTAAAGAAAAAAAAACATTTCAACTACAAGTAGTCTGTACCTAAATCATTTGACCATCTGATGAACCAATAGCTACAATTAACACTGATGATGAATGTTCGTATTTCAGTAATCAAAATGACTTACATTTTCTTTACTAACGATTTAAATTTGGCTGATATATATACTCGTTATTTACTCTTACAATTTATCAATTCTTGCATATTACCTATTATTCTTTACTGTTCTCCATTATTCTTTCCCGGCCTTTTGAGAAAAGACTTTGCTGTATTGCGGAGAGTGACAAAGGCAATTAGCAAGGTGTGTGGTGAATCTTTCGAGGTCATAATTAATATGGTTGTGGATAGACAGCTAAAGTCATGCAAACTCCTGGCAGGTGTTATCTTATCAGATACTAAACATTCCCTTCATTTGTATCATTCTCCTTGTATACCTTCTGGTAGAACGAGACGTAAATACATTAAAATCCATGCACACAAGCGAATTTATAAGAATTCTATAATACCTTACCTACCAAATATACTCTGAGACGAACAGGTTGTTAGAGTTAACCTAGTCAATAACCTGCATTCTTAACATGTCTCTAATTTGAAAAGTTGTACAGTTCTTTCAGATTTTTTTAAAAACCCTTTTTTCCCCTTTTTTCGTCTTTTTTTTGTTTTCTGTGTGTAAGAAACTTGTTTAAATACTCTGTGCTGAGAATTCTATATTGTGCCAGAATATAATATTGAATAAAGCCATTAATAATATATAAATTCTAGTCGATAGAGTTGTATGTTTGGTCAATAATTAGTTTAGTTACTTGTGAATTTCTATTCAAAATAAAACTGAAGTTCAGTTAAATAGATGATTTCATTTCAGTCTGTTTCTTTTGTCATTTCATAGATTCTAGAAATTACCGAGGCTCATGATTATCATGAGGGCAGTTATACCTGTGTATTATCTAACTCATATGGTGTTGTTACATCAGAAGGTATTCTTCAACTAATCCAACCAACAAAACCGACAATAATTGAAGCTCCACCAGCTGATGATAACTCTGTAGCAGAACATTCAGTTATGGATTTACGTTGTACAGCGAAAGGTTTACCAAAACCTTATATATCATGGGTATGGCAAAAGGACAGTTTACCATTACAGTTAGTTACAGGTGGTCGATATATTGTGCGTAGTCATAGTACAGAAATAGATTCATTACAATTCCAATTTCAAAATAATTTGAGTATTTATTCAACAGATCAATATATTCTAGCTGAAAATGAGAAAACAGAAACAATGAGTGTATTATTAGTTCGAAATGTGACCACAGAAGATGCACATGGTAGATATATATGTTATGTAGCAAACAGATTAGGTTCAGCACGTGTTTCTACAGTAATTCGTGTTCTGTCTGATGGTGCTCATCATGTATCATCCAGTTCTGAAGCTTATGATGGGACACTTGAAAATGAAGATATAAATCATAATTCATCAAATTCTAAACCCAATGATGGTGATGATCTTGTCAAAGAAATAATAGAAAAAGCACGTAGACGTATTGAAACAGCTATTCGCAAAACAGCTGATCGTTTAAGAGATACAGGTCGGAGAAGATCGTCTGCAGATATTGCTTCATTATTTCGACAACCGAATCGTGCAGCACTCGAATTAGCTAAAGCAGCTGAAGTTTATGAGGCAGCGATTGATGAAGTGACCAGCATCTTACGTCAAAGAAATCAAAAACATTTCGAATTTAACAAAACTGATACAATCCCTGATGAATTTAAAGATGATGATGAGATTGATCCAAATTCACGTGATACATTAGGTGTTGAACTGAATACAGATCAATTGGCAATAATAGCTCAATTATCAGGCTGTCAAAGTGCTCAACAAGTAGATCCATGTTCAAGACAATTATGTTTTCATTTACGCTATCGTTCAATTGATGGTACATGTAATAATTTAAATCATCCTAGGTGGGGTGCCGCATTGGTACCATTCAGACGTTTATTACCACCAAAATATGAAAATGGTATGAATACGCCAATTGGATGGTCTTCTACAAAATTATATTTTGGATATCCTAAACCATCTGCTCGATTAGTTTCCCGCGAATTATTGGGCAATGCATCTTTGATGGTTGAGCTAAGCAATAAGTAAGTTGAATATTTATAATTAAAAATTTTGTTTGATTTTAATCCTATTGAATATAATGTTAATGTTCATAAGAGATGAGTGTTCAAGAATCGCTCATAAAAAGATATGACCTGTGAAACTGATCCAGGTTGTATGAGGATATGTATCACTCATAATGAATTAAAAGAAAAGTGGTCCCAGGTTTTCAATGGTGGTCTAACATTAATTGGTTCATGATCTCAATTAAAAAAAGTGTTTTACTGGATTCCAAACAGCCCATGAAATGTGCCAACATTATTATCGAAACATTTGGCAGTTACTATCTTAATTCTAGACAATTTCGGCAATGACCACCACCGTGTATTTGATGAAAGTTTTTGGTAAAAATCGAAAGTCATCTGGGAATTAGGCATATTTTCCTATCTATTTTATGTAGTCCAACTATGAATCAATAGTTTATCGGTGTATACATTTATGTTTTGTACAAGTAACAAGTCAACAGGTATTGTTAGTCAGCAAAATAATCTACAAACAGTTATGTAAGTTGTATTAATAATAGAAATAATGAATCAACGTATAAGCATACTATTCATATGTCCACTTTAATTGCTAGCAATAACTTGAAGATTTATAAATTAATTTGTTTAAAATTGTAAATTATTACCTCCCTGCTTGTTTGTTTGTTTGTTTATTTGGCATAAAATGTTTCAGACTAGTTGTTTTTTATTAATCAATACAGTTTACCTCTATATATTAAACTACTAATTTCTGTTCTCTAAACAATTTGGGTGAGTTTTTAGTGGGTTAGTTGTTTTATTTAATTTATAATTTACAACGCAAACTGACCTTAGTTAGATAACAGTTGAAAATCAGAAAGTAATAGACAGCTGTCTCGTTCTTGTATGTAACTTCTTATCACTGAGTATCCTATACTTTATTGAGATCGGAACAAGAACTTCAGGTGTTACAGCGTTCAGACATTAAGTTTACGGAATCGACATAAAGTTGTTTGTATTTCTGACTTTAGTCAAATCGGTACATTGAAGGATCATCTTCTGATATCACTGGTAGTTAAGTACTTGCTGTTAGAATAATTAAATAAGAATAATTAGACTGCGTCATTTGAGTTTGTTTTGAACAATCATGAAGTAGCTATTACAAGATATAAATTTTGGCCAGAACTCAATGTAATGAGCAATATCTGACTGAGAACCTCACTTTTGTTCAATCAACAGCATTCAAAGATACTGTTGAATAAATACTGAGGAAATTTAATGACATAATAATCACCGTTTTTTTTAAATCACGAGTATGCAGTTCACATAATAATAAGAACGAATATCTGTCTGAAGAATTGAAACATCTAAAAATTATTTTATTATAAATTAACAACATTGGCAGGTACCTTCAAAAGCATTTGTGAATTTACCATAAATAACGTAACAGCTTGACATTTAGTCGACAGCGAACAATATGACCGCTGTTAGTCAATCTTTCAAAATACAACATTCAGTCTTACAAGATATTAATAATCATAGGAGTAGGTGGATTACTTTAATGTTATTTTAAAAGTAAAGAACTTAGATAAACTGAACTATACACAATGATAATTAGTATTATTGTACTGAAGACGATAACTATCATGGTACCACTTAATTCCCAACATCAAAAGTTATGGAGATCGTTTGATCATATGATCTTATGGTTGAGAACCGAATATCTTACCTACCCTTTAGGTTATTTCTCTACAGAGTCATGTAAACGTGCATCTAATTTTATATCATAACTTTCTATAAATCACTGACTTTGTTTTCGTCACATCGGATGAGAATAAAAGACATTAATATTATTAATATTACAATATTCTGGATTCCATTGACAATCACCATCATTTCAGTTTATTATGCTTGTAACTGAAGGCAATATCGAGACAATCCGTACAGGTTGCATATATGCCAATAAGAGACTGATCAAATGCAATAGAAAGATTCAAGCAATCAATACAATACTCCATCAGTCAATATTTCATTTATATATGCTTTTTAAACAAATTCCTTTTTGACCTCGAAAAACATGGATATATTTTAAAAATGAGAATACAAAAGAATTTGTTTAAAATAAAATTTGAACACTTTCATCATGATAATTTTGATTGGTCTTAGTTCACAAGAAAAATGATCCAAATTAAAGAAGTGTTCTAGATCATATGGTGAAATCATGTGATACATTTAAATTAGGTCATATATTTTTATTGAAATGTTTTACATGCAATAATTTGAAGATAATTCAATATTCAATTTTTTTAAATTGGAATTATACTTGATTTAAAGCTTCACGTTTATGATAATCATCTACATGATTTAACTTGTTATCATTATCCTTAAGATTGGAAGTGTTTTAAAAACAATGAATAAATAATGAGGTAGAACAATAATAATAATAGTGATAATAATAATGTGAGCAACTAACTTATATATACACGTAGTTCCCTATATTGAGTTGACTCGTTGTTAGTAACAGGTATAGTGTATTTCAAGATATATCTGTTTTTATACATTGAGACTGATGTTTCAAAAACTATCAGAAGGGGTTTGTGGAGATTTTAGAAATTTCACAGATTGAAATCATGAGTTAGTTGAAGCTAGACCACCATAGAAAACCTGGAAGCACTGGACGACCGTTTCGTCCTGGTATGAGACTCCACGATCTCTCCCCTTCGCGGGATTAGAACACAGGACCTACTGGTTTCGCGCGCGAGCACATAACCATTAGACCACTGAGCCGGCATCCAACGGTGTTAATGTCTAACTTCAACCAATCCACGAATTTGAGTCACCGTATACAATTGTCTTCAGTGAGTTGATATTTCACAACAGAACTGGTTGAACTACACTGGTAACGGCTTCTCACTAGAACTCCAGGAGTATCTCTTGAAGTCAGTCACTAGTTAGCAAATGATCATTATCAGAAGGGGTTTGTGGAGATTTTAGAAATTTTCCTGGTTGAAATCATCAGTCAGTTGAAGCTAGACCAACATGGAAAAGCTGGAAGCATTGGTATACGGTGGCGCAACTTCGTGGATTGGTTGAAGTTAGACATTAACACCGTTGGATACCGGCTCAGTGGTCCAATGGTTAAGTGCTCGCACGCGACACCAGTAGGTCCTGGGTTCTAATCCCGCGAAGGGGAGAGATCGTGGAGTCTCATACCAGGACGAAACGGTCGTCCAGTGCTTCCAGGTTTTCTATGGTGGTCTAGTTTCAAAAACTCTTAATTTAAAAAAATGTGACGCCCCTCAGATTTCTTTTAAATGTAAATATATTTATTTGCGGCTTTTATGACTTATCTAAACTGATTTATTCGATTAACGGAGTTAATTATAGTGAAATAGATTCATTTGAACAGATATCCGTTTAAGATTGTAAATAGGTATAAGTCTTTTATTTGACGATTTAGATCATTTTCGTCATAAAACAGACGTTTGTTTGAGAGTTAGTCAAAAATCACAAAAGAGGTAAATGAATGATTTTTATAGAGCACATAGGTTCAACATCGAACCAACTAAACAGAGCAAGGAAAACAATGTTTTGTGAATAAATTGATTCCATTCTGTTTCGTGAAATTTTCCCATCACCTGCATATGACCTAAAATTACAATTAATAATATAATTATGAACACATGTTTTAACA
This sequence comes from Schistosoma margrebowiei, assembly GCA_944470205.2. Taxonomy (NCBI): domain Eukaryota; kingdom Metazoa; phylum Platyhelminthes; class Trematoda; order Strigeidida; family Schistosomatidae; genus Schistosoma; species Schistosoma margrebowiei. The sequence continues at coordinate 32,871,910 of OX104026.1, read as the reverse complement.
TACTTTAATTCATGAAATCCTTAATTTAAAAAATACAATCTATGAAGAATTTCCTGAACATGCCGAAAAAATATATTCATGATTTGTCCAGTATAAAACTAAACGAAATTGAGAAAGACGCTCTCTCTTTCTTGAATTTAATATAACTATTCATATAAAAATCTCAACAAAACTGATGCAAAGATGCTATTCGAACTGCTGTACCTACAGGTTTATCACCTAAAACCTATAGACTAAAATAAAAAAGCTTAAATGATGGTGGCTGTCAGTGGAAGCCAGGACGTGCACTTCGTCCTATTTGGGACTCGTCAGCTGGATGTTCCGGCATCCCAGAGTTGATATGCCAATAAGAGACTTATCAATTGCAGTCCTAAACATCAATGGGAATATTCAAGGAACCAATACAAAAATGAATTAAACTTCATCCCATTACACAAGGTAGTGGTTGTCAGGAATCAGTAGCTAAGTGGATAATTTGATGGCCTTTGAGGCGATTGGTACTGGGTTCGAATCTCGGAGTGAACACCAACTCATATGCAGGCACATCTAGCTAACAAGTCTCAAATAAGACGAAACACGCGTTCTGGATTCCACTGATAGCTACCATCATCTCAGTTTATAATGCTTGCTACTGAAGGCAATATCGAGACAATCCGTAAAGGATGCACATATACCAATAAGAGACTGATCAAATGCAATGGGAAGATTCAAGCAATCAATACAAAAATGAATGAAATAGAAAAGGTTGTTTCAGATAAAAAATGATTGATATTGCAACTCAACATTATATCTCTACAACTCTACGTTCGAAACTTTTGACGTAGTAATATATTGTCAACATCGAGGAATTTACAAAGAATAATAAAATAATTATTATAAGACCAGATGAAGGTTTCGGTGTTGTAATAATGAATCAAATAGATTATGTGAATGAAATGTTCCAGCTTCTTAACAATACGTCATGATTCCAGGTTGGCGAATCGAAGGAAGATTCTACTTCAACAATTAAAAACAGTCTTTATAACTAGCCTAGAGCAAACAAAACTAAAATACGGAAACCACAACATAACATTCTGTTCTAGATAAATCGATAATACGTTCATTATCTGTGATGGTATTGAGAACGCTTATCGGTTATCAGTTGATTCAGCAGCATAACGTTTACAAAGAAATATGAAAGCGATAACTAATACAATTTATTTATAGATCTTAGTGCAAGAAAGAAAAACGACGGAAGTCTTGAGACGAGTATGTGTAAAGAAAGGTTAACTGGACAGTAGTAAAACTGCAACACCTTTTTCCCTACCAGCTTGCTATGTTTGAAGAGATTACGAGATCACCTTAATTGGCGAACGGAACGAAGGATCAGAAATACAACGACAAGACAATCTAAATTATTCCAATGCACCCCAGATGAGCTAACTAGAGATAGAAGACCAGGTTTAGAAAAGAGAAAGGTGTATTCTTCAAGCAGCTGAAAGCACAAACAAAACAAGCATACAACTCAAGCGTATATATGCAACATAAGAAAGTCATTTGGAAACGTCACAAAATAGCGTATTAAAAAAGGCAGCAAACCAGTGAAACTTAGGGTTCTTACAAGTGGGAAATACAACCTGAACATTAAAATGGGTGCGTTTAGAGTGAAAACGAGTAATTAAAATTTCAAAAACAAAATGTCAGTGACAAGACGTTTACTAAATGATTTCTGGGGGACTGACATCCCCAACACAGCTACAAAATATTTCTGGTAAAAGGGCTATTCGGTAGAGCTAGATTGTTATGGCAACGTGATAAAATGAATGAGTAACTGGCTATTGTAGAAAAATACTACTTAATACATGGATACTCAAAGAGATGTATTGCGGAATTTGGAGAAGAATATCCTAATGATGATAAAAAATCAACTGTTAGTAAAAACTAGTTTTCATTCGTCTTCCTTTTGAAGTAGATGAGATCTTAGGAAAAGTGTATAAGAGAATCAACGTGGCACTGAAAAGAAGCTTCCCTGATGCACAATCGATTTCATCATACAACACCAAATGTTCGTTCTACCATTCGAAGGTAGATCAGCATCCTTCCGACGTCAGCTCGAATCGCATCAACAGATTTAAATGTACCTGTGGTAGCAAGTATATAGAAAGGACCGGTAGAAGGATCAATACCAGTACTTCTGAACACATTTCTGGATGCAAAGGAGTAAAGTCTTTACGAATGCATTTTCTAGATACCTGGATGCAGCGAATGTATGTAATACATTGAAAATCATTAACACACAAAACGTCACCAATATCACTCCGTTTTGCGTAGGAAATCGTTATCAAACGTTTCCGACCTAACCTACGTACCTAGAAGGATAGTATGATTAAAATTCCTTTGACGTGGTGACTGGATGTTTATCAAATAACCTTTACTGATTATTTTCAACCTTCTCCCCTTGTTTTATTCGTCTTTTGGTATTCATTTCTTACATAATCTTATTAACGTTCATATACGTATTTATTTTGTTTTTTACTATGTTAAGAGATTACTCAATCACTCGTTGATTTCATAACCCCTGCACATAACCTTCTTTATCTTCATTATGCCCACTGGGAACTATAACACATGTTCTATTCTCCATTACTACTTTCCAACATATAAATACACATTGATCATGACTATACTTATCCATGCACTTTAGATCCCTATTTTTCTTATTATTACAATTTTGGTTACGCTTTGAACATTTATCAAAACTTCATAAACTGAAGTGTGTTAAACATATGTTAAGAATTATTTTAATAATTGTAATTTTAAGTTGTATATAGCTGTGAAATAGACTGATAGATTCATTTTATTCTACAAATGTTATTGTTCTAGTTCTGTTTACATTTATTAAAGGATGAAACTAGACAGGAATTGATAAGTTATTGTATGTTTTATTGTGGTTTACTGTAACCAAATGTAATTTATGCCCACCTTCATAATTTCATTGTTTAAGACGTTCTAATTTATTATAAATATACATTAACAGTAGGTGTTATTGATTTAATAAATTATGACATTATAAACAATTGTCTATTCCTTTGTAGTAGTTGTATTGAATAAATGTTGAAGATACAGGGTTAGTAACTGTGACATGATAGAAATTATATAAAAGTGATTTAAGTAGTAGTTCATTCAGTGTATTTGGTAGATGAAGTTACACATACTGAATGAAATACGAGCATGATGAATGATTTCACATGAGAAAATTCCCTTATTTCAGGTTATTATTAATGAGCAATTAAATTGTACAGATAATATCCTAAAAGCTTAAGTTTATATTCATGAAAGGATAACTGAACTTTATGATATCTCATTCCGGTAACTTTTAAATACTTGAAATATTTATTGATTCGAGTATTTTTCCAAATCGTTAATTAGTGTGTCAATATTTAACAAGTTTTTTTTACCGTTAAAACATGCATTGATGTAAATGATGAATCTTTTATCAGAACGCTTGAATCGGTTTTTTATGCTCTTCTAATAACACTAGGTTAAATTTACACGACATCTTGAACATTAGAGAAGGGTCCCAAAATCTGAAGAATCATTTATGGACAGAAAGTGGGAGGTATTTATAGCATTTCAAATGCTTTTAGGCTTCCGGAAGGTTCTTAAACCCTACTAATCATAGTGGCAAGACTGTAGTGTGTTGCGTACTACTTAAGTTTACCAATATAAGTAGTATGTAGGAACGATCTGAAGAGCAATGCTTCTTAGAAAAAGATTGAGAAGATTGAATTAAAAAATAAGCAGGGAAACTGAGAAAAAATTTATTCACAACAAAAATGAAAGAATCACGAAGTATATAAATGACAAGTGAAGGAAGATATACAAATAATGTATTTCATACATGGTTTTCAAGTTTTACGTAGCCGCTCTGTGATTTTACATCTTTGTTTAATGCAAAAAGTTCAATAAACCGGGTAGTTTCAGACTAAAAATAGGCAGCTAAGTATCGTTTATGAATTTTAATTGGTCTTCATTAATGAAATTACCCTTAAACTAACATTTCATCATAAAGTTATCTCATCCCAGGTTCATTTTATAAGATTGAATTCTGATATCAGTAATATGGACATATTTAGGAGATATAATTGTATAAGAATACTGTACAAAAACTAATTACATTTGTAAATTGCAAATTTTTATCCAAATTTCGAAAATAATCACAATTAATTGATCATAAAACTGTGAATAAATTCAAACAAAAATATTCAAACTTTCAATCGAAATACTCGTTTTATAAATAATTAAAAGGAATAAATAATATTGATATTTATGATTAATATTTTAATGGATTAACTTCGTCAGTCAATCACCTTGATAATCGTCAGCATATAAATCCACAACGATGTTTGAATTCAGAAGGAAATAAGAAGCGGCAACTACAGTTTGTTAGCAGATAGCACAGACAGTCACAAGCATATCAAACGAATATGGAGAAGATAGGCTAATGTGTGTGTGTGCGAGAGAGGTAATACAGAAATGAATTTATGGTCAAATCGAGTCAAGGCACAGCTAGACAAGGAAAAGGCAGTTAATAGGATTCCAGTACATATTTACATGGCGAAGAGAATGAATCATTAAGCGGTATTCAAGCGAATAATATTTGAGCTCGAGAGAGAAATGTATGTAGGCTGTCGTGTGATCAAGCATGCACGCATATATATAAATACAAGATGATCATCATCATAGTATAAAGAAATAGACGAGTTGTTACTGCTCGAATAACATTGTCTCTTAAATAAGTTAATAAAAGGGCTTAACAATAATTAATCGTAGGATAGTTGCTATAATAACATCAGTGATGTTATTTGATCAATACTTTGTTAGGTTTAAAAAAAAATCACAATGGCCATTGGAACATTGATCGTAGTCTAATAAATATTAAATTATACAAATAATTTAATGTTTCTTATTGATATTTGTATCCGGTTAAACATAACATGTCAGTAGTGTATATGTGTTTCGTAAATAAAGATTATGTTATTAATATTGATTAATGAACCATTTGTCGTAAGTAGATGGAATAGAAATACTAACTGTATAAACAATCATGTCAAATATGAATTGTGCTTTACTTATCATTTACGCTAATTAATGTGTATTACATTTTCATGAAGGTAGTGTATACGTTAGTTAACTGATTCATACAAATAGTTGAAAATAAGGGAAACAGACATTGTATATTGATTGTATATATGTATAAGTGGTTATATGCTATTTGATTTTCATAGATTATTTGTGTTTGTATCTAGATACATGTGTTGTAATGTTTATGGGAGTCAGATATAGTAATTTGGAATATATATTGAAATGGCACTATAATAACTTTACAACTGCTGTAAGCCATAAGCGTAATTGATTAGCTGTTTAACAAGTGATTTGTATATTGTCTATTAATAAAGTATTGGATATAATCTTATGTAAGAAGTATCCATGACTGCACTTCATATATCTTAAAAACAGCTTCGCTCACTATTAGTCAGTAGTATAGCCATCATGTGCATCCTGAGTGACTGGTTTCGTCCAGAAAAATCCAAGATAATATAGTGTTAACATCATTACTTAAACCATCAATGGTAAGAATAAACGGAAATTTTGGTGTGAATTTTATAATCACAGAATCGAAGCTCAGCTTTAATTTTAAGTAGATAAATGGTGGAATACATTCTAATAACCGAGGTTTTCAAACTTTACCTCTATTATTTAATTTAGTAGTAACTGCATAATATGTGAAACAGCGAGGAAAATGTTTTAATTAACCATCAGGTCAAAAAATGACTTTAAGAAAAAAAAGAAATGGGTTGTTAGTGAGTTCTTAACATTTTCAGGATCACCTAGATAACCATGTTAATCCATAACAGTTTTCAGCTTCAGTTTCAGTTTGGAAAGGACAGGAGGCTTGATGGCTTATGTTAGTCGTCCCAATGGTGGTCTCTCATTTGATCCAACTTTCTTTTGAAAGAGCCTCATCCAGGTGTTGAGGTAATGAATTCCACTTGTTGATGATCCGATGGGAAAGTCGATAGTCAACTGACAAGTAATTTGTCTTGGGCTTGTGAACGTTTTTGGAGTGTCCTCGTAAATTCTCTGTTTTGGAAGACAAGAAAAATGAGGGCATATCAGGTGCAAATATATCACTAATCAGTTTGAAAACTGTAATGAAATCGCCTCTAGTTCTTCGATATGACAACAGGAATAGATTTAGCTTGGTCAGTCGAGCATCATACGAGAGCTTTGCTAATCCGGGAATCAGCTTAGTTGCTGTTCTCTGAACCTTTTCAAAAGTTCACTGTCTTCTTTTAGGCAGAGGCTAGCCGCTTGTATGCAGTACTCAAGTTTAAAACGTACGAACACTGTATATAAAGTCAAAAACGTTTTAGCGTCGACATGACAAAAAGCCCTACGTATTGGCTATAAATTTCTAAAACCTTTGACGTCTATTGCACGGCAGTGTGCAGTAGTCTTTATGTCTTGGCCAACGATGACTCCTAAGTCATTGTGTGTCTGGACAACAGGTATCTCACTGTTATTCATCGTGTATGTATCTGTACCTTGATGATCGATAAGCATCACAATACACTTGAAAGTATTCACTGGCAACTGCCAGGTTTGAGACCATTCAGATAATTTTTCCAGATCATTTTGGAGTTCTATGCTATCACCTTTACTTCGTTTTGCTCTCCATATCTTGACAAATACTTCATACAAAAAACGAAAATATAAAACATTTTCAGAAACTCATTCTTTAACATACCAGAATTTGTGGTTGGAAAATACTTATGGTAATGATATTAATATAATATACTACAGTAATATCTACAGTCAATACACTGATAATTTGTTAACTATGTATGACTATTAACGGTAGTAAATCACATTCATGTAAGTAATGATGTGTGACAGTTGCGGGGACTTTTGAAATCGCGCAAATTTTACAACTGATGATCACTTAATTGTTTAGTTAGTTACCAATCCTATAACACTTTATAAGTTTACTGAGTTAAATTGAAGTAAGACTAAATAGTTACCACTGTTCTTTGGATTTTAATGATTCTTTAACTGACATCAATTCGTAATTACAATTATTGTCAAGCTAAACATCATTAATAGTACAATTTCGAGAACTGTACACTTAAACACAGTTTTCTCTATCTAAATTCATCTAAATTTAATAGGTAGTTTTCATCAGTTTCATTTAACAATTTTCCTACATATTCAAATTGATCTCTTTTTTTCAGTATAGAAGCTTATAATAAACGAATGAAAATGAAGAAAAATGAAATGTCAACAATGAACGTTTCTTCTAAATCCAGTAAAGTAAGTTCAATTTATGTAGAGTAAAAGTTATATAATGTTAAATGATAAGTGATTATGATTTACTGCTTCGATGAATGTTCATGAAATGATTTTGTAACTAGGCTGATCTCTAACATCTTTTGATTATGTATTTGAACTTCAAATTTTCACTTATTAAATATAAGAAGGCAAATACATTTCATAGTTTTTCATGGAGTTTTGTTCTCTGAGCTGAATGATTTGGTCGGAGAACAAAACTCCATCAAAATCATTCACTTGAGATACAAATCTTTTTCACCATCTCACACTCCGTAGTTCACATAATTGTATTTTAAAAGGATAAAACCGTTGTTTATGTACAAACTTGGCTGAATCAATAAAAGCGATTTGTAGGATTTCTTGGTTTATATTTATGTACGAATTTATTCAACAAAAAATTGTATCTATTCACTAATTATAAACATCTTACATTAAACATTGTACACTGAGTTGCTAAGTTTAGTGCTGAAATTTCAAACTGCTCTGTAAAACCAAAACAGTATTAATGATCAAATAAAACGATATTGTCTATTACTTATTGATTGATAAATTTATGTGTAATGAACAAAAACACAGTTGGGGACAACCAGATGAATACAAAGTTATGAGTATACGTTTTAGGAGATTGTTGAGTTTCAATTGAGATAATGAATCGATCAATATTAGACCACCATTAAAATCCTAGAAACACTGGACAGCCAGTTCGTCCAAGTATGGAGCTCTTCAAGAGTGCACATCTACGATCTCGTACACATGATTAGGATTCAGGATCTTCGGTTCAGCGTGCAAATGCGGGTGTGAAGCAGTTGCACACTGTAAACAAGTGAAGATGGTCGTGAACTATCATGGATTGGTTGAAGTTATACACTAAAGCCGTAGGATACCGGCTAGAGGTCTAAAGGTTAAGCGTCCGCGCGCAAGACTAAAGGTCTTGGATCCGAGTCCCGCACGCGATATCGTGGATGCGCACTGATGAGCAGTCCCACACCAGAACAAAACGGTCTTCCAGTGCCTACAGGTTTCTGTTAGTGGTTTAACATTGGTCGGTTCATAACCTTAATCAAAATGCAGTTATTTAGTGGGATAAGCCTATGTCAATCAAATTGTGATGAAATATATTAAATCTATATTCAACATCTGAATCCATCGGTCTGATCTTGTCAGTTTTGCAATTTTCTAAATAACTAATGAATAAATAATTGACTCTATGTTTTCTTCTCAACTATCATCGTACTAATATAGTTCTGTTGCTTCATGTCTATTTCTCATCGAAATATTGCACAAACTAATTTTGTCGAAGTTTTCATTATCAGATATTTTCAAAGGTTATGGACAGCAGTCTATATTGTTTACTAGAATTTACAGAGTTCATATACTACATATACATAGCCTTCAATCATCCATTTGTATCTTTTAATGTGTCCTGTAATCGGAATTGTTTTCTAGTCTGGTCTCTAAGTGTTCTACCTACAAAATACTATCACTATACAGAAGTTCTTTTCTCTGTCTGACAACTGTTGCAACTTCAACACCACGTCCCGCAACATACTACTTACAAGCAATCTTTTCAGTCGCATCTACTAAACTATTATATTTCTTACCAGTGATCATATATACCAATTAAATTTGTCCTAAACGTATCAATTTTTTTTCTTTTTTATACTAACAATTTCTGTCTTTTTCCAGTTAGATTTGTTGTTAACCAATATTCAGTAAATTATCCAAAATATGACTTAGGAACAGGAACACCATTAGTAGCTTTGATATAGTTGTTTTGAATTAGTCGTAAACATGTTTAGGAATTGATATCTATATGCATTACTTTATATTATTATATTTTATATTATTACAATGATTTTCATTATCAATCCTTCGAACTTTACTTTTCTAATCAAATTAAAAACAATTTTATCTGCTTACATCCGTTATTTTAATCACGATTTAGTGTACGGAAACAAAAAGATTTACTATTTATGATTAAAGTAAATATCTGATTTTCATCGACATAGTATTATTTCTATCATGATCTACTAGGTAACAGTTTGATATTTGTTTATCACATATGATTTATATGTAACTTACGCTGAAATTCCATATTTCAATTATATACAATATAAGATCTTTTTAAATATTAGAATCTTCTTGTATTTCAACATAGTGTAAAATACTTGTTGTCTTCACAATTGATTGATCACTGGGTAGTGATCAATGTCATGTGTGTCGAGTCCTTATTTAGTACAGATCGAATGCTATCAACCATGTTGCAATGTGGCCACCACTCTAAGTGACTCGACACTGAGTGCACTATATATTGAGATTAGATGGTGGTTGGAGGTAGTCGACAGGTTTCATGTCGTTTATTTTTTCTTTCATAACTAACTTTTCGTTATCAGTTGTCTAGCCTAAAATAAGTTAACAATGTTTTAATCACAATTAAAAAAATAACATACAATTTAGATAGAATTTGTTCAATAAACACTATGCTTTATAATAAATATTCTTGTTGCCAAATTTACTACCAAACCCTACCCCCCCCCGAATAAAGATGAATCTTATCGTTTATTGACTAGACTACAGGCTGTGTTGTTTGATGAAATGGGCGATTACTAATGTAATAATGAAAAACCCATGTCACTTATTATTCAAACAAAGTATACAGGTTAAAATGAGAATTTATTTTTAATTTGGGAGATAAATGGCAAAGAAAGTAATAAATTTTCAGTGTCTGAACAGTTTTTTTTAAGTAGTTTAAGAACATTCATAGATTCTTAATCAATTCTTGATTTTAAGAGAAAACTGTATGCGGTACAAATCTATGTCCATATGACTGGAAATCCATTTACTGAATGTACCATTTATGAATTGTTAAAATGACCATATAAGGATTTCACTTTCGTTGTGTCAAATTCTTAACGAAATGTTGTAAATGAATAATAAAATGGTGATCAAAAGTCAAAATCAATCCTCATTATACAATGAATTAATAATGATCTTCCTAAGAGTTAGCTTTCATCATATTTCCGGGGAATCAGCATTTTGAGTGTCATCTTTGTATACAAAGTCACTTTAACGCTTTATGACACTAAGTGTTTTCTCCATTAAATTCCACCGTCTCAACAACCGTATCCTCATTAAAGTTATTCATCATATACATAAGGATTAGGAATGATTTTTAAATTTTATACTAAATATTTTGGTGGTATATGTTAGATTTATTTATTGAGGTCATAATCTGTTCTAATATAAATAAACATCTATTTATGGCAAAAGGTAAAGATAATATTCCTTAAGGCAGTATCCTTGATATAAATACTGTATAGTTTGAAAATTAAGTAATGAACAATTTGATATATAGTGTTAAAATAAAAAAGTGTAATTGTATTACACGGAATCAATAAGGCATCTTGCTTACTGGGCCGAAATTCAAAGATCGATTACTTTCATCTTACGCTATATGAAAAGCCATGTAAAAGCATACTTTATAATGTTTAAAATGTTCTGTTTTAAAATCACAGATTAGAGATAACACTGTGGAATGTGATAAATGATTATTTCATTCTATGAAGATAATAAATAATATGCTTATGTTATAACTTAATTTGTTCGCATTAAAAACCTACAAAGGATCACCCGGTTAGTGATTCTTTAAATAATGAGCTAGCTAATAGTTTAGGGCGGTAAAATACGACTATATGCGAGTTCTTCGTATAACTGACTTAAAATCATGTGAATTTACGGCCCTGAAAAATAATCTACAAAAAGAAATCTAGATGGACTCAAATCAATGAGATTTTGTAGACACAGTTCTATAAAATAAAAGTCAAAGAGCTGATACCGAGACTTGAATAGACTAATAAATTGCCTAAAACTTAAGTAATCTATAGCGAAATGTACGTGATTTAAAAATTTTCAAGGTCATTTTCAAAGTCGTTAATAATCATCCCCTTTATATAGTTACACTAAATGAAAGATTAACTTATCAATGATAAGCTTTCGTCATAAACGTGTGAAGTGTAAGTTGATCTGTTTTAGTGGACCGAATATTTCGGTGAATATCGATAATCATTAAATCAGAATTTGTTATATTAGATTCCGAACATTTTCTTGTATATGTAAGCGTGTAACTTCAAGACTTAAGTAAAAGCTGAAGTCATGTTAAAGAACAGTTAAACCATTAAAAAGATAGATTTTTGTAAAAGTTTACACTATATATTTTGTTATATTCAATACTTTATATAACAAATAATGATGTAAATATTGAAATCCAAAAATATCTGAATGACGATTTTCTCCTAATCTATATGCTTACTTTTTTGTATACTCACGATTGTACACAAAACTGATTGCAGAAGAAGATCATTCATCCGATTAGTTAAATTGAATTCGTCTACCTTTCTTAACTTGAGTTAATTTGTCGTATGCTACAACCACTATTTGATTAAATTCATTATGAACACTCTTGCCTAATTAAGAATTAAATTTTCAATAACTCTTTGTTTCAAGAAATTTTGATGGAGTTTTGTTCTCTGAGCTGGATGGTCGTGGAGCTTTCATCGTTCTTCTGAACGACATCATCAGCACAAACTTAAGATATTCTAATCAGAAGTCATAATCTATAGAGTTAATTTTTGAGTTATTTTATATTATTTCAGAGTTATCTATAGAAATAGTAATGATTATTGTATTGTGATCAAAAATTTTATTTGTTAAATTAATTGAAACTGATTGGTGGAATGTATACTGTTTAATAACACAAGTGAATAAATATTAACAGTTGCTACATAGGAAAAACTAAATGATATGTAGTGAGAATAAGGAACAATAGGTAATCTGTATTTCATTTACGTTTATCGATTGAGATTTTTAGATAAAGGGTCATATTGTATTGATGAACATGGTAATGAAAGTTGTGGTATGAATTTCTTCTGAATCTAAAGACTGGATGTCACTAGATGGGTGGCATTTGTTTCAGACACATGCAGTAGATGAATTAATGAATGATGAGACAAGCTGAATTTGGTTGGGTTTCATATGACAAAGCATTTTAACAAGTATGTTAATCATAACATAGTGTAAAGATGGCTTCTGTAAAAAATGATACCAGTTATGGAAACATTAGAAAAAACAGGATGCAATAGAGTATTGCTTCTTGCTAGTTTGGGACCTTTAATCAAACTCCATGTATGATAGATCTTAAAACTTTCAAATCTTTCAGCGAGTAGGATAGCAATAAACTACTGAGTTAAAAATCCAGAAGTTAATATTTTCATTATCGGTTAACTGGCGAAATTTCAGGATAACATCCAGTTGCTGTTAATAATAGCTGTCTTCACCTCTTACACAGACAAACCCCATTAGTTAACTTTATTTTATTTAAACGTTAGGTATCAAAATCAAAGATACAAAAATCTCATTTGATATTGTTTGTTTGCATCTTCCGATTGTTGCTTCGGACTGCAATTGATCAATCTCTTGTTAGCATATATGCATCCTGTGCCGAATGCCTAGATATTACCTTAAGTCACAAGCTTTATAAGTAAAGATGGATAGTAGCTAGAAGTGGGATCCAATTTGACGCACGTTTCGTCCTATTTGGGACTCATCAGCCGGATGTACCTGCATTCTAGAGTCCCGGAGTGAACATCAACTATTGTATGCAGGTAAGTTCAGCAGAGGAGTCCTAAATGGGACGAAAAGCGCGTCCTAGATTCCTTTGCTTGCCACTATTCTTTTGGTACTGCAATCTGTTTCAATTTATTTAGTATTGAATGATTCTATTCAGTTTAATTATCAACTTTTAAAGTACAAATATTTTGCATAGATGATTCCAAGTTGTTGTTTGTTTTTTGATTATTGTTATGCAACTCACTACCATTCGATAGGGATTTTTATGATTATCACTTATAATACGTACATATTAGTGTAGATTATATGATGATAAAGAGTAGATGAAAATAAGCACCCCATTCTAGCTCAATTAATTAACTTCCAGAATGTCTAAATAGGGATTTTAATTTTTAGTATCAATACATTTTTCCTCATAAAAATTCTTTAGATTTTATTTATTTGATAAATAATTCATTCAACTATATATGTGTAAATGGATGTAAATCAGTGGGATAAACATTCCCACTGAATTTTGTTTACGTTTAAAAAAACACATCCATTTAGTTGATTACAACTTAGCAACGATATGACAGTGGGAAAATTGTATTAATCTGTAATGAACAATTTGCGTAATAATAACTAGAGCTTTCTAAATGTATGACATAAAATCCGAACAATCTGTACTGCTACTATCACTTCTTCATTATACTGACCTCTCTTTACATACAAGAAGATATATTTTGATAGCTCACAGAATTACTAGTAGCGTATTTTCTTATTGTGAGTGGCAATTGCTTTCTTTTTAAAGAAAGTACAAATAAGCATTACAAATCAGTAACTTTTGAATTATTGGCTTAGCATTTTAACGTTCAACACAAACCAACGAAATTCATAATATCATGTAAACAAATGATATCCTACAATTTTGTATTTAATACTAAAATAAATCTCTATCTTACATAGAAAAATAATCATTATTAATACATCATATCGTTATTTTTTGTTTACTTATCACCAACGCTATTATCGAAGAAGATTAGTAGCATTCTGTCTATCATTAGGGATTGTGATAACGTGACTTATGTTTCATATATTCTTGCGAGAAAAAACACCGACCTAAATATGAATAACCATCAATTACTGAAGTGATGGTAAACATAATTCATTAAACTGAATTAATTGGAAATTTGTTCAAAATATTTACAAATTATACATTGAAGATTGTTTATTCCTTGTAAAAAAAAGAAATAATTTCTATGATGCCGTGTTTTCTGATGTGACTGATTGACTTGTGATGATTTCTTTATAGTTTCTTGTAAAGGATTAGAAAGCACAAGACACATTGAACATCAGTTATGAAATAAGTCCTAACCATTTCAAAAAAACATCATATTGAACAAAGTGAACACATGTGAATTAGGAATAAAGATCAATAATCAAAGTATATGATATTTGAACACTTATATAAATGAATTTATACAGATAACTACGGACATAGAAAAAGAGATATTTGTGAAGTAAGGAAACTATAAGAATTATTCAACATTTTTAGAAGCTTGACATTTAAGTTAACCAGTAATCTATTAACATGTCAACGTATATTCTATTTATCAACCCGATGGGGATATCAATCACCAATATTATTATTAAATATTATCTTAATAAAACATTAAATACGATTATTGGTCCAGGTGAAAACACACAAGCTTTCGAGAAAAGTCTAAAAAGATCATCAAAACAGAATAAACGCAACAGAACAGTAAGTAAATGAAATACTTTTGAAAGCTTTTAACCCAGCAACTTATAAATAATACGTATATAATGAAAAATATGAATGTTGCTAAAACATAACATTATCATATAGATGATAAACTGAGGATTATAAAATGACTATTGTCAACTATTAAGGTTGGATGCCGGTTCAGTGGTCTAGTCGTTAAGTGCTCGCGCGCGAAGCTAGTAGGTCCTGGGTTCGAGCCCCGCGTGGTGCGGGATCGTGGATGCGCACTGTTGAGGAGTCCCATACTGGGATGAAACGGCCGTCCAGTGCTTCCAGGTTTTCAATGGTGGTCTAGCTTCAACTGACTCATGATTTCAATCTGTGAAATTTCTAAAATCTCCACAAAACCCATTCTGATAACTATTAAGGTGTTAGTTCATTCAACTAAATAGCTGAAATGATTTTAATAACTTACAGTCAAAATTAATATACAATGAAACTATATTGTTATATATATATATATCGTTATTGTTTTTGAATGAATTCAATGAGTTTTTAAACAATACAATTTATGTTTTGACATGCACATCGACGTTTCATTATCAATTTTTCATCCTTGAACTTGAACTTTATTTATTCCTTCATATCAATCTCTCACACATACATACATACCTACACATTCACACACATACGATTTGTTACTCATTTAAGTATCTCCATGTAGTTGAATTCTTCACATGATTTGTAGTTAACTGACTCATTTGATCCTATTTTACAAAAAATCAACATCCAAATATGATTGGTTTAACACAGTATAATTCTGATTGTTAAAAGCTATATATTTCTTTGATGATTTTGATTTTGATTATTACCCTGAAGAAATCTAGACAAGTTAGCTGGACGAAACGTTGGAATTAGTTAAATTTCAATCACTGAGAATATATCAAATATAATTTTCACATATATAATATATTGACATGTGTTCATTGTAACACAAAGTGAATAAGGATAATGAAAATATGAAAACATGAATAGGTCAAATATGACTAATTCAAGTAAGAAAAAAGTAATGGTTAGACAAAAGTCAATAGTTGACTTGTATATATAAGAAACCAGTCTAAAATTTCTTGTACTGTCCAAACTGTTAGATTTTATTTCTTACATAACTTAAATTGATTTCGTGAACCGATCAATGTTAGACCACTACTGAAAACCCTGGAGCACTGGAAGACCGTTTCGTCTTGGTATGGAACTGCTCAACAGTGCGCATCCACGATCTCACATACGGGACTCAGATCCAGGACCTTTGGTCTTGCGCGCGAACGCTTAATCTATAGACCACTGAGCCGGTATCCAACGGTGTTAGTGTCTAACTTCAACTAATCCACGAAATTGCGTGACTATCTTCCATCGTCTTCGGTAACTTTAGTCTTTTTCCAACTATACTGACTATCATCCATAAACATAAACGAGAAAAGTTTATCAAATAAATGATCCTAATTAATAATAACATGCATAACACGAGACTTATTCATTCTGTGTTCATTTTCTTATGAAGTAATGTAAATTCACTGCCAAACAGTTTCCAACTAAAAAAATAAAATGCTTATTTAATGCTTCTCCCGTTTTAAGTTCATCATCAAAATATCAATTTGGAGGCGTTCTTACAACACTTCAATAATCAATATATCAATATATTGATTCTGCTTAAAAAAACTAATTCGTTTTGCCACTTCGGTCGAAAAAGAAACGTTTTGAGTTATTTTTGTTAACTACAATCACATTCTAAATTCTGAGGAAAAGGTTTATCAATCTTTAACAATAAAATTGAAGACAGAGTTGAAAAAAATACTTTTCTTTGACCCTCTCTCTGAGGAGAAAACAATAGAGATTCCCCGTCAATAAGGAAAAAAATGAGAACATTGATGATAACAAAGTGAAATAATCAATAAAGTTATTTCTTTATTCCTAAACAAATTTATTTGCCATTTAAACTGAACATAGACATTTTCATTTCTGCTAATAAGGTACTTGTATTTTCTTCTTTATTATTAAAAAAAATTTGTAAACCTTAATTATTCCATCGTCATCCCACCCTCTTATCTCTGTTCACTTTTTTCTAAAATCCTCTTTCTGTGTACGTATGTGTATATCTTAGTGCTTCCAATGAGCAAGATTAATTAATAATCATTGTCCCCAACTTCTTAACACATTATAAATTTCACTGGTTGAAATCATGAGTCAATTGACGCTGGATCACCATGGAAAACGTGGAAGCACTGGACGGCCGTCTCGTCCTAGTATGGGACTCCTGAGCAGTGCGCATCCACGATCCCGCACTCTGCAAGATTCAAACCCGGGACCTATTAGTCTCGCGCCAGGCGCTTAACCAACTAGACCACTGAGCCGGCATCCATTGGTGTTAATGTCTAACTTCAACCAATCCACGAAGTTGCTCCACTGTATACGATTGTCTTCACTAAGTTGATATTTCACAACAGACCCAGTTGAACTCCACTGCTGAGGAGTCTCATACTAGGACGAAACGTCCGTTCAGTGCTTCCAGGTTTTCCATGGTGATCTAGCTTCAATTGATTCATGATTTCAACCAGTGAAATTTATAAAATCTCCACAAAACCCCTTCGGACATCATAAATTGTTATAAACAAGTATTTTATAGTCAAGAGGGTATTAAGAATAATAGAGAATAGAGAAGAGTAAAAGTTACGAAACAGAGAGAGAGAGAATAGAAGGGTTATATTTTGTCATTATTGTTATTATCATTATCATCAAAATTTTATCCTTTTCATTTTTGTTCTGTTAATGATCACATGTGTAAACAAATTAATCAGTAATGTTTATCCGTTTGTCATAGTTTCTTAATAATATCATTTTATTATATTAATGTTAATAATAATAATAATCGTATATTAAATTAACAGTGAATCAAATGAATTATCAATATGATTGCTAATTAGTTATAAATTGTTATTATGGAAAACGATGGCTATCAGTGTAATCTAGGACACGTATTTCATACTATAACGGGTGTACATACATCCTAGAGTTGATGTTCACTTCATCTGTTCTATAAAAAATTTATGATATAATGGATAATATACAGGCGATTTAAACATAATTTAAATCTACCAACTGAGATTGATCGAAATTCAGTCACTATATCAATAACAGGATACTTCAAACAATTAGAGCCTGAATAGAGAAGCATAGTTTTATAGTATGTCTTTTGAATTAGAATTTCGATTAAAATATTCCATGTAGTATAGATAAAGAGAATGGTATGATTAATATTAACTGAATACTGAAAAAAATATTTACAAATAACTCTATCAAACTATTGATAACTATTCCGATAATATCTATAAACATTAGTAATTTTCCGTTGTTGGTATTAAGCACTGACATCAATCAGTTACTATTGATATGTGTGCATTCCGAGAGAAATACGTCAATGTTGTTTCATTTGTAACAAGTTTTCGGCATAGTTAAATTGTGGCTAGCAATATAATCCAATATATACTTTCATCATTTTTGAGACTCATTCGGATTTCAGGGATATTGTGATACATTTGAAAGCATCAAACAATCTACCAAGTTCTATTTCATACCAATTTATGTCGACAAAGTGTTATCTCGATCAATGGCTCTCGAATGTATGATAGATAATAAGTACATAAATGTATCTCATAATATTCAGTTACACAGGTGATGTACTACCGATGTCCACTTAATTATTTGTCAAAATCGACTCAATATACGGTAAGACACCAAACAATATTCAAGAAATGATTTGTGTTACGTCTTATACATGAAGTAAGTGACATATTAAAAGTAGGTAGTTTTCTTAAAGAACCACCCTTTATGCCTTAAACATACAGATCTAGTCCACAAAGTAGTTGAACAACATCGGAACATGTGGAAGTCGGACCAACCCAAATTCAACATAATCCATTGCTTTAGCTATTCTAGAGATCTTGATCACCAATCAGTTTGCGATTAAGGTTTCTTAACTTATCTACTTGATTTCTCCGTACTTATTGTCTTTTTGTACTTACTAGGCGCCAGTTTCATCCTCTCACTGTAATAACAATACCCCCTTTTCAATAGAAATTACTCAGTAAGATATCTATAAAAAAATCATTGAACGGTAGATCATTTGAGAACACTTTAATAAAGGAATAGACAAATTTTATTCTTGACCGCTTCATAGAATTATGAGAACTTATGCGATTTCATAAATTTTAATCTATCAAAATTTGTTTTAGGTTTTTCGATAAAACAATGAGAAGACGTAGTTTATCGAAATTTATAAAAGGGACTAATTGTTTTAGGTTTTTCATAAATAATTTTGAGTTTTGCATTGAAGAATTTACCAGTGATAGAAATTGTGTACAGATGTTTCTTTTTTTAGCAATTTAATTGCATAGATATTCCAGTAGTGTATAATCTGGTTGTTTTTACACATTAGATGTAGGTGTTATCCAAACTTAGACGTTAACGAATCACAATAACACTGTGACTAACCATGACTAAATTGTTATTTTTTTGAGAAATCATTTTATTTTTATTTTTGACACTTCAAAAACCAAAGAACCCTATCGATCAGAACTGTAGATTTCCAAAAACTTGAATATTACTGGTGAATTAAATTCATTTTGTCAAATTTCAGGATCCAGAAATGATTCAACTCTCTAATTCTCTTTTCAACGCTACATACTACATGCCACTTACATTAGTTAACTTGATTATAAAATTTTCGATGAGTAATATTTAGATCATCCGTTCTTTACCTGATTGGTATGTGGGTATACAGAATATTGGAAAATTCTAAACTAAAATAAAGCAGTTTTCCAGTATTTTATAGTTCTTAATACTTCATTAGATGAAGTTAGTCTATGTACAAAAACTATCCTAACAATGTAGACAATATATAGTGATGGTTAATGTTTGGATACTTCGGATGGCTTCAAAGATATCGGATTATTTTTTAGCTGTATGACATATAATTTCATATAATTTACACAAATATTGCAATAATTCATTCATCTATTCTCTATGGTGTTGTTGATTATTTTAGTTAACAATAAGTAGAAATAATTAAGAAGTGAACATGTATATATGACAGTTTGCTAAATTTTAATCACTTATCTCTTCCACGATTAAAATTTTAACTTCTTAAAGTTGTTACTTAGAAATGTTTGTTGAATAACTACTGCATCTAGAAGATACGATGGTGGATGACATTACTTGATTATACTCAATTAATCTAACTGATATGGAAAGATAAGTGAGAATAATTGAATGTACATAAGATATCAGAATATATATATCGTAAACTACCTGGTATAAATAATAACACATTAGCATATGCAATTGTGGATGCTAATTTTGTAAAAACTTTGAACTTATAAGGTTATTCTTGTGAATATGTATTTTAAAGTAAATTACCATAAAATGGATCATAACTAAATTTTCTAATTAGAAGAGATCTTTCTTAATAATCCAAGAAAAATGAGAAGGAATAGTAACATTTTAGTGAAAAGAATAGTTTGATGAGAGTAAAGTTATCGAAAAAATAGCGGTTATGAACCAAGATAAGTTAGACAACCATTGGAAACTTGAAAGCACAAGACAGCCATTCCGCCTTACTGATGAACCATTCAATAATGCACATTCACGAAGAATCGAACTTAGGGTTTTCAGTATCTTTTGCGAATAATTGACTTTTAAGCCACTGAGCGGAATGTAGTAATGTACATGAATAACTTCAATCAACCGGTTCGTGATCTCAACAAGATCCACAACCCCAAGCTAATGAAAATAAAGAAATATTTTCAAAAGCAACTGATTTTGTTTTAAATATGACTGAAGTTTTAAACTGTATATAAGATTTTTGAAATATGAGGAGGGCTTGAACTTTGGGTTCCTAGAATGTTGTAAATTATGCTAAAAGAATATTTTACAGTTATATAATTTAGATTGATATCATGAATGGATCACCATTTGAAAACCTGGAAGCACCGAACGACCATTTCGTCTTAATATGGGACTCCTCCGCAGTCACGATCCCGTACGCAGGACTCAAAACAACCATCCAGTGCTTCCAGATTTTCAATGGTGATCTTAAAATGATTTATTCACGATATCAGTCTAAACTCAACAATCTCCAAAACCTTATACAAATATATAATTCCTTTTTAGATTACAAGTCACATAGTAATTTTTTTATAGAGAATACAAATAAAATTTAGAAATATTATTTAACACAAACACATTTATATACGATTAAACAACTTGGAAAACAAAGTAATTAAAAATAATTATTTTTTTATTCACTATATCGACTATCCTATGTGTTTCCGATTAAGATTAACTGATTTATTTCACTTTAATATATATATATATATATATATATATATATATATATATATATATATATATATATATACAGGGAGAGAGAGACAGAGAGGGAGAGTGAGGGGGAGAGGGAGAGGGAGGAGAGAGAGGGGGGAGGGAGAGAGAGAGACACTTATACATCCAGTTCATGTTTTAGTTCGGTTCTGTAAACGTGTTAAAATTTATTTAATCACTTCATTAAAAACACCTTGCCTATCATTTTAACATAGAAAGAATTTTTTCAAAAATTACTCAAAATTAAAATGACAATCATTTTTATCTTTTTTTTAAAAAAAAAAATTCGTTAAAAAAAAGGAAATTGAAATGATAAAAGTCTATAATCAAAAAACATGGAACTAAATTATCTGTAACAAAGGGAGAATAAACAATCCATCTAACTAAATAGTAATAATAATCCTCTTTTCAATCATATCTAATTTACGGACAAATTCCAATGAATTCTAATGGGAAATCGTGATCTTTTCAAAATTATCCTAAAATGTAATAATATGTAATTTACTGATAACATTAGATTAGAATAATTTTCATAATGTAGATTAATTGAACTTGAAAAATATACAGTATTAGATTTCTACTGAATGGATCAAACATATCTTGGTGGCAAGACGAACTAAATGGAGAAAAAGTCAACTAATAATATGCTCAGAACCCAACCGAATAAAACAGTCAATTAAAACGCAAGAATATAATGACGATAATAAAATCTATGAAGACAACCCGTAAGAAATCAGGTCATTACAACAGACTGATTTGATACTTAAGCAATAATCAGAGAGATCATCTCTCTTTGAAGTAGATGCTGATGATATTAACCGGAGTGACCACAAAAGTGTTTCAGTCAAGAGAGCAAGCAAAAAAAAAGGAATAATACAATCAAAAGACCTAAAAATATTTTTGTCCAATCAGGTATAACTGTAAAGTATTTGGTAATTCCAAAGAAACAAAACAACTGTTCGGTGCTTTCATGTTTCAGTGGTTCTACGGTTAATATCCATCTCAGAAATTAGTTATATTGGAACATTTATTTTTTCAAGAGAATTGATCGTTAACAATAGATGTCTCTTAACTAAATACTGTAATCCATAAATAGGTAAAACTGTCATTGATAATGATAATAACAGTTTTTTTAATACCATAAATTTACTCTTACAGTAGAGAATGTCTCTTAAACATTCGTTCAAATTACAATTAAACAAAGCACATAAGTGGTTCACTAATGAGTATTTGCCATCTATTTTCGATCATCAAAGTTTTTCACTATTTTAGCTGCTACAACTATTTTTCTAGCCATTATATATCATATTTTTGGATACCAACATATTTATGGCTGGGTTTTTTTTCAAAGGGTAGATGTAAAGAAAAAATATGCTAAGAAATGTAGTATTTCTGTTTGTAAGTATCATTACCAAGGTTTGACTTGATAATTCCGAATAACATGAACATTGGGTAGATTGCCATAAGTAAAATAAAATATTTGTAATATCCTGATTAGTAGGGAAATTAGATTTTCTGACGTTTCGTGACTCAGTGTAAGCCACTTCTTCAGAGAGTAAATAACCAAATCAAAACCAATTCAAGTTTAAATAGTACAAAGGAACAGCGCAAGAATATGATTATGACATAATAAAGTATATAAATTATGAAGGATTCTGTGAAAATGAAGCTCAGAGTGTTCTTTCAGTTTATCTGAATCTTTTACATTACTGACGTTAAAAATATAGATTTTTACTTTGAGATGTGAATGAAATTTGTCGTACACGTAAATTGTACCAAAATTATTCTCTTTCTTATCAATAATCCTGATTCTGATTAATTAACTTTGTAGGAAGAAAATTGTATTTAAACATGAATACTACATGATCAAATCATAAAGGACTGAATTTAGATAAGTATTAGCTAGAAATATTACATCCTAAGCAGATTGCTTCGATATGTCTATTTCATTCTAAGTATTTAGAATAGATAAACTGTGGCTAGTAGTGGAATCCAAGATGAATGTTTTGTTCCGTTCCGGAATTGTCAGCTGGATATACCTGAATCCCATTTTCAACAATCTCTTTTATTTTAAACACACGTGCATTTCATACCGAGCTAATAACAATATGAATGTTGTACCCGTTGGACATGTTAGCAGCTGTCTATACTCAGTAGCTACGTAGAAAATGAGTAGCCGATTGAAACAAAATGTACCAGGTTCGAGTCCATTAGTGAATCCCACTACTAGCCACAATTTATCTATACTAACAGCTATTTCTGTTTTGAAATTTTTTTTTAAAGATTTTAGTGATTTCCCGAGTTTTATTGAATATTTATTGGAATAAATACTGATTATAGATTTTCTGCTTTTTGGTACTATTTGAAACTGTATTTCTGCTACTCTGCAGAAAACAATAATATTTTTACGATCCATACACACGTTATTTATTAACGTTCATACTAAACTTATAGTCAAACAGCCTTAAATGCTGAATTTTAATTGTTCAATTTATAAAAATTGGATAAATTCTACTCGGATTCCCAGACATGTTTACATATAAAAACTTCCCACTGTTATCTCCATAAAAAAAACATTTATACAAAATATTTTTTTACTCCTGTACTACATCATTTAGTTAACCATTTTTTTCATTCAGAATTGAAGATTAAGATGTAACACTGACTTCATCAGATAATTGATTTGCTTACTGTTAATCTAGCAATAACAAAAATCAATTTATCAGTACATTGGAGATAAAATAAATCGATACATAAAAAGTTACAAGTTGGCTTATTAATACGATTATCAAAACTGTAGGATCATCAGTCGTGATACGATTTTCTTTTCTATTCTTGACTAATCACTGATAATCTAGTAAGTCATACTATCTTGACTGTATTATATATATATATATATATATATATATATATATATATATATATATATATATATATATATATATATATATCACCGAAAACCATCAGGAGCTGATTTGAATTCGACAGCCAATAAGGATCAATAACAATAAACAATTATTTTATCAGAAGGGGTTTGTGGAGATTTTTTTAGAAATTTTTACAGATTGAAATCATGAGTCAGTTGAAGATAGACCACCAGTAGATTGGTTGAAGTTAAACATTAACACCGTTGGATACCGACTCAGTGGTCTAATGGTTAAGTGCTCGCGCGCGAAGCCTGTAAGTCCTGGGTTCGAGCCCCGCGAAGGGGAAGGATCGTGGATACGCACTGCTGAGGAGTCCCATACTAGGATGAAACGGCCGTCCAGTGCTTCTAAGTTTTCTATAGTGGTCTAGCTTCAACTGACTCATGATTTCAATCTGTGAAAATTTCTAAACAGTTATTTGTTAGCTAAATACTCCTCAACCTGAACGATAGTCTCATGATTTCTTGAAATTATTATTAAAATTAGTATGGAGAGTTTTGTGAGGATTGTACAACTTTAGACTTGAAATTACGAATTGTCATTAGTTAGAAAAGCATTGAAAACCTTGAAATACTGAACAGCCGTTTTGTAAGTAGCTGTAAACCAGCTCAGTGATCTCAGAGTTAAGAGTTTGATAGGAGATATAAAAGTTCATGATGGAATTGTAAATGGGATGTCTTATGATAGGACAGGATAGATATCTAATCTTTTTTAGTTCCAAATAGTTATTTGACTAAGGTCGATCGTTCATGCAAACAATAATAGTATTATCATTTAAAGGTTTCAAGGCATACCGAGTACTATCATAAATTGGATTAATATTCACATAACATCTTAACAGTAATTACTGTTCAAAATATTACTTTAAACCGTTATTGTCTTCGATTATATCTTTCCTTATACTAAAATAAACATTCTTTATTCAGTAATGCATACTTAGTATTGAGTTTTCCTTTTAACTTGTATTTATTCATGAAAGAATAATTTTGCCAAACACTTGTCATTTCATCAGGATGTATCAATTGTATAGTAAATGGTGAGTAGTTTACACTACTCTTAGACTATTCTTCTCAGTAGTAACCATGGTTTCCCATATATTTTAATAAGTAAAAGGTTTTCTCATTTCAAATATTATACATGGATATTAACTTTTATTTTGCTGAAAGTCAAAATATATTTCTTGCACTTTATTCTAGAACATATAATCGTTTTGATGGAGTTTTGTTTTCTGAGCTCCACGACTAAACCATCCAGCTCAGAGAACAAAACTCCATCAAAATCATCCACCTGAGCCACAAATCTTATCCACCATCTCAACATATAATCGTTTTTAATAATTGAAATATACTTGAAAATTCAAATAAGAAATCACTAAATTAAAAGCCTTCGATTATCCAACAAATAAGTTAAATCATATTGATTGACAATATGAAACTTTAATCAGGTACTATTTACGTTATGTAATGACAGACTTAAATTATCATTGGAAAATAAAATATTTCGTACAGCATATAACTTATAAAGAGTAAATCTTTGTTACTCCATAATATTAATAAATGTTAACCTGAATAATTAAATAGTCTCTTAGTTGTCACAGTAATCTGATCTCTATCAAACAATAGTAAATTCAAACTCTAATATATGGATTTTGATTTTGGCAGCCAAGTACTAGTTTTCGAATAGTGTATTACAAAGACTACTTCATGTACTTGAATGTAATTATCAACTTTAACTAACTAAATTACAAAACTATCAAATATATATTTCAATAGTTGAAATCATGAGTCAAGTAAAGTTAGATCATTATGGAAAACCTAGAAGCACTGGACGGACGTTTCGTCCAAGTATGGGACTCCTCAGCAGTGCGCATCCACGATCCCGCCCCCTCGAGAGATTTGAACCCAGGACCTATCAGTCTCACTCATTAGTCACTGACTTCGAGAGGCATTTCCTAGAGTTCTAGTGAAAAGATGTGACCAGTGAAGTTCAACCAGGTCTGTTGTTAGATATCAACTCACTGAAGACAATGATGTACGGTGGAGCAATTTCGTGGATTGGTTGAAGTTAGACATTAACATCGTTGGATGTCGACTCACTGGTCTAATGGTTAAGCACTGGTACGCGAGACTGATAGGTCCCGGGTTCGAATCTCGCGAAGGGGAAGGATCATGGATGCGCACTGCTGAGGAGTCCCATACTAGGATGAAATGGCCGTCCAGTGCTTCCAAGTTTTCCATAGTGGTCTAGCTTCAATTGATTCATGATTTCAACTATTGAAATTTCGAAAAATCTTCACGAAACCCCCTCAAATGTATATTTGTTTATGATTTTCATTATTAATAGAAAACAACGAATATATGAAGTTTATAACACTTATTATAACTACTGTTTAACAAAACAATATTGATGTAAACGGATTAGATAAAATTCAAAAAAACAAAAACTTTATGGATATTAGATGAGAACAATTCGCTGTGATTTTAATAAGTTGTATAATTGGAAGAAATCACGTAGCTGTATCAGTATATGAACCTTATTTGGACTTTTGTATTTGTGATGACTTTTTTTTAATTGACAATAGTAAACAATGATAATAATCGAAAGATATAAGAATTCAAGAAATTTATAAAATGAAACGTTGCAAATTTTGTCATTTTAAAATTGTTCCAGTAAACTGACATTAGCTTAATTAAAAATTAACTTTCGAAATCATTAAAAAAGTTTACCAGTGGTTGATATTTTCTTATGGATTACAGTTTGTACTGATCGTCTAATTAATGATTTCCTGAAGAGGCCTAAAGTGTTGAAACAACTGGTAATAAGCCATATGATTTCATAATGTATAAAGAAATTGGAATATGTTTAATTTGATGATAGTTTACACCATATACTGGATGTAGATCAATAACCATGGAAGACCACGATTTTCTATTATGAGACTGTTTAGAAGTGTCCACCAATAACCCCGCAAAGATTTAGATCTAGTCCATCTGGGCATTGTGGCGAGCGCCTTAGCTTTAAACTATTCAGCATTCAGTGATTTTAGCTTCACTGAATTCACGATTTTGGCGAGACATCATCCGTAGTTAACGATAACAGCTGGTTATATTCTTCTAGTCAAATATTTTCTTAATAATATAATTTAAAACCTAATAGTTTTAACAAACTTATTTCTCTGAGGTGAACATTTATTTGAGTACAAAATAGATCGGAAAGTACAATGAAGCTTACAAATCCTAAGACAATGTAATCATAAAATTTAGCTAGAATTATCAGTTATAACAAAGTAGTTATTTGGGAAAATTCTATTTAATATAATCTCAGCGATTGAAATGTAAATAATTCCAACGTTTCGTCCTGCAAACTTGTCTTGACTTCGTTTCTATACTCGGCAATCAATTTCTGTCAAACTATTCGTCTTAATAAAATATAGTATTAATGACAGTCAGATTCGAAAGATTTTTGGATCTCTGAATTCTTAAACATGCAATTGTACAAAACTAACTAAATTTTACATCAAGATTGTGCGTAAGTTATTAGTAACTGATTATGTATTTCTTTGAATTTTGATATATGTATGATGAAAACATTCTGTTTACTGCTACGGTCAGCCACAAGATAGTTTATAAATAATCCGAATCGACTAACGAGTCGCAAAACCGTCATTGACTGTAGTGACCGGGATTTTCGTCAGGTGTGCTAAGTCATCTGTGAAACAAGCTACATACACTCGAATAAAAATAGATTGAGAATATGTCTCGTACTTTATTTATGTGAAATTTGGCAGTTGAAGATAATGAACATTGTGTCACCTCATACTTCATTTTTGAATGCTAACTGAAACACTATGGTGCTTTGCAGCTATACGTTTAAAGAAGGTAGATATTCTCAAATTCCAATGAACAACCGTGAACCTATAAGGCCAACACAGAAAATGTGAACAAATTCAAGTACCTTAAATACTGATTTGATCATGGTTTAGAAACATGAATAGACGCTTTGAAGTGTTAATCAAAAGATTCTAATTTGAACAAGAAATGAAGACAATTCAATGGAGAAATTTTTGGACATTACTCACTAGAGTTGTATAATTGCATAATTAGAATATACAAGTCTACAAATAAAATAGGAAAATATTTCACCACTTAAAAAACGATAGAAAATGTTTCCAAGTATCAAATGTAATGGAGCAAATCAAGAATAGATTCAAAATAAATGATGATTGTCAAGATGGATAATATTAAGAAACTGTGAATAAATTGTGTGGAAATACATATATAGAAAGGGAGTTATGTAACAAGCCAACGAGTGATGAGAAAAATTATTAAGATAATTTCCAGAACAGAAGTAGTTGTTTGCCTGAACAGTATGAAGAACAGAATAAATGAATCATGTAACAATAGCTTATTAATGATTTAATAAATATTGAGGGATTATTAGCAACAGAGTATTGAACATGTAGCTAGAAAGGATGATCAAGACCACCATAAGACGAGATTGAACATATTGATTTTGTGCGCATAGCTTAGGCTGGAATCAGTAAACAAAGCCTCTGCCGTACACAAATTCTAGATTTGTGATGCTTTCGAACCACTTTTTTTGTCTTATTGAATAACGTGGAAGATTCTAAAGGGGCAGCATTACCAGAATGAAGTTGTTGATTGACTATAGTAATGTTTTTGATAACCATTCAGAGGAATGCTAAGATATACGGTTCTTGAGAGCCCTTTTATTGCGGGCGATGTAACCTGCTCTACAAGAACAAGTAAATTTGTAGATGTATATTGATTCTGGTCTAATGGTTCACTAAGAGCTCAAAACAAACTGCGATGTTTCTGTATTTACTTTCGAAGACTTGAGCGACAGAGTTCTAACGTAGTTGCACAAACTGAAAACAAAGAAAATCGATTCAGCCCAATCTCTTATTTTTATCTATTTTCTACAATTTCCACACTAGTCTCAATATCATTACAGTTTATTCTAGTCAACAATGAATAGTTATTAACTGAATCTGCGAAGATGGAGTACTTACAAATGTTATCAGTAGTATGGTGAATTAAAAACAACGATTTTGATTTGAAAATTAAACAGAATGAATATAATGAATATACTTACTCATCATAGAACTTTAAAAAACGATTGACTGAATACATAACATATAAACTAGATCATTGTTGGACTTTTCAGTCGTTTAACGAAATCGTATAAAGATTGAATACTACCCCATTTCTCATCTGTATTAAATAAATCACCCCAATAAAACGGTACAGTGATACTTGTAGCAGAAAAATAGTGAAACTACAAATTTAAGGATTATCTGTCTAATTAATTGTGAAATAATATTATATAATCTTTAGCTCTTACAAGAGAACATAAAAATAACTTTTCATCTCTGAGTGGTTATGAAGTTTCATTCCTTACGTGAGTTCAATATTCCAAACTAAATAAATGATGTATAGAATATTAATGAAAACTTCTGATTTAATACACAAGATCTAGCATAACTGATGGTATTCAACTATTACCTCTGAAGTTGACAAACTTATTCGAAGTAAAGCCTGGTGTCAGGCAAGTTTGCTTACTCTCACCCTTTCTCTTTCTCCTGGTGATCGACTGGGTCATGAAGACATCAACATCTGAAGGGAAGCAATGGATACAGTGGACATCTAGGATGCAGCTGGACGATCTAGACTTCGCAGATGATCTGGCCCTTCTATCCCAAACGCAACAACAAATGCAAGAGAAAACGAACGGTGTAGCAGTAGCCTCAGCAGCAGTAGGTCTCAATATACACAAAAGGAAAAGCAAGATTCTCCGATACAACAAAGCATGCACCAATTCAGTCACAATTGACGGAGAATATTTGAAAGATGTAAAAACCTTTACATATTTGGGCAGCATCATTGATGAACAGGGTGGATCTGATACAAATGTGAAGGCGCGGATCGGCAAAGCAAGAGCATCATATTTACAACTGAGGAACATCTGGAACTCAAAGCAACTGTCAACCAACACCAAGGTCAGGATTTTCAACACAATGTCGAGACAGTTCTACTGTATGGGGTGGAAACTTAGAGAACTACGAAAGCCTTCATCCAGAAAATACAAGCGTTTAATAACATTTGTATACGAAAAATACTTCGGATCCGTTGACCAGACACTATCAGCAACAACCTACTATGGGAGAGAAAGAGAGCGAAAGACCAAATAACACATTACGCCGAGAAATGGAGACATACATGAGAAAAATGAACAAGAATTGGATGGAACTGGAAAAAAAGGCCCAGGACAGAGTGTGTTGGAGAATGCTGATCGGCGGTCTATGCTTCATTAAGAGTAACAGACGTAAGTAAGTAAGTATTACATCTGAAACTTAAATAAATGAATTCTATTGATAATCCTTAGAACTTCGTTTCTAATTTGATCAATCAATACCATTTTAACTTTATTAAACATTAGAAGCTTATGACAATAATAAACATCCCTTCATTCATCTATTATATTTTGCAAATTTAAATATGATTCATTGAAAATAACAAGTTATTCAATAGTTAAAGAACTTTCAAATATGAAGCTCTTACATTCAATTACAAATTACACTATACTGTTATTTTTTATCTAAATAAACCATTAGCATACAATAAAAAGTAGAGGTAAGTATATCTTTCAAATTTATTTAGAATCATTAATCTCTATGGTTGAGATCATGAGTCAATTGAAGCTAGACCAACAGAGAAAACTTGGAAGCACTGGATGGCCGTTTACATGGTAGTCTAACTTCAATTGACTCATGATCTCATTCATTGAAATTACTAATAATATCGACAAAAACCCTTCTGATATGAATCATTAATATTATCTATTTCATTTGTAATGTTTTTTAACTTCCAATGTAACTCATTTTGTAAGTTTCTCTAAAAAAATAATCATTTAAATCATATTATTATTATTCTTGTCCAGAATGAAATGTATCCAATGGAAACAAATTATTCCGAAATTCAAATGATCAATAATACTAACTATACTGATAACAAACTATTTGATGAAGATAATAAATTCAGTGGAATGTTAATGCAATGGGGACAATTTTTAGATCATGATTTAGATTTTACACCAGTCGATGCATCAACCAGTCGATTTAGTGATGGTCTTGGCTGTAATGAAACATGCATCAATGATCCACCATGTTTTCCAATATTAGTACCTCCAGATGATCCACGTATTAAACATCGTTGTATTGGATTTTCACGATCTAGTGCAACTTGTGGTTCTGGTTCAACATCAATTTTATTAGGTAAACCAAGATACAGAGAACAATTAAATCAAATCACAGCATTTATTGATGCATCCAATGTATATGGAAGTGATGATTTTGAAAATAGTCAGTTGAGAGAAACACTTTTTGATGAAGGCAAAATGAGAGAAGGTATGCCAACAGAAGCTGGTAAATCTTTATTACCTTTCAATATTCGAGGACAGGTAGGTGATGAAAGTTATATTATTGAAGTTTTATGTTTTCATAAAGCAATATATTGATTAACAATAACGAATAATCAACCTAAAAATCATTTAGAAATCGATGAGAGAACATAAATATTTAGCTAGTTTATAACTTGTCAAGCGTAAAATCTGTTTTAGATCTTAACTGAAAATCGAACTTAAGAGATCCAAGTTACATGAAGTGCTCATTAGATTTGAAGCAGTCAAACGAAACACTTTGATTAATTTAATTCAATGAACCAGGTGACAGAAAAGATAAAACACTATACATCTTAGTATATGTGTATATGTATCTAGATGAAGCCTTAAAATACTTATTGAATGATCGTAAATTAGATAAAGATTGTAGAAGAATGATATCAATGTAATTTGTCTACAGTATGGTTTTAAAAACGCAGAGAGCAAGTCAGTAACCTGTCAACATTGATTCTTCACAATGAAACTTCTGTAATTGTTTTAATAAGATTAATTTATTACAAAAACGACAAACATGTATTTTTGCTAAAAATTAAGCAACAACCTCCGTTCATTTTCTTGTTAATGAATACAGACTGCTAATACTACAACACAATAAATCATGTCTCATACAGTGTATAATAATATATGTGTATTAGTTTGGATAAAAAAATGCAGAAATTTCAAATCCGGAGAGTTGTTAAAATAGAAAC
The DNA here is from genome assembly GCA_944470205.2 of Schistosoma margrebowiei. NCBI lineage: Eukaryota > Metazoa > Platyhelminthes > Trematoda > Strigeidida > Schistosomatidae > Schistosoma > Schistosoma margrebowiei. The sequence continues at coordinate 32,839,685 of OX104026.1, read as the reverse complement.
TACCGAAATCTAACCTGTCATTGTACTGAACAAGTCATGTTCCTACGAGGTTATTTATTTAACTGCGAATTCGGAGACCGTAAGAACACATCACATATTCACATAATCAATGATTAATATATTGAAGTTATTAATATAAGTGTGCTAAATGAAAAACACAGTTGGGGAGAAATTCATAAAGTTCCCTTTTTTTGAATTATATTGTTTACCGAGTTATGTGACCTTTAGCATGTATGTAGGTGTCTATAAATTTGCTTTTATCTTTTCCACATTTACAAAATGATGAATCACCCATTAATAACTAAGTTGGATATTTCTACCACTCCATTTCGTATTCATTTCTCTTTATTTCTTATCATTTATCTTCACCATTCAGTGTCTGAAACATACCTTCCTCGAATACTTTCGAATTTTTATATTCACAGTGTTATTAACGAGATTTGACGTCAGAATATATATGAAGTTAAAAAGGGATAAATATTTCACTGGTATCATTATCGTCCAATCATTATAGAATCAACGACGGGAGCTAAACGTCATCTTGGAAATGATTGGTCTGCTTCATTTGAATTTCCTACTCATAAACTAATCAGTCAGAGCGAGATTGATTACACATACAGTGATAATGAATCCTGTTAGAGGTATGAAGGCAGTTATCACTTCCCAGTTTCTCACACCGTGGAAGGGTTCTTTTACTTAGAAATGGAATTGGGTTAGAAGCGGTCTAAGTGACCTGAAGGACAACTACTTGTTGCCGGCCACACACACGGCCAATTTGTGAGTTTTCGTATTAGCTCCGTACTTATTGGAACCTTAACGCCGGAGACGGATATCCGTGGGATAAGGCGAGATGTGAACTTTCAGGGTTGGCCTTTCCTAGCCCCACCTCTCCTTGTGGGAGGACAGCATCGATGTCATCCTGGTCTTCTGAATGAAACACCTTACTGCTGTCACACCTCTGTACAGTCAGCAATACGACTTCGCTTTTAGACCTTGGGTTTGTTGTTTTTAGTCTTACCGCTCTTCAACTGACCTGTGTGGCATGGTAGGACCTTAAGGAACGATTTTTTCAGCCAGTATAGCTCGATTGGTTCAGCACGATAGGCAAGCCCGATCACCACTTCAAGGTAACAACAACGGTTTGGTCATAACAGAGTATATATAATGATAGTGTAACATTACTCAACTATACAATATCATGTATGATGCACTATAGAAATGCATACTCAGATAGGTTTACATCCTTTTTTCTCGTAGTTTCTAAATTTATTGAGGCTAATGGCCAAACTTTTCAAAATATTCGTCGTTAGTTGTAGGAATTCAATTAATTCAATATTTCAAAACAATATGAGAATTCATGTAAAGAAAAAGAAATATATATATTCAGTAGTTGCTCCGATTTCTTGTTGCAATGTCGTGGATACATACTGCTTCAGAGTCTTACACTAAGACGAAATGACCGTTGAATCCCTTCAAGTTTTTAATAGTGATCCAATTAAAATTGATTCATGTATTCATGTATTGTACCTAATAATCTAATGTATAATTATATAACTTTTAAAGAGGAATACTATTATTAAGAACATAATAATACCATAAACATATTTAATCCTCCTATCACGTACACACGAACAGATGCAGATGAAGACAGCCAGTGTAGCAGCAGTCTCTGCATCAGTAGGCCTCAGCATACACAAAGGGAAAACCAAAGTTCTCAAATTCAATGCGGAAAACAACAATCCAATCACTCTTGAGCGCGAAACTCTGGAAAATGTAGGGTCCTTCACATACCTAGGAAGCATCATCGATGAACAAGGAGGTTCAGATGCAGACGTAAAGGCAAGGATTGGCAAAACAAGGACAGCATTCCTACAGTTAAAGAACATATGGAACTCAAAACAACTTTCAACCAATATCAAAGTGAGAATCTTCAATACCAACGTCAAGGCAGTTCTACTGTATGGAGCTGAAACTTGGAGAACTACGACAACCACAGTCAAGAAAGCACAAGTATTTATAAATAGCTGTCTTCGCAAGATACTCAACACCCATTGGCCGGATACCATCAGCAATAGCCTTTTATGGGAGAGAACAAATCAGCTTCCAGCTGAAGAAGAAATTAGGAAAAGACGATGGAAATGGATAGGACATACATTACGCAAATCGTCAAACTGCATCACCAGACAAGCCCTAACATGGAATCCTGAAGAGAAGCGGAAAAGAGGAAGGCCAAAGAACACATTACGTCGGATAATAGAAGCAGATATGCGAACGATGAATTACAACTGGACAGAGCTAGAAAGGATTGCCCAGGACAGGGTTGGATGGAGAATGCTGGTGAGCGGCCTATGCTCCTTCACGAGGAGTAACAGGCGTAAGTAAGTAATTTAAAAATTAATGATGTACTAAAGAAAAACCAATGAAAACTTCTCCGTTAATTTCGATGGAGTTTTGTTCTCTGAGCTGGATGGTTTGGTCATGGAGCTTTCATCGTTTTTCTGAAGAACGACGAAAGCTCCACGATCAAACCATCCAGCTCAGAGAACAAAACTTCATCAAATATATATATCATGAAAAGCATTTTCACTCTGATGTAAAGTAAATCAAGTACACATGCACAATAGTTGTCAACACTAATATTCTGTTCATATAAACTTTTCCAATGACATAATTAATAAAACTGTTATTCAAGAGAGAGAGAAAATTATAATAATCATGGTAACTCATCCATAGAATTAGATTTATTTACTCTGTTTTATTTTTTTTATTTTTTCATGAATCAGTAAATAGTAGTTTTAATATAACATAGAATGATTGATAATCTTTATTGTATTATTCTTGAACTCGCACGATATTGTACTGTTTATTGATTAAAACAAACAAACAAACAAACAAGAACAAGATTAAATGTTTATCACTAGGATGAAGAGAATGTCCAAAATTTAATTTAATTACTTATTCAATAACAATAATGATAATAATAATAATGATAAGATTTTAAACCTGGTTCTAAGACTAAACATTTATCTGAATAGTATATAATAACAAATAATCATTTATATAATGGATAGTTGATCCCTGACTGAAACTCATTAAATAATTCTGTTATTTTTTTTTAAAATTAAATAATAATGTCGATTTCAAGGCAAAGTAGGCTGAATGAGGTTTAGATATTTATCTAGATAATAAATCATAGAAAATAGTAGATAGAAATATTTTTTTTAGTTGGATTATTAACGATCATATAGGGGTACACCTTAATCTTACGTAATTCAAAATGTAAAGATTAGTTCAGTTTGTAGATTGGAAAAAAACTATTTATTTAGGCAAAGATGAATGGTGGCTAGCAGTGGAATCCAGTTTGATGCGCGTTTCATCCTATTCAAGACTCATCAGCTGTATCTCAGACTTGATGTTCGCTCCGGGACTCGAACCAAGTGCCGTTCACTTCAAACGTCATCACGTTATCTACTCAGCTACTGGGTCCTGATAGCCAATAAGATAATCCAATCATGTGAAGTTTAATTCACTTGGTACTGTATCTTCCAATTGTTGTTTAGAACTTCAATTGATCAGTCTCTTGTTGGTATATGTGCATCCTGTGCTGACATACAGCTGACGAGTCCCAAGTAAACCAAAACGTGGATTTCACTGCTAGCTACTATCAATCTTTGCTTATAAAGCTTGTGAACTAAGACAATATCGAGGCATACCGCGCAGAAAGCACATATACCAACAATTCCATGATGTTTGGGATGCGCTTCTCCCCCTCTAAATGCAAGTTGTTGCTTCATGATTGGCCTGCGTCAACATCTGAACTAAAAATTGACAACTTCACTTATCTTGGAAGTCTGATCAGCTTCAATGAGTTGGAGTCTGACGAAATCTCTGCACGAACCCAAAAATCTTGTTTGCCTTTTGCCAACTAATGTCACATATGGCGAAGGCGAGATACCCATTTATCAATTAAGGGACGAGTATACTGATCAGCAGTTCACTCTGTTCTACTTGACGGCTGTGAAACGTGGCCATTAAGAGTAGAAGATACACATGAGTTACTATTACTTGATAAAAAATATCTTAGAAATATTGCTCGCATCTACTGAAATCTCTGGGTAAGTAATAGTGAGGTTAGACACAGGGTATTAGGGAACGATGGGAAAAACAGTTGATGAGGTTGTGAATCTTCATCGACTGAGATGGTCGGGCCACGTGTTGCGTATGCCTGAACACCGATTACCACGACGTGCGATGCTAACCGGTGTTGGAGATGGTTGGAAGAAAGTTAGAGGCGGCAAAACCAAAACGTAGCATCAGTGCTTGAAGTCAGCAGCTTCTAGTCTGAGCCATGTTGGTAGATGCAGACTACTTGGTTGTGGTCCGCGCGACTATCGTAACTAATGGTAGGAGATTCTGTGTAGCATAGCTCAGAGTCGATCACAATGGCGTAGGTGTATACACTCCTTGTCCTTCTTTAAACTATGAGAATAAAATAGCTTCATATCTTTCTTTCTACCAATTAATTCTTTATTTCTGTACCCTACTCTTATATGCAATCTTTCTTTTATATTTTAACACCACTGAATTAACTACTTCTATGAATTCGGTGTTCATCTTGTTGTGTTAATGAGGTGTGGTAACATGGATCGATGCATACATGTGCTTTGTCCTCCGTTGTAGCTGACTGACTGACCGAGATGCAAGTAAATAATACCAACTGAACTATTTAACCAAGTTTCTTATTTTTTTGGTGTTTATATTTTAAATAGGTTGATTGTCAAGCTGATCCCAAACAAGATTTTGTGCCATGTTTCAAAGCTGGTGATCATCGTAGCAATGAAAATCTTGGTTTATTATCATTACATACTTTATGGTTAAGAGAACACAATCGATTAGCTGATGGTTTACGAACATTAAATCCGCATTGGTCAGGTGACAGAATATTTAATGAGGCTAGAAAAATTGTAGGTGCATCTATGCAAGCAATTACTTATCAGTCTTGGTTACCAATGGTATTAGGTGCTGATGGAATGCAATTGCTAGGAGCATACAATGGATATGATGATCAAATTAATCCAACAATTAGTAATGAATTCGCTACAGCTGCAATGAGATTCGGTCATACTATGGTTCCACCAATTGTGTTTAGATTGAATGAAAATTGGGAAACTATAGATGAAGGTCATTTGCTGCTACATCAAGCATTTTTTGCACCTGATCGGTTACTTAAAGATGGTGGTATGGATCCTATATTAAGAGGTCTTTTATTTAACGGTATACGTGATCGTTCAAGAAATCCATCATTGAACAGTGAGTTAACTGAAAGATTATTTGCTATGGCTCATGAACTTGCACTGGATTTAGCAGCACTTAATGTTCAACGTGGACGAGATCATGGACTACCAGGTTATACGGAATATGCACATAAAGTTTGTGGATTAGGCAGTTCAGCGTATCCAAATTCATTCAACGAATTAAAATCAAGAATTTCAAAACCGCATATTTTGGAAGGATTACGAAGAATTTATGGTCACCCAGGCAATATAGATTTGTTTACAGGTGGAATATTAGAAGATCTTCTTCCAGATGCTCGAGTTGGACCAACATTCGCTTGTATCATAGCAGAACAATTTCGTAGACTTCGGTCAGGTGATAGATTTTGGTATGAAGCACCTGGTATATTTTCATCAGCTCAATTAGCTGAGATCAAACGTGCAGGATCTAGTTTATCACGTATTATATGCGAAAATTCAGATAATATTACTGAAGTCCCTGAAAATGCATTCATTCGATCTAATGGTAGACAAGACCTTATCGATTGTAGTCGTATATCAAGATTGAATTTAGCTGTATGGAAAGAATGCCCATTTACAAGCGGTTTCTTAAGTCCACATCATGGTACAGCATACATTACTGATACTGGTAAATTAGAACAGACTGAATCTTTATTAGTCAAAAGATATAGACGTGATACTGTAACTAATGAAAATATTTCATCAGAAACTAGGAATAATCACAGTGAAACAGAACAATTAGCATTATTATCAAAACGAATAAAACAATTGGAAGATCAAATACATATATTAATGAAAGAAAAAACCAAACCAAACGAAACATAAATAGGTAATAATTGCAACATACAAAGTGATTGAATAAAATTTAAACAAAATGAAAAGAATCACTTTATCCTTTTTCTATTTTTTAATTAGCAATAATGAGCTTATTTCATTGTAAATCATTTACAGGAAAGAAACTAAATTAAATCATTAAGACTTTAGGATTATTAGAACATTGTATAATAATACTAGGCTTAATTACTAAACTATTCATTCGAATAATAATAATAATAATAATAATAATAATAATAATAATAATGTAATATGCATATGCTTGCTTACCTTTTTTAATTATCATCAATATTGTTACTATGAGTACTTTGAAATACAATTCGTATAACTTTATCAAAATAGGACTGTTATTGATTAATTGTATTTATATCTTGGTTATTGTTATCATCATTTAGTTGTTTACATTTGTATAATAAATGATGGAATAAACAAAAGAATGTTATATCATTTTGCTTGTTAAAATATATTTCATTATTGTGAATTATAAGTAGTTATTTGAAATTAAACAAATTTTCTTGAATGATTCGAGATTGTTTTTAAGAACTCAATTCTTGTTTGAGCCTTACGAAAACAGTATTATATATACATATTCAGTCAATTATTGGAGTAACTGATTACATGAACAGAGGTAAATGCACTACAACATCGAAAAGTAAATCACATGGAGACAACCCATATTATTATCATCCGTAATTAATTCTGTCGAGAAATTGAAGTGATTTTTAACTCAGTTAAACAAATTATACATATTATCTGTCAGAAGGACATTATCTCCTTTGTGTGACAATATACGGGGACAATACTATCATTGGATTAAGAATTAGATGGATCACAGACAATAGGTCAGTATGTTCTCAGAGTAGACTGATATGTAGGTTGTATCAAGAGAGGTATTTCAGCATAGATAGTAGTTTATGCAGTAAGAGATCGTATGCAGGATATTTTAACTATGATATTCTGTAGTGAGTCCTGAAAGGAACAGCAATTAGATAGCGGGGTTGGTAGGTATTCAATTAGAAACTGAAATAAGGGATCTTGTGACCATGGATTTAATTGCGAAACAATTCAACAGAAAAATTAGAGTAAGTAAAAGATTTATAATGACCGTCCAGAACCACTGATAGTGAAAAAAATAAAATATCGCTCAAAATTGCTGAACATGTCTCATATAATTTCAGTAAGTAATGAGATAAATAAACATTACCAGAAACTTATAATAGTGTTATTTAACAAGACAAAATTCCAAACAATATAATGACTTGACTAAAATAAAATTTCCCCCTCTTGATATTGCTATCAAACGACTAGTGAGACAAGTTGTTATAAATGTTTACATGAAAGGTAATTTTATATTTCCTTAGTTAATCATTATTCGATTATGATTCACTATGACATTTTTCATTATTTGATACATTCAATCATTTGTTTGAGAGTTACACAATAAGTGGTTCTTTTGAACAAGTTTCATTTTGATTACCTCTAATACATTTATCTGATTAGTTGTGCTATCATAAAAATCATTAGCACAAACATCAACTCTAACACAAGTGACTTGATACTTTGAAATGTTGTATGCAGTAAACATTATTTTTATTATAGAATTTCACAACAATGAGAATCTAATAAAATTTCTTTTCTAATCTGACTTTGTTCAATCATTGTTTTCACTATAACTCATTTATTATGTATAAGTTTATAAACTAACCGTTCGGATAAACTTTGTTATTACGTGACAGTCAGTCAACTCGACCAACCAAACCGTAGTAAATAAAGTCAAATTCGTTACTGTAAGCAGATAATTAAATTAACTGTTTTAATGAACGCTGTGGGATTGAAAGAATATCACATATTTACAACTAATCATGAAAACACATAAATTTATTACCAGAATTAAGTACTGTGAAAGTTAACTTACAAAAATGTTACAAGTTTTTTTAGTTGTAAACAAGGTTATGTTCGTTTAGTCTTTTAGTGCTGATTGAATTTTATCGACTAAGTTGCAGCATGACCATTAGTCTAAATGATTCGACTTGTATGTTGAGATGTTCGGTAAACGGAGGAAGCCGATAGGAAACCTTGTACCTAGGTTTCGTGTTACTTCGTAATCATCAGCAGGGTATACCTTCAATTTCTAGAGAACTTATGCCCCTGGCGGATTTAAATTTGTATCACATAGTTTGAATTGTTACGACTGGGCTGTTTGGCAAACGACTGACCTATATGATTGAAATATTCACAATAGGTTGGTCACTGAACAGTCACCAAAGTCATGTTTGACTAATCCTTAATTGAGAAACGAATGAATTTTTTCAAGTATATAGATAATATTGGAGAGCCTATTGTTTAAAAGTTAGCATCATAATGAAAAAAATTGAACCAATAAGGTTTAATTCAATAGCAGTAGCGAATTCCACTGACAAGTGGGCTGAGCCATTTTGATAGGTGTAGACTACCTGGGTGGGATCCGCGAGATGACAGCAACCGATGGTTAGAGACCTTGAATGACATGGCTCAAAATCATGTGTTCCCTCAAATTCTAATCTTCTCAATTCTTCGTGTCCCTTTTTTTCGCTTTCCAAATTTATTTTACTGGATTATACTCCTTTAATAAGGTCTTCAACCCTTAATCTTTCCGATTACTGCTTATAATCTTACTATCTCTACTACTATGGAATTTGAATAGACAACTGCATCTGTGTGTTAATGTGGTGTGGCAACTCGAACTGATGTATGTACATAGGACGTTCTACGTTGTTACTGATTGACTGAGTAGCGAATTTCAATACCACTGTTTATATCAGAGAAACAGTAATTCTAGTAAATAATGGTCAGAAATAGTGGTAAAGAAACTATACACTTATGACTTGTGATTTTGTTTTCTGGCAAATATAAGGTTTCCTAAAAGAAATCACATAACAATATTAAATTGATTAGTCAGAGCTAAAACGAACATGAGTATAAATCGTCTTCATACTTGAAGTTACGATGGGTAGAAGTGAAAGATTAGCGATTACTTCCCAACATTTACTGTTCACAGTGAACTAAAGGTCAAGCGCTCGCGTGAGAAATCAAAGATCCTGGGCTCAATTCCCGCGTGAGGGCTCGTGGATGCAGATTTCTGAGGAATCCCGTACTAGGACGAAACGGCTATCCAGTGCCTCCTGGTCTTCAATGATAGTCTAACACTGATCAGTTCATAATTTCAGTGAAAATTAACAATCTGATAATGATTAACATCCAAAATAATTATCATAAACATACAAATGATAAACAATCACATTTAACACTATTGGATGCTTGCTCAGTGGTCTACAAGTTAAGCGTTTGCACGTGGGACCGAAAGTCTTGGGTTCGATTCCCGGTTGCGAGGTCATGAATATGCACTGCAGAGAGGTCCTATACTAGAATGAAACGGGTGACCAGCGCTTCAATGGTGATCTAACTTACATCGATTCATGATTCCAATGAAAATTATAATCCTAATTGAACTCATTTATGTTGTTACATTCTTCTTTTTTGGAAAAACTCTTCTTAATTAGATTACTGCTTAAATGATAAATTAGAAAGGAAGACAATAACTGGGTAAAATATCCTTTTTGTTCTGTAATTAGAACACGAAAAGCATGTGTACACACATATACATGCACAAAAATGTACTCCAAAAAAAGAGCAATACATAAGTAAAAACAACACAAAATTGATTTGCTTATTTTTACACAATATATGCATTATTTACAATTCAATATGAAAAGTCATCACACACAAAGTTGACCTTTCCCCACCCTGCCTACATGGAACTATTTATAAAAAGAAATGCATAAAATAAGTGAAAAAGCGTAAGTAGATCGAGATGGTCAGAGAGAAGAGACAGCAAAAAAGCATATGAAGAAACCGGGATCCCAGTTTACTTTTTTTATAGGAAATAAAAAATATCTACATGAAACGAAAATGAGAAAGCCCCATGGGGTGACAGTAAACAAACAAACAAATCGCAGGATATAAAATAAAATACAACTTCGCACTGTGTTCAAAAATTAACACAAGCGATGGGTAATTGTAGTAGTCGGTTTATGTGTGTGTGTGTGTGTGAGCAGCATTGTGAACAAGGTAGTCAAGTCAGTAATACTGCAACAGACAGCATACAATGAAATAGAGCAAAAAAATATTACAAATCAAAAGTTGAGATTAACATTTTCATATGTATGTGTGTAAGACACACATTTATGAAGAAGGAGAAAGAAAATATCAAGTCAGATTGCCTCTATTTAGTTCTATGTTCAAGAAACAAATGAAAGCAAATTGAAATACATCTTATTAATTGACTGGTTGATTAATCAGGTCTATCAGTTGGTTTAAGTTTGATGAAAAGGTAGAAAATAAAATTTAAAAAAAAAAAATTAAGACGGAAGTCTAAGTAATCTAGGATTGCAGTAATGTAAATATTGCCAACAAAACAATAATAATAGTAATAATAACTGTTTGTTTTTGCATTAAATTAACATGTAGGGCACCAGACATATGTAACTGTTCAAAGTTGAAATGGATTCTACATCAAGTAAATAGTGTTTACAAAACAGAAATAAATAAAATAAAACTTTTGGAGAATAAAATAGAACAGATAGGATCAGGCGCTAATTATTTATAAGATAAATTTATACAAATAAACATAAGAAAGCGAACAAATAAGCAAGTAAGCAGGTACATAACAGAATATGCCTATCATCATCCTTACTAATAATAATAATAATAATAATAACATAAAAATAAGAAAGACCAATTATTATATTGTTTCATTTTCTTGCTTAATTGTACACTTATCAATAAAAATGCGGTCTGTCATATGAAACAAAATGGATTGAATTTAAATAAAATTACAAAATTTAAATTTAAATTGTTTGAAAACTGTAAAAATTCTCATTTATGATCTAAAAGTTAAGGTTATTCGATATATATATATATAAATGCCATAAATAGGAGGAAATTCGATCCATCACTAAAAAGGATGCCCCCCCCATTTTTTTGGGAAAATAGAAAAGTAACAGGAAATATAAGAAGATAACTGATTCAATCAACAGTTAAATGGAGTTAATTCAATACAGAAGATAATTGATTAACAGTAGAATTGTAAACATACAGATGAAGACAATAATTTTTGTCTATCAAAAAAAAAATCAAAAGCCACATAGAAATTATTTCGTACGAGAACAGCATAGAACAGAGAAACAAGTACAAAAATGTGGATGTTGATGCTTTGAATTGATAATTTTATGAGATACAGCGCTAGAATCCACACTACAATGACTATTAGTTGTTATAGATATTGGTGTTTTTGTTGTAAGAAAATCATCATTCTTTATATCATTCTGAGTACATTGTGTATTAGTTGATATAGATGTTAAACAATCGGATTTAACAATTTTTTCTTGTTTAAATGAATGTTCTTTACTTGACAACTTGGTTTCAGCACTCGATAAACCAGATTTATTAGGCCTTTCTAATCCCGATGAAACACCACTTGTTGTTATTTGTTCTTCATTGTCTACTGGGTTATTATTATTAATTATTGGTTGATTATCATCGATAGGCGGACCATGAGGTATGTGTTTACGCTTAAACAATCTACTGAAAAAATTTTGACTATGAGTGGAGTTTTGTTGAACAGGTGGAGTATCTGGATTTAAATTATCTACTAAAGTTCCATCAGATTTATAAAATTCATTTAGATCATCGAAACAACCAGTTTCTAACATCTAAAAGAAACGAAAAGCAGGATGATAAGAATGTATTATAAGAATGAAACATATGATAACAATGACTATTCATTATTAATAAATAATCATTATCTGGGATTGCAAGAGAAAACTGAGATCAGTGGATGAATACTTTAAGTGATATAATTCAGGATTGGTCATCAAGTTAAAAGAAAATTAGACAATTGACGGTATTTATGTGGTGTACGCTATTTATGTTGATAGATATAAGTAGTATAAGTAGCAATAAGAAGTGGAATACCTGACAGCAGAAGGTTGAATTGAAGAGAATAGAAAGGGAGACAGAAAGCAATTGTAATAACAACAGAATTGAAAGAATCGTGAAACATGTAAATGACAACTGAAGAAAGATTTGTAAATACTGTATTTAATGCATGATTTTCATATTTTACGAAGCCAATGGCGTTAATGTCTAACCTCAGCCGATCCACGAAATTGAGCGACCATCTTCCATTGTACTGAGGTAGATACCTGTCTCTACCTAACCTAGTTTTCTACCAACCAGAATAACACATTTAGTTAGATAAAGGCCAAAACGTTTTTCTAACGACAGGTATCAGTGAAAAGAGAAAAAAACAAGAAAGGTTTTCTATCCTGACCTACTTATCTTCTTACGTATAACACTGATACTGCCCATTCAATAATTGTAGTAAAAGCGATGTATGTTTGTAGTGAATCTCTGGATCGATCCCGAATTCTAGCTGATTTCACTAAGCACTCAATGACGTCATTTGATGTCAATCAATTGATTCACCATTGGATATTTCCTAACCACACGCACTGCGTATCAACATTTTCTACACCAAAGAAAAATGTTTCATTGCAACTATTTTGCTACTATATGTTCAACAAATTCTATATATTAACTTCCTTTTTTACTTACTGTAAGGTAAATTAGTGATCCTATAACAAGCATGAGGTTTACAAAAAGTCAGAAAAAGAAAGTGTTTTCATACAAATATATATTTTAAGGAATTTGTTTGAATTCAAAATTTCAATAGAACCTGGCACATATAGCACCTGTTCAATTCGTCAAACTCCATTATAGCAGAGAAAGATAAAACTATTTCGACAAATCTCAGAGTAGTAGTAACAATATCATCAGTAGTATAAAGGATTGTGTTTGGAAAAAAAGAAACAAAAAGGCATAAGGAGATTTCGGGATTTAATAACTAAGGGAAGATAGAGGGTGAATGCACCTGTGACATTACCAATGGTCCTGAGCCATGTCATTCAAAGTCTCAAGCCATTTATTTAAGTAGTCGTGCGAACTCTAATCAGGTAGTCTACACATACCTACAAAGTTCATACTAATAGTCAGTGACCTTATTAACTGAAAACATGTATTGGTTCGATCACTCTTAACTTTCTTCCAACCTACTCCTACACTAAACAACACCCTCAGTCGGGGTAGACGGTGGTTATGCTTACGTAACACATATTCCAACCATCTCAGTTGATTAAGATTTATTTCATCAACCAATTAGTCATCTTTATTTAGTGTCTTATTCCTAATGCATTGTTCACTCGGTAGTCCCAAAATGCACGAGCAATTGTACGAACAGATCTATGCTCAATGGCTATTAGCCTACGAATATTGTGTATTCTTAATAGTCATGCTTCAAACCCATAAAGTAGGACAGGGTGAAATGTCGTGCAGTGAACTTTTCCTTTGGTTGGTAGACGGACACTTCACTCAAGCTACAGGAAACGCAAGTGGTAGAAGTTAGATGGGGCTTCTGAATATGTGCCAAGATTTGATCAGGAGAATATGTGTTTGATGTCTCTTTGTACTAATGTTTATTTGTCTAAATAAGTAAATATAACTTCCCAGGAATGATGAGACTTCAGAGACAAGTAAACTAATCAACTGACTCAGATCAGCTTTCAACGACATTTAAAAAAATTTGTTACAGTGGCATTATATATGTATTATTGATACAATGAGTTTCACTCCTTTGATTTTCATTTAGATGAAGGACTGCTGTATACACTTTTCGCATAATTGAATATATTCACAATGATTAATATTATACACTTACTTCATTCTGCCATGGTATACTGACAGCACCAGAACAAAACTTTTTATAAAATTCCATATCTTTATTGTCTAAAGTAACACCTTTAATTGTAGAGAACTGTTCAATATCTAAAACATCCTTTGCGTAAACTGCATGAGGCTGCAAGATAAAGACAAAAAATAAAGAGGAAAATCTGAAAACAAATGAACAAACAATTGGTAAATTCGATAACAAAAATCTTATCAATAGTTAAACGTTGGAAATAGGTCAAACGTGGGTAAATAGACTTAGGATAGTCATCACCAGACATTAAAACCATTACGTAATAAGAAGTGTGTAAATAATTAGATAGTGAAGAATACAAACGGCAAGAGGCGGAAAATTACAAACAAATAATGGATGTGAAAATAAGGCTAATAATAACAAAACAGAATAAAATAAATAAATAATAATAATAATTAAAAAAATCGTTTGTTAAGTTATAACTGACCATGGAAGGGATAAGGGGGTTACGAATTTCTTTTGTACACATAAATTGGGGTTATATGTACGAATTCCTATGGCTTCAGTAATATGTAGGAGGCGGAAACGAACTCCGTTAGGAAATGCTGGAGGTATACGATAGATCACTCGAAATGATTTCGATTTATCTACAGCATGACCGCTATCAACAAGATGTGCAAAGATAGAACTGCGAATTGTTTTTATCTGGCCCTTTATAAACCAAGCTGGTAGATGTTATAACTTAACAAACGATTTTTTTTAATTTTTATTATTATTTATTTCATTCTATTTTGTTATTATTAGCCTTATTTTCACATCCATTATTTGTTTGTAATTTTCCGACTCTTTCTGTTTGTATTCTTCACTAACTGATTATTTACACACTTCTTATTACGCAATGATTTTAATGTTTGGTGATGACTATCCTAAGTCTATTTACCCACGTTTGGCCTTCTATTTCTGATGTTTGACTATTGATATAACTTTTGTTATTGTATTTTATTATTCTTACTACTATCAGTTCACCTGTCTTCCTAATATCAACATGAATTTTACCTATTATGTGTAGTAACTTATTCTATTTCATTGTGATTATTGACCCATATTGCCTTGATTGGTTTAACATTTTCGTATGAATATTCATGTATATTAGAGTAAAGCCCGATGACAATCTAATTGAAAACAATTGTTCTCTTATATGTGTTGTTCTAATCTTCACAATGGGAATCTTTAAAATTGATAAATTAATAACAACCAGGTTAAGTTAAAGTACAATGATTTCATTGTTATAAAAGTAAAAAGATATCCATTCACTAAAGAAAAAACCAATTTCAGAATTCAATATGTAAAATTTAAGTCAAAAGTGGCGGGTATGGCCAAAACTAAGTCACAATTATTAAAAATAATAGGAGTCAGTGAAGAAAATATTCTTTTCGACGAAATCATTTACTTAAGCTGTGTATTCGTGTCTATAGTTATTTGATAAGTATGAGTTTGTAGAAGAATAGAAGAGATTGCATCATAGAGTAGTGATCCGAGATTTCAAATATTAGAAGGTTGCGTAAAAAGGTGATAATAATTTACGGGTCGGAATTATGACAATTTTTCACCCAATAATCTACAACGTCAAAAGAATTGAATTAGAAGAAAGTTAAATCAAAACCTTATGCATTACTGAGGCATTGGTGATCCATCAATTAAGACCAATCTTTCATCCAACCACGAGCCTAATTCTCTTCTCCAGTATGTTTTGGTCTTGTTTCTGTTTTTATTATTATTTTGTAACTTAAAAAAAAAGACAGTAATCAGTTATTACTATCGTCTAAAGATCTTTTAGGATTATTATTCAATTATTATCAAGACTTGTACGCTTTGTATTTCTTCTTCATATCTGTTAAATGGACAACCTTCTTTTGATATTTGAAATCTCGGATCAGTATTTTATGATGCAATCTCTTTTATCCTTCTATAAACTCATATACTTACCAAATAACTACAAATACGAATATACAACTTAAGTAAGTGATTTCGTCGAAAAGAATACTTGCTTCGCTGAATTCTTTTTTTCTATTTATATCCAATTATATAATTAGTAATACGTTTCACTAAATACATATTGACATACGTGTCATTCAATCACAATTTGTGGATTGAAGGGAGGAGAAAGGTGAACGGAGAAGACGGAGTGCTATTAACCTATCTTAACTAAAGCCCACGGAATGAGGTCTCTGATTTCAGTTTGTAATGAAATGTCTAAATCACTGAGTTGCACAAAATAACCAAGTGTAAATATTATGAGCATTGAGGTTTGGACATTAATAACTTATTTTCTAATTATTTAATGAATATAACAGTAATTGTTTGTATTTTTTATCTAATTAGCTTAACTGAGTTATCTAAAGAGAGGCTCACAACTTATCAACCATACACATACAAATAGGTGAGAAATTCAGACAGAACTATTGCAGTGAATGGTATATTTTAATCTTTGTTTATCATTTGAGAGAGCGAAATCCAAGTACATTAGAATTTATGAACGTTAATTCAAATAAATATCCTCTACAATACCCTAATTTAATAAATACAACATATGTAAGGGTAGAATCTGTTAAAAACTTCTAGGTTTCAAGATAAACAAACATTTTTTAAAATGATTCTCGAAAAGATATTTCTTAAACATGTTCTTCTTAGGCATTTGGAATTGACTAAGACAGATAAAATCTAACCGGTATTGAAGTATTTGTATGAATGATTTCATTCATGTAAAAACACCTAATCGACTTTTTCAAAAAATTTCATTAAGTTATGTATTTAAAACAATTATTCACATTAAAACAGAGTTGGTGAAAATATGCTTAATTTTGAGAGGTTTTTATCAATGGAACCTAACATTACCCAGTTAAAATACTGAAATGAATTCATACATTCTACTGTGTAACATTTCAGTTCCACATAGTGATGACGGCTTAAATGATTGAATATATCTAATTTCAATTTCAATTTTACTACAAAGAGCACAATGGCATTTAATCGATTCAACTGAAATCTCATAATTTTAATTATATTTAGCCTTAGAATACTAGTAATATAGTACAATCATTATCGAATAATATCAGTGGGCAAATATCTCACACTATAGAGATTAAATTCTACAGAAGCTATCTGTGTTGTGATCCTTATGAGACCTGGTGACTATTCGTTTGAACATGTTTGGGGGATAAGATATTGAGAAGCCTCAAACCAGGACAAAACACTCATTCGCATGAGCGATTTGAAATGTAATCCCTTTATTAGTTGGCGCAACAAATTAAAACTCAGAAACAAGAACAAAGGGTATTATGTATTGATAAAACACTAAAAAATTAGCGAGCCAAGGAAGTTTAGATAAAATAATAATAAAAACCTATTGATCGATGAGCAGTGATTGATGTCATGTTCATCCATTCCTTTAATGCTGGTTAAATTCTATTGATCAAGATTAAAACTGGACACTAGATTCAGTAACTCGATATTTTGTAAATTGTGGTTCGATGTTAGGCCGTTGGAGATATCCAGCTTAATTTGATCATTACTAAAGGACTGTACACAAACATGATACTGAACCCTACTCGGTAATCAACCAATGCAAATAACGAAGTACTACATGTTGCTAATCGTGACCTCAATAGCTCAGCGATAGCGTCTTAGACTGTGAATCTGGATAAACCGAGATCCAATCCCACAAAGAGCAACATCACAGAGGCTGAGATTGATGTTCTGGACTTAACTGACTGGGCTAGGCGGAAAGCAGGACCAATCAGGACTTAGACTGTTCATAAGGGTTTTACGCATCATTAGTCCGATCGATAATTCACTGCTCCATAATTGGCGGTCACAAGCATAACAATAAGTTCAGGTTGCCACACTTTATTAGCATAGTGAGATGATATAGCCAAGGCAAATCCCATAGTAGTAAATGTAGTGATATTATTGTCGGTAATAGAAAATATTAGGCATAAAAGATACGATTCGAGAAAATATAAATCATTGAAATAAAAATAATTCTAAAGAATTCAAAAGCTTCGAATATGGGGGGAGACAAATAACGGATGCACCTGCGCCATTTCAAATGATTTTGGATCATGTCATTCGAAGTCTCTAACCAATGTTTACGATAATCAAAAAGACCCTGACCACGTAGTTTATACTTTTTAACATGGCTCAGTTAAATTGATAATGACATCATGGGCTAACGTCATGTTTTGGTTTGACCGCTCCTAGTTTTCTTCCGGCCTACAACAAGTTGACATTTATGACCATTTAATATACAAATTAATTATTTTTCGTAATTTTCCCATTTTCCCAATCGATAGCAACACTTTTCTTTTAAAAAAAACTGATAAATCGGTCGAATTAATACGCCTTAGGTATCATTTTGTTTTAAAAAGAAAAAAATAACAACACGAACAAAACGGTTCTAAAATGTGACCAAGTACACGTCTGTGTACTCAACTTTTCTGTATGTTTAGTGCGTGAATTTGAAAGATAGCTAGTGATACTATCCAGTTGTTGATATACACACATACGTAAAAGTGAACAAAGCGCTTTTTTGAAAATTTGAACTTAATATTTCAAAGCCGTATGGATTGACTATTAATAAAGATTTTTAAAAAGACTTCATTATCATCGTAATTTAAATAACGAGCAGTTGTTAGTTAGATCACTACTGAAAATCTGGAAGCACCGGGCGGCCGTTTCACCTTAATAATGGGACTTCTTAGAAGAGCGCATTCATGACCTCGCAGCCTGGAACCGAACCCGGGACTTTCAGTCTTGCGGGCAGACGCTTAACTTCCAAACCACTGAGTCGGAATTCAACGATGTTAATGTTACAGAAACGCGCAAACACCATCCGTTTTCTGTGGTGGATTACCGTCTTAAACCCGACGTGGTTGAGTCCCATTGGTCACGGATTCTCACTAGAACTCCAAGAGTTCCATCTTGAAGTTAGTCACTAGTGAGCAGATCATTATTATTGAAGAATTTTCAGCTTAAATCATTATTCATGAATATGGGGTCGTGGATGCATACCACTGAGGAGACCCACGATAAGACGAAAGGGTCACCTTGTGCTTCCAGCTTTTCAATAGTGGTCCAAGATCAGCTCGTAATTTAAGCCATGAAAATTCTGCAATCCACACAAGTCCCCCTTGACTTCCATATTAATTGATTCATTATGGTCATATAAGATCATACTTTGCTGTCATAACTAAACACTACACTAATAATAACATAATAAACGCGAAAGTTTATACATCAATTCACTGAAGAAAAAACTCTTGTTTACCTAACAATAATAAAGACAAAACATAAAATGATATTGTTTTACTATCAGCATCCATTAATTTCAAGAGACTAGAAGGAATGAAACTAAGCAAAACAAATTGTAGGAATTGATATCGTCATCATCATCATCGAAAAAATTACATAATCACGAAAAACTACACGACAAATTTATCAGGCTAGTATGCAAATATACACACAATTATAGATCAAACAACTAAGAAATTTGACGTAATGAATTACTTTAAGTCATAATTTCAGAAGTACATGTTGAAGGGAACACATAAGTTAAGTCATACGTTACTAGTTAGCAAAAATTAAATCTATAGCCTAATGATTTTAAAATTAACAGTTAGCTGTGAAAGCATTAAAAACTATTTCAATGATTGGTACTTTGATGAAAAAACTGGACAGTCGTTTCGTCATAACATGAGACTCTTCAAGAGTGCACATCTGCAACACTCCTAGGGACAAAACGTAACATGTTCAGGTATCGTGGTGAACGGTTGACTATTACAACAACTATGTAGCGGTTTCGATAGTACAACTGAACCTTCAATCAATATTCAACATAGCTCAACGATTACTCATTATTATTAGTGAAAACTACTTTACTTCCATTATGTCTGGACTCTACCAGCCATGATAAAACAATTGTACAATGTCCCACTGTTTTCAATAATACCTCAACCTATGACAAATACAACCAATTAATTAAACTAATATCCACACAAAAAAACCCTATTAACTAAAAGAATAATTATTTTTTAGTTACATCCTTGATGAAGTTATCTGTTAAAATATTTAAAAATGGTACTAATCTTCAAAACATATTTCATTAATAATTGAATATAACAAGAATACGAATTTCTAACATTATTAGTTGATTTAAATTTAATATATATTTCAATATTTTGATAAATCTTAAAGTAATCTCAATAGGATTATCTTCAATAAAGTGTAACACAATAGAAATGTACACATTTGCTATATCTAGTACATTTCAACGAATCAGTCAGTCAATCAGTCAACTACAACGTACGACCAGGCACATATATGCATCGGTCCAGCGAATTAACAATGTAGATTAATTATAAATAATAAAAAAAGTTATCATTATGAAATGATGAGAATGTAATCAAAGTATTTATTAACAGGGTGAATTTTACATTGTAATCACCTAGAGGAGATCAATTGTTATATTTAATATAATTGAACTATAAAAGTTAACTAGATATTTCTTATATTATTACAATTAAATTTAACATTATTCAAGAAATTTCAAAGGTTTATTTCCTTTTTTTACGTGTATATGTTGAATAAAAGTTTCTTTTCAAAGGGAAACTTACTCAAATTAGTAATTTTTCATTAGTTCTGTATTTCTAGAAAAGTGATGCAATAAATTAGTGATATTTTTTTTGTGTAATCGTAAATTGACTTAATTTATTTACTCGTAAATCTATAATTTATATACAATTTGATATTAAAATTTTAATTATTATTAACTTAGAAGCTTTTAGTTTAATTTTATTAGTAGATATAATTAGGAGCTATAAATATATATGTTTCGACTTTAGTGAGACTCATCAGAGAAATGAATGTTGGACTTGTTGTATTCGACACTTCAACTTATTATTTTATCACTACTAACAAAACATTAAATGATCTTGTTTAAATGAGTATTAGGTGAGTGAATTAACATTTCACTGTTAGTTAGACAATACTAACCAATAAATATATGTCCAATTAGTTTATTGTTGAAATTATAATATTATAACTTTAACTAGGTTGGAATAGCTGTTTGGCCTAATGCCCAACGCTCTTGAAAAGTATGAACCATTATGTTAGCTACCTAATTTCCAAATATTGTGGTGTGAGATCGAACCAAGCTCTATCGGTTAGTATCTGTACTCATAAATTGTATCGTTAACCATGAATACATATTATAAGAACTTATTTGTAAGAAGCACAATGTCCGGACTGATAAATTTATTTATCACCTACACATGTTTATTTTCGTAATGTGTAAAAGTGGTAAACTTACATCAGGAAGAAATGGTGCATCTTCAAGTCCAGCCTCTAAACGTACCCAATTGATACAGGAAAACCAGTTGTGATGTTTAACACCTTCAGGACCAGCATCATCGCAACCAAGTCGACAATGTGGATCTTTTTGTAAAAGCTTTAAAAAAGAATTTATGACGAAGAATGTAGATTCGATTATACAAGGCAAAAAAGAACTCTAGTGAAATTTTATAAAATGAAAACTAACTATCACGAATGTAGATTAAGAATGTCCTTAAAATCAAACAAGATTAATAATTACGACATGTATACTTAAGAAATACACAACATATCAATTATTAATTGAAAAAAATTTAAGCAATTTTTATAGGTCACGTAGGTTATCAGATGAAATCAACAATATTATTATTATTCACCTAAGAAATTTGAACTAAAAGCCAATTGTGTTTAAACTCTAATATCTAATTCAATGATCTGGTTACATGTTCCTGAAAGATAGTATTTTTCCAAAGTAAAAGTATATTAATAGCCCATAAATAGTAAATAGAATCCTATATCTTTTTTATTACCAAAATACCAAATGAAATTCTTTATAAATAAAAAAAAAGATTAACCAAATTTTTGTATTTTGTTTTTGTTGAATATGTTTGCCTTCAATCGTGGGTGGATGAAAAACATTCAAATCTCTTACGGAATACTATCACTCTAAAGATTTTATATACACATACATTGTTGACAAGTATCAATTGGCATGAAATTTCGGTTTTCTACCAATGGCTTTCATTTATTAAACAATAAAGAAGAAAGTGCACATTGTGCAATCTATCAAATCATATAGATTAGCGAACATAATGTAAAGTGTTAAATGAACATTCGATCGCATGAAATGATAAGATAACAAACAATATCGGTTCCTATTAAGTGATAATTAATATAAACTTGTATATACAAGCTTCAACATACTATAATTAGAAATTCATAGCGTAAACAGATTGTGATTATATATATAATAATTCAAAAATGTGTATCCACGACTTCGCCATAGGTAGTCGAACTGAAGACCTTCGGTTTCAAGTGCAAACGCCTAACATTTAAACCACTGACCAGAGAAACAGTGGTATATATGTTTAAGATGGTAGAGATGACCAGTGCATCTTGATTTTCAATGATGGTGTATTTACGATCAGTTTATGATATAAACTACGAAAACCCTATCATCTCCACATAACTGATAAACAAAAAGGTTTGAATTGCTTCTGTTTTGATGAAGTAACAATCACTGAATTATTAAAGTCCAATTGTCCTCAGTGCTGTATTTGTAGCTTGAGTGCATCATAGTATCCTTCTTTTATTTGCTATCTATTACTAAACCCTACTGTATTATTTTTGTTACTATCATTTATTATTATTATAACAGGAATTCTACTTATTTTACAGTTCAGTAAAGCAACAAAATTTATCCACTATGTTATTACATCTATCCAAGCTAAGACGCTAATCCTCCATGGAATTCATTGTATTTATTTTCTTCACCCAGTATTTTATTTCTTTCTTCAACCATTACATCATTCAATAAGTAATCAGTGAATTAACAATAATAACAAGTAAGTTACTCTACAAAATAAATATTAAACAACCAGTTGTGTTTACGTCATAATCTTGACAGGAAGTAGATGTGCAATATATAATTTGGAAAAATATTTTTGAAAAATACAAATCATTGTACATTATGCAAACAAACAAAAATTTTTAAATTAAAACAAAAATTATTTATTTCAATTATTTTATTTAGTTGAGATCATGAGTCAGTTGGAGCAAGACAACTAAGGTTAGACATTAACACCGTTGGATGACGGCTCATTGGTCTAGTGGTTGAGCGCTCACGCGCAAGACTGATAGGTCTTGGGTTCGAATCCCGAGAGGCGGGGTCGTGGATGCACACTGCTGAGGAGTCCCACAATAGGACGAAATGGCCGTCCAGTGTCTCCAGGTTTTCCATGGTGGTTTACCTTTAATTGGCTTATGATCTCAACTACTGAAATTTCTGGTGTGTTTAAATTAGAGATGATTTTCATGCTTGTTTGTTAATAAAAGTTAACATTATTAGTGCTATTGTGATTTTATAAATTTATTTTTTAACTGTGAATAACATCCCTGTAATCGAGTACATGTTGATGTAATCAGTATTCACTTACATTTTCTATGTATGCTAGTTAGTTGGGGATAGCTGGTAAGAACCTTTGGATCTATAGGAGTAGGTTCGAAGAAAGCTAGGGGCGGCCAGACCAAAACATGGCACAAGTCCATGAAGTCACTGACAAGTGAACTGAGTCATGTTGGTAGGTGTAGACTACCTGGTTGGGGACCGCGAGATGATGGCAACCGATGGTTAGAGACCTTGAATGACATGGCTCAAAATCGTTTGCAATGGCGCAGGTGCATCCACTCTTTGTGTTCTCTCAAATTTTGATCTTCTGGTTCCCCCTTGTCTCTTTTTTTTCTCTTCCCAAGTTTATTTCACTGTATTATACTCTTTAAGTAAAATCTCCAAACACTAATCCTTCCGATTACTGCTTATACTCTTATTACCTCTACCACTACGGGATTTGAATCGACCACGGCATCTCTGTGCTAATGTGGTGTGGCAACTCGAACTGATGTACGTACGCACGAAGTTCTACGTTGTTAATGACTGACTGACCTTTGGATCTAAGTTTCATGCTAGTTGACATTCGTTAGAAAAGTACACCTGAAATCTAAAGGGAACTAATGGTCCTTTAAAGATTCGAACAGAGGTCATTCAACTTAACAATCTAGGAATTTACCACTAAGTTATTCGAGTAGCAACTGACCTCTTATAGGATTGAGTATTGGCCAATGTCATATTCGTTTGGCTCTTTTACCACTGATCAAATTCTCTAGAATTTTCTTGATAAGAGGGAGTACCACTACTCAACTTTGCAAACTGAAGCAGTTGCACTGGGGCTCTAAATTATCCCATAATGATAATTGAAAATTAAGTTCTTAGAATGGTTTTCAACTGTAAAAATAATATTTGTAAATGTATGTTGAGCGGAAGCAAAAATAATCCACACCAGAAAACCTGAAGCATTAGAAGTAATATGTCGGGGAGTTCCAAAATATTCATCGTTGAAGTGTCTCTAAAGGCCCAGAAAAGCCAGGAAACGTTTTAACCAATCGATGTGGAATGGAATCTTCACAGAGACATATAAAAAACGCAGAATTACATGTCACGGTTTTGATTGGATATTTATCTATGCTGCTACTATATTTAGCACAGTTCCATCAATGTCTATAAGCCGAAGGTCGTACATAACTCTATAAATACAGTCGTTTTTCTGCAGATGAACTAATCTTGGTGTAAAACTTTTACTGGAGATTCGCACCTTCTCTTATTGTTTTAGTTGACTTCTAGGAGTAGTTGGGGTTATAGGAACCGATTAGGAAGACACTTTGGACGTATCAGTAACAGGTTTATCATAATACATTTAAACTGTTGAGAATTTTGCAAACGTAATTGATGTATTTCACTCTGCTTACACAATTAAAGCTGAAAACTTATGGAACTATTCAATTAATTAACAAAGCTTTGAAATCCATCATGATGATATATACGTATGCTCAACTTTCAGTAAATTTCTAGTCTCAATATTATTTCATACGATTTTATTCCTGAATTTTATTAATCATTCTCAAATTACATATTATATCTTTAATTTTTTTTCCAATATCGATGATACTATGATTCTAACAAACTTCTTTTTCATCATATTAGTTTACTCACTTCCTTAATATGCTGATGTAAAGTGTAGTAAAGGTTTATGACTCTAAACAAACAGACTGATCAAACAAGTAAAGTTAATTCAACTCAACGTTGATGGAAAGCACTTACATAAATTGATTTTTACAATAATAAAAGAGATTAATCGTACAATGATATAATAACTTACAGACTGACAAAATCTTTTTGAATTATCTGAAAATTTATAATTATATTCTTCTGTATCCTCACATACACGACGATCAACTTCTTCACGTCGAATACGTTCTTTACGTCGACGAAACGGTGCTTGTCCCATAATCATTTCATAAACAATACAACCTAATCCAAACCAATCGGGACTGAATGTATAACGTGTATTCATGACTACTTCAGGTGCTATATTAGTAATAAGTAAATTGAAGTTAATAATAATAATAATAATAATAATAATAATAATAATAATAGTAATAATAATAATAATGATAATAATGGGCAACTGACTTTTGATGATAACTTAATGACAATAAAATTTAAATTCAGTGTAATTATGTCACCAAGATAACAATACACTAAATCGATTTAAAATACATATGAAAAACATACATTTTCTACCTACACATACACATGCAATGAATGTACAACATCAACCATACAACAGATTCTGCAAACAATGAACAACAATTTTCATTGAATGACTGATCGTCTTAGGTGAATTTCATTTGCAAGGTATCTAGTCGTTGTTCGACTAAAATCCAACGTGTAGTTTGAAGTCAAAGGATTAACAATAATGAGAAAGATTCAACTCAAAATTCTATTTAAACAATGAGTGTTTGAAGTAAAACGATGAAAATTGTGAATACATCGTTTTTACCTGTTTATATATGATGTAATGTGTGGGACTTTCAGCACTGACAACAGTTGTTAATTAGCCCTGATAGTTTAAAAATGCTGAGAGAAACGAAACATTTCCGAAAATACCAAGCGTCAACCACTTGTATGTTTTCAATAAGAATGTAGACCCTACTTCGCAGAAGCAATAAGTCAGATCACTGATAATCAGCTCTGAGGGTTCTTTTTAATATCGAAAGAGTGGAATCATGAGTATTGAATCATTTAGCTTAGAGGACCGTGGAAAATTATTGAGCATCTGAGAGCTGTTTAGACTTAGTTAAGAACTCCAACACTACACACTCATTAACTAGCTAGAGATCGATAGAGTTTAACAGTGTTGGAAGTGGGACAGATAACACTGACTGGACTGTATATATTCCGTGAACCACTGAACTTCGACTCAGTAGAATAGAAGATATAACATTTAGTTGACAACAGTGTAAATATGGTTTTCAAGTAACTTGAAATGTATTAGTTTCATCGGCGCACTATCATCATATATCTTTCCAGTGAATATTCGAACCATGGTCCAAATTCATTAGTATATTGCAAAAATATCTTATACAAATTACTCACTTATTATTTCTGAGCATAATTAGTAAACCTAAATCTTGCCTTTATGAATTACTCAGGTAATCATTCAATGCTAGGGTGATAATATTACAATTCAGCGTGGGAAAATATAAATGAGAATTCCAAATTTTATTTATGAATTAAAATCTATGGAATCAGCAACGTTTGACGTTTCTGTCAACAACTTTCATATTTGAATTGAAATACTGCTCGGATTTCAATGATAACTTTCAATTCAATGTACCAAAAAGGAGAATTTATGGACAGTAGATTACCAACACCCATATACTGTGGTAAAATGGTACCATAGTTCAATATTTGATAAAAACTATTGTTCAAAGAGAGAATAGTATGTCCCAAAAAATATTTTACTGCATCTACGAAAAATAATATTATTGCACAACACATTTGCATATGCCTACTCACAGATGACCTAGAAAGCATAAGACAAAACAAATCAGGAGGAAATGTATCCAATGTCATTGTATCGAACGTAGCATATGAATTCATGTTGGGATTTCCAGCCCTTAAAGGTGAAAATTCCGATTGTGTTAATAAACAAACAATATTATATATATATATATATATATATATATATATATATATATATACATATATATATATATAGAGAGAGAGAGAGAAAGAGATAGATAGATAGATAGATAGATAGATAGATAAAACATGTGAGTGCTACACTTACCCATATAACCAGCTGTTCCAACTCTTCCTTTAGCTGTACCGCCAGGTTCAATATATACGGCCAAGCCAAGATCCGAAATTCTAACATGTCCTATTTTTTAAAAAATATTATGATCAATGAAACTAATTAGTAGATAGAAATGCTTAATATCTTTAAAAATATACTTGCAAAACCATCACATGTACTTTGTAGCATTCCCTTAAACTCAATAAAAACATGAAAAGTTAAGTTAGAAGTTATGATGAAAAATATCAGTTTATGGATTTCCCATTAGCATATACAGTATAATTGTTGTGAGAGAATAAGTCCTCCATTTTCCGTTTCCTCCATGTTAGTTACTAGTTAAACAGACATATGACCAGAGGAAAGAGAACAAATAGTATATTCAATTGGATTAATTTCATGCTAAGGCTTTTCATTGATACATTTTCGATAAATTAACTATCAAAAGACACTTTTATGTTAAGAATGAAGTGATTTATGTCGACTAAGATTTAAGATGTAATTCTTAACCCTAAGAATGTGATCTGTTTACGATGAATGAACAAGTTCTGGTGTATGAAAAAAGAGAATGAATATACAGATGAATCAGACTTTGAAACATGACTAATGTAAAGAATTACACTCCTATAAGTGTTTATACATTGCTGATTCAACTATTTAGCTAAAGATATAACAGGCAACAATGGTGGTAGATGGATATTCAATTATCTTGAATGAATTAATTAAGATTAAGTAGATAGAGCTGGTCACATCCAGTACCTTATTTAGATTTTAATTGGCGACTTCTGTACTGAAATCTATGATAAGGGTTCGACATTATTTGGAATGTATTGCAGAATTCAACACAAGAAGTAGATTTATAAGCTTCAAGAGTTGCCCACCTCTCGTTTTGATTCTAATGACAATATTTATATTTTTACGGCTCCTAGATTTATCGCTTGTTAAACTACAGAAGCAATCATCATACGTATCAAATTAATTTGACTCGTGAAATGATAAAGATTTGTAGCTCAGATGAATGCTTTTGGATATATTGTGTTTGCAGAGCGCTATATGGTTCAATTCAGAAGCGTTATTTTTCGCTTTAAACAACACTATCATAGCTTACTTCATGTAAAATTTATCCAGAACGATAATGAAAGCTTAGCGACTGAGATATACAGCTAAGAGAACACAATGCAACCAAAACGTTGACTTGTTCATTTTAAAGAAACCAACAGGAATTAATGGCTATCGAATTAATAAACACATATAACATCTCATGATTCGTATTTTTTTTACACGATTTCGTAAATTTTGAAAAAAACGAAATTTTTGTGTGTTTTATGTTTAAATACGCTTGCGACATGAAAGAACTAGTTCATTAATCGCAAAGAATCACACATGAAGTTGGAAATCAAATTCAAAGAAGCTCAATAAATATTGATTCAAACTGTTCAATAGTCTAAAAGTTATCCAGTTAATAGTACAAATAAATTTTGATATGTGACGAATTACAGATACGCAAGTGAAGAGTTTAAGAATGGAATAATTGAGTAGAATATTTTCTTTTTCATTTAAATAACTGGTGTTTAATAATAATAATAATAATAATAATAATAATAATAATAATAATAATAATAATAATAATAATAATAAACATTTGTACTACATATGGATTCCAGAAATTATTTTGAAAACAGGAAAAATAAATTAATTAATAAGATTTTCAGTTGGAATGAAGAATACTTTATTTATCCTAATCAATCGTTTGAATGATTGAATAAGAATCACTAGATTTGTCCGGTGGACTACCAGAGATTAAAGAGCTGTGGTAAATAATAATAACTCAACGGCTTTCAGTTTTTAATATGGTACTTCAACATAATGAAAAATATGTTTTAAATTAATAAGTACCAAATGTTTACTATGATACAGTTGCTGAATGTAGCTTTTGGCCAGTTTTGTTAATAACATATAAAAAGAAGCAGATAAACCAAACTATTTGGAACTTGCTTATTCATAACCATTATTAAATTGACATAGACTTTAAAAAATGTTCTACTGAATCATACAAGCAAACAGAATAAACGTAATTTTAATGACATGCAATGAGAATCATCAAATAATAAAAAAATTACCAACCTTGATCATCAATCAAAATGTTTTCTGGTTTTAAATCACGATAAACAATATTTTGTGCATGCATATGTTGTAAACCTAAAGTGATTTCCGCGGCATAAAATCTTGCTCGATTCTCATTGAAACCACTGCCATTATTCATATTATGTATATGAAATTTTAGATCACCACCGTTCATAATTGTAAGAACTAGGCACAAAGCATCTTTAGTTTCAAATGTATACGCCAGATTGACCTGAATACAACAGCAATAATAATAATAAACAGGATGAGATTATGAAGCAAATGTGTGAAAATGTACGCCTGCTTTGACTGAAAATGAATTGTTTTAGTAGAATAGTGATGATAATGTATTAATCAATATCATGTCTATATTTCCAGCTTTTGTTGTTTCGATATATAATTTACTATGTGCATATTCAAATATTTAGCTTTGAGCCTCAATTCAAACGTAAGGGTTAAAGATGTTACCCAATTGCCTAAAATGCAGTAGGTGAAGCAAGGTCAGAAGAATCTGTGATTCAATGATTGAAAGCTAAATGTTTTAATCCTAAAGTCGCCATTGTTGCTTTTGTAGGTGGACTCTCAGTGTCCATAAACCCGCCTAAAGCGCCGGACATTCTCTTTTCGTCCCCTCGATTTCGTAAGCAACAGTAACGCCGCGAGAAGGCTGTGAATAGGACTGCCATAGCAGTGGTTGTATGCACGGGGTCATGTGAGAGCATTTCGAGAGGGAGAGCTGACTCTCCCCACTCTCGGCCGTACCAGGGCATTTGGGAGCCAGATCTACTACAAATCTACTACGTGGAGAACTACTTTTATCATTAAGTGTAAAGATAGTATGATTTTACCAGACCGTAAGATACAGGTTTCTCAAAATGTATTAACTGTGTTGGAGATTTTTGTGGGTAATTATAATATACACCGTGATTATTGAATAGCAGCTAGGTAATTATAACACTTTCCTTCTTATAGCTAAGTTTCTGGTTCAAACCTCGCCTCACTTACTTTAGTTAAGACAGTCAAGTAGTCAGTAGCCCTCAAACAGAAATGGATTACATTTAATCTCAATTCCAACATTTTATCCTTTCATGCTGAGCCATCCGTTTCCATAGATAATTTCTCTATCTATTTTTTGATGAATACTTAGGCCATTAACAATTAAAAGATCATTAAACTTTCCTTGCTTTATAAAAAAACTTTTTAATACCTTTGTTTATTTGACCTCACTGTCACCATGTCTAACAGAAGTTTATTATCAGTATTATTATCATCCTGTAAAAATGAGTATATATATATATATATATATATATATATATATATATATATATATATATATATATGCAATTGTACAGCTTCGAAAATGAATTCGCCGAAAAGAGAACCCTTCGCTGAACTAATCTTTCTTATTTAATGTCTTAATGGGTGCATTCCGTTTACTAAGAAATGCATGACCGAAATCTGATTATAAGGACCTATAATTGAGTGTTAAACTGCATTGGAAATCAAACTGTACCAACATCGTGTAATGTTTTTATAAAACAGATAGGAACCTGTATTGCCCCTTAGCCCTGGTGGTGAGATGCCGGAAGTAATTCGGGAAGTTTATGTGCATGGGTAGTTGTGTGAGTGCTAGTGATAACTTGATAATCGAGATAAGTCGCGAAATCTAGACCAGCTTATGCCGATGTTGGTCACTACTGGCATCGCCGTGACGTTGACCTGACCATGAATCTCCAGGTACATTGTGCTGCAAAGCGAACAGTCCTGTTAGATTTATGAACACGGTCACACTAACGTGAGAACGTTAAAAAACTCTTTAAGTCTGATCGTCTTTCCTTTTTGGGGATTTCCCAAATAAGGTGCCAGTGTCAAGTAAGTAATGCTGATATTGAGAAATTTGTTTGGAAATGATGTAGATCACCCCGTAAATCCGTAATGTTACCTTGAAACAAGATTTAGTGGCTTGGAAAAACTTCTAAGCATGATCTACCAACTGTTGGACAGTGTTAGCTAGCTCTGGAAATAGGACAGAAGTGGAGGTCAGTTTATGATGTAAAGTCGGAGAATGAAAAGCATTTGTTCTGGGTTCGTTTGTCTTGGTATATCAGAACTTTACACACTGGATAGTCAAATCATGAAACTCAGTGATTCGTGGTGTTATTGAACAGTATAGTGGCTTATTAGTCATGGGGACTCAGCTTCAAGAAGCAAGTTTCATGTTCAAACCCTACCTTACTTGGTTTTGGTTGTGGAGCTTAACATTATTATTACCCCTTACATAGAATGGTTCAAAACAGTAAATATAAAAGTATACTTAGTAAATGAATTAAACTATTACGGTCAAAAGCGACACTAGTGCCAATCATGTTGAAGTTTAACACACACGCTCAAAATGTTATGATTAGGAAACCAAAATACTTTGTTAGTTTAGGACATAAAAGAAAAAGTGAAAAGTAACTCCAAGTAATTACTCTGCAAATAATACTTGGTGAATAGAATGGCATGATGAGTTTCTAACCAAACTAGGAAAAAATACAATCAGTTAAAAGTTAACAAACCACAAAGCGAGAATTGACTCGTTGTAATGTTTCCTTTTCCATCATGGCCATATTTTCTGCATGACGTTTTTTCATGCGTTTCTTCTCCATTTTCTTGCAAGCGTATAACTTCCCAGTCGCCCGAACTTGACAGGCACACACCTCTCCAAATCCCCCTTTGCCTAAGACTCGGTACATTCGAAAGGTGTGTTTGGTGACTGGTGTTCTGAAAGTGTGAAACAAATTGGCAATTTAGCTTGAATTCAGAAAATTCTTGTCAGATTTTAAGATGTACACTGATGAAGGAAAATTAGATGAGTTATCCTACTGGCATCTAGGATCCATAAACAATAAGAATTAGCTATTTTTAGTTTCCAAAAGTTACATTTCATTATTTAGAGGTTTTATAGGACACACATCGGTGCCGTTTACTAACCATACTCGAATAAAGCTGAATTTACCAGTTGAGTTCCCCTAAAATGTTTTTCAGTAACACTAGAAGCACTCACTTTTACATGAATGTTATGGAATAACCATTAAATTTTTTTATCCCTAATATCTAGATAGTTAATATTTTACTGGAAGAATCTAATATCATCAATACACAGACAGTAAGATGGTTACGAAAAATATAGTCTTTTGAATGATGAACCTTACACGAAATGACAAGCATTTAAACCTGTGAAACAAGCTAGAAATAGTTTGCAATCATGTATAAACTAAGTATAGTGGGAGTAGTATTGGCCAGTCGAACGGTGAAAAAATTAATAAGACAGAGGTATGTTTAAGTTTACGCTTTCGCACTTGGAGTCAGCAAACAGAAAAACTCAATATCAAGTAGAGTGAGAGAACTAAAACCACAACACTAACGACAACAGAACACAAAAATAGGGTAAAAAGTCTGCAGTAATTAAAGTGAAGGAACGATAAATTTCACAATGTGTTTATTTAAAATAAAAGCCGCTGTTCAAAAACGCAATTTTATAATATTTCCTCTAATGCTGAGAATTAAAATGACCTGATTAAAAATGCTTTCCAAAATAAACAGGATTATTAACCTTATCGGATGGTTGAAGGTATGTTGAAGTTTATTAGCTCAAAATACCATTATACAAGACTTTGAATTACAATTACAGAACAGTTCAACTACTACTAAGACTGACACTAGACTCAACTATAATGTGAAAACTAAATATTCAGGAGGGAAATTTTTAACGCTACTGAACAATCGTTAAAATATTACCACAAAATTCTTCAAAAACCTAAAGATCTAAGTCCATTCTACTACAACTTTAGGGAAAGTATATCACGACAGAAAAGACGTGAATTTTTGACAGATAAACCTACTTTTCTAGCCATTTCCATTGAAGATAGCGATTAAAGTAGACTGAATTTAGAAATTCAGAAAATGGTGAATTTCGTAAAAAATCTTCAAGGATCTTGAGGATTGAACGAAAGAGTTCTTTGTCAGGATAAGCGTCATTGGACTCCTCTAGAGCATTTAACACTGAGTTATCGTCAATGTTTCCAAGCTGATGGAACCTTTTGCCACTCTAAGAGTACAATAAGAAAAAGGATGTGTTACCATGTCTGAGAGAAACCTGCGGTAGATTTCCAACCCAATCTTTTGACGTTCGTTGGGAATGCACACCGCAAATGTGTTCTAGGGATGAAAATTACAAAGCAGGATAATAAAGCGTACAATAGAATCCACAAAATCAACGACATCCGAAATGAAATTATTGCTCCTACAGAACAACCGAAACAGTCTCTTTCCGATCGGCTGCTGTTCCACAATAAAATCATAACTCAAATCTGTGCGAGAGGGGATTATTGAAATCATTTCGTAAATACCTAAACATTTCTTCAAGTATAAACAATTAGATATGTGAGGGAAGGCTAGTAATGTTTTCCACTTTCTGCTTCGACCTTTGTCTCCATCAGCTCCACCTGACGTGAAACATTTTACTATATACCTTACTTCGTTTAGCCTTTATATACACCGTATTTGCAACAATATTTTCCAACTCCATACTTCATCATTAAAGAGTAGAGTAGCGCATAGCTTAAGAATGAGACGTTCACATGATGTACAATACGTCAAGAAATAATAATGAAATTAGTATATATGCCAAACGTCCTTCGATTTTGACGTGATACTATGCAGTTCTCACGACATTTCGGATCTTTTACTCGATAAGTGGTTTTTGTTTATCTCGAGTCTACTGATGTTGTAAGCAGTTTGTTCCTACTAGCTCAGTCTCGTGACGTGGGTGGCTAGGATTTGTCCGACTGTTCTGTCTGCACCATCTCCATCATAAGAGCAATATTATTCTTCGGTCAAACTAATGTTCGTCAAATCTACCTACCGCAGCCAAATTTTGAGTAAATTTACCTTAACATTCTCGTACACAACAAAAGTAAGAGGGAGATCGCAATTCTGCACCAGATATCAGTAGCATTTCTGAGATAGCAACCCTGCTTACAAGTGCCTCGAAAACTGCGAAGTTATGGTTTTATCAGTCGTTTACACACAATGCCTT
This sequence comes from Schistosoma margrebowiei, assembly GCA_944470205.2. Classification (NCBI taxonomy): domain Eukaryota; kingdom Metazoa; phylum Platyhelminthes; class Trematoda; order Strigeidida; family Schistosomatidae; genus Schistosoma; species Schistosoma margrebowiei. Next base: position 32,805,260 of record OX104026.1, on the reverse strand, counting down.
GAAACATCTACCATTAGCCTAGCAGCGTATATCCAGAACTTACTTGCAATGTTTTCCATTTATAACAGCTATTCTTCACATAATAGGTTACAAACAACTGGTTCCAAAGTAAACCTGTCCAATAACAGTGCAAAATTCACTTTTTAATAGTGGCAGAGAGCACATTTTGGTTCTTACTAAATAATATCAGCCTTTCAGCGTAACTTCGGTGACTGATGGTTATAATGTCATGATGAATAAAGATAAGTAAAAAACCTCTCACTCCGGTAAATAATTTCAAAACCGAAGAACGTCAGCTTATCGAACCTATTACTACAAAGCCTTTCCTTCCTCTTGATTCTTCCCTCACTTACCGACCATTTCCCAACTAGTAGCGGCTTTGCAGTGGTTGTGGTGCGTCCAGGTGATTATAGACTGTTACTATGACATGCTGTCTTTGAAACTCCAAAATAACCATAAAGAAGACTTACCAGTAGGAATGTTTATGTCCTTATAGAGAATAAAATACAGTTTTATTGACTATCACCGAATTCCAAAACAGAACTATTGAACGAACACTGACACAACAATCAGTTTAATAGACAATTTCAACACGCTCATTCAATAACATAACAATACTGGTTACAACTGTTTTCATTGAATATTATCACTGATTCTAGATTTGAACCACCAAATGCAAATTTTAAAGTGCACAACCGCAAATGGTCACAATCTGGTGACCCTGGCTCCAGAAGAACCTATGTCGGCTCGAGTAAACAGGATACGTGGTTGAACACCTCATCCCTCCTGACATCAGCAGTGATAAAAATTCATAATCAAACGAAATCATTAAAAATTAATTTGACATATGGTGGTCACGGTCATTTAAAGGTAAATGCTCAGGGCTAAACAGATAAAATTTGTCACAGAACAGGAGGAGCTAGATTCCTTAACCACTTTCAAATTATCTTCTCCAGGCTGGAGAGAGTTGGTGTCTATGTTGCTACGGAGAAAATGCCAAGCCCACTGCAGCATCAAGGACATGTGCTGAACAGTCTTTATTATTCCTAATCGCGTGGACCTTAGACCTTTCCTCATATGAAGTACTTTCAAGTGCTAAAAAAATGATTATTTCTATAAATGTGAAATTAAAAATGCTTAAAATTTAACTTCCAAAAATGCCGGACCCTTTTTTGATATATTTTTTCGTGAACAAGTAATCTTGTTTTCAGAAAACAATACCAGTTTTACAGAAATAATGATCAGTCTTACTAGGCAGTATTGTTGTTTCATTTACCTTTTAACCTGTTGTGTATCTTAACATCTAATCTAGATTGACATACTTGTGGTTCTATATTTCTCAATCTTCGTTTACTGAGAATTAATTTTCTGAATCTGTTTAGCACCTACCATTGCTATATTTTCTAGTTATTAATGAGCCCAGGTCACTGACATTAAAGCTGTTTTCGACTGAACTCGGCGTATATTTGGTTGGTCCGGTCTCATAAGGATCTAGGGGTGACAGTGAGTCGTGATCTTAAGATGACGGCCCATTGCCGATAGGTCACAGCTAAGGGGTTACGAACCCTCTGAGCTTTAAAACGGACGTTTACTAAGTTAGATACTATCATGTTCACCAAAGTATACACATCTATAGTGAGAACTAAGCTTGAGAACTGCATTCAGGCTGCAAGGCCCTGATTAAAAGGTGACTTGGAAATTCCAGAAAAGCTACAGAGTGCAGCCACTCGTGCAATTTCAGAACTCCGGAGCTTACCACACAAAGAGCGCCTTGAAAAGCTGGACCTCTTTACTCTGTCCTATCGCAGATTAAGGCGAGATCTAGTTTTGATGCACAGAATACCGAGAAATTATTTTAGACCTAAACTGTTCTCTGTTTTCTCCACTAAATCAGGACATCTCAGAGGACATAGCATGCGAGTAGAAAAGTCAAGAACAAACAAAATACCCGTGGCATTCAGGTTTTCACACCGAGCCAGCAATACTTGGAACCTGCTGTTCGAAGTAGTGGTTTCCGCACCTTCACTTGACTCTTTCAAGGGAAGACTGGACACTCACAGTAGCATTCTAGAAAAGGATTAACATAGGCCGTAGGCCTTCTAGACTTACCACACAAATCCGAAAAATGTTATTTATTGACTGCATAGGCCGCCGATCAGCATTCTGCAACCCACTCTGTCCTCTACCTTCTTTTCTAGTTCCATCCAATTCTTGTTCATTTTTCTCATGTCTATTTACATTCCCCGGCGTAATGTGTTCTTTAGTCTTCCTCTTTTCCTTTGGCCTTGAGGATTCCATGTGAGGGCTTGTCTTGTGACGCAGTTGGGTGCTTTCCTCAATGTGTGTCCTATCCACTTCCAACGCTTCTCCCTAATTTCTTCCTCGGCTGGAATCTGGTTTGTTCGCTCCCACAGTACGTTGTTGTTAATAGTGTCCGGCCAACGGATCTGAAGTATTTTGCGTAGACAACTGTCAATAAACACCTGTATTTTCTGGATGATGGCTTTCGTAGTTCTCCATGTTTCTGCCCCATACAGTAGAACTGTCTTGACATTTGTATTGAAAATCCTGACATTGGTGTTGGTTGACAGACATTTGTTTTGAGTTCCAGGTGTCCCTCAGTTGTAAATATGGTATTCTTGCTTTGCCGATCCGCGCCTTCACATCTGCATCAGATCCACCGTGTTCATCAATGATGCTGCCCAAATATGTAAAAGGTTTTACATCTTCCAAATCTTCTCTGTCAATTGTGATTGGATCGGTGCATGCTGTGTTGTATCGGAGAACCTTGCTCTTCCCTTTGTGTATATTGAGACCTACTGCTGCTGAAGCTGCTGCTACACTGATCATCTTCTCCTGCATTTGTTGTTGGGTTTGGGATAGAAGGGCCAGATCATCTGTGAAAGTCCAGATCATCCAGCTGCATCCTAGATGTCCACTGTATCCCGTGTTTCCTTTCAGATGTTGATGTCTTCATGATCCAGTTGATCACCAGGAGAAAGAGAAAGAATGAGAGTAAGCAACCTTGCTTGACACCGGTCTTTTCCTCGGACGATTTTGTCAACTGTCCTCCATGCATGATTTCGCAGTTTAATCCATCATATGAATTCTGTATCACATTGACTATCTTCTGAGGCACACCGTGGTGTCGAAGAAGCTTCAATAGTGTTGTTCTGTACACGCTGTCAAATGCTTTTTCGTAGTCAATGAAGTTGATGTAAAGTGATGAATTCCATTCAATTGATTGTTCCACAATGATCCGTACAGTTGCGATTTGGTCTGTACACGATCTATCCTTACGCAATATTGCCTGTTGGTCACGAAGTTGGGCGTCTACGCAGTCCTTCATCCTGGTTAACAATACTCTGTTGAAGACTTCTACTGATATTGAATGAAGAGTGATACCCCTGTAGTTATCACAGCTGTTGAGATCGCCTTTCTTCGATACTTTGATCAGGAGTCCTTCTTTCCAGTCTTTTGGTACTTGTTCCTCATCCCAAATCTTATTGAAGAGAATGTGGAGTATCCTCACAGTTTCCGCTACGTCTGATTTTAGTGCCTCTGCTGGAATGTTGTCTGGTCCTGCTGCTTTGCCACTCTTGATTTGTCTGATGGCCATGCTGATTTCTTCAGTTGTTGGTAGGCCAACATTGATTGGGAGGTCTTTGGGTGCTGCTCTGATGTTGGGTGGGTTTTTCCCATCTGTTTCGTTGCGCTTCAATGTTGGTGATAGTCTTGCCCTCCTTGCTTTTCACTGGTCATCCTGGTTTACGGTGATTTCCAGAGAGTTTCTTTGTTGTGTCATACGGTTGTCTCATGTTTCCTTCTCTTGCAACCTTTTCCGCTGTCATTGCTAAATCTTCCACATATTAACGTTTGTCAATTCTCTTGCTCCTCTTCAATTGCTTGTTTACTACTGTGTATTCAGCTTGTGCCTTGGCTTTTTCTGCTCTTGTTCGACTGGTATTGATTGCTGCCTTCTTGTTCCTCCTTTCTTGAGTCTTCTCCAGTGTATCAACAGTGATCCATTCCTTGTGGCACAGGACCTCATGACATGTTGAAGTGATTGCCTCTTTGATCCCCTTCCAGTTGCTCTCCACAGTAGTTCCTTCTCCATTGAGTAGATCATGAAAGGCCTGGAACTTGTTGCTGAGGACTATCTTGAATTTGTTGAGTTTGTTAGTATCCTGAAGAAAGGCCGTATTGAACTTTTGTGATATTGTCCGCCCCATTGTCCAGTGCTTCTTGAGTTTCAATTTCATCTTGGCGACCAGCAAGTGATGATCTGATGCAATATCAGCTCCTTTCTTGGTTCTCGCTTCCTCCATCGTCCTCATGAACTTTTTGTTGATGTAGATATGGTCGATTTGGTTTTGCGTGGTGTGATCCGGTGAAGTCCATGTGGTTTTGTGAATGTGTTTATGTGGGAATATGGTGCCGCCTATGACCAGTTTATTGAAGGCACATGGGTTTGCAAATCTCTCACTATTTTCTTTTCTTTCTCCCAGTCCATGTCGTCCCATGGTGTCTTCATATCCAGTGTTGACCGTTCCAACCTTGGCATTGAAGTCTCCCATCAGAATGTTGGGCACTTCCTGACGATTGACTGCAGCCTATTGTAGAATTGATTTTTAACGTCTTCATTGTAATCGTTGGTAGGTGCATAGCATTGGATGATGTTCATGGAAATACCCTCTTTCTTTGTTTTGGAGGAGGCTTTGATGATCTTTGGTCCATGAGATCCCCATCCTATAAATGCATTTTGTGCTTGTTCGGACGGCTTCATTGTAGTCGTTGGTAAGCGCATAGCTGTGGTGTTTGAATTGACTAATGATACTTTTGTACATGTTGATTGCACAATTTCGAATTCCAAATACAGTACATTCGTTTGTGCCTATGTCTTCTTAATTCAATTGCGTTATTTCTTGGACTCTTAATCCGTGCTATAATTCAAATAATTCGAAACATTATAATACCATTGGATGGTGTTCATTGAAATACCCTCTTTCTTTGTTTTGAAGCAGGCTTTTATAATCCTTGGTCCGTGAGATTGTCATCCTATAAGTGCACTTTGTGCTCGTTTAGACAGCATCATTGCAACTCCTTGTGTATGTGGGGAATCTCTTTATTCATGGCCGGAGTATAACAGAAGCTTTCCTGAAGTTAGTCGTTGTTGTCCAACTTGCGTCTAATGTGTTTCACTGATCCCAAGCACGTCTAGGTTGTATCTCTTCATTTCTGCAGCAATTTGGAGGGCTCTCATGGTGTCCCACATTGTATGAACATTCCATTTACCTAAATAAATGGTCGCTCTGGTTGTCAGAAGGGGCATCGGCCTCGTAACTACCGAAGGAATTCGGCTTTCTTCATGAGGCGTCATAGTTCTTCTAAATCAAGACCTTCTGATTCCCAGGGCAAAGTTTAAAAGGTTCGAATAATTTTTTCTAGTTAGCTTTTTTTAGCGAGTTGGTTTTCTACGGGATGGGGACGCTAACTCCATGCCCAACCCTCCTCCTTTATCCGTCTTGGGACTGGCAGTAGCCCCTAGATTAGCTCTAGGCGGAGTTTTAGCAGCTGAATGTCGACTTATCGATCATTCCTTTTTCCATACAGAACGCTATTTCCGATGACGTTTACAGTTATAATATACTGAATATAATATTGCCTTTTGGCGTTTGCTATACCAAATTACTGTTCATCATGTGCCTATGAATACTGGATGATTTTTCTTCATATAACTGAGACTGAAAAGTTTCCCGTGTTTGTTGGGAACATTTTTTGTTGATAAATGGCTAATGCTTTTACATTTCGATCATTTATTGTGTGTATTTGCTTTGTAAACAATTGTCTTATAAGAAGATAGAAGAAAACATTCTATGTAAGTTAGCAAATGTGTAATTATAGGTCAGACATATCACCTCTTTTTTTAACTAGGTCAGTACAGCTGAGAGAATATAAAATATGAGTTAGAAAGTCAAGAACCCACAAAATACTCTTGGATTAATGGTTTTTGAAATAAGAAATCAACTAGTGAAACTTTTTATCATTCTGCTGGTGTTGTTGATTCCACGACTGACGAAGATAATAAAATAAAAAATTTCCAAATTATTACACATATTGCAACATATTGTGCAACTGTACCAAAAAAACAAATTCTAAATATGGCCTCAAACGATCAATAAAGAGGAAATAAAGGCAAAAGAAGTATAATTTAACCAGACCACAGAGTAAATACTAAGGAAAAATCGAGTTTTTTGCCTTGAAGAGAAATGAGTGTAAATTACCTTGTTTTAAACGTCACCTAATGTATCTACAGTTTCTGAAATCTCTCAAACATAAAGTATTCTTACATAAAAAATAAAAAATTTGTCACATATAGATGTCAAAATATATAAACATATGAAATTTGTCCTATAGCATTAATTTGGAAACATTCAGTCAAAATTTTCGTAGACGTAGGGCAACAATGAACCTGTTAAGCGTTTCTGATGGTAATAAATGTACTTATTACGGGAGATGGAATAAGATTTTGACGACTTTTATGGAAAAAACAGAACTCGCTTTCGCTTAGTCAACTTACTTATGAAAGCACGATCAACGGCGATTGTCCTTGTCAGTGATTTCTGTTGCAATAACAGCAGTCAACACTGAGTTAATTTATAATGAGAATCTATCAACTGTGATAGCATCAGACAGCCACAACAATGGAAGGCCTCTGGATGATAATAGTGCGTGAGAAAAATGAATTTGTCACCCCACTTATTGTAGGATATAATGACGCTTACTTACGTTCTCATACGTTTGTAAGCAAATCAACACGACATTGATGATTTTGGTGACTAGTAACTGTGGGAGCATCGGAGATGCTGATCGTGTTCTGAGTGCGTTTTGAGATCTTGTTGAGCGATAACCAAGCATCACGTGAAGTATCCGTTGCACGTGCACCAATGCCCAACCCAATTTTATCAGCAGTGGTGTTTATCATCATGTCAGATTGAAAATCATTCTATTAGAATATGTTGGTATTTGGTGGTCTGCTTGTGATTTTAGTACGTTGAACTTCATATATGTGTAAAAAGACTATCTATTTAAAGGAGCTTCAGTCAACAGTTATTGTCAATATTAGGATACATTGTTGCATCTATGTTTAGTGATATGTTCCTGTTAGGTGCCTATGGAGGGAATACTAAGCCGTCAGAATTCAACGAAAGATTCGCGGACACTATTTCCAAATTAAGAGGAACGAGGGATGTTGGTCTGCTCAGTGTTAAGTTCAACAAATACATAGCTATTAGGCTAGTTGCTGCAATCTATGGCGCACCTGCAAGTTCAGACGTTAGATACAGAACTAATCACAAATGGAAATCAGGTTGAGATAGATATCTTTAAGTTGGTTATAACTGTTCACTGCGGTTCTATGGGTGTGAAGATGCAACAAGTATTTGAAGTTTGACAACGCTTTAACCAATAACACCTAATATGAATCGTACTCACCAAGTGAAATCAAAAGACAGAATCGAGAAGGTTCGAAGATATATTTTACAAGCTATCAATATGTCAAGGATTGTCTGACGTTATCTGGCTAGCGATTGCAGGGGTTGCTGAGCAGTGCGTTCACACTCGTGATCTTGTGTGGATGTATGAACGAGAGCATTCAGCTAGGTGAGTCCATTAAAACTAGTGTGGTCAGCATCCAATGTCGAAAATTTAAAGACATTTTTATTTTGGGGATTTATTTACGTCTACAGGTGCAATGTTCATTATAAACAAACGTATCCGCAATACTTCACGTAGACAGTTGTTGAACACAATATGACAACTCAATATCGTTGTAATTTTTTGTTTACTAAATTTTAAACTTCACGAGACTACTCTAGCTTGTAATGGTCAAACTGTATTTCAAGAAAAGCATGACTATCAAAGTGCTTTTTCTGTTTAACTTAATTTTTGATGAAGCTCTCCTATGCCGTGCGCTGAGTTTCTTACTTCCATGTGAAACTCTTTAAGTGTACGTTGTGAAAGGCTGACTGACTGCATATACACTTGTCATCTATGACTCAGATCTTCGTAAATTACAATGGAACTTGGCACTCATGATGAAAATATTTGACGATCGTTGCTCGAGGTTCTGTCTATCATTAATATTCTTGTGCAACATGATGTTTTTTTCATTTCAATAAGTATCCTTAACATAAACTCTTCTGTAACGTCAACTGCAGTCGTCGTGTTGTTTGCTATGGAAATAAAGGCGAACTTTTGAGGTTAAGCAAAAAGTTAATGAAAACCATGCATAAAATAGGGAATTCGGCGTGAATTTGGGCGGAAAGTAGACAATTCATTGACATTTCAAACACAGAGCGTTCAAAAAGAAGAAATTCCTTATTATTCCTCCACTACAGGCCAAAAGCAGATATTTTGTCGTGTTTACTCATTATTTTACTTTAATTGTCATACGCATTTTCACGTTTATTTCTCATTTGGTCGCCTTTGTTTCCCCATTATTGGATGCTTGGTGCATAACAATTTACTTAAGGTGTTCATATCCAGATAACCAGAGGGATAGTATGAATAGAACATAGTTAGTGTTTGGGCAGATAGAAAAACAGTGATATAAATCAATACAGATAAGTAAGCACACACAGCAGAAAGTTCTCGTTAATTATGGATGAACACATACAATATAACTCATAATATTATCATTAACCTAAATAGATCAGCTTAAGTGACACAATATTCGCACCATCCCCTAATATTACTACATGTTATGGATGTAAATCTGACCAGTATCTACAGTACAAATGTAGAACCATTCTACAAAGTGAAGTAGTAACCGCACCTTCAATTTACTCACTCAATGAAAGGGACTTTCATGAATAAAGACGGAAAGTTAAAGCACAATACATTGTTTTTTCGTTTTTCAAATAAATGAGTGTAACGCTGAATTTTGTTATTTCTTATACCAAGCTAAATATATTCATGTTAAGAGAGCGTTAATTTAGATTCCGCGCTTACTGGAAAGTAGAGTCCTCCTTGTTTCTTGTCTCACAGGGTAAACTAACTGACTGTTGCCTGCAGTTTTGGATGACCTCAAACTTAACAACTCCCGATTTGGAACTTTTGGACAAGTATGTCGATGAGACTCCGACTGCTGTCAATATTGCCATCCCGATAATTTCAATTGTGTTTTTCTTTGCATCTGTTGTTATAACCTATTTCATTGATGACCCCGGCATAAAAACTTTGAAAAATGCCTCAACAGAAGTAACATTTCTTATCCTCGCTAAATGTTTCTCAGGATAATTTGGAGCCAATTTCCGAATCCGATAGAAATCACCTTAGGTATTTAGCAGAGCGCAAGCTTTATATCGACATGAAGGGTCACACATTTTCCGCGTTCACACCTTCACGAACAATAACAGAGTCTGATGCTCACGCTGGTCACTCGACTGGTGTGGACGGTGGACGCCGCCGAGCATGCTCTGAATCTCATGCTCCTAGTTTTCCTGAAACGAATTCAGAGACACAAGTTTGTTATGAAATTCAGATTTATTTTTAGATTATTTTACAACACATGCTAATACGTGCGGGGTATGCACACAATAATACTGATAGCTTATTTTCTGGGAATTCCGGTCGTTCACGTTCTGGGTTTAGCAATCCATTCTCTTCCTTGAAAAAGTATGTGTGCATTTTTCATTTCTTACTTCATGCAAAGGCCTAAATCCGCAAACGTTGAGACTCAGGAATGCTAAATCGCACAGACGCAGTTCAACATTGAGCATAGACTGGGTTTATAGCGTATTCATAGTGTATATCTACAAATACTGTTATTATATTTATTCTTTTGTTAGATAAATAATAATATCCTTGAAATAATAATTTCTGTGTGTTTTTTACAGACGTTTTGATTTGACCTTCTACAATCATCAATACCAGATATCTCGTTTCCTTAACCGACTTTAATTTCATTATGCATTAACTTATATTCATATGTTTTCTCCATTTTGTGTTCTAATGGATATCTTATATTTTGTATTTAAATGTTTCCCATTACTCTCACATGCCACATTGTTCGGGGGTTGTTCTTTTGGTGAGTGAAATGATAGAAAATAAATATATGATAATACGTATTTTCGAGTTATTTCCAGCGTATGTATCTTAGTTCATAGCTTGAGATTTCTTTTATACAAGGGTAATCATTCTCTGCGCTTGTTTTTGGATTATTTACAACTTTATTAGAGAAATTCGTATCGAAAGCACAAAAGGATCGTCCTCTTTCAGTCAAGAGGAGTATGCGGACGCGAAAATGTTGTCTTGCTGGCAAAACTAGGTTGTATCGAAAAACGAACTGAATACTGTTTTAGGAAATCAACTTGTATAATCCTTTGTGTTAATAGTCTGTCTGATTGCCCTTTTTTCGGGTCTCAACCAAAAACGACACATTTTTATCTTAATACTGTCGTTGTAGGGAGGTAAGTTTCAGTTTGGAAAGGACAAGAAACTGAGTAGCCTGTGTTAGTCCTAGAAATAGCAGTCCCTCAGTTGACCCAACTTCTTTGGATTCATCGACAAATGGCGCTTCAATCATATGTTGGAGTAACGAGTTCCATTTATTGATGACTCTGTGGGAAAGTTGATATTCAGCTGACAGGTAATCTGTTCTGGGCTAACCAGAGTTTGTAGAGTGTCCATCTAAATTCTGTTTCGAGAGACAAGAAAAGTGAGGACATGTCAGATGCTTTTCAAACCAAAACAGCACCAGTCCATGAAGACTTTGACAATTGTACTGAGCCATGTTCAGCTAGTTAGCTACAATGTAGGACCAAGCACATATGTGCATCGGTCGAAGTTGCCATACGTCATTAGCACAACAAGATGATCACCAAATTCATAGTCGTTAATTCAGTGGTGGTAATAGATAAAAGAAAGGTTGCATATCAGGACATAGTACAGGAAGAAAGACTTACTTCGTAGAAAGAAAGATATCAAACAATTTTAATCTCAGTTTAACGGAAGACAGAGAGTGTATACACCTACGCCATTGTGTTCGATCCTGAGCCATATCACGCAAAGTCTCCTACCATTCGTTACGATAGTCACGCGGACCCAAATCAAGTAGTCCGCATCTACCAACATGACTCAGACTAGAAGTTAGTGACTTCATGGACTGATGTCACGTTTTAGTTTGACCATCCCCTAACTTTCTTCCAACCATCCCCGACACTATTCAGCGTTGCACGTTATGGTAATCGATGTTCAGGCTTACGCAACACGACCCAACCATCTCAGTCGATGAAGATTCACAACCTCATCAACTAGTTTACCATCATTTCTTAATGCCCTGCGTCTAATCTCACAGTTACTTACCCGGTGATTCCAGCAGGTGCGAGCAATATTTCTAAGGCATCTGTGGTCAAATACTAGTAGCTTACGAGTGTCTTTTACTCTTAATGGCCATGTTTCGCTGCCGTAAATTAAAACAGAACGCACTGCCGCACAGTATACTCGTTTATTAATTGATAGACGGATATCTCATCATCACCGTAGGTGTCATACGTTGGCAAAAGGCAAACAGGGTTTTTGGTTCCGTGCAGAAATTTCGTCAAATACCAACCCATTAAGATCGATCAGACTCCCAATATAAGTGAAGTTGTCAACGCGTTCGACTACTTCACTCGCTATCTTTAGTTCAGATGTTGACGCAGGCCAGTCCTGAAGCAAGAATTTGCATTTAGAGGGGGAGAAGCGCATCCCAAAAATCCTGGCATTGTTGCTCAGTGCCGCCAAAAGACCGCATTTTATCAGAGTCACCACTAAACATGACTATATCATCTGCGTATTCTGAGTCGATAAGAGGACCTCCTGGAAGGAGATCAATACCCGAGAATTCAGTAGACGAGAATGTTATTTCCATCAATAAGTCTTTGATGAAGTTAAACAAAAATGAAGAAAGTGGAAAACCTTGACGGACACCACTTGAGGTTGCAAAAGTAGATGATAGTTCGCCATAAGCTCTGACTCGACTGGTAGTGTTCGAGTAAAGAGCCTTCACAAGGTGTATGTACTTCTGAGGTACACATTTCAATAACAAACATTGCCACAGGACCTCTAGGTCAACTGAGCCAAATGCTGCTTTTAAGTCAAGAAAGTCCACTATTGTCGGACGTCGATAAGCATGCATGTGTTTTAAAACCTAACGAATCGTGAATATGTGGTCGATGCAGCCACGGCTAGGTCTAAAGCGAGCCTGATTTTCTCGTGTGTGCAGTTCATGAGTCTTAGTTAGGCGACCGATAATTGTTAACGCTAGTATCTTAGATGCTATTTTAGTCAAACTAATCCCTCTATGGTTATCACAGGATGATTTTGACCCCTTCTTATATATTGGGACACTTTGTGATTGTGACCAGTCAGATGCCATTACGCTCAACTCCCAGATATTAGCTAAAATATTAGTCAACCTAATCGCTAAAATTGAACCACTAACCTTAAAGACCTCTGGAACGGATCCATCTGAACCAGCTGCTCTTCCTCGTTTCGGATTGGCTGTAGCTTTCTGAACTTCAGATGGAGTTGTGGGACCTCCTTTAATGTTCCATTCACACTCTCTGGGAATGGTGGGTAGTTGTGGAGTAGCTGAACTACTTAAAATGATCCGCCCATCGTTCTAAACATCTTGACTAGGAGCAGTTAAGAGTGTCATGTTTTCCCGAGATAGTCTCATTTACACTTGAATTTTTAGTTTTAGTTTCTTTTATTAGTTTGAAGAGCTGTCTTGTGTTACCTACAGCCACTTTTACCATCTCTTTTTCTTTCGTTGCCCATCAATGCTTACAGTCGTTCCTCAGACGTTTTGTTAACCTAGATCTGATTCTTTCTCCCTCTTTATCGTGTTCACAGCCTGATGTAATGAGTTTGCGAGATTCCATCAGTGCAATAGACTTTGAAGAAATCCATTGGTTTTTTGTAACCCTTTGGTTTAAATCACTGATGGATATCACTGCTGTTTCCGTAACTGTTTGTGTATCTTTCCAAGCAGCATCTGGGTCAGCCTCGTTTTTAGAACCACCTAAGTGTGACTTCACTTGTTCCTGGACCCTACTTTTGATTTTCTCATTCTTCAATTCAATTCTAATGGGTCTTTTTAGTGTGGATTTTTTGCGTCCAGTGAGGCTCAAGCAGATATGTGCCTGAATTAGAGCATGATTGTAGTCCAAGTAGGTATTTCAGAACAAGCGACAGTCTACTATCGAGCCTCTCCAACATTGGCTGATGGCAATATGGTCTATTTAATTCCAGCGTTGGTTTGATGCAGGAGGTCGCCATGTTAGACGGTGTCTCCCTTTATGCTTAAAATTTGTGTTTGCTAGAAATAAACGGTTGTCTGAGCAAAGTTGCAGCAGAACATCAATATCAGCCTCTGCGGTATGAATCATGTATTTTAAACATACTGGGTTTATATACGAACCAAACAGACCACATCGTACCATAAAATTGAAAATAACATTTGTATAGGAGCTAGTCAAAAGTGGCTGTGAGTGTGGGAGACTGTAACTAATATACCGGGCATAACTCAAGAACGGCAAATCGTATAATAATAGTCTATGGTTCGAAATAAAGCTTGTAATAAGAGGACTGTGAATATGCATAGTTTAGTTGCTTGACAATTATGCAGTAGAAATGTACGTATCGTATTTGCCCATAGATCTCAAAAGTTACCACTCATAATTCTCGTTAGGATATAACATTTTTCCACTGCCGTTACTAGATACTCTACATATTTCTGCCTGTCAGCTCCAATGCTCCTCTTCACTTGCTTGTTCGCTTCAGTGTATTCAGCTTGTGCCTCCGCTCTTGTTCAGCTGTTGTTAATTGCTGTCCAAACTATATTTAGAGGATAATACTCCGGAGAGTACGATATTCAAACTATCACAAAGATTATCTCCTTATAAAATTGGTATGTGGTAGTGAAAGTAAAATATAATTGCTGACTACTAAATATGTGGTTTCCTTTCATCTCATAGATTTCTACTCCGGAACCACTAAGGTTATCTGCTTGTAATCATGTTGAATAAAGTATCATTGAGCACTAATCTGGTTCTCTATTCTGGGTCGTGAATCTTGTTTATAATATAACGTGATTAGTCTTATTATCGTATTGTACTGGATAGTAAAAAATATATATTAAACAATCCGTTGTATAAAAAATATAACTATAACGGTATATTTCAGATAAATCCTTAAAAATTCTCGTGAACAACGGTTTCGAGAGTAAGTTTTCGGAGTTCTAGTGAGAAGCCGTGACCAGTGGAGTTCAATCTGTGTTGGTTGTAAGCCCACCGAAAACAATAAAGGATGGTCGTGCAACGTCGTGAATTGGTTGAGGTTCGACAGTGATACCACTGGATACCAGCTCAGTAGTCCAGTGGGCAAGCATTCGCGTGCGAGCTCAAATGTTCTGGGTTGGATCCTCGTTGTTGGGGTCGTGGATGCTGACTCCTGAGTAGTCCATCCTCAAGACGAAACGATTGTTCAGTTCTTTCAGGTTTACAATTGTGATCTAGCTTGAATCGGTTTATAAGTATAATTATCTTTCGCCCTATTTAGTACAATGCAATCTAATTAAAAGCGTACCAATGTCAAAACTTTCTGTGGTCCTTAAATAGCGTCGATTCTTGTTTTAAACAATGAACTTAATTATACAGGAAGCTGGATTTCCAAGATATTGTAATCATTAAAATCGTAACTTATCGTAATTACATACCACGAAGGCACATATCCTGTTTGTTGGTAGATTTCTATGTTTTTATATCAACCAATTTTAGCTCACATCGTTTTTTATGTCTTTGATAAAAAATATACATGCATTCGAATATTGTGTAGCGTCGACTAGGTGAATATTTTTTGTTTATCTGGTTATTTATCGAATTGACTAGTGATCAATCTTTTATTAAATTGATAATCTCAGCATTATTTATGACTGACTAGTAGTAAGAAATTTCTTTGTGTTACAGTGATGTAAATCTCTTAGCAAATTGTAGCGTCAAATATCTATACATAATTATGCAAAATACTGGTTTATCGAAAAAAAAGATCTTGAGAATAGACCAGGTTGCTTTTAAGCAAGTGAAATTATAAATCAGCAATCTAATCAACTCTGTCAACTGGAATATAAACCATAGCTGTGCTGACTGTTGAAACCTTAGTCGGTGAAATGACATTTGGTCTATAGTTAAATGATCAATCGAATTTATCATAACTCTGTTTCAAAGTTTTCAGTTAATAAGGTCAACTAAGGTTCATGTTATCAAATAACTAATACTTGTATATATCTATAGGAAAGTTTAAAAGTTCAAATTAGATTAATTATTTTCTTTACAAAATGTTCATAATGCTAAAATTGCATTGTTAATTTCCCGTAGAATCATAGCTGAAAACCTCAAACAGCTGTTTTATCCTCTAGAAAAGCAGCTGACATTATTCTTCGTAATTAGTGTCATAAATTACTCAATATGATATTGAAATGATTAATTATTTAAATAAAAGAAATTACTTGGAATTATGATATAAAAAGAATTTTGTTGAGAAGTTAGACAACAAATAAGCACGTTTTGATAAACGTTGAAAATAGACGTTCATGAATCTATAGACGTTTGAAATATCAATAAGATCAAGATCTTCATTTATTCTTAGAGGTTTGATCAAGTTAAAGTGATCTCAAATACTTTCATAATTTAGATGCATATAATTACAAATGAAGAGAAGTAACCTAGTTTTAAAAAGGGAATTATATCAAGTAGGAAATATGGATATTAATGCTTTACTTCTATTCATTGGAGAGCGTTATCTAACGAATGTTATATAAAGTAGAAAGCTTGTTTCTAGATATTTCTTCCATAAGCTTAGAGTTGTTAGTATGAGAAAACAAATGAAAAAGAAGGTGAACTTGGCTAGTTTAAACAGATCATATGTTGCTACAAAGTTAGACAAGTCACAAAAACAAATAGGAAATATAAATATATAGAATCTTTCATAAATAATTGGTTTATCCTTCTGGTTCAGCTCACCACCCAAATCCCATACATAATAATTATTTTTTACAAAATATCTGTTTGACAGGAAAGTCTGAAAATGAATACTATGTTACTGAAATCCACTGTAAGTCATCAGTTTAACTTACCTTAATCAAATGTTCAATATGTACTTTTTATATTGTTCTGCATAAACTTTCTCATGTAAATATTTTCTCTATTCCAGACTTCAGTTAAAAGTACAAGAAAATACAACTTTTAGTACATTCTCGTAAGTTTTCATAAAGTTGAACTTATCTCTTACTTGTGTATATTCACAGATATGAAATTAATGCTTATAGATGTTATTTTCAATCAACAATTATGTCCAATTGCCAAAACAGCATTTTTGACAAATAATTCACTAGAAGTTGAACAACATTTGATAAATGCATACAACCGATAATGTTTGTCATATTCTTATCAATTCAATTAATTTAAGTCAATCTTCTTTTGTTTACTAAGTATTTCTATTTTAAATTACTTAGTCACTTTATCATAGTTATTATATTATTTATGATATTCAAAAGATATATGACATATCTGTCCAATTACATGTAATTTATAAAATAGTTTTTCTTTTTAAGATTCATTTGAATGAAATGCATCGGAATTTCGGAAAATGAAATTTTAATCGTCTAAAGATTCTAAATTGACATGCTCTAAACGATGTACTTTGCACTTGGTCATTTTTCGGATTATTAATTTGGATATATATATATATATATATATATATATATATATATATATATATATATATATATATATATATATATATATATATATATATATATATATATATATATATGAATTGTAGAACCTACTGAGAAGTTATCGATAAGAATATTCTTCGTTTAAATAAAAGTTTACTAGATATAAGTTAACAAATCAATACTCCAAAATATTTAGGGTAGACAAAAATGTCATAACCTTGAAGTGTATGACATTTTATAGATTGGCTGGAAGAGAAGGAAATAAAAACAGTCAGAATATCGATCGATTCATTTAAGCGATTATCTCTGAAAAAATGTGGGATAAGTTATGAATTGCGTTAAAGATTATTGATTGGGAATTGTTCAAGGTCATGGTATGTTCCAGTTTTGTAGTGGTACCACAAAGGTAACAGTCAGTTATCGATTATCAAATCATAAATAAGCTTTCATGAATGTGAGGAAAGGACTTGAAAAGTGGTTACATAACAACTAAGATTATCAAAAATAATAACAAACGTGTGGAATTTCGGGAAATACATTATATAGGCGTAGATATCGAAGACTCGCATGTCTTGATTAATTGTAACTGATATTTAGATAACCGTCTACGAATATTTGACGTTCTCTGATAGCTCCAACTTAAATATTACAACAGCCTAATACCGGTGTAAAAAGTAATTTTCTACTAGATAAAGAAAAATAATTCACTTTGTTAATACACCTCAATTTGTTCTGAAGATGAAAGGAAAAGCTTTGAATCTTGCCATCCAGTAATCATAGTTATCTTGGTGAAACCTGTCACGCTATAAAAAAAGGTGAAAGCATGTAAACAATTAGTTGTTAGAGTATTATCAGTAAAGTTAAAATGTTGAAGAAATGAAAATTCCACTTCTAATTGTGAATACGATAAAAAACAGATCCCAAAACTTTGTAAAGTCAAAACATAAAAATGAATTAAAAACCTAAGAATCTTTATAAGCAATTTAATCAAGTTAATCATTATTTTGTATTGTATATATTAAAGTGTTCTTTTGTTAACTGGCTTATTTAAAACATCTAGCTGAAATGATATTAGAAGTCTATTCTTTTAACACTAAACTAATCAATTACTATATGTATGCATCGCTCGTTCGCGTGACTACAATTTACTTTTGATCAATTCAATCTAGAACATGTTACATGAATGACCCATATATTTATTCGACTCTATCACAGATTAACTAACTTAAAATGTTGTATTCTACATTGTATAAGGTTTTATATTGTATGTACATCATTTATATCAAATCGGTGAACTGTCATTTAGATTACAACTAGCCGACGAAAATAACCACCCATCCAATTAGGGTAACCTTGAATGGTTAAATGGATCTAGACGATATTTTGAGAAATAGTAATAGCATAGCTACTGAAAAGAAGGTGTAATTTATAAATTAAAGTCCAACCAGACAAACACAGTAAAGTTGTATGGTTGCACTGTGTACCTGCATTCAAGAAGCCAGTAAATATGCTTTTCGGGAGATCTTAATTACAGACGTTATTCAAATAGATTACGAATTCCTACTGCTGAAAAATATATGATTTAAAACAGTGGTACAACAGCCTCTAGATCTAAATATCAACCCTAGTTGTGAAGTACGTAATTTATTTTTAAACCAAAGGTTACTGAGGTAGTTTGTAGTGTTTTCCTTGTCTGTGGTAAACTTTAAAATTTACATAACACAATTGGAAAACTACTTGTTTCTTTGGATCTGCTTAGTAGGCGAGCGTTTTTAGTAGTAGACAGGTATGGTTCTTGTTATATTCATTCTGAAACTGAAAAGTAAAGCAATTTACTTAGTAGGATTGAACGTTGATTAACACTCATAGCAACCAGCCTTAGTAACTATTTTACTAAAGTAATCATCGAGGCGTCTTTCGAAAGGTTCTGTAGAGGGTGTTCATGAAAAAGAGCTTGTCCATGTTCTACCTTAAATTAGTGTCCTCTTATTAGTAAATTGATTTATGAAGTTAAGCAGATTATAAGAGATGTGATACATCAGGATAATATATCACCCTCTTTCTTCTGTACTGTACTGTAATTTAAAGTTTCCACACAAGCTCAGTAGGGTTTATTTTAGTCCGAGCACCTTTTTAGTTTCTCTTCTTTGAGAACATTCCAAAACAGCAATATCCTTTTTAAAGTAAACAACATTATTGTAGGACTTTTCCAGATGAGGTTTTGGTGTATCATTTTTATGTCTGTAGAGACTACTCGACATACAGTGTGTAGAACGATTGAAGGGTGTTGTCAATGAGAATATGGATTACGAGATTATATTTAGCAGCAGACTAAGTGAATAACCCAAATTTCTTTGAAAGCTACAATATGGTAGATATTTAAAGTAAAATATAAGAATATAATACAGTTTTACATTGCTAGTACCCTTATATATACTTCATGTAAACGTGTCAATCTACCAGTTCATGAGTACGAGTGTAGAAATAACCTGATCGATTAAAATATCCAGCCAGTATTATTTAGTTTCAGACTACTATAACATATACGTTTAGAAATGTAACTAGCTAAAAAAGTAAAATAGAATGCTCATGGTAATAATCGTGAACCATCATTTTATTTCACCTCTTCACTTCTTCTACTGATAGGTTTTTAGCAAATAATTTAACCTTTGTTCTATAAAAAGTGTATGATTCTTTTTTTCTTCTACCACATTGTATAATTTCACCTCTTCTGTAGGTTAGAATATTAGTGATAGTGTAAAACTTCAAAACAGTCTTTAATTACTTTTCTGCTTTAACGTGTATAAGAACAGCCGCTTTCAAGCAACCTTTTGCCTTGTTCCCGTAAATATAGGTGATGACAAGATAAAAATCCACTTTTGACTTTTAGTTTTTCAAATGACAGCATCTGTAACTTCCATGAACTTGGTTCATGTGTCAGCAATATGGACTGGTTATGTTACTATGTTGTGGATACATAAGATCTAGTAACAATTCCTCTAGGATATTTTTACTTTACCTATACAGATGTTTAATTTGCTATTTAATACAGTCTAGCGACTGAGAAATATCCAACTTTTAATCAAAGTGTGAATGTAATTCACAGAATTTGATCTGTGCTACTATAGACTTGAAATATGATCAATAACAGTGAAATGTATGTATAGATTGTATACATTCGCGCCTGGTAATGTCATAAAGCTAACTATTCTTTTGTTTCACTTAGTAATTAATAGAATTAATGACTCAGAATAGTCGTTAAAGTTACAAATATGTGATAAGTAAGTTTAAAATAGGATAACACAAATAATTGACTGATAATATTATTTAATGCGTTATTGAGGTAAGTTAATATTAAATTCTGATGAATGAATTAGTTTATTCCAATTAACAAACAAGCTCTGTCAATAACTGGCATTATGTTCCAAAATGACCTTGGAATTAATTAATTAATTAATTTACAAATACCAAATAAATAGAATCAATTAATTGTGGATTAAAGATAGAGGATTGATATGCACTGATTTCACGAACCGTATTACAACGAATAAATATCTGATGCACAATATCTATACAATATGGTGTATTAGTTATCATAGTAACTTTTTAGAGTAATCTAAGTTAATCAAGATATGATATCAATGCACATCTACCATTAGAATTCAGAAGTAATAAGTTTAACAAATATATTTAAATGTTACCAGAGTTTACAACAAACAGTTTGTTTTATAAGTAATCTACAGTGATGAAACCTTAATTGAATCCATAGATCAATATCTTTACTCCTTACTTAGAAAAGTTTGTTTTATTTAAATCCCGAAGTTAATCCCAAATATCGTGTGTTAAAATGATTAGTTGCAAATAATAAATAGGTGACCATAAGTTTTTAAATAAAATACACGAAAAGTCTTACGAATGACAACAAAGATAATCATCAAACATCATCTCTGAATATCTTTACTTTATAATGTCCAAATAAAACTTTTAGATGGATTGTAACTATCAGCGGAATCCAAAACTCAAGTTTCATTCTATTTGGGACTCGTTAGACAGAAATCTACATCTTTCATTTTGAACGCCAATGTGTTATTTGCAATTTGTTTCAATATCATTTTAAATTTTACTAAATAAGTACTTTTTTGAATACATAAACGAACATTATTCTTTTCAGTTAGACTGACAGGTTTTACTTTGATGTGTATGAATATTTATATGAGCACATAAAACCAGTCAAGGTAAGTTATCATTCATTCTAGCATGAGACGAAACGGCTGTCCAGTACTTTCAGGTTTTCAATGATGGTCTCTGATTGGTCGGTTCACGATTTCAGTCGAATAAATGTTGATGTAAACACCTATTTTCTTACTAGCAATTTGTACTTTTTACCTGTTATATACAATATTTGTAACCTTAAACTGACGATTTGATTATATTTTCTTGAAAGAGCTTGGTCCAGATTGCCGAACGAATCGTTGGATTTTCTTAAAATTCAATCACTGAGATTTCTACAAACATGATCTTCCTTCTTAATATCTTAGATTAACTCAGCGCCTAAATATCGTGAATCTATTCGTCCAGATTTAAAGGAAAGTTCTTCTAAGTATACTGGTAGTGATTAGACTAATAAATATTGCAAGTTTAAATAAATATTTCAATCGCTGAATAGCCTCTATCATATTAAATTACAGATAATATAAAGGAATGATGATCTATTCAAAAAATCCTGTTCAGTTTCGACAATTATATATTCAAATTAATAATCTAATAATAATCATCATAAGCTTAGATCTGATCACTTTTTGGATTATTAATTTGGATATATAATTGTAAAACTTGAAGAGAATTTACTTAAAAGAATGTTCTTTGTTCATATATCTGTGTCATAATCAATAGTTTAACAAAGAAAGTAGGTCAAACCAGAAGAGATAGACATTAAGATAATAATCACTAAAATTCATTAAAATTACATAACAAGAAGTGTGTCAATAATCAAAGAATGAAGAATAAGTACAGAATGTGAAAGAATCTGTAGAATCATTCAAATAGTCATATCTGACTAAGAAAAGTGATTGGGTCCACTTGTATTTTTATCTGAACAAAAATTAGGGTTATGGGTCCGGATCCCTAGAGCTTCTGCTAAACGTTAGAGGCGAGATCAAATGCCAGTGGAAAATAACGAAGGTTTTATTTACTATATGACCACTGCTAATCAAGTGTGTCAATATTGTCATATTGTTTTTGTTTGTCTCTTTTCAAGCCTCACGCGGAAAATTCCACCCACTCGTTGGTCCAGTTACCCGGCAGTATACTGAATATAGCTATCTCCAAAGGTGCAGCCGAATATACGGATACACAACGAAGGAGCAAACTTGGGTGATTTATCCCTTGTTTGAGTAGACATCATTGGTCTACTAGATGATGGTCACATAAGATTAACACAGTTTTATGTTTTTTAACTGGTCTCGCCAACCTAATGTTCAAGACATCGCTAACCATATCCACCGTTTAATTGTGGTCTGAGGAAAAGAAGTTTCATACGAAACATTAATACATCCAGCTTTTTTCCTCTGTAAAATTATATTTCCTTAAAAGTCTAGTGGCTAGCCTATTTTCGTCAACCTGATATTAATAAACTGATTCTATGTGATGCTATCAGATCATTTGTATTTATGTAAAGTATCGTAGATACCTTAAACAGTGGGAGAGGATGATAAGACTTATGAACTTTGAATGGACCATAGATACGTGGTGTAATTAATTCAGTCAGTTTAAGTTTATCACAAAGATAAGAGAATTCATCAACCGTTCCTCTACATTCTCACTATTGTCATTATCATCAGTTATTACATCTTTGTAACGGTAGTATTTGCTTTTATTCAACTTCTTAGACATTTCCAAATGAAATTTATTGTAAAATATTTTGATATTTAAAGTTAACTGATAGGTCATGGGCTCGAATCCCGCGGGGCGGCGTCGTGGATGCGCACTACCGAGGAGTCCCATAATAGGACGAAACGTCCGTCCAGTGACTCCAGGTTTTCCATGGTGATCTAGCTTCAATTGACTCATGATCTTAACTGTTGAAATTACTACAATCTCCACAAAACCCCTTCTGATATTCCCTAAAGAATGATAATTATTTCAGTACAAATTTAGATTAATGACCGGATATAGTAATAAAAATCTCATCTCTACTCTTTTCAATAAGCTAACTATTATTGTACTTAGTAACCACCATTACTTCTTATACACTATTACACATATGAAATTCATAATAATCTAAGATGGATAAATAAAGAGATATAATCATTATAGTATTTATCTGATGACTTTCTGGACACAATTTATTGTTTCTAATCATATGATTATAGATACTAAATTATTTGTAAAGAATTATCTATACAATTTAATTTTCATTATGTTTTCTAGTTACTAAGATATTTTAATGTAATGAAGATAAGTAGTTTAATTATACGGTATTTATTAGTCGGTTGTTAAGATGTACAATAGAATTATAACAACATCTTAAATCATGTTTCTATGAGCTACCAAAAATTCACAAGCTTCATATTTATTTAACATTTCACAAATACTCCCACATATGCTTTATCCAAATATCTAAGCATTATATTCAATGGAATCGAATTAATGTTGTAAAGTATTCATATGAACTTAAGTAAATGATATTGGAATTAACTATGAATAAGAACGAAGCAGTGGTAAACTATGATGTTGTATTGTAATACACTAGTATTCCAATTGATAGATGTTTAGACGTCATGAATAGTTTACTACAAAATGGTAATACTCTATCTGGCAGATGTTTATTAAATATTAGTTTAATCATGAAATCTCTCACGTTATGCTTGAATTTAACACTATTCATTTTTAAAGGAAAGTTACACATAAAAATGAATGGAATAACCATGGAATCTCCGATTGTTGCAAATTTATTGAGTCACTTATTATTGCCAGTACCATCAGACTACGTATCTGGCTCAAATATGTAGATGACACATTTGTCATTATTATGAAAAAGTATTCTTAGAAATCTCTCCAAACACATAAACACGCTCTCAGAACACATCAAATTCACTTTTAAAAACATATGAACACAGTAAACTACCATTCTTAGACTATTTAGTTAAAAAATATTTTAATGGAAGTCTAGATCTAACTATATACCGAAAACTGATACATTCAGATTATATTGATTTTAACTCTCTACATTCATTTAGTGAAAAAAATTTCCATAGCCCTGAGTCACTTCGGAAGAGTAAAAGGAGACAAGCTAAAGAAACAAGATATTATAATAATTATACCACGATTTAACAATTTTTCTAAGAATATTATCAAAAACATTTTAAAATAAAACTACCTTTCTCTAAATAACAATTTTCATTAAATATTTTGGATTAGTACTGTGGTTTTACCTAACCACCAAGGTACAACAGAATAATCACAATGGATCATGAAAACTAGAAAAAATTGAAGCTTTCCACTAAAACAATCAACAATTTAAGAAACTCTTTAGTTAGAATGAAAGATAAAATACCGTTTATTTCTGCCTCAAATAGTGTGTATAGATTAGGCTATGTCGATGGTGATGCATTCTACACTGAAGAGCTCCCGTGAAATCTCGACTGGTGACAAGGAACACGTAAGTCACATAAAAAGACTTAATAATTAGGTATAATTAGAAAATCTACAAGTCAAACCAGCAACAGCAGTGCATGCTATTTTCAATAATCACTAAGAGAGGTGAGTAGCCGGAGCTTTTAATATAACGTTAAACGTCCCACACCTCAATAAGAAAGAAGGCCTGACTATTTATCCAACCTGGACTGTATATCCATACATCACCCGGTTTACTTTGCACATAATCTACACATGAACATACTCTCAATTTTAATGCCACTACTTCGTATTATAAATGTATACATTCTTCATACCCACTTTCTTACACACAAATTAATACAGTGATATATCATACAAAATCACTATAACAAAGTTAACTTGGCACTGACATGTTCAGTTCTAGTTTGATTTTGACTGTACTGAAAAAATTCTGCAGTGTTTCTTTGAATTATATAGACTTGTGTTAATACTATTTCGATTATACATTTACTCTGAAGAAGCTACTCATACTAAGTCAGAAATACAATTTTCGACTAGTCAGAGAATCACAATTGTATATTTGTTATTAACTGTTTATCTGAATGTGTGGAAAAAATGAAACTATGAAGAGTGATCAAAATTTATTATATAGAACTTAAAGCATAAATTTTCACTATTTGTTGAAAGATAAAAAAATAATACCAAAAGATTAACGAACTCAAGAAATGAGAACTGTGAAATAATATCAGAAAACAAGATTGAAGTGAACATGCATCTAGATCATTCCAAATGATTGCTATTCATGCCATCAGAAGCTTCTATTCATAGATTATATTTAGATCATGAATCTTGACCAGTAAGCTTAGACATCTTGGCATGGTTGTATGTCTAACAAATGATCACTTAATGAGTTTTTCTCATATCTTGTTTTGATCTCCATTAAATCGTTTCCAGTTTACTTTTTTATGTTGGTTGCTAATGGATTTTTCTGGTTAGCGTTTTTTTAGCTAGTCAGTTTTCTACGAGATGAGGTCGCTAACCCCATGTCCAACCCTCCTCCTTTATCCGGGCTTGGGAACTTCAGTAGCCCTCGGAGGGACTCCAGGATTGTTGGTGGCTATGTATTTAATAAATATCGCTTAATCATGTCGACTAATAAATCCTTGAAACTTTATCAATCAACTAAAAAATGTTAGATATGGTCTGTAGACCAATGATGAATTTATTTACTTGAATATAGAAAGTATAAATTTTAATCCATACATTTTGTTAAATAAAATGAAACTAAATATATACTATAGAAGAACAAAATATAAATTATGATGTAATGCAGGTTACTATATGACTATTTTTTTTTCTATAATTAATAGTAATATTATTTCTTAGGACTTGGTATTCAGCGCGTCCGAAAAAATATAATTTATAGTATCATTAAGGCAGTAGTTATAGTTGTCTTCGCAAGGTACCCAACGTCCGTTGGTCGGATACTATCAGCAACAGCCTATTGTGGGAAAAAACAACCAGATTCCAGCCGTAGAGGAAATTTATAAAAGATTATGGAAATGGATAAGAGATACATTACGCAAATCATCAAACTGCAACACGAGGCAAGCCCCAACTTGGAATCCTGAAGCGATGCGGAAAAGAGGAAGGCCGAAGAACATATTACGTCGGGAAATAGAAGCACATATGGAAAGGATGAATAACAACTGGAAGGAGCTAGAAAGGATTGCCCAGGACAGGGTTGGATGAAGAATGCTGGTGAGCGGCCTATGCTCCTCCACGAGGAGTAACAGGCGTAAGTAAGTAAGTAATGCAAAGAGGAGGAGGTTTCAAACTGGGTCTAAGAGGCTATTCATTTTTCTACTACCTTTTAAATACATATATCACTTGAGAAGTAAGAGTAGTGTCTGACAGAAACAGAAATAACTTGAATAATTTGCTGCATTATCCAATAAATAACGTACGATGTTGAGTAAAGGTGATAACTAGGTTTAACTTATTTCTAACCCTGTTTCATGAAGTTCAATCTAAAAAGTAAGACTGTCTCATCCACATGTTCATGAACAGTAACTACATTCCTTAATTACAAACTTTTGAATGGACAGATTCTTTTATCTTAGTTAAATCAAAAATACAGTATTTCAACTATAAAGATCCTAACTTGAAAAATAGTTTATCACTGAGATGATTGCACAAATCAAAAGTATTTTGTAAAACGTTATGTGTAAAAAACTTTATACATGCTTATAAGCAAAGATGAATATTTTCTGAAAACCTGGATTCAATCTAACCTGTCATAAATACTTAAAATGTTTCCGAATTCTTTTTTTGGGATGTGCTTTGCTAATTTTATGCATCATGAGAATCCTTGCTAATAAAATAAACTGAGATATAATATAGTATAGCAACTCACGAGCAATTAAGTTGGTTCACTTTTAATTCGGTTAAGTCATTTTGTTAACTTATTAACGAAACTGAGTCATCCATACAACAACTTATCTACATCATTGTATTTTATTATTGTTGCGAATGTATAAACAAGTATGCTTGAGCATTGCTTACTACCTACGCATTTATTGACGCTACTAGCCTTACTACTAACCGCTTAACTGATTCGATTATTCATTCATTTCACTATGTATATATATGTCCATGTTATTCATGTTCGTTGCTCTCTCTTGCTTACTCATACTCATATTCGCTGACTCACTCGCTCGCTCGTTTGCCTGCTTGCCTTTCGGCACAACGCTTTCATGCTTGTTTAACGCACCTGTAATTTTGGATATATGTGTGTGGTCTCATAATAAGCGTAACCAACACTTCATATTCCTCAGGGCGTTATCTAGTGACGGTTACCAAGACGAACTGTATATGAAGTTTAAGGATTATATGGAATACCGACCACCACAATAGTACTGCAACAACTAGTGAACAATTCCTGATGTATGTATATTTTAAAATATATATTCTTCTACAAAATATGTAATAAAAGAAGGACTACTGAAAATCATATTTCTTCATAACGATAGTTGATTGAAGGTAATTGATTAGCAAACTGGCCAACTCAATAAGCAAGTAGTAATTAAGTTGAAAATTTGCTCCATCTATCAGATGTGAAACTAAATTTCTTGTCTGTGAGTACAACTACTTCAAATGTCATTTATTACAGTCAGAATATTTCTTAATGACTAATGATTTTTACACATTCCATTAGTGAACTCTCTTTGATATCCTTGTATACAATCAAATTTTTTATTTGTTTCTTATTCCAACACTGTACACAAACTATTCTCACCTATGGGCATATTAAATAAACTATTTTAACAAGGCGTTCTTCTCTAATTGTATTAACTGTATACCAGTTGTTAATCAGTCAGATAAATATATCAAGCGGTTCAGTGTCGTTTAAGAGAAAATTAAATCAGTCACCAGGTTCTTAAGTATGAGATACACTTTATACATGAGATCTAGTGATGCTACATGATTACCCAAAGCAGAGTAGAAGGATAGATATTCAGATAAAGGAATTAGTAGCCGAAAGTCAAACACTTGAAATACTAACCTACTTCTCCATATAAATATAGAGAAGTGGTTTTTGAAAAGTCTAACAAAGCTGATACTATGTTTCCCATACACTGTAGACTAGTGTTCAGTTTACGCTTACCCATTTTTCGATAATGAAGAGAAGGTCCTAGTTTGGAGAAAATAGTAAATTAGTTCATGGATGGAAATAAATGAGAGCGAGATTATTTATCTGTTTAGAAAGTAGTTCGAATGGGTAGAAAATTTACAGAGTAAAAACAACTAATTCGCAATTGTGATCAATTATCTAATTTCAATCAGTTGTGCTGTTTATAACCAACGAGGTCATTCAAATGTAAATTAAGGTGTTTTTATATTGCCAGTATAAAATAGTGTAAATTCAGTTATCAATCATGTGAAATAACAAGGTGATAATTTGATTATTGCTAATTATGCATAAATCAAAAAAATAAAAATAAAAATTCCACATTTTTGAGTTGTCAATAAAAACAATATAAATCAATATGATTTTATCATAAACAGTGACTGTTATATACTTTCCTATCGTCGTTGTGAGAGTTCGGTTATATTTTGTTCTCTAGGTTGGGTGGTATATATTCGGAAGCTTTCATTGACTGTATGAATAGTATTGTCACTGTATACTTGACATAAATATCAGTTGATTAATTAATGTACAAGTGCCGAATCATTAGCATGTTCTGATGACCAAGTGTGAATGATTGTCTTCAAAAGTTTTATCAACTCTATTTACCTATGTACTTCTGTTGGCTGTCTTCTTTGGTTGAACATAAACCATATGACTAGTTGGGCTTTTCAGTATAGACTGGTAAATAGGGTCGCTAGCTGTAGCTCTATACATTGCAGACTGGCCTGAATACCATGTTTCTAGAAATCCAACGGCGTTATACCAATTTTATGATTTACAATTTAATAAGCATAAATATAACATATTCACTAATCAGTTTTGTTTTTGGTCAGTTTTAATGTACATAAAAGATAAATAATGTTCGACTGAAATTCTTTTGAAATATGTCCTTCAGGTGTTTCTCTTCATTTTTTCCTGCTGCTAGTGTGCTGCAGTGTGTCCTCGCCCTCTTGAACAATGTGTGTACGCAGTTGATTTTGTGAGCTCTTGGGTTGTTGCTGTTGTAGTTGAGAATTTGATCTGTATGGGTCGAACAAACAAAAGGGACATCCATGGGATCACCAATATCAGGACTGATCGCAGAGGCAGTGATGCAAAGACTAGAAGCCACGATATTACCAGTGGTCAAGCCGAAAATTTGGATTCGCTACGTAGACGACACCTTCGTCATCGTCAAAAAGAATGAACTGAAAAACACATACAAACTGATCAACAACGTTTTCAATGACATCAAGTTCACAATGGAACAGGAGTCAAACAACCAACTAACATTCTTGGATATATTGATCACTAGAACTGACTCAGGAAAACTGGAAACTCAAGTATATAGGAAACCGACCCATACACAACTCGAGAACAACTATATTTTCTCCATGAATGTTCAACTGGGATTTAAATACGGGAATAAGTCCAAGTTTATCTTCAAGATTTTTCACATCAAAGATCACTTCTACACTCTTATAGATTGTAAATTCATTTAAATGCCAACCTTTAAATTCGAATTTTGTGAAAATGCTAAAAAAATTGTCATATCAATTAAGCAGAAATATGTCTTGATCGAAAATCATTCTAGAAATAGATTTTCTATAATTATCAATAAAGTATTGTAGAATCTTAGTTTTTACAGCATTTAACTTAAGATAATTTGAAAAATCAGACACTTTTCTCTCTAATAGTTTCATGCACTGAGCTAATATGCCGCGATTTTCATAGATAAGAAATATATTTTATTTTTGCTAAATGACTACTCATTATTGTCAACTGATGAAATTTAAGACGTATATGTTATATCCTAGTGAAGATTACATTACGGGTAACATCTGAGACCCATTAATGGACTAATATTATTCATATATTCTTACGGTATAGATATTCAGTAACTAAATTATGTATATCTATATTCCCCTTGTTACAAGCTTCATTTTGACCTGTAATTTATTATTGTACGAATTACGATTCTTAAGCTATGTTTAGTTTATTGACTAGTGCCTCCCACATTCACAACCACTTTTTGGCTTTATTGTATACAAATGTTATTTCCTATTTTATGGTGCTTTGCGATCTGTTTGTTTGATATATAAACCCACTATGTCTGAAATAAATGATTCGATTCGATCCGCATAGTGGAAGCTGGTATTTGGTGTTCTGTACTTACGTGGACGGGCTAGGAGGACAGAGGACCAATAAGGACGCTAGGCTGCTCATACCGGTCGAACATCATTGGTTTGGCACAGTACTAAGAGTGTATAAGTTATATTTTGATTGGTGGATAAATCACGTGATAAAAAGTCGGACATAATCTCATGACAGTATAAATTATAAAGTTCCAGCTGATTCGTCTTGAGGCTAGTCACTAGTGCGTAAAGCTGAAATCGTGGGTGAGGTCATCTGCATGATCGTTAATGCGCACTGCTGAGGTGTCTTGTGGTAAGACAAAACAGTTGTTTGGTCCCTCCAGGCTTTCTATGAGAATTTAACTTAGGTCACTTTGTGTTAACACTAGAATTTTAAAATCTTCACAAACCTCTATGCTGATAATTAGAAAAAATAATTTCGAACATCTTAATGGTTACTGTATATGAAAATATACTCAACGTATTGTTTACTTTCAGACCATCAATTGTAAAATAAAATTTAAAATCAATGAAGAAGATTGTTTTAAAATTAACTTAAATTACAACAATGGTATAAATAACAGATGATGCATTTAATTCAGGAGGAGTTGATAAGTACAAATATAGATATTAATGGAGACGCAAAGTATCTGTAAAGATACACAGGGATTAATCTAGTGATAAAATCAGGTAGATAGCAATTATTTAAAATGTATAGTATGCGATATCCAGTATCAAATTAAATAATGTTTACATTAATCGGTCACTAATTGCTTATCAACACAACATTATATTATTCTTAAGATTGAATAAACTCTACTAATTACGTTATAATGTGACCACTGGACTAAGGAACTCGATATCCCAGTGCAAATTTGTTCATTTTAGTTGACTCGATATAGTCAAAAGTGACTTATGAACCTAGATTTAATATGACTTGGCGCTCATCAGCTAGACAATTTCTCAAACCTAAACGAACCTGGCACACCTCATGTGGCCGGAGTACATTTCACGAAGTGTTGCAAAGATATTCGAACAGGAACTGACCTCCTGTAAAAACAAGACACTCATAAAGACTAATCATTTGATAGTAAACAGTGTTTTGACGCTGTGGTTGAAATCAGAATATGAAAGACAGAATAACTAGCTGGACATCGTGTTGCAATTTATTTCAATGTTAATGATTGAAAGGAATCATCATAAAGATATGTAACTCAAACACAATTTTCAGGTGATTGCAATCCAGGACAAAAATTTCGGAAGATCCATGGAAAGCGTAAGAAGAAAGAGAGATGTTATAGCTTCAGAGTATCACCTGGTTGTGGTCAAAGTGAAACTGAAGCTAAAAGGCACTGGACAAGCTATTTTACACAAGTACAATACAGCCTTACTGAAGAAATGAATAAATATGACTTGTCAATAATTGAATACGAGAGGCCAGGACAGATCACGTCGGAGAATCCTAGTTTAAGGTCTATGCCACACGAGAGGTATAATGTGTAAGTAAGTACAATCATGAATAAAACCTGGTTGCAGAGAATGCTGTCTATCGTTCCCAACTACCCATTAACATAGAATAACAAAAAACCATTTTGGATTCGCCCACCAATAACACATAGTGATTTTTCTGTTATTCTTGGAAGAAAAAAACTAAAATCAAATCACATGAAGCTTTTTCACTGAAATGAAATTACAGTTGATTAATTCCTGTCAAAAAATACACAATTCTGTTCTGCTTTCATTACTGTCATTTGAGATTCTTATTTTCCAAATAATTATTAATATCACTCAGTTAAGCTTTTTTTACTACTTATGAATATAAGTAAATAAATACAAGATTAATTAATAGTGACCGTTAGTACTCAAGGTATATAGTCTTGACTCCATTAGCGGTCAATTTCACGTCTTCAAGCTTAGTTTTGTCTATATTTAAATTCGTCATATTCTTTTCAATTAGATTCGAATTTTCGTTAATTAATTTTGAGCTTGGCAACATATTAATTTCATTTGTGTTGGTTTGGGTCATTCTGTTGTTGATATTTTGACTGAAATTTGATCAGTTTCAGCTGTCATATGCGCATCCTGTGGGGATTGCTTCGATATAGTTATAATGATACAAATTCAGATAGAATAAATGAAATGTGTTGAGCAGTCGAATCCAGGACGAGTGTTTCGTCCTATTTAGGACTCATCAGGGAGATATACCTCCATTCTAACGTTGGTGTCCGCCTCGGGACTCGAACCCAGCACTGTTTGTTTTCATCACCAAGAACTTATCAACGTAGCTACTGATTTCCGATAATCACTCACTTGTGCATGAGTTTACATTTAATTTGTAGTGTTATGGATTATCCTGTTGATGCCACCTAGCTAATGCTTCCCAAGCAGGACTAAACGCTCATCCTTGTTTCGACTGCTAGCTATTTTCCGTCCATTCTACATAGATTTGTGACACATTCTATCAGATAACTCTTAAATGAAGACAGTAACAAGCGGAGTATAGATTTTCCAATGCAACACACTGCTATTGGATTTTTTATATGCAAAACAAACTATACGGATGAATTACCCTCAACTACTTTTATGCTAATGAAAGTTAATCAAAGCTAGAAAAATGCATATAAACATTTATGCTACTTAAATGTTGTCAGTAGAATCACCATAATGGAATATAATAACTTTTGTGTTTTGCTAGTTGTATTCAAACTTTGAGTTTATAATAATAAATGACTTTAAGTTTCCGGTGTGTTTCCATGCTATCTCTTTTTTAGGTCTTCGATCATACACAAACTGATAGCTTTGCATTATCTATAACAGGATGTTTAACAGACAGTTTGCTGTTCCAAATTGATAAAAGATATTTTATTGTTGCCAATAAAATGACGAAATCTTATATCATAACATTTTAATTTACATATGCTTACCTCACGATAACTTTGATTTATATGACTTTTGGACAGTTTCGCTGTTGTGAGAATAATTTAGTACAATGTATATTATCAATAAATTTCGAAAATCCACATATTTTATTGACTATAACAAAACTTTAATTGAAATTAACGTTTCATTTGAAATTCCGACGATAATATATTTATCACTTATCCACTGTTACCTGAGATTAGTCTCATTCACTTGCGAGTGTCAGAATTATAAGAATTTACAACTAATTACGAACAAATATAGTGTTTGCAACATCGGTCCAGTACAGTGACTAAATAACTATTCAAGTTTTAATGATTGTCTAGTAACTGTCATAGTTAATTGTTTCTCATTTGGTGCGATGCATTTATATGACCGGTACTATTACAAAATATTTATAAGCGCTTGTAAGTTTGTTTGAGTGTCATATTTTTTCCTAAGCACATAAATTTATTAAAAAGATCTGTTACAGATTTAATATATCGTTGAGATTTCCTGTTGTGTTGGCTTAGAAATACTCGATGTGGTAGGGGATGAGTCAGTTTGATTATAAAGTAATAATGAGAGTGAAAGACAAGTATTTTATCCGTACTGATTGGTTTAAAGAATTCTTCTCTACTGCATATATTCCGAGAGAAGTTACAATATAAAAAAGCATTATAAATGTTTTTGAATAATTCCTGTCTCGTTGTTTTTCACTTCCATTTCCTCTGACTAGAATATTTTACAAATATACAGATTTCTTAAAAGCTTATGCATATTTTCTGCCGTGGATAGATATTTAGTGGAAAAATGATTGAAAAGTATGAATTATTGGACAGTCATCTCATTCTAGCATAGATCTTTCAAGGATGCCCTGCCACCAACTCGACAGTGATTGAACTCAGAACCTCTAGGTCTCACTGACAGTGGAACACTTTTAGTCCCATATAATTTTAAATGTTCACATTTCTTGATTCTGACTATGATTCGGTTCGGATCGGTGGAAATATGCGAGGATGTTACTTTTATATTCCGATATTACCATTTTTATTTTTAGCTTATAAGGAATTAAAATGAATTTTCATTTAAGAATGGATTCCTATTTATCCATGATTTAGTTGAATTCCCATAAAGAGCGAATTCCATGAATTAAACTGACTATAATATTTGGTATCCATAAATAAAATATTGCTTACTTAATACAGTTATTTTATATCATACAGGTTAACTTTCAGCAAATAGCCTTTAGCAACAGAGATTCATACTAATGAAAAATATTTTGGAATGACATTGCCTTAATTTGCCTAACACAGATAATAATCTCCATCGATAATTTAACCGCCCAATTACATTCCACTTTGTTTATTGAACGATCAGAATTTAGTAATCCTCTAAAATAGGCATTCAACACTTGGTGCTCACGTCATCTATTTTACTAAACTAAACTAACCAAATGTATCTGGTTCAGAAATGAAGTTATTTTGATAATTAACTGTGTATCCCCACCATTAGCACATACTATCAACTAACCAATCTAACTTTCAACTGTTTCCATTCTCAAGAAAATATAGTATTATCATCAGTAGTCTTGTAATTTATAGTGTTATGAATGGATGAACATTATAAAAGTTAGGACTTTTGAAACTGCTTTTCGAATTATTATCACTTACATTTTTTTATAGTAAGCAAGTAAGTGGATTACTATGCCTATATTTTCCGGTTTCCATAAGCTTCCGTTTAATCTAATAACTGTTATTAGACTACTTATTATCCCATTTTTATTGCTAATTGGTTTTCCACAGTTTACATTATTCACAATCACTTTTAGCTTGTTGATATATAATTGTGATTTTTCATTATATGGCGCTATGTAGTCCAGTATTCGTAATTTGCTTAGACGTACTTTTCAGTTTAAGTGCACCCAAACGAGAACAATCAATTTGATCTTTATACATTTTAGAAAAGTCAGTAGTAGTACAATCATTAATTTACGCATGATGAATGTTTCAAATATTTATTTCTTGAATTCAGCATTTGAACATGTTTCGTAAAGATAAACATGCAAAAGGATGTAATTCACCTTTTTTCGAAAAAAACTTTACATGTACAAACTAAAGAATCGATGAAAATAATCAAGGTTATATGGAGTATAGAAATCAGACACAGTAAATTCCACAGATAAGAAAGCCATCTTTTACTTATAGACAAAATAATACAACCAGCCAATCAACTCACATATCAATGAAGACATATATAAGTCTATGTTTTCTTGTTTGTTCTTGATTTCTATTAAACCGCTATGTTGATAGTTCGTAAAATATAAACATACTTACTGTTTGTATTGAAAATACCCTAGTACTGAACGAATTTTCAAATAAGCAGCTCTACCCAATTTGACAGAATAATCATAAACATGGAAGTAAAATAATGAACAAAGGATAAATGTCAAACTGTACAAATGCACGAATATAAATGGCCGCAAATTATAGTATAATTAACTGTAAATTTATGCCTATATATATTCCCAGTTGTTTTTGTTGGGCTGAAAAACTGAGTCATAATTACTAAGCTATATATTGCAAGACATTGGTAAGTGCAGACCATATGTAAACTTAATGAGTTCAGGGAATACATACAAAAACGTTTATGTAACTCAAAAAATTGATTGTTTCCATCCATCATTTTCACCGAAGGGATATTAAGAGACCCTACTAATAACTGACCACATTATGATAAGATATTCCTACAATACCTCAAAATACCAGTGAATCTTGTAACTGAATTTAGAACAATGAAGATTTGAGTATAGGGACAATGTACGAAATATATCTACTCACAACTGATTAATCGAGTTTTTTTAAACATTGATGTAATAAAATTCGATAATATCACTGCCAACTTCCATTGAACAACATGTAGAACTAAACATTCTAGCGTTTAGAGTAGGCTAATCCTGTCAAAGTACACATAATCATGTTATTAGATAGTTTGAGCAATTCTCATTTACAAAAAGCATCTTTATACCAGAATTAAGATTAACAACGATAATTTACTATCGAAATTTATAGACTTCATTTTGCCATCAACTTTAGACAAAAGTCAAACTAGAAACAGTAAACCAGTTATATACACACAAATACAGTAGAAAATTCATTATGAGAAGGGAATGTGTTATAAATTGAATGAATGTAAACGACAACATACTATAGGTAATAACAACAACTGAAACATAATCATAAAAAGAGTAGCAAACAATTGGTGTTGAATTTTCTTCCTACCCCCCCAAAAAAACATCATCTATTATCAATGATACTGTAATTTAGTAAGAGATATAATTTTATTAAAAATATATCTTTTTTTAATTATTGCACACACGAAAAACTCGGTGATCATATCACACAAAACATGGTTAGATAACAACAATAACTGTATAAATAATAAATAAAAAACACTCATCATTAACAAAGAAAATTAAATATGTCATAATTATGTATATAAAAACTCAATGTGTTATACATACAGGTCACACATTGGACAAACAAAACAATAGACTGGAATCGGGCGCAAACAAGCCTTTATAAGAAGAAGATAATTAGTTTATAAAATCAAAATACATATAGGAAAAAGAAATGCAGTGTTTTACAAGGGACTAGATGTATTAAATTGTTCAATAATACTAATCAATATGGATGATTAGTATAGAGGCAAATGATTGAAAGAAAATAATGATTTCAATTTTACAACGAACTTTTGAATGAGATATACACATCAAATACAAATGCATTAAAAAAAAGGAATTATTTGGGTTATAACTACATTTTAACTTCTGGTTGAATATGTTTTTGATTCTTTTTCCTGTACTACAGAATTGTCTTGGTAATTTTTACAAGTACTTTCATGATTGTTAGAACATGATGGACTGTTAGATTGATTTTTTAATGACTCGGGTTCTGAAACAGAATAAGGCGTAGTGCTGTAGGGACTAACAGAAGCTATGGAATCTTTATACCAGTTTGGAAAGGGTGTTCGTGGCATAAGCTCTGAATAAAATAGAATATAGGCCTGAGCTGATGCTACTTCTGAGAAATCGCATAAAGATACATTAGCATCATTGCAATGCAACCAACACTCTGTAGAGTAGAAAATATGCAAGAGATAAATAGTCATTGAATATTAAATGTATATTATATATAATAACCCTATTTAAGAGTTTATACTGAAATTTATGGGCGAATAGACAGAGAAAATATATTAAAATTAAAAAGTTATCAAAAAGTAGTTGATGATATGAACCAACCTGGATTATCATTCAAACAGTAAGAGGTATAATGACCAGATTGAAACCCTCGCCCATGATGCACGACAACACCGGTCAAGTGATAAAGATACTTAAGTGAACTTTTCTCAAACTCTTTTGGCAAAGTGAATATGGACGACCGACGACATTTTAAGTTATCGATAGAGGCTTTAGGTTCATCTATATGATCAGATTTTGTCTGGTGTAAATGAGGCTGATGACATTCTGCTCTGTCTACATCATTTAACACAAATTCACTCATATTCAAGATAAGAGGAAATGATACATGACATGTTAGTTTTTCTCTTTGTCTACCAACCCAACTGAAAAAATATAATCAAAAAATATATGAT
The DNA here is from genome assembly GCA_944470205.2 of Schistosoma margrebowiei. Taxonomy (NCBI): domain Eukaryota; kingdom Metazoa; phylum Platyhelminthes; class Trematoda; order Strigeidida; family Schistosomatidae; genus Schistosoma; species Schistosoma margrebowiei. Next base: position 32,767,504 of record OX104026.1, on the reverse strand, counting down.
GATTAAACAATGTAAAGTTTGGTACAGAGATTATTTATCTACTTAATATAACATTACCATTATAAACTAAGTTCAACTTGGACTAATGGATGCCTATGATAGGTTCAGTGTTGATTATCACTGATTGGGTGCGAATTTCCTCAGAGTAAATAAGCAAACTACCTTTGAGTCCGAAATGGAGCTATTGTCAATATCTTAGTGAACGCGAACACAAGCACGGGACAACCAAATGTATTTGAACACAAAATTACAGAATCTCTTAGTAAAATGTGAGAACCATGTAGTAAATATTCCATTTGCAGACTTGAGGGTTCCTTGGTTTCCACATCAAGCACTCTGTTTTCATTCTCTTCTCATCGATCTTCTTAACCGTCTGCCGTCAGGCATTTCACTTCAGATTGGTGATATATACTACTTATATCTGCCGACATCAGTAGCACACACCACACTATTACCGTAATTGTTATTTTTATTGCAGTGTTTTGGAGTGGGATAACAGCTTAAACATATGTAAAATCTCTTTCATATTTTCCGTTATTTCCGTTTATTTGTTTGCTTCTATTGAAAATACATTTGAAACAATAATAGAGAGGTCATATTTTCATTACTCTAAAAATAACTATATTTAAGTATGGAATTGCCTGAAATGTTTGTCTTAATACTTCGTGACTTCTGAACACAAATGATGGATATTAAATCTCTCTTAATTGATATACCATTAAAGGCTGCTTGACGATTAAGTTACCGTTATTCAATATTACAGCTACCGAAATCAGGTGTTTGACTTCAGAAACGAATTCACTAGCTAATCTGTTTGATAAGTTCAAATGGGTAACCACTACTGCAAACAGTTGATATTCCTAAACGCTTACCTTAGTTACGATGATATGACTAGAGAAATGTACTTGATTCGAAACATGAACACCTGAAATAAAATAACCAATGATGACGAGACACAGTTTAGTTTTGTATTGTGTTGTTTCACTGTTCTGTATTATTATTTGGTAAGAATCCTTATGAACAAAAGATTTGTTAGGTTAAGCATCCAAAATAATAGTAAAGTCAAAGAACTGATGCACATTTTCATTACAAACTGCGTTTTTTCCGTAGACCACGTTTCATCTTGAAAAATTACAGTGATTATATCTGATGTTCACTAGCATGAATCGATTTTATTCGATAATGAACGAACCAATTCATATGTGCATTTTTAAAATGAAAGCTGAACTCAACGGCTATAGCGGAGTCGACTACAATGACGATGATGAAAATGATTCAAAAAGTTACGTAAAAAATATACAACTTGTGTTTACTCTTATATATATATAAAAGGCATACCGGAAGCGTTTAATATGTAACCTCAAAACTCGTGGGAGTTTAGAAAGGCGAATTGTTTGGGTTGCATGAGTTAATAATGAGTTCTTAGGAAGAGGATTTGGAGAATTCTTGGGTGAAGTGGTATTTGGAGATTGAACAACGGATGGCTGAGTAATTTGGAATGATCTTTCAATCGGTGGATTAGTGTATTGTTCTTCAAGACCAGTTACACTTGAACTAGCGGATAATGGACTTTCTGACAGGGAAAAAGTTTCAGTTAACTCGCATGATGTACTGAAATCAGGATAAGATAACTGAGGACTACAAGATGGAGATGCGAGCCTGGACAGAGCGATAGATATAAGTTTATTCACTACAAAGTTATGAAAAACCAATAAAAATATAGTCAGATGATTGAGATAAACGTCATAAAATAAAAAAGACAACCAAATTATCTTTCAACGTAAAACTGACAGGTACACAAATCAGGATTATAGCCAGCAATCAGTTTTTATTTTCAATAACAATCAATACCACAAGATTCATGTTAAACTCTTTTTGAAACAGAATGCATTGGTAAAACTATGTTCAAACATTTCAGATTAGTAAGCATTCAGAGTATCTAACCTAAAATTATTGGTTTGTAACATGCAAAAAGTTTTTCTTACAGAAACAACTCTAATGCTTTTGCTATCATTCATCCTATCTGAACTAACGTTTGACCTATATCTAATTAAAAATACTGCTACGTAAAACTAGTTCATATTTTTTTACAGACTACCTTCAGTGAATAGGTCTATAATTTTCAGACCTACAGACGACTGGAGCGAAACTCCCAAAAGTAATACCAATACCTGAGAAACAGTTTGCGACAGTTTATAGAAGCGATATACTTCCCATAAATTTGACAGCAAGAAAATCATGTCTATGAGGGAAGGAAATTTCAAAAGTTCTGTGATCAGGTTTGAAAACAAAGTGAGAAAATAAGTCAGTTTATGCGATGCATATAGCTGAGAACAAACAAGTGACGTACATGTGATTTAATGCTGACAGCTACCATATAATTAGTATTAAAATTTACTATCTGCCAAATAACCTTACGTAACATGTAGGTCTATAATCCATATTACTGATTAAAATTTTACCGGTATTCAGACATAAGAGAACACATGTAGAAAATTTTACCATCTAATATGCTCGCTGAAAAATGTCACATTTCGGGTGCCCTGTATGACGGAGAAACGAAAATGTAAAACTATATAGTCTTGTGTATATGATTCCACTTGACTATATGGTATGGATATGTAACAGCGATAATTCATGCTTTTTTGTATTTACCAACATTAACGACGGGATTAATTCGAAACAAAAAAAAATTAAAAATAGAAAGAAATCTAACAAAACATACCAGGATAAGACAAATTGCCTAAATGATCATTTGAATCAAAACTGCACTGATTGAGTGCCGGTCCCGTGAAATCTGTTTCTTCTTTATTTATTTCTGAACATTGATTGCATTTAACACAGGCATAACTGGCTCCATCAATTGGAGAGGGGCTAACAAAAAGACGAAGCAAATCTACAATATCAAATGTACACGACTCATCGGAATGGCATTTGGTGGGTAGTGAAAGACTAATTTCATAAATCGGCTCTTCAGTACAAGCGGTTACATGACAAGTAGAGCATTGTATATGACTCACGGAATATCCACGGAAAGCGCGGGTGATGAAATCACAACCACTGACAGAGACAGACATTGGAACACCATGTAGTTCTGCTTGTAAACGGTCAAGCAACAAACTCAAAAATTCCTGGGCATCTTGTTGCTTATATCCTTTAAACGTTGGAAGGGTGGCCCAAACAACACTTAAGAGGTTACTTGGACTGACAATAGACCTTTGACCTGACCATAATAGCTTAAATAAATTATGCATTTCTTCATAAAGAGAAGGTATTGATGATACTTCCGGGTTAACTAGCGATGACGAAGGCGATTGCTGATAACAGTCATACATAAACTTCTGACACTGGCCGCCATTTAAACCACCAAAGGATTTGCACTTAGGAATGATATTCTTTTTAACAGAAACTAAATTTGGCTCACAACAAGGAACAAAACTATTTTCTGTATTTGGAGAACATGAGGGTGTTTTGGTTGGTAGTGAACTCCATAAATTTTCATAGTTGTGAGTTATTATCACTTGATTTTTTGAAAGTAATGATGTAATTGCTTGTCGCTTGACAGGACACACTGGATCTCTAATCAATAAATCATCAATGTGGCTGCGGCGTTTCCTTGAATGAGAATTAATTTCACTCAACGTATGGTTCATGATATAATTAGCGAAAGGAGCAGTGTGACTAAAATCAAGTTTATTAACAACTACGAAATCGTGTTACCGTAAAATCTGCAATATCGAATTCATATAACAGGTGTTTCCCAAGTTGCGCAAACCTGTAAATGCAGGAGTTAGTGTCAGTGGTATCTTTCTGCTTTTTGTCTTTTTCTTGGGGTTAACTGCGTTAAGCTAATAATCTTATATAGAGCTGACTATTAATGACTTACTCTCGACTCAGCATACCTTGACCACCAAAGATGTAATGCCCATGAAAGACAAGAAATTCTTGAAACTTGTTGATTTATAAGAAGTGTTACCTGTTTCGGACAACTGCAGTTTGTATATCATCTGCCTTTAACAGACGTAAACTGTCCCTAAGTAACTGTAAAAAATAGAGTGGTATTCTTACTTTTCAGCGTTTTTACCACGGAACCTAAGAATTCGTCTGCCTCTTTTTTGTTTGAGAAGCTGGTCGAAATCTTGAGTACTCACTGCATCCAAAGCCATGCGGAGAAGTTTAATATCACCCGGCGCGTTATCATTGAGAACAAAATCATCACATATATAACTTAATATCAAACGGTTAGAAGAAACAGTACTTACCAGTATACAAATTTTTCATTCACATCTATACACAGAGGATGCTACCCTTCAATAAAATAGTGAAGTAGAAAGCTTACATTTGTTTGTTGAAAGTGTTGCAACGCATGCTCGGAAATATAACGACCACATGCAAAGTTGCTACATGACAGACAGGCCCAGACACTTTCTGTTGTATGGCAACTGCTGCAATGCCAGTGTTCGGGGGAGAGTATTCCTAACTGGATGCTTGTCTTTACTTTGAGGACGTGTTTGCAATTATCCGTCATCAAAACTTGACACCATAAGCAATACAAAAAACGAACTATGTAAGATATACATGTACATATCGCAAACGTAGAAAAACAATGTCTTACTACAGTCTAAAACACAAATATTGTCCTAACATTGGGGAAAGAATTTCTGTATCTTAGGTATTCGACAGCCTATTTCATATTTTTGCTTGAGAAATATGTCCGTAGGTAACTTAATATCATCCAGCTGAACAAAATATTCAGATTTTGGAGATTTCCACACGAGATAACAGCCCTGAACAAATTTTGCGATCTCTCAGCCAGTTATATGCAACGTAGAACCTGGAACATACGTGTATCGATTCAAGTTCTCACACCAAATCACTACAATAAGATAGGACTGTCAAGATAAATTCTAAGATAATCGAGAAACTTTATATCTAAGGGAAAATAGAGAGTGGATGAAATTGCACTACTGTGGAAGATTCCGAGCCATGTCACCTAAAGTCTCTAACTATATTTATATCGCATTGGTTATTTGAATTTTCTCATTGATGATTAGAACTGTAATTGATCAGTCTCATATTGGTATATACGTATTCTGTATGGCTTACCTCGATATTGCCATAATTCCTAAACGGCGACTGGAAGACTCGAACAGCTAATACAAGATAAATTAACCGTCATCATTGCACAAGCTAGTGACCATCTAGACTCAGTAGCTAAGTGGATAACGTAATGGTAATTGAAGCGGACAATACTGTGTTCGAGTCCCGAGATGGACAGCAACTCGGGTGCAGGTAAATCTACCTGAAGAGTCCTAGGTGGGATGAAACGCACACCCTAGGTTTCACTGCTAGCCAGTATTCATCTCGACTTATAGTCACCAACTACTGATGACGATAAGTGCGCAGACAGTCAAGTAGTCTACACTTACACGGTTCAGTCTAATAGTTAGCGGCTCCACGGACTGATATCATGTTTTAGTTTAGGATCTAGCTTTCTTTCCACCGACTCCTACACCAGCCATCATTGTGTGTCGAGGTTCGGAGTGGTTGGTTATGTTTTATACATAACTTAGCAGCTATCAATATGCTCATAATACATGTAGCGAGCCAACTGCTTGGTCTAAGAATATCACGTAAGTTAAGATTTTAAATGGTTCACGCAAAATTAATGTCTTTTATGAACTACTAAATACCATGATGTTAGGATAATGTTAAACATCTGAAGTGATTAAGGAATTAACAAAGTGCAAATGTCACCAACAAAAAGATCATAGTCCAACAACGTCTTCACATAATCCGTCAATCATAGGCTACAACAAGAAACGCTATTACATTTGTCATACATTTTTATACAATTTACGCCTACAATGCTACTGCCGTAAGTCTCGTATAAGGTGTATTAACTATGACTAAACAAAGGTTAATAAATATGATCAACGTATGACTTATGATTAATTGCTGCCTGACTTTTAACCACAGGTGCTATTTGGATCGTTGTATTTATTTAATGTTACAATAAAACAGAAGGCATTATTTTACCTAAATGCTGTACAGCCTATTGACGCTGTGAAATTTTAGACATTCTGCATTCTCAAAAGCCGGGAATAAGTTGACACACAACCCTTGTGTCTATACAAGTATGGCAACTCGGTGGCCACAAAATAGCTAACGCGCTTACGACCTGCTGACAATGATTCAAGAAAAAATTATGTAACTACAAATTATCGATTGAATAGTGTTATAGTTATGCCTATTTTTGATGACCCTACAGAGCGCTTGCTACTGCCAACGACAATAAGTTTATAATCTAACTCCTGTAGTTCAATATACAAATATCAGTAGCAACGATGATACTTTGATAAGTAATAAGTGTCTGAAATTGCGTACGCAAGTACCGATCGCGGCGTAGAGAAATACCAAAGATAATTAAATAGGATAAATTTGTGACAAGTTTTCTGACAATATTACGAAACCAGGATTACATGTGTGATCAATTAACAATCAACCAACGATATACTGATGTTTAGATTGGGTTTCGCTATGCTCGAGATGGCAACTTTGTCGTAAATTTGAGAATCTTTCACATAATCACCGCAAAAATACTATCCCTCGGCTTGTCATAATGATAATGGTTACGAATAATGATGTCGTACATAAGTAACTATTAAATGTTTAAGTTGACTTTATCAGATATATTACATACGTCTTAGTCTATATCAAGATGAAAATGTCACAAAAGTACCTCTTAAACTATATCCACATATAATATCTAAGTCTTTACTGATACTCAATTCAAATCAAAGATTATCCCAACAACTCACTTCAGAAACGAAAACCAGAAAACTGAGCATCGAAACCAGCGCTTAATAAATCCCATCCTGTGTCAAGGGTACAATTGACCATCGACGGTTAATACTTCGGATTTACGAAATAACTAACAAAAGTGTGACCTGCTTATAATTAGAGTTTATGCATTATTCATAACGAAGTAAATCGTTTTAGTCAGCAATACATTGGTAAGAACTTATGCGAAATAACGTAAATGTGGATATAAATAAGTCCCCAAATTGAATAGTTCTGTAAGTCATCAACATTGATGCTGACAGCGTCAGTTTAACTGTACATACTCTGGCTGAAGGCGCGTGGTCATACATCCATAAGATATCGCGAGTGGATATGCCGTGTTACAAATCCCTTGCAACTACTGGCCAGATTGAACTTGTGGAGATAGATCTGACAAGTTTACTTTGTAAATAGTTTTTAATGTTATTTGTATTTATTTTGCCAATCTTTCACTGTATTTATACTTAAAATTAAATGACTGTGACTGTTGTTTTAGTAAATGACCTTCAACTCACTTTCCGTTGTGTAACGATAGAATGTGACACTCTTGTGTTTGTTCTCAAATACACTGCTACACACTCTCCTTGTTCTACTCTTACTCGTGATTGAGCTAACTGCATACTAAATTAAATATTTTTCACATTTATAGACTGTGAGCTGAGACACATCGCACATAACAGTGGATTACATTATTGGAGAGTTCAACAACTTGTGCCGAATTATCGAATATTTATGATTGTGGATCTACAATACCAGACCCAACCAGAACACGCAACTCTTGGTGAATTTAGGTAAAGTCCATATTTTCATGTTGTATGAATAACTATTAACATTACTATTTACTCTTTATAACTTGGTTAACACTTTCGCGTTCATATTTGACTGGTCCAACACAAACTAATCGCTTCTGAACACATTGATAATGTTCTAAATTTTTCATCAGACTCACTTATCCCAGAGTTCCAGTTTAACTGGGCAATTTCCTTTCAATTTAAAGAATTCACAGACAAATGCACAGTCAAACCCTGAATATCTATGTAATCTCTATTATGTTTACTTGGAGTTGTTATTCATATAGTTGGTTTAACTTGATGCTATTATTATAGTGAAATGTATATTCAGTGATACTTCTGACGATAAAGCAAAGGTCAAATTTTCTACTTACTAGCAATCACATTAAGATTCAACATCTATTGTCACTGCGTATAATTTGTAAAACGGACAAAGTCGGTTGGCTGAATAATGTTCAGACTACCGTTACTATTCTAATAAACACTATCTCAGTTATCTATTCTGGTTGATTGATCACATCCTGTGAATGAAGGATATATGAGTGTTATAACGTCCCTATAGACCATTCTACATGACCAACATCGAAGTGATAACCACAGAACTCCCAATCGATGTTGGACCCCAAAAATTGAAGAGATCAGTATGGCCATCAGACAAAGCAGCGAGACCAGACAACATTCCAGAACAGGCACTGATAGAAGACGTAGCAGTAACTGTAAAGATGCTCAACATTCTCTTCAGCAAGATTTAGGACGAAGAACAAGTACCAACAGACTGAAAAAAAGCACACCTCATCGTAATACCAAAGAAAGGCGATCTCAGCAACTCTGCTCTCAATACAAAAAAATGTCTTCAACAATGTTTTGCTAAACAGAATTAAGGACACCGTATATGCATAACTTCGAGATCAACATGCTGGATTCCGTAAGGATCGATCGTGTACCGACCAAATCCCAACACTACGCATCATTGTGCAACTGTCAGTTGGATAAAATTCCCCACTCTACATTAATTTTATTGACTACGATAAAGCATTTGATAGCGTCGACAGAACAACACTACGGTGTTTTAAGAAGATAGTCAATATCATACGGAATTCCTATGGTGGATTAAACTGCAAAATCGTGTATGGAGTGCAGCTCACATAGTCGTTCGAGCTAAAGACCGGTGTCAGGCAAGGTTGAAACAGCACAGGTTGGTTGGTTAAGAGTTGACCCCAAACAACCAAGCATATGCCAAAACAGTATTGTTCAAGTAGTCATTCACTTCTTTATTTTGTATAAGCGTTATATTCCTTATTATCTTATATTGAATGTTGAAAGACTTTGTTTGTCTGAATAAATAATCCCACGCTCCACTGTGACTGCGCTAAGATCGAAATAAAGACTAATTCAATTTTTGTCTGGCTTCTTCTATCAATAACACGAGGGTTACCTATAGGCACGAAACTGGTGAGCCCTTTTTGAACACAAATTAACCTCATTTTTGTTATTAATATATATATATTTTTTACTCAATCGTAAAAGTAGACCTCATAATCCGTAAACTAATTTGGGTATATAAATCGTTTATTTTTTTTATTATCTTAAGTTATTCGTGTCATAGAAACCATTTTTTCGTGCTAATTTTATTGCTATATTTGTCACATACCTCATGTCAGACTTAAAAGAAACCCATAATCTGGAGGATTTGTCACCAGTGGAGATAGACACTGTTATGACTACGAAATCTCGACTTCCAGAATTTGATCGTAGTGATCCTGAGTTGTGGTTTGCTCAACTCGAGCATTATTTCACGAGACACAATATCAAATCTGAAGGGATTCGCTATAGAGATTTGTGTTCTATCCTTCCTCCTTCAGTCGCCAAAGAAGTCCGTGACTTGACTCCCATGCTACATCCAACACTGTTTGGATGCACAAGATCCTGAAACCTCATTATCTCATTTAGCGCGTATAGCTGAAAGAATAATGGAAAGAGGTCTTCCAACTGGATCAGGCACAATAAATCACACACAAAAAGTAGAATCAGCAAAAGACCCCGTCATAGAAGGACTCATTGCGAGTGTTAAGAGTCTCACTGAGGCTGTCACCAGAATGCAAATGGGTCATACAAACAGGAGCAGGTCACCACAACGATCACGATCCAAGTCACAAAATAGGTCACAAATGTCCAGACAATCTGGGCAGTTTTGTTGGTACCACTGGAAGTTTGGTGACAACTCAACCAAGTGCAGGCAACTATGCGCCTGGCCTAAGCATAATTCCAAGACAGCGGGAAACGAGTAACCCCTCCCCAGGTCGCGACAACTGAGGAGGGGCGCCTAAACAGTCGCTTGTTTTATGTCAGAGACAGAAACTCGGGCTTGAATTTCTTGGTGGATACTGGCGCTGCTCTTAGCATCATCCCTCGAAATAAAACTGAGATTAGTCGAGAAACATCCCCGATTACACTTCAAGCTGCAAATAAAACTACAATCGCGACATTTGGTCAGAAAACGTTAACCCTAGATTTGGGGTTCAGAAGGCAATTCCCTTGGGTTTTCACGGTAGCCGACTTAGATCTGGCAATACTGGGGATGGACTTTCTAGAGAGTTACGAATTTCTTGTTGACACCAAGAAACGGCGATTAACACTAAAAGAAACTTCGTTTTACACAAAAGGCAAAGAAAGTCACATCAGCTCTCTTAACTTGATTCAAACCCCTCCAGTAACAACAGCGAAATTCCAAGATATACTCGCAGAATTTTCAAACTTAACTAAACCAAACCCACAGCCTTCCAAAGACAAACTAAAAGTAAGTCACACTATCAAAACCGAAGGTGCACCGGTGTTTGCAAAACCCAGGAGACTAGCACCAGCTAAGCTCAAAATCGCTAGGGCCGAGTTTGATTATATGCTACAACTGGGTATTATCCGTCCCTCTGATAGTCAATGGGCATCCCCTTTGCATATGGTCCCAAAGAAGAATGAAGGTGACTGGCGACCGTGTGGGGATTACAGAGCCCTCAACCGTCAAACCGTACCAGATAGATACCCAATACCGCATATCCAAGATTTCACAAACGGTTTACAGGGTATGAACATATTCACTAAAATTGACTTAGTCAGGGCATATCACAATATCCCGGTGGCTGATGAAGATATCCCTAAGACAGCTATTACAACACCCTTTGGCTTATTCAAGTTTGTACGCATGCCATTCGGCCTGAGAAATGCGGCACTGACATTTCAAAGATTCATAGATAACCTACTTCGAGATATGCCATTTGTGCAGGGGTATATAGACGACTTGTTAATTGCCAGCCCCGATTTGCAATCACACGAAGAGCATGTACGAGCAGTGTTGAAAAGATTGAATGAACATGGAATAAACATACATCAAAGTAAGTGTGTTTTCGGTGTTCAAACTTTAGAATTTCTTGGTCACACAATAAGCCCAGAAGGGATTAAACCTATAAAAAAAAGAAGTGGATACCATCAAACAATACCCGATACCTAGCTCTCTAACACAAATGAGAAGTTTTCTAGGTCTAATTAACTTTTATCGCAGATTCATACCAGGTTGTGCACAATTAATGCAACCTTTAACAGATTCACTTAAAGGAAAACCAAAAGAATTCAAACTGTCTTCTGACGCCGTCGAAGCTATTAAACAGCTTAAAGATAAACTGGCTCAAGCAACAACGCTGATATATCCGAATTCTCTTTCCCCACTTGCTTTGATGGTGGATGCTTCAGATAAAGCAGTAGGCGGTACCCTTAACCAACTGGTTAAAAACGCCTGGAAACCAATTGCTTTCTTCTCGAAAAGACTTGCTCCAGCTGAGACAAGGTATTCTACCTTCGGGCGAGAACTTCTTGCAATCTACCTGACTATTAAACACTTCCGACACATGTTAGAAGGTAGGGAATTTATAGTCTTTACGGATCACAAACCATTGACGAATGCATTAAAAGCGAGAGCCGATAAGTACTCACCTCGAGAAGCCCGACACCTTGACTATATATCACAGTTCACAAGCGATATCCGACATGTCAAAGGTCAGGACAATCAGGCGGCAGATGCTTTATCCAGACTAGAAATGAACGTGCTATAGCAGTCTACAGTAAACTTCGAGACGTTGAGACGCGAACAAGAGCAGGACCTAGAATTAAAAAACCTACTTAAAACAAACAATTCAAGTCTTAATTTAAAACAGTTCCCATCACCTATCGATGGTATTCTAATTTACTGTGACACGACCAAGGCAATGCCGTGACCCTTCGTTCCCAAAAATATGCGAAAGTTGATATATAATAACTTTCATTCTTTGTCTCATCCTGGAGCAAAAGCTTCAACTAAACTACTCAATGCCAGATATATATGGCCGAATTTACAGAAGGATGTACACAAATGGGTTAGAGAGTGTTCAGCATGCCAACAATCAAAGATTAATCGTCACACAAATTCACCCATAGGTGTTTTCTCGCAACCAGATGCACGTTTTGCACATGTGCATATCGACTTGGTAGGTCCTTTACCCCGTTCAAATGGTCTTAATTATCTTTTTACATTCATAGATCGATTTACCAGATTCCCTATAGCCATTCCGATAGCGGACATCACAGCGGAAACAGTAGCAAAAGCTTTCATGCAGAACTGGGTAATTATTTTTGGTTATATTTATTTATTTGAACACATAAATATTGGTACAAGAGAGCGCCAATATATATGCGCCACACAATAATGACAATAATAGTAATAATTATTTGAATCGATTGATTGTTGATCGGAGCGAGAAAATTAGTTGCCATAGTCATAGAGTTAATCTTTTGTGTGTGGGCTGTGATACTGCCCGGGTGCCCAAACCGAAGCAGGTGGTTATCTTAGGGGGCCACACCCCGAGCCTTTGACCTAATGGTCTAACCCACAAGGCAGTGGAGCATCGTAAGGAGATGCGATCCCATGGTAGCCGGTGACCAACGATTGGTTCATACGCCATTTATTCCCGCAGGATACTGGAGTCCATGTGCACCATTGGTTTGTGATCCGGTTAAAGCGCCGGACGTTCGCTTTTCGTCCTCTCATTTTCGTAAACAACACCCCCGCCACGAGAAGGCAATGAGTAGGACTTCCCTGGCAGAGGCTGTATACGCGCGGCCGTGTGAGAGTATTTCGAGAGGGAGAGCGGACTCTCCCCACTCTCGGCCGTACCAGGGCGTTCGGGGACCCATTTTTGGTACACCCATAACAATAACGACGGATAGAGGAGCGCAACTCGAATCCGAACTATTTAATAACTTGGCTAAACTTCTAGGCCCCAATAGGATACGCTGCACTGCATATCATCCTCAGGCTAATGGGATGGTAGAACGTTTTCACCGTCAGCTAAAAACTGCCCTTATATCTCACTCAAACCCCAATCAGTGGACAGAATTCCTACCATTAGTTATGTTGGGAATACGAACATCTGTCAAAACTGGCGCACAATGTTCAGCTGCGGAACTGGTTTTCGGAACAACTCTGAGACTACCAGGTGAATTTATTAACCCTAATACTAACAGTCAAAAACTTAATTTAGAAAATTACGTAGATCAACTACGGGACCATATGTCCAAACTTAAACCAATTAATACTCGCGAACAATCGCGCGCCATATATGTACCTAAAGACCTGAGCAATTGCACGCACGTCTGGATAAGATGTGACAAAGTAAAATCACCACTCAGTCTTCCATTTGAAGGTCCTTTCAAAGTCGTGTCAAGAAAATCTAAATATTTCGTGATAGAAAAACATGGAAACATCGACACAATCAGTATTGATAGGCTAAAGCCGGCTTATCTAGATCATTAACCACCATACGTATTGTTAGATCGTTTAACTGACAAATCCATTTCGGAATCGAAATGTAAAGATGATAAATCTTTACAAATGACTAAAACGGTTCGCTGGGCACATCCAATTAGTCAGTCAAGGATGTTGACAGTTTCGGCTGCAGGATAAAATCTAACCACGTAGCTAATCAGACCCTGAATCTACTTAAAAATTATTTTTTTCCTCATTCCGCCTCACCTACAACTCCCCAGACCTTTTACCTCTAATATATAAGTATTATGTTAAATATTTTTTTAAATATTGGACACAAGCTAGGTATTCCGAAACGATGGATGAGGATTTTAATCGAACTCATACAACTAACACTGGCAAATACAACGAATTCAAAAAGCAACCCAGGCGAGTTTTACAATTTCTTTTTCTCGTTAATTAACTATGTTGGCTGTACTTCTTATATATCTATATACATTTTTCACGTAGACTGGCTATACATATGAACTACTACCATATGAACTACTTCTAAACGTTTTCGGTCGAAGATATGTTTAGTAGCTTGATACGATTAATACTACTATTAATAAGTGGTTTTCTAGACAAAACATTTTGGATTAAACCATGGCCAAGTACTTATTAAAGTTCTCATCATTTTTTTTCATGTTTAGGAAACTTATGTAATGACTTAACCAGTTTTCCTGCAGCATGCTTTTTAGTGTGATCATATAACCCATCTTTATTGGCAATATTCAGATTTTTTTTTAAATTCTGACATTTAAGAATCAATAACCGTGGAGATATAGTACAGTGCGTTACTGTAAGGTTACTATGTTAGCCGCATTGATACCGCATACCTAATTTTAAACACAACTTTAAAAGGAACTCTTAAGTAATCATAACATTGAACTAACGATATGACTATCATAGCTATGTTAACGTTAAACCAATTATTATTAGTGGTCCTGACAAAACCCTGGAACTTAACACTAGCATTATAAAAAGACATGTTATGTCAGTAACTTTTATATATATATACTTTTTCTCTCGGTTTAAGTATAACGTAAAATGGAAATTACAAAACTTGTAGATTTTTTTTTCTATAGTAGTATTAGTAATCCAAACAAAGAACTTGTACTGTTCCAATATGGCATTCTGACATATCAATCAGTCCTCCTGTTATCTTTCTCTCATATCTGAGCAACTTATGGCCAACAAACATCGTACTGAAGGGGGTTTCGATGAACAAAAACGCATGACCCACACGCACTCGAACCTCAGCCCTTCTGAATGCTAGACCGCGTGCCTAGCCATTAGGCCACATCAGACCACGAGGGGTGACTGCAATCTTTCCTTTTACCAATTATTCATTCATAATACTAATGAGTAATAGGACTTACACACTTCTAAGGTGCAGACAAATTCGTTACTTTGATTAATTGACGAAATATTGCCTCATTATATCATACATATTTAAATCAAACCAGAAAAGAGTATTCGACACAACTGTACTTGATCCTCATACTCTACACAATTTTCTCCCCTCTTTAATCGTATATTCTCTTCTGTTTTATGAAGTAAAATTATGCGCTCTTGGTTACGTACCTGGTTATAAAAGGCGGTTGTCACAATCTCAAGGTCACACATTTGAATGGGTTTGACAATGAGTCCAACTAGCAAGTTTACACTTTTACATATATACATTATAAAAAAGGATTTTATTTGTTTTCATACCTTTTCGTACACAAGATGGCTACACTATGTCTATTTTCTTACAGAATACCAATCCGTTCTGGAGGCCAATCACTTACGTGGAACCGAACAATTATCAATTATATTTATGTATTTCCATTTTGTATCTTATTATCTTGATGCAGGCAGTGGAGCAGTTCTTTAGGTTTGATTGGTTTTCACCATTACCTTTGAAGTAGATTCTTCTTTACTTTTTACTTGAGGGCGACTCAAGAGGCAGGTGAGTAAACACCTGATAGCCGGTCTGAGCATGGAAAAATCGTACCTCACCAACATGGTGTTGGGTAGCCCGCTCGCGGCACTTCCTCAGATATTCTTATTCCACAGTCTAACACTTTCTCATGAAAGCACGCAGCAAACCGTCAGCTATAGTTGTAGAAGAAATCACATGCTACAAAATAAGATGACAAGCTAGTAAATGAAGAGACATCCATGGACTACCGTTGAAAGCGTTAGTTGCCACTGATTGTAAGTCAAACATTGAGTGAGTTGATAATTTTCCCTTGGGATGAGAAATAGAACTAAGGTGTTTTTTGATAGATAGGTTAATCGAACCGACGTTCCTACGGAAGTCGATTCTAGGGGGAAGCTAATGTAACAGCATAGGTTGGTTGGTTAAGAGTTGACCCCAAACAACCAAGCATATGCCAAAACAGTATTGTTCAAGTATTCATTCACTTCTTTATTTTGTATAAGCGTTATATTCCTTATTATCTTATATTGAATGTTGAAAGACTTTGTTTGTCTGAATAAATAATCCCACGCTCCACTGTGACTGCGCTAAGATCGAAATAAAGACTAATTCAATTTTTGTCTGGCTTCTTCTATCAATAACACGAGGGTTACCTATAGGCACGAAAAGGTTGCTTGCTCTCACCCTTTCTGATTCTCCTGGTGATCGACTGGACCATGAAGATGTCAACATCTGGGGGAAACGTATGGGACACAGTGGACAGCTAGGATGTAACTGGACGATCTAGACCTCGCAGGTGATCTGGCTCTTCCATCACACACGTGGCAACAAATGCAGCAGAAGGCGATCAGTGTAGCAGCAGCCTCAACAGCAATGAGTCTCAACATACACAAAGGGAAAAGCAAGATTCTCTGCTACAACACAACACGCACCAATTGAATCACATTTGACAGGGAAGCTCTGAAGGGTGATAAGTTTGTAAACGGTGAACAGAGTGAATTTTCGGTCTTCTACATAGTACTGAAATTACCGTGCAGCACAATACGCAATGAGAAAATAATTCTAGTGATTCCAAGAACCTATACAAACTCACATCATAATTGTTTCGTTATTCGCTACTCAACCAGGTGGAACAGACTGCCAGTGAAACTCCTACCTGGTTCAGAAGTCTCGTTGATGATTTTCTTTCCAAAAGTGCATTGTGTCACCTATGGAATATCAATTTATTTATTAATGACTTATACAAACAAGGTCCGTCATCTATCTAATTGACTGAAAAGCAAAATGTAACCTTTGAAACTTTTCTCGTCTATTTTATTTTGTTTCTATTCATCTTAATACATGAAGTCTGCATATATTCGTATTTATAATTATTACCGTTATTAATATCATTATTGGTCCCCCGACACATAAAATATTCTTTTTATTTCTTCTAAAAATATTTAATTTCTGATTGCCCTCCGAAATTATTTATGACTTTCATAGCATCATTCTGAAATATTATTGCACAAATGTCTATGCTAATATCCTGTTTCACTCTGTATACTATTACATAAATCTACATGTATTTATCCGAGTGCACTAAAGGATTTATTTTATTTTTCTAAAGTGCTGGATTATTTCAGAGGTCGTTATTCATTACACAATTATTATTATCATGGTTGAACCTTTTCACTAGGTGTCCACTTCTTTTCTCTCTTTATTTTTCCTTCTAAATAAATATTATTCTTACGATTACGAAGTTTGTGATCAAGACAATAAATTGTGTTACATGTAAATTAACTTCTCGGACTCGTTTTATCTTCACTATGCATATACGATTCATACAAATTGATATTTTGTTATCTTTCTCACGTAATTGAAACTTTCATAGAATTACTTCAAACTATGACTGCACAAACATTTATTCCAGCGTCATATCTTACTGCCATAATAAGCTTTTTTTCCTGACTATTTTCTAGTTTATTTTCGTAACTAAATTGACGATATATACACAATCGCTTATTCATGCTGTTTGTTCATAAACACGCCTATCCAATTATTTGCGTTTTTCATGTCTCCTTTATTTCTGTTCCTTTATTTTCTTCCTTTCGTCCTTTAAACTCAATTCAATATTCTTCTCAATTGAACGGAACATGACTTATTATTATTCTATTATCATTACTCTCATTTTTTCAACTATAGCAAATATAATGGTAACATTATGGAAACTCGTATATTATTGCATTTTCTAAGAAACACAAAATGGTTCCTTCACAGCACTTATGTACCCATAAGATGTTTGTGAATAACAACACGCATCAGTCAGGGAGGCCCAGGACAGAGTAGGCTTGAGAGTGCTGGTTGGTGACCCTGGTTCCAGCGGGGGTAACAGTAGTAGCAAAAATTAAGTAACACTACGTTGAAACTTGACCCGGATTATCTTTCAGTAATAACGGTGCCACCATGTGCAGGGAAACCTTCGTTAGAAATGTGAACTCAGAAAAGAACTTAAAAGTTACATATATTCCTTAACAATCGCTATCATTTTGTTGATTAATTTACCAATTTTTTGTAAATGCATTGTGTTATCGCTTTGTTTTATTCATAAACACACACTTCGGTTAGTAGTGTTACTAGTCTGCAACGATAAATGAATCCCTAGGATCAATAGCTCTGTGCGTACTAGACATTTAATGCTAACGGCATTGGTTTTACTGGACTCATCTATCCGAAGGTGCTCGGCCACGCGTCTACCCTAGATCATGACTGGGCGTGCCGTGCTACACATCCTTTTCAACTGCTACCCAGCTTAGAACAAAGGTTTCCCAAAACATTGATAGTCTTCTAAATATACTTTCGCATTCCATTTCTGCATTCTGATTTGAGTGGTTTGGCATATTTCGATTATAAAGGTGTTACTGGTCAATGCGTTGTCAAACTTAGAATGCTTGTGGCACCTTTAACTCTTTTTGTTATATTAATAACTTTGAGCATTATTAGGTCTTGATCACGTTCTTTAAAGGATTCCACAACAAATCTGGTTGGTTCATATTCTTCGTTAAAACCATTATTTTAAGTCCATATTTAACCAACCAGATGTTTCTTTGTAGCTCTGTTATTGTACATATGATTTCAAACACACAAGAACTCCAACCACAGTGTCATTAACAAATGCATTGAACCATCTACACGAACACCGCGCATGGACTGTATCTAACCCAAAGTACCAGCTAGATGTATTACAATTTTCAATTTTCAATCTGACATCACGAAAGTCACGTACTGGTTCTTGGAGGAGTAGTAGTCAGTATTCTACAAGGACAAACAATTATGACGATTACGTTTCTTAGCTCCATAGAAAATATGTGAACAAAGCTAGACAGCGTGTTACGTCCTGCAAACTTCTTGAGTCACTTTCCTTGTTGGGAAACTCACCGTCCAAGCAAATGGCGACGACTGCTACTATTCGTGCTCCAAGTCGCCTCTTCTACGTCCCGGACAAGACCACAGGTCACAAATTCGCAGTCAAAATTTTTATTATCCTAGTTATCTTGGCCGAAAAACCAATTGCCAAAAACGGAGAATAATCCTTGAATGCAGCTAATAAAACTGGAACAACGATGCTTAGAGAACAACTCTTGACATTAGACTTGGCAACAACACGTCGTTTAAGCTAGGTGTTTATTATTGCCTATGTCCGTCACCATAAATTATGTACAGACCTGCTAAACTATTACAACATACTTGATGTTAAGTAACGAAAACTAATTGATTCTTATATGTATCACTACAAAGGGTCAACTTGATAATTTCCAGTAAATTGAGCACTGAGTAGATTTTCATAAATAAATTATGATATTTGAAAAATATAGATGAGTACAAAAATTAAATTTGAATTTGATTATGTATTATCTGAAGAACTGGATTACACTGAGAGCCCTGAGGGTTCATTCAGACTATCATACACACAATATTAAAATCAACACCTCATTAAATTATATCTTCGCCAATATTATATTCAAATTTCCTGAAATAAAGAAACCAGTCTACACCGGATATACTATCCAACATTTTGTAATAAACCATTACTAAAGGTACACATCAGTCACTACCAAACAAGATTGCCATTACAAAACCGAATTCAATCACGTTATGCGACTGGGAATAATACGTCTCTCCACTAACCTCTGGACATACTCACTTCACGTGGTACCTAAGAGAGATGATGATCGTCAACCTTGAGCGAGTACTTGCTGTTGAATAACTTAATGGCACCTGATCGCTTTCCCACTCCTCGTTTGCACTATTTTTCATTAATGCTACACGAAAAACAAATTCTCTCTAGCATCCTATTATCTTGTGCGGGTCTATCGCCAGATTCCAGCAGCATTCTAGGATATCGCAAAAACAGTCATCGATACTCCTCTTGGTTTGTTCCAATCCCTAAGAATGACATTCGGACTAAAGAAGTCTATATATGCATTTAAACGATTTATAGATGAGGTCACCAAACGCCTTGAGTTTGTTTTTGTGTAAATCGGTAATGTATTGACAGCTAGTAGCACGCTTCACAAACATATTGATCACCTGCGTCAGGTATTCAAATAGTTCCAGTGGTTTAGGGTAGTCATTAATCCATCCAAACACATTTTTGAATATTTTAGGTCACTTGATCGATAAACATGGAATCAAACCTGTAAATGAAAAATTGTACCCATCGAAAATTTGCCGGAAATTGATTCATTTAACAAACTTTGACGTTTCTGGAAGATCATTATTTTTTGTTGTCGGTTCATTTCACATTCTTATGCCCTCCTACAACCCGTAATGGAAGCATTAGGAAGCAAAGTCAATAAGTTCATATCATTTTGGAAGAGAAAAACGCCTTTTCTGCAGCTAAAACAACAAACGCTTCACAATCCGTGCTGACGTACTCAGGTCCTTTTAGTTTCATTAGGCCCTAACCACAAAATCCTCAAAGCTGAACACATGACAACTGGGAAAATAGATATTCATCATTTGACGCGGAGAGAACCTCAACGATGGAGAAGGCGGAAAGAATTAATTCAATTAGTTGGAGTTGGTCGAATGACGTGGCTCGACTTTGTAGGCGTGATCCTACTTATGTAACTGCAAGGTACATTTTGAATGTTATGTGTGTGGAAATCCTTCCATGTTTACACTTGTAGTTTGTTCCTATTGATTCCTTTAGTTGTACATTGTTAGTCTTTTTAATTCCATTTCAGTTGTTAATATTCGTACTTTATTATAGCTTCTATTTTTTCTTACGCCTTCACTAGGTTTCTGTGTTTCTTCCTGAACTGCATTTGCGTTGTTTTTCTTGATACTTAGTCTTGTCGGCAGCCATATTGGTTTGTTCCTCGTTTTGATTGCGTTGCTTGTATTGACTAAGGTTGTGAATTTTTGATTGTTAATCGAAGCACTCTTCCAGAATCGGAAACACTTTGTGTTATAAAGCAACCAAATATAATCTTTTGAACGAATCTGTGTGTGTTCTATCTAGATAGGATAGAATAGTATTTATTTGTTGTGACTGGTAATTTTCTCACATCCTTTATCAACTTCCTTATTTATTGTAATTTAGATTTGATTAAATGAACAATTATTGGTTGGATAGCTGGGTGGTTATATTTGTTTATGTAACGATGTACACTTAACTTTATGATAAATATTAGAACCGCCATTTTACCCAATTACTTTGTTTTGGCTTTAATTAGATAAGGGCGCGTATCTAACCTACCTAGACAGCTATTCTTTAATCCAAACCTTGGTTTGAATCTTACAGTAACTACGGGTTTCCTGCAATCTTAGATCTCGTTTATACCGTTCGTCAGGCAACGCTACGTATTTTGATTTGACGAGTTTTGAACTTATAAAAATTCAGCCTACTATGCTGTGTTTATTCATGAATTTATTCAACAGTACCACGTATGTAATCCAGACTCACGTCTTAACTTAAGTGGATTTTTTCTTCTAACTTGGTTGCATATATTTCATACAATCTACTCCCAAAACGTTTTAGTAGAAATATTTAATACTTTTATACTACAACATACTATTAAGAAATAATGTGTTGTTTAAAGACATTTCTTTGTTCCAGTTGCTTTCGCAAAATATTTGTAAATGTCACTAGGCTAAATGCTGGAACTTCTTATGGAAAGTTTACAGCGTGTCATATTGCTAACTGAAATTCCATAATTCGTCTCAACTTTAAAAGTGTTTTCCATTTTGATCATGTTTATTACTTTTTATTTGTTATATACTTCGATAACCTCCATGTTAACCTGGCTCGTACATGCGTTGCATTATACTTCTATGTCATTTAAACTTAAAATCCATTTGAATCGCCTTTAACATTTTCAATAAACCCATCATAGTCGTTATTTTTATACTTATTTGGATTTATGAATCGGTCTATCATATTTGGATAATAAAGTCTCTGAATTTAGATATTAGCATATATCACTAGTATAATAACTAATCTCTAAGGTAGTTGCTGGCCAAATAAACATTTCAAATTAAAACTTCGGAGCCTTGCATTAAAATTAACACTATGCAGACGAATATTTTCAAATTGCAATTAGCAATAAAATTAGGCTGTTTGGATTCTTTAACGCCATAAAATTCTGCTATTTTAGAAGCACATAAAACAACATTACCTATTTTCAACTGGCTACTCCACAATCAACACTATAACTAGTTTAATATCGTCGTGAAGCATTGTTATGACTTGACAATCACGTGATATGATTAATAAAATTGATGAGACTATTAACATAATCGGTTAACAAATTGACTTCAAGCCATTATCTTAGACATGAGTTGGAAGTGTACTCCTCCTGGTTACAACTTATGTTCTCCCTAATAATCACATGAGCATCACTCACTCTTAATCACCTTGTAAAGACTTATTTAGCTGATGACAATTTGCGGCACCACATCACCTATAATTGCGGTACATAAACTTAGTTGATTTCAACAACTTATAATCACTATATCTCAATTAAATCGTATTTCGCCTTGTACTAAACTGCATACTTGCAACTAACTTGTAGGCATCATCAGCCAGTAGTTATGGATATGAAAAATAGTTTATGGCAAATCAGAACATTGAGTCTAGAGCATGCCTCTTACGATTACGCTCATCTTTAACTAATTCCTCTTACTTATCTGTCCAAAATTCACATAATTATCACTTTTCACGCATTAATTTTTTTTGCTAAACATCCATATGTATTAGTAATGTTACTAAATTCTATCAAAGTCAAGTAAAATGAGGTCGAGAAAATCTCCCCGTAACTAAATAAACCGTATCATACTTGTAGTGGTATTGGACAATAGCCACACAATTCAAAATCTGTGAACACGAGACTACTCAGAAAATCGATATTCAATATTTAACGCGGAGAAATACCTAACGATGGAGAAGGCGCGAACAAGGAACTAAATAGACTAGGGTTGGTCGAACGGCATGGCTCGGCCATGCAGGCGTGGTCTCTTCTGAATGTTACCTTATATCTTCTGTTCATATTAAATATATTGTTCTTTCTCTAGCCTAACCTTGTTCTACATCATGTATTGGTAATTGATACGATACAGTGAGTTGGTGTAGTCGATGGTGTGAATTCCACGTAAGATCTTATGGATTAGGCAGTTATATCATGACAAATCTACAAATTTAGGATTAGGTCTATTATTAGAGTCGTACTAATATCATAGTAGATCATAATTCTACATACTAACTGGAACACAAGTTGGGATTCTTCTTTTCCACGGCCAAACTTTTGTTCTTTCAGTTAGCCTACTAATTCAGATGCAATCGGAAATCAACTCCTATGGACAGCTAACCGGCTCAAACGTAATGTGGCTCCACAATTATAACCGAAACTAATACCAATATTAACATTTATACAATATTGATTGTTTTTTAATATTTCTAATCATGAAATGTTATTACCTACGGCTATTTCTACGTATCTTACGGCGATTTATTGAAACATTTATACACGAAACCATTCTTAATTTTTTTGTTCCACTTTGTTCAACTCCTATATAATCTTCACACAGACTTCTGTTTTTTGCGTGTTAAAAATAAAACAAAACATTTTAAAATTTATCATACAGACTACAATCTGGGCCATTAATCAAATGTTATTATTTTAATATGACTCATTAAAATATTCCTACACTAAATCGTTCTTCAATGTAATATTCCCTCTATATTTGACGTATTAATAATGTTCGTGTGGCTTTTCATTTTAAGCGTGTTAAGCATTAAAACAAATATTCTGAAGTTATTACATGTATTTTATGGTCAGTTGCTGCCGCCTTTCTTTTTTATTTATCCTTCAGTTTACCAATACCTGAAGGATTTTTATTATTCTTGGTAACCTCCAATGCGCGAAAATCTCACTCAATTTTGCATCGAACCAACGTCACGTTGATTTTAGTGTGAGGGTAGTGTAGTGGCATAAAATCCTGATCACACAATCCTCAAAGCTAAACACGAGATAACTGGGAAAATAGATATTCAACATTTAACGCGGAGTCGAACCTAATGTTATGAGAGATACTCTGTAACGACCCAAAGCGAAAGGAATTCGTTTACTGCAGGTTTACATACCGACAATCCCGATCTCGCTACGTGTAAATATAATTTATGTGTAATGTTAAAAAACACTCCAGTAGCTTACTCCAGCTCTACTATATTATGTGATACCTCGAATGGAATTCCCAAACCATTTGTACCAACAATTTGCGAGACAGAGTCTTCTGGATGTCTCCACACATTATCTCATCCAGAATTTCATGCTATCTTGAGACTGGTGGCGAAAAATTTGCTTGGCCAAACATAAACTCAAATATAAAGCACTTGACTAGAAGCTGCTTACGCTGTCAGTACAACGAATGCTACACTGTCAATATTCACTCAACCAAATGATCATTTTCAATATTCTCAAGTCGGTTTGGTTGGGTTTCTTGATCCATTCACTGGTTTTAATTGTTTTTTCATAGTAGTGGGCTGTCTTACTAGATGCATGCCCGGTGAAAGGCGTCTAAGCACAAAATGTTCCTATCGTATTCCTGGAGATCGATTTATAATTTTCATCTATCTTCTACTGTCGCTTTCGACAGGGAGTCAGGGTTCAAATCGCACCTCTTTAGTGAGTTTACATGCATTTTGGGCGTCCATCTCATTACTACAACGGTATACCATCTGGCAGTAAATGGACCATTGTAATGATTCCAAAGACAACTGAGAAGCTCTCTCACTGCATAGTTCGACGTTGTAACAACTTGCGCTGATTGGTTGAGTTGACTTCATACATCTGTATAATGTCAAAACATTACTGCTCAAATATTCATTTACTTGCTGATTGTATAGGCACTATATTTTCTATCATTTTATACTGAATGTCGAAGACATTGAGTATTTAAAAACGGATTTGCTCTGAAAATGTTGTGTTCCTTAATCTGAACGGAGAAATATTCGACCACTAGTTTGACTTCGTCCGTAGATAAAACTAGAGGAACTTGTCAGCACGAAAATACAAACCATAAAATGCCTCTGTATCAACGTAAGAGGACCCGAAGTAGTAAGCCAGGAGTTGTGAAAAACATGTGCTCTTATTAAGATGTTATCACCAGACCGCAATTGAAATATAGCTATCGCCTGACATCGTGGATGAAGAAGTGAGCTTGTAAGGCAGGACGATTTCCAGACGCGTTAATTTACACAGCAGGATTGGGGTCTTGACACACATCAACAGTCACTTGAAGGCCGTACCACGCTGTACTGAATTCATCGAGGTGACAGAATCACGATGGTGTTACTTCAATATAAACGACACAAAGTACTTGATTGGAGGGCGATATTGGCACATCACAGGATCTAACACCCGAAAATGCTGGATCTGCCATATCTGGGGTTTGACACATATTACTAGCTGATTTCGACAATCTGTAGGGGCTATGTCAACCCCACATAGGTAATTTTAGCCTCTGGGCAGACCAATCAAGCCATTCTTCGAAAGCTACATTTTTACTCTGTCACTTATTCTCTTAATAATCCTGATTTTCTTATATGTTCGTATGCGTGCTACATACTTACTCGTCACGTCCGTAACTTATTTTTGTCGATTCACGTTTGTTTGAATTGAGTTGGCTCACATTCCCTCTCAACTGCGCGTCATTTTGTTTTGCTTCGCTTTCCGATCAACGGTTGTACAAAATACACGTAATAAAAACTTCATTCTCATATTTGACTCATTTAACGTCGTTATTCACCAATACGAGTTAAGTGGATCATTATATACGGGGATTGATGACATGTATATTTCGATAACAAGCACCAAATGATCTATCCGGAGTCAGATTTCGGGCTACAATTACTTCATCAGTAAATCACAACAAGCAGGGCACAAACCCACATTGTGGTTTTATGAGTGGTTTCTCACAACCATCATAATTTCAGGAAAGGCTGAACATATGTATGCCGTCATGAAATATAACACAAACGGAAAATCTCGAGACAAAGAATGTGTACTGACAAATTAACAGCTTACAGTTAAAGATATCAATGTCTACTCACAGATCTGAAGTAAAAACCATGTTCCCTACTTTAGCCATATTAGAGGAGATGAAACGAGAAGATGAAAGCATCCTCTTCATTCTACATGGCCAACGGTAGAACATCACTGAAAAATAGTGAAGAGTACCTTCAGGAACTCTATCCTGCATAAATTACCTCAAGATAAAGACAAAACCAAAATAAGGTCTTGCATTAAGCGAAGCTTGGAAAGATCTTTGAAAGACAGATGGAGAGACCGGAACAAGTAAAAAGACATCCTAAAGGATTCCGATCACCGTTCACTAAGTAACGGCTAGAGTATCATGTATCTTTACAAATACTTTGGTTTTTACCTGGTCGCATCGTTGTTCCACTGCCACCAGATACAAAAGCTCGTCAAGTGAAAACTTCTATTCTGTCCCAAACCATTTGAAATCATGTGAGGTGATCTTATGATAGAATATAACATATTGAGTACGCCAAGCACTCCAACACGAGTATAGTACCAGAACATCATGCTCGTAGCGTTAACCCACTAAAAATTGAACACCAAAGAGAGTAAACTCAGGCACGCTCTTACTTCTTCAGATGAAGAGTCGCTTTTATTCGAAATGTTCACCTGGAAGAAGTGACCACAGTTTCATAAGTGGATGGATCGAAGTATGGACTTCATGAATGCACAATCAATAGTGGATTACCATCTATCTGCAGAGCCAGTTGTCTGATGCATGCCATATGAATTAACACGGTTATCATAACCACATATCAGTAACAACTTCCTGACTGCTTCCTCTCATTCATTCAATTACGTCACCTTACACATTACCAATTAATTAACTTAGTTATTTATTCTTGAGACAATCATTTTCTTTTAGCACCCAAGTGTTCACTTCATTATTCTCACATTGCAACTAACCAACTTCCTGCCTGGCGATGTGATAGTTGCTGGTATACAGAATCTCTGTTACCCTGAGACAAACTTACTCATTAAAATATAAGATATATAAACCCACAAATATCTACCACAACGACTAGAATTAGTGCAGTCAAATGGCCAAACTACCATTCGTTGGACATTACCAAATACCTGAAAACGTATCGAAACAACAAGAAGCAAGCATAAAGAAATCAGTTGGTTTATACAAGTCTAAGACAAGGATATTAGATATAGTTAGACCCGGTAAAGTTGACTTGTGCGGTACGATTTGGTAGTGTAGCCGTTCTCATGTCTGTTGAGCTTAACTTCCTTTTAATTGTGTTCCTTTTTGACTACACATAAGATTTTTTATTTAAAAATCATGATATTACAAATCTACATCGTGAAAAGTGCTCTTGCGTTTTTATAGGTTTTTACAATACCGACTCAGCATTCTCATATTGTTAAAGTAGGCTTTTCTCCGTTACTCTCTTAAAACACCATTTTCCGGGACATTTTTAAAACTCATTAGTTGCAAATGCCAACGAATATCTTAGTGTACTTGATGCTAAATGCGTTTGGGATGAGTTTAAAATGCATCGCACGCCACTGAACACTTGGACCTTGAGAGAATGATACAGTGTCTCTCAAAATAGTCTATCTGGACAATGTTCATACACCTAAAAGAACACATTTTCACTCCTAATAGAAGTTTATGACATAGCAATAAATAAAGTTGGCAGGAGTGATAATTTGAAACTGAATATATAGGAATTGAGTAGCTCTCAGTTGACTTTGAAGTACTTAGCCTCCTTATTATCGCCTTAGTGCATATGTCACTGAGTCAGAAGTCTATCACTAAAGACGTGAAAATATCTGTCTTCTTATCTTGCATAGCTTGTGAGTTCTTTAGGCTTACAGTACACATTCATTACTTCCAAGCATGTTCTTTTAACTCGTGACATACTCCTAGAAGGTCAGTATACGTTTAAGTTTAAAAACGGGTCATAAGTAGCTTTACTGATTATTTCTTATCGCTCCTACTTCTTATTGGGCTGACAAAAAACTTCACTAAACAACGACCTAAGAAACATATAAACCCCAACCAATCGCTCATGTGCCTCACATAATCCCTAATGATCTGTGAACCGTCAGTGGTATCATTTGGTTGAGCTTACTTAGGCAAAATAGGAGAGATAGTCTATCACATAAATCATTTTTCGGGTTAAATCTGCGCCGAAAACAATTAGCAATTTGTGAAGTTTTGTTTCCGCATCGTCATTTTTGCTATTTGATGCCCCAAGCTATTTGCCAATCTCAAGTAATTTTATCTCCAAATAAAGGGATTTTCGAAAATCTACCCTAAAGGGACAAGCTTCTTGTTTCATTTTATGCAAAACCCTAAAGCTCCTATGTAGTTCCGATTGGCTTGTGAGTATAATATTGTTGCATTCAGTAATAAAAACCAGAACATTATCTTTTCTACATTGTGTTCTATTTCTTCCAGTGTTGCCGATAATTCATTAGACTTGCGCGTCTTTTAACATTTTGATTTTGTGTGGTTGTGCGATGGCATGCATGTCATTAAAATTGCACTTTGTCAATTAGTGATCAACTTAAAGGATCCTATGTCCTCCATGCTATTTAAGTGTAAGGCAGATTCCAAAAAACCAAAGAAACCCTATTACTTTACCCAGTCATGGTGGCGGTTCGTTAGCAATAGTCGATAAGTTTGTGCACTTGCATATTTTTGTGATTGCTGATAGCGAAATACACCTTTATCAACATGAGTCACTTTTGTTGTCATTATGACGCGAATTCGGTCTTAATGTTTAGTTTCATCGTTAAAAAGCCTTTTCCTTCCGGTTTGGTGTCCAAGAGCTGTTTAGTAATTTTTTGTATCATTTGGCTGCTGTAATGGTTAGTAGAAAGTTTCGCCGCCATACAGCTTCCCTTTAGTTAACATTATCGTAGATATTTCTTTAGAGACAACGATATATCCTTTTGGTTACTCACAAGTTGATGTCTATCCCGAAAATTCACTTAGAATACGTTAATAACATGTCTGTTTGGGAAGAACTAAAAAACTCTAGGGTCTGTCGACCGCAACAATTCGACCATGTTCGGGATGCGTTTCTTCTTCTCTAAATGTAAAATGTTACTTCAAGACTAGTCTGTACCAAGTCTTAGTTTAATAACAGTGAATAATTCACTTATCCTGAAAGTTTTGTATGTGTTAGGGTATTTCCTGTATTTAGTAGAAAGATCATCCGAAAATAAACTTACTGAATTAAATGAAGCTTGGATTCGCTATTCGCACTTGTTTCTTTCAAATAGGAATATTAGGTAGTTTACTGGAGAACATTATATTTTTATGGACATTCCAGTATATCTAGCTATTATCGCGACATCATATTCGTCCCAATACATAGTTTTCAATACAAGTTCTAAATAAAAACCGATTAGAAATAGTTCTACCTAAGTTCCCAAATATCCTTGTATAGCCGAAGGTAAAGAGAGTCAGCTACCTCTCGAAATGCTCTCATGTGGAAGTTCTACTCACTACCTCGTGGCGGGGGTGTTATTTACGAAATTGAGAGGACGAAAAGTGAATGTCCGGCACTTTAACCGGGTTGGTGGATATAGAGGGTCCACCTAGGGGAGTTGGAGAACTCTGATTCTAAACCAATGGTTACATCGGCTCCATGATCTTGAGGGAAAAAACGGCGTATGAACCTATTGTTGGTTGTTGATCTCAGCCCTCGCATAAATCAAATGATTTGTACGGTGCATATATATTTGGTTCCTCCTTGTATCGATGTTTATGTTTAGATGAGTAAATAATGGTTCTATCTAAAGTCTCGTCAGTTGTAGGTTAGATTAATACATGAAACTTTGACTGGTTAGTGGATAGTATTGAGTCATGTTATTTATATCATGGAACATGGATTACTCTTCTTTTCTGATATTTTTCTTTCTATTTCTTTACATACAGCCTAAAAATCGGGTTTGTTGACAATAATTGCCTTTACTAATTGATACGTCTATTATTGTGAGACTGTGGAGTAAACATCTGAACTTGTTTCTTTGTATGGGCTCAAAGTCAAAAGCTCATGGAAATCGTAAAAAGTGTAAAAAAAATAATGTTTACTTAGAAGCTCAACAGGATCGAGCGTCTAAAGTATGTTGTAAAGGAAATGATGAAAATGATTATTATCTGAAAAATGATCCATCAGCGCCGGAATTCCGTCAGCAATTAAATGAACTTGGTTTAGATTTCCGGGAGGTACCATCAGATGGGAATTGTTTATTTTCATCGTTATCTGACCAATTATATGGAACAATAACTAATCATAAAGAAGTTCGTGAACAAGCTGTACTTTATATCGAAAAACATAAAGAAGAATTTGAGGCATTTTTCGATGTCAAAGATAGACTAAATAAACTTCGATCACTTGGAACTTACGGTGGTCACGAGTGTATCATTGCAATATCACGCCATTTTTCTGTATATATTATTATACATCAACTAAAACAGAAACCTTGGCTAGCCGGAACTCCTGTTATTGACAAAACACATGTCAACTTTTCTACCTACCCTCAATTACATTTAGCCTATCATAATGGTGAACATTATTCAAGCGTACGAGTTTTCGGAGATAATTCCAGTAATCCTACAAGAATAAGAATTTGTCTTTCAACTGATAATTCTGCTTCATGTGCAAGCAATACATCTGATAGAAAATGTGTGGACTACTCTTCTGATGGCTCGGATGATAAAAGCTCTATTCATTCATGTAAAAATTGTGATAGACAGTCGAATAGATTTTCTAACTGCAATACAGACTACTTCCAAACATTTCCACTTCACAGAAAATTAAGTAAAAAAGAAAAACGTCTACTTAGACGTAGATCTCTTGAATTGTCTAACTCGGAATTTGTTATTAAATCTATTTCTGCTCTACATATATAATTTATAACTGATTGTCACTCCTTTTTCTCTTGTCACAACAACTTTTCTGCTTCTTATTTCATACTAGATAAGAAATTGTATATTTGAGATTTTCGTATTTTTTTCTCTCGATTATTGAACTATATTTATTAATTTTATATTTTACAACTATGTAGTTTTCACGAATACAGGATTGCAGTGTACTTATTCCAGATTACATTCTTTCTTGGTACTGATTTTTTTCTAAATTGCCCTGAGTGTTTGGGAAATGAAGTGCTTCTAAAAATCACTTTTGGACAGCCATATTATGAAGATATTAAAAAGAAAGATATGTTGTGAAAATTCTCAGTTTTTGAAATTAAAAATAACTAGTGTTCCGCTGGGAAGTTTAGTCTGAGCGGGTGAAAGTACAAGAGTCCTATTAAGTAATGCAGGCACTTTTATTACGTAGTTCACAACTAGTATGCTTTTATTTCTGCATTTTTATATTTCACGAAGTTTTTGCTACTGTTCTCGTTTTCAGCATTATCCAGCATATTTATTGTTATAGTTGATTAGTCAACAAAGAGATTTTTCGAAATATTGAAACAGTTTAACCATTACATGTTATTTACATAGTTTGCATATTTCTGTTATTACTTCTTTTACTGGAGCAGTGACGCGAATCCATTCACCCTTCGTCTTCTCGTAGTTATCATTTCGAAACTATCTAACTTTTTTATTCTGCGAATTTATTCCTTCCCTTCAGATCATATTCTTTGTATCCGATGTTTTCCAATGCTACTGGCACCATTACCACTTTTAGTACTCTGTCACTTGTCTTGATAATTTCATTTCGCTGTGGTGATACGGTGTGGCGACTTGAATTGATACACATGTGTTCCAGGTTTTACGTTGTTTATGACTGACTGATAAGGGTTTAAAAAACATTTAAACTAGTTTAACAGCATAATAACTACACATTATATATAATGATGCAAGCTTTTTATGGTAGGCTGAAATTATAATAGTGTTTGATTATTTAAAATATTAAGAACACGAAGTTTAGCGAAGGGATCTCTTTTAAAAGAATTTATTATCCTCACGGAATTAGTACTTTAACAAGAAAAAAATTCACATATATACGATTGTACAGCTTGATAATAAATTCGTTGTGAAGAGATCTCTTCGCTGAACTTCATGTTCTTAATTTTTAATATTTAAAATATATTAAGTAAAATACAAATTAATATTTCAAAGGTTATGGGTAAACGGTTTAAACTAATGTGCTTTCAACCATTCATGGTTTATCTTAAGGTACTAGAAAATCTTCCACTGGATTTTCACTATATTTCGTATGCAATTTTGTATATGCTTAAATTAGATGAGTTCCGTTTAGTTTCATAAAAAAGAGTTTATAGATAATAAATCGGTGTAACTTATACAAGCTTTATGGGAGCTTGTTTTGCGAGGTTCGTATACAATTAATGTTTGTCGGTCACCTTTCAATGTCTGTCACCCATTAGATTTTTTTACTTAGGAAATAGATTCTAATCAAATACATAATATAGAGTGATAGTGTGAAACAGATTTAAATAGGTATTAAAAAATAATGGGATGATAATCCGTTGATTATACGCTCTATATAAAATTATAACTTCAAATGCCGTCTATAAGTTATTATTCAACAATTGAATGTATTGTAAAACATTCAATTATAATGGTGTAAATGGGGACAAATGGCCCTAAAGTTTGTTTTAAAGTAAACCGAAAACACTTGTGAAGATATAAAACAAGAAAGTGATGTTTTTGGTAGTACTCAAAATAATAATTGTTCCACCCTATGTAGCTCAATCGGGTCATCACGGTAGGAATGCTTGACCATCTCATTAGGGTAGCAGCTGTGGTCCGAAGTGTGTATTAATAAGAAGGTATACTGGGCTGGTTATTACCTCATAAGTCGGAACCCTCGTCTTTCCCCTCAGTAGCTCCACAACTGTTATATATATATAGTTATCACATTTGAAAGTGAAATACACAGAACTGAATTGAGTAGTACCAAAATAACATACTCCAATATCAGCAAGAAAAACATTCGAGAAATAATCCCAAATGAAATAAAGAAATGTAAAGGGATTTATGTGCAAAGCAACTAAAAACGTAAAGAGCGATATGATACTCAAGGTTTAGATGAATACACATAAAAAATGGTTCTTTTGCTAACGCTTAGTTTTATGATACTGATTTTTATTTTTAGAATTTTATTAAGGAAATACAATGTTCCTTGTTTGTTATTTAGCTAGTCAGTTTGATATTCTTTAATATCTATGCTTTGTTTTAATTCAACCACTACTTCAAAGTTTTAAACCAACTGAAAATGAAAAATGATTTGTTAGAAATAACCATATCATGTTTACATCATGTATGTTTAAGTGTACCGTCTTTAATGACTTTTTTCTCTATATTTTCAACAATTAGGTTTTTGTATATCCTGTACGAAAAAAATACAAAATTAGATACTCATTTATGAGTGAGGGATGGGTAACCAACTCACTGGACTATCACCTTCACCAGTCGTTGAAGATTATTTATCTGAATTATCCGGCCTAGTTGTAGTTGAAGAAGAACTTTGCGGTTCTAGATTGTTTAAAGTGGCTAAAATAAGGTTAGTGTTTATTCGACTTCGCTTATTTGAAGTTATGTTGGTAATAGTTTGTAAAGCTTTATTTCTTATTTATAAGTGTTACTGTAATCTAGGTTGATGCTTATCTTTCATTTTTTTCAACCGTAATCACTAAAATAACTAGGGTCGGATAGACAAAATGTAAAGTTTTTAGAAAAAGCCTAGACACCAGTTCATCAAACCAATGACTTCTGTTATTGTATGTTTCTTGTTTGGAACATACACGACATCAAAAACTGAAGTTGAAAACTAAATTCAACACAGTACAAAGTACTCGTGTCAACTAATTAGTAATAAAACTGTTGTGGATGCGGAAGGATAGATCAATAATTATCATGTTAAGTCCAATGGTGTCCTTGGACTTTAAATGGACATTTCCTACTGGTCGATATCTGTCCACTTGTTGAATATTGTACAAAATGTTGTTTTCTATTTTTATGGTACGATATGGTATGTTTGGTTAGTATATAAATAGAGTATGTCTGAAATACAATGATTCATAACTCAGAGGCTGAGATTTGTGTTCTGGACTCAACTGGCTGGGATAGACAGGGAATCGGGACCAATCGTAACTCTAGGTCGTCCATTACGTTCGTACGTGTTTACGTGTCATTGAATCGGTCGATAAATACGCTGCTTTCTAGTTTTTCAGTCAAGGACACAACAATCAGCACATGGTAAAAATCGACCCAACTTAAAGTCATAACAAAAACACTAAATACTTTAAGTTCATTCAGTTCACACTGATAGCATTCCCTACCAACATCTAATTAATTGACTACTTTATACTTTAGTTTTTTTCACTTCAATTTTGTCGTTCGCTCTATAAACAAACATGTTTGCCGTCTGATTTCCTCATTCGTTCTGTATACTGTGAAACTGAGAATCCTTCGTTATTTTGAATCTTTACTGTTCCAATTCACATTCCATATATATTTCAGTTTATGTAGCAATATTTCTTTACAAATGACAGAAGCCTGTTCTTACTTTTAGAATTCGTTATGAACCCTTGAAAATAACCGAAACGTTCTTGTATCTGAATAGGTTTATGACTACTTTCGGCGGTGATGTGATCTACATATAGTGAAGGCCAGAAGTATTTATTCTTATCTGCTCTATTTTTGGCGTCAGTGTAACAGTAATTTGATTGTTAGAGGTTCAGTATACAACGCTTCGGCGAAAGTTGTTTGTAAAATTTAACCCTCCCTTCCTTGAACTAAGAATATTTAGCAGCTTTGTGTTCAATCATTTCTGTCTCCAAAACATTATTCACACTCGATATCAATATCGTGTAAGTAATACTGATATCTGTCAATGTATTTTTGAACTCAATGATGACAACTCAATTTTTGTTATTATCGGCTTCGTTGCCTTGTGCGTGTTCTATAAGTGTTATCCTAGTGGTTTCTTCACTGGTCATTATTTGGTCACTTTCGAACTAGATAAGAATTTTATTTTTGATAAATGAGAATTGCTTACAGTTTACTCTACGAGTTTGGATTTGATTATTGAGTCTAAACTCCGCTTGTAGCTCTTCTAGCGTTACTGCCGGTCCCAAGCCCAGGTACAGGAGGAAAGTTGGGCATGTGGTCGGCAACCCCATCCTGTAAAAAACAACCTTTCTAAAAAATGCTAACCAGAGTAAACAAATCAAATCATTCAAACTCTGCCCTGGGGATTGAAGGAAGTATTATAAAACCTCATGATGAAGACCGAGATTCTTCGGAAGTCACGAGGCCGATAACTCTTCTAATAATCAGAGTAACGATTTTTATAGGTATATGAAACGTCTGGACAACGCGGGAGACCGGGAGGACCAGTCAAATAACAACGGTTTTCGAAATCAGTGTAACCCATTAGACAGCAAAAGTTAGGTACGGGAGTTATGCTGCTGTACTCCGTTCACGAAGAGGAACATGCCCCACCCACTCACGGAGATGCTCTGATTTTGTTTAAAGAAGCACAAAATTCACTAATAGGATGGGAATCTCAAGGATTTAGGATCACTAAAACATCCCTCATACAAAGAAGGAGGGAATTACTACGAATGTTATCCAATGTCATGCAGCCACTAATGATAGCAATGACGTCGATAAAAAGCAGTTTTGCGAAAGGCTGTAATCAATCATAGCGAAGTGACCGGAAAAAAACCTGACCATACTGACGGGAGACCAGGACGCTAAGGTCGGAATGGACAACACCGGATACGAAGATATCATGTGATGACATGGACTGGGAGAAAGGAACGAGAATAGTGACAGATTTACAAATTTATGTGCACTCAACAAATTGGTTATAGGCGGCACAATATTCCCCCACAAACGCATGCACAAAGCTACATGAATGTCACCGGACCGCACCACGGAGAACCAGATAGATCATATATGCGTCAGTAAAATGTTCACAAGGTCAGTGGAAGATGTGAGAACCAGGAGAAGTGCTGACATAGCTTCAGATCATCAACTGTTGGTTAGCAGGATGAAACTGAAGCTAAAGAAGCAATAAACAGTTGGAGAAACAGCAATTATTAAAGGTTCAATACAGCCTTCCTTCGAAATACTGGCACACTCAACGAGTTCCAAGTCTTACAGGATCTACTGAAAAAACAAACCACTATGAAGGATAACTGGTAATGGATCAAAGAAGCACTAAGTTCAACGTGTCAGGAGGTGCTGGGCAACAAGAAGCATCATCATAAGGAATGGATCTCTATGGAAACCCTGGACGAGATTCAAGAAAGGAAGAACAAGAAGGCAGCAATTAACAACAACTAAACAAGGACAGAGGAAGTCAGGGAACAAGCTGAATACACTGAAGCCAACAAACAAGTGAAGAGGAGCATTAGAGCCGACAAGCAGAAATATGTGGAAGACCTAGCAACGATAGCGCAAAATGTTGCAACAGAAGGAAATATGAAACAATTGTATGATACTGTGAAGAAATTGGCAGGGAAATGTAGTAAATCAGAGTGACCGCTCAAGAGCAAAGCAGGTAAGCCAACCACCAAGATTCAAGAACAGGGGGAAAGATGGGTGGAGTGCTATAAGGAACTCTTGAATAGGTGAGCCCCATCAAATACACTGAACATCGAGGCAGCACCTACAGACTTTCCTACAGATGTCACTTCAACGATCGAAGAAATCAGCATGGTCATCAGACAAATCAAGAGTGGGAAAGCAACAGGACCTGACAGTATAGCAGCTGAAACTTTAAAGTCAGACATAAAAGTAACTGTAAAGCTGCTCTACATTTTACTCAGGAAGGTTTGGGAGGAAGAACAAGTGCCGACGAACTGGAAAGAAGGATATTTCATGAAGATACCAAAGAAGGAAGATCTGAGCAAATGTGGGAACTCAGGTACAGGGGCATCACACTACTGTCAGTACCAGGAAGTTTTCAACAGAGTGTTGTTGAAGCGGATGAAAGATTCAGTATACGCCCAGCTTCTAGATTAACAGACTGGATTCCATAAGGATCGGTCGTGACAGACCAAATCACGATAATACGGATCATCGTTAGACAATCAATTGAATGGGATTCGTCACTATACATCAACTTCCTCCATTGTGAGGAGGCATTCGACAGTGTGGATAGGAGAACATTATGGAACCTTCTTCGAAACTATGAAGTACTTGAGAAAATCGTCACCATCATCTGGAATTCATACGACGAATTACAGTGCAAAGTGGTGCATGGAGGACAGATGACAGACTCATTCCAAGTGAGGACCGGAGTCAGACTAGACTGTCTACTCCCCCCTTCCTCTTTCTTCTGGTGGTTGACTGAATTATGAAGACCTCGATATCTGAAGGGAAGTACCGAATACATTGGACAGTTCGGAATCAATTAGAAGATTCGGACTTCGCAGATGATCTGGTCCTTCTATCCCATGCACATCAAGAAATGCAAGTCAAGACAGTCAGTGTGGAAGCAGCCTCTGCATCAGTAGGCCTCAGCATACACAAGGGGAAAACCAAGATCCTCAAATGCAAAACGGAGAACACCAACCCAATCGCACTTGATGGAGAAGCTCCTGAAGAGATGGAGATATTCACGTATCTGGGTAGCATCATGGATGAACAAGGAAGATCCGACGCAAATTTGAAGGCATGGATTGGGAAAGCAAGGACAGCACTCCTACAGTTAAAGAACATATGGAACTCAAAACGACTGTCAATCAATATTACTGTCAGACTCTTCAATACGAACGTCATACAGTTCTAGTAAATGGAGCTGAAATTTGCAGAACTACCACAACCATGATCAAAAAGGTACAAGTATTTATCAACAGTTTTCTACGCAAGATACTGAATGTTGGTTGGCCGGATACAGCGAGAAACAACCTACTATTCCAGAGAACAAATGAGCTTCCAACTGAGAAGGAAATTAGGAAAAGATGAAAGTGGATAAAACACACATTGAAGAAATCATCAAATTACATCACGAAGTAAGCTCTAACTTGAAATCCTGAAGGAAATTAGAAAAGAGGAAGACCAGGGAACACACTGCGCCGAGAATCGGAAGCAGACATGAATAGGATTAATAGCGACTGGAAAGGATTGCCCAGGACAGAGTTGGATGGAGAGTGCTGGTGAGTGGCCTATGCTCCTTCGCGTGGGGTAACAGGTGTAAGTAATTAAGTATGTATTGAGTTTAGCTAACTATAATTCATGTTTATTGAAAAGGGCATAAGAGAAATTTTTTTATATATCGACTTTGCTTAATTTCTTATTAGATCTGTTGATGGAGATAATCCGCGTTCACTTGTAGTAAAAATATTTCCCAATCCAAATATCTCCCAATTATTATGGCGTTATCAAGCTCTTATGTTGCCTTACTGTCATCGTATTAATTCTGGTTATAATTTACTATTTTTTAGCACGTAAGTTTAAGGTTTCTAGTGTAATTTTTTACTTTTATTGTTGTAATGAATGTGACATATACTGAAACACTAACTTATACTGTATCGAACGACAATACGAGTGGGGACAGTCGAATGTATTTGAATACAAAATTACATAACATCTTAGTAAAATCTGAGAACCATACAGTAAATACTTCATTTGCAAAATGTCAATCAATCGTTTCAGACTTCATTTTTCTTTCGTTCCCACACTAATCATTTTTTGTTCTCGTTCTCTTTTCGTTGATTTTCTTAACCTTCTGCCTTTAGTCATTTCTCTTTCGATTAATAATACATACTACTTATATCTATCGACATCAGTAGCACGCGCCACAATATCACGGATAGCGAATGTTTATTTTTGCTCATTGTGTGGAATCTTAAAAAGGATAGCTCATCTTTAAGGGCTAATAACGGTTAAACTATAAAGGATTCTAAAGAAAACAATTTAAATCAACATGTATGGGATTTCTCCTTGATATACTATCCATTTTTTTAAGACCTTTCCTGACTGAACATCCTTTTACTTCAGTATTTGTTAATCTTCCTTTTTGAATTGAAAGTTAGAATTCAATCCTACGAATTTTCTTTAAGACATTTATTTAAACAAAATCTTTCTTTTTTCTTATATCAGTCAATCAGCTGCTTCATAATTATTTTTGTTGTTTCTATCTTAATTTGATGAACGATTCTAATTTTTAAAATGAACAATACGATAAAAAAATAGTTATTTGAATGGAACTATAATATACAGTAAATTTATTTGTGACATTCCAAATTGAATATAAGATTCCCATAGAAATAATGTCGATTATCAGTTAGCTCAAATGAATATCTCCATATTACAACAATCATCATAAGGATTCGAATTAAGTTAATGAAGGTTCGAGTAGACTATATAAGCAAAGACTGTATACAGAAGATTATTTTAACTCAAGGTATAATAAATTTTAATTTATTAGGTTTTTAAATCTCAAAATATCTATCTAGTTAGTATCCTTTTCCTAAAAATTGTACTGTTGAACTCCTTTTTCGATGACCATAATTGAGAAAGGCTATAGTTGGTATTTTTCAACTCTTAACTGTGCATTAAAAGAAATTTTTTAAATAATTTATAGTAGAATGTTTCTTCTCTTATGTAGTAAATTATTCTATCTCTTTCTTTCTAATTTAGATCATATATAACTGAACGTAGCGGAGTACTTATCAGAGATTTTATTGATCAGTCATTAGCTGATCGTCTGTGTACAAGACCATTTTTATGTATTGAAGATAAAAGATGGATCGCTTATCAATTATTATGCGCTGTTGATCAGCTTCATAAATATTCAACCAAAGCTTATAGTAAACATTCTAGAACTAATTATTCAGTAAGTGGAGCTGCGTAACTGACCCTTATTTTTTCTAAAAATAACCATGGCTTTTTAAAGGTTTCATTGTCATAGAGTCGTATTTCTTTAAATATTAATACGATACCCAATAATTAAGCCTAACAATTAGGTTTTATCAGTGAAGTGTTGCGGAGATTGTTGGGCTTCATTCAAAGCATGAACCGATGAAATTCAAGTCTCCATAATCCCTTACTGACAATTATCATGTGCTTATCAGTAACTAGCTTCGAAAGGAAATTTCCGGAGTTCTAGTACGAGGCCATGATCAGTGAGGTCCAATCCGAGTTGGTTGTAATGCACCCACCGAAGAAAATAGATGGTCGCTCATTGTCGCGGATGGATTGAGGTTAGACATTAACACCATTGAATGCCAATTCAGTGATCGAGTGGTTAAGTGTTCGCACGTTAGACCAAAGGTCCTGGGTTCGATCCCCGGACGATCAATGCTGAGTTCAACGCTAGGATGTAACGGCCGTTCAGTTCTCCTACGTTTTCAATTATGAACTAACTTAGCTCGATTCATGATTTCAATGAAATTAGGTTTTAATTTACTGGAGAGTAAGCAACATACAAAATGATTTCTTCAGCTGCTTATGTAATATTTCATTATGTTCATTTTGTATTAATATTTCCTACATATAAGTATATCACTGTATTACATAGAAATTCTTATCTTCCTTGGTCTTGTCTAGTGAATTTTTCTAACAAGATTCCTCTTTTGGAGTGGATGAGCCTAGAAGAAAATAGAACGGTGTTATGCGATTCTTCAGTTTTCGTTAGAGATATAAAATGGACGTTGAGACTACTATAATTTTCAAAGTGATAATCTTTTCGTTAAATAAAATACT
Organism: Schistosoma margrebowiei; assembly: GCA_944470205.2. Taxonomy (NCBI): domain Eukaryota; kingdom Metazoa; phylum Platyhelminthes; class Trematoda; order Strigeidida; family Schistosomatidae; genus Schistosoma; species Schistosoma margrebowiei. Next base: position 32,726,871 of record OX104026.1, on the reverse strand, counting down.
TTGTTTGAATTAAGACTGATAGCACAATTTTTGCCATTTTACAAATTTTAAAGCATTTTAATAACTGATTAGAATTTTTTGTAAAAATCTCTTATAAATGATTTTTCATTTTATTGCTATTTTTATATTTCAGTCTCTTTGTCATGGAGATATTAAAGCGGAAAATGTATTGATCACCTCTTGGGGATGGGTACTTTTGGCTGATCCAGCTCCATTTAAACCAGTTTGGTTACCATCTGATAATCCGAGTGAATTTACACATTTTTTTGACTCATCACGTCGACGTGTTTGTTATTTAGCACCAGAACGCTTTGTCGAAGTACACAGTTGTACAACGACAACTGTTAGTACCACTATCACAACCACCACTCCAACTGTTACTGGTTCCGAAGCAACAAATCTGGACAGTCTTTTGGAAGAATTAACTATATGCTCTGAAGAAACGAAAAACGTAAATTTGGAGTAATCCATGCTTTTTACAATAAGTGTTGTTCACTTTAAGGAAATATGTTTTTCCCATAAGTTTATTGAGATTATCTCCTACAATTTTCTCCAATTTTTCTCGGCCTAAAATTATGATTTGAAATTTAGCCAAAACTTTGTGCTATATGTAATAAGTTAGTAATTTTTTATTGGCTTCTTGAGTAATTTTCCCGAAACCGTATGTAAAAAGCAAACAGTCTCTTTACATATGAACAAGTAATTTTAGGAATAAATTAACTGATTCATTGTTATTGAAAACGGTTAATTATAGTAATAAGATTCTATAGTTAAGTTATATGTGATCGTTAATTTCAGCAAACTTCTAATACCGATATAAATGACTTGTTATTACTTGTGCTTTGGGATATAGTTTGAATGTAATAACAATAATTAGAAAATAACTGATTCCAACTCCCTAATCAAATCAAATCCGAAGTATGTTTTTTTTTAATAATTATAAAATAATGTAATTGCTCACTTACCACATACTACTTGACTTAAAATGATTTTGTTTTTTCAGTGTTTTACCCAAATGTGTTGTTATTATTATCGTACACCTATATCAGTTGCAATTTGATCATAGAAAAGAAAAACTAAATGTAATCATCAGAAGGGGTTTGTGGAGATTTTAGAAATTTCACAGATTAAAATCATGAGTCAGTTGAAGCTAGACCACCATGGAAAACCTGGAAGCACTGGACGACCGTTTCGTCCTAGTATGGGACTCCTCGGCAGTGCGCATCTACTAACCCGCATCCGGCTTCAACTGACTCATGATTTCAATCTGTGAAATTTCTAAAATCTCTATAAACCCCTTCTGTTAATAATCATCTGCTCACTAGTGACTGACTTCAAGAGATACTCCTGGAGTTCTAGTGAGAAGCCGTTACCAGTAGAGTTCAACCAGGTCTGTTGTGAGATATCAGCTCACTGAAGACAATCGTATACGGTGGCGCAACTTCGTGGGTTGGTTGAAGTTAGACATTAACACCGTCGGATGCCGGCTCAGTGGTCTAATGGTTAAGTGCTCGCGCGCGAAACCAGTAGGTCCTGTGTTCGAATCTCGTGGGGTGCGGGATCATGGATGCTCACCGCTGAGGAGTCCCATACTAGGACGAAACGGCCGTCCAGTGCTTCCAGTTGTCCCATGGTGGTCTAGCTTCAACTGACTCATGATTTCAATCTGGTAAATGTAATCAACCAAAAATGTCCTTTCAGGTCTATTCTATATATGTAATGTATGATTTTACAACCTATCAGTGGTATTCACTTTATTGTAATTGATCAGTTAAATCTTCAAAGTGTATATAAAAGTTGTAAAGTGATATTTTGAATCTCTTTGTGTAACATTCAAATGTAAACTTGAGTTATGTAAATTCAAAAACTGTTATTGTGTATTTACTTTAACTGTCACTTAATAAATTTAAACTAAAATGTTGTTTAGATGAACATGTAACTCGCTTAATCATTAATTCACATTTCCCTGTAGTATAATAACTATTTTCTTTATAATTAAATATCATCCAATCAATCATTACAAGTCTGGTTGTAAAGGTCTGGAGTGTTGTTTAAAAAATAAACCAAACAAGTCACTCCTAACGGCTGATTCATTTTGTATCAACGGACATAAAACTGACCTTAAAGTTGACGAGTTTAATAAGCAACTGGTTAGTGCGTTGTTCGTTGTAGACGATTGGTAATTACCAGCGTAGAATGAAACCGATATCGTTTTAAAATCACTTCATTTATTTCATCTTAATTGGTTGCTTTCCTCTTACTACGTTTTTTCTTCATCTTTAGAATGTAAATATGCTTGTAAATGTGTGTGATAATACTTTGATAAAACCTACTACAGTAAACGAGTCGAATCCTTTAAACAAAGAATACAATATCGAGTCTGATAAACAACAACTCACTGTTGAAATTTCCGATTTGAGTAGTAGTAATAATAATAACTTCTCTAAAAGTGAATCGTCTTATTTGATTGCGAATTCCAGTGAATTATCTACCCAACTCAGTGTAACTTCATCGCCTTCGCTCATCTTAAACACTGAAGACTGTGATACGCAAAATTCTAATGATGAAGTGATTGATTTGAAGCAACGAACAAAGTTTATGACATCAAACTTACTTGACTTAGATTGTCATTTAACACCAAGTATGGATTTATTTTCGATTGGGTAAGTTCGTTTTTCTGTTTAAAAAACGTTTTATACTATTGTTGTTGACTGGTAAATGTTCTCATCGGTAGTCAATTTTGTTGGAGATGGAAAAAAGTTGATAAACGGTGTTGTAATATGCAATTAATCTGTGGAGAGTTAAGAAATATGCTTACTTATTTACATCTGTTACCCCTCGTGGAGGAACATAGGTCGCCCACCAGCACTCTCCATGCAATTCTGTCCTGGGCAATCCTTTCCAGTTCTTTCCGGTTGCTATTAATCCTTTCCATATCTGCTTTCATTACTCGACATAGTGTGTTTTTCGGCCTTCCTCTTTTCCAATTTCCTTCAGGATTCCATGTTAGGGCTTGCTTTGTGATGCAGTTTGATGATTTCCTCAATGTCTGTCCTATCCACTTCCAACGTTTTTTCCTAATTTCCTCTTTTGTTGGATGCTCGTTTGTCTTCTCGCACAGTAGGTTGTTGCTGACGGCATCTGGCCAACGGATATTGAGTATCTTACGTAGACAATTGCTTATTAATACTTATACCTTTTTGATGATGGCTGTAGTAGTTCTCCATTAAGAAGTATGGAATTGCATTGAAAGTCAAGATGTACAGAAAGATAAACTATGAACATTAACTTCCTGACTAACTGATTTCAAATCACATTACTTAATACTTATGGCTATTGCTTTGTTATTACCACTCTGACCACAGCTAGGAAGTTTTCACTTTACCACACACCTTAGTTCAACGGTCAGTTGCTGGATAGATTGGAGCTGTGTATTTGCTTGATTTCTACTAAGTTGTCTTAAATACCACTCCTATGATAGCCATTAAAACTTGAGGTAAGCAGGGTATAATACATCCTCCAACTACCTGAGTCAATAAAATGTTTGTCACGGTTCATTAACTTTCATATCCATGTAAGAAGTAAGATGTCTTCTTGATGACTGTAAAACTGGTCTCCATAAGCTAATAGTTAACCTTTTTCGAACTTTCATATCTTAAAACTTTAATAAAGATATTATCTTTTTTAAGAAGGTTTACTATAACAGCACCAATATATTTTCTTCTTTAGATTAAATATCCAGTTGTTTTATCGAACTCGTGGTTTTCGTAGAAATAAAATTCTTAGGTGTGTGTGTGGTGTATACACTGTAACACTGGTCCTGAAGTTTAAACTACTTTAGCAAGTTTCCAAATAATTCAAATCATAATGTAGGGCAAAATCAATGTGAAATGAAGATTGGCTTCATAGATTGTAAGGAGTGGTTGTTTTTGAAGTTATCAAGTAAATTGGTAATTGTTAGACGGATGTGAGAAAAGGGGAATATCAGTAATTATTATTGATCTAGTTATTCCAATTAATCCAGAGATTATTTGTACAAAATTTGCTTTACATCGTTGTTACCTACTCCTAATTGTAGACTGTACTTTGATGAATTCAATTTCACTGATCATAAATAACAGTCTTACAAATTAAAATGAAAAGTTGAAGTTTTCGTGATACACTGATCGTCTGCAATAGACAACAATAGGATGTGGTGTTATTTTCGTGGCGTTCAACAAATAACCTTCAGATTTCTTTTTTCTATAATATTCACTTAATTCTGGAGGATACCAAATCAGTTAGTCTAAGAAAAACGACGTTTAGTGAAACTATTACCAATATAATAATATGAGGTAACAAATATTATATAATAGTCTAATAACCTTTATCTTACTGAAATTATCAGTTACGTGTTCACAGTTAATCATCATTTTCTGGAGGGGACAATAAATATCTATATGCTAAATTTCGACAGATTAAAATATTTTTGAAACTCTCTTCCTAATTTTCCCACCCAACTAGCTCATATTTTTCATGTAATTTATATATCTAAACTTTCCAGTGTTACATTTAGAAATGATATCAATGAACTGAGATAACTTAAAGTGATGTATCTCTTAGATGAATCACATGACTTCACTAGCTGATGTAGAGTTAAATCTGCAAACGTAATCATAACGTTGTTTATTGATTAATCAATCATTTCGAATGTTCAACATGTCTCATTTCCATTATGTTTAATACTTAGAGTATTTAATATGCTCGTATCACTATTATTATTATTATTATTATTATTATTATTATTATTATTATTATTATTATTATTATTATTATTATTATTATTACTAAATTTTATAGATGTGTTCTGTTGGAGTTGTTTACTGATGGATCAATAGCCTTCACATTGGCCGATTTACTGGCCTACAGACGAAATGATCAAAGTCGTCTATCGAAACTTTTAGAACAAGTTCCATGTGAACATGCTAAAGTAAATGTCAACTTAATGACTTTGAATATAATTTAAAACATCAGGATAGAAAAAATAATTTGATCATATATATGTATGAGCTTTATTGATCCAATAAATTAATGGTCATGCTAGTTATATACAATCAGTATATATTTGTAAATATATTCCCGTCAGTTCATTCAATAGTTGATGCGGTCATATGTTCTTCTTTCAAACCGACAGCCACGTGGAGTTGTGGTTCAGTGCTTATTGTAGTTTATTCCTATTCACTAGTTTATAAATTTAACTATCCCAGTACTGTAGCAGTGTCATGCAACCATCCCAAGGTTGCGACCCGGGTTTGACCCCCGGCCGGCGCACGGCCACGCCTATATAGCCTCTGCCAGAAAAGTCCTATTCACTGCCTTCTCGTGGCAGGGGTGTTGTTTACTAAATAAAGAGGACGAAAAGCGAATATCCGGAGCTTTAATCGGGTTGGTGGATATGAAGTATTCACCTAGGGAAGTTGGAAAACCCTGATTCCAAACCAATGGTCACATAGGCCCCAGTACCCTGAGGGAACAAATGGCCTATGAGCCAATCGTTGGCCACTGGCTACCATTAGACTGCATCTCCTGACGTTGCTCCACTGCTTTGTGGATCATACCTTTAGGTCGAAGGCTCCGGGTCTGGCTTCCTAAAAAAACCTCCTGCTTTGGTTTGGGCACTCGGGCAGTATCCCAGCCCTCACATAAACCGAATGATTCATGTGGCGCATATATATTTGGTGCACCTTTGTACCATTATTTATGTGTTCAAATAAATAAATGAAAATATTCTCAGTAAATAAACCAATATTGCTATTTATGTAGTTTCGATGATGGATTCTGTAATATACTTCTAGTGGTCTTCCTATCTCTTGTAGTTGATGATAGTTTTTCACTGGTTTTGTGGAGTGTTATTACATATCAACTGGGATCTTTTGTGTCACATCATTTTTTATTTCGAATTCCCAGACTTTTAGAGTGTTTATATTTCAACAATGATATCAGGGACGGAACTTCTGAAAGTAACGACTTAACAAAAACACATAAACATGAGAATCGTTCTGTCATAACATAGAATTTGGCACAAATGTACATCGCTTCAAGTTGTTATATTATATTAGCACGATGTAATGAAATAAACAATATTAGTGTCAAAGGAGCCGAAATAATGTCGTAGCAGTGACAGTAAGAAAGATTAACAATCGTTAATGTTTGATGGGAAGGGATGGAAAAGTGTGTATGAAGGAATACTGGAACTAAAAATCTAGAAGAAACTAGAGAATGAATTCTCCTGTTTCACTGTGACAAACTTTGAGTCAACATCTCCAACCACTTATCGCGGTTACCACACGGATTGCAACCAGGTTACCTACATCTACCAACACGAGTCAGCCTAACATTCAGTGACCTTATGAGCTGATCCTCCGTCTTGGTCTGGGCCCTCCTAGTTTTCTTCAAACCTATTCTTCCTTCACTAAACCCTGATGGTTTTCAAAAACATGTGCAAATATTTCATCGTGAATATTTAACTCACCTCAGCTGTATAATATACATTTTCTAATCAAATAAAAGCAATTAGCTATGCATCTAGTTGCATATACTTGATTGTAACAAATGTCTGTAATGTCAATAATTTCTTGAAATAAGTTTAAATTAACTGCATCTGTACTTTTGTTCTATTGACTGTTTTGTCTGATGATATTTATGTTATTGATAGTTGGAAGACTTGTAACGCTACTTAATATGTATCCCTTTCATCTTCATTCGATCTTCTGTAATTTAGAAAAATGCTGACGACATTCACTGCCTAACCAAGTTCAGTAAACTATTCCGATTCACTGCTAAGATGTTTCGTATAAATCAATGTAACAGAAAGTAATATGGAACATAATTAAAAAACAATATTTGGTGTTTCATGATTACAATTATAAGTTTACGTATATGATTTTTATTATATAAATTGTCAAGTCAAACAATGTTAGTAGTACCTTGCAATTGTCACTGGATTTTGTTTGGTTTCGCATCAACCGTATGTCTTCAAACTTAAAGCTTGATGATTATTCAGGATTATACCGATGTTTTGCTGAGTGTACTTTCATAAAAACCGATAATTCACAAACAAATTAACCCCTATGTTTACTCTATTAATTGTCTAGCTTACTGTTCTGTAAAACAATATTTCTCCTACCCAAACAGTCTATGTAACTGAAGATCACTAAGAGATGGATTAATGGTCTTCAAATGACACTATTTTATCGATCGGGGAAGTTGCTGTGGTTAAAGTCTGTGAATTTGATTAAATCAATACATAATATTATTCTCCCACTGTACCTCATATGTCTTTTGTTTATGTTCGTCTAAAGCTTACATCTTTTGTTGTCCATTGTTTCCATTCTCTGTTTTTATTTCTTTTATTTCCCTTTTATTTTCGGTATCATAGCTTTCTTGCCTTTGATCGTCTTCTAGTTTATCTTTCATCGTGAGTCATATGTGAAGTATTGAAATACCTCGACGTTAGGTTCAACGCCTTTGTAAGGTATCAAACCTCATAGATTAACTTTCCTTCATTCTTGTCTTTTATTAATTTTACTGCTATTCACTAAGTGATTTTATATCAGGTATCAGTTCAGTCTAATTTACTGCCTTTCATTTTATTACAATTTTATATGGATTTAATGTTTTGTGTAATTCTAGTTTCTAATCTCTACCTTGTTGTCTTTGGACAAAGAAGAACGCCGTACAGCTGCCGAACATTTAGAACAACAACGAGGCAAAACTTTTCCAAGTGTCTTTTATACACATTTGACACCATATCTTCAAAACTTTCTTAATCCAATACTTAATTCTCCTGATTCAAGGATATCATTTCTTAAACTGTAAGTTATATATTAGTACAATAGTTTTCCTACATTTATTTGGATACAAAAATATTAATGAGACTATGGTCATGTGATAGTTTATAGTCTTAAACTACTATACATACTCTTGAACTCTTGTTGATCCTAACTAAGAATGATTACCTACCAGAAAAAGCGGAAAATTAAGAGTAATTCGTAAATAACAGATAAAAATGCCAAAAATGAATAAATTTGGACTGTTTCAAAATGCTAAACATAGTGTTTCATGAATAGGTAATGTACTTAGTGTGTATAATGATTGAAACAGGATATTATAGACATGAATCGTTCTAATTATGAACTTCTATGTAACTCATTAACCAGTGTCATCTCGTTTATTGTTCATTAATTACAGTAAGATAAATAGAAATTTGTTATTCAGATTTGTACCATAAAAGTTTATTTGATGTACATATTATGATTTATCACTTATCGTTCGTCACAATTGCTATAACTGTGACGACAGCAGATTAGAGGACAGCGAATTATCGATCGAACCAATGACGCGAAAACACGTAAGAACGGCCTAGGCTTCTGATTGGTCCCGCTTCCCTGTCTAGTCCAGCCAGTTGAGTCCAGAACACAAGTCTCAGCCTCGGAGATATGAATCGTTATATTTCAAACATACTTTGTTTATATACCACTCAAGTAGACCACAACGTACCATAAAATAGAAAATAACCTTGTACAATATTGACCAGTAAGAAAATGACACGTTAAATGAATATTGACCGATGGGATGATACCATTTCATGTCCAAGGATAGCGTTAGACTTCACAGAATAATTTTTGGGATATTTTTCTGAATATCCCAACAACAATCTTGCATTTTATGCATATAATCATGCGAGTCTTTGAGTCTGGATGTTTTTTTGTGTTTTAATTGGTAGATTCAAAATAGAAGTGCATTATGCGAAGGAATTCGAGTACTAACACATACAATTACTGTGTTATGGGACCCAGTGGTATAGTCATAGCAGTTTTCCTGATAACATCGAGGCTTAGTATTCATGGAACAATCCGGTAACTTTTTTAACGTTGAATAAGTAATCGACAGGTTACAATACAGTCACACTTCAGAGAAGGATTTATTTTATTCTGATGGTTCAGATTGTTTGTCAGTAAATTTTTCTTATCGCATTTATCTGCAGCTTAAATGAAGATTATTAGAACACTTATAAGTTCTATCCGATATTTTCACCTACAGTTAATGAGAGTTACACTTTTTTACTTAGTTGTTAGCAAGGTGAATCCTTTCTGTAAGATCATTCTCAAGCTCAGTTACCACAATTCACGTCGATGTTGTTGATTCAATTATCTTTATCACCACATTTCATCTTTTACTCGCTATATCTCCTAGTTTCCAACTTTCTGAATGCCTTATCTCCGTTTTTCTGTCTTTACAGAACTATTACAAATTTCCTTCAACAGGTTACCGATTCAGGGCCAGAAAATTTAAGTACTGTTGCTGTTATTATATGCAATTTGATTATTAGTGTACTACGACCTACATCATATGGTCAAAATACACAAACTCCAATCACAGCTGCCGATTTACCAACTTTAACGCAAATTAATAGAATCAATACTACTGATCCGTTTTCTTTAATACGCAACAATTTGCATACCTCTGACAAAAAAGGATATTCAACACAATCAAATCGTTTAAGTGAAACTGGTAAAATTAATGCATTAATATGTTTGCTCGAGATTGCTAACCATATGCAACCAAATTTGTTAATGGATCGTGTAATACCTTATTGTATGGAATTAACAACATTATCACATTCTGGTGAGGTACGCAGCTTAGCTATTGAGTCATTGACACATATTTTCAAATTAGTAATACAGAAATGTGAAAAAATTAATGAATTTACATCATTTTTGGAGGAGACATTTTTAACTGAATATCTCTTTCCTAATTTAGCACCTCTTAGCATTGATCCTAAGCCAGAAGTTCGGTTAACTCTGGCACGATGTTTACCTATACTGGCAACATGCTCCTTAAAGTTAGTCTATTATAAATTGTTTAATAAATATTTTGGTCATATGATTTTTTTTGTCGATGTGCACATTCAACTTAAAATTTTATCATGAAATTACTAATAAAACCTGTTTAGCACAACACAGTAGAGAATAGTTCAGTAGGTAAAAAGATTATAGTGATAATCGAAATGATATAAAAAACGGAAGGGGCAAAAAGATAGAAGATATATATATATATACATTAGTATTAGCATTAATAAGTCATCTGATTTATATGGACTTTTAACTTCCCGGTATTAATTTTAAAGACTAATTTATCAGTCTCTACGGCATATGTACATCCTGAGCGGATTGCGTCGTCATTGTCATTTGGTCACAAGGTTTTATCAAAGTAACACGGTGATTGGGTTCGCTATCCACGACTCACATTTTGTCCTGTTCCAAACTCGTCAACTAAATGTACCTGTGTACCAGTGTTGATGTTCACACTGATGTCTGTACATCTTCTTGAATGTAAATAACCATGAGTTATGTCACAAAACGTTCCAAATTGTGCTAAACTATTCTCAAAAGAATTTTGATCTGAAAGCCTTCACTTTATATCTAAGATTAGATATAAATTCTTGTTTTCGGTTAGCGTTTTTTAGCGAGTTAGTTTTCTACGGGATGGAGTCGCTAACCCTATGCATAACCCTCCTCTTTTATCCGGGCTTGGGACCGGCAGTAACCCCAGATGCGCTCCAGATGGATTTATACATACTAAAATTTTAAGACGGTGCTTTAATTAATTTTCTAGTTATTTTGGTCGCCCCACACAAAATCTAGTTAACTTGGGGATTTTTCGTTTGGTAGAGATTTACCAAACACTAGTAACTCCTCAAAGGCCATTACTCACTGAGTATGTTTGGTTTTCATAAACTTATCTTTAAATGAAAGGTATTTGTCAAGCACATGTTTAACTACCGGACTTTGAGATTTATTTTGTGTATTAACTGATGTAAGTAGAGTACTTAAAAGGAAAGTACTCTAAATACTAAGCTACCATTATACACTTATTTCTAGCTTAATCACTATAAAAAGACCAAATAAATGTGATTGATGCATCCGTTATATATTTTTTCCTATTGAAAGAAATGGCAGATTTAATTAGAAACAGTTAATTAAGAATTTCCATTTCTTTAGAAATAAATTAATGATGTTCATCCGAATTCGCATTAATAATGGAAAGGCATTTAATAAGATTAGTTAATATTTATAAATGACAACGATTATTCACCAAGTATGTTTGGCAATTTAAACTTATAACTTTGTCACAGTAGCTAGATTTCAGGGTTCAGATGTTTCTGTATTTTATCCTTTTGGGTTAACTTTGGAATTTTAGTTAAACGTTACATGGAACATTAATTCCGATGGAAGATATAAATGAACACATTTGTATTATTGAGATGGATCATGAGCTATCTTGTTTAGCGATCCCAACCTATGACATGGCTAAAGATATCCGCATTTTTGTATTTAGGTCAAAATAGTTTGATGACTTCCACTTATTTACGATAAGCCGCACACTTGTCATGGTTACTAAAACTTTATTATTCCTTTCATGTTTCATTCGTAGTTTTCATTACTATCCTGTTTTTTTCTTACATATGTATAAAGGTTTCTCAATATCATAACAAAGTTGCGTTCCGAGTCAACTGATGCCAAGAATAAAGTGAGTTTAAGTACCTTTTGTTCGTCTCTTTTTTAGCATACTGTTATTTCTTTTTTTTAAATTCTTATCTTAATATTTGAATTAAACAGTATTATCTTGATGTTTAGGACTGCAATTGGTCTGTATCTTATTGGCATATGTGCATCTTGTGAGGATTGCCTGAATACTGCCTTAAGTCACATGCATTATAAGTAAAGATGGATGGTAGATAGCAATGAAATCCAAGACGCGCGCTTCGTCCCATTTGGGACTCGTCAGCTGGATGTACCTGCACTCAAAAGTTGACGTTCATTCCGGCACTCCATCCAAGTTATTTTTGCTTCAAACACCATCGCGTTACCCACTAAGCTATCCAACATCTCAAGCTCATGAGTCCTGATATCCACTGGCTTGTGCAGTGGGGTGAAGTTTTAATTCATTTTCGTACTGTTTGTTTAAATATTGTGATTGATGTTCAGTCTCTTATAAGCATATCAACTGTGGGATGCAGGTACATCCAGCTGACGAGTCCCAAATGGGACGAAGCGCGCGTCTTGGATTTCATTGCTATCTACCATCCATCTTTACTTATAATGCATGTGACTTAAGGCAGTATTCAGGCAATCCTCACAAGATGCACATATGCCAATAAGATACAGACCAATCGCAGTCCTAAATATCAATGGGAAGATTCAAATAAATAATACAAAAAGTATTATTTTGAAATTTATCCATTTTTTAATTTTATGAATAACTTCTTAACAAATCGAGGAAAATTATTCTCATTTTCGGTGGTACATACTATTTTATTTGAATCCGTGAGATGATCCAAATCAACGGTTGTTGATCGTGGCTAATATGGCTTAGAATTAGCCACCGTAATTCAGACATATCCTTTTTTAATCTTCCTCTAGATCTTAAATTTCAATATTATATCATACCTTTTATTAAGCAAGTTCATTCCTCCTATATATATATATATATATATTATTATTATTATTATTATTAAATCCAAAGTTTTAAATGCTGCAAATTGTCAAGTTGTATTAACCTTAAATAAATAAGACAATTTATCTTCTTTTTTTATAAAAATATTTCTCATCATCTACCATCAAAACAAGTCTCCTGATTTTCTACATGATTGTCAAGGTGATCATAAAACTGCTGACAGTTATTTGTCTATTTTAAGATTACATATACAAGAAAGATTAGTTGCATTACTCTCCGATCCACATCCACATGTTCGTCTTGGTCTAATGAACACAAATGGCTTGTCATGTTTAGCATCATTTTTTGGTCGATCCGGTACAAATGGCACATTGTTATCACATATGATCACATTTCTAAATGATAAAGTAAGTGTTAGGGTTATGATCTTTGTTTAATTCACTTTTAAGTTATGTATATTATTTAATATAATACTTGTGTGGCTCAAGTAATATAAATACTTCAGATTTGAATTGTTATTTATAGAGTAGACTTGAATTGGCTTTTGTTATGATTTATGACCCTGTCAAATATCACGTGACGAAACCGCCAGTCAGAGTGTCGATTTCTATGGCTTTGTCCCTGAATTAACCAATAGCACCCCAACCAGCACCAGTAGCCGTGGGTCAACTCTAAGTTCTTATTGGTTCTCGATACAGTAGCATATCGCCTTGGCCTCCCCGTTGAGTCCAGAACACAAAATCAGTCTATGCTATACGACTATCCTATTTCAGACAAACTTACAAAGAAGCTATATCGCATCACTCTATAAAGTAAAAAATAATATTTATGCAAGTAGCTGTAAGTAGAGGAGACTGTAAAGAATATATTGGGAACAAATCAAGAATAGTACATCATATAATAGTAGTTAGTGGGTCAAACGAAAGCTTATGGTCAAATGAATATGAATATGTAAAAGTTAGTTACTTAGTAATTATACAAAAGGAATATATTCATTAATAACCCGTAGATTAAACCTGGGAGTTACCATTCATTTTGCTTCGCCGGATATTACACCTATTTTTCCATTGTCAGTTTAAATGTTTTCATCAATAAAGTTTATAACAATTTATCATTATTCGTTCTCATTGCTTCACAGTAATTTATTAAATTTTGGAAAATTATGGTAGCAAACTAGTTCAGAGAGGTACCATTTATTTATACTAATCAGAAACAGTCATGCATTAATTGTTCCGCATACAGTATTGTAATCGAAATTGTCATTCTGGCTTCTAATACTACAAGATTACTTATTTAAGTAACAAAGTTTCACTTTATCTGATTTTTTGTAATCCTTAGTTTTTTGACGAATTAAAGAACGGTTCCCAATACTCAAGTTAAATTAGGTACCGTATGTTAATTAGATTGTAGTGGCTTAACTTTGTTAATCAATCACCTTGATAACTGTTATTATATGAATCGCAAAGTGTTTGAAATCAGAAGGCAATAAGAAGCAGCGAGTATAGTTTATTAGTGGATAGCACAGATAACAAAGTTATGAGCATATCGAGCGAATACAGAGGCTTATTTGTAGTCAAATAGAATCAAGGCTCAGCGAGGCAAGGCCAAAGGTTAATATTAGGATTCAAGTACATATGTACGTGGGGAAGAGAATGATTCATCGAGCGATACTTAAGCGACTAACATTTAAGCTAGAGAGATATATGTGTATACTGTCACGTAATCAAGCTTACATGTATATACACACAAGATAGTGATTATAATAGTATAAAGAAATAGACGAGTTGTTACTGCTCGAATAATTACTTATACATCATTATTAACGGTGAGGTGATTACATCTATAATTGTAAGGTTAGTAAGAAAAAGATGATCAAATAATGTAATTTTCTTCCACAATAATTTGTGTTTCAAAGATGTTTGGATTGAAAATAGTTCGACGAAAAAAAGTTTCTTTTTAACAATATTATTTTTCTAAGTTGTACTATCATATTTATGTGTAACTTTCTACACTTAACAGTCTAGTTAAATTTATTCAACTAGTGAATGTAAAAGTCTATGAAAATGAAATAGTGTTGCATCATTGAATAAAATGATCAAAGGTTACTAAGACATAAATTGACGTAGTAGTTTCAGAAGTTATAGTTTATTGAATAAATGCAAAAGACTATTATCTTATTTACAAAGGAGAAAAAGGAAGTGAAGAACAAGATTATAATTAGCACTTACGTTTTATAAAATTAGAAGGGGTGCTAAAACCATGGAAGAATAATTGATTGAACATGACTGTTTTGTACAGAGGTCTGGTAAATTGCTAGAGCCTTATCTGGACATAAATTCTAGTGATGCTAAGATTGGTGGTTGGAGGTAGTCAACAGGAAACCCTGAACTCCGGTTTCGTGCTACTTGGCGCTCGTCAGCAAGGTGTACCTGTAATCTTGAGGGGACTGGTGCTCCCTGACGGATTCGATCCCGTGTCACCCAGCTTCACAGTCAGAGACGTTACCACTGGGCTATATGGGCCGCGACTGACCTCCTGTAGGACTGAGATGTAATCACAATTGATTGATCACTGAGTGGTGACCAATATCATGTTTGTCAAGTCCTTCTTAGCGCAGATCGAATGCTATCGACCAAGCTGCAATGTGGCCACTAGTTTAAGTGACTTGACATTGCATGCACTATGTTGAGATAAGATGATGGTTGAAGGTAGTTGGGTCGGTCGAGGCCCTTATAGCCCAGTGGTAACGTCCTCTGACTGTGAAGCTGGGTGACACGGGATCGAATCCGTCAGGGAGCACCAGTCCCCTCAAGATTATAGGTACACCTTGCTGACGAGTGCCAAGTAGTACGAAACCTGAGTCCAGGGTTTCCTGTTGACTATCTCCAACCACCATCTTATCTCAACATAGTGCAAACAATGTCGAGTCACTTAGACTAGTGGCGAATTTTATTAAATGAGCACCCCAAGCCTTCGAAATCAGAATCGTTAACTCTTTTATCAATTAAATTACCCAGTGGCCTTTCTTATCCCCTCTCTAAAATATTACTAAGTCTTTCATATTTTTAAAGTTCGTTGAAAGTTGAGTTATCCACATCTTACTCTGTATAAAGAATTTTGAAAATTAGCTTGACTAATACTTTTTTGTGGACTTTTTGCGTTTTAATATGTTGTTATTGTGTTTTTTTCAGTAGCTTTTTGTAATTATAAAGCGTTTCCTTATTATACTGTATGCTTTTTTTATATTCAAAGTGTAAACCCGAATTACGAGCTGCATTTTTTCGACAAGTTTCTCCTTTGGCAACATTAACTGGAGCACAGTTTGTCACGATTCTTCGGTCACTACTCGAACAGGGTTTAATAGATCCTGACGATATGGTTATTGAAGAGTGTTTGCATTGTCTAACTAATCTTTTACGTAGACGATTGCTCAGTGCACCCATTGCAGTTTCATTTTTAACTCGTGCTTTAGCACTAACCGCACATCCATGTTTACGAATTCGTCAAGGATCTGTGGCTTATATTACATCTTTTGCTCGACTAGCTGTTAACTTTGCTGAAAAGTCTCAATCACGAGTTCTAACTGAAGATGATGACACTGTACCTATGGTACATCATTTTTGGCCAGGTATTTGTAGTCCTGCAAGTGTTTATGCCCGTTTAGTTAATATTGAAGTTAAGAAAACTATTTTTCGGTAAGTCATAGTATCCAAAAATATAATAAATAAAAATAATATATTTGTAATATCCCAATGAGTAGAAAATTGGGATATTACAAATATATTATTTTTATTTATAACAATGAACCCAATGCTCAATTTATTCGAAATTATCAAATCAAACCTTGGTAATGACACCTACAAAAATATAATAGTTTTTTTCAGGCTGAATTATTTTGTAATCTATGGCATTTTATGTCAACATTTATCAGTTAAATCCTTTCGGATTATTTCTTTTCTTTATGTGATAAGAGTTCTCTCAAGAAGCTTTTTACTAATCAGTTAGTCATTTAAAATGACTAAGTGCTGAATGTATTCGATTATTTGTCTTCGAAACAATTCTGACATATAGTGTACGCACCAAGTGAGGTATACTGAGGTTGTTCCCAAGATACTAAATAGAGATGATGAATAATTAGGGTAAGTCTGAAAACCTCTACTGACCTATCGGGTTACAACTTTTGTAGCAATTGTTTAGCCATCATTTTCTTTTATGAGGGACTGCATAAGATTAGGCTGAAAGTTAGAAATGACTAATTGAGGACACGGTATCGGCTCATTAAATTGTGGATGATCCATTTAAGTCATGCTGACAGATATAAGGTTCCTGGTTAAAGTCAACGTAGTATTCGTGATTAATGGTTAGATACGTTGAATTAATTGTGAAAGTTTTTCATCCCTTTTTCCAAGTTCTTGACGAATTACTTCACTTTGAATCACATATTTTTTCTATATTAGGTTTGTTAATGATATGTGATCGATCAGACTAAATCAAATAAAATGGGTTTGTGCAGAATCAGATTGATTTAATTAATACTCCTAGTGCTTTGGAAGTTCAGTTGAATATGATATATACATGTTAAATATGAATTGTTATGTAGTTACACTATAAATATACTCCGTTTTTTATTTATGTGATTAAGCACTGTACGTCAGCATGTATAATCTTATACAGTTATTTAACTAATTAGTGCATCAAGACGTACTGATATATCAAGCAGAATTTAGGTAAAGTTAAGTCATGAACCTGTAATCTGATTATACTATTATCTCCAATCTATAACCTGTAGTGTTATGAGTATTCTGTCTTGGTGGTTTAATATTAATTTAATATTAAAGAAAAAGATTACAGTTGATTCTTGAATTTAAATGATTTCTAAGTTTCCCTCTACATTTTTATGTAATGAATGGTGAACAAATTTCAGTTTCAATCCAGAATAATCATGTAAAGATAAGTTAAGTACTCTACTTATATGTGCATACAATATACTTATTTATTTTTGTGTGTTATTCTTTGGAATCGAATTTAGGCGACCTGTAAACTTTTGTTTTACAAATGATGCGGTCCTTTTGCATAGTTTACATCCACCAATTAGTCGAACTGTTCTAGAAGCTTTAGTATTTATGTCATATTCATCTAATTCTATGCAACAATTAACATCCAATGATTCTCAGTTGTCCCGTTTAGATAGACTAAATCAGATATTGAAATTATTTCAAGAAAGAAAATCGTCACGTGCTGTAACACGAAGTGGTGAAACACCTTGTTATACTTCACCTAATGTAAGCATTCTTTTTTCCTTGTGAGGAGGTTGCTTAAGTTTCTGCATTTGTTTTTTGTGAATTTCTTTTGTTATTTATTTTACTATAAATCATGTCTTCATTTAATGTAAATACATTAACATCGAAATTTCATGTGGATTAAGTGATTACGTTGATAATTTTGCCCAATGACTGTAGCAATAAATTGTACTGAACAAATTGAATTGATGTTCATCAAGGGTCTGATAAATAGTAGTACAAAATCCTACACATTGTGTTTATGTGACTTATTAATAGATGGATGCAACATTACAGAATCGTTCACAAATTTTACTATGCTTAAGATATTATACCTTTTAGTAGTAAGAAGATCAATGTGAAGTAAGGTATGTTCAATTAGCAATGAAATAAATCAATATACAACGTACAACTACAGACAATGTAATAAGATTTTCACGACAATTCAATGTGATACTAGTCTATGTTGAGCTTTCTATGATGATGATTCCATCAAATTCCAATAATCTTTATCTCATTGCATTATCGAAATTTACCAAATGTACTAATTGTTTTAACTATGATTGATTAATATTTTATTTCATGATCACAATTATAAATTCCTCTTCCTCAATCTTGGCTGATATTTTTTAAGCTTTACTCATTTCACTTAGTCAATTTAATTATTTTTACAGTTGTTATTGCACAACTTTTAACATTAGTAAACAATGATGGATAGTGTCTAGCAGTGAAATCCAAGGTCCGCGTTTCATCCTATTTGGGACTCGTCAGCTGGATGTTCCTGCACCCAACCCATCAAGAAGCAGTACCTAGTTCTACAAATAGCAATATAAAGGAATGCAATATTAGTGGAGTAACAACTTTGATCATAATAATTAACCCTCACATGTCAAATTGTCTTTTCTAGTAAAGAAAAAGGTGCAAGTTTACGTGTATACATATATATTAGGAGTTGGGTTACTGTTGTGAGTTAGAGTTATCATCTTATAGAGTTTTCGACACCAACTGACATCAGTTATAATTCAAAAACGGTATGTTTTGGTATTAGGAATCGAACTGAAGTTTTGATTCAGATTTATGAATTGGGGTCAGTGTTTTCAATACGAACTGACATAAACTATAGGACAATATCTTACCATCTTCTTGTTTATCAACTTGAGATTTAGAGTAAGAATAAGAACGCGAGAACATTATCTAGCTTCACTAGACACACCCATAAAGTACTTTAGCACACAAAGTGCTTTAGAAGTTGGTATGTTATGTACTTTAGCTTAATCTCGATCTAAAATTCATTTCCCAGTTGCATAACAGTTATTATCATTGACTTCAAGGATTTTAAGGACCAAATTTTCACAATTTTCGCTCGGACAATAATAACATACACGTTATCTATCGCTGCATTTTAAACTTCGCACAAAATACATGAGGCGTTGTCATAACTCTGTTTTGTTAACTCAAGGTCATCATTAACCATATTCATTATGTTTTTAAGCTCTTATCAGTTTTAAATGTATCAATAGATGATGGATTTTTTCGGTGATAATATGTTCTCTAAGTCAAAGGGTCTAATTGTATATCGTTCGTTTTTGTTTTTGGTTAACGTCATCAGCATCTACTTCCATATGGTGGTGATGCAGTCCGGACAATAGAACTTACCTGCTTATTTGGAAAACAGTACATTTCTGAATCGATATTTATTGTTGTGTTTATTGTGATATATAGTCTTTTCATAGCATTGTTTATGAGATCACATCAAATTTGTGATTTACATAACATGAATTGTTTGTATTGTAATCTCGCCTCCTACATAGCTAACATCAAATTCACATACTCTACTATTATAATTGTCATGTGATGGATAATTCACCCACAAAAATACCCACATTCCTCAATCTCTAATAATAGCACAATTATTCAGATAAGTGGTCACTTATACCTTTATTATTTAGGCTCGTAATTCATGTGACTATAATGGTAAAATATCAGACCACAACATACCACATTTAATCAATGAAAATAGACATATGACCAAAAGATTTTTAAATCCAAAGCAAAATAACAGAGTCCCAGTTAATTGGCAGTAATTTTATGGACGGCCGAATCATAAAGCAATGGTCAACATGCCAATAAAAATTATGGTTAGAACTACATAAGAATATCATAAAACATATGTTTGATAAGCATTCATTAAAAATACACAGTTCGACATTACCAAATTGTAGTTGCTCACGTTTCATATTTCCTTTTTTTCTCTCTCTCTATAACCTTTATATATCAAGTACAAAATCTTGTTATCAGAAGCTAAGTTTCATTTTATTTGAATTCTGAACCTATAAACTGTAGTTCTTTTGACTTGATCAAGTCGATATTTGAGTATTTCTTTCCTCCTGGTAAGTTTTTCTCATGTCGTCTTTCAAAATCCGAAAGATAATAATGGCTTTATGTCAAACTTTCAGCTTTGAATTCAGTAGTTACCTTCTGGCGTGAACTAAAATAATGATTGTTTTATAAATTAGATTTGCTACGTTGTAGCGAACGAGAACATCAATGTGGACAACCAAATGTATCTGAACACAAAATTACAGAATATCTTAATAAAATCTGAGAACCATATAACAAATATTTCATTTGCAAAATGTAGATCGATTGTCTCAAACTTGATTGTTCCTTCGTTTCCACAACAATCATTCTCTGTTCTCGCTCTCTTCTCATCGATCTTCTTAACCGTCTGCCGCCAGGCATTTGACTTTCGATTGGTGATACGTACTACTTATATCAGTCGACATGAGGAGCACACACCACAGAGTTTCCTGATGGATAGTCTGTTCTTCATCACTTTCAATTTTTGTGGATGTCGTGGGTTTTTTCCGTCTCTGCCTACATTATAATTAACAAACTACTTATCCGTACTTTATTCATCTGTTAACAATTATTAATGTAATCTTTTCGACTCATTTGTAAAGTGTCCTGTTGTGTTAATGATTACTTCAATTCTCGTTTGTATATATCAGTCGATAATACTTCATATAAATTAACTTATACTTACTCAGCTATGTGGAACTTAGGTGCCTAACATTCATGTCTGCGGTCATAATTTGAATTTCATCCCGAAAAAAACGATTTGCGAATATGACTATCTATATATATATTCGAGTGTTATTAATTCTAAGATCACACCCTCACTCCTATTTTACTCGACATTATTCTGATAAATCAAATTTCATCGGTAGCAATACTAATCACTTACTGAGTAATAACAAACGTTATTTTTATCTTGTTTCTAGTCCTGTTGGAGTTCTGTCAATTTAGTTGAAGTATATTTTCTAATTTGAAAGATTCGACACTGGGTGTGCTGTTTTCATTTTAATTGGTTTGAGATAGTTAACAGTAGCAATGTCTCTGGCTTTGACATTATATGGCATGTGTTAAAATGCTAAAGGGATACATCAATTCCTTCAAGCATGAAAACACACCTTCATGATACAGATCAACTAATAAAGTTCAGAACTTCTGCTTTGAATTGTCTAGCTTCGTCATTAGTCCGTACATAACAAAACTGGCGAACTGTTTGGTAAATTATCAGGTGTTTAACGAGTTCTTGGTTCCAGTTTATGGTTTAATAACATTTTTATTATTTAATCAATAGATAATTTACTATAGCTCAAAGGATCGTATTGAATTTTGTTCACCTAGCTATAAATGGTATCTACTTTCAAGGCTTCAATGATTAATAAATCAACAGTTACATTATTTATAAGCATAATAAGGTTTGAACAAATCTCTATCTCTCAATCATTATCAACGTTAGTTCGATTATTTTTCCTGTCTTATCTCTGCTTTTTTTCTTCAGGATGAGTTCATTGATTCATTAATTTTAAAACTCAAATCGCTGGGTTTAACGGAATTAATGGAATCTCAGTTGGTAAATTTATCGAGTTATATTGTAAACTTATACCAAAACGGTCGTCCTCATAATGCTTTTCATTCATCTAATCTGAAACGTAATCGTATTTTTCCAAAATACCAAGTTTACCCCATTGAAAATCGTGATAAAATGTTTCTAAGTAAGTGTTTCTAGGTTTTAAGTATTATAAATAAATAAAACTTTAATTTCGTCACTGGTTTACGTGAACTGAATACTTTATGTGATTATACCATTGATATCCAAATGTGCACTACGTTCTACTTGCAATCCACAAAGAAAATGTATATATGTCTTTATATATCGTTGCTCTTATTGAGATTAGAACTAACTAACCAGTGCTTTAAATATCAAATCGTTACGTGCAAGGTTGGTGGACTACGATAAACATCAGTTATGTTGAATTGGTTTCTTTATCTATTGAATATCTGCAAAAGAATGATTTTGTTATATGATTTATACTGTGTAATGTTGGTTCAGATCGTTAGCACAAGGGAAAAATATTGAACTGTCAGAATTTTGCTTAATTGTCTGGTATTTCAATGTTCAGGTTTCTGATCAATCGTTACTTGTTAATTCCATCGTCACTGTTGGCATATATTTGGACTAGCTTTCATCTTCAATATTATGGTCGTCCATCACTTTCTTTATATATTAATTGTTGTTTATTTGATTTCATAATATATTAATTAACCCGTATCTAATATCTGAGACCTCTTTCTGTAATGATTGTCCACATACATTAAGATGACAATAAGACATACGTTGATGTTTGTCTGAACATATGCAAAGATAGCTATCACTTTGTTCTATATAGTGTTTGATTTCTTGTTTTATCTTTGAATTTATTGTTTTGTACCATATCATACGTTAAGGGGAATATGTAAATTACACTAATTTTGTGGGAGTTTACTACTAGTCTAGTTGTGATCGGTAGTCTTTCAGTTTGCTTTTTTTGAAACGGAGGTTTATCGCTAATCGAAAATCCGAAAAATACTATATTTGGATTATTTTTTCAGTCCTTGGTATGATATGTGATCACTTAGCTCGAATTTCCAGGAGAATGTCAGTTTTCTCTAAGCTTTAAGTAAGCCTCAGTGATGAGTGTCAACTAACTCAAAGCTTTGATCCATAGATGCATATCAATTGACTGTAACTACTTAACATTAAACGAAATGTACTGCAAAGTCGAATCATTGAGCTTAATGGCTATATTTCGAACTGACCAGCAGAATTCGATTACCACTGAAGTGGTTTAGACAACATGACATTGGCTATATTACTTCGTGAGTGACTTTTGCTAAACATCAGTTTTAAAGAAGGACAATCGGAGTCCGATTAGTCTACTTTATATTTTATTATCATTATGAATGTATGTTTGTAATAGTTATGCTTTACAATTTCCTTTTTTATATTTTAGGTTCACAACCTACAAATACGCAGTGTATTAATCCCAAAGATTTTCTAGAAGATCCTTCTCATTTACAATGGTAATTAAGTTTTTTCTGCCTTTTTTGTCATTTCGAAGCTTTAAATTGTTAGTCTTTATTCTTAGATTGATTTTGATTTATATTTTCAGTGACAGACATGCTTGATATCAGATCTGAGTAACCCTCATAAGCACATGTCATCTTCCACGTCGTTTTATGCAAAATACAAACAGTACTTTACATACCCCAAAGCTTAACGTCTGGTGACTTCATCATTTGTCATCGTTTCTGAGTACATAGAGTGAATTTTTACACTAAATTTCAAAGCAATGATTAATGCTTATTAATGCTCAATTTACTATAAATTTCGATTGTAAGGATTCGAATATTGACGTTCTTGATGTTATGGACTACAATTGATCAGTTTCTTTGGTTGTTATGTGTCCTGAATGGATTGGCTTATTACTACTATCGACTCACACGCACTTTTAAGCAGATATTCATAGCTACTGGACGTGAAATTCAGGTCACTCGTTTATCTTATTTGGAACCCTTCGGATATATGCACTGACACCTCAGTGCTGATGTTTGCACCAGGGCTCGAACCCAGTTCCCTTTACTTTAAACGCTCTATTTTCTATAACTACAGTTTAACCATTTTTCCTTTATTTAACGTCATTTCCTTTCTTACTTTCATGTTTTAGGCTATTAAGTTCACCACTGAAACGGTATGCAAATCTGTTATGGGAACGTTTACTTTCTGGTCGTCTTTCATTACACCGTGATTCCTTTGATTCTGGGAAAAAAATTATTATCGGGCGTAGTTTAATCTTATCTCCACCGTCAACATTACTTAACACTGGTGGGGACAATTCTTCATATGCATCGACAAATACATCAAATACAAATTTAACAAAAATGGGCACAATCGGTACACTAGTACATGGTGAAGTATTATCATCTTCGTTTGCTGAAATGATTAATCCATTGTTTGGTATTCGATCAACTCCGAAAAATATGTTTGAAGTACAAAGTGAAATGCCTATTTGGCCAGAATCACGTCCTCAAGGTATTATGCTAGCAAATCTACAAGAGCATCGTGCGGGAATGATCAGGTAATTACAACGAGATTGCCCTCAGTTGTCTTAAATAAGAAGC
This sequence comes from Schistosoma margrebowiei, assembly GCA_944470205.2. NCBI lineage: Eukaryota > Metazoa > Platyhelminthes > Trematoda > Strigeidida > Schistosomatidae > Schistosoma > Schistosoma margrebowiei. Next base: position 32,702,584 of record OX104026.1, on the reverse strand, counting down.
AACACGGATTCATAAGAGCAGTTAACTCAATGGTGTAATATGTAAAAGAAAGATATGAAACGATTTTAATCTCATAGTTTAAGGGAAGACAAAGAGTGTATACACCTAGGCCATTGTGACCGATTCTGAGTCATGTCACCTAGTCTCCAGCAAGCACGTCTATCGTAGTATTATCACTTTCACCTAATGTCACTAACACTGAGTCCCTTAACACAGATACTATACGTGCTAGCGCTTCATTTCCTACTCATAATTCTGGTCTGTTTTCAGTTTGTCGATTAGAACACCAGGAAAGCCATCAAAGCATTGTATATTATTCAGACTTGAAAACTCACTTGATTGTATACATAAAATACAAGACTTTGACGAACGATGAATAATCTTAATATTTCTACATCATATATACTTTTATGGTACAAATCTGAGTCACAAGTTTCTATTTAACTTACTGTCATTAATGGAAGTGAATGATATGGTAGTGATTAATCATCTATATTAAAGTGTACAATAATAACACTATAGGAATAACATAAATTGACTGTTTAACAAATACACATTAAACGTATCGTTATTGATCTCCTGTTAGATAACTTTCACATTTCTCATTATTCGCTCAATCCTAACCAAAACATATTTACCCAAACATAATTATGTCAAGAACGTTTTATTGCTTATTATTTATTATTGTAAAGCAGGCCCTTAATACACATTTGCCTTAGTATATTGTAAACCGACTCCCTTCATGCTTCTTTCAGTGGGTCCATTTGTCTGTAGACAAACCTAATTCGACGTTTAAATGAAGGTGGTTAGTATGATTTCACCTATGGGAATCAAGAATTTTGATTATAAACCACGAGTATACTTCCATTTATTGATCCTAAATGAAAAAAATGGCTTATAAACTCGTAGATATGTTTTTAGAATCATTCAGTTCGAAGTCTTATCTGCTAATTTGTTCCAAGAACTGTAGTTTGTTTATCCATCCTAGACAAATCAAGTGAACAAATAGACAACAGTACCAGTGTTAAGTCACTTATTCAATTAAACTCTCGTTCTTATCAAGCAGTTCAGTACTTAACTATCAATGTATAAATGTATGTAAATCATATTAAATACCTCCATGTTGTTTTCATGTAGTTCTTGTTCTGAGGTGTAAATTCGGTCATTAACTCATGTGTTGGTCTATATCATAGTTTGAATCGGATTACTTCAAGTTGTTATAATGTACCTCATTTAAAAACGTGGATCAATAACAATAGTTAATTGATATGCTGATCCTATTTACAGCAGTAGTTCTTAATGTTTGAGTAACTCAAATAAATATCTTTCATTTTATAGGCATTGTAATTTGTAGTAGTCTTTGTTTCAGTAAATAACCTTTTTTATTCTCTGTACCTCTTTCTCCTACTTAACTGCTGTCAGCTTAATGTGCTTTCTTGATACCTTATATTGTTTTCTATGTCATCTAATAACCTGTACTCAAACATCCAGCTATTTTATACTTCTATATCCTACGATTTTTAAAGCACGTTTCGCGTTAGATTAATAAGTTGAGGGGGATCCCTAGACTTAAATTTTGTACTGGTTAGCACTTGTCCGCAAGACATTTTTGTAATTTTCAGGGAACTCATGCTTCCTCAGAGATCTCAATTTTCGTCATTCGGTGAAACAGTTGGAAATATGATCATTGACGCATTCGTGTTTTGACTGACATGTTGTAGGACCGGAATGTTTACAATAATCAGCAACTGAGTAATCAGTGTAATATTGGTTGAAATATGCCGATGATGTTTCAACATGGTCGTTGAGGCTAGTTAATTATCTAGCTCCCGTTTTTACTCGCTTACTAGCAACCGTCTGTTTACACTTGCACTTCGTCTGAAACGCAGTTTATGTTATAAGTTGTGCTGTGTTAATTCTTAAAGCTTTATATACTAATCTGTTTCACCTTCTAATGAGGCATTATGTTTTTCTGGAGCAATTGACTATTCTAGGATAAAAGAATAACTTACTTCACTATACGTTTAGCCTTTTTACTCACTAAACTGTCCTACTTCAAAGTTGTTAGGCATTGAAATTCGGTTTAAATAATCGAAAATTTAATGTGTTGGAAATCACTAGTTCAATTACGTGATTTTCTATTGGTTTGTAGTGTTGAAAAGTTTCGGAATCAAACGAGAAAATTGTCATGTACCACTCAATTTTTAGACAGTTCATCTATTGCTTACATATAATATGATCTACAATTACAATCCCTATGATTCTAATCTCTATTAACTTCTTGATATAACTGGACAGAAATTCACATCCTTCATCTTTTTCCTACTTTTACAGTTTAGCAACTCATAGTTCTGGTCGACTATTTGCATCATGCTCCAGTGGGGATGGTTTGGTAAAATTATGGAATTGTGGATTCTGGCCTACTGAATCTGATGGTTATTTAGACCAGTCAACTACCGGTAATCATTCTAGTCGTGTTAACAGTGCAACATCTGAACTAGTCCAAAAATCATCTAATTCAAAAAATCCAGAACTTGGGTTAGCTTATTGTTTACCTACACGATCATCATGGACATTTAATTGTAGTGGACAGGACTCAACTGATTCATCTATTAAAATATGTCGAGTAAGTATGAATTTTTATGTTTTGTAGACTACTTTTCACTCCGCAACTGAGTAACGAAGTGATAAAAACAATAAAACTCCGCTAGGTCGATTATTTCATTATAATTATAGAACCTTGATGTGGGTCATAAATTTAACTCCTAGCAAGGTAGGTTGTAGATGTGCGTTGCTGCGAATTTCCATAATGAACAATATCTGTTCAGTGATTGTTTATTCAAAGTTAGTGCGTGAAGTAAACTATGAATTCCATAAAATTTACGTACTTATCATTAAATTATTACGTATTTTGTAATTTTTCTTATTTGTTTCTTGGTTATATGTAAGCCATACTAACAACTTCTGATTTTTATACCAAAACTAACCTCAAAGTAAAATTCTAATCATTTTTGTTAGTTTTCGATTTGTTCATAGTTCGAAATTCATACAATGTTTGCGGGTCTTAGGAGCAGGCTAATTCGTTACGATCTTATCTGTTTATTTATTTAAACAAATGAAAATTTGCACGAAGGAGCACCAAGATATATATGTGCTCCATATAAAGTAGTTATCTTTCAGTTTTATGTGAGCTGGGGATACTACCGGGGTGCCCAAATCGAAATAGGTGGTCAAGCCTTTGACTCCACAAGGCAATAAAGCAACGTTAGGAGATGTAGTCTCACAGTGGACGGTATCTAAGGCTAGATTCATATACCATTTTTTCTCTCAAGATGCTGGAGTTCATGTGCACCACTGATTTGGAATCAGAGTTTTCCAACTCCCCACAATTGGATCTTTTGTACCAACCAACCCAGATTAAGCGAAGAACATTTACTTTTCGTCCTCTCAATTTCGTAAACAACACCCCCGCCACGAGAAGGGAATGAGTAGGACTTCCCTGGCAGAGGCTATATACGCGTGACCATGTGAGAGTATTTCGACAGGGAGAGATGACTCTTCCCACTCTCGGCCGTACTAGGGCATTTGGGGGCGTCAATGAAGTTGATGTAGAGTGGTGAATTCCATTCAATTGATTGTTCCACAATGATCCGTAGAGTTGCAATTTGGTCTGTACACGATCTATCATTACGGAATCCTGCCTGTTGGTCTCGAAGTTGGGCATCCATGGAGTCCTTCATTCTGTTTAACAATACCCTGTTGAAGACTTTTCCTGATATTGAAAGAAGATTGATACCCCTGTAGTTATCACAGTTGCTGAGATCGCCTTTCTTTGGTATGTTGATGAGATGTCCTTCCTTTCAATCTGTTGGTACTTGTTCTTCGTCCCAAATCTTGCTGTAGAAACTGTTTATCATCTTTTCAGTTACCAGGGCATTCGGGGGACTTTTTTAAAAACAATGTCAGCGGCGATGAACATGCTTAGTAGTACACGAATAATTCTAAAAGTATTATCAGCATTCATTCCTTTCTTGAAATCAGCTCAGTAAAGTTTCACCTTCTTGTACCATCATTTACGCATAACATATAGCGTATTTAAATGCAATGTACTTAAACTGTTTTAAGCAACAACAAAAAAAACGTCTACGAAAATATTCATCGTAAAAAGGATGTTATATCTGGTGACTGCAGATTAGATGGCGGCGTAATATCGATCGGACCAAAGACGCGTAAACACCTAAGAACGGCCTAGAGTTCTGATTGGTCCCGCTTCCCTGTCTAGCCCAGCCAGTTGAGTCCAGAACGCAAGTCTTAGACTCTGAGATATGAATCATTATGTTTCAACCATACTGAGTTTATATATCAATCAAACCGACCACAACATACCAATAAAATATGAAACAACATTTGTACAAGAACTAGACAGATGTGGCTGTGAGTGAGGGAGGTAGCGATTAACAGATAGGGAATAATTCATGAATGGTAAATCGTATAATAATAGTTCATAGGTCAAAATAGAGCTCATAATAAGAGGGGCATGAATATGAACAGTTTAGTTACATAACAATTATAAGATAAAAATATACTCATAATATTGGTCCATAAATGGATCCCAAAAATTACTATTCATTATTCTTATCGGGATACAACAAAGGATTAAAAATTTCAAACATTCAAATTGCAATATGATATGTTTTGAATACAATTAGTTTCTTTAAAAATGCTTCTCTGCACTGGATTTCATAGGAAACAAATTATTTTATTTTATAGAGTCTTGTATGGACATCGAATGGATCTTGTTTAGTTACCATACTTGATGGAAAATGGTTACAACAAATTGATGTAGCTACTGGACAATCTAATGGACTAAGTCAATTAAAGATAAATAATTCTGGTCGCGCTGTATGTTTAAAAACATCAACATGTTGTCATTTTCCTTCTCAGTACAATTTAATAAATCAAGTTATGATCGGTGGAAGTGATACTAATTCAATTGCTTATGCTACAACTAGTAATCAAATTGTTGCACGTGATTTACGTGTGCCAAATTCTAGTTCACCTATATGGATTTTAAAACAAGACAGAAGTCATGGTGAGAAATAAACTGTAATGTGAATATTATATTTCAGTAAAAAAAAAACATTGATTTAAACTATTATTTAGCTTTACATTGTTTTAATTTATTCCCTAGATAATATTATTTTCCATCTATTAAGGCTATATAGCAATCATGTTTAATTCCTGTTGTTCAGTAGAGTCGTTTACATATCTAACTATTAGTCATTAGGTTACAGTTTTTAATTTAATTATTAATTTCTTCATATTAGACTGACACTGTTTAATTCAGTCTAGTTGGATTAAACTTATGTGTACTTGATTACTGAAATAGGTGTTTTTTCTGATGAATTTCATTGAAATGAATTAAATTTTACACTACTTATCATTAGTAATATCATATGACACAAATTTTATTTAATTAGAGTTAAGATTTTACCAGGTGATGTAAGCTTTAGGGGTAGGCTCAATGATACATTCATCATTTGACTTCTTATCGTGAATATATTTTTTACGTATCTGATCTAATTAAAATGAGCTTTCTAGTCAGTATGAATGCATCTCGAGGATTATATTGATGATGTCTAGATAAAACAATAAACATTTTACAACTAAACTACTCTGGCTCAGAGAACGCACTGACATCAAAACAATTCAATTGAGTTATGGTAATATGCTGGATTATCACACGTTTATCCTGGTTGACGTATCTTAATCGTTTCCTACATTGCATTGTTATTACATGAGGATAAGCTTGTAACGAGCCTCATCAATTTATATACACTTACTAAAAGAAAGGCATGTTAAATAGATAGGCCATTATGTCTTCATCCATTGATTACCTTTATATTAGCTCAGACATTTGATCATCTGTCTACATCTCTATTTGTATACTTGTATTTGTTTATCTGATTATTTATCGGTATTTTACACATTATTTACTTTGTGTTGTCAAAATTACTCTTGATTAAATCGAGTTTGACTGTTACCAATCCTATCTGCGTGTGCTTGTCTTCTAGATTGGTTTATCTGATTAAACGATTACCCGAAATATGATTTCTCTAATAGCATTTTTAATCGGAATTTCGACTTTGCATTGCGTAAACGTAGTAAGTCATTGAATGTGTACGAAATTAAACAGAGATATGCATATCCGGGATCAACTAAGTGTGTAGTCAATTGTTTTTTTTTTTGTGTCAAGCCTTATTTTCACCCTGCTGTTTAACATAGGAAATACTTAGTGAATGTGAGATGTAAGCTTCATTTAGTTAATTTGTTTTACTTGCCTTCCTGTCACCATGATAAGGCAGAATTACTCGAAATTCCGGCCTTTCGGTTCGAACCCCGTTTTTCACCACTTCTGTGAAAATCTATAAACTCTCTAAAAGTACGTTCAGTCTTCTAACTTCAAAAGAAAAATTTTTCAACTAGTACACTTGGATGAGTTTGGTGGTGGAGCCATAGTTTGACTTTGAACCACTGGGTCATCTGCTCTTATTCTGATTTACCTACTTTCTAGTCTACAATTCATCAGCTCTTACACTATGGGTATGACTCAGAAATAATTACAGATCCTTTGTACTTGGTTATCAAATTTAGGCAAATGAGACAGAAAGTTCTGGTAATATCGAAGTAGAAACTATCAGTCGAGATTAATTGCTTAAAGTTAATGGGCATATATTATCATGCTTTCGTAAGTTGAGTCTTGTAATTTTTTGACATATTATTAGTTAACAAATATTTTTCACCTCTTATTTAGGTTTAATACTTTCGATGGTAGTACATAGTTTTCATACATGGCTTGTTACGGGAACTAGTCGTGGACATCTTATATGTTGGGATTTAAGATATAAACGTCAGATAGCTTATACAGAACATCCATACCAACCAGGTATAGGTATTTTAGATTTGCAAATAGCTGAAACTCATTCTCGGTTTGAACTGGATAAAAAGCATGCTGGTCAAAATCTCCCTCAGTCATCCGAAAAGTCATATCAAGTAGGGCAAACGTTGGTAAGTTGTTAATTTCATTTGATATCCTGCATTATGGATGAAATATGATACATGATAAAAACTATTTGACAATTATCGTACTGTACTAGGTCTGTGAACGGATGATGTCATGTTATATTTGTATTCCGCTGTGTTTTAGAGAAACATCTACATTAGGATAAACTATAAATTTATCATGTTTTTTGTGATATGACAGTGTCCTTAGGTGAAAATATCTTCAACAAAATATTTTTCATAAATTTTGAGCAGTAAAAACTGATCCCAAGTGTTTTTTGAAATATAATTCGGAGCATTTATAAGACTGAATTTTGTCAGATTTTTCCATCAAGCAGAACTATATGATCCACGTACTCCAAGTTGAAGATTGGATCTTTTATTAGGTGGTCGACTACTGAAAATTGGAATATAGTGTCATTTCTAGAGGCATCTGTCGAACACCACTTGCTATTACTAATTTAGATTACTGTTTGGCATTAACGCTGATCTGATCAATAATGTTCCAACGCAGAGCTTTCAGATGTAAAACAATTTTGACACTGATTCAAGTTACGAGCATTGCCACGAGACTTCTTGGTAGACAGTGTCGCATTCAGGCTAAGTAATGACTGCAGTTGAGCGTCGGTATGCTTGCTTGTTTTTGTCAGTGTAACAATTTAACCAACACATCTACGTCCAGATCCTAAACCTTCAATCGGAACCTATTAGATAGAATTACATCCGAATAAGTTAGTTTAAGTGATAATATTGAATTATCATACTTCGAGACCTCTGGAATTAGCGTAAAAAGTCATAATGTTTTCTCGCTTGTTTAGGATTATTGTTTTCCCAACCTCTCTAACAACCGGTGGTTCTTACGCATACCTTTCATTGATGGGTAATGCATGTCAACTGTCTAAATTGTTAATTAAAGTGTGATTGTAATAAACACGTTTCTTATTTCAGAGGCCTTATTGGTAACTAGTAATGTACTCTACAATGTTATTTTCTTGGTTAAGAATAATACTGGTCGCTGAAACACTGATCTTCTAGACGTTGGAGTTGCATCTCTACATATGACAATCAAGGATAAGGCAAAAGTTTTTGCCGTAGATGAAGAGTAACTTATACCGTATTACAACGCCAAGTCAATGTTCCGAACACTATTATTATTCTCAGCCAAAGGAAAGCCCATAGTTGTCATCAAACAAATGGCTTACTGCGTATTTGAAATTTTTTAGCGGGATTGAATGGTGCTCTGGAGCAACATCACGATACCTTATCATGTTCGGATGGTCTGTTTACTATTCCGAACAGTGGAAGCTATTTTGTAAAATCAGACCTAGCTGAGTCTTACCTACATACAGAGGTTGGGTCTTCATGCCAGGAATTACTGATAGTAAACACTCATCTGGATTTTCAATATAATCAACTACCGTTTGGATAAAGATGGAACTAATGATTTTCGAACTAATGAACACCATTCTAACCGGGATTACAAGAGTAACTGTTTATTTGCATGATATGCCTGTAGCGGCAACATAACTAGAAGAATTACATAGCAGAACTACAGCTGTGTTAAATCGCATCAAAAAAACACTGGTTCCGGTTAATATCGAAAAAGCGTCACCCTTATTTACGATATGTGAAGTACTTCGGATTGATATTTAGTAGTTTATAATTCCACTCTGATCCTGGAAATATTCAGGCTATCAATAAAATCCCTACCCCACACGATGCACCAAATCTACGTTCGTTCCTCGAGCTTATTAGTTTGTTATCAGCGCTTTTTGTCATCCATACATGAGATACGAACACCACTAAATCATCTGCTTGTAAATGCGAAATGGATGAAGTAGTAGTAGTCTGTTAAGAACTGTATGATTAAGGGTTGGATTTCTTCGTTTGTCGACAAAATGTCTTTTTGGAATTTTAAAGCCTTATTTACAGTAGCTTGTAACTTCTTATAAGTCTAATCTCTGAAATTTTATTTAATAGATTATTGCTGCAACCGATCATCATAATGAAGTGACAATCTGGGACTTGGAATCCTCAGCCACAGCGTCATCATCTGCAGCTATTTCATCCTGTAATTATGGGCTCCCCGGTTCTTTCGCACCAGTTCGCAGTACAGGATGTCTAGCTTCGACATGGGCTCAACCAGGAAATAAAACACCTCTTGTTCTTGATAGTTCTCTACCACATCGATCAGTCCGATCAATTTTGTGCCTTCCTAACAACAATGTTATACCGTTTAATGAACATAACAAACCCCATTCTCAAGTTACTCATTTACCAGCTATAGTGGCCGGTGGTAATGATGCACGTTTACGATATTGGAACTTCCGAAAACCAGAGGATTCGTGTGTTTTAGTTTGGGCTGGGATTGATGAAGCGACACCTCCTCGACTTAACTACCGGTAAATTGATTTTTGTCACTTTATATTCAGTGACACGATGACATTCATTTAAGATGAGCTTATATCCAGGACGCTGATGTAAACATGAATGTTTATACATCCTACCAACGACACTGAATGTATCTCCTGGTTTAACGTAAGATTCTGTACTCCGTAAAATAACTTAACCAATCCATCTGGATTTTAAAAAACCCGAAAATCAGCTCTATGAAAGCATTTTTAATTGTTCAATTCTAATTTCGCCGTGAGTTAGACTGAACGTCACTCCAGAACTTCAAGTAGAGAAGTAGTTACAAGCATGCTAATAAATATACATTATCAAAGGTGTAATCTCGTCTCATTTGTTCCGAATATTTTGCCTTTCTCACTATCCGTTTAGCACCACGATTCATAAGTGGGGGTTAAGTCATCGAAGCTTAGTTATGATATAGGGTCCCATACACTATAATGTAAAAACTGATCACTGAATCATAGTACTTTAATAATATGCTACAGTTTACTTGAATAAAAGCTCATAATTGTTTGAGTTGTTTACACAAGTTGGAATCCCCACATGGAAATTGTGCTTATCGTAATGACTGAACAAAACGAACACATTGGTTTTCCGTATCGATATTCTTCAATTCACTTGCGAACTTCTACTCTGCTTTGCTGTACTGTTTAGCTAAATTTATGAACTAGTGATTTAATAGTACCGAATACTATATCCGCTAAGCAATCTATGTAACACTGGAAATGGTGATTCAGTACGCATTAGTCTTGGCTAATAAATCAAGAACCAGTTCGCGATAGTACTGTGCAGTTCGTCTTAAAAATCTTATTACTGTTTGTGTAAAATAAGACAAAAAATGTGAATAATTTAGAAAAAAAATATTTATCATCAATAATGGGATGTAAACTATTTCACTAAAAATTGACCTGAATGAAGTAAGTGTCATTCAATGGTTAGAATAAACATGAAGTTTGAGACAAATATTCATTAGCTCAAATTGTCATACCCCACTAGCACGACAACATGATTAGTGACGAGTCACGTTATTGTAGTTTAGGTTTTATTGAAAAATACTAAATACTGTGGATTTGGTTCGAAAAACAGGATTTAGATGTATGTATAAATACTAGGACCAGATGTCTTGGGTAAGATGAAGAGCCAGTGGATCTGAACCACTGTGATAGGTTCTGAGCTATGTCAGCCAACGTCTCCAATTACAATGATTGCGGTTATTGTGTGGACCTTATCCAAGTAGTCTACATGTACTAGCGTGATTTAGACTAAGACTCATTGAATTCATAGACTGATATCAGTATTTTGATTCTGCCACCCTCCTAACCAAGATGACAAATAACCTACTTTTTTCAACAACAAAAAAGGGTTTCTACATAAGTATATTTTGATTATCACACAGGAAGTGAACTAATATTATATATATTTCTTTTAAAAAAGCTTTTCAAAAAAATGATCATTTTCTTCTATTGTTAATAGGTCAACATATGTAAATGATGTCTATGTTTTGATTGAACAAACTGATACTTCTTCCATTAGTGATACATCAAGTAGTTTGTTAACAAAAACAATGTACACAGAAATATCACAAAAATTACAATCATCAAGTAATATAACAGAAGTATCAAATAATGCATTCCCTGTGTCAGGACGTTTAGAATTACGTGAATCAACCAAAGGACATAAGAATATTATATCTGATTTAACTGTTCTTCAAGCAGGTCAAGCATTTCTAGTCTCTGCTTCAATGGATGGTGTAATAAAAATTTGGCGATAATATATATACTAATTATAAAATTTATTTATTAAGTATTTTCTTATTAATTGATTTCACTAATTTATTAATTAATATAAATTGTGATTATGGTGATAATAGAACAACTTTTATTTGTACACCATTTTATTTTACATATTTTATAACATAAATGAAATAAACTTGCAAATATTGTTTAAATATCAGTTATTTAAATATTAAAGTTGTGTACGTTTGTCAAAACTTTAATTCTTTTTATTAAAGTTGTTCTAAAGAATTTTGAACATCAATATCTAAGCGTTATTTTCAATTTGGTTTTAACCACACAAAAAAAAAGGCAAAATAACATACCAAATTGTTACATATACAATATAATACGGATTATGATTCACAGAAACAATTTGTTTTAATTTCAAACTGAATAACAATATAAATAAACAAGTGAATTAAAGAAAAATGCTTACATATATATATAAATTTGTACAAAATAAACAAAAATAAGAAATCAAAGTGTGTTGTGTTTTTTTTTGTGCCTAGATCAAGGGATTTTTTATGTTACCGCTTTAATGCTAAAAGAACCATATAATCACTTGTTGTTGCCAAGTCTGAACTTAAGCAAGGTGCTGTTTGTTTTAATAAACTTAATGCAAAACTACTTGGTGCAAATAAATATACTATCAAAGATGAACGTCGTGTTATAGTTGTTTTCTCAGAACTAGTATTCAATGATTCTTGTAGTACTTTTTCTTCATTTGGACAGATTATACCAGCTGATTGTTTTAATTTTAAATAAGCAATTAAAGCGTGTAGTGAAAAACAATGACTTATTGTTGTTTTTACATCCGTACTTTCAGTATTCGATTGATTATTCAGTTTAGATTCCTTGTCCAGATACTTATTAGTTTGTTCCATATCCGGCAATATTAGCATGAGGCATAAATTATGACGAGCTGTAGATAGTACATTATGAATACGATGCGTGGCTTCAGCCATCCATGAAGCATCAAGAGTGCCTCGGCGTGAAATACGTAAAGTCGGATTACATAGTCGTTCAGAATTACTGTTATTGTCTTTATAATCCAGTAAGTCTTGACTGATATCTTTATTACCTATTAACATCAAACAACGAAAATAAAAATGGTTATTTTTTAATAAGAACTTTCCTCTCCATAAATCCGGTTGAAGATGCTGGTCTAGTTCTTGGAGAGTGACGATTGACTTCAGGTTACATGGAATATCTTCCACTGGACTGAGTATACCGTGGTTGTCCGAGTAGCGAGGTGTGTTCCGATTATATGTATGATACCGATTAGATATATGAAAAGATGGTTTTGAATAAGGTAAGTGTCGTACATTAGCGAGATTTTTATCACCGGCGTGATCCTCTATGCAATATTGGTTCATCGTGTACGGCCCTCCATCAAAATGTTCATTTGTTCGAATACGATAGTTATTTGCAGTTACAGGAATTCCAGTATCAGACCTAATTATAGAATTTCGTGATTCTGACACTTGATTGTCCTGACTGTCACTTTCCATGTTAGAGTCCATCTTGTTTAAAATCTGTGGCTTCGGCTGGATTAATTCCGGGTTTATAAAATCTACACGAAGTCTTAAATTTGGACGACTGGTTGCTGAGAGACTTTTTAATTGTCTATTAGCTTCGAGTGCTGATTCACAGCTGTCATAAATGGCGATTGCATATTTACGTCTAGGAGACCAGTCAAGATAAGTTAGTTGTCCAAAACGAGAGAGCATACGCTGCAGTGAATCAGCGGAAGGCCAAGATTCTAATCCACCAATATACAGACAGTGCGATGGAATTGCTTTACCATAGCCTATCTTGCAATGTAAGGATCTAATAAAACGACCAGACATGGACATTTTTGCACGACTGGCCATATCAACATTCTGAAAGCGTACAAATGCATAAGAATGGGCACCAGGTTTCGGAGAACGCTTAATATCAATTTGTTCAACATAACCATACCTCTCAAAAGCTGAGAGTACCTCTTTTTCCGTTATATCTGGTTCTAAACTTCCAACAAACAAAGTCCTTGTAGCTTTTGACTCCTTTTCTGAATCAGATGCTCCAGGAGAGAATCCACTTCTGTTATGTTCATAATGTCGAAGGTTTGCAGAGCCAAAGCGATTGTGGGAAGTGATTGCATTTAACTGTGCAGGTGGCAACACCCCAGGGACAGCATTCAGACCAAGAGCCTTTGCAGCAGCAGCCATCATGGCGGAAGATGCCATTCCAGGCATACCAAGTAGGCTTGTAGTACCTGATGGACCTAGTGGAGTTGGTTTAGGTAAAAAATCAGGAAAAGCGGACTCTACTTTGCCGGGAATATTGTGCATAAGATGTCGTCGGTCATTAATATCTTCGGCTTCCATTCCTTCTTGACGTTTTTTGCTGGCAATTACTTTACGCGTATCACCTTCACTAGAAATATCAATTAATGAGGTAACATTTGCAGGACGATCAAGTATGTAAATTATTGGGCTATCACAAAGAGCTTCTTGTGCGTCTTCAGAATATCTGAAGATAAAAAGTTAATAATACATGACACAGGAAAGAAGTGATAACAGTTTTCATAACGATAAACTAATAACAAGTAATTATATCTATTCTGGGACGTTATTTGAAGCGTAATTTATGTTATGCATAAGTTCAATGTATACATCGAGTCTTGCGTCGAGAATCACGTATTAAATTCTTGAAATCCTCATTTACACCAGTCCATTTGTGACCCGTAAGGACAACATGTATGATTAGTTAGCACACACCTTACTGAATTTTAAGCCTTTAGGCATTACATACAGTATCTTTTATAATTATGGCTTATTTAGCGAACGGTTGTTCCGAAGCTTCGTACCATGATTGTTTGCAATCGTAACTGTAGTACGACCAGTGGAATTATCCTATAATTCTAAAAGTACTTACACTAGTTATTCAACTCTTGAAATCTGACTTGTATTGGTATCCAGTAGGTTACATTGTTAATCAAGTACAGGTTTATATACTTATTTTCAAATCACACTTTTACTGTGGCGAATACCGATAATACCTGGCTGTCCAGATTAAAGTAGCTAAAGCGTGGTCCAAATGAACAACCTAGTGACTGACTAATAAAGCATTTTACATACACCGGCTCAGTCTACTACAAGCGATGTTAGTTGAAGTAGAATCAAATTGGAAAAGGATTAAAAGTAGGCAGAACAAGACAGGGCGGCGACCTGTGGAATCACTGACTCGCTCTCAAATGTAAAAGGAGTGACAGGAACTAGTGGTTTTAGAGCCTAGGTGACAAACCGCAAACCGTTTATAATGGTCTGGATACCTTAACTCTTTGTCTTCGACATACTAAACATTTCAAGTTTAGATATTTTTCGCTTTTAGCCTATATTTTTTGTGTAGGTATGTATTTTATTTTCTCATTCGCTCTATTAGTTATGGGTGCAATGATGTGTTTTTGAAGTTCTCCTCTTATGAATAAGTCTATCTTGTTTGTCACAAAAGTAAAAGAAAACAAACTAGTAATGAAATATCGGGATAGATCTGGAAAGTCGCTGATTTGTAATTACTTTATCTAGTTGTATTATCAAAGGAATATCCACCTCGCTACTTACTACTTGATTTACAGCACGTCTAAAAATTCATTTGGCTAATTCAATCAGAATGACGAGTCGAATAATCACTGTACAGTAGCTCATTTCATGACAAACTATCTCTATCCTGATTACGCACTAATGAATGACACAGTAAATTTATTAACACGCATAAGGCATACATGAAATAAGAAGTTGGATGTGTGTTTGTTATTTCAGGAGAAGTACCATCCTTTGATTAGCTATCGAAGTATCTTAAAAAGAATCTGTAAAGTGGTAGCTTGACGCTTAGGGTGTTTGACTCTCAACCACTAAAAATCTTGTTCAAGCTTCAGTTTAGTTAATTCGATTTGTACAACTAGGTAGTATAATTATCGCTTTAGCGAAGTATGACTTAAAGCCAAATAAATAAAATTGTTCCTGATAAATGAGTTTCAAATGAATTGATTTGGGTAATTTAATCAGCTCAAAGTTTATTACCAAACTCATCGTGGTTTAATCCTAAAACTAAATTAATTTTGCTAATCAAAGACTGAACAAAGTTTAGCAATACACCTACGTTATAAAAGGCTCCTTGGACCAGTTTTACTGAAGTAGTACAGGAACGAAAAAAATTCCGTCAAAAACAATGTAGATTCAGAATAATGTTTAGAAAAACACTGTTTGTGAATTAATTAATGTGCACCTGTAAAACTTACTGATAGGTAACCAGAGCGACGCGTTCGCCACCTAAATGCCCAACATTGATAGAAAGGTCTCCATACTTTCCTAGTTCCCGGTACACACATTGTTCAACAACATCAGCACTCAACTTAGATGAAATGTTTCTTACACATATAGTTCTAGAATGATCTAACCCATGAGTCCTTCCTTCTGAATTCTTCGGTCTTGAAGAATGTCTATTTGAGACAGAATACTTAGACCTCGAACTAGGAGAGTTTCGAGATACCGATCGATGTCTCTCTGAATATCCTGATCGATCTTTGTGTCGCTTCGACGGGGGAGAGAAGTCTTGATCTCCATGTCTTCGCATCGCAATAAGGCCTAAATCAGAATAGACACAGATATGAGGTAAGTTATGAGAAAATACTGGTACAGCAACTAATGAAAAAATTGAAGACACCTTACTGCTTCAAGATAGCCAGTGGATTTATCCTGGCTTTCGAAAAGCATTTAAATATCAAGTATATAATGCGTTTAAATTGCCGACTACAGTAGTTATTTAGATAGTAATGCGAGAGCCAACAAGATATATTCCAAACTAACGATATTAATGAATGGGAGGCACATCGCTACAGCCGTCACTGTAGGTTAATAATACGAAAGATAAATGACGTAGAAAAAATGACTACATGATTTATTCATTACCATTTATCAAGAGTGGAAAAGAAGCAGGACCAGACAACATACCAGCTGAAGTACTGAAGTCAAACAAGCAAGTGAAGAGGAGCATTAGAGCCGACAACCAGAAATATGCGGAAGACCTAGCAACGACAGCAGAAATAGCCTCAAGATAAGGAAATATGAAACAACTACATGACACAGTGAAGAAACTAGCAGGGAAATATAGCAAACCAGAGAGATCGATCAAGGACAAACAAGGCAAGACAATCACCGAAATTCGAGAACAGAGGAACAGATGGGTAGTATAATACTTCGAAGAACTCTTGAATAGGCGAGCCCCATTAAATACACCAGATATCGAAGCAGCACCTACAGACCTTCAACAACAGAAGAAATCAGGATGGTCATCAGACAAATCAAGAGAGTTAAAACAGCAGGACCTGACACTATACCAGCCGAGGCACTATTATTTATTTATTTATTTCAACACATAGATAATGGTACAAAGAGGCACCAAATACATATGCGCCACACAAATCTCATCCGATATGTGTGAGGGCTGTGATACTGCCCGGGTGCCCAAACCGAAGCAGGTGGTTTTCTTAGGGGGCCACACCCCGAGCCTTCGACCCAAAGGTCTGATCCACAAGGCAGTGGAGCATCGTAAGGAGATGCAGTCCCATGGAAGCCGGTGACCAACAATTGGTTCATTCGCCATTTGTTCCCACAGGATACTGGAGCCCATGTGCACCATTGGTTTGGAATCCGGTTAAAGCGCCGGACATTCGCTTTTCGTCCTCTCATTTTCGTAAACAACACCCCCTCCACGAGAAGGCAGTGAGTAGGACTTCCCTGGCAGAGGCTATATACGCGTGGCCGTGTGAGAGTATTTCGAGAGGGAGAGCGGACTCTCCCCACCCTCGGCCGTACCAGGGCATTTGGGGGCACTAAAGTCAGAAATATAAGTAATTGCAAACATGCTCAACGTTCTACCTAGAAAGATTTGGGAGGAAGAATGAGTGCCGACAGACTGGAAAGAATATCTCATAAAGATACCAAAAAATGGAGATTTCAGAAAGTATATGAACTACAGAGGCACCATACTCCTATAAATACCGGGGAAATTTTTCAAGTGTTGTAGAACAGAATGAAAGAATCATTATATGTCCAGGTTCCAGATTCTGTATTCAATTATAGTAGAATATCTGTAAGACAAATTAGATCCTACAATATCTATTTCGAGTGAGTTTGTTGATAAATTTTTGAGAACTCGTCTACTAAATGAGAAGCATTATTAAGGAACGGCAGTAAAACAGTTAAACATAAACTCTGGCTGGGTGATTCATTCACCCCAAAAACAGTTCAAAGTGTTTTTACGGGACGCGCAACTTGTCACTTCGTCAGCAGCCCCAGTAGTCAGATCCTTTGACAATATTAAACAGCGTAATAATGGGTAATTTAATATGTGAGGTACGTCGCCTGGGGACTGTTTAGGGTTACTGCCCATCCCAAGACCGCGTAAAGCAGGGTTGGATTAGAGCTAGTAAACTCAATTTGTGAAACTTCTGTGAAAAAGATCATCAGAGGTGAACAATATAACTCTGCCCTGAGAGTTGAAAGGACTTTATGTAAAAACTATAATCCCTCTTATGCTGAAAGCCGGAAATCTCCGGAAGTCACAACCAATTAAGAATACAATATTTCTACCATACCAGAAAGTCCTGGACACCAAAATACACTAGTATAAATAATAAATTTCTGTAGAAAAATTGGGTATTATGTGCAAGGAAATATAGCTTTACTCTGAGCCTACAAACTCAAAGAATATGTTTTGGAACGTGAAATGAAGTGATAAAAAATAAGTGATAGGGTCCAAGATACAAAGATAAGGATTAAATGTCCCTGCACTACAATGGACTTTTCTGACCCAAGTCACATAGCACAAAGCTTGATACGATCGAATTTATTTTCTATTATCTCATACATACCACTCTATATATGGTGGACAAATGCACTCAAATACCCTGGTACGACCGAGTGGGGGAAGTCTCGAAATGCCCTCACATGGCCATATGTATGCAGTCACTAACAGGGAAGTCCTAATCACTGCCTTCTCTCGGTGAGGGTGTTGTTTACGAAATTGAAGGGACGAAAAGCGAATGTCTGGTGCTTTAACCGGTTTGGTGGGTACGGAGGATCCACCTAGGGGAGCTGAAAAACCCTGATTCCAAACTAATGGTGTACATAGGCTTCAGGATCTTGAAGGGACAAATGGTGTATGAGCCTGTTGTTGCTCACCGGCTACCATGGGACTGCATCTGCTAACGTTGCTTCATTGTCTTTTGGGTTAGATCTGTAGGTCAAAGGCTCGAGGAAAGGCCACTTAATAAAACCACCTGCTGCGGTTTGAGCGACCAAGCAGTGTCCCATGCGTCTTATAAGTTAACATGAAATCTCAAAACTAAATTAGACGGTGACATGCCTACCGACGAGGCTGTGTGTCTACATGTAAATTGCGAACATAACGGTTAATAGATGCAGCACAAGTGAAGTGTCACTTCCGCAGTGCGGTCTCACAACGACCTTGGGGTAACAATGAACCATGATCTTTAGGCTACGGCCCACTACAACGTGTTTGCAGCTAAGAGGTTTACAACAACATAGGCTCTAAGACGGACATTTACCAAGTTGGATACTAATATGTTCACTACAGTATACATAACCCTAGTGAGATGCAAACTTGAAGACTGCGTTTACGCTTTAAACCCCTGTTTGGAAGATGACTTGTATGCACCAAAAAAGTACAGAGGGTAGATACCCGTGGAAGTCCATCAATTTTCGGGACCTGTTACCCGAAGTGATGTCCGCCTCTTCAAATGACTCATTCAAAGGAAGACTAGACACTCTCAGTAGCTTTCTAAAAAAGTACTGACACAGGCTGTAGGGGTTATTTCCTTATTATACAAACCTGAATCTCAGATCTGACCCGACAAACTAATAGGATGACCTTCAGTTGCTCTAACCCGCCGATCGAAAAAATAACAAGGATGAATAGACTAATATGCTGAAAAATGTTAGAGACGTGATGACAAATAATTTCAAAATTTTGACAGCCTTTAATTTCCCGAATCGTTATTGGCAGTGTTAGTCGGTGAACCAACAGCTGGTAAGGCTCAGCCAAACACCACTGAGAATTAAGCGCGAATAAGTCACAACATCCTTCTCCAGTTGAAATAGCCCTAGCACAACCACAAGGGTACTTCACGTTAGTGAACTATTAACTTGAAAGTAACACTGCCAAATAATCTCGATATCAATTAAACCTATGGTCAACATCGATTAAATGCTGTGCACATTACAACAAAATATTAATGTCCTATAGTGTATAAAATCCAAACTGACTAGTGGTGTATTGAAACATAATCAGGTGTGTGTTCTCAGCTGTGTTTTTCAACTATGGAGTTGTGGGACCAAGGAAGTGTCGCTGGGCTTTAGTCAAATCATCCCGCGGTCGGGTGGTGAGAATGGTTGCCATTTTTTAATAATGCTTACCATCCACTTTGCATTTACGGTTTTCTGTTATGGTAAACTATGACTCGACATTTTTATTACGCGTATATCGCCCTGATTTCG
This sequence comes from Schistosoma margrebowiei, assembly GCA_944470205.2. Classification (NCBI taxonomy): domain Eukaryota; kingdom Metazoa; phylum Platyhelminthes; class Trematoda; order Strigeidida; family Schistosomatidae; genus Schistosoma; species Schistosoma margrebowiei. The sequence goes on along the minus strand of OX104026.1, from coordinate 32,682,774 downwards.
TTATCCATTTACTTACATGCAATTCGGCTTCTTCGAATGCCTAAACGGTTGTAGCGGTCAAAATATCCCCAAAATAAATAGCTCTGTAAGTTTTCGACATTGGATGCTGATCACATTAGTTTTAACGGACTCACCTAGCTGAAGGCGGTCGGTCATGCATCCACACCAGATCACATGTGGGAACGCCGTGCTCAACATCTACTACAATCGCTAGCCAGATTAGATCAGACGATTCTCGATATACTGAGAGTCATCAAGTATATCTTTCAATCTCCTCGATTCCGTCTTTTGATTTCTCTTGGTGCGTACGAGTTATATTAGAAGGTGTTACTGGTTAAAGCGTTATCAAACACTGAATACTTGTGGCATCTTCACGGTCTACAGAATTCCCCACAAACCCTACCATATTCTCCATATACATTTTTTCCTTACGCATCCAGCAGTTACACTAATAATACCCAAACAAACATTCAGAGCAGTAGTCAGTATATATAACAACATCGTTATTTTGCCGTAGCGCTAAGACATGAAACCGAACAACAGTAAGTACTTAACTTTAACGTCGCACTTTCTGGAGTTTGCTCAAAAGAATCTATAAAACTTAAAACGTTAAACTTTGCAATCAGCGGTTATCTATTTTCGCATCACGATTCACAAACATACCACGTTACCCATCATAAAATAATGGTTTAGCATACTCATTATGCGCACGAATACAAAGACTTAAATGGTTCATAACATCTAAAACACCACTGACTGTTTTCGCTACACTAATCACTCATTGACAGTATGTTAGCTAATTCTCCAACATTACCATATGCAATATGACATAAAAAAGGTCGATACAGTCGATATTGCAATGTGGCGTTGAGTCACTTTTGACTATAATCACCATCACATGACGATTGCGTACCAGAACAGGCTAAACCTCCGAGTAAACCAGAAATCAAAAGGCAGTTGATGGCTGTAGTCGAGATATATTTGTTGGCAATCTCGTGGTATCAAAGCAATACCAAGATCGTGCCAAAGGAATACAAGTGGAACTACTGAGCAAACGTAAGAGCGTGCAAGGTCACAAGCAACGGAACAATGTATATTCTAAGTACAGTTAAAAAAACGCACAGCAAAACAATCCCTGGTACAATTGATTATAATAGTAATTAGTTTCATTACATTAATCGCGTTCTGTCGATTAAAGTAGGTCACTACAATATGATCAAAAAAAATAACAATGTCCATCAAACAACTTACATAATTGTTCATTACATGGTGCATTGTTCCCTTGTGGCTGTTACGTGGATGATTACAGTACACAAATTGGCTGTTCAAATAACTGACGAATCATAACTTTTTCAGTCTAATTGGTAGTCGGATGAAATTCTCATGGCATTGCGGTTCATTTCTTCTATATTCGAGCATTCTTTGTAAGACAAAGCAAACAGAAATATAAATATTACTCGACGAACTGACGTCTAACTTTCATATCGGAAACCATCTCCAGAAATAACAAACACTTTACTATAATGTATATATACACCCATATTTTTTATCTTATACTCCCAGAAAAGCAGTAAAAAATAAAAACGATATCTTTGGATTAAAGAGACAAAAATTTATAAAAACAAGCATCCATAGCCATTGTTATACACATGTAAAGCATAACTGCAATCAACCCAAATAAACTTTAAAATTACTAAAAACAAATGGAAAACAAAATTTCACTATGTAAACTCAAATAAATATTAGTCAGAGGAATTTCGCATCCGTTATCTGTTCTCATGTATGGAGAAAGATGTTTTTATTTTAATTTTCTAGAGTCTTTTGGCAACCAAATGGGTAATTCAGATCAAGCTTCTGCGGTAAAACAGTAGTTAGCCTCCGTTTACTAGATTTCTGAAAACCTTAAGCTTTAGGCACAATCATAACTTCGCAAATTTATTTTTACATCGACTAAAATGAGAAAGAAAATATAAAACCAGTGATTTTCTGTTTGTTGACATGACGTCTTCACTAACCTTCCAACAGCCTAGTACTTTTTGACAATTCAAACCATTTTCTATGTTCTTGTGCACATTCATCTTCTGATCAACAGATTTTATTGTAGCGGTAGACCGTACTTTGCGACACATCTACACTTAAGAATCGTCCATTCGCACCGGGACATGATTGACGCAACGACTTTAAAACGTTACACAAGCTTTCTCGCCCAGGTGTTTGAGCAATCATCAAGCTCATAGCAGAACTGTTTTTGTGGAATGTGAAATTTGACAGAAGTCTAAGGTGATTAAACACAACAAATGTCTCTTAGCTTCATTCAAAACTCACGATGCTCGATTCGACCGTGTTCATCTAGATTTGGTAGTACCCTTGCAAGATTTAAATAGACACTCTTATCTCTTAAATTGCGTAAACCGCTTCAATCGATGGCCAAAAGCAATACTCATCAAGGATATTGCTGCTGAAACAGTGGCCCTCGCTTTCATCGAGCGATGGGTAGCAAACTTCGGCTGCCCTTCAACTATCAGTACAGGCCGTGGAGTTCAGTTCGAATCTGCACTTTTCGATTGTCCGACTACACTATCAGGAATCACACAACTCCGAAGAACTGCCCACAACTCATAAACAAACAGGTTTGTAAAACGCTTACACTGACAACTCAGCGCTTCACTCTCAGATGCAAACATTTACAGCGGACCGATGCTCTTCCGCTCGTTTCACTTGGTATTCGCAATGCAGTGTAAGCTAACATTGAATACATTGCGGTCTAAACCGTTTCTTGAACGACACTTTGACTTCCGTGAGACGTCGTTGTCCCTTTATTTTTTTCAACGAATACGGATCTAAAATCTAACACGGTAAGGCTTACAAACGCTGTGAGTTGGTTAAACCTGATTTCGCATGACCGCAATCAACTGATGTATTCGTTCTACCTGTACTATAATATGGTACTTACGTCATTGTACGGCGCGACCCAGTTTGACGGCCTCTCGAAACAGCATATGAAATGCCGTTCAAAGTTCTTCAGCTTGAACCTAAGTACCATATAATCGATAAGAACAGAACTAACGATGGCATCAGCATCGATTATATAAAATCGCGTATTAAGAGGGAAACACTATTCATATCTATTTTCCTTCGATACAATCGAAAGACATGAGTCCCACAATTATGATACCTCATCCGATAGCCAGCAATCACGGTGATACTTGTGCGTTATCTGAGAACAGACTCAAAACAACGCTTTCTGGAACAAGAGTTAGATTTCCAGAATACCTAAACGATTACTGCATGTAAGACACTACATATCACTTTGTTTCGTCTTGATTTCTATTCTTAATTTGTTCATATGTATACATTTATTCCAAAAAAATAACAGAATTTTGTTTTTTCCTAGTATGTTCGTTTATATGTGTATATTTCTTTTTTTTTAAAATCACTCTGGGAAATTCTTCTTTACACTATTGCGTGTGTTACTAAACGCATGTTAATGAGTTTATTTTCCTGTTCCTCTTTTTGTGTCTTTACACATATAAGAGTGTAATTCGACATGCGTATACGTAACCTTTTTTTCTTTTCCAGGATGACTGGAAAAGAAGAAAAAGAACGACGAAGTTTAAGATGAACAGAAATTTCCATTATACCTTGTTTCTTTATTACTAGATTGTGCAGTATAGCCCCTTATATTAAAGAAAGACTACAAGACCCTTCTTAACATAGCAAGCTATCAGAATAATGTGTACCAACAGCAAACTCGATGGGTTTAAACTTTTGACTGGTCAAGTCTAAGAGTCATTATCATTAAACGAAATGCTTGAGTTATCTGTAGCAGTAAATAACGCACAAAATCAATAACTTTGTACGTCTTTGTAATTTGAAGTTGACCGCATTAGTTTTAATGAACTGAACAAGCTGAAGTCGCTCGGTCACGCGTCCGTGCCGGATCACGAGTGGGTACGCTATGCTTAACTTTACCGGCAAACGTTGACCAGCTTACATCAGTCACTTCCGTCCAGTGCTTCCAGGTTTTCCATGGTGATCTAGCTTCAATTGGCTCATGATTTAAACTTGTAAAATTTCTAAAAAATCTCCACAAGACCCATTCTGATAATAATAATCACCTGCTCACTGGTGACTGACTTCAGGAGACACTCCTGGAGTTCTAGTGAGAAGTCGTTACCAGTGGAGTTCAACCAGGTCTGTTATGAGATAGGAACTCACTGAAGACAATGGTGTACGTTGGCGCAACTTCTTGGATTGGTTGAAATTAGACATTAACACCGTTGGATGCCGGGTCAGTGATCTAATATGTCGATAACCTATAAAATATATCTTCGAAAGTGCTTGCTTCTGACTTCTGATTTCACTGGGTTAGCACGTTTCGATTATAGATAGTTTTACTCGTTAGAGTGCTGTAAAAGCCCAGTTACTTGTGGCATCTTTGATATCATTAACATGAACATAAAATGATGAGATAGCTAGCTCAAAATTGACTGTTTCTATCTTATTGACACCGCCAAACTATAAACTGTGCATCATACATCAAATACGAAACGAATTATGATTAGTTGTTTTGTGTCTGACCTCATCATCAACGGTTCTAACGTTCGAGTATAAGTTCTGTGTTCAACAGATACAGTGCAAGAACATCACGTTAGATCATGCCAAAATCGATCAACACGTTTATAATATTATCTTTTGGCATGCTTTGTCGTTTCACAACAATTTCCTGACACCGGCGAGGGCGAAATGTTCAGCAAAGTTTACAGTTTATACTCTTTACTAACTACGTACAGAAAAATGGACAACAAGAAGTGTACAGAACTTCAGATAGGAAAGGTTTTCCTATTGAGATTCAGTCGAACAACTGAGAAACTCTGCTCCAAAAAAAGATTACATGTTGGACAGCATTTTGAGTTGAAGTCAAATATATCAAACTATACTGGTGTTCGTACATTTGTAAAGTCTTATTACATTGGTTCATGGCTTTCGACGCGAAAATACTGTAAATGTCATAGCACATATAGCATCCTGGAGTTCCCAGCAGTTTTGATGATTTTTCCACTTCGAACCCTGATCTCACTCTGCCATTTTTCATGCATTATCCAAAGGTCGAAGGTTATCGTCTGAGCTAGAATAAATTAGGTTTCGGTAGTCATACACCGAAAAATCCATGTTATTGCACCGTCGCTAAAAATTCGTTGAAACAAAAGAATTAGAAATCTGAGTAACTGTGATTCGGAGATACTTGTAGTCTTGCCTTAACATCAAGATTCGAGAACAAGGTAAGCTCGTGTTGAAATTACTGAACATAGGAACTTTCCGCTTTTTGTTATTATCGTTTGTTTCTTAGTTTTCCATGACCCTAAAGTTTTGAAAATTATTTGAAGTTGCTAGAAGTCTCACGTTATCGACACCTGGTTTTACTTATCAGGTTGTCTTAATCCCATGTATGTGTCATTTATGATCATTTTCATTTTGTGTGCTTGTAATGTTGTTCACTTAATTTGTCTATTGTTTTTTGGTTAGATTGTTGTTCGCGAACAACCTTGTGTGCTTTAAAAGTGACCTACTTGCTACAGTTGAGAATTTAGGGTCAGGATTTATGGTATTACTTTGGGTTTGCGAATTACATTTACTGTTTAAATGATGATCTTACATTAGCTGTAATGCTAAAATGTTATGTAGGCGTATGGACTAGTCCATGTTTGGACTTAGCTAGTGAGTCTTGCTCCGAAATCCAATAATTGCTGTTTGAAGTCTCTTTGTTTCATCTAATTTATAATCTCACCGTTCTTCTCTTTTCTAAATACTTCCATATATTGCCACTCACAACCTCAGCACTTTAAGCACATTCGACCTAGACGTGATCCTTCCAAAAACTGGACTTTATACTGTATTACGGATCCAAATTATCATTTATTTCTTCTTGTTGTTGTTTTATTGTTAGTCCCATAGTATTAAAAATTGATATCGTTTGTTGCATATATATGATGTTAGCCCGTCTTATGTGCATACTGATCCACTGGCTTACTTTTCCTCTTGTTTCCCTTGTTCTCTTCACTGACACCATTCACCTTCAGCACCAAAAGTACCTTTAGGCTAGATGCAATCTACTAATTTGACAATAATGTATTAAGGAAAAGGAGTATACTGTATATAATACTGATTAAAACCAAATAGTTTGTATGTTTATGGAATGTTTCTGGTCTGGAAACCTTTACTCTTTTAAAGTCTATAGGGATAATTATCAACACAAAATAAATGAGTTCAGTCAACTCATCGTGATAAAAATCGTCTTTGGTGGTTAGTAACTACGTTTTTTCTAGGTCTTAAGAAATTTCTAGAAACGGCGGTGAATAATAAAGTTGGAATTGGCTTTTCCGATATGTAAGAAATGTTCGATGTGATGCATTGGACAGTCATCGACCAAAACTCCCCACTTGAACAATTATTATTGACTCCACCGGTTGATGCGTTTAAGAAACTGTCTTCTAAAACATGTACACAGCAAAGACTTGGTTTATTTATCTTCCGCAAGTCGGAAACGCTCATTAACAAATCTCAAACTACGTCTAAACATAATCTAGCTAGTGTAAAGTCTTTGACAGATAATCTACTATGCTCATTGTAAACAATCATGCAATGACAACCGTAGTCTTAAAGTCCACTGCACAGCGGAAATTACCGCCTGGAAACATTTGCAAACCTTGGGAATCCAATTCAACGTTTTGTAAGGCAACCTAGAAATAAACAAAAATGGAAAATTTGAACCTGCCTGGTGTCTTTGTAGTCGAAACTAAACGTAACGCACCAGTACTTGCTAAATAAAATTCACAAACTCAATAATAAAGCTACGGATTGAAAACTTATCTCTGAAACCTGGCTCCCTTAAGAGATAAGTGATGTCAAAGTGCGAATCCCAGGCTACCTACTCTGCAGAACTGACATATTAAGTTACAGAGGCATAACAAGTATACTGTATGCGAAAAATAACATCCATATAATCTGTGGAGATAGTGAAACAACAGAAAAAGCATAAACTAACACAGCATCATGCAAAACTAAAATAATATTATGCTGAATAAACCTTACTATAGTGAACCTTCAGATGGTAGGCTAATAAATTCTCACTGAACTGTCCAAAATCCTGTTCGAATTTATGTAGGCGACTTCAGTGAGCCTAATCATTAATAAGTTCCTGCAACGAAGCCGTTTACGAACTTTTTCCATGAGTAATCTGTGTACCATTCCCTTACCCAATATCTCCTGCTTCGGTCTGGTCACCCGGGCAGTATCTCAGCCCACACACAAAAACACGATAAACTGTCTACTTATGAAAAATATTTCTCTCGCTCCAGATAACAATCAAGTGACTCGCATTATTATTATTATTTACTACGTCATTATTCACCCTCTTTTATTCCCACTCTGTTTATACTTATTTTTTTCGACTTATACAGCAGCTCGTCTTGGGTGGAATTTCGACTGTATCTAAACGTTCTCGAGTCACTGTCCGGTTGAAAATTGTATGTTACCACCGAATATGAGTACTGAAGCAGTTTTTCTGAAACCACGTTTGCACCTTCAAAGTGCAAAGTACTGCTACAAGACTGGCAGGATTCTAATCCTGTACTCACTCTGGATGGTGAGCAGATAGAAGTAGTCGAGAAGTTTGTGTATCTGGGTAGCTGCATAAGTGCTGGTGGGGGTGTGAGTGATGAGACCAATGCACGTATAGTGAAAGCCAGAGCGGCTTATGCCAATCTGGGCCATCTTTGGCGCCTTCGTGATGTTAGTCTGGCTGTAAGAGATCGGATCTACAACGCGTCGGTAAGAGCAGTTTTGCTCTATGCTTGTGAAACCTGGCCTCTCCGAGTTGTGGACGTTAGACGACTCTCTGTTTTCGATCATCGTTGTCTCCGAAGGATTGCTGACATTCAGTGGCAACACCATGTCAGTAATGCAGAGGTTCGGCATCGTGTGTTCGGGCACAGAGACGATAATGCGATTGGTGTCACCGTCTTGAAACACCGACTTCGGTGGCTTGGACATGTCCTACGAATGTCGTCCCGGAAAATTCCACGTCGAGCGTTATTTGCCGACACTGGGACTAGTTGAAAAAAGCGGAGAGGTGGTTGGTATATGACATGGTGTCGTGGTATGAAAGAAAGCTGCAAAAGGCTGGCTTGTGTTGGTCCTTCACGACTTTCTGGTTGGGGTCCGAGAGATGGTGCAACTCAGTGGCTAGAGACGTTTTCAGATATGGCTCAGAATAGAAGCCAGTGGCGATCCTGCTGTGACCTTCTTTTACTTTCTTTATAAATAGTGGTTGTATCTTACTTAACTGAAAAATTTCTTCTAATTGTATCTTTCCGTTACCCCATTATTACTATTATTATTATTAAACTACCCTACACCAATCTCTCCACCATTGTTCTCTTTCTTTACACTCCTTACCTTTCTTTCCTTCTCTTTAAATTCTCATTATTTTGTGTGGCGCGTATGTATCTGGTGCAATCTTGTACCAATATTTAAGTGTCCAAATAAATAATCAATAAATAACCCAACATCTAGGATGTAAGTAGAGCAATATGGTCGTTCGATTTCCAGTCTTTTTGGTATTAGCCCTTCTAAAGGGTTTCATTGATGAAACAGCAAAACTACATGTGCGCCAGTTGCTTCTGTCTTGTTCCCTGTCCGGTAATTCCCGATCACTTGTACGGTGTATAACAATGGCTGATAACTCCTTTCCATATCAGTCTCTTGATGAGGATTGATATTCATTGTTATTATGTGGTTAGTTCGATTGTTCATTTACTTTGATCTTTGGATTTGCGTGTTGTTTGAAGCATTCCGATTTGTTCTTATTGGGTATGAGACGTTTGGATGTGCTTTTGTTCTAAAGATTTTAAAGTAGTCAATGAGCGGACATTTGTGTTTGTCCAGGTTTATGATTATTAATTAGGCTGAGGTGTGATAGTTTCCGAAATGCTTGTTCATTGTTCCAAGCATTCTGTCACAGTCTTTATCCGTACATTTAGCCTATTCTTATAAATCGTTAGCTCATATTTATTATTTCTATTGGATCTTTTTTGGATAAGTGTTTCAAATAGTTGGGAGAAAGTTGCCCTCAGTGAATCCATGCACAGTTTTAGTTGACGCATTCTACGTTTTGTGATTATTTCCGTTGTCTATTTGACCCTTAATAATTCTCTTCATTTTAGTGGTTGGGTTTTGGTCTTCAACGTACAATATATGGATTTTATTTTAGTTTAGTCTCTAGGTTCGATTACTGTATTTTATCTTGTAATTCTTCTGTCACGCATTGCTTCCTATAGGCTACTTAGGACCATCCTCTGACATTTCATAAACCAAGTTTTGCTTTGTACAATTAGGCTTTTTGTAATCAGCAGAGCACATTACCTGTCTGATCGTCAACTAGCCACACGCTGTAGTTCATTGTGCAGGGTCCCACTAGCCCACAGCACCATGTAGTTGAAGAACAACAATTCTCCAGAAAATAATGAAATTGCCACTGACGAACAAACAAGGGAGAAAGAAATCAAAGATAGTCCTATTAGAAATAATTAAATGAAGTCTGGATAAGTTCATAAACCATGCCCAAGCACTATGTCGATGCAAATATGATAAGCATACATAAAATTGCTTTTATTTTAAAATCTATCGTAATTGACCTTGGTGTTAGTGTAGTATGAATAGTTTAAGTATTACATTAAATTCACGTGAGTAGTATAAAGTCATCTTCGGTATACTTTTCCTCCATTTAGAAATCAGTCTAAATTTGTTAATCACACATGTGACCAAAATATGACGAGTGCAAGAAAGCAACCAGTAATCACTTCTATATATTCAACTTATTTTTAGTACGTTAATCCAAGAATTAGAGGGATATCAGGCGATGATAAAAAAGAAGTATTAAGAAAACTACAACTGTTGTGTCGATACGATAATGAGGTAAGTTACAACCACTGATTTATTTTAGAATGAAATGGTAAATTTAGAAACTGTTACAAACAAATGGAAAAAAGCAGCTTGGAAGGCACTACAAGAACTGATTTCTTTTTCTGGAGAAAAAACAACTGAACAAGAAATATTAAGTAAAGTGGGGATAGATCCTGCTACTATCACACTCAAATCAGAAGAATTGTAGTATCAGGCAAACAACTGTTTATATAATACATATTCACACTCCGATATGGTTGGTAATTTACAGAAAAACTCCGCTTAAGTCGCATGTGTCCAACTTGAGCATGTAAATGCAATTAGAGTATATCTAGTATGTTTATGTCTACAGCACACTCAACGGTTTATTTTAAACAGAAGCGTGTTTGTTAGAAACAGTAAAATTTAAAAGCTTCAGGCAAGGTGGTTTAACAGTTGCCGACTTTTCATTTTTGCTTATTTCTGTCCATATTTTTCAAAGTACCCACATTCTGGTCAGTCTTAGACAATGAATATATAACAGTCTAAATGACTACATTTCATATCAACATAATGATAGGAGGTTGACCAGATGGGAATAAGAAGAGAAGTGATAATACCATTTGAAGTTGAAAGCTAAATGTAATGAATTATTTCAAAAGAAGCAAATCAGATTCAGAGGTGGAAAGTTTAGGATAACAATAGACTTGAAATTTAAAGTGAAATAAAATTATTGCGACTGTACCACTTTAACCTATCTCAAATCTTAATCCCCAGTATCTCCAAATATTGCGCGAGTTATATCCGGGTGGTATTCAGCTTAAGCATTTGCCAGTTAACATTGTGGGTTAAAGTTGGTTGTGGCTAAGAGTGTATATAGTAAAACAAAACCAGCTTTTGATAAAGTGTGAATAATTGCTTGTATCTTAAACACTTCTAAAGCAAATCAGCAGTAGTAGGTTAATTTAGGTCACTTGGATTCTCAATAATGTTGTCTTTTTCATCCTATAGGGAAATGAACTTCTAAAATCATCCTCTTGTACACTTCTGGGTGCTATATTCAAAGTTTTTCAGTCAGTCAGTCAGTCAGTAACAACGTAGAACTTCGTACGTACGTACATCAGTTCAAGTTGCCACACCACCTTAACACAGAGATGCATTTGTCGATCCAAATCCCGTAGTGGTAGAGGTAGCAAGAATGTAAGCAGTGATCGGGAAGATTAGGGTTTGGAGATGTTATTTAAAGAGTATAATTCAATGAAATAAATTTGGAAAGAGGAAAAAAAGGGACATGAAGAATTCAGAAGATTAGAATTTCGGAGAACACAAAGAGTGGATGCATTTGCACCATCGCAAACGATTTTGAGCCATGTCATTCAGGGTCTCTAACCATCGGTTGCTATCATCTCGCGGTCCCCAACCGGGTAGTCTACACCTACCAACATGACTCAGACCACTTGTCAGTGACTTCATGGACTTGTGCCATGTTTTGGTCTGGCTGCCTCTAGCTTTCTTCCAACCTACTCCTATACCACTGAGCATCGCACGTCGAGGCAGTCGGTCGTTGGGCATACGTAACACGTGTCCCAGCCATCTCAACTGATGAAGTTTCACCACTTCATCAATTGATTTGCCATCTTTACCTAGTACCCGTTTCATAACAACTGTGTTACTTACTCGATGGTCCCATGACATACGAGCAATGTTTCGAAGACACCTATGATCGAATACTAGTAACCTACGAAAATCCTCTACTCTTACCGGCCATGTTTCACTGCCATAAAGTAGGACGGGACGAACTGCTGCGCAGTAAACACGTCCTTTGGTTGGTAGACGGATATCTCGCCTACGCCATAAATGACGCAAGTTGGTAAAAGCTAGTCGAGCCTTCTGTATCCGTGCTGAGATTTCGTCACACACCAGACCACAAGGGCTGATGAGACTTCCAAGATAAGTGAAGCGGTCGACACATTCAACTACTTCACTCCCTATCATTAGTTCGGGTGTAATCAATTCTGATGACAGTTCGCCATAAGCTCTCACTCTACCGGTTGTGTTCGAGTAGAGAGCCTGAATAAGGTTAATGTACTTCTTTGGTACTCCTTTCAGTGACAAACACTGCCATAGAACCTCACGATCAACAGAGTCGAATGCCGCCTTAAGGTCGAGAAATACTACCGTTGTGGGGCGTCTAAACGTGTGTCTGTGTTCTAGAACCTGACGTAGTGTGAATATTTGGTCTATACAACCACGTCCAGGTCGAAAACCAGCCTGATTTTCTCTAGTCTGCTCTTCACGAGCTTTGGTTAGGCGTCGAAGTATTATTGAAGCTAATATTTTAGACATTATATTAGTCAAACTGATTCCTCTGTGATTGTCACAAGAGGACTTTTGTCCTTTCTTATAGACTGGCACAATCAGTGATTGAGACTAGTCAGATGGGATTACGTCTAGTTCCCAAATTCTACCTAAGACCTCAGTTAATCTCACTGCTAATACTGAACCACCATCCTTAAAAATCTCGAGTAAATCTGTCAGGGCCTACTTCTCTCCCTCGCTTCAGATTTCCTATGGCTTTTTCAACTTCATAAAGAGACGGGGGACCTACATTAACTTGCCATTCAGGTTGACTGGAGATCGTGGGAAACCGAAGTGTGCCTGAAGGCCAGTTGAACTGATCCCTGAAGTGTTCTGCCCATCGATCCAATCTCCTGGATTGAGAGTGTATAATATGTCCATCGTTCTCTGAGAGTGTTTCGCTAACAGTCAGTTTCCTAATACCGGTTTCCTTAACAAGTCTGAACAATTGTCTGCTATTACCTATTGCCGCTGCCTTTTCCATCTGTCTTGCTTTCGCTACCCACCACTGTTCACGATCATTGAGTAGACGTGAGGAGGGTTAGTCATGGAGATAAGAGAGGTATTAGGAGGTGTAGGAAGGATTTGAATGTGACCAACTTGGTTTCGTGCGCTGTTACGGGTATGAGGGCTGATATCACTTCCCGGCTGCCCACACCGTGGAAGGGTATTTTTTGAGGAACCGGGAAATGAAATTGGATTAGTGTTGGTCTTAACGACCTGGGAGCGTGGTCGCAGAGCCCAAGGGACAACTGCTTGAGTCCGGTCGCGCACGGCTTTTTTGTGGAAGGTTTTTAATGAGTTAGCTCCGTTCTTCAAAAAGCCTTACCGCCGGAGACGGAAATCCGTGAGGTAAGGTGAGACATTTTTAGGGTCGACCTTTTCTAACCCCACCCCTCCTTGTGCGAAGGCAGCATCGCTGCAGATGCTGGTTATACGAGGGAAACACCTTACTGCTGTCACACCCCTCTACAGTCAGCAGTACGACTTCGCCCTCAGACCTTGAGTTGCTGCTTTTAGTCTTACCGTTCTCCAGTCGACCTTCCTGGCATGGTAGAACATATGTTCCAGCCAATATAGCTCGGTTGGGTCATCACGATAGGCAAGCCCGACCACCGCGTCAAGGTAGCAGCTTCGGTCGGGAACCAGATTTTAGCAACAGATAAATTCGTCCCTCATTTTGTGCAAGTAGATTACACCAATGTGGAAGGCTTCAGTCCCTCCTAAGCATTTAACGGCGGTATGATTCGTCTTTATTAAAATTTGCATGCAACAGAATAGGTTATTCTGTATATATATTTATGCGAACCACACCTAGTTTCGTGACTCTTCTTTGTTAATTTAATGATGTCTTTTTGTCCATAAGCCAGTCATTCTAGTTTTGATATATAAAACTATTGGTCTTTGTGTTCAGAGATAACATTTATCCGTATGATTTGCACTTTACACTATCGAAAAATTCCATAAGAACTATAGGAAATATTTTTGAAATCGTGGCTAAAAGTAGAACTTAATTGGAAAGTACAAGCCGGTATTTATCGAGGCTTAAAATTTACTGCGGAAAGATTTCAGTGCGTAATCCCCCATGAACTGGATAGGTTTCCGACTTATAATTTCTGTAGGATTGTTAGTGTTTGCCACATATATTATGAAGGATAAATGGAAAGACCATGGTCGCTTTTTAGTGGTTCAGAATCAAATGAGTGTCCATCAGCATTTTGTGCCTGACTGACGTGAACGAGTCTTCCCTTAAGCTTAACAGTCAAGCTTGCGTACCAGTAAGACCATCGAGACTAATCCAACTTCTTTTCCATGTGTCATACTCTCAGTCATTTTGAAAGTTCATCATCTACTCCCGACCTTATTGGTTAACCAACCCCTTTACACCATATTCTGCTGGTTTTAAAGATTTGAGCCTATGAATCATTATCCTTTTAATCTATCGTAATTACATGTGTCAAATAATTAGAAGAGCATTAAACATACTTCTTCAAGTCTGGTAGTAACATTTATATGGCAACAGACCAGTAGTAAAGGTAGTTCATATTGTCTGTTTTTAATCCATTTAAATAATTTGCAAATATCATTCACAAGATCATTTAATACAAAATATATTAGGAAATGAAGAATTTTTACTTCACAAGAATATTTTTTGTATGTTGTACAGAGGATAATTATGCAGTCAGTGAAATCAGTCGTTTGAAAAATAATAATTATTCTGTAATCGAGTTTTAAAATTAAAAAAGGATGATTGCACATACTTCATAGGTAGTAAAGGTTTTGAAATTATTGAAACAAGAAAAACATCACAGGTCGGTTACATCTTCTTCAATCAAATCTTTTATATAATCAGAACTGAATAATTCAGGTAGTCCACTTTCAGAAAACATACTACTGAAACTAGTATTCAATGGAAGTTGGCGCCAATCTTGTCCATCGTTATTATTGTACTTCAAGTCATTTGCTGTATTAAAAAAATTGAATTAGTTCAGTTAGTTGAATCAAATAATTGTCAATGAATAGAATGAACAACGAGTTCATCATATCAAGATATAACGGTAAACGTAATAAAAATTTTGAAGATACTATTGAAATCGATCTGAAAACTAGGTTGTACCGGATCAGTTGTTCCATCTTAATTTAGAACCGTTCACGAATACTTGCACAAAATAGAACCCAGGAACTTCAGATTAACCGGCGAGGATGATAACATTCAGTGAAATTACTTTAGTCGGTTAGACTAGAATACTTTATAGGGCACTAGGATAAGATGACTTTCTGCAGTAAATATTATATTAATTAACTATTATAATATCCTATTACAAATAGGACCACCGTGAGTTTAAAATATATCTTGTGAATACTGTTGCGAACCGTTAGTCGCTTTGCAATATTCTCATTTTTTGATCAATCGTTTATCATCCGGTGGGTTTTGTAAAAATTGACTTTTATCCTGAACTAAAATTATTTAACTGCCCAGTAATCTTGTCATCTGATTTATGGGTAACATATTAGTTCAATAACTTCAGTTACTCCAATGCTTTGTCAAACAAAATGAAACTTAAAGTACATTAATTTCACGGTTGAAGTCTGTATTTCACCAGTGCTTTTTTATTACCCTACTTGGTAATGACGAATGTACCATACTGTATGGAGTCGGTTTCAAGGTAACTGTTCATGTATCTGTGAAGTTACTTTAAAAGGAAGAACATTTTATTAATTTAAACTCGAAAAGCTTATGCAATATAATAGTTGTTATGCATTATCGCTAATTAAAAAACTATCCATATATTTTCGGAATAATGATATCGAGATAAGCAGTTTTCGTTTTTCACAATGAACTTCTGCGTGTGATCTTCCTTGTAGATAACAATGGAATTATAATTTCAAGAATAGGCTGTCCATCATACGGTCTTATTAGCTACCCGCATTTCAGTTCGTTTTACACGGGTTCAAAAGGTATTTACATATGAATATAAAGTTTGATGTAACAAAAATATTTTTTTAAACATACTATTGTCTGGCAAGTATTTGGAGTCACTTGTTTGATTAGTTTCAACAGAAATTATGTCATCTGCATCAAGAGAGAAAATAGGATGTTGAAGTGTTTCAAAATGTTCACCATAAGTACATGTAGATGGAACAATATGCGTTGTGTCATTTTTATTGGATATACTAGTTACTGAACATTGTCCATTTGTTTCCTAATAAAAAAATATTATTAAAATGCACTTTACTATTTTAATACAAAAACTTACATACAAAAACAAGCGACTTATAATTATTAAATTGTCATTTGCACCAAATTGAATTTTTACTTAATAATCATTAATGCTCTGTTAAAGTCATACAGGACCAAATGAAATTTCATTACCTGCATAGATCTGTAAGGAATATCCAAAGCATGAAAATGTCCATCGTCATCGGTTTTTGCTAGATCAATATGATGTTCATTTGTAACGTTTAGTGTATCAGGTCTACAGATTGGTGTATTATCAGTGCTGTTGTTAGTTGTATGCTGACATGATCCCATTGAAAATTCAGTTGATTTCATTTTAGTTGTAGTGTTGTAGTTAAATGAATCGTTCCAGTCAAATGGAGCAATTGTTTCGTTATTAGTTACTTGTAATTCTGAGTACTCTGGTGATTTGAAAACCGGTGTCTGTGGTTCTGGTTTGGATTGAGTTAACGCAGGATATCTAGAAATAAGAGGTGTATACTATTCAATTTTTTTTACTTTTTCTTTGTTTTATTTGTAACTTTATCATGTACAGGTCTATGTATTCATCCTCGAGCCATACTTCATATAGATGACAAGGATGCTACCCATCTACTCACAATGAAATGGGTGAGGTAGGGCTCAAATTCATAATGCTTTAATCGCTGGGTTACCTTTTGATTGAAAGTGACTTTCCACTGCTTAGATTTTAAACGAGGTAGGGTTATGTCATAAAAAATTCTACAAGTCCGACAGTCATGCTGAACAATGTTTGACACTGTTAAAACGGAAACTGATCAACCTACTAAAACATGACAATATCATCCAACTAATTTGTGAGTATTACTAATTGATAAATAGAACGATGTTGACTGTGTGTTAGTTTTCTCGTTACTAACAAACACGAAGCTGATGGAGCGTAAACATATATTGAAATCACGAAGCGATCGAAGTTAAACAACCAACTTTGATCAGTTCGTGATTTCAATTCAATTCAACAATCTCTATAACATTATAATGATAAAATATGTGTTGGATAACCTTCCAAAAATACTAAATAGTTGAAATTGCTAATTAGTTGAGAAGAACAAGTGTTTTATGAGCTTAAATCAATTAGTCTATAAAGATTCGATTCACATATATACAGCACAAGTATACATATCGTATAACTAACAGTTCAAATTATCAGGCTGAATTCTAAACGTATGATTAATTTTGAATAGAAAATACGAGTTTCGGTTTATCTACTCAAAGTCTACTATTCTATTGATTTCAACTTCGGTATTAGTAATTAAATGCATACTTGATGGGAAGAAAATTGACTTACTCAGTTGAATATAGCTTGCAGATAATACAGTAAAGAAAGGTATTCAATTGGATGGCTGTAAACACAGCTTTCAAGTACACTGACTTTGTTTTCCCATGGTTTAACCAATTAATAAATATTGTAGATAAGCCATTTTTAACAGCTATAATATAATAAAGAAGTTAATTATAATTGCTGGATACAAACAAGTTCAATACTGAATGAAATTCATATGTCTTTTCAAAGTATCGAGGTCTACATTGCAATTTCTCCAAGGTTTCCACGTCTCTATGTGGCTCATACCAGCCATCAGTAACTTCACAAACTTTCCTGACTAGGACATGTGTAACGTATGCCAACCAAGACGAGTTATTTTAGCTAGTGGAAGTTGGGTAAGGCCAAACCACGACTCGGTATCAGTCCATAAAATGACTGACTGTTGGCCTGAGCTGTGCTAGTAGATGCAGACTATCTAATTGAGGTCCATATGATAACCGTTGTTAGTAGTTGCCACAATGACACAGATGCATCCACTGTTTATCTTTCTCTGGATCTTGAATCACATTATTCGTCGATATATATCTTTCCGCTGTATCTTTTTAAACCATATTCCCAGTATTTAGTCTTTCTGACTTTCACTACTACCACATCCCTTCAGATTCCTACAATTCATTTCTTTGTTTTTGATGTGGCAAAGCACATCATTTGCCAATGATGTCTATTTTAATACTTTCGACGCAACCGCGAACTTTTAGAAAGACAGAATCTGACCTGTGATGAATAAATGTTTAGGGAGAAAACTCGGTGTCCGCTGTGATACATATAACTTATGTCCATAAAATGTAGAAAGATTTTCATGTAAATAAAAGTCTGTAACTTACTTTCTTGTATTGCGTGTGTGACAATATTTTGTTCAGGAATGGTAACAAATTCTTCAACATGTTTGTCCAACAAATCTTTAGCATCCCAACCAAGTATTGATAGTGAACTGAAGAAATTTGGGCAATAATAAACAAATATAGGATGAAAAATATAATACCATCAAGAATAACTGCGTACGTATGTTTAAAAGTGGATTAAAAATAGTTGGGAAAACTCAAGGGAAAGTGAATAAAAAGTGTCTAATATGTATACATTGTAAATTGATGGTTATGAGTTATTTAAAAACATAAACTCAGAAAGTTGTGTTAAAAAAAGTTAGACATTGTTACGGTATTTCTATTTCGAGAACAATGATTAGATGTTAATGTAGTGTATGCAGTTTTGGTGTTTAGTCCTACTCGGAGATACGGAAGAACCAATCACTGCATAAAACGAGCTACAGAGAAATGATGGAAAATCACAAGTACAGGGGACTTTATACAAACACTATTGGTAATACCGACGAACGAATAGACACCACGGTCACAGTTTATATTTTTTAAAAACATGTTTTCCGAAGATGAAATAGATGGTGTTGACAACAAACTGATGTCAGTTGAGTGTACTGGTAAACATTTCTCTTGAGTAAACCTTTTAAACTATTTAGGAGGGGATAGACTATGATAAAACAGCTATGTTGCAAAAAAGGCTTGAAGATCTAAAACCGTTTCAGCCAATCATAAGACAGCTGTATATGATTTATTGTATTGAAAGGCAGATTTTACATAGGGTATTAACATTAAAAGCAGACTGATTTACGGTTACGGAGTTGAAATAGATTTATATGAATCCCAACGTACTGTAGACGAATTTATGTTTCGGTGCTGTATTTGTTGGTGTAGAAAATCGAAGTGCGTTTTTGTTTATTCAGCTTAAGGAAAATAATATTTGTATTTACTTACTGGGTAATTGACATTCAAGTTAAAGTAGATGCAGGACCTGTGGCATTTTCTGAAAGAGCGGTTATACAATGGTATCTTTGTATGAACTGAGGGTTTCATTTGTATTTTATTTTACATTAATGATCTGTAAAGGGTGTTTTAATAGGTCTTATTTGGGATTGGATTAACTGAATACATAATTACTTGCACTTATCCAATGTAATTCACATTTAACAATCGGTTTCTATATTATCACTGTTGTTAAGAGTATAATTTTTGATTTGATAAACGAATTTCCGGTTGTAAAAATGAATAAATAGAATAGTTATTGATAGGTAAGATTCCATGATACCATTTGGCTGAGTGATGACTGCTGACAAAACCACTAATCAGATGAATAGGTATTTTTTCTAATAGAATGGTATCCTTATATATCAAATATATATTTACAGCTTAGATTGACTCGTGAATTCTACTTTGAAAATATTGTGGTGTATGCTAATTATGTCTGTCGACATAAGTAGTATGTCACACCAATTAAAAGTTGAATGGCTGGTAGTAGAAGGTTAAAAAGATCGAGTTAAAGAAAACAGAAATGGAAGTTGAAAGGAATTGTGAACTGGAAGGATCATACGGAGTGTGAAGGACAAATGATAGGATTTTACGAATGAATTAGTCAATGTATGGTTCTCATATTTTACCAAGATATTCTGTAATTTTGTATTAAACAAATCAGTCGTCCACACCTGTGTTCTTGTTCATTACAAAAATGAAAAACATAAAGGTCATAATGTTAAGTGACTCATGAATTCAACCGTTAAATTACTACAATTTCGACAATAATCATGTGCTCACAAGTGACTAGCTTCAAGATAAGTTTCCTGGAGTTCTAGTCACAAGCTGTGACCAGTGGAGTCCAATCCATGTTGGGTATGAGACATTTGTTCACCTCAGACAATGAATGAAGAATTGCGCAAGATCATGGATCGATCGAATTTAACCTTTAACAACGTTAGATGCCAACTCAATGGTCTAGATGTTAAGCGTTTACGCGCGAGACTGAAGGTCCTGGGTTTGAGTTCCACGTGTGGGATCGTGGATGCGTACTGCTGAGGAGTCCCATACTAGGACGAAATAGCCTTCCAGTGCTTTCAGGTTTTCAATGGTGGTCTAGCTTAGATTGACTCCTGAGTTCAACTTAGAAAAAATGTCATCGGAAATTGAAGAAATCAGTTCTGCGGGTCTTTCACTCTGCAGTTAATTAGACTTGATCATTAGACCTAATGCTTGTCGATTATATTATACTGTTATTTAATAAATGGGAACAGTCAATAACTTATTCATAAGCAAGAAGAATAGTAGCACTCACTTTCCAACAACTTCTGTTATTGACAAAGTATTCACTCCAATCCGTAAAGTAACATGATCAGAACTGATAGTTTTATTAGGTGAAGTGGGTCTTTCAAATGAATTATCGGGAACAGTTGGACAGGCTATGTCCAAAGGGCGACAGACACCACGGAATAAATAATAAGCTTCGGAACAATCATTATCATCTAATTGTACGGGAGTAATAATTCAAAAATTATCAATACGACAATAATAATAAATAAACATCATGATTAAGTTTAGAATGCATAAAGTTAAATCTGACCAACAGGCATAGGCAAAAGCCATTCAGATTAAAAAACCGTAGCTGTGTATACAAAAGAAATATCTCCAACCTCTTCTCTTGCAATGACCAATATCAGGACTATTTAATTAATAATAATCTTAACTAGTGAATTAGCCAGTCTGACTAATGTACATACAGCCGTTCTTAGTTAAATATAATCCCCTTCGTTATATTTACTCACATATCTTTATATTGTTGTTATTATTGGTTTAACATTAGTCTCTCGAACACAGGATTAATCTACCTAGCACTCACCACTTACTGATTTCATATAACTTTATACACAATATAGTCTTTTACTGGACATTGGATTAAATTTGTAATTGTACTATTAGTTCTCTCATTCTATCTGACCCATATTTATTCTGTTAATGAATCTCATAATTTCATTTAACGTATAAGCTGATTCAAGTTGACATTGCAAGTTAGTCATCTCAAAATTAACAATTTTACTCTATTTAACAATCCTGAGTTCACATGATATAATTTTTAAATGATATATTTTGCCTCAAAGCTGACAACTTTTTGGATTATAATTATCTCTTTATGGTTGGAAATGATTTTTGGAAGAAAATGTAAACAAGAAGAATAAATCTATCAGCAAACAGAAAAATGTGTTGATTTTTTTTCTTCTAAAGATAATAACGCATTTAAACAAACAATAACATACTTTGATAAACAATATCTCCACAGAATTCTATAAATCGATACAGTTGACCATCAGAACCACGTATACAATTTTTTACTGGAATACCAGATCCGCAACGCATGGCAATGATGAAGTTTCGTGAAATGAGGTCTATAAACGCGTAAATAACAAAAACCATAATGTCTAGAATAAGAGGAGAATAAGCAAATGTTTAAATGTGTTGCTTAAAATTACACACTGAATATTCCAATTATTGAGTCTCGTTTTTTAGCGCAACTAGTCATTTGTTATTGAATCTTAGAAAAATAAGTCTTGACTTATTTCAGCTTATAAAATAAATGTCTGAAGATTTTTCATGCAATAAGATAAATAAAGTAGAGTGGAAGGAATCAACAACCAAGGCATAGCGGTACACAGCATCCACACCTTAAGAGAATGGAGCAATGTCCTTTGGGTGTTATGATGAATACATCCATGGTTAGCCATTAACAGTTAATTTTATTTCAGTAAACATCTACTGTAGCTTGACTGTTTTTTGGATCCAATAACGAAATTTCTAGGAACATTGAGAAAAATAATTTCAGGTGAATTACCAATGGACAAAAAGTAGGTTACCAACCAATTCGGTAGCTCTTAAGAAAGGATTAATTTGAGGAAAGCTTTTCTTACCAACCGATATCATTAAAAAACCATTAAGCTTAAAAAGTGGACCAATAGTTGTTCTTCCCTGCAAAAAACACCTCTCGAACATGAAAATAGAGAGTCTCAACGAAATTTTAAATACTGTTCAATCTAATCTAACCGCAACACACTGAATGGTGATTTTTTAAATTCATGATTTCTTTACAAAATATTCACATTCAAATACATACATGATTTGCTGAAATTTCACACTGTACACATTTATAAATCATAAACAGTTATGAATAACATCAATGTATAAAGATTTGTGAAGATTGTAGGACTTTTGTACTTTAAATCATGGACTGATTTTAACTAGAACATCACTCAAAACCTAATAGCATTGAACTGAGTTACTCGGAAAGTCCTCTGGCATTTGAATGATTTTATCTATACTGAGAATGGTAATATTATAATTAATAACTGAATTCAAGATGCAACTCCAAGCGAAGCTATAATCAGTGGAGTTCAACAACGTCGAGTGGGAGATTGTTAACCATTACATGCAATGGATGATAATTGGGTAAAATTGTAAGTTGATTGAAGTCATATATGTACACCGTCGGATGCCAAATCAACTGTGAAGCGGTCGCTTGCGAGGTCAAAGATTCTGCGTTTCTGTCCCCTATGGAGACATCATGGATGTGCATCACCGAGGGGTTTTATACTAAGACGAAAAAGTTGTTCAGTGCCTCCCAGTTTTTAGTAGTGTTCTATCTAAGATCAGTTCGTGATTTAAACTATAGAATTTACAAATATTCAGGTAACTATAACAAGTTATTATTTGACAATAATTTTTGGTGTTGATTTTTTGAACTGTGCCATTTCTCAATGTTAAAAGGTTACAAAGTCTATTGTGCAATATTTCATGTTCGAAAATAGTTAACTGCTCTTATTGCAGTAGCGCACTCGAAATCTTATTCAACAAACTCTCAGTTTCGATTTCCGAATCGGTAGTGTTAGATAATAATAATAATGCGTTTATGAAAATAACTGAATGATTGAAAGATTAATTGGAAGATCGGGTCGTGGGTACGGTAGTAATTATTGAGAAAGATATTATAATTATTAAATGAATGAATTGACACACATTTAGTTATAGAGTTGATTCACTGCATAAGATAATACAGCAGCAACAACCTTATGCAGCAAAAAACAAACCAGATCCCAGCTGAGGAAATTAAGAAAAGAAGCTGGAGGCGCATAGGAAACACATTGTGGAAATCATCAAACTGCGTCACGAGGCAAGCCCTAACTTAAAATCCTCAAAGTAAAAGCAAAGGAAGCACACCAAAGAACTCATACTACGCCAGAAATTCAAGGGTGAAATCAAAAGAATGAATGGTATTTGGCAACAACTGAAAGGGAGAGCCCAGTATAAAGTTAGTGTGAGAATCCTGGTCGGCACTCTATGCCCTATGGAGTAACAGGCGTAAGTAATGGTATAATATTAGAGAATGCTTTACGAGGACTGATAATTCGAATAGTGATAACAGTTACGTAAATGTGAAGTGAATGTTACAGTTTTATAACAAAAAAACGAAAAGAATTTTTTGGGAAAAAGACATTGGCAAAGAAAAGAAATTGTATAGTAAGTTATTTGTAACTCAGCCTAGTGTTGAATATTCCGATAATGACTGCACAAGTTTCTTATGAGCACAGTGGTTAGATTCGTTAATAAGGGTATCGATATGTTTAGCTATATATATGAAAGATGTATGCGTAAACTGTGCGCTAAATTCAAAGAAAACTGGTAAATGATTTGAAAGGTTTTGTTTATGTTCACTTGATATTTCGTATCAATCAGGTTAGTAAAAATAAGTCACTTAATTAACCTTGTATGCTAAATAGGATTATGGCAAATAAAACATACTAACATCGTTTAGTGAAAGATTTTTGACTTAAAACTGACCTGTATTTCAACGACATAACCATTGGATAATAAGTTTAGATCGTACAAAAATGTTGCACATGTGATTTATAGTCTAGAAAAAAAGAGCTTCGTAAATTTGCTTGAGATTCATCAGTGTAAGAGGAAATAGAATGTTCACGAAAATAATTTAAATATGAATACATATTTTACAATGGCATAAATATATTTCAATATTACTTACGTCCATCTCTTGCTTGCTGCATCTCTGAACCATAAAACATGAGGCTATCAGTGATAATTCTTTTTGTATTAACACTTGGTTCAGCTAAATCATAAATTGTTTTGCCTAGAAAACTACTCTAGAACAAAATGGAAAACAAACAGCAAATAATGTTAGCATAATATAAAAGACAATTGAAAGAATCATTAGTAGTCAGATAGCTTTATTGATAATGCTAAAAAATTTTCTAATGATAATTAAGGAATAACTAACGAAAAACATACGCGACTTCATAACCTTTAATTTCGGATCATAATTTAATCTGATTACAGTAGTCTGCTCAGTTGCTTAAGTATTATAATGCATTTCTCGGTTTACGACTTGTTTTAACGAATTAATTAAGTATTTTCAACTCATAATGTAAACACGAGTTCATCAAACCTTATAACTTATTGTGG
This sequence comes from Schistosoma margrebowiei, assembly GCA_944470205.2. NCBI lineage: Eukaryota > Metazoa > Platyhelminthes > Trematoda > Strigeidida > Schistosomatidae > Schistosoma > Schistosoma margrebowiei. The sequence goes on along the minus strand of OX104026.1, from coordinate 32,658,092 downwards.
TGCTAAATATATAAGTTTATGAGGTGGAAACACCATAGTGTTTAGTAAATTTTCTCCCTTGTTCACTCATTGTAAGAATCATATCAGTTACTAATCGCGTATAGTTTTGTCTATCTATTTTAAGCCACATTTGTGTGTATGTGAGCTTGTGGTCAGTTTGCATCCAACTACCCGAAATGAAGTGGACGAATCAAGATTTCAGCCTACCACTGATCGTCTGAAAATTGAATGCTATGGCCACCAAGTCACCGGTCTTCAGAAGAAAGACACAATTATATTGATATTCATGCGTAAAATATACATTACAAAGGCTTTACGATAATGTGACCAACATCCATATCTTGTAATGAGACATATTGTAAAGGCAGAACTGTCGAAAAACCTGTACAGTTGAAGATAACCGGTACATAATCACTAGTGTGAAAGTTTTATTTAACAGGCTATTCGAATTTTTACAAGTAAAATGTACGTAAAACAATGATTAATTGTAATACACTCTATTTTTACCGATGATCCTCTACAATAACTAAACATAATATAGAGTGGGATTGCTTTTCATTAAAATTTGACTCATAGCTTTTAATTTACAAACGACCATTTGATGCTAGATAATTGTGTGACGCATTTTTGTTGTAATATTGTATCAGGTCTTGATGCTTAAATAAAACGTAACCTACTTCTTGAATAGTCACCTGACTTATGACAAGAAAATAGTCAATAACGAAAGAGACCCATTGTATCACTGAAGAAAGAAGGTGATTCAACAAAGAGAATGAAATCGTCGGATAGAAAATTTTCTAGGTTGAACTACCTTCATTCTTCTTTATAAAAATTGCTATTTGTCTGACAAATACTTTATTAATGTAGACAAGAAAATCACTACACGTTACTGTGTATTAGTGAAAACTGTGGACTTGCACTTAAAGTATTTCAGAAAAAGCACTGGTTTTTGGATTAATAACCTTAAAATGTAAGAGTAGATTTGATTGACGAATAAAGGTTTTATTCATACTGCCTTTCAATAGCATTGTAAACTTAATTTATAAACTGATAGTCTTTACTTAGATTCTTCCTGTGAATTTCATTTCGAAAGTTTCATTCGCATAATTATAGGTTAGGTTACTATTCACTATGGTGTATTCAGTTAGACAGTTGCTAGATAAGAAATAACACAAGTTCCAGAAATAAAATTCTAGAGCCAATCTAGACTATCAAGTTATTATTAGTGATCATGTGTACAGTTTCATATTCAATGAGTCTTAAGCGGAAACAAAAAATACCAGGGATCATAGTGTTTGAGAGTCACTTATGCTAATCTAAACACTTATGTGACTAGGTTTAGATTTTCAGATACATTATATTTGCTTATGAACTCCATTTCGTTAAAAATTATAACAACAATAATACAGTTCACATCACATGAAAATAATCATTGGAAAACTAACTTGAGGAATATCAAGTACTTTTTCAGAGTTTTCTTCATATAATATTTCACCACTGGAACATTTGACATGTATACCAAATCCATTAATAGTCTAATAGTATATATGTATTAAAAATGTACATATATTTGATGAATAGGTGAAATGAACAAATCTTACATTGATAACAATTCGTGAATACTCTTCATCATTGATGATATATTCCCTTTTTCCTAATTTATCTAAACAAAGTATACAGTATATTTTAAAAAAATGATAATGATAGTGATGATAATAATAATAATAACAATAATGATGATGGTCATTATGATTACTATAGTAATTAATAAGCATCAAACATACTGTTATAATGAATAAGTCGTTCGGCTCCAGCAAGAAAAATGGATAATTTATCTTTACATTGTGAATGTGGTACTTGACGGTGTAGAAATTCTGTTTCTAATTTCATTCGTTCACGACGTTTCCTTTCGATTTCACTGTGACTTTCTCTGTATAGTAAAAGAAATTAAACATCAGGATAAAAATAATAATAAAATAAGTGGTGAATAAAATGAATGATTATGGTTAAGAGAACTTTGTGTTTTTCAATTTATTAAATAAATAAAATTTTTAAAAGTAGCTCACCCTTACCATGTATATATATATATATATATATATATATATATATATATGGAGAGAGAGAACAAAGCAAGTCACTAGACATTAAAATGTAAATTCTCAGTAAACTATTTCACTATTTATTGATTTTAGGCACGTCTGTTGGATTGTTATTGAATGAACTAGAAAACTGTCAATAATAAGAACTGAACACTAAATAAAGGGTAACTAATTTATACAGTAATCAATGAATAGTTTCAACATACTGAATAAACTAATAACATAATGTCAGGATACAGAATAGGAGAAATGAAGTAATACCATTGCGAAAGAGTAATGATAATGCTAATAAATAAAATGAATAAATAAAAACGTAACCAGGAGAAGCATTTTCCTTGGCAACTTAAGGATCCTAAAGAAATGCACTCATAACATTTAAGTCATATAATTATTAATTTCTACTACCATTAAAAGGGATTGACAAATTATGAATTACATAATGTGCTTAATTAAGAAATGACGAGTTCAGTAATTCTCCTAGATAATTTTTTCTTGACAGCCGAAGTGAAGGGGATGCCACTTAGAAGCAGATATTCCAACTACGCGTGACAAGAAACACGTAATAACTGGAAAATAATCAAAAGCCTACTGAATCGAAGTAGCAAATTTATTGCATGGTTCCTAAAGGAAAAAATAAATTAATCAACTGACTGTTCATTGAATACTTTTTAAATTAATTGAGTGGAGTACAGAACACAACTCGAAATCATATGATTGTAATTAAACCTTGCCATCTTTTGGAGAGTTTATGTTCCACAGGTGCAATGTAGCTGATGCACAGAAATGAAATTAAGATTCTTATTAAACCTGTGAGTTGGTACATTAGTTCACATTAAATAATATTTACAGAGTAGGAAACAAAAAAACGTCTTACTTTTGCAATTTTTCTTTATTCTGTTTACGAAACGTCTGACCCTTTTCCATATTATAGAGGTGTAAATGTTGTCTATGCAAGTAACAAAATCTGTTTATTTAGAAAAGTTCAAGCAAATAGATAAGAATTACCAGTTTGACATAAAACTTTTGCGCTAGAAATAAAATTTGGTTAATTTATAACATATAGTACAAACAATCAGCTAGGTATTATGCCCTTTTTTACAACTGTGGAAAAACAATGAATTAAAAAGAGATCGTGCAGTGTTATCTTTGGAATTTAATGAATCTCCCACAGATATTCAGATTCACCAAAACAGTTTGAATGCTTGAGGGTTTTGTAAATTGATTTCAGCTGAGGTTTTTTCGCAAAGTATGCAAATGTCTGTGCATGGCTGTTACATGTTACCTACATACACAAGTTCTACAAAACCTGACTATATTCATAACTGTGTTAATACAAATGTATGGGCCGGTAGCTACAAAACAAGTGATTTAACTAAACAATGTAGATGGTTCGATGTAACTGATTATATACATAACAGGAATTCAACTAAACTAAAATAATTCCACAGCACTACTGTAACCAAACACAGATGGTGCTTTTGAGAAAGCATTAAGCAAAATTTCATTCATATTTTTAAATACAATTTTATAGATAAAAATAGTTCATTTGTTTCGATTACTTTGGCAATTATTTTATATCCTTCCTGGTAAATCTTCATAAACTGAGATAAACAGGATGCGTGCCACGTATACATAACCACTGGCTGACGTGATATTGTTTAGTGAAGGAGTACATAGAAAAATAGTTAGGGGCGCCCAAACAAAAATGAGATTGGTCACAGGCCGCTGGTTTGAGCCATCTTAGTAGATACAGAATACCTGGTTGGGGTCTGGGAACAACCGTAACCCGGGATTGGAGATGTTGAGTAACGTTGTTCAGAATCGGTGTGAGTGGTATAAATAGGCCAATTTTTTAATCTTTCCTCAAGCCCTAAGTTTTAATATACTTCCATACCTTATATTTCCCAATTTATCTTTTTTTTCTCAAGACCAGTTGTCAAATAACTAATCTTTTCCAATAACACACACTACAGAAAATTCAAATATTTATTAATTACATCAAGCCTTCTTTATGTAAAACGGCAACTTAGGCTAACAAAGTTTTGCTAGGCTGATTATAACCGACAGAATTCTGACTTCGTAGACATACTATTGACTTGGTATATGACGTGAGACCGCTAGTAAGGAAAAAGTATGTAAAACAGTTACAAGGATCTCTCTTACATTTACCGGTTGTAATGAACATTAATCTGACAAACATGTGCATTTGTGTTATTATACAATATAAGCATAAAGAGATAGAGTGATCACGACAAATCTTAGAGTAGTAGAAGTAATAACAGTACCAATAGCATTAGAAAGGACTAGGCATAGACAATATGATTCTAGAAGAAAATGAGTTTGTAGAGTATAAAATTGTAAGGTATTTCTAAAACCTAAGGTCTAAGGAGATACAAAAAGTGAATGCATTTGCACCATTTTAACTAATTTTGATTTGTTACTCATTATCTCCACTCATTGCCTTCGATAATCGCGAGGACCCCAATCAGGTAGTCTGGATCTACCCCACATGGCTCAGAGCAAAGGTTATTGGCTTTACGGACTGATGTCTTTGCTTGGCTACCCATAGCTTTCTCTCAAACCACCCTGCATCAGAAAATATCTCGTCAACGTAGATAGTGGTTAGGTATATAATGCATACATTAGCTATCTAAGTCGATAAGGATTTATTATGTCACCAGACGACTTCCCATCTTTAAAAACCTATGATTAAACTTGACATATATTACTCGGTGGTCCTAACATATATGAGCAACACCTCAAAAGCACTTCTATTCAAAATTTAGTAATCTACGAATATCCTTTATTTTTGGTGACCGTATTTTGCACTAGCAAAGTGGAACACCTAAAAGTGAAACATTTACTGACCAGTAGAAACCTCAGAAACTTAGCAGAGTGCTTCAGGACAATGTGCAAAGTGAAATATAAACAACTACATAGCTGAAAACGACCTACACTAAGATTGTAGTGTTAAATTTCTTAAGACATTGTCACATACTACATAAATAGTCCACAAACATTTTGAATATATTTTTAAAATGAGTTGACATGGGAAACAACTGAACATTAAGTTGAAAATTGCGTAACATTAGAAAATATGGTGATGAATCCTAATATATTATGAAAAGCAAAGATGAGTGGATATGAATATGGGAACACTGTACATATCCGTTGCAACATTCTTTTAATACGTAACGACCACGGGGTAGACAAGTGAATATATAGTTGCCCGACATATCAAAAGAAACACAAAATGAGAAAGCAGAAGAAAAAAATGTATCTGAAAGTTTCGTTTCTAATTTTCAAAAGATAGTATCACTTCTCTGTATTAGGAGGTCGACAGCTTGTGTAGCTGAGTGACATTTAATTTTCTCAATAGACTTTTCAAACATGTAAATACGTCGAGACTATGATTTATGGACGAAAAATTCACGTAAAAGATAACAGGTCTCGAATTTTGGTGCGAAATTCCCTCATTCATCCGGAAAAATAGTTTTGGCACTACAGCCGAATTCAGTTCATGATGAAAAACCTAAATCTAATTTTTAACCTTGATCATCAGCTGTAAATTGTAATTCTAATTCCGCACAAATGTTTATAACCCTCATTTGGTTTTGGTTTTTAGGTGGACACTCACAAAGTCAGCCTGGCGTCGCTCAAAGGTCGACCGTTAATTATAGTCTCACCATAAAGATCTCCAATATCAATATACTCACTGGATAACGAGAATCTAGTAAACGAAGCCCAAGATAAACTAGATTCAACACCGGTTCGGCCTAGACAATCTAAATATGCGCCCAAAAACGACCCTCTTCGAAATCCAATACTAAAAATTATTTAGATTAGAACAAGCAGTTCGCTTACAAAAATATACGTAGGATATAACGATTATTATTAATAAAGGGTCTGTGTATAATAATCAAGATGAAATACAAAACTGTTTGGTAGTTGAATATTTGGTCGCATGTTCAAATGGTTCAAATGGTTGTGGACGGAATAGAAGAAGCTTTCACTTAACACCCTTCCGTGTCTAGTACCAAGGAATCACCAAGTCCTCCAGGCAGGAACATAGCTATGTTAACAACAAAAGAGGAAAAGAAATTAGTAAATAATAGTGTGATATTATCCTTAGTCCTTAACAATAGGTCAAGTTGCCTCTTAAAGGACTCCTGGGAAGTCGCTTGGACTAGCTCGACCGGCAGCGCATTACAGTATTTGACAACTCTTAAGGAATAGAAAATGTATCCACGGTCCGTTCTGCTATGTTGTGTCTCCAGTTTTTGGGTGTTGCCTCTTAGGTTAGTGTTGGAACTAAGCTTATGTAGGTGTTTGAGAGGGTGTCCAGAAGTGTTAAGGATACTATAAGCCATCAGAAGGTCACCTCTAAGACGTCTATACTCTAATGGTAGAGGTTGAGTGATTGGAGGTGCTCTTCGTAAGGTTTAAATTTGAGTCCTTGAACTGATTTTGTGGCTCGGCGTTGGATACGCTCCAGAGTGTCTTTATCCTTTTGGAGTGAGGGAGGAAATGCTATGTTTCCGTACTCTAAATGGGGACGGATAAAACAATTGAAGATTGTATGGAAAGTTCTTCCGTCAAACTGGCCAAAAATGCGCTTCAATGTTACCAGTGCAAGGTTTGCTCGGAAGGCATTTTTGTCATAGTTAGTGTAAGACTTTAAATCGTAGGGCACCAGGACTCCTAAATATTTTTCGACTTGGGATACTACTAGAGAGAAGTTACCTAAGTTATAACTGTAGTCTGCGACTTGTCGCAGATGGACTACTTTACACTTTGAAATGTTAAAGGTAAGTCGATTATCGTCTGCCAAACTTTGAAGTCGAGTCAGATCCTCCTGAAGTGCCTGTATATCGGCTTGGTTGCGTATCTCTCTCCAAAGTTTCACGTCGTCGGCAAAAAGTAATAAGTCTGACGCTGCCTGTTGAGGAAGATTATTTATGTAGATCAAGAAGAGAAGAGGTCCTAGTACTGAGCCCTGGGAAAGAAGAACCTTATGTACTGTAGACAGTATTCATTCCTAATTAAAGAAAAAGCTTGAATTCTTATGGCCATTAAGAGGCTTTTAGATGAAAAAGGGTGGGGCGTGCCCTGCAGCCTGGCTTTAGGTGCTGATCTTGTACTCTGTATATACCTTCCAATGTTTGTGTTCAAAGTGAATGTATATAACGGCTTTTTAAGGCTGCTATTAAACGCAACTCAATTTCGTAAATGCGGCCTTCAGCTTAGCAATCAATCAGAATGAGGCGGGAACTGTTATATCCGCCATCTTTGTAAGCAATGGCAGTTGTCTTTCTTCGTTCTGTGCTTTTTTCAGCTATTTCTGTTGTGTAGCTACAGAATTTAATGTTTCAGTGGGCTAAAACGCAGAAGTTAATGTAATACTCTGAATGTTGGAGTAAACGTTTTCTTCATTTTGCTTTGTTTTCTGGGTTTTGGCTGCTGCTGCTACTAAAGTCAATGTATTTCTTCAGCCAAACTGGCTAGTCTTATGTTTTAAAATGGTAATCGGTTTTGCATTGACTTGTTTTCTAGATATCCAAAGCCGAAGTTCGCTTTTTAGCTAAAATAATTGTTTCTGCCGCCTGTGACTAACTGTCCGCATGTTCGTTTCTAACTGTCCTTTATGATAATATCGGCAAAATGAAAGGAAACAATCTCCGGTTGTCAGTTTTCTTCAGTACTATGGACAGTGTTATCCCACCAACGAGTCAAACTAATAGTGAGTGCCCAGCAGTAAGGGATATCAGTTTTGTTTTTGAAAGGACTCAGACTTCCGATAACCATAGACGAAGTCACAGATACTACCAATCTATCGCAGATGGTTTGTTACAAAAAATATGCCATATAGCAGTAATAGAGGGGTTGTACTCATTAAGTCGTGCATTAAAGCAAGCTTCACATTGAAAAGCCGGAAATCTATTATTGTGTAGTATATGTTCGCTGTTTTGGTCATTAAAGGAAGCCCAAAGGTCATGATCAGGGAGTAAAAAGGTAATTAACTGTTATTAAGCTCACTTTTTTATAGATCATATTTCACCACTCGCAAATTTGTGTTTTTTTAACGGTCTGATGTCAACCGGTATCTAATATGTTCACCCTTATGATGAAAAGTACCTGCAAATTCTTACCTTCATATTCGAATTATTTTTGGACAACTGTCTTCCAGTTTGAGTGCTTCGTACGCCCTGGGAGACTAGATTACTACATTATTCGTAGTTCCAGTATAACTTTCTCACGCAGTAAGTTCACAGTAGACACTAGTCTTTCTAAATAAGCCTGTTAAGATAATATCCGTATTCTCTATTTCAGTTAATCGATGAAGACATGTACCACGTGCATCTACTGTATACTGCCATTTTACTTTAATTCTGACTGTTTTATATTACTTCTGAAAAATAAAATTGCTGTTTGCAGCAAATGCAGACACATTAGTTTTGATGGAAATAGGGCGGTTCATGGGATTTTTAGCAGGACTGTAGTAATATCCTCACCAAAGAGCCAAGTGAGTGCGTCGACCAATGTAAGGTACCATACAGGGTGCCTTTGAGTTACTCGTGTTCCATTAGTGCGGGTAGGGGCATTGCTTGCTTATCATATAGCATTTGAATAAGGAGCTATAAGATTAGACGCAGGTACTGTTAGGATGTGTAACGCGTGTCCATCCATCAGCTGCTGTGACAACTCATGGTGGTTAGAATAAGTTATGAGAGGACCCGACTCTGTAGGTTTCCCAAGAAAATGACAAAGATATAAATTAAATCACTTAAATTTACTACATATGAACTAGATGCCATGAGGCTCGTATATCACACGTTCCTTGCAACGATTAAGTAGATAAAACAAAGTAGCACTAGATTTAAAAATCTATTCAGGAACTTTCATTAAGAATCGAATATCAAACAAAGGTTTAAAAGAAATCCCCGTTTAAGACTTGCACTGGTAATGTTGAGCTGCAGTTTTTGTTATTTGTTTCCAAACGAAAGAGTAAAAGAAGTAGCTCAAAAAGTACTGAAAGTGGTTGTGAGACTAAGATGGACATCCAGCATCCTTTTTATAATCTGCTGTTCGTTAGGTCTTCCGTAAACAGTTTCATAGAGCCATAGTTCTAAAGGTTAAATAGTTCTTAGGATCTGTGGAGTCTCACTCCTGTTGCATTTTAAGTGAGAAAATAGTAATGAATTCAGTCAGAAATGTGAAATAGATGAATAACCAAATTACATGTTTTTAGCAAAGAATTTATGCAGTTGTGATTTACCTTGAGTTCATGAATATTCGATCAGGTCAGCTATTATTACTTGTGCAAATCATAACATGAACTTAGTACCGTATCGTGATGCTTTTATTATTTCGCTCTCATTTAAGTATTCCCTTGCGTCTAGTTTAACAGAAAGACACACAAGCAGAGTTAGTTTCTGACAAACTAAAAGTCCCAGTTGTCAAAAAGATTCTTAACATTTGTCCACAGCCAGCTGCATTTAGTTGAGACACAGAACACTCATCTAAGGCTGTATACTGCTCTTCGGCAGGCAAATAAAAGCTCAGAAACTTAGCTATCCTGCTACCAATGTTATTGCTGGGGAAATTTTTTAATGACAGTGGTCTTGAAACATGAACAGTGATAGACGTACTGTCTACAAATAAACATCAAGCGTACTTAAAGCTATATTATAATATTTGACAGCAACAGCATCAAAGGCACGTTTTTTTCCTATTTTTGGCCAGACTAATTGGAATCAGTACACTCACTAAAAACAGACAGCTCTACTAAACTGATCCGTTTCGTTACAGGCTTTAAGCACTATACTTAAGTATACTGTAATTCTATCGACTAATCTAAATTATTACGGCAACCAAGAATACTAAACTAAGCAAGTGTCATAATTATTGTTCCATTTGCACAAACATGTTGTTAAACGGAGTAAAATGAACGTAATTCAGCTGATAAAACCAAAGCACGAAATATAGGCCATTTGAACTTACCTAACAGAAGGCGAAGGATACATGTATATTGCTTTCCGACTGAAGACAACAGTCAGTTTTTCATAAAAACAGTACAACAAACCTTTCTTCAGTAACATCATGCACTGGAAACAACAAACTATTTGATTAAACTAACTATGACTTGAGATATCATTCTAGCGTGCAATGAACGTACAGTGTAACGCAGTCAGACGTGGCGGATAAAAATTAAAAACAGCAAAATCAACAACATAATCTAGTTATGTAATTAAAAATACATTATGAAATGACAAAATCTGTGGTTACTTGAACGCGCAGATGACCGTTATTACACTGGGCGATACATTAAGTTTACATAGTTGCGTTGCGGATAAATTCACCCTTTTTTAGCGGACAAAAAATATGCGCATAATGTTAGAACCCACTTTTGATCATAAAAACTACTCAAAATGTATGCTTTAGCAAGCATTTGACATTAATGCAGAGTTTATTAGAGGAAATTGAACACTACAAACTTCTAGATCACAACATGGACCAATTATAAACACGGCTGCTCCTCAAGACAGCCAGTTCAGGGGTTTCGCATTTTTTTGTCTGTATTTGATTGAAAATTAATTCTTTCCTTATCATTAAAGCACTCGTCCTTGTTTACCTAAGGTAGAAATCGTTGACAGGCACATGGAAATCAGTACCTTTTTTCATCGTATTCGATAAAATTCTCAAGTGTGTTGAACGGTGGTAATGCATTATGTATATTACGTACCAGTTTAACGAAAACATTTCGAAACTTTTTTATCAGCTAAGTTGATTTCTTTAAATTGAGTGAATTTAAGCCTCGTATTAGACGTGTGTTTCTATCTAACGACAGCATATAGGTAACTGTATATGCAACGACCAAAGTTCAAATGTATTTGTCTAAATGAGGGAAACGTTGTTAATTTTGTTCAGGTAATCCACTGGCTGTTCTGTAAGCTACGAAACCTTCTTGAGTCATTGACAGTAGACAATTTTACCTCAACGTTATCAATAAACATTAAAATGCCTAAGAATCTAAGGTAACGTCGCAATAAACTAAATAAAACAATAGAGAATAATTCAATAATACCGATCAGTCACAATAAAATCGAACTTTTCTATGTCACGAAATAACTTACCATACGCCAGAAAAATCATCACTAAATACAGCTGTCAATTATCTGGTATATTCTCGACAGAGCGTGCTCAAAATTGTGTTCTCAAGAATCAGATTATGCAACAGTTCTTTTGTTATAATTAGAAATATTTAAATTACTATTCGAACTGGGAATTTTCGAAATAATACGATTTACACCTCATAGAATTAGATGAACACAAATAAATGTATTGCATGTAGAATTCGGAATACACATACACAAGTAGTGAATTTCGTAAAAGTAATAAATATGGAGCTCAAAATTCAAAGTAAAATGGCTATATTGCAAAGTAGAGCACGAAGATCATAGGTGATCGGTGTGGAATGATTTGGTTCCTACTCGAGGTAAACTAGAATGGTGTGACCACCCAGTCAATGTCGAAATCACACATCATGATTAATACCTAGATCGGATTGCTTTTTCATCCTTTCCAGGTATTATGGCTACTTCGATGACCGCAAAATACAAACAACTATATTACAGAAATATACGGTTAAGAGTAAACACATGAAACACAGTGCGTCCACCGGCGCATGGTCCAGTTGGCATGGTTTAAACGTTAGGTCCCTTCGTATGTGCCAGCCCTTTAGTTTCAACGACCTTGAACGGCCTGACTAGAGGCGGTTATCCCGTATTTCAATTGCCGTGGGTTGGTTGGATTGCATGAGTATCAAGTTTTTTCATATATAAGTCATCTTATGCTGCATAAAAAAGCACGAAACAAATACCAAAAGCATTAATTTAGCATTCTTTGTTTTGTAGTGTACAGTTTGGCTCTATTGTTGCCTTGTAATTTGATCTGTGATCCCAACAACTGTAGTAAAGCTCAAAGAAATCTCAAGTCACAGGTAAATCCTAAGTATGATGGTTTTTACGGCTTTTTTTTCATGAAAACTCAATCTGTAATCTATTTTTGACTAGAAAAATGGTGAGTTGACTTGTTTGACTTTGTATTGTTAAAAATAACCATATTACGCCAACTACATATTTACTTAGGTGGTGAGCACGAAATACTCAAAAAATGATTAATAATTGAAATAAAAAATATCTTACAATCACAAAGATTACGAAAAGTCACGTGTGATGGAAAAAAGGCTGTTAATAGCTGATAAATAACGACACATAAAATCCACAACAATATGTTGCATGTGCGCGAAAACCCATGACCTACCACGCATAGTTTGCCGTCCAGTTCATGGTGTGCAATTAACTGACGCGCGTTGTCTGCCCTTGACCATGATAAGGGTCGTTGGACTGCTCGATATTCATTTACTCAACTGTCGGATGATTTGGCTAGAACTCACTGACATTTTACTATCGCTATAGGCAATTTTCTGGGATTTCTTATATATCTGTTTTGTTACTGTACGCTTTTACAATGTTTTGTTTGAATATCTTGTTTGTTTTCTTAAAATATAGACATTACGTGCAAACGCTTTCGCTTGTGAAGATTTTATAGTTTATATAATGATGTCTTTTTGTTTTTGATTTCCAGTAGTTACACTGAGTAGACCATAAGTATTTTGATGAAACAGTTAGTATTTGTTTATGATTTCAAAAAATCTAATGAACTATGATAAGACTGATAATCATTGAGAAATCTGTTTACTTCAGATATAACGTCAGTAATAATCGTTATTACCAACATGTCAGTTATGAATTGAATATCTTCGAAAAGGACACTACAATATTGGGTCTAACATAGCATACTTCATTTTAAACCAACTGTATTGAGTATTACACACACGACTGTTTTCGTAGATTTATTAATTGAAGGGACAGATGGATTTTTTTACACTTCCCTAACGTCTGTCGGATAAACTACGGAAGTGAGTTATCTGGAGTGCTATTCAACCAAACAAAAAGGTATGTTTGAAGGATGAAACTGACAGGGAATTAACCTCAAATGAATGCTGTTTGTGTAATGATGATGATTTATAAATGTTTATTTGGCAGAATAGAACAAAAAATGAGGAATACATGTAGGGTCCTCTTTGAAAGTTTTTTATTGTGTTGATCCATTCCTTTTTTATCACGTTGCTTAAGTTGACTAAAATTGCTCATTTTCAATTGTGATTTGAGGCACACTTACACAGCTGGAAATACTCAGTGTTATAAAAGAGTTAAATATTGTTTTCTGAACAATCCGTACGTGGTCTGTCCAGAAAGGACAAAATAACATTCTTGTATTAACATTACCAACCTTATTCAATACTTTATTTTTGATTCAATATTTGCTGCGCACAAAGTAGGGAAGTTTATTTGTCCAACTGGATTTGTTCATTAATTGAGCAATTACCAGTTAAATCAGTGGATGTTAATATTTGTTTGGAACGTTCTTCACCCAACCACTCTGTTTTGGATTTCGACTGGGTAATACATGGATGTCTAAACTAGCCCTCACATTTGTTAATCATCCTAAGCTGCTTTAATTTGGAGGCTACAATATCATATTTCATGAAATTCTCATCTTCCTGAGAGCCGGCTTCAATATTGATGAAATAGAAATAGACAAAGAACTATATTGTAGGAGAAAATAATCAGTTATCAAACCAGCATCGCTATGTTAAAAGAACTGCACGTTTTGGTAGTCAAATAAAAATAAATCTCCTGCTCATGTTAACTCACATGCATGTAAATATCAAAGTATATCCACTGGAAGGACAAAAACCAAGGGTATTGTTCATAACTATAATGTTCCGAATTATTTGAATTATAGTACGAACTAAAAGTCCCAGAAATAACGCAATTGAATCAAGAAGTACTAGACAAGCACAAAAGACTGAATTGTATTTAGAATTCGGAATCAAGCATTCAACAAGTACAAAGAAGTCATCAGTTCATTCAAACACCACATCCGCCACAGCTTAAATTAGAGTCTACGTGTCTGTAATCGGTTGTACGTCTTCTTGTTAAGTTCATCCTGAGTCTGTCCGACATTGTATTGGATAAAAACTCTGTATTATCTAGAATATGCTCATTAGTATTGGAATTAACAAACGGAATCGGAACAGACTAACCTGGAATTGTATACAATCAGCATGTCGGTTTTGTACCGAAATCACTAATATCTAGAATTGGAACCATATATTTTTCAACACTATCCTCCCCCACGAAATAATGTTGGATCTTTATATCCCCAAGTTATGAATAATGTGACTTCATTTAGAACATATTTCTTACATTGACTAGAGTATACATTGGAAGTGGATTTGTGATAAGGATGAACAGCAGTTGGTATGAAATCATCGGAATTGTAATCAAAATTGAGCTCACTTAATACTCGTGCTTCGCATTGAACAGGTTTTTCACAAGGATCAAATGCATTATAAGGATAGGTAATATATGATATAACATAAGGATTTGATTCTTCTGAAATATTCTCATGAAATTCATTAAGAATGCCATTGCAGAGTAATGGATCATTAGAAAAATTAGCATCTATCAAAGCTACATCAGGTTTTCGTTCATGACTAGGTTCACTGAACATATTTCCTTCAGATTTGTAAGAAATTTCATCAGAAATATGTGAATCATTAGGAAAAGCCATATTTGGTATAATAACATGAGAAATCTGATAAATAGATTGGTTAGAAACTGTTGTCCCGCAAGAATTCTGAGTTTCATTTAACTCTGAACTGCTATGTGACTCTACACTGTCTATTGCAATCGTTGATAAAGATAAATCATCATTATAAATACTCGACTTAGTAGAATAGAATTACAAGACTTAATATTAGTTGCAATAAGATGAACATTAGTATTACAGACTGACTGAATGTGTCCAATATCACCACATTTAAAGTACTTAGAATTACGAAATTTACATGAATTAAAAGCATGGAACTTGCCACAGGACAAACATTGACCAAACTTGCGCCAATCATCGTGAAACGCACTGCAACTCTTCAATGAATTACCTGCAAAACCTTGAGTATGCACTGGATTGGGATGACGTGATGTAGTAAAATTTTTGATGTATTGATGAATCATTTTAGGAAATTTCCTTTCTTTACTGCAATCAAAATTTGCATACTTGACATAGTCTAGTAGTAATTCCTTGAGAGTTGTATAAGGAAGCGAAATGGGCTTTCCCGGAATAGCCAGAGTTCTTAACAAGCTGTATGCTTCTTTACCGATGAATGTGAGGAAATATGCCACAATATTAACATCCTCATCATCTTCCTTGGTCATGACCCAGATTTCGAACCTTTCGAAATAATCCTCAAAAGCTTCAGAAGTTGAATGAATATCTAACTTTTCCGTTGCAGGCTCAATCGCGACGCTAGTATAATGTTTCAAGTTATTTGAATTATAGCACGAACTAAGAGACCAAGAAATAACGAAACTGAATTAAGAAGACACAAGCACAAACGAAAGTACTGTATTTGAAATTCGAAATTGTGCAATCAACCAGTACAATAGTATGATTAGTTCATTCAAACACCACAGCTAGTGACTACGAATTTATTGCGTCCTGCTATTATTTGTCTTATTTCGTTCAAACAACCTCGATTTTAATAAATAGTTTCATAACGTCATATCTTACGCTTCTAACTATGGATTCTTTTCTCATCCTGTTTGTTTTTCACTTGAGTTTCAAACAACTAATCGACTTATTGTAACTGCTATTACGTCAGTTTTGTCTGTGTTTTCCGTTTCTAAAATTTTATCTTCAAAGATTATAGCAGAATAGCATGAATTCATTATATATCATTGGTTCTCAATAACTGCTTACAACATGAAAGAGTTTAGTTTGAAGTTATATTTCTTACACCCTTGTTATGCTATGCTAATGTGTCTTCAACATAACTTCCAACTAAACTCTTTCGTGTTGTAAGCAGCTGACGAGAACCAAAGAAATAAAATGAATTTATGATATTCTGCTAAAATATTTGTTCTTGCACTTTTCAAGATGGTAAAGGGAACTATAAGTATGAAACTCCATGTTTTCTCATTTTTATCTTCTAGAATATTCAGCGTCTGTTCCATAAATAACTAAACACATAAATGATTCTTTTAGCTATAGATCAATTTTTTGCTTTTGTTTACCTGCATCTATGTTAACTTTAGTCTTATTCGTTTTTAATAAGTTTGATATAGGGCATGCGCCCTGACAAAATCATCCGGCAATCGAGTAAATGAATGTCGGACAGTTCAACGACCCTCATCACGGTTAAGGGCAAACAACTAACGACAGTCGTTAATATTATTAATGACTTTATTCAATATTACATTTTAGCACAATATATAACTTTCAACACAATGTATTTCAACAAGTTTCTTTTACAAAAACAACAGATATAAAAGAAAAAGATAAAAAGAGATGTGAATCTGTACAACTTTTCAATTAGAGACATGTTTAAGAATACAGGTTATTGACTAGGTCAACTCTAACAACCTATTCGTCACAGATTATATTTGCTAGGTGAAGTATTATAGGACTTTTATGACTTTGCTTGTGTGCATGGATTTTAATGTAATTACGTCTCGTTCTACCAGAAGATATACAAGAAGAAAGATAAGAGTGAAGGGGATGGTTAATATCTGATAACACCTGCCGGGAGTTTGCATGACTTTAGATGTCTATCCACAACCATATTAATTATGACCTCAAAAGATTCATCACACACATTGCTAACTGCCTTCAGCACTCTCCGCAATACAGCAAAGTCTTTTCTCAAAAGCCCGGGAAAGGATAATAGAGAACAGTAAAGAATAATAGGTAATATGCAAGAATTGACAAATTGTAAGAGTAAATGATAAGTAATCCCAAGAACATGCAATCACTTTATGTAGTAAGTCAGACTGAAAACTTTCTTCGATAACAATAAAACATGAGAAAACCAAGAGAGATCAGAGGAAAAGGTGACACCAAGATAATTGACCTTTGACACGGTGTTTATCAAAGAGTCTCCAATGGCACGAATAAATATAATAAACGACTGAACAGTATTGAATTGTACACTATTAAGTCCCGACTTAGTGGTCTACTGATCAAGTGTTTGTGTGTGAGATTTAAGGGTTTGAGTTCGATCATCAGTTGCGGAGTCGTAGATGCTCGCCACTGAGGTCATCCAATCCTTCCAGGTTTTGAATGTTTATCGATTAGTGATTTAAACGAAGATCTACTTTGTCATTTATTCTATATTAGATTAAAACTCAGCTTTTTGCATTAATTCATTTGAATTATGTCAAATTGTACCAGTGTAACCTACTTAATTTAAAACAAAAATGAGTGTATGTTAAAATGTTAGAAATTTTTTAATCTTTTTTCATCAAAACTCTGTTGTGCTTTGCTACCTAGAACTATTTATTAGTTGACTCCAACTGTCATTATTTCAAAATTATTATTAATCCTTCGTCTCATTATTACTCATAGCGTTTATACTATAATAATAAATTAGTTTCGCTTACTCTACTTTTACATTACATAATCTCTTTTTTTCCTAAAAAGTGACAAACTAATAAATACCAGCCCTTAAATACATTATTATTTAGTTACCTACATAATCGTTCTTAAAACTTACAATATTAAAATGTATTTCTAAATATATAACTGAGAAAGACTTTTAATGTTCTAAAATATTTCATTGTAGAAACCCATAAATTATTACAAAGCATGTAGTAATCACTCTTCAGAGTACAAAATAAAGAAAAGAAAATGTATGTAAATTTAACAACTTATTCTACTAAACAGTTGTGTTCAACAGAGATGCAATGTGGTGGTTATGGTTGTGGTGGTGGAGAAGATATATATATGTGTTAAGTCATGTGTTTTGTTATTCGTTTCACTTATTGATGTTAGTCACTTTTAGATTTCCTACCAAATTTTACTCTCTTTTCTTATGATTTATTCCTTAACGGTTCGTTCCCATCTAAACTGAACCCATTTATTATTATTTTTTTAAAGTGATTACATAGCTTGTTTTTTTTGTTGCTGTTCTTAGTTTCATTACTTGTGTATTCATTTATGGTTGACTTTCTTCGCCATTTGAAAAAAATACGCGTACAACACACACACACACACAGGAGCATACTGATATATTCAAACATTATCAAAATGGTCTGTTTCTTAAAATGTTTTCTGTTGATATTTTTTCGTACCCTTATATATCTGCTAATCCATGTAAGAACTTGATTTAATGGGTGAATTATATATTTCAACAGGTTATTTTACTCTTTTCATCAGGGTTTTTTCTCCCTTTTTACCGACTGGTAAACATACAGCACTGTTGTTTACTTGTTGTTTATTTTACTCTGGGAGAAAAATATTTAGAAGAATGTCACAAAATAATAGATCATAATAGACATAAATATTCAACTAATAGACCTTTCTTCTATTCTATTTTTTAAAAAAAACATAATTTATATTGTTAAAAAGTTTTTAAAGACAATTTTAAAACACCTTTCTTCCCATTTATCATAAAGCTTAACTAATCACATGTAGGTAGGTAAATAAGTGGGTTCGATAGGATATGGAAAAATAAAATGGATGAGGTAATGAAGTGTTGATCATTAAAAATGTATAACTAATTTAATGATAAATGTGTACTGTTTTTTACGGATCATCATGCAAACAGAAACATTTCAGTTGATAATTTACTCTTTGAGGATATATTGGATTATATTGGATCTTATTATAAATTATTATTTCTTTTTTGTAAACAATTGTTAATCAAACTATCTTCTTTTATACTTTGAGGTACTAATCTACTAGGAGGAAAGTGTAGTATAGGAAAGAACCATTCAGAATCGAGAACATAACTTCTAAATTTTAGTACAACATTCAAATATCATCTACCTTACCATACTACTCAAAATGTTTAAAATGGCAACAGAAGATTTTGCCACCATAAAGTATAAATGATCGTTTGAAACGTATAAAACATTCAATTCAGTCTCTGTAGACCGTATATGACAGGTAAATCAATACTATCCTTACATCTTAACCCTAAACACTAAATTTTGAAACAAACCATTACCTGGTAGTACTATAGTTTATGAACAAATAATTTAAATAGCGAATTTTGAATTTTTGAAAGAAATTCGTTCCTCCATATTGACTAGAAAGTATTTTCAGGTGGTGATGAAAGCTGTAACCCTAAACCTCCAGTACTAACTATAAGTCTCGAATCCTAACAAGGAACTATATGCAAACTTTAAATGGTTTATTTGGATCCGTTTAACGGCTCAAAAGAAAAACAGACGGTCAACGAATTTATGCATGCTACATTAATTGTGTAAACACTGTTTGAACTTTCCAATTTTATCCATTTACAAAAGCTGGTTTTCGAATAACTAAAAACTAGCTGAATATTAATTACAGCTGTTTTAATTAAATTTCCATATTATGTTGTTATGTCTACCAGTTCCATTTCGATTCCTGGAAAAAAGATTATGGGTCTTATAGTTAGAAATAGAAGATCCATTTGGTTGTATTGATTGAAATATAAAATTAATTATTTTTACTCGATATTTTCCACTACTCGAGATTTATTTTCATCATAAAACAGTATCAACTGATTAATCATTAAAAACCAATATATATTAGAAAATTGTCTTTTAAACATTTAATTCTTGCATAATACTTTCTGACCAATCTACAAGGGATAAAGCTCTTGAACTTCATGTCTCACAGTAACCATTAAGATGAATTTCTTAAAGTTACGGTATAAGGTCATGATCTGTGAATGCATTCGTGTTGAGAGTGACATATATTGCCTGGCAATGTAAAATAAAGAACACACTATGTCGAGGATTTATTGAAACCAGAAATATGGGCCAAAAAATTAACAGATACTCAGTTGTCTACATATACAATGCTCAAATCGTAACCTGTAAATTCTGTGTTTCATAACCAATTTTACGGTTCACTGAACAATATTACTTACTTACACCTGTTACCCCTCGTGGAGGAGCATAGGCCTCCCACCAGCACTCTCCATCTAACCCTGTCCTGGGTAATATACAAATCCTGAAATCAAATACTTCCCATAGTACTCATAGTACAAAACTTTTTTCTAAGAATTTACATGGAACTATTAGGTCTATACTTCAGTATATAAAAATATTCAGTTCAATTAACATTCGTATGTAATTGAAGAAAAAAGAATTAGTAAAAACAAAACACAATATTATTCAATATTAACTTCTAAAAACAAAAGACAGAATGTAAATTACTAATTGGTCTATAAATTTTCATTTTATTTTTCTGTATGAATCTTTCTAAACCAAACGACTGATAAGTCAAATTGAAAAGAGAAAATCATTTAATTCTTAGGCTAAACTCTCGTAACTCACTTTAATTAAAGTCTGTAGAAATCTCAACTTCTAATGTTTAAGAACTAAAAACAAAAAGTATTTGGCTGAGATCATGAACTGTTTGATGTTAGACCACCATTGAAAAACTGGAAGCACTAGAGGTCTTTTCATCCCATTGTGGGACTCCTCAGCAGTGCACATCCACGATCCCGCTCACGTGATTCGAGCCCAAAGCCCTCAGTCTTGCGTGCGAACGCTTAACCTACTAAACCACTGTGCCGGCATCCAACAGTGTTAATATTTAACCTCAAACAATTAACGAAATCGCGCGACCATCTTCTATTGTACTGAGGTAGATACCTGTTTCAACCTGACATGAATTAGCTCCACTGGTCATGGCTTCTGATTGGAACTCCAAGAATTCCCTCACAAAGCTATACATTAGAGAGCACATAGTAATTATCAGTATAGGGTTGTGGAGGTCTTAATCAGAAACTTAATAATCTCCCCAAAAAGAAAATAATTAAAGCATTGAATAGTGATCTTTTTTAACAAAATCTTAATTTTATAGTTGAATTCATGAGTCGATTGAAGTGAGATCACTATGGAAAACCTGGAATCACTGGACAGTTTTTTCGTCCTAATACGAGACTCCTCAGCAGTGCTCAACCACGATAAAACACTTATTGAACTCTGACAAATGTTTTTCAAGTTCTCAAAAGTAATCAGCTATCCACTCAGATCTCGATTGATGAACGATTTCGACACCCAATCTTAATTGGTTTTAGCTAATATCAGAAGAAAAAAACGAGTTAAAATATTTGAAACTTGACTTGATTCAAACCATAACATCCTATTCTTCTTCTCCTTTTGTTCTTAACAGTTATGTATTGTATTATTTAAATAACTTCGTTATTGACAATAATAAGATCAATTCTAAAATCATCAGTTAGTTATCCTCTTATGTTCATCAACAAGTCCAAACGAAAAAAAAAATTAAGGAATCAAGCATTTTTATTAGATTTATGAAAAACTCAGAATTGTTTTTCCTTGTTCTAACATTGATATTTTTCTATCCGTATATATATATATATATATATATTTGCGCGCGTGTGCGTGCGTATGTTTATTCCCATTACATTTATTGAATAATGTATATAAGTTGTTTACGTGTACATATTTTGGAACCATTTAACGCAATATGATATTGTACAAATGATAGACTTGATTATTTTAAATAAGAAATTATTAAAATTCACTTGTCATACTTAACATAGTAGATAATCAGTCGTGCGCAACTGTCTTGAATGAAGAAAAACAACAACAACATACAAGAAAAAGTATATTGATATTGCTAGAGAGTGTGAGTGTATGTGTGTGTGTATTCGAGAGAGAGAGAGAAGTAACGCTGAAATATATCGTCTTGATAAGATTTCACAGCACAAATAGAAAATGAAACTTTTTGCTGAAGATACAAGCAACACAAAAAATTAAATATCGTTCTAATTATTATTTTTTTTAGTTCTTCATTTTTTCCTCCTATAATAGAATATTTATAGAATAATTTTAAAGGTCAATTTACTACTTGTCATTTTGTTATTGGCAGACACGCAATTATATTTTTCGTGAACAAATATATATTCAGGGTGGTGGTAGTTGAAATTGAGACGAAAGACAAAAAAATAGGAGATAAAGTGAAGTATAGGATACCATGAAGTGAGGTAAATGAATGTAACATTCATGTAAGGAGAGGACGAAAACTCCGGGAACAACAAAATAAAACCCAATTTTTGCAAATATATATGTATATATAAGATTTTACAGGTGTGTAGTTGATATTAAACTGTCTACCAAAAAATTACACCCATCTTAAAAAGGAGTTAGACAGTAAAGGAAGTAAGAAGAAAGTAGTGAAGAAGCGAACCATCAACTTGTTGTCTGTTGTATTACATTTAAGATATTACTAACCATATGGAAATCATATGGCGTACACAAATTTGTTCAATTTAGACAGTGTTGTTGTTTAACTGATTCGTGCAATGTTTAATTGGAATCTAATAGGATAGTAATCATGAGTTGTAAAACTGACTATATCATCATTCACTGATTTGATTTTTAGTCATCTGTTTCGTTAGCATATTCGAAGTCAGAATAACCTTTTTTTAGAATCAGTATGTGTACTTGCAAGTGAGTATATTACTATGTATAAGTGTGTATGTGTCTATCTATTTGTGCGTGTTCTAGTATATGCTCAAACATCCTGTCATTATGCTCAAATAAAGAAGCTTATTTTTAGCTTGACTCAAAAGATTTTTGGTGACAGATTTTCTACCACTACCATTACTGGTATTAATAGTAAGAATATTAACTATAATAGTAATAAGCAAGTACAGAAAATAAATTCCAATAATTTTAATTTAATTTGTAAAGGTTAATATTATCTAGGCAATCCACACAGGGTGCACATATGTCAACGAAGACTAATCACATCTCAGTTAAAATATCAACAATAGGATAATTCAAATCATTAAATATAAATTCCTACCCATTACACAAGTGAGTGGCCAGGTGAGGTTAGTAGCTAATTGAATAACGTGTTAGCGTTTGAAGTCACAACGTATGGGTTCGAGTCCTGGAGCGAACGCAAACTCTAGGATGCATTCAGTTGAGGAGTCCCCAATCGGATTATGAATTCCACTGTGAAATATTTTTAAAATAGTTTTTAACATTCGTAGTGATCTGTACTTGTCAGTCTGAGTAAAAATAAAGATAATGATAGTAATTGTAGTAATTTATAACAATACGTACAACATTATTTTGATTTTGATCTTTATCACGCTTTTATATATAATTATATGACATATATGTACATATATTTAAAGCACCGACGTTACCAAATTAATTTCTGGGTCATTAATAACAAAGAGATAGATATGTGTATAATGAAATGAACAGGGTATAAGAGACAATGGTGTGTTTGGAAATCTAATTCAACTTAAATATATTCGATGATATCTTGAATATCTTGAATAAAGAAATGAAATCATGGCTTTATTACAAAATACAACTATATTACTGAAGTGAGTTGTTTGTTAAACAAGTAGTAGGATTTGAAACTCTTTAACCTTGAGTAAGTTCTCTGAAATCTTTTATGAAAGAATTTTCAAGTCGTTTAGTGGTCACCCAAATGTAAAATTTCGAGACTGAAATGAGATGAAAGTAAATCTGTTCACTCTTCATCACAAATATGTTCCTTCCTGTCTAATGATTAAATTTATTATTAATTAAGCGCTCACGCACGAAACGGATAGGTCCTGGGTTTGAATTCCATGAGACAGGGTCGTAGATGCGGACTGTTGAAGAGTCCCACAATAGGACGAAACGGCCGTTCGGTGATTCCAGGTTTTCGATGGCGGTTTAGCTTCAATTGACTTATGATCTCAGCTACTGAAATTATTTTTAATTGTTAAACTTTTCTGACTTTATGAGATGTGAGATATAAATTAAGCATTAACCAGTGTCAATGACAAGGATTCATTCAAATTTTTAACTATATATTAAAATCACATATTTCTGTTTGCCCAATGAAAACTAAGTAAATCTATACAGTATTCTGTTCTTAATTGGGAATGATTAACAAAGAACTAATTAGTTTTAGCACATAATATTCACTACTGTAAATTTGTATGGGAGATCAAAGTATCTCACTGTTTCTCGAACTATATCTTGTTATCAGATAGTTGGAATTCGTAGGAAGGATTCCTTAGATTCGAGCGTCTTCTTAGTTGAAACTTATTGACATGGCATCCGTGTAATCTTATAGAGGTTAAAACTCTCTGAATATTATCATCATTTACTTATCAAATAGGATTATAATGTTAATAAGATTAAAGTGTTTATTATTATTCTTCTTAGTAAATGTGTTTATTTTCTTGCTTCTTTTAATTCTTTTGTTCCAAATCAAAAAATCATTATAGATTAGAAATCACTAGTTGTCAACAACATATATCAATAAGTAGGGTAATGTATACGTATATTACCATAGCAGCGACACAATGAGAGAAAAAATCAAATAACAATTGGTGTTTTGATTGTTGAAATCAGATCGACAACATTTCATTTCTTTTAAATACAATTGAAAACGACAGTTAACAACGTTTTTATACTAAATCTAAACCGTTGTTCTCTATTATCTTTTTAACCATACTATATATATATATATTGCGTGTTACAAATGAGAATGGGTTGTTGAATTTTAGATAAGTCTCATTCACCTTTTGTTACTCCATGAAAGTAACTGAGGCAATTGATCAGGATAAAAATATAATGAGTGAAAGCTAGTCAGAAATTGTCTTTCTTTATATTTGAGCTGATGAGTTAAATACCTGTTTGAAGTAGCAATGATAAGATTTATTGTAGACAATTATTTTAATTTAAAGATAATTCAGATCATATGTAGAAATGTATTGATATCATTTAATGATGATAAGTTAATTTCATGTTTCTGACAAAATCTTACTAGCCCAGTAGAACAACGTAAATTTTGAGCTGATTGTTTTTTAAGATGATTATTTGAATAATGTATCAACAGGAAAGAATTGACCATTATGATGAATAACATGTAATCCAATACTAAATACTATGTTGCTATTTTTTAAAAATTGAAGATGATGTTTGTATCTAATTGACGGAAATGATGAAATTTATGCTTCGTTTTAATAGCTTCTTAAAATATATATATATATATAATATAAATTAATTGCATAATCTGATGAATTTATGTACCAAAGACTAGAAGAATTTGATTGATTTTGAGGAATGAACCTTATGACATTAATGATTATTTCCTCTAGGGAGTTTCTCTAATTGAAAAGAAAAAGACTTTAAATTAGATAATTTATCGATTATGATGGTTATTTTTAGTTATGAAGTGATTTTATCTTGAAGAATTCTTTATTGGCCAAAAAACGTATGAGTTAGTTATTTAATACCATAAGGGATTTTGTGCATATTATAATAATTTCAATAGTTGAGATCATGAGTCAGTTGAAGCTAGGTCACCGTGAAAAATCTGGAGGCACTAGGCGGTCGTTTCATCCTAGTATGGGGCTCCTCAAAAATGCGTATCCACTATCTCGCCGCGCGAGCGCTTAACATCTAGACCACTGAGCCGACAACCAACGGTGTTAATGTCTAACTTCAACTAATCCACAAAATTGAGCCACACATCCACCATTGTTTTCATTGAGTTACTATCTCACAACATACCCGGTTGAACTCCACTGCGTACTGCCGAGGAGTCCTAAAATAGGACGAAACGGCCGTCCAGTGCTTCCAGGTTTCCCATGGCGGCCTAGCTTCGACTGACTCATGTTCTTAACCATTGAAATAAAATTAATTATAGATAATCTGATCAATCATAATTTATGTTGTTCTGTTACTGGTTCAAACATAACTAAATATTGTTTGAGGGTGATATTAGTTTTCGTACTATCAAATGTATGTAAAATCTTTAATGTCGATTAGATTATGACATTCTATGTTAATGAGGAATTTCCCGTTATGTAATTGTACTGTAACATAGGAAACGACTGAGATGGAAAGAACATTAAGTAATCGCTTTCTCAGATCAGAGTATCTCATAAACCACCCTTATTATGGTATCAAGCAAAGAACTCATAACTCTTCTAAGTAACAGTCTATCATTCAGTCCTTATGGTGGAGTTCATTGTTTTGCTCCTTCCAGCCATACGTTTTTCAAAGTATTCAACAAATAGTGTTCACTACCACTGGTATGCAAGCGAAATATTTTTTTGGGATTGAATAACCAGTATTTCATTAACAAACACGGAACTGTTATACATTACCTTAGTTTGAAGAAAACTGTTAACCAATCAAGTGTTTGATTGTCAAAATACTTAAACCGAAACCTGAACTTAATAAATGTGATCATTCATAGAGTGTATATTACCCATGATTTAAACCATTATATCTTCAGTATAACAATAATTCAAACCAGTAGCTTCCATCTTGATGGTGATATTTCAGTCATGATCATCTCTACAGAAGCTAAAAAAATGTCGACTGACATACAATAATCAAAACGTTAGCGCACAAACAAATAGAAATTCGCACACACACATAATTGTCTTCAAATTTCATTCTATTCGCTACGATACAAATAGTTTAATTAACTCCTCACGATAATCCAACAGTCTTTTTTTAATTCTGACATAATTCTGTATTTTTATTTCTGAACCATATAAACACTAAACATATCGAATTTAAGTTTTACGTTAGAATTAATAGGAACACTAAAACAATCGAAAGCTGGATAAATAATCAAAATATACGATATTCTTTCATGAAAAAAAAACAAACGTTAACAGTAACAGAACAAGATTGTTTTCTGTTTCCCACTCAATTTTTGTTCAGTATTAGAAATTTACCACCTAATCTATGAATATAATTAGTTATTGAATATCACTTTCTCCTAGAGAATATACGTTTCATTCTTAATCCAGTAGTATCAGTATCTAAAAAAAAACTTTAAGAAAACTGATGTTGTTTCAATCATATGTACAACTTCATTAATTAACACTGTCATTTAGAGACATGGTAACATGTGGAACTATTAAAACTTATAGTCATATAATCAGTCAGTAACCATGATCGTATACTACCCATTTCGCATTTCTGATTAACTATCATTTGATTGAATTGAGTGAAACAATCAAACCAAGTAATGTAACAGTGATCAGTATAGTTGAAACATAAATAAAGTGTAAAATAATTATCACCAATAGTATTAAATGATTGTCACACTAATATCATAAATGGATGAATGTGTGCCACTGTTAAGGTTCTGTGCTTAATCCGAGAGCTAAAGTTTGAACATTAGATTCCGTGTCGAGTTATCTGGATCACTAGTAATTAATATCCAAAAATAAAGTTTTATGTCATACCACTAGAGATTAGAGGGATGTATTTTAAGAAGAAAATATATTTCAGTTCATCCAGTACTATTTACACCATTACTTACTTATATATGACGGAATATATTCAGTGTAATTACATAAATTTAACTTGGCTTTACATAAATTACTGAGCCACATTAAAGTCTGTGCTCATTGTTTAAAAAATGAAAAGAATATTCGTTCAAAGGGATTATCATAATTTAAACCACGAACTGATCTTAACTGTAGCACCATTGGAAAGCAGAAAGCACTAAATGACCGTTTCGTCCTATCATGTTACTCTTTAGAAGATAGCATCCACGAGTCCATCACATGGGATTGAACCCAGGTCCTTCAGCCTCACAAGAAAACGCTGAATTTTTACACTATTAAGTCGGTATTTAACAATGTAAGCGTATAAATTCAATCAATTTAATATATTGTACAACCATCATCCATTGCAAGCTATGGATAACCATCTCATACTAGACACAGTTCAACTCCACTGAACAAGGCTTTTTACTTGAACTCCAGGAGTTGCATCTTGAAGCTAGCTACTGACGAGCACATAGTTATTTTTAGCATTGAAGAATTTGTGAAGAGTGTAGGATCTTCACATGCAAATTCACGATCCCAAGATGCACACTGTTGAGGAGTCCCAGACTAGGACGAAACGGCCATTCAGTGTCTCTAGGTTGTTTTTACCGTAGTTTAACTACGGTCAGTTCGTGATTCAAACTATGGAAGTTGTATAATCCCCACAAATCTCCTTATTCTAACAAAGTTATTACAAACATTTATATGTATTAACACCAATCTCAATTACTATAGAAAGAGATTTTGATTTAAAATTACAGTTAAAATAATCATATCATGATAATAAATTAAAAGATGTTAAGAACAAAGTAGCCTAGTGATTATTTTAATTTTTGGTTGATATTCTATTATTTGAACTACTTATTTTAAAACCTTCTTCATTATTTGCTTGTTTTCTTTTTGTGTGTTTTGTTTAAAGCATCCTAAACTGAATAGGGAGAATCATAAATGTTTCTTCAATGGGAAACAAGAAAAACAAAGTAGAGTATTGAATCTTTTCTCTGAATATTATCTACATGTTGACAAGTTATGAAAGAATACATACATGTAAATGAGCATGAACACACACATACACATATACACGCTTACTACACGCATTTATTCATTCAATCAATTCATATAACGAATTTCATCAGATTTAATAAAAAGAATAGAATTGTCAATAATAACTTTCTCTTTCTCCTTATATCTTTCAACTTGTCACCTTTTTCAAGTTGATAATAATATTACTATCGGCTTTTTTTTTAATCGTCAACAAATGAAAAAAGGAATGAAAATCTTTGTTAATCAACCGTGAATTCAACTTGTATATTAAGTTGCTGTGGTAAAATGACATAGTGATTAATTCCTTTATACTGAGATGATCATAGACAATATTCAGTAAAATGAAAAGTTGAAATTTAGTGAATAATGACTTGTTTTTTTTCTCTCTCCCTTTATACTTGTTTACATTGTTCATTTCAGTGGTTACTAATGTTCATGTAATAAACATTTATCTTTTATTCATGTAAACTAATCAACTATGTATTTATGAATGAATCAACTATTTTTCTTTTTTCAAGTTCCAACTGTGATCTAAATTTATTATGGTTCAATTATCTAATAATTACAAATCAAAGATAAGAAATGAAGAAAAAAGAAAACTAAATGATGTGTAAATCATTGTGAATTATCTGACTCTATGAAGAATGAATTATTGAACAATGATATTTGAGCGTTTTAACTAATAACACTTCCCAGTATATACATATTATATATATTTAGATGACAAGTTCAAAGTAGTAACTACAAATATACATTTTCCTTATGTAAATGACAAACAACTATCGTAAATCTATATTTTTAGATGATCAATTTTATTGGAAAAATACAGATCATTTACAGTTGATTAGGCTAACTGATAATAAACATTCAAATAAGCATAGATCGATGGTGGTTAGCAGTCGGATTCAGGATAGGCATTTCGTCTTAGTTGGGACTCTTCATTTGGATGTATCAATATTCCAGAGTTAATGTTAACTCCAGGACTCGAACCCAGTACTATTCGCTTCAAATGTCATTTCGCTATTTCACTGCTAGCCATCATTTATCTTTGCTTATAATGCTTATGATTTAAGGCAATATCAAGGCAATCAGCACAGAATGCACATATGTCAATAAGAGACTGACCAATTGTAGTTCTAACCATTAATGGAAAGATTCAAACAACCATTACAATGGATTAAAATATTTAAATAGTTTTCAAAATAGTTTGATATAAGGACTAGTAGACAATTGTATTAAATTATGTCGATAATTTGGGAGCAAAATGTATTCATAAACTCTTAAGAAATCTAATTTAGAATCATTATAATTTTTCTCTATGAATATTTTAATCTTCGAATCACTCGGTAACATTATCAAAGGTTAATACTTTCATTTATATTTAACTGTCGAGTAATCTGAAGTAAATCATAGTTGCGTGAAGCAAAATCTGTAGAGTTATGTTACATAATAACACGTTTTCCGAAGTTGCACTGAAACTGGAAATGGTGACTTATCAGCAGTGCTAATATACTATACCAAAAGTGGTCGAATGAGGAACATTTAAGTTTTAATGTAAGTATGATAGACATTATAGTTTGGCCAATATTTATACTTTCCAGCTTCATTCATTTTCTAATTCACATTTAGTAATATTAATCATTTACTGTGTTTGTACACTCTCCGTTGATTTCAGTAATTCTCCAGCTTTTATAAATAATTCATTTAGTCACTATATTTTTGATTGTTTACATTAGAAAGGTTTGTTGACTTCAGTTGATCGTGAAAAAAAAGTTATTTCACTTATATTAATAGAAGTAAACTAATGCTCTGATATTTGTTGATATCATACATGTGTAAAGTAAGGCGACTATGAATCTGTATACATCTTAGGTCATGGTATCTATTGAATTAACTTTAATAAAGTAAACCACTAATCACCTGAAATAGGTCATTCTGAATAGCCCAGTGACAATATCTCAAATCATAAACCTGTGAGAACCAAGTTCGAATCCGCCGGGAAACATCAAACTCAAAATTTCATGTGTATCTTACTGACGAGTGTCATCGTACACGAGGTACAGGTCTAGGAGTTTCTAGAGACTACCTATAACTACCTAACAAGATGAGCATTATCTGTTGCTTAATAATATTATTTGTGAAAGAACACTGAAACACTTTTTACGGTATTTACTTTCTTGATCAAAATCCAGTGAGTGAAATAATCATAATAATATCAAACAGCACAATATACTGAAATGTGTTACCTTTGTTCGGTTCCGTAAGTATCATGCTCACTAACAGAATGTAGGAATTATCATGAGAGCCTTATTCAGTCTATTGTTTCATAGAATGGATTGTATAAAGACCATTATAACTATCAAGAGTTAAAACAGTTACTTCACTAAAATAATCTAATGACCTCCAAGTTTTTGATTGAGATTATGAATCGATTGGTATTAGACCACCACTGAAAACCCGAAAGCACTGGACGGTCGTTTTTTCCTAGTATGGGACTTCTTACCAGAGTGCATCCACGATTCCGTCCGCGGGATTCGAGCCCAGAACCTTTGTTTAACTTCTAGACCATCCAGTGGTGTTAATGTCTAACCTCAAACAATCCACGAAATTGCGCGACCATCTTCTATTGTACTGAGGTAGATACCTGTTTCAACCTTACATGAATTAACTCCACTGGCCATGGCTTCTGACTAAATCTCCAAGAATTCCCTCACGAAGCTAGTCACTAGTAGGCACATGGTAATTATCAGGAGTTTCATACTAAGACGATACAACTGTCCAGTGCTTCCGGGTTTTTAGTGGTGGTCTAACATCAATTACTTCATGATCTCAATCAAAAATTTAATAATCTCCATAACCCTTTACTGATAATTGTGAATTATACAAATTATTGTAGAAGTCAGCGCATATCGTTTTTGTCTTGAGAACTCTTCACAATAACCACAAAAAAATAAAATATATTGAATCAACTTATTGACATTATATAAAATGAGTGAATTTTGGCTAGAAATAGAATCCATTACGCGTGTTCCATCTCATATAGGACTCGTTAAGTGGATTCACCTGCATCTCAGGACTAATGTTCACTCTAGGACTTGAACCAATTGCTATTGAGCACGTGGTGATTATCAGTATGGGGTTGTGGAGATTGTTAGTTTTTTATTTGAGGTCATGAATCTCGTGAGCAGGATCGTAGATGCACACCGCTGAGGAGTCCCATACTATGACAATGCTTCCGGGTTTTCACTGATGATCTAATACCAATTGATTCATGATCTCAATTTAAAACTAAACAATCTCCATAACCCCATATTGAGAACCTCCAAGTCCATGAAAGTCACCTAGACTATTCTATATCATTACGTAACATGAATGATCACTGGGAAAAGTTGAAGTAAAAGAAAAAATAACTTTTTACACACTGTTGAGCTTTTTTATAAACTTAACGGAAGACGGGAAGTAAAGAAAATTTTTCAAACCAATACATGACTCATTTACGTCAATGGACTTAATCGATCACCAATTACATCAACTTAGTGGCGGTTCAGCATATTCAACAAATCGATTTCTAGTTTTGTTAAATGAGTTTCATGAAGATAGATTTAATCACCAGATAATATTCTTCAGTGTATTGATCACATCTTAGGTGACATCAAAGACTAAGAGGCATTGGGTATCTGTTTCACCCTACCATGTGACTTCTTAAAGGTGTTTACCAGAATTATACTCAGGATTTTCAGGTCTCTTGGTGGACGCCTAACCATTAGAAGCACTAATTTACCATCCAGTATTGTAACTGTGATTTCAATCCATTTTTAATATAGAGTGATGATCATTTAAAGTTATTGAAGACAAGTGCTTTACTCTCTGGATATCTGAACTCCACCAATTAAATCCTCTCACAAGAATTCTAGGAATAGTTTGAAGTAAGTCATAAGTGAGCAGGCTATTTTAGTTTAGTTGAAGGGGTTTTATGAAAATCGATGTGAAGAATTCAAACTCTAAATAAATTTTTCTTTTTATATGGATTGGTGACCTCCACTACTAAATATAAAAAACAGAAGGTTGATTATTTTCTACTAGTAATTTTGTTTTGACAATATCATTAGATAAATTCTAGATTTTCAATGGTGGTCTAGCTTAGATCGACTCATGAATTGAACTATTAAGATTACTACAATCTTCTCGAATCCTCATTCTAACAATAGTCATATGCTCACTAGTGATTAGCTTCAAGATGGTTTACCTGGAGTTCCAGTAGGAAACCGTGACCAGTGGAGTCCAATCCGTATCGGGTGTGAGACAATTATCCACCTAAGACAATGGTTGAAGGGTTGCTTAAGATCAAAGATCAATTAAGTTAGACAATAATACCATTGAATCCCGGATCAGTGGACTAGAGGTTAGACGTTCACGTGCGATACCGAAGATCTTGGGTTTGAGTTCCACATGCACTATTGAAGAGTCCCATACTAGAACGAAATGACCGTCCAGTGCTTTCATGTTTCCAATGCTGGTTTAGCTTAGATTGACTCGTGAATTTAACTATTAAAATCTATATAATCTTTATAAATTCCCATTCCAATATTACAAAATAACTTAATTAACAAAACATAAAATAAATTATCGAGGTATACGCACAGTATGCACATATGCCAATAACAGACTGATCAATTGCAGTCTTAAACCTCAATGGGAAGATAAAAGCCAAACAATACCAATTGAATTTAAATTCGCCCCATTGCAAAACCAAGTGGCTATCAGGACTCAGTAGCTGAGTGGATAACGCGATGGCGTTTGAAGCGAACGATACCGGTTTCTGGTTCCTGAGTAAATGTTAACTCTGTGATGCAGGCACATTCAGATGACGAGTCTCAAATAGGATGAAACGTGCGTCTTGGATTCCACTGTTAGCCACTATCCATTATTGCTTACAAAAAGCTTGTGAATTAAGGCAATATCAAGGCATACGCACAGTATGCACATATGTTAATAACAGACTGGTCATTTGCAGTCTTAAACCTCAATGGGAAGATACAAGCCAAACAATACCAAGTGAAAATTGTTATTTGCTTGGTCCTTAATTTCACTGAAAAAAAAATATATATGTTATAGAAAGTAAGTGAAAGCAGAGGTTTTTTTTGCAAAAATATAGACAAACAAATGAATATTTAAATAAGAGAAAAATATCTCGACATATCATTTATCACAGATTAAAATCATGAGTCAGTTGAAGCTAGACCACCATTGAAAACCTGGAAGCACTGGACGGCCGTTTCATCCTAGTATGGGACTCCTCAGCAGTGCGCATTTATCGTCATACTCACTTACTCTCTTTCTACATCTTAATTATAATATAAAGTTGAAATATGAATATCTTTCAGAGATTAAAAAAAAAAACAACAGAGAAATGAGTTATAGATTTTTATTTAATCTTTGCATTTTGTCATTCATTGCATGATCAACATTTTACAAATATAATAATCAATAATACTGAACTAGTTACTCATTCTCATAGAGATAAATAATAAATCAATAAAATTGCGAAATGATTCTTAAAATATTAGTAGGATAATTTTTTTTTTAAAACAACAACATCGGAAATCAATTTTATCATGATTTAGAATTCATCAATAATAGATAATCATGGTCATTTGAAGATATCTTTAACGAAATGAACTATAATAAGTATTTTCTGGGTTAGGAAGGAGATTAAATTGGGTTTTTAAAAAATTTTCACAAAGAATATTGTTGTGAAACTACGGGTTTTTTAAATTTTAGGGAAACTGATGGATGATTTTTAAGTGTCTTATGTTGTTTTATCTCAAGTAGCGACCAATGTTATGTTTTCTTAGTTTATAGTGGTAATGGAATTCCAACATTTAAGTTACAATGTAGCCTCTAATCTGTATGAACAGATATCGTGTGGATTATTTTTTTAATGTTAGGTGA
Source organism: Schistosoma margrebowiei (assembly GCA_944470205.2). Taxonomy (NCBI): domain Eukaryota; kingdom Metazoa; phylum Platyhelminthes; class Trematoda; order Strigeidida; family Schistosomatidae; genus Schistosoma; species Schistosoma margrebowiei. The sequence goes on along the minus strand of OX104026.1, from coordinate 32,623,529 downwards.
TTGAAGGTTCGAGGTAGGAAACTTCGCTTCATTCTATTTGTCATATACTGTGCTTGATTAGAATATGAATTTAAAAAATAATCCTATTCTGGTTTTATCTAATTAATGGGATGAAGCTGAGATCCATTAACTGTTAGATTTAGTAGTTTCATTTAATTGGTAACCTGTATAGACTGATTTTAATTCAAATTTAATCAGGTTCATGAATGACTGATTACATCTGCTTCGTTCACTACTGAATATTTTTTGAAATTTTATCCATGAGCTCTAATGGAATTCTGCCACTTGTTTGACTAATCAGATTAATAATTAGATAATGACTTACCGGTTATATCGAGTAAGGATCAGGTGATAGTGCAAATTCAGTTGAATGTTTGTCAATTAAACTGCTGAATTTTCAATTTGTTGTCTGGAGATATTATACTTACTGCTGGACTTCGATTTTATTGGTTCGATCGCGCCTGGAATTAGGGATCTGTACTATAGAGGCTTGGACAAATTGCTTGTTTGTAGATTTGCCGTTTTCACTATTCTACGAGCTAATGTTGGCTCACATTGAATGCCACCATTGAACCATATCAATCTCCACAAATCAACGTAGTAAATAATAACAGGTTCTTTACTGAAACAAACGCAAACATGACAATTATTCATAGAGCTACCCATATATATACATTTTATGCACAACACTCTCAGATAGGTTGTTTTTTATTTGCTCTGAGGAAATAACTTACATTAAGTTACAAAATGTTGAAAATACAAATTTCTACTCATTGCGGTATCACAAAAGGTAAAATTATTACTGTTGAAGTTTATTAACTTGACATGTATTTCTTTTTTCTCATTCCAACTGATAACACGAAACGGAAATTGTTAATATTATGTTAGTTATAACAAATAACAACAAAACTACATCAAATGATTTCAATTTCCTTAAGAAATGTTTTTGTCAGATTACTTGTTTACAAAATGATTGATAGTTTATGTCCAGTGAACATGACAGCCTAATCCTGATACTTGTAGGATGCACTGAACTTTGACTGTATTGAACAATAGTGCCCAGTGAAATCCGGATACCCATGTCCTATGTTTTGTAACTTATCAGATCATTAGGAATGCAGATAAGATTACTGATGCTTCTATTGAGACGCAAAAACTAAAAATTCATCAGAGAAAACAGAAGTCCGCTAATATTTTATTAGACAAATTAATCTTTCACCATACTGTTGATTGTGTTATTTTTATTGATCCAGTGATATGAAATAAAAAACTTCGTTGTTTAAGCGAAGTCTCGGTACAGACTGGAATAATTTAAGTAGGAAAGAATAACATGCATCATTACTAAACAAGATCAACGTGATAAAAGATGTAGGTAAATAACTAAATTGTTAATTTATGAATAATTAAAAGTATTGTGAGTCGTTATATGGTCCCAATATATACGAGTGTGTTTAGTTGACAAGTTCTGGATTTAGTAAAGAGGAAACAATCACCAATAATTGATCAGATTAGATTAGAATAAACAACTTTTTTCATCACTAATGACCTCTGTCTTGTTGGTCTGGTCCCTAGAACTGTTTGACTTCTATCAATCAAGTAGCAGTACTTTGGTGATGATATCTAAGAACATGAATGGATTAATGAACATTAGTTCTTGCAAGATTTCGAGTACATCCTGTTGACAAGTGTCATCTAGTGCGAAACCTGAGTCTTGGGGTTACAGCCTATTAACTCCAATCAATCAATATATATGTGTATAAATATACATCATTTAAAAATGTTTTAAACGCTATGGTATCTGAAGCACAGTATTCAGAAACTTCGGTTAATCAAATGCTAATGTTGACAACTACATGCATATATATCTTTTAGAGAAGTGAAAGTAACGTTATAACCTTGATTTGTATGTTACAATATTAACAGTTGTTAATTTAATTCTTGAAACATAGTTACTATTGTCTAACTAACTGACTAACTAGTTACACATATATGCGTTTTTTTGCTCACAGAAGATTGACCTAAAATTGAATTAATGTAATCTATTTCCCATATATTTAAATATGTTCCTCTTTCAAGTCTGTGAAATCCATTCCTTGTAAACAAGTTTCCAAATTACATGTAAACAGTAATTACATTTCATTATAATGTGGTTTATGTAGAATAGTGATAATAATAGTTATAATCTGTTTTTAGATGCTAAGCTTTTATTTAATTCATGGTTAAACATTGACAGTAGTAATGGTGACCATAATAATAATGAACTAATAACTGATTACGCTTCTGAAATGATTACCTAGACAAAATGGGAAATATTTTTTTCACTATTTAAAGGATTCTACACAGAAAAATCTAAAATGTCGACTAATAGTGGAGTAGATTAAATGAAGAGACTACATATGAACAAGGGTTTACATATTTTAAGTCGAACGACCGACTGGGTAGTTAATAAAAGAAGACTAGTAAATTAACGGTAATACTGAAGTCAATGAATTTATTAAATCATGAACCGACCAATGTTAGATCACCATTGAAAACGTAGAAGAGATGAACTGCCTTTTCGTTCTAGTATGAAACTCCTTATCAGTGCACATCCACGATCCCGCACGCGGAAATCGAACCCAACTGACGTTAAATTTGAACCACTACCTGTTATCTTAAAACTCTACATATTTTTAAATTCTAAAATATCACTGTCAAGAGAGTATCTATGAATACAACTGACTATCGTTCTTTAGATAGTGGATAGTTGTGATGTTCACGATAAGTGACTGATCTTGTTTGAGAAGGGAACAACCTATCGTTTTAAGTACCAGGGAATTATCTTGGTGTAAATGACCAAAATATTAATATAGATAGTATTAATTCTCGAAGCTTTTCTGTATGTAGAACCCGATCAATATAGATTTGAACATCAAGAACGGGCAAATATAAAGGATTTGATAGATAATATATGTAGACCATATTCGTTGAACAAAAGGTGCTAATCGTAACTCAACATCCAATTTAATGAAGCAATGGGTAATATGCTGGATTTTTAGCGCAAACTTCAGTACTGAGTGTATGTGTGCACAAATGAAAAGCCTTAAATACAACGATATATTCGTTATGAATGTAGCCACTAAAATGTTATAATTCATTTAGTTTTCAGAAGCTTTTCTGTTGGAAATATTTAAGAATATGTAGATGAATAAAAGGCCATTTAAAGTTTATTAGTCACTGAGTTACTACAATGAATGAAATTACGAACTTTCTAGGGTAAAAATCAATAATAAGATTCTAGTTATTTAGTTTCCTAACTTTATAAATTAACCCATAGAAATTATATAATGTCATAGTTTGCATTAATCTGGTAAACTGACTTGACATTGTCAAATAACCATTCTTGTCGATCAAACTTTCTACTAAACCGCATTAACTTCTGTACGTAGACATCTTTAAATTTACATCTACGTAAGGTTTGAACTAATTAGATCTTATATATACCAAAACACTGTATTATCGACTGAGCTATAAGACTGAACCATTAATGGAAATGTTACTTAATTGTGATTATTAAACAAAGAAGGAAACTGTCACGTAAATGAAAAGTGACCAATTATCAGTAGTTCCTTATGAGACTTGTAAAGTCAAATTTCCTCTATTTTCATTTGAAAACAGATAAATTAACTAAAGTAAATATTTAGTTGTTTTTTTACTTAGACTCTGTTGCAGCGATGATCTTCAAATTAATTTTGAGATTAGATGGTGGTTGGAGGTAGTCTGCAGGAAACCTTGGACCCGGGTTTCGTGCTACTTGGCACTCGTCAGCAAGGTGTATCTGTAATCTTGGGGGGACTGGTGCTCCCTGACGAATTCGATCCCGTATCACCAGCTTCACACAGACGTTACCACTGTATCGAGTCACCTATTCTGGTGGCCACATTGCATCATGGTCGATAGCAATCGATCTGCGTTAATAAAGGCTTGACACACATGATATTGGTCACCACTCAGCGATCAATCAATTGTAATTAATTCTGACACTTAAAAGTAATAGGTGGACTTTAAAAAATTATTTATCTAGTTCATTTAGTAGAAATTAGAGCCAGTAATCATCCGCTCGATTTTATTCCCGTTTTATCAAACTGATGCACTAATTTCTATAAAAGTTCATATCAATAAATTGTCAACCATGAATGGTAGCGCACTTTGTCCCAAGATGATAATTTAAGATTTATTCAGTAGGATTAATTTATACTAATTGGCTCAAGAATAGATAATCAAACAGCAACTAAAGGTGGAGAATCTCGTTCGAACTTCTTCAAACTATCCAATCAATATATGTATATACTGTCAAATCCATATTTGAACAATATTTGTATCCAGTTATCATTTCTTTCTTTAAAGTGTAAATTCAGTAATGCAGTTAAATTTAAACACTTAGTTGAAAGCCCTGTATTTAGAGGTGAAAACCTACTATTAAATTCCAGTACGACTTCCTAAGGTAGTTAAATAGCCTTGGATATTGTATGTAATTTTTGAAATTGGTAATAGTATCACTAGGGTGAACAGGAAGTCCACAAAGCCTATGACTTTCAAGTAATGTAAGTATCGAAAACCACTGATGAATCAGTAATGTTGATTAGCTAGATCAAGCTTATCTAAATACCTTTTATGAAGTTGACCTAGTAAACGGTAAATTAGAATAGATCTTAGTTCAGAAAATGACATTTTCTATTGATGATATATATTTCAATAATTAAGTTTACATTTTGATTTCTATCTGACTAAAACTCCTATTAACCGCGATAAGAATTAACAGTAATTACACTGACGCCATATTATGTATTGTACAAATGGATTAAGTTATAATCTGTGGAGTATGGCGGTGTTATCATACTCTTTATTATATAGCTGATATATTTATAATTAAGAAGAAAGATAAAGTCATACTAACATTACGTGAACACGAAATTGTGACTCTTATGTTTCACAGCTTATCATCTTCAATATCATTCAGCTTACATGAGTATGGTTTATTGGTTTCTAAGCTTAATTATTTGTTATTTAAACAATAGTAATGACAAAGTCATGTGATTCTCTTATGGTTAGTCAGAATCTTTTTCAAATAAATATACAATATAACATGAATGGGGAGAATAAGTTAGAGAAAAACAATATGTATATATTTGTTAGGAAGTAAAATGCCAACAGTTAAATGATAAATGGTTCATTGTTCAATTTTCTTTCTTCCCTATCTTCTTCTCTCTACCAATCCCTTTCCCTCATATTATAAAGAGAAATAAATATATTCTGTACGAAACTAGAGAAAAATAGAGAATAGAAATGACTAGTAAATCATATTGCAAAACAATCTACCTGTCAAATATATACATTGGGGAGGTAATATTTATTGCATAAGTTCATTATATACATATATATAAACAGGGTTTTTGTGTTGTTGCTGTCGTTATACTTATGTTGTTTAAGGAGTGTTAAAACATGAAAAAAAAGTCAATGGAATATATATATATATATATATATATATATATATATATATATATATATATATATATATATATATTTGAAGCAGGGAACAAGGATAATGTTTGCTGATGTTTAGTTCTTCCTCTGTTACCTATCCTACCTCATTACATTACTTACTACTCTTATTACCAACAATACTAATACCATTAGTCTTGTTTCCATTCAATGAAGATAATTAAACAGTAAACTAGTAAAATCTGATTATGTCATATGGAAAAATATAAACAAATAATAAAGTTTACAATGTTGTATAGTTTGAAAAAAAATTTGAAGAATTGATTTTCATCGAACTCATATATTGTTAAATTAATGTTTCTTTCCCCCCCCCCCGAGTATACTATTCATCTATTTAAGGACACTAACATTAGTTCAGTATCAAGTGACCACCAACAATATCTCTTTTTTTAAAAATTCTTTTCTTTAATGTTAATAAAAAAAACAAAAACATGTTTTTTTGTGTTTTATAACGAAACTTTCAAAAGGCAAAAAACAGGAAAAATAAATACACAGTAAAATACAAATATGGGGGGAGGGAAAGAGTAACGAAACAAAAGAATATAAGTAAGTATGAAAATCTCATGATGATTCAGCTGTATTATAAAAGATTGTTAAGTGCCTATAAATCTCTTTAGTTCTATTTTTAGTTCTAACGAAATAAAAAGTGCCGCTTTTGTTGATTTAATACATGTTGTTTTTTTCTTTGTATTTCACTATTGAAAAAAAAATATTTAAAATCACTTGTGAAAATCTATTTACATCGGTATGGACAAATCTATACATTAAAATAATCTAACTTACTGACCAGGTATAATAGTATTCGTAGTAGTATTATGTAAATAATTTAGTTTAACTGTTAAATGAAAATGAAATATTTAACACATTTTCACGGTTGTTTTTTTCCTGTTATTTCTTCTTCTTCTTCTTCATCTTCTTCTTTGTTATAGTTCTTTTGACTCTTTCAAATCCCGTTCATCAATTTTAGTCTGTCTTCATACATTTCATACCTATTCAAATGGTCTATCTGGGTTGTTTGTTTTTTTCTTTTAGAATGAATACGAGGATATTTATTATTAAACTTAAAATACAAAATAAATAAAATTATCCATTACTACTTAAATGTATTTAAAATGTACATTAAAACTTGAAATTTACCATTGAAATTTATGAATGTAGTAAAAGAAAGTATAACAGATAGATAAAAAAGATAGATATAAAGTTGAAAAGTTATTATCAGTCAACCAATTGTATTGTCTTAAAGTTGGATTAGATATATTAGTGGTTAATGGGTGAAAATCAACAATCTATATAGATACTTCTAGAGCTTTTAAATAAAAAGACACTTTATTTACATGAAGATCTTCATTTGTTCAAGTACTTAATTCATTGATAGTTTGACATACTCCTGGAAATTGAATTACTGATAAATGTATAATGTACTAGTGTCGAAACAAGTAATCATTTACTTTGTACATAAGTCACGAAGATTGTTCGTAAATCGTCAACATGGATTTCGTATAATATTTTACATTTAGTTGTAAATTAGATTTACCAGTTGGTTAAAAATATTGAAGATAATTAAAAAAAAGAAGATTATCACCCTCATCTGAAGCAGTGTGTTGATCTTTTTAGCACAAATTTAAAGTATTAAAATGCTCTAGTTAAGTATTGAGCATTCCATGTGCCTAAATAAATGGTTTATCTGGTTGTCAGAAGGAGCATCGACCTCGTGACTTCCGAAGGAACTTGTCTTTCATCATGAGCACGGTGGATTTGATGCAGATGTGAAGGCGCGGATCGGAAAAGCAAGAGCAGCATATTTACAACTGATGAACATCTGGCAATCAAAACAATTGGCAACCAACACCAAAATCATAATTTTCAGTGCAAATGTCAAGACAGTTCTACTGTATGGAGCGGAAACCTGGAGAACCACGAAAGCCATCATCCAGAAGACACAAGTGTTTATTGACAGTTGTCTACGCAAAATACTGTGGGAGGGAACAAACCAGATCCCAGCGGAGGAAGAAATCAGGAAGAAGCGCTGGGAGTGGATAGGACACACATTGAGGAAAGCACCCAACTGTGTCACAAGGTAATCCCTCACATGGAATCCTCAAGGCCAAAGGAGAAGAGGAAGACCAAAGACAGACATGAGAAAAATGAACGAAAGGTGGATATAAATGGGAACGAAGGTCCAGGACAGAGTGGGTTGGAGATTGTTGGTCGGTGGCCTATGCTCCATTAAGAGTAACAGGCGTAAGTAAGTAAGTAAAGTATTGAACTTTTGTTTATTAACTGAAACTTCACGGTAAGTTCTGCTAATTGAAAAAAACAATTGTGTAAATTTTTAAGTTATCCATTATCCAGCAGAATGGTATTTTCAAAATATCAATCAGTTATGTAACTTGACGTAAATAAAAAATGTTCATCATTGTATTTTTACGCAATAACATGATGATCTTATACCAACTATGAGATTTAAAAGTTCTTGATTCAAGTTGATGTAAGATCGTAGAGTGACTATGATGAAAAATCATCAATAAGAATGAAACGACTGTGTTAATTTATCCTGGTATTCAATAGTTTTCTAATTGGTCTGAATTGTTCTACGTTATTTCTAATCAACTTTAATTTTTAGTCATTTCACATAAAAATTCACCATTAAACGAAGATTATATTGATATAGAGAAATAAAGATTTCTTTTTTAACAGTATCTTTATAGTTGCATTTGCCCTATTGAATTCAAGTCAATACTTATATGTTTATATAAAATGGTTCACTTTAGTTCCATCAATCAACAATATAGATTATTTTACAGAAACTTGAACCGGAACCACGTGCTTATCTTGTGAATGATTATATTCTAGTGGTTCAGTAATCAGTATGTATTTACTCTATCTAACCTTAAATATATAAATTTATTACCTCATGTGAAATGTATGTACATAATTATTTATTCGAAAACATGCGATAATACTATTAAAGTTGTGGTGCACATTGGTAAAATGAAGTCATCTTGTAAAATATATGATCAAACCGGCTGATCATAGAACTTTTTAGTTATTGTTTCCAAAAAAAATTTCTAAATTGTTGCCAAGTTACCCATTTGCATTCATTTATTTGATTCCTTTTTTTTATTGAAAATGTATATCGAAAGAATTCTTTATTAACAATTATTATAATATATGCATTTCTGAATGAAAATGGAAAATAGTATTCTGATCGGTTCGTTATTTTCTCTTCATTAGTTATTGAACTGATATTTGTTGTAGAATCAGAAATTATGGTCACTTAGTGACTTCCTATCGTTTGACTCTAACTAATTACCATCTCTGCATAGTTCATACAATGTTAAGTTATTTAAACTAGTAACTACGCTGTAAATTGATCGATATAATTCATCAAACACAAAGACTAGATACAAATGATATGTGTTGTTATTAATTAATCAACACATGTAAGTTTCTATTCCCTTCAAGGTCAGGTTCATATTATATTTACAAACACTAAAATATCAGAAATCATATGTGGAAAAAATTATCTATTTTATTGAAAGTACTAAATTGAGTCTTTATCCTTTGTGTTTTAGTCACTTTTATAATGCATATATAAAAATTTGTAGGGGACTAAACTTATGATTGATTGTACAGAGGTTAAGGAACCTCAACTACAAATTTGAACAGTTTTTTTAATTTATTATCCAACACTATAATGACAGTATACTTTACTTCATTTCTATCGTTTGAGCATGAAAAATCATCTAGAGCTTTTGGCGGAACTACAATTTGTAGACGGACCAATCAGGTCTAAGATAATTGGTATTAGATTTTGGTACGAAATACCATTTTGGCACCATAGCTGATATCAGTTCGTAATGAAAACCTTAAATCTAATTCTAAACCTTAATCATCAACTGTAAATTACAATTCTAATTCATCACACTAGTTTATGATCTTCATTTGATCCTAGTTATACCGTGAATACTCTCAAAATCACTCTAGAATCGCTCATATTACAGTCTTACTGAATTTTCAATTATTTCTGGATTTTCACTGGTTGAAATCATGAGTCAATTGAAGCTAGATCACCATGGGAAACCTGGAAGCACTGGACGGTCGTTACGTCCTGATATGGGACTGCTCAGCAGTGCGCATCCACGATCACACACCCAGCGGGATTCGAACCCAGGACCTACTGATTTCGCGCGTGAGCGCTTAACCATTAGACCACTGAGCCGGCATCCAACGGTGTTAATGTTTAACTTCAACCAATCCATGAAGTTGCGCCACCGTACATCATTGTCTTCAGTGAGTTCCTATCTCACAACAGACCTAATTGCACACCGCTGGTAACGGCTTCTCACTAGAACTCCGGGAGTGTCTCCTGAAGTCAGTCACTAATGAGCAGGTGATTATTATTATTATCAGAATAGATTTTGTAGAGATATTTTAGAAATTTCACTGATTGAAACCGTCCAGTGCTTCCAGGTTTTCCATGGTGGTCTAGCTTCAGTTGAATCATGATTTCAACCAGTGAAATTTCTAAAAAACCTCCAAAAAACCCATTCTGATAATATTTCTGAATTATACATTCAATGAATAACTGGTCTTTATATAATACCACTAGGTTTTTATATATGTATTTATGACATGAAACACTTACTATTGAATCACAGTACAATTATCATTCATAAATTACAACTATTGATTATGATTACCTCAGTAATAATTTTAATTTATATTATTGTTTAAATTTAAGAAATCACTTGGCTTTCTCTCATTTCTATAGATAACTTTTCTTCTTTTTCATTAAAGAGAAAAGAAAAAAGAAAAAGAAGAATTAAAGAATGATAATATTTGTGATCATTTCTGGATAAATATGAAATAATCAAAGTTCAATTCTGTTTATTCACATATTTTTTCTTTAATTTATTTCGACCTTGGATACTTAATTTATTTATCTTATTTAAACAAATAGATTGTAAGAAAGAGAATAAAAGAAGAAGAAAAAAAAGGAATCCACTGATAAATTACATTATTTTATATTCAATTCAAGGTCAAGTTGAAAATTAAAACAAAACAGATTCGTTGATTTATTTAGCACTCATGATATTGGTAGAAATTAAATTCATTTGATGTTGTTTACTTATATCTTTCAATTGTTATTTAGGATTGATTAGTTTGATTAGTTTCTTGTTGGCATATATATATGCATCCTGTTCGGATTGTTTCCATAGTGGTAGAAATTGTTTAAAAAAGATTTCGAAACCTATGAATAATTCTCAAATATGTGATAGTTCAAAGTATCTATTATCAATTTTGTGGTTGTTATTTAAAACTACTAATCAGTACTTTCTAATGGTAAATGTACAGTGGATAAACTCATGTTTTATCTTGTTGTTATTTTAATTTTAATCTTTTGCTTCTACTTTGACTTCTTATCGGTCTTCTCCCTTTGTTGTTAACCTTTGTTTATCAATTCCATAGATATGAACTTAAAAAATAGTTTTTTCCGTGTCACTTTGAACTTATGACAATCTAAACCAAAACACTCTTGTGTAATTTAGAATTTTATTGGGGTTTTTTTCAGTCTTTTATTACTGTCTTTATACACTGTTCATTAGCAGAAACTTCTAAATAAGTTATGTCCAATGTGTAAATACTGTTGAAATTAATTCGTGAATCGGTTAAAGTTAAACATTAACACCGTTGAATGACGGTCCAGTGGTCTAATGGTTAAACGCTTAAGTGCGAAACTGATAGGTCGTGGTTTCGAATCTCGCGGGGGAGGGCGGGATCGCGGATGCGCACTGCTAAACAGTCCCATACTAGAACGAAATTAATTTTATTAAACGATCCACATAAATCATTAACTTAATAATATCGGTGCGAATATAATAAATATAGATTTTCAAACCTACAGTAAATGAATCAGTCTGTAATATTAACACTTACACAAAAATAATAAAATAGTTTATAGATATATCAGATCACACTGGTCTATAGTACAAAATCATTTTAAAATTATTAATAATCAATTAGGTAGCAACGTAGTTACGTACTTAACAATGCGATCTCGATAAATACTTTGAAAATTTTATAAGTAACCCAGATTTTATTTTAGTTTCAAAGCTCGTTTTCTTCTAATCACACAAATATAAAACTGGATAAACTATTGAACCATTTCGATTTCTATTTATTTACATCCAATGGAATACTTAAACTGTTATTATTTGCATACGAGATATGACGTAAGTTTAATTTTAATCTTCTTATTGGTTTTACTAAGATTAATATCAGAAGGGGTTTTGTGGAGATTGTAGTAATTTCAATAAGTTGAGATCATGAGTCAATTGAAGCTAGACCACCATGAAAAACCTGGAATAATAGGATAAAACGGTCGTCCAGTGCTTTCAGGTTTTCCATGTTGGTCTAGCATCAATTGACCCATGATTTCAACCTGTGAAATTTTTAAAAAATCTCCACAAAGCCCATTCTGATATATTTTAATTTTTACAAATAACATACATAAATATATTACTCATGATCTTATATAATATTACTAATAAGAGTAGTATAGATCGATATGAAATTTCAAGTTAATTAAGTAGTATTTAAGTAGTTCATTTTAATTTTCTTTTCTATTCTTTAAATTAATATGAATTCGAAATAAACATTCCTTTCAGATTATACGTAAACTATCATCATATAAATATCTTAAGTAATGCAAATACAAAAAGGGGAATTTAGTTGAATAAAACAAGTCATATATAGATATATATATATATGTATATATAAAAACCCCAACTAAATCAGATAACAATCATTGAATTCTTTTATTTATTAGTATCATTGTTAGTAGTATTATGTCAAATTATTATGTTTAAATACAATTTTATTTTTAAAGAAGTGACAAAAGATCATTGTAAGAACTAAACATTTTGTAAATAATACATTTTATATATTCATTTTGTCCAGCTTATTTATTCCAACTTAAGGTAACATAGATAACATGTTCCAAATTGCATAAAAACTCTGTCTATTAATCGTTTTTTTCCTCTTTTATCTTCAATATGACATAAACTGGAGCATATCACTCTTTTATTCTTGTTCACATGTATCATATACATTCAATAAACAGACCAGTTAATGCATTAATTTTCAGTCAAATGTAAGAATGATAGAAGAAAGAAAGAAAGAAATCAGTGAACGACAGGTAAAACATGAATTGCTAAGAATGATTTGATGCTCATGTGTGTGTGAGAGAGAGAGAGGGGGGGAGGGAAAGGGAGTGCACATTTATGCGGCGGTAAAAATGAATCGAATCAAAAATGAGATAGAGTATGAGTAAAGTATCATGAATTCACTATATGAAATGATTAAAGACACTGTGAATGAACAACTTCAAATTGTTTTAAAATTTAATATATTGACCAAGAAAAAGAAGAATGATAAGTTAAACAAGTTGAACTGTAAGATAGAAATGAAAGATATTAACAATAATAATGAATAGATAATGAGTATAAAGTTAGATAATATTGCATTAATACGTTTCAATTCATTGATATATTGTTAAAATGAAAATCGTATGAATTAATAATATACTGTATTTTGAATGAATGATACCATAGAAACTAAAAAGATGTGCGTTACTAAAGTGATTTTATTTGTTATTCTGTATTTAATTGAGGTAGTCAAATCATGTCATTAAGTTTTCATAGTATAATTTACTATTGATAAAAGTAATATTATTTACAATGTTCGTTGATTTGATGAAATGGACAATATGATTAGTTGTTTTGTTTGTTTGTTTGTTTTGTCAAAAGAAACTGATCAATATCAATTGAACAATTAGTTGAAAGAATAAAGTACAAATGAAGAAGAAAGCTTAGTTGTTGAATTTATTTCACTTAAATAATACGGGCTCTATTTTCTACTTTCTTATTGTTTTTGTTACTTCTCACAGAATAGTTGTGTTTTTTCTTCAAAAACATATTTGATTAGAATATTGATATAAATGAAAAATCAGATAGTATACTTTGTATGTATAGTTTTATATGAACTTTAGATCCTTTAACTGTAATCTCAAGAATGCCAATTCTTGTCACATTCATTACGAAACATTAAATTTTCTGTATTAGTTCCAGTTTGTTGAGCTTTTAAATAAATACTATCTGGAATATGAAAATTACCAATCTTCTCTGATTGACTTAAAGACCATGAATGTTTATTTGATACATTCATTATATTTCGATTATGTTCTTTTCTTCGAGTTCTATTTACTCCTTCATCAATATCATCATCTTCTTCTTCATCGCCATCTTCTACATCTTCTTCTTCCTCTTCTTCATCTCCTTCTTCGTTGTCTTCATCTTCATCTTCAACAACATCATGTTTACCACGATGAATATGTCGTGATTTATTACGTTGTGTTAACATGTAATTATTTTTCAAATTTCTATCTTTATCAGAGATATTATTATGATCTATAGAAAATGTATTACGATCCATAATAATTCCAGTAGTTGACATTGTATCTAATGAATTAAATTCTTCAAGTGATAAACGTTTACGTTTTATACATTCTTCATCACTATCATCACAGATTGATGAAGTTTTATGATTTTTTCGACCAATTGTTGAAATTGTTGAACTTTGTTCAGCTAATTCTAATTGTTCCAATGTACCAGGACCATTTAATTTAGCTATATTATGATCTTTTTTCCATTTCATTCTACGATTCTAAATAAATCATTTTTATAATGAAAAAAAATAGATTTAACAATGAATTACATTATAAATATTAAAGTAACTTTTATATCCAGTAAAATATCATCATATTTGCTTAAACGATTTTTCAAAAATATAAATTGAAATCAGTAGTATATAGTTGTTAACGTTTAATTTTTGTACATGATCTAAACTATTAACTATTAGAATTTCATCTTATATAACTGATATATTTGTTTTAATGCCTACAACTATTAGTAAGAATTTCCCAGGTCAGAGTTCGATAAAGAATGCTGGTGGGTGACTTATGCTCCTCCACGAGGCTTAACAGGAATAAGTAAATATTTCATTGGTGATTTAATTTTACTCTACGACTAAACAAAACTAATAAATATTTTCAACATTTTGTTCAACTTGAAATGCTTTTTTTCTATCGGATTTTTTTTCTTCTACGTTCACTGAGTTGTATATTAATGCATCGATAGTGGTGAATAACCCATCGAAAAATGTCCGTTTTTATGACCAAGTGAGTGAATAAGTATGAATTACTAGCAAGCTATAACTGATGCATATAAACTAGTTCAATGTTTTGTACAAAAAGCTTTTGTCAGATAAAAAAAAATCTAAATGGATAATTCTGATTTAACTATAATTTTCATAGTTCACTTTAATCCAAGCAGATAATGTATTGAATATTTATTTGTTACATTCTATATTTTCAAAATATTGACATTTATACAAGTGAATTATCGATGAATAGTAACCAGTGTTATATATACCAAGTACTTCTTAGTGTTTAAATTCTATTGACCAAGTTGTATTACTCCCCTCAAGAATACAAGTACACTTTGTTGACGAGTGCAAAAAAAAGCATGAAACCCAGGTTAAGGGTTTTCTGCCAATTACCTCCAACCACTTAGCATCTCAGCGTAGTACGTAGGAAGTTGAGTCACTTAGACTAGCTGCCACATTACAACTTGATAGATAGAATTCTGTCAGGACTATGAAGGACTTATTATGCATGAGATTAGCCACCATCCAGTGATTAACCAATTATTGATACGTTTCAGTTTGACAAGATATTAGTTGTGACCCAGACAGCTGAGCAGTAACGTCTGTGACTTTGGAGCTGGTATCGGATCTGATGGATAGCTTGAAATCTAGGTCTAAGGTTTCCTATAGACTAATTCCGACTAGCTTGAATATCTGAACGCAAACCTCATAGTATAGTATTATATATATACTTGTGGTTGTACATTGGATGATCGAGTTTTCTGATGGAAAGTTTAAGGATAATTTGACATAGAATTCATTCGAACGTGTAATATTAACTTAAAAAGATTTGATTATTATGTATCCTTAGTGTAAAAATAAAAAAATCTACTACCATTTATATTTAATTTAAAGATGTAAAACAGTATAGGTAATAAATAATGAGATGAAGTATATAGACAAAACAGTATGAAAGAATGTACGTTAGAGGAAAACAGAAAGAAATACATGTTTAAGCGAAAAAGTATACCATTAGACATATTCACTCTTTAGTAAGTGTCCTCTATATTTATATCTTTTGTTAAATACATAACTCCCTGTCATTTAGTTAGTCTTTTATTGTTTTAAAGACAATACTTTTATTTGCATACATACAATATGAAAGGGTAAACTAAAGGAAACTGTGTTTACCTTTTTTTTATAATAACTAAAAACTGGCAAGGAAAATAACATACTGAAAGAGATAATATTTCATGCCTGCATGTTATTACAAATAACACAGAAACATGACAGTAGGGGGAGTACGAGAGAAGTACAAAAGTTTTCGGGGGTTGGTTAATGAAATTAAATAGTTTTAAAAGGAGATAGAAAAAAATGGATGCGATGAATAGGTACATGAATGTTTTAACTTTGTTGAATTAAAGGGGTAAAATATCGAAGTATGTATATTGGTGATATAGCGATGATTTACAGATGATCACCATATATAATAACATTCATATTTTTACATCTGTGACTAATAAATTTATGAGGTTGTCAATTATTTGTGCAAAAGATTTTTTCCTTAAAACTACTTTAAATTATGATATATACGATCATCTTAAATGTCTGAATATCAATGAAAACAGCCAACAAAACCAGATGGTCTTGGAGGATTTCGATCGTTAAAAAACGAATGATTTATTTATATTTATTGTTCTAAAAAAGTATTCATATTACTGTTGTGAGATATTAACTCAATAATGACAGTGGTGGATATGTCGCTCAGTTTGATGGATTAGTTGAAGTTAGACATTAACACCGTCCGATCCCCACTCAGTGGTCTAGTGGTTAAGTGCTCGCGCGCGAAACCAGTAGGTCCTGGGTTCGAATCGCGCAGAAGGCGAGTTCGTGGATGAGCACTGCTGAGGAGTCCCATGATAGGACGACACGACTGTTCAGTGTTCCCAGGTTTTCCATGGTGATCTAGCTTCAATTGACTCATGGTCATAACTGTTGATATGTGGTTTTTATCTTTTTGAATTTAAAAAAACACAGGCAAATTTTTTCTTAAATTTGATCATTTTAAAAAGTTCTGTTGAAATAGTGTAATATAAACTAATGTATGAGTATAACTAAGAGAATATATATAGTATATTTAACTTACTTGAAACCAAATTTTAATTTGTCGTTCTGTTAATGTCAGTGTATGTGCAATTTCAATCCTTCGTCTACGTGTTAGATATCTAATAAATGAACAACAACAACAAAAATACAAATAATTTATTATCAGAAGGGGTTTGTGAAGACTTTAGAAATTTCACTGATTGAAATCATAAGTCAATTGAAGCTAGACCACCATGGAAAACCTGAAAGCACTGAACTGCAGTTTCTTTCTATTGTGGGACTGATAGATCCTAGGTTCAAGTCCCTCGAGGTAGGGTCGCGGATGTGCATTGTTGAGGAGTCCCACATTAGGACGAAACGAGTGTCCAGTGCTTCCAGGTTTTCAATGGTGGTTTAGCTTCAATTGACTCATGATTTCAATTAGTGCAATGACTTATTACTTTTATTTATGTTTACTCATATAAAATAATAAACAATTGATTATTAAACATTCTTAAAAAGAAAATTTATCTCAACTAAATAATCCACATCAATCGTTATTGGTTATGAAAATGATTAAATTATTTCAACTCTATATTTCAATCAAATCAATTTAATAAAGGTAAACTTTACTCCTTTCATATATTTCATTAGTCATGATTGTTTTCTTTTAAGAATTATCATTTCGTGTTACATCTTCTTGTAAACGTTATCTATTATTCATTAGAATAAGAATTGAATTACATAAATAATAAACTATTCTATTCTCTTTTTAATGATATATAATTATTCTTTGTTATCTTTCTGACAGAAAAACAAAATCAATATGAGGTATTCCACCTATGGATTGTATTCCCACTATAGTATTTTTTTTTCGTAAAGCGCTATTAGGAAATGTATAGATGGATTTAGTGCATTCAAATTAAATGCACCACCACCACCACTAACAACAACAACAACAACAACAACGTAAATAGTAATCAGAAGCGTTCGTTTAAGAAAAAAACGAACTAGTTCATTTCTTGTAACTATAGTAATATTTTTGTAGTATACTAAATTCATAGTGATAAGAATGCAGGAAACATTTTTTTGTATTATTATTATTATTATTATTATTATTATTATTATTATTATTACCATACATCTAAAGGGTTATTTACAGAAAACGGAAGACAAACTGAACTTAATCTGCGATCGATCGATCGATCGATGTATCAATATTGCAACTAATGAAAAAAATTATCGATTCATTCTACAATGATCAGTTTTAAAATCTGGCTCAATTTATTGACTGTTGTTTCACGTGGTGAATCAATCGTAGTTGGAAATGTATACTAATGGATATTAACTCAGTGGTTCCAATGGTAGGTCATTCGTCACTAGACCTGCATGTCATTGATTCGATACCTAGTAGAGTCATAGATTCACAT
The DNA here is from genome assembly GCA_944470205.2 of Schistosoma margrebowiei. Taxonomy (NCBI): domain Eukaryota; kingdom Metazoa; phylum Platyhelminthes; class Trematoda; order Strigeidida; family Schistosomatidae; genus Schistosoma; species Schistosoma margrebowiei. Next base: position 32,605,266 of record OX104026.1, on the reverse strand, counting down.
TAATTGAAAGTCCTATGCTGGAAATAAAGTCATAACAGCTCTGTTGCGCAAAGCTGAAGTTTGAAGAAGTACATAACCATTATCGAAAAGGTACAAGTATTTATAAACAAATGTCTACTTAAGACACTGTGAATTCATTAACCAGAGACTTTCAGCAGTAACCCACTAGAAATTAAGGAAGAAACTAGGAAAGGATATTGAAGGTGGATACAATACATTTTGTCGTAAACATTAAACTACATTACTTTGATAAAGAAAAATAGATCAACCAAACAAAAATAGCGTCGTCAATTGAACGCAGACACCAATAACATGAATGCCACTTGTTCACGATTGAGGAGAAGAGTCTAGAGCAGAGTTGGTTAAAGAACCTGATAGGCGCTCTATGCCCTAAGAGAGATGACCAGCTTAAGTAGGTAGTAAGTGATGCTAGGATCAAACAAGTATCTGTTCCTCCCTAATTCTCAAAAGCACCTCAATTGAAATCATTCCATGATGATTATCACATGAAATCGTGCATACGGAACCATTTGTTCTCATTTATTATTTTTACAGTTGAGATTCTGAGTTAATCTAAGTTATATCACCATTGAAAACCTAGAAGCACTGGACGGCAGTTTTGTCCTAGTATGGAGCTCCTCAGCAATGCGCATTTGTGAGTGTAAACCCGTGACTATTAGAGTCCAGTTCGTGTCGGGTGTGAGACATTTATCCACCTCAGGCAATGAACGAAAGTTTGCGCAAGATCATGGACTAATTGAAGCTGCACATTAACACCACTGAATGCCGGCTCAGTAGTTTAGAGGCTAAGCGTTCGCGTGTGGGATGGAAGGCTTTGAGCTGGAGTCCTAAGTGCGGGGTCATAGATGCTCGCTTCTGAAGAGTCCCATGCTAGGACGTAACAGCCATCCAGTGCTTCCAGGTTTTTGCTGGTGGTCTAGCTTACATCAATTCGTGATTTCAAGCGTGAAAATACTATTATCTCCACAAATCTCCATACTTTTATTATTATTATTTTTAAATGACTTACTTGTTGAAATGAAATTCTTTTTCTAACTCTAAAGTTTGATAACGAGTGTAGGTTTGCCGAGTTCGTTTCTGATCAACGCTAATATCTAAAACAAGAATTAATAACAAAGAAACGAAAAAAAAGTAAGTTACTTCTTTTCCTATGATCCTAAATGAATATTAACAGTATCTTAGTCTAGAAAAAAAAACCTTGTTGTTCGATAGGAATAATAAAAAAGGGTAAATGAAAAGGAATTCACCCCTCATATAAATAATACCAGATGGCACGGTTAAAGATTTCAAATAAAAAGAAAATGGTAAATTAATAAATCGATAGTAATGGGTAAATTGAAAATTCTTGTTTGAAATTGTTAGTGTTCATTTGAAGAAAAAAAAGAACAGAAAGAGTTTCATTTTTGATTATTGTTAGTTGCCAATGAAAAACACTCTCGTTTTTTAAATATAATTCTCAGAATGGGTTGTGTGGAGATTTTAGAAATTTCACAGATTGAAATCATGAGTTAGTTGAAGCTAGACCACCATTGAAAACCAGGAAGCACTGGACGGCTGTTTCGTCCTAGTATGGCCGTCCAGTGCTTCCAGGTTTTCAATGATGGTCTAGTTTCAAATGACTCATGATTTCAATCTGTGAAATATAATTCTGTTTGGTAGATGAATCCTTCAATTCGATTAAAAGTTGAATGGAATTTCAGACAAAATGCTCTTCTATGTAAATAGATTATCGGAATTTAAATTTAAAGACCATTTTCAAATATCATGAAACTGTTTGTTCAAATTTAGATGAAAGTTCTTGTCCGTTTCCATCATTAATATATATCAGTTCGAAGATTATTAGAGTAACAAGACACTGGTTATCTATTTACTACTAATTTAAGATTTATAAGTATACACTCATGAGATTAATCGAAGATTTACCCTTTTTTATTGTTATTACAACACCACTAGAGTAAATGGGACAACCATTTAGATTACTTAACTAGTCAAAATATTAGTTACACTTTTAAAAAATTCTATTTAATCATGTTTAAAGAAATAAATCTTACTAAAAGTGATGTGAGATATTAATCTAATGGCTTTAGTTTTAAAAAATGACAAAGCAATGTTTGAAAATACTAGTTAGAAGATAAATTGTTAGCTTTCTAACATTGAAATCTGAAACTGTAAGAAATAGTAAGCAAAGATGTATGGTTGCTAGTAGTGGAATATAAGACACACATTTCGTCCTATTTGGGACTCGTCGACTAGATATACCTTTGTCTCAGAGTTGATGTTCACTCTGGGACTCAAATGAAGTACCTTCCACTTCAAACTCCATCGCGTTATCCACTTAGCCACTGAGTCCTGATAGCCACCTGCTTGTGCAATTGGATGAAGTTTTAAATTCAATTGGTGTTGTTTACTTGTATCTTATGATTGTTATTTAGGACTACGGTTCGCACAGGATACACGTATACCAATAAGAGACTGGTCAATCACAGTCTTAAATAACAATGGGAAGTTACAAGTAAACAACATCAAGTGAATGTAAGAATAAATAATTCCAATAAGCATCTAAATCATTTACTTTTTAGCTGTGCATTCGTATTTATAGTTGATGTGAGATTTAAATTATCAAATGAGGTATTTAAATCAAAATTCATGAAATCGAAGAACAGTTTGGTTTGTTCTGCTCTGTTTCTTTTCTTGTTTTTTTTTTCAAATTGTAACTAACCAATTCATGAGAGATTCAATGTAATTTATGCCAGAAAAATTATGGAAACATGAAAAGGTTTTATATCATAAAGTAAAACAGTGTATTACATTGTTGTTTATTAAAATAGACTCTTAATATTCAATCTAATCCCTTCTTGTAGAGAACAGAATGAATGTATGCTAAAGAATGTCTAAGCGATAACGGGTATCCATAGAAATTTATTGGGAAACAGATGAAAAGTAAAGAGGAAATGCCTAAAGAAACCATACTTGATAAGAAACTTATTGCTCTCTTCAATCAAATAAAAGAAACGAAGTATACGAAACGAATCCTTTCTATTTTACATCATTTTCAATTTGTTTATTGATGTGAATATTTTACTGGTCATTAAAAGTTTTTAAAAGTGTTTTATTCGCAAAGTTTATTAAAAGTGAATGACAGATAAGCAATAGACTTGTGTGTGCATCTTGTATCGCTGGTTCTAAGTAGCATATATATAATGAGCATACAGTATTTCGTTTCGGGAGATACATGTCATTTAAAAAGAGTCACTATCAATTTATAAGACTTCGAAGTTTTCTTTTTCAGAATTTAAAACTTATATGCAATATTATCGGAAGGGGTTTGTTGGAGATATTTAGAATTTTAATAGTTCAAATCATGAGTCAATTGAAGCAAGACCACCATGAAAAACGTGGAAGCACTGGACGGCCGTTTCGTCCTAGTATGAGACTCCTCGGCAGTGCGCATCCACGATCTTGCCCCCTCGCGAGATTCAAACCCAGGACCTATCATTCTCGCGCCAAGCGCCTAACCATTAGACCACTGAGACGGCATCCAACAGTGTTAATTTCTAACTTCAACCAATCCATGAAGTTGAATTTTCTATTATTAATACTCTTATTATTATGCTTTTCTCCTCTTAACCCAATTCGAATCTAGTTGACCTTTTATTTATATATATAAATGTTTTTAACAAGTATGTGTGTGATCAGTTTATTCGAAATGCATTGCGCTAATATATCACACAGTTCCGATAATCTTCATCTTTAGGCGTAAATAAGTAAGTGTTGTTATTTCTTATAGTAGATGATGGATAGTTTTTTTCCACTCAGCTATTCGTTCGTACATTTTGACTAGTTTATTCAAAATAATTCACTTGGATGATTTACTCAAGCAACTGAAAAAGACTGTTTATTTATTTATAGTGATTGAATTTATTGTTAATCTAATTAAATCATCATAAGAGATATTAACAACAAACTGAGTTTGAATTCTTATCTATTTGATAAGTAAGTTTAAACTTAATTAAGAAACTATGGGTATTTTAGGATACTTACTAAGATCTTAAACTTTGATGTACTGTCTTGTTGCTAAACTGTAGAAGTTATTCAGTCGACTTCCTTTTAAAGTACTGGTGAAGTGATTAATATATTACTCATGAATAAAGCGAGTAATAACGCTTACTTCACCTACCTTGATTTAAACAGCACGATATTACACTTAGACCCCGTACATAAAGTGTTATTCAAAGACAGTCAACTGCATGACAGGATTACTTAATCTTCGATTTGTATCAAGATTCATTCATGGAGATGATAGAGTATATTTATAGCTCATGGTTACGATTTCAGAAGTGTTTGTGTCCTCTGAGTTGGGTGGTTTAGTCGTAAACGTTTGATTATCCTTTTAGATGGTGGTTGGAGGTAGTCAACAGGAAACCCTGGACCCAGGTTTCGTGCTACTTGGCACTCGTCAGCAAGGCGTACCTGTAATCTCAGTGGTACCTTCTCTGACTGTGAAGCTGGGTGACACGAGATCGAATCCGCCAGGGAGCACCAGTTCCCTCAAGATTACAGGTACACCTTGCTGACGAGTGCCAAGTAGCACGAAACCCGGGTCCAGGGTTTCCTGTTGACTACCTCCAACCACCATCTAACTCCCAATACATAGTGCCCGCAGTGTCGAGTCACCTAGACTGGTGGCCACATTGCAACATGATCGATAGCATTCGATCTGCACTAATAAGGACTAGACAAGCAAGACATTGATCACCACCCAATTGTAATTAGTTTGATTATCCTTCTGGAAAATATCGTCAACGCTCATTTCTGTTTGAAAGAGTATGGTGAACACTTCAAGGCTAAACAATATAGTTCAGAGAATAGAACATCTGTATAAAGATTAATTCATTAAAGCCATGAGTTACTTCATTCATATATAGAATTTATTGTAATTATTGAACTAACAGACTTTGTTTAAAACAAGCGTTTGATTACACTTAATCACCTATGTCATTTTATTTCGTTATTATACTATTTTTGATACGCAAATAAACAAAAGGATTCTATACAGATTATCATTGGATAAACGATTTCAAAAACTACACATTAAGTGTAATCGGAATATTAATTGACTAAGTTAGTCCTACATTTTTCCCTCGGCAAATATGACAGAAAGAGGCCTGGAAAAATAATAACAACCATAATAATCATTAACTAACTATGCTTCTCATTGGTAACTAAGGTAAATTTCTTCTTTTACACAACGCATATATGTGTATGTGTATATAACTATTATCTGTAGTTTGCAAAAAGAAAATGAGATATGGGTATCTATCAGAAAAGATGGTAATGGTTATTAAAGAGTGTAAAGAAACAAAACAAAGGCAAGTATATACAATTTGATTAAAGAAATAAATAGAATCTGACCTAGACGGTCTACTACATAAATATTTCGACAATTTGGTTGTCTATAAATCATTATGTTAACTAGCTGGTAGTTCATTTTTTCCTACTTATTTTTACAATCTATTTAGTGTCAGGAAAAGATTTATGATATATATATATACAAACTTAATTAGTAATTGACTTAATTCCATTATTATCAGTATAGTAGTGGTAGTAGAAATTTTATGAATAGAACCATTAACTCATTAGATCGATCTTACTAGAGCTTCTTACTACTTCACCACATTTCTATCAGATGTTACATGTGTAAAATGAATAAATTATGGTATAAAAACCCATATAAGAAGTCATTTAAGCATTACACTAGTATATATTATATTAGAATAAACATATTATTAGAAAACTGATTAGTAGGTGATTTGTACTATGGTCTTCGATAGAACAAAATACATCGTTTTACATTGATGAAAGTACTGAATAATGTCTTGTTTTATCCTAAAAGTCGATATATATTTTTTTGTGTTTAGGTCATAATCAATGTGAAATCTGCTATTTCATATGTATACCGTAAAATAATATCGAATGTAATACAATGTTGATGAATTTCTAACTGTAGATTCTGAAGAACTTATTGGAAACAAGTATTTGCTCAAGTATTCTTGAGCATTTATCAATATGCATTTTAAAAAAATCTATTCCTTGAATTATCCACATGTCAATTCTTAAACAAATAATCTGGATTCCCTTTTGTAGCTGCATTGGTATGATTGCTGTAAACATATCTGATTGGATCTATACATTATGATATTATATTAGAGTTTTAGATACAATTTGAGTGTTCATAAATATATACAGATACGTATAATTAAAACAGAATAAGGAAACTACTGAATACTATTTGGTTAGTAGTAATTAATGATTAGATATTTCAGTCAAGATAAAATGTGTTCCTTTCGGTATATATATATATAGCTATGAAGAGAAATTGCTGTTTGAAAACATCTTTAAAAACGTTTTAACTATGCATTTCAGTTAATTTTCTTAGAAATGAAACCAGCATTAATGTATTATTTGTACTGGAAGTAGGCAAATGAAATCCTGATGATATGTGACGTTAGAAAATCATTCCCTCTACACGTATAAACATAGTATATCAATGATATTAGTTTATTGTATAAAGCAGAAAGCCCAAAAAATGGTGAAATCTGTACACTGTAATGTTAAGTCATTTAATGTTCTTTCTTTGATATAAGAATTGGCTACTTTTAAAATTTATCATGAAAACAAAAATGAACAGTAACAAGATAAGTTTTAGTACAATTTAAACGAATAATCGAGTTTATTCTTAATATACACTGTTTAATTGATTTAGAATGTTTCCAAATTAACTATAATCTATGTACTTTATGATAATGGAAATACATTCAGTTACATAATAAACCCTTAACTTGGAAGTTATGGCAGCTCATATGCAAATGAGTTTGTTGACATTTAATTTGGTTAAGCCATTTTGTTAACTTATTGAATAGACAGAGTAATTCGTACAATAACAACTTATCTATACAATTGTACCTTTAGTATTGTTGCTCTTGTATGAATATGTATACTTGAGAATTACTTACAGCCTACGCACATATTCATTATGCTAGCTTTAATGTTAGTCGCCTAATTGATTCGACGATTCACTCATTTCCCCATGTCTATATAAATACGTTTTAATTCTATTCATTTTGACTCGCGAACTCGCACGCTCGCTCACTCGTTTGCTTTTCGGTATTAGCCTTTCATTCTTGTTTCGTGTGTCTGTGGTTTTGGTGATCTGTACATGGTGCAGTAATAAACACGATCAACACATTGTACTCGTCTTCTGATCAGTAACCCGTGGGGGCATCATCTAGTAACGGTTATCAGGGTGAACTGTATATGAAGTTTAAGGATTATATTAAATACCGATCACAATAACGTACTCAAAATAATAATTTACAGTAAATTGATATTTAGCAATTAACTTCTTTCAACTTGTTTAACAGATTACTGAACTCTTCTCGTGATCAGAACTTTAATTAGGAATAACAATAAGATAACTGTGATTTAAATTTATTATTCACACATATTCCTACATCATTTAACAATTTCTTTTATCCTTTCCACCTTCGTACTCCTTCAATCTGTTGTCCGAAAATATTAATAGTTTTACAAATGATCTAATCGGTTATATTTGCTTTAAAATGGATATAAAAGCCAAGAACTTGTCCAGTGATTCTCTTTCTATCATGATTTTTAGTTAGAGGTAACTTGTTTTTCACCATGTTATGTATGTTATATATTTGAGCAACAAAAGGTACACATGTAAATAAATTGAGCACATATTTCGATAACAGTTAATGAATATATATGCTTATACCATCAAAATTTATTATTTGAGATAGCAAAGAAGGCTACAATTATCTTAATATCAACCCTTTAATAGTAAAGAAAAAATGAATTTGTTCATGGATTGACTTATAAGGGTTGATAACCACAAAAGTGGCAGTTTAGTGTGTAGACGTTTAAATTTTACAGGAGCTCTATTAGGAACTGTCAACGACGGAGGTCAGTCGTGACCCAAAAAGCCCAGCGACAATATCTGTGATTGTAAAGCTGGGTGGCACGGAATCGAATCGGTCAGGAATCATCCGCTTCCTCAAGACTACAGGTATAACATACTGACAAGCACCAGATGGCCGGAGATCTAAACATAAAGTTCTCTATCCACTAACTCCAACTACCATCTTACAGCTATCTACATTAAATTGGAATTAGTTATTCAGTTGAGTGAATCGTTGAGATTATCTTTACTCAATGAGCTTTTCCATCATGACCACTGAACCACTAAGCTGACCATAACTTGAATAAACCATATATCCACTGTCTCTAGGACTGCTTGATGAAAAGTAATTTCAAAATTAATTGGCTGTATAAAAATAATTTGTGTAACTAAGATTCTGTATGCAAAACTCCCACTTTATTTTCCTTTATGTATTTAGTTATAAAACATTTCAGTTTTTTAGCTACAATAGAATGTTATTAGTATGTGTATATAATATTTTACTCAAGCGATTTGTATTATTTATATAACATTAACTTTCTATTTCATTTTACCTACATTATCAGTGACTAATAAATTACTGAGCTGTATTGTACAGTACTTTGTTTTACAGTAATCTCAAATATTTCTCGTATATATATATATATCACTCAGTCAGCTATAACGTAGGACCAGGCACATATGTGCATCGGTCCAGGTTGCCATACCGCATCAGCACAACAAGATGAACACCGGATTCATAACAGTGGTTAGGTAAAAGGTGGTAATATATAAGAGAAAGATTGCATATAGAGATATAGTACAAGAAGAAAGAATTGGTTCGTAGAAAGAAAGGTATAAAGCCATTTTAATCTCACGGTTTAAAGGAAGACAAAGAGTGTATACACCTACGCCATTGTGATCGATTCTGAGCCATGTCATCAAGGGTCTCCAACCATTGGGTACGATAGTCACGCAGGCCCCAACCAAGTAGTCTGCATCTACCAACATGGCTCAGACCAGAAGTTAGTGACTCCAAGCACTGATGCCACGTTTTGGTTTGGTCGCCCCTAACTTTCTTCCCCTTTAATGTTCTATTTGATGATTATTTCTATGAAAATATGATAATGATTTAACTCATTTAGTCTATTATCTTTATCAAAGATATATAGTATATATACTGATGAACCGGTTGGCTATAATCTAACATATAATAATAATAATAATAATAATAATAATAATAATAATAATAATAATAATACGGGAATGGCTTTAAATTAAAGTTTGTTTATATAAACTAAAGTATTTTAGTGTAATTTACACATTTAAATAAAAACTACTTAAAAACTTTTGTTATTGTCTTTTGTTATTCAGTTTAAAATATTGTTGATAATTATAGGAGAAAATCATATTCAATTTCTTTCTTTCTTTCTAACTAATATTTAATTAGAATTTTTGATTTACAATTGATATGACAATCTTATACATTCGAAATTGTTGAATAGATTGTCATATCAGTTTAAGTTGTAGTACTTCATATCAAGATGGCTGAGTTGGGAATTAGCTATTTATTTATTTATTTATTTAAACACATAAATATTGGTACAGGGGGGCATCAAATACATAGGCACCACACAGATCTCATTTTATTTGTGTGAGGGCTATGTTACTGCCAGGGTGACTAAGCCGAAGCAGGTAGTTTTCATAGAGGGCCACATTCAGAGCCTTCGACCTGAAGGTCTGATCCACAAGGCAGTGGAGCATCGTAAGGAGATGTAGTCCCATGGTAGCCGGTAACCAACGATTGGTTTATAAATGATTTGTTCCCTCAGGATACTGGAATCCATGTTCACTCCCCTAGGAGGACTGTTCGTGTCCACCGACCCGGTTAAAGCGCCGGACATTCGCTTTTCCTCCTCTCAATAATATTACCATTAATGATAATTAAATTAAATTAAAAGCAAGAAAAGTAATTTGCAAAGAACAAATGATACTGAAGAATAAGTAGAGCGAAATAATGTGATGACTTAGTATTTTATTTAACATATAGAATAAATACATATGAGATAGTGACAAATCAATTAATCTCTCCAATAGTATATTATAATTATTGTATTGATTTAAATGATAGAGTTTACATCTACATATTTACAAATTGAGTTCATATTTTGATCTTACCTCCCATAACCTTTCAAGTCGTAATTCTAAGTTGGTCTCCATTTCACTTTAGAATAAGTAATGGTTGAAACGTATGTTACCTATTCTCAGCTACTTTACACTACAATCAAACCTGAAAAATACTAATCAACTATATCCAAATATATGGTTTGCTATTATTAGTAGTGCAAAAAACACAAAACATGATAAATAAAATGTTTAAACAATCTATATAATGAAATTCCATCTATCCTATTGTTTGCAGTAACGTGAAAGTGAAGAGTTCAATCAAATCTACTAGCCTATCAAATACAATTCAGTGTTTTTTTTCATCTTAACTAATCATAACTAATTTAATGTAGTTTATTTTGTCATAAAAATTTGCTTCAGTTTTATCATTCCACAAATCCTGTATTAAATAGCATCTAAATGAAACTAAGTCTTAAGTTAGATGACCCACATGAGGTTACAGTTTATTTTTTGGGGAGATTAATTAAGTTGATTTATACTTCAATTTTCTTTCCTATTATGTTTCAGTTAGTTTAATATAAATACTATGATATTACCTAATGGATTATAGAAAAAAGAAACTACGAAAGACAACTTTATTCATTATGAACCTGGATTTTACAATGCTGTTATCTATATGTATATATCAGCATCAACTCCACCTCTAGCTCTTCTAGGGTAACTGCTGGTTCCAAGATTGGGTAAAGGAGGAGGGTTGGGCTTGGGTTCAGTGACCTCACCCCGTAAAAAACAACCTTGCTAAAAACACCAAAAACGTCATGTATTGACATTAAATATCATTAATATGTTGTTAATAACTAAATAATTTCAATGACTTACAATTTAATCAAAATATTTTTCTTGAAAAATAAACCCTTAAGTCAGTAAAGACGAGTAGTGGTTAGCATTGCAGTTCAGGACGCACGTTTCGTCCCATTTGGGACTCGTCAGCTGGATGCACCTGCCTCCCAGAGTTGGTGTCGCTTCCGGGGCTCGAATCCAGCACCGTTCGCTTAAAACGCCACTACTAGCGATCATCCATCTTTGCTTATAATGCTTGTGACTTAGGACAATATCAAGGCAATCAGAACAGAACGCACGTATGCTAATAAAAGACTGATCAATTACAGTCTCTAAACATCAATCGGAAGATTTAAACAACGAAATACAAAAATGAATGATACCCTTAATTATTTATTTGCATTCAAGCTAACTATAACATTTAATTAGAACATGAATTTATTTATTAAAATCATCAATTTATATTTATAATCGACTGTATTTTGTTTGAAGTGGAACTTTTAATTCATTCAATAAGTTTCAACATTTTTTCTCTTCTTCAAATTTTGTAATTGATTATCAACTTGATAATAAGTTCATTGAATAGTGGCACGATTTCTTTATTGTAATTCATGATTTTGAATATAGATCTATTGTTATAATCATCATATTTTATCTTTTAAATAATTATCTCCATTAATAAAGCATTCGAATGAATTGAAAAGATTATCTCATTATTGAACGCATCAGTAATTTAAAAAAAAAACAACTAAAAACAACAACATAAAGTATCCAAGCGGTTATACAAAGGTAAATGTAACAAATGGATGACATCAAAACGATATTAATTGTTTATTTACTCCTAGTAAATACTGATTACAATAGTTCGCTACCATTAAAATTATAATCACTCCACAACTTATTCGCATTTAGATCCATCTTTATACTATAATAATAATAATAATAATAATAATAATAATAATAATAATAACCAATCGCCACGTTTCTAAGATCATCAATATTTTCGAACGACAAATTTAAAGAATGAAAAGGGTACTGTGAAACATTGTTCATAATACATTTAAGCATGGTTATTTGAAATTCATTTTGTATTTGTTTGAATCTTTCTATTGATGTTTAGGACTGTAATTGATTAGTTTCTTATTAACTTATATACATCCTCGATACAGCCTCGATATCGTCTTAAATCACAAGCATTATAAACAAAGGTGGATGGTGGCTGGTAGTGGAATTCGGAAAGCGCGTTTTATCCTATGGGAGATATTAATTGTTTTATCCTAAAATGAAACTTATCAGCTGTGGACTTTCAGGACTTTATGAAGTATCGTTGTCATGATCTTTAGATCTCTTACTGAGTTGGCATCCCAAAATCTAAATTTCCAAAATAAATTAAAAATAAATTTACATGGACAGTTGTTTGCTGTATCATACACAAACAATTCATCAGTGAAAAAACTCCTTTCTTATATTTGTATATTTTTTCCAATGAGAAATGTATTTTCAAAAAAATAGGGGAGTAAGTGTGGCAGACAATCATATGAGCGAAATGAAGTTTGTTATTTGTAGACTATCCAAAAGAATATTATATATTATAGTTGATAAATACCTACATATTATAATGAACTTCATAATGTATTTTTCATCAATAACTGGAGTTAAATAAAGAGTCACTGGGAACCAGGGAAAAATTAGCTGCCATTTTGTTCAGGTCAGAAGAGCGGGTAAAATCAGATCTGTGCAACTCAGTTACAGGTGATATATTTTTAATCTACTGAGCCATCATACGACTTCTAACATTTTCCCAAATCTAAATTGTGATATAAGAGGCAACATTTTATCCAATTTCGTAGGTGAGTTTCTGTTTCAATCTCTACTTGATTAGCTTACCCTAAACCACTAAATCCTGTTAGTATTTCGTGAATTTGATTCAACTTAATAAAATAATCAAACAGCCTACGTTCTCTTCTTACCAATGAAGTAATTTTTCCCAAAACGCAATTCCCATTCATAGATAATAAAATTGTCTTTTATTTTTACAAAAAAAATTTCATCAATTTTAAAAATTATCCTAATTATAATATTTAAAAGCAATTTGATGGAAATCAGAAGTTGCTGTGAAATGTACAACATTCTAATCCATGATTCCATTGCAACGAAATCCAGAAGATGAATCTTCTTAAAATACCCTAAATGTATTCAATATTTATTAAGTGTATCATACCCATAACTTTTGGATCAACTTCATTTCATTTAGTAGGGAGTGATTACTCGATGTTATTGTATAGTTTTTCACGAAAGAAACAAGATCAAGACCATATATTTGTGCTTTTCATTTAATATTTAACTTTACGCTACACTGGACATGCTTATGAAAAACAGCTGAGAATAACTACAATCTCTTGAAATGAAATATTTTATTAAAAGTGTTACCTAATTTTTCATCATTCATCCATTAAATAAATGAGAAAAGAAAACTGACGGTAATGGATACAACAAACTTAATGAATATTTAATTCTTTAAGGTAATGAACTTAAGAAATTCACTTCATATTAAAAGTATAACGAATAATATATTCTTAATTTTATTTGTGAAAAGTTTATCCCATTGAACAGGGACGTAAACAGAGAACAATCGTGATAACAACAGAATTGAAAGAATCATGAATTATGTAAAAGACAAATGGAAGGTGATATGCAAATAATGCATTTAACGTATAGTTTTCATATTGTATGAAGGTATTATATAGTTTTACATAAAATAGTAAATTGATTTTTCCTATTTGAATTCTTATTCACTACATTACTATTGTAAACACCAACCGAACAAGGATTAAAATGTGTACAGAATATATAAATGGGGAAATAATCATTTATTCTGCTAGAAATTAAATTGAGAACCTTTTTAAAAATTAGATTCATCGCTTCTTGATATTCCATTGGGCTTTTTTTTCTCTTTTTATTGTTACTGTACGTCTTTAAAGTTATAGGAGGAAACAAATAGAGAACTTTTAAAAACCGAAATTTTTTTGGTTAATGAATAAGCCTAAAGTGAAAAAATGTACATCATTAGAATATTTATTTAATTGGTTTAAAGAGATTCATATCCTTAGTGACTCTTAAAGATCTACAATCTAATTCTCTATGTAAATGTATGATTATGTATACATGGTTCTGATGTTGTAACAACTAATTTCACATCATTAAAATTAATCAACACAGAAAATTGTTTTTCTCTTTTACCATTTTAATCTATAAATTTGATTTTAACCAAAAAAAGATGGAATAATCGATAGAAACAAAGAAGAAGAAAAAAAAGAGACAATCTTACTGAAAATAGAAAATCATGAATTGTAAATATGACATTATTTTGCCCTATTTTTTGAAAAAAAGAAAGAAAAAGAAATACAACTATACAACATCAGTTCTGAGCATAACTAGTCACGGAAAAAAAAGTTGTGTTTTCATACACGAGAATCTTTTCTGTTTATCCCTTAGTTGACATACAGACAAATAAATAATTGAATATATATATATATATATATCTGTATTGATAAGGTATATGTTTTAATATTAAATGCAAAAATATATACAAAAAAAAGAATAGTGAAACATTCAAGAGAATGAAACCAGTAATAAAAATTTTTTTTTAACAATCTAGATGAAGAACTTTAAATGCCATCTCTATCGATTGATTTTCGTTCTTTCTTTTCGGCCCCCTCCCTTAAATTTAAAAGAAAATTGTGATTTTCTTATTTTACAAGATAACAAATGTTGTTCGTATTACTTTTTTTTGTAGAAAAAAATTTTTTTTGTCCGGGAAACAATTTTTATTGTGTTCAATAATCAATAATTTCGAGTATTTAACATGGGAATTTTCAATGATTGAACATTTATACTTAAAATAGTAATAATAATAATAATCAAGTCTTATTTATTATTTAAGAATGTAATCAGTAGTGTTAAACTGTTTGTTTTTTCTTTATTTTAGAGATAAAAATCATAATATTCAATACATATTGAATAGTATGTTCAATAGCTTGAATAGATTACAAAATAAATGTAACTATACTAAGAATTGGTTTAACCTTCAATTAGGACAATATAGTTATGATTACTTGAAAAAAGTCTATAGCAAAAATCGTTAATGAAAAACATCCATTATGATGTATACTGTAATTATAATAAACTAGCGCTAAGATCAAAGTGGAATGATGTAGCTTATATTAAACACTTGTTTATACAATAATGATTTATTTATGTAAAAATTTAACGAATAAAGTATGTTTATTTAGTAACCTGGATAAGATATCCGTGTTATAAGTAGTTTGATCAATAAATTGTCATAGCAACTAATAATAATCATATTATTATTAATACTAGTTGGTCGGTAAAGCTAGTGACTAGTTTTATTAAAGAAGCTCTGTGTACAATGTTTTAGAGATTGGGAACATGATGTCATCATAATAGGAAACATATATATATATATATAAGTTAGTGAGATCACTTTTCTCTTTGAAAATTAATTTTAATAGAATAGTATTCTATGAGCTGGGCATTTTCATTATACTTATTAAATCTTTTAAAAAAATCACATATAGAAATTAATAAACGAATTATTGTGTTATATACAATGTACACAATAGAAATGGTAACCATATTGTTGAGAATTGTAACATTACGTGTAGCCCATAAACCAACAGAATTATTTCAGTCAATCTTATGCAACTTAAAGGGTGAAATGACAAAAGGTGAAAATTCAGATATCATATTTAAAATAAATCGTACACACTACGAACGAAATCGTTGCCCCGTTCATCTTAGTCACTGTGAATACTAATTGGTTGTCAAATATATTTAAATGAGATTAGACCAACTAACTCAGAGAAAGAAAATATATCTAAATTAATTTGCTGAGGTACAAATCTCTCCCGTCAATCATCTAAAAAGCAATTTATTGTAATACGCTTCTTGTTGTTGTTGTTTAAAAATGCGAAAACTTCAATAAAAGACGAGTTTCTTGTGCTAGTATCACTACTCTTTCTCTACAGATGTCTTTGACAGATGAAATAAAGTTTGAGATACATACAAGAGAAAAAACAATTACAAAAACATACCAGTTCCTTTAGGATTCATCCAAGGATAAACAACTACATTGGATTCATTTGAATTACCACCTTGACGTAATGATTGTCCAATACAATCATTACTATTATCATTCAATGTAGAATGATTATTACTATTATTAATATTGTCCAACGATGAATTCATTAACATATTAGTAGAATTGTTCAAATATGATTGATTCTCTGAATTCACTAATGATCGAAATACGGTACTACCAAATGATGATGATCCATTTAATAAGGCATGATAATTTGTATCATGTAATGTTAAATTTCCATTTAGTTTCATTGAATCGTTCATATTTAACTGATTATGCATTGTACGTGAATTGAAATTCAATGTATTTGTTAAAGAATAAGGATTATGTGTGTTGAAAGCTGGTATATCATATAGATGAGAACGTGAATCGTTACCATTATTAGTAGTACTGTTATTGTTACTATCGTTAGTAGTATTCAATTGAAATGAATTATTATTTGAATGACGAGTCATTAATGAATTTGATTGAATTGTTGGATGTATAAAATTAGTTCCATTGAAAGGATTTAATAAACCATTTGGATATGATTTCAATTGATTTGAAGTAGGATATTTTTGTTCTGTATCAGAGTATAAAAGTCGTTGTTGGTCATCATATGATAAATGCATATTATTACTATTATTACTATTACCACTACTATTGTTATCATTATTACTCCCATTAGTATTATTATTAGTAGTAGTAATAGTAGAACCATTATATTTTAATTCATTAGACATAAAAAAATTCTTCCCTGGGAATGATTCAAGTGAGTTAATATCACGATGTATTAACTTAGAACTATTATTTAACTGTTCCATAGTTAAATTAGGATTTAAACTGTTATTATTATTATTATTGACATTGGTGGCACCGCCAAGTTGACTAACAAGAGCAGCGGCTGCATTCGCTGCTAATAGATAGTCTAATTCCTTCGGTCCATTACGGCCATATACATTGGAAGCAGTAGAAGAGATCAAATCATTTGATTGTCGAATTAAATTTATATCTGAATAAAAATGTTGATTTATTATTCCTGTATTCATACTACTATTATTATTAGTATTATTGTTTAGACTTGTTGCAATTGTTGGTGATGGTGAAGAACCAGCCGGTGAATGCTCATTTGTTACAGCACAATTAAGACGTAAACGTGTTGGGTTAGATGATATTTCTTCATTATGTGTTATGGTTATTGCATTTGTGACAGTTGGTGACTGAACTGTAGCATATCCTACTTTCATATTACCATCAAGATTAGTTTGTCCCCAATCTTGATTACTAACTTTGTTACGTCTTAGTCCTAATTGTCTTGACAATGGAAAATTACGTTCACCAGGTGATGAATTAGTATTATTGATTACATCAGAACAGTTTGTTGAATCATTATTATTTTTGTTATTAGTTGACGTTGTCGGTGATATAATTGACGGTAAACGTAATTCATGTAAATGTTGTGATTGCGTCATTTGTGTTTGTTGTTGATGATGATGAGAAGGAAGAGGAGGAGGATAATGATGTTGCTGTTGTGATGGTTGTTGTTGTTGTTGTTGATGGGCTAATTGTTGATTCTGTGAATAATTTGTTAATTGTGAATTAAGAACTGGACCATTAACAAGACGTGTATCAACTCGTGTACCATAATAATTTGGTTGCATTGTTAACATAGCTCACAGGTGAAAAATATGAATAGAACTGTTTATTTGTTGTTTTTTTAACTGAAAGATGATTGATAGTAGAAAAAAATTAATTACCAATACTGATGGTAATTATTTGTATATGATGTATTGATAGTATTGGATTCTTCTTCTAATAATAATAAAAAATCCAGGCAATGAATTAATAATTAAGTAATCACGTGTATAAAGCTTTATGACACTGAACGTTATAATCGAAGCTTTAAATTTGAATAATAG
This sequence comes from Schistosoma margrebowiei, assembly GCA_944470205.2. Classification (NCBI taxonomy): domain Eukaryota; kingdom Metazoa; phylum Platyhelminthes; class Trematoda; order Strigeidida; family Schistosomatidae; genus Schistosoma; species Schistosoma margrebowiei. Next base: position 32,587,262 of record OX104026.1, on the reverse strand, counting down.
TTTAATAATAATGATAATGATAGCTATAACAATTATAATGATAATTATTTTAATGTATGTTTATGGTTTAATTGGTTGGAAACTCTACAAATCAGATTTTTAATGTGACTAAATAAACTCTATAAGCGCTGTTTCTGTATGTATATACATATGTGTGTAATTGTGTCTATTAATATCTGTACACTTATCTATTGGTATGTGTGTGTATGTGTGCGTAAGTCATATCTGATGTTAATATCACTTTTTTTATAGAAAAAAAAAACCAAATGAATGAAATAATAAACTAGCTTCTTCCCTAGTAGAAATTAGTATTTCGCACAATTAACCAATCACATTGTCGATACATTAAACCGTCTTTTACTCTAATCTGATTGGTTAAATAGAAGTTACCTTTTTCAAAATGAACAGGTAAGGAAACAAAAGTAGTTTAGTCAGATGAATACAGTAGCTATAATATTTATTTTATTTTAAGAAGACTAAATTTCACACATGTCTGTAAAATAAGAATTAAATAAAAATACATCATTAACTTGGTGAAGAGAGAAGAAGAAGAAGAAAAAAGCAATTGCAGGGGTTAATACTTGTTATTGATTTTAAGCCGCCAAATACTTTTGATAAGCGGTATACTTCAAAGTTGAGAAACTTAAAGGTCATAGAATCATGAAATCTCTTATTTTTGGTAAGCAAAAAATAATTCCATTTGCTCGTAATAAATATAAATGCACACATATGTACACACGTACAAAGCATGTATATATAAGATGATAGCATCAAAATATGGGTCGGCAATATACAAACTGTCAGAAATTTGAAATAACAAATTTATGGGTTAGGAATTTTGAAGCGAAATCTTTTTTTGTGTGTGAATTATTGAGCAAATACCATGGGAAATGAATCGTTTTGTTTCGTTCGAATTGTGAACAATCATTGTACTAAGCTGTTGTGGTTGCTCTAACTCCATGCATTACGATGGAACTTTACATTTTTTAACTATACATGTTATCTAAAGTGTTTACTTAATTATATTCTGATTTCATTGTGTTACTAATGTAATAGAAACAAAAAACATCCGTATTATTAGATCAAAGATTACAATTTCTTATAGGGAAGAAATTTAGGTTAATATTATCCGAATAAGTTTTATCCTTTAATATAAATAATACAAGCTTTGTTTATAATTAATCTAACATTTAACATTAAATTGAATTGATCAGGATCTTTTTTTGTTTGTATAATCATTCTTTGAATTAAGGAACAAATGAAACATAAACTACGAAACGGAGCATAATTTATTTAAAAGGACATCACCTCATTGTGTTTATCATATTACTAAGGATAAATCCTCTATCTTTGTGATCACGATTGCATAGGTTCAATAAATTACAGAATTTTAGTTTTTTGAAATGTTTAGTCGAAATATGACTCAAGTAGCTATAGATATTAAAGATAAAACTAAAACATACAAAAGTTTATAAATTTTCACAAGTGAATAACTAAAATTCATATATATTGGTTGTTTTAATTCAACCACTTATGTTTAAGACTGCAACTGATCTGTCTCTTTTGGCATCTTGTACGGATTATCTCGATGCAGAGATGCAGATACAGATGAGTCCCAAACAGAAAGAAATGTGTGTCCTGGATTACATTGCTAGACACCATCCATTTCTGCTTAAATATCTAAAAATTTTAAAAGAAATACAATCCGAACTCTGATGATTATGTTATAACAATAATTAATCGTAGTTAGAAATGAGGATCGTTGAAATTGGACATGTATCCTTGAAGACCATAAGCAAGGAATAGTGGATAACTGGGTGATTTTTAAGATTGAATGATGTGGATCAGTTTATTATTTCTGGATCACTTAACGGCATCTGAATAAAGACAAGTAGTATGCACTAAATGTATAGAGCTTTCCACGAAATCTACCTTCTTTTTCAAACTACTTAAGTTTGTTAAGCGTGTTAGAAACCATCCATTAGTAAATGCGTTAGTGTATGAATCATACTGAATTTGTGAAGAAAAATGTTCCCGAATCAACTATCGGTGTGTTTTAAAGAATTTTAACCTAAATTTGAGTGTTAATAGTAATTTTTTGCCGGGAGTGCTTCACTATCCTGAAATAAAGTAATTGTCATCTTCATATCAAAAAGTGTAGCGTACATCATCTGTGCAACGACTATAATGGGATAAGTCTACATTCGATTTCATCCAAACTACTAGCTTCGGTCACGTACCTCATATTGTTCAAACCTATAGATGGTTGACTTGCTAGGAGAGAGCTGTTTTTCGTTCAGATCACAAATGCATTGATCGTATTTTCAGACCTCACTAAATGTTAGAGAACCGTCATATTTATTAAAGGTCAACAGTCGTTGTCCTTCGTGATTGTCGATCAGCCTGTGATTTGTTGAACAGTACTGTCTTTTTGGGACTGTCTATTGAAGAAGAATGTGCATGAAAAGTTTATTAGTATCTCGAAACCTCCATATACAGACACATAATGCATAATGAGAGCATATATTCGCTTCCCTCCAATGTTTCATCGCATCAGTGGAGTTAAGCAGAGTTGCTTAATCTCACCAGTTCTCTTCAACCTAGCCATTGATTACGTTCTGAAAATAGTTCATATGGAAGTAGGTAGTGGTGGTGTGGATCTGATACCTGGAGAGTGGCTTTTCGATCTTGTGTATGTGATGATACTTTGGCTATACGATCCGTGCTTAATCAGTCGATAATCAATGTCTTTAGGTGTGACATTCATCTCGCACTTCTAAATACGAAGTATTTTCACATGATTAGCTACTCTCACTCGTTTTGATGAGACGTTAGAATTAGAAAAGAAGTTCTTTTATATAGGCAGCCGTATGAGTGTTGATGGTGTGGTGTCAGGTGAAATCAATCTGTTTAGTGAAAGTGAGAGCAGTTTATGTCAATCTGGGCCACATTTGATGGATTCATAATGTCAATATGGCTGTAAAAGATCAAATTTACATAGCTTCGATCAGAGCGGTTTTACCTTAAGCTTATGATACCTGGCCTCTCCTAGTTGAGGATGTTTGGAAACTCTTTGAGTCTGACTTCTGTAGTCGCCTTAGAATTACTGAAATCCAGTGGCAACATCATGTTCGTAATACGGATTTTCGGCAACGTGTGTTCGGGCACATTAGCAATAGTTCAATTTGTGTCTTTATTTTGAAACACCAACAGTGATGCCTTTGACATGTTCTACGAATGTCATCCTAGTGAATTCCATTTTGTACATTATTTGCCAGCGCTGGGACTGGTTGGAAGAGAGTGAGAGGTGGTCATTTTAATAAACGCTGTTTGGGTATGAAAAAAAGCTGTACAGGGCTGACATCTGTCTGTCACTCATGAATTCCTTGTTAAGTTTCTAGGGATGCTGAAACCTAGCGGCTTAAGATGTTACCAGATATGAGTCGGAATACAATCAAGTGGCAGTCTTGCTATAGTTTTAGTTCTACACATTTCGTAAAGGTTAGTAGAACTCTATTAACTGAAATAAATTTTCCTGATTATATTTTTACTAGTAATATTTCAATTACTACAATCTATTCGTTTTTACTTACTTTTATTCACTTATTTATGATTATACCTCCTTCCCTCCTACTTCTACCTCGTGACAATCTCATTTTTAGATTTATATGGTGAAAATTCATCTTTGCTATTAAATTCTACCAGTAATTATATCTATTAAATAAAGGTTTATTTTTAAACTATAAGCTTTTGATATAAATTTTACACAGTTACAAAAAATGGTAAGAAAGTCACTCAAAATCTTGAAAGTTAGCGATATTTTAACTTTGTCTAACACCACTGAACACTACGTATTCATGATCTTAAGTAAGTTTGTACATAGATAGTTGGTTAGGCTTATAATAAACTTACAAGTAAAATCCTAGTGAGAATTTATCATGTGTAAATTTAGATAAGTAATAAGAGATAATAACTTCTCAACGATGGAAATAACAAAATCACAAAAACTTGAAATATGGATAGTTGGTTCCATTACTTACTTCCTTACGCCTGTTACCCCTCGTGGAGGAGCATAGGCCGCTCACCAGCACTCACCATCTAACCCTGTTCGAGGCGATCATTTACAGTTCTTTCCAACTGCTATCCATCCTATACATTTCTGCTTCCAATTCCTGACGTAGTGTGTTCTTCGTCCTTCCTCTTTTCCGCTTCCCTTCAGGATTCCAAGTCAGCGCTTGCCTTGTGATGCAGTTTGGTGATTTTCGTAGTGTATGTCCTATCCACTTCCAACGTCTCTTCTTAGTTTCCTTCTCAGCTGGAAGCTAGTTTGTTTTCTCTCACAGTAGGCTGTTATTGATAGTATCCAGCTAACGGACATTGAGTATCTTACGTAGACAACTGTTTATAAATACTTGTACATTTTTATGATGTTTGTGGTAATTCTCCACGTTTCAGATACGTACAGTAGAACTGTCTTGATTTTCGTACTGAAGATTCTGACTTTGATATTGGTTGGCAGTTGTTTTGAGTTTCATATGTTCCTCAACCGTAGAAATGCGGCTCTTGCTTTGCTAATCCTCGCCTTTACATCTGCATCTGATCCTCCTTGTTCATGATGCGGACCAGGTACGTGAAAGATTTAACATCATCCAGAGCTTGTTCATCAAGTGAGATTCTGTTGGTGTTCTCCGTGTTGTATTTCAGGATCTCGCTTTTTCCTTTGTGTATGTTGAGGCCTACTGATGCAGACAGAGGCTTCTACTACACTAGTTGTCTTCATCTGTATTTGTTCGTGTGTATGGGGATAAGAGAGATAGGTCATCTGCGAAGTCAAAATCTTTTAGTTGATTCCGAGCTATCCATTGTATTCCGTACTTTCCCTCAGATGTCGAGGTTTTCATAATCCAGCCAACCACCAGAAGAAAGAGGAAGTTTGAAAGTAGACAGTTTTGTCTGGCTTTGGTCCTTACTTTGAATGTATCCGTTAGTATGATCCAGTTAGACCCATGTAGCTTTGTGCATGCGTTTGTGGGAGAATATTGTGCCATCTATAACCAATTTGTTGTATGCATATAAGTTTGCAAATCTCTCCCCATTTCTGTTTCTCTCTCCCAGTCCATATCGTCTCATGATAACTTCATATCCGGTGTTGTCCATTCTGACTTTGGAATTTAGGTCTACCATCAAAATGGTGAGATCCTTTCTTGAGCACTTCGCTATGATTGATTGCAGCCTCTCATAAAACTGATCCTTATTGCTATCGTTGCTATCATTGGTAGTAGGGTCCAATAGGTTTCGCTGATTCTGAGTACTGTCAAGTTGTATATCCTCAGTTCCGTTGCTATTTGACTTGTCCTCTCGGTCTCCTACATCATCCGGACGTTTCATGTACCTATATTGTTAGGAGGGTCACCGACCTCGTGACTTCCGAAGAATTTCGGCTTTTATCCTGAAGTGTCATAATTCTTTCTTCAACTCTCAGGACAGGATTAAAATTGTTTAATTTGTTTAATCTGGTTGGGGTTATTTTAGCAAGATTTTTATACGGGATGAAGTTGCTGATCCTGTGCCCAATCCTTCTTTTATCCGGACTTGGGACCGGCAGTAGCTTAAGGAGAGCTACAGGCATAGTTAGTTAGTTTTGTACTTACATTAAATTACCGGTATAATTCTCATTTCAAACAGATAAAGTATGTGTTTTGTCTAATAAAGAGTTGTGAATGTACATAGTTCGGAAATATTATACTTAAACAAAATAACTGTCTAGCGTTCTATGATCTTCAGCGTTCTTCTAATTATTAATTATTAATTTTTCAAAGTAATTTTACTGATATGCACTGACTTTGTGTGAATAACCATTTAAAATCTACGAAGAACTTTGTTAACAGTGGAAATAAATAGTGGTTGAACAATATGATAAATTGACTGAATTTGAAATATAAACTATTGGATGCCAACTTAGTGGTCTAAAAGTCAAGTATTCGCAGCTAAATCTGAAGGTAATTGGTTAGACTTTCAATGAAGCTGTGGGTGCACAGTGCTGTGGAGTCCTATACTAGAATAAAAAAGTCTTTATACTCTTTCCTGATATTCAGTCATCATCTGATTAAATTGAGCTCATAATGTAGAACTTCAAAACCAATGATCTTCGCAACACTCTGTAATAAAAGGTTAATACTTATATTCCTATTTTATATCATAAAAACTTTTAACTAACTAAAATCCTATCTTGTTTTCAAAAGTCAAATGAAAATTTATTTTAATATACATTGATATTATTAGTATTGTTGTCTCAAACTAGCGGCCTGTATGAATGTCTGAACTACATGTGTAGAGAACAAGAACAAAAGTGGGGACGATCAAACGTGTTTTAAAAGGAAATTACAGAATTTCTTAGTAGGACCTGAGGACCATATAGTAAATACTTCATTTGCAAAAGGTCCATCAATTGTCTCATACTTAATTGTTCTTCATTTCCATACCACACTATTCTCATTTTCCTCTCTTCGATTTTTTCAACCTTTTTGCCTTCAGACTTTCACTTTCTATTCTACTGTCGATATCAGTAGCATTCATCACAGCTGTTCTTACCATCTAGATGTTTCAACAAGTTATTTGTTTCTTATTATCAGTAGGAGTTTAGTGGATGTTATAGTTGAGATCATAAGTCAGTTGAAGCTAGACCACCATAGAAAACCTGGAAGCACTGGATGGCCGTTTTGTCCCACTGTGAGACTCCTCAGTAGTGCGCATCCACACTCCCGCTCCGTGAGATCCGGACCCAGGACATATCGGTTTCGCACGCGAACGCTTAACTCCTCTAGACTATTGAACCGGCATCCAACGGTGTTAACGTCTAACTCCAACTAATCCACGAAATTGAGCCATCGTCCACCATTGTCTTCGGTGAGTTACTATCTTACGATAAACCTGGTTGAACTTCACTGGTCACGGTCGTAGATGCGCACTGCTGAGAATTCCCATACTAAAACAAAACAGCCGTTCAATGCTTCCAGGTTTTCCATGGTTGTCTAGCTTCGATTGACTCATGATCTCAACTATTAAAATTACTTGTTTCTGTTATTTTTAACACATCATTATGTCTATTAATCGCATAATCTATTCAGGTGTGTTAATGAAAAGCCTTACAAGTTACAAAAAAGCCCAATCAAAGACATTTTGGTTGCTGACATTATGCATCAAAAGCATGCACATCATTCAGATGTCGATTCCTGAAATGCTACCATCTAACTAGTGATCACTTAATATTTGTTGTCAGGATCGATCAAGAAATAAGAAGGGGAAACTTGTTGAAATACTTTGTGCTAAGAACTCTGTATTATACCAAAAATATAATACATAGTAAAGCTAATAATAATAATAATAATAATAGCAATTGTTATTTCAGTAGTAAATAAGTTTAGTTAGTTGACTACTAACTATAAATGTTTAATAGTAAATTTGTTATGAACAAGATCCCCTAACTGAATTTCGTGTTTTAATAGAAATTTTAAAGTAATTACTTCATTAAACTGATAACTATTGGTTTACATTTCATCATAACGCAAGTATTTCTCATATTTTCAATTATCAATATTAGCTAGTATTAATTTCAATGGTTGAATTCATGAGTCTTTTTAAGCTAGAATACCATTGAAAACGTAGGAGCACTGTGTAGCTATTTCGTTCTAGTATGAGACACCTCAACAGTGTATATGCACGGTCTCGCATCAAAGAGATTCGAATCCAGGATTTTCGGTCACATGCGTTAACACTTAACATCTAGACTACTGAGTCAGCATCCGACGATGTTAATGTCTAACTTCAATTGGTCCATGATCTTGTGCAAGCCTTCATCCGTTATCTGAGGCGCATAAATATCTCACATTCAACATGTATTGTAGGCCATTTGCTACGGCTTCTAACTAAAGCTCTAGGAAATCCATTTTGAAGCCAGTCACTAGTTAGCACATAGAGTTCTAGTGAGAAGCCTTAACCATTGGAGTCCAACCCACATCGGGTGTGAGATATTTATGCGCCTCAGACAACGGATGAAGGCTTGCGCAAGATCATGGATCAATTAAAGTTAGACATTAGCATCGTCGGATGCTGACTCAGTGGTCTAGATGTTAAGCGTTAATGCATGTGACCGAAACTCCTGGATTCGAATCTTTTTGATGAGAGACCGTGTATATACACTGTTGAAGAATCTCATATTAGAACGAAACAGCTGTTCAATTTTAATTCTATTTATGAACTATATTTTTATTACTTTGAACTATTATTCTTTTTCAAAGTGTTAAATCATATTCATATGTGATGATTCAGTTATTTAACTACTGAAGACATTCGATTTAAATAACATATTCATAAATGACAAAAATTATTTCTTTTTTGTTTTACTTAATTTAACATCACATAAATTCATCAATTTATCCTTCAAAGAATTTATGGTTTAAACTAATAAATGTCATTTTGAAAGTTTGTTACTATGCATTGAAACTTTAGACAAAATGATCAGTTGGTTGGTATATTGAATAATATTAAATAGTCATAAATTTTCTATACTTTAAAAACATTAGTAGATTGATGTCATTTTCAAAATTACATAATATAATTGCATGTGATTTATCATTGATACTTTTTTTTTAAAAACTGTCCATAGGAACTGGTATTCAATTGAATAATAATTTTTTGTGTGGAATACTAAGAGAAAAAATGAACTCATCAACGGTTTATCATGTTACGTTACTCTTTTTGTCCATGAAAATCAATCCTACATAGTATTGATTTTGAATGGCTTATAACAGTCCGTTAGATCAGTTAGTTGATATGATAATCAAAAGAATGTTTACTCGATTGCTGCAATTTCATTGATTGTGGTTTTTTTTTAACGCAGGTTTATATAATTTCTAGAATTGTTTCAAAGTAGAAGATATTTACTACTTGGTAATCATCATCACTAGAAGTGCAGATTAATGGACATAAAACACACCACTTAGAATCTAGGGCTACCAAGATTTCATACTAGTCAGAATATAATAGATCACATCTCTAACTTCATTAAGTTTATTTATTCCGAAAATCTTTAGTAAACAAGATAATTGGATTAAAGTATAACATAGGGACGAGTCAATCGGGATCGAGAATGCGACTATCAGTTTTGCAAGAAATTAAAGCACCACATATAACGAGCAGCAGAAATACCTTTGTATATTGGTCAAAACGTTCTAACATTAGCAAAAATTGCTTCTTTCCATCATCGAGTGCGGTGATAATGTTAAACACTTCGAATGCCTAATCCTATTGTTATATATTATACATAATAGACAAATTGATACCATCTTAAAATGTTAACCCTAAACACTTAGTCCTAAAACACACCTTAATCATGTGGCATTAGATTTTATGGAAGAACTAATTAGAGAATGCTCCTTGCATCCCTGCACGAAATTCATCCAAGCATATAGCCACAGAGTGTGTTTAGATTACAGCTTATGTCAGTTCTCAGTAAGCTCTAAACCCTTTATTCCTATCCTGAATACCTAAATCTAATCAGAAACAGTGTTTGGACTCTCATAATTATATTTGAGTCCTTCTAGAGGTTCAAAAGAACAAAATTTAGAAATATACAGACATTTATTTATTATTGATTCTTTAATTCACAGACAGAGTACCTTGTAGATTTATTAATTATGTAAAATATTTTGGTTGAGATCTTGAATCAATTGATGTTAGACCACCGTTGGAAACCTGGAAGCACTGGACGGCCGTTTCGTCCTAGTATGGGACTCCTCAGCAGTGCGCATCCACGATCCCGCGAGCGGGATTCGAACCCAGGACCTACTGGCTTCGCGCCTGAGCACTTAACCATTAGACCACTGAGCCGGCATCCAATGGTGTTAGTGTCTAACATCAACCAATCCGTCCCATACTAGGACGAAACGGCCGTCCAGTGCTTCCAGGTTTCCAACGGTGGTCTAACATCAATTGATTCAAGATCTCAACCAAAATCTTAACAATCTCCACAACCCTCATACTGATAACTATGTAAAATATGTTTACACTATGTAATATTACCGTCTTTCTTTTCTTATGAATCATTTATTTACAAAGAGTATTTTCTGATAGGCTAAGAACTGGTTGAAAGGTCATCTCAATAGTTCTAATCTCATCCCTATACTTAATTATACCATCACTAAATTTTGGTAATATTTTTAAAAATGTACTCCTTGTATCTTGAATTAAATTACTCAGTTTCGTTTTAATTTGTATCTATCATTTTCTCTAGACTATTATCTTTTCAAGTTTAATCTGGTGACCACGACTATATTGAATAATTTCATAATTGATCGACCAGTTGATGACCACATTTATTTCAAATTACTTGGAATAGAAGTAAAAATATCTAGTTATGAAATTAGTTTACTGATGTGATTTAGCATAACAATTGGTTGAATGAATTGAAATGTATTTTCTAAGTGTGTGTGTGTGTGTGTTTAGTTGAGAAAGTTATGGATAAACGCCTTAGTTACTCCATGTGTGGTCTTTACTACCAGACAGGTAGTGGTACTTAACGATTCAACTAATCATTTGAAGCCAGCCACATTGAGCTTACAGCTGGACAAATTCATTATTGAGTTTCCAAGCATCACTTTTAATAGATAGATAAGAATATTGTGAAAATGGATCTTTTCATGTTTATGGAATATTGAATATCAAACGAATGCAGTAGTACTTTATAGAATTATCTGCCATTCGGTCTATTGAAAATGTTTGGGGATTTATCTTTTAACATATATCTGAAACCGTAGGAATTCATGCAAATCAATACAATATATGAGTTGGTAAGTTGGTACTAACATTTTCATTACTTTGGTTCTCGCCTTTTTCATGTAATTTATCCATAATTAAAAAATAATCCGACTCAAATGACAGTTATCATTTATTTATCTAAACTAATGTATTCAGTATTTACAAATATTCATTTAAAACATTAATAAATAAATGAAGAATATCCATATTAGTAAATTCGCTTTAGGTTCCAAATTACTTAATTACTTACTTATGTCTGTTACTCCTCGTGGAGGAGCATAGGCCGCTCATCAGCATTCTCCATCCAAATTAATAATTTATAAAATGGCTGGATTCAAGACAACATGCATCATTTAAAATTATAACATGTAAATTTTCAAAAACAATTTTACAAGTAATCCTATATTTACATGGTATAATTGTAAACGGTGTATTCTACCATTAACTTATTCTCTTTTATGGATTATTAATTTGAATATATAATTGTAGAACCTGAAACGAATTTATTGAAAAGGGTATTCTTTGTTCATATATTATCGTTTTAATATGATGAGGATTTTTAAACAGTTTCAAGTAAACAGTTAACTTGTTCATTTACTCCTCTTATTGATTATTGATTGACAATGTGTATTTTTACCTTCACAATTCCGTTCTGCATAATTAGTTTATTGATTTAACGATGCTTTTCAGTTCTTTTAACAATAATTATGAAGTCTGTATGTGATATTCATTAAAGAAATTGATCATTTTCAAATTATCATTAATAACAGAGAATGGGTTTTGTGGAGAGTTTAAGAAATTTCACAGGTTGAAATCATGAGTCAGTTGAAGCTAGACCACCATTGAAAACCTCGAAGCACCAGGACGAAACGGCCGTCCAGTGCTTCCAGGTTTTCAATGGTGGTCTAGCTTCAACCGACTCATGATTTCAACCTGTGAAATATCATTAATAACTAAAGAGCGCTAGACAGATATTTCGTGTTAGCACACGACTCCTTGGCATAGTACCCAAGGCGTCCTCATCATGAATCATACTCAGAACCTTTAGATTTCAAGGCCAAGGTTTAAACTTTAGGTCTTTGAATATCTAAACATTGACATTTTCAACTTCAATGATTTCACAATATAGTGCAAAAATCATCAAAATGTCATAGATAAGAACTGTTTCATTTTCAATATATCTGGACTCCATCAGTCATGACTTTATACAAATGCTCTATGTCTGAAATTGTGTGATATCAAAACGCATTTTAATTAATCAGTATGTCAGCCAAATTATTTTTTCGGAAGAGTACATTCTTAGCAATAAAAGTATGCTTTGAATTTTACAGAAAATTAATTATAAGGGTACACGTTGTGGTGAATTTAGAAGTGAATATCAATGATGAATATTGAAAGTGTTCAATTTCAAACATAAGGAATTTACAAAGATTCTCGAAACACAATGACTTGAAAATTTGTTTCCAATATTTTCTGTAATCATCTGAAAATAAATTTTTTTTCAAAAGCATACATAAAATTCACTCCATTGCACAAGCAAGTGGCCATCAGGATTCAGTAGCTAAGAGGATAACGCGATGACGTTTGAAGCGAATGACACTGGGTTCGAGTCCCAAAGTGAAAATCAACTCTGAGACGAAGGTACATCCAACTGACGAGTCCCAAATAGGACGAAACGCGCGTTCTGGATTCCACTGCTAGCTACTATCCATCATTGCTTACAAAAAGCATACATAAAATGTTTACTGAAAAACGATAATCACTAGTCAATTCTAGACCATTTCTCCATTCACAATTCACTAAGAATTTATAATTAGTATCCGAATAAGTTATAGGTGACTTGTAGCTACGTCAATAAATCTTTGATTAAGTATGCCAAACTTTGATTTAAATTGATTAGTTTTTTTTATTACACATTTTTTACTCGATAGAAGCTTATGAAGTTTAAGATGGTTGTTCATTAAGGGATTAATCAAACTGTAGTAAGATAAAATTCTCTCCCTGAACACTATATTAATTTTTAATAATTTTCCAGGTGATATCGACCTATAAAATTGTACATAAAACCCTAGAAACCATTTAAATAATGAACTTTAATATCACTTATTATCATCTATTCGACCTCATTTTAAATTATTTGAAAAGTCACATACATGAATAGGAAATAGTTTATGGTATATATTTATTTTGATAAAAGTGAAGTATTTGTAATCTATTCAACAGAATTGGTAAGTGAACTAGTAAGAATCTGTACATACCATATTTACCTACATGTATATATACTTGAAGAGAGATATCTTCAAATGCTATAATTTCTCATTCTCTTTTTAAATAACCTTTTGAGATTATCATTCTCTTTTTGCTCGCTCACTCGCCCGTTCTCACTCTCTCTCGCTCGCTCACTCGCTCGTCCACACACATTTTCACTCTAGAATCAAAATAACCCTGAACTAAACTAGTTGCCTTATCTCTTAATAATATCTTTTATTTATTTATTCAATCTCTATATTCGTGATCTTTTCGCATTAATCAAAATTTTCTGTTTTTTTTTGTTTTAATAAAGAAATAATGAGAAGAGAAGGAAGTTAATTTAAACAACTCTGTTGATCATGTGACATTGATAACAAACGAGTAGATGAATTATTTCTAAATTAAATTCGTAACTGTTGTTCTTTTCATTTGATATTAAACTAGTCATTTCATGGTTATATAATCAATTACATTTAGTATAGAACAAGTATTCAGTGTGTATTTAAACAAAAAATGGATAATGGCTAGCAGTTGAATCCAGGACGCACGTTTCGTCCTATTTGGGACTTGTCAGCTGGATGTGCCTCCATCTTTGCTTACAAAGTTTCTGACTTAAGGCTATATGAAGGCAATCTTCATAGGATACACATATGTTAACAAGAGACTGATCAATTACAGTCCTAAATAACAATGGGAAGATACAAGTAAAACAACACCAAGTGAATATAACATTCGGTGTAATTTGATTGTTTTACATTTTTACTAAGGGAAAAACCTTTTTTTACTGTTGGTAAATTCTTATGTAAAATTATTTTGATGTTACTTATGCTAACTGATTGTTAAATAAAATAGTTTAAGTTTTTTAATGATTATTTTACACTTTTATAGTTAACATGACAGACTGATATTAACCAGGTAACCATTAGAAACCGATAAATATTGAATAGTCGTTTGATCCTGGTAGTTGACTCCACGAGAGTGTTAATTCGAAACTCTACCATGACCATGAGATCTCTCAGTGAATGTTTGGCATCTATACCACTGAACTGACATCCAGTAATATACTTGTCTATCTTTAATCATTCTGCAATATTGAGCGACATTCTTCCATTATCTGTGATGGATAGTTGTATCACATCCGACACAAGTGAATTGTACTAAACATGACTTCTTATTAGAACTCCTAGAATTGCCTTTCAAAATTAGTCACTATTGAGCATATGATTCTTATTAGTATAAGTGGTTTGAGGAGATTGTTAAATTTTCTTATCTTACACCACTAACTAATCCTACATTTACAAACAATGTATTTAATTCAATTATGACTTATTCTCAAGTGATTTATGATTTTTACCCAATTTCAGTGAAAATTACATTATTCATTAACATTAGCAATGGTATCACTAAATATCAGAAAGTAATGGGCATTCCTCTTGTCTTACTCATTAGGACTTTTTCAAAGTGCACATATATGACTCCATCAGGAAATAAAATCAGTATTCTCTGATTACATATCACACATGATATCATGAAATTACACATGTTAAAATTCAACGACTGATACATTTGTCTGTGAGTAAGATGTTCATCTCATAGTATGAGTGTGATATTACACTTCACAACCAATCCATTCGGTTGTATTGGCCACAGATTCTCAAGAATTTTGAGGTAATCTATATGAGATTGTGAAGATCGATTAAAACTAACACGAAACAATTATTCATTGCTTTCTTGTACAAGTGTTTTTCCAGTTGACATATTGTAATAAAAACGCTTTTTCGATTGCTTAATACTAGCGAAATTATGAAGTAATTTTATTGTTATCAGAATGGGGGTTTGTGAAGATCGCAGTAATCGAATAGTTGAACTTATGAGTCTATTTAAGCTAGACCACGATGGAAAACCCGAAAGTACTGGACGGTCGTTTCGTCTTAGTATGGGACTCCTCACCAGTGCTTACCCACGATCGAACACCAAAAGAACCCGAGCTCACACACAAACGCTTAATTTCTGAACCACTGAACTGGCATTCATCTGTTAGTGTCTAATTTCAATCGACCCTTCATCCATTGTCTGAGGTTGATACCCATCTTTACTCGACACGGATTGAACTCCACTGGTTAAACATTTGCGCGTGAGACCAAAGATCTTGAGTTCGAGTCCCTTTAGTGCGAGATCGTGGATGTGTACTGTTGAATAGTCCCATACTAGGACAAAACGACCGCCAAATGTTTCTAGGTTTTCAGTGATTGTCTGGTTTAAGTAAACTGATGAATTCAATTATTAGAATTTTATTACTGTCATATACGTATCTCTATGTGTTTTGAAAGTAACAGTGAATGAAAAAGTGAATTGGACTTATTGCAAATAAGCACTAACTCGGTTAGAACGAATAATATTGTGTTGAAATGTAGGTGTACCAAATCATAAACTAGTAATTAATTGATTAATGTTTAGAAAATTTTCATCACTTCTAAGACAAGATCAATTTATCTAGTTTTTTTCGCCATTAGTTTTTTCTTTAAATGATAACCTGGATGATAACTTTCCCAATCTATATTTTCGCAATAATCTCTTCTGTTGTCTGATTGGCTACTTTCGCTTACAGTTTGCTAATGTCATGTGCTTCAAGGTCATTGCTGTTGTAAAAATGATCTTTTTCAATTTTTAACTTCTGGGGGGGAATATAAAGTTATCCTAGAGATACCATGTTCCATATCGGCATGTAGATTGTTTTATAACAAATATCCGGTCTATTCAAGTTCTTATACGTTCCATCGTATTAGAAATATCCTCAATCCTTCGTAAATAGAATTTACAGTAGGTCAACAGAAAAGCCCAAAAGAAATAATCGTTTTAACAAGACTTAACATTCTGCGATAGAGAAATCTGTCGAAATAATGAAATTTAGTAGTCATTGAACAGATTGTCCAATTTGAGAATTTTATTTTTAACAGTACTGATATTACCTGAAGAACTAGAGAGCAGTGGATAGTTATTTCACTTTACTTCAAAATTTCTTCAATAGTGAGCAGGCAAAACCTCAAAAATAATCGAATTTACACAGTAGTGAGCGCTAGCTTCTAAAGACGTCGCAGAAATGGAATAAAACAACAAGTAGTTACCATACTCCATTAGATAACCTATGATAGGACTTGTTAAACACAACGTTTTGGGTTCGGATCGACAATCAATAACTTCAATGTCACTTGGAAATCTCAACACTTTTAATATAGAAGAAATTTGTAGAAAACAGGTAAATTATATACTGTAGAACAACATCGGTAGTTTGATTAAGCTAACAATAATCATTTTCAACAGAATTTTCGGTTATGACTGAATGATATATGTTCTAGAAGGTGGATTTATTAAAAACGCAGTCGGAAATATCAAAAACTGGAAACTATAAAACCTAATACTTTCATACCCATTGATTAAATTGATGGGTTTTTGGGGTGTTGAGCCCAGTGGATGATGAGTTATGGATTTGGACTAGCAGGTTCTGAGCTCGAGTCTCGAATTGAACAATAATGCTGGGATTAAGATATATTCATGTGACGAGTCTCACATAAGACGAAACCAGAATCCTAAAATCTCACTCCTTGTCACTTACTAGTTACATTTAGTAAAAAATTTCATTGAAACTTGAATCTAGCTAGAGCTCATTCGTTTCTAAAGACGAAGTCATTATTCACAAAAATTATACTAATAATATTTATTGTCGTTAAAATTATACTATGAACTTCTGAATGAACGATGGTCATGGTAACTCAGTTATGTGCTTTAAACCTTACTTACTTATTTTTTCTGGTTAGCTTTTTTTAGCGAGTTAGTTTTCTACGGGATGGGGTCGATAACCCCATGCCCGATCTTCCTTCTTTATCCGGGCTTGGGACCGGCAGTAGCCCCCGGAGGGACTCCAGGCGGAGTTGCTTTAAACCGTAATAAAACAATAATAAGAAAACTATCAATGATTAACTTATTATGTGGAAGTTTTTATCACTTCTTTGAATATATTTAGTATAGAACGTATTTGATTGATACTTTCACCAAGAGAAGTTTTATGTCGAGAAAATTATTCTCTTCCTACTTTTCAAAAAAATAGAATAGTGGATTTTTCGATTTATTTTTCCCAATTAAATTAGAAAAATATCGTGAGTGGTTAATCTATATTGATATCAAATACTCACATGTTTACACTATTATATATATATATATGCACGTACCTAGATACATATTTACTCAATTCAATGTTTTAAATTAGATATAAACTAAGACAGAAACTATAAACAGGGAGAAAATCTAACTTGCTAATTATAATGAAGGGTGTTCTAATAATGGAAATAAGTGAACACAAATGGAATGTATAAATAAATGAACGAATCTATGTATTCAGAAGTGAGTATATCATAATAATTCATTGATGAGATTGAAACTAAACAAAAATATATTTTTTGATGAAGAAACAAAGTATTTAAATGCAATTTTTCATTCTCTTTTCACTATTTTCATTTGTTGTTGTATCGTTTTGTTTGTTTGTTTGTGTGTGTGTGTGTACATGTGGATTTTTCACCCTCCTCTAATTTATTTATTTATTTTCCGTTTTTAAGACCCATTTGTCATATAAATTAAACAGTTGAAAATGAGTAAGAGGGTGTTGGATAACATGAAACGTGTTACTGGTTGATAGTAGAAAAAAAACAACTAGGAAAATAAAATAGAAATGAGAGTTTTCTCTCCTGAAAAATAAACTTTATTCTTTTTCTTCTCTTAAAAGTTTGAGCTAATTTCAACTCATTTTTATGCAATTAACCTCATTTTTTCTTTAAATTTAAGCAAAATATGGCCAATATTCGTTTGCAAAGAATACAGTGGTATGTAATGTTGATCATATCTATAGTTGTATATATGCGTTTAAAATGCAATGAAGTTTAGGAGAGAGAAAGAAGGGAGAAGCGTTTACACTTTGTATAGAACAGTTTAAATTGAAATTTCAGTGATCAAACAACATTTATAGACCCTTTAAATATTACTGAATGGATATGAGATATGAGCTGGTTATGATAAGTATATTTAAGGTAATTAATAATTAATGTAATTTTCACCTGTTGAGACACACTGAAATCACAGCAGTTACAGGATTAAAATGTTTATCTTTATATCTGACTTTCAACTAACTTGAATTTCATTTCACGAATCTGTTCTTATTCACTGGATTTCAGTAATATTGTGGTCAAGCTCAAAACTCTCTCTAGTATATTCTACAATACAGCTCTCGTTATCATTATAGATAATAATACTAATTATTCGACTGAAGAAAAAAATATAGTAAATTCATGTTGTTATTAACTAAATGTACCATTCATCTTGTAAAAGAATAAAATATTGGATATTGAATCAGGAAATTTTGGTAAAAACTGTTCAGTTAGAATTTAGTTCACCCTGGCGACTAAAATTACCGATATAAATTATTTGAGATCAAAGGGTATTAGATAATGTTTTCATTTTAACCTTGAGATTTCTCAATTGTTTGTAATTATAACCCGTCTAGGAACTAAAAACCAACACATTTTGTTTTCTTGGCAAATACAATAATATTAATTCACTGAATAGAAATCAATCAGTTTACAATTTCAACTTTAGTCAATACAACCATCCGACTTATTAGTTTCTAACGCTACTATATATCTGTTACAATAATTGAAAATCATGAGTTCACTTGCATGTATTAACATAAGTATACAGTGTTGTGAAGTTCCAAATTTACAATGAAATAGATGTTCAGTGATTTCCATTTTTTCAATAACTCTTCAACTGATATCAATCAGTCATTGAAACCATCTTTAAAAATATTAACGTTTATCAATAGGCTGTTCTCATATAATTATTTATTATCTGTGTTAATAAGTAACATTCAATCTAGTACACTGATATACACTGCTTACAAACTTTGTAGAAAAACAGGTAAACTCAATGATTAGATTCTTTTGGTATTAGCAATGTTTATTATTTAATAGTGCTATTGTAGTGAATAAAGACTTGGTGTGGAAAACTAGTTTATTGTTTAATGCATAATTACAGATTGCCTTCATAAATATATGAAAACCATACATTAAATACATCATTTGTACATCTTCCATTAGTTGTCTCTTATAAACTTCATCGTTCCTTCATTCCTGTTGCTATTTTGATTGATTTCATTTCAATTTTCTCAATCTTCTGCTCACAGACATTTCACTTCCGATTGGTACTACATACTGCTTATATCTGTCAGCATAAATAGCATACATCACACTATCATTAAGGGACATTTTCACATTATAAACGAATTTTATGATGACTTAATGCTTAAATGATGTTAATAACATGTTACTATGTCCTGATAGTTTATATCTAAACATTTAGTTTAACTATATCGTATAACTTTAAGACGTAGATTTATGACCGTCGTTAGTGATGATTATAATGATGGTGACAACTTGTCTTTCTTTATCTTTAACTTTAATGACCAAATTTATTCAAATAAGAACTTTTTAGTTTATTCTAGTAATGTTTTTCACAACAATTTACGATGTTATTTCTTCTTTTTTTTTTCAAACAGAAACCCGTATACTATGAAGAATAAACGATGGTATTATGTTATTAAATCCAACAATTATATAACATTATATATATAGGGTCATAAAATTGTCTTACCATTTATGAGAAATGATGTGTAAGCAAAGATCATAAATTCATCAAACTACATATGTACAAATGTATATATATAGAAAGAGAATATAAAAATGTACTAATGACCTAGAAAAGATTATGTAAGACAGGTAGATGATTAGTTGCTGTTAGTTTGTACAAAAATCTGTTGTTCTGTTTTACTCCATGATACATTTTATGATGATGATGATGATGATGACATTTAAACTTTGAATTTGAGAAAAAGGAATAAATTATTTTGATTTATAATTCATTCTCTGTATGTGTTTGTTTGCAATATTCTTTAAAGTATTTTATTTTAATAAAACAATCATGGGCAAACACATGTATTTACAACATTATACTATAGGGTATAAATTGACAATCATAATAAACAATGATGATATAATATTACTTAATGTATTCCTCAGGTACGCACAACACATTCAATTAATTAAAAAAACGCAATAGAATAATTCATAATTGACAAATGGTTTTGTGTGTGTGTGTGTGTGTGTGGCGGGGTCAATGTTGGTTACAAATATGGTAGACTTAAGTCTTATAACTAAGTTGGGAATCATTTAAAAGTATTTATATGATGAATTACTTTTGAAGAGAATTGGAATTAAATCTGATGTGAATTTTAAGAAGTTTTGATTGTCAGATTTTTATGAATATTAGTCTTCCATGTAAGTGGATTTTAATTACAGACCGGCATCAATTGGAATACCATTTGAATCTAAGGTGTATTTGAAACATAAATCCTTTCTGCCTGAGGTTAGAAATCAGTTGTGTATAGCTTCAGCGGAAACATTAGATCGATGAGATATAATTCAGTGATTCGATTTTCACAGCTTTAATCGATTTGTGGAATAGTGTGATAGTTACTTAATTCAATCGTTAATGACTGTCTCAATCTCGATATAGCTAAACCCCACTAATAACGACTTCCAGTTTAAACTTTTTAAACCTATTAATAATTTAGTAATTAGTAAGTAAACTGTGACATTTTTTATGCAAGTGAGTTTGTGGGCAATTTATTGTTAGTGAACCAAATATTATTGAATGTTCAATAAATTTAAGGTATGCAGCCAACGTGATCGACTTCTTGATGTCTAATCTTCAATTGTTATCAAACGCTATTGAACAGAATTACAATAAAGTAACTAGTTTAAATAACTTCATATAGTTTCTGACGCTAAACAACTGCATGTGCCTGGTAGGGACTCCAAAAAACCTGACAATAGTCACTGTTCAATGGTTAATATATCATCTAAAGTGAACATTACTCAGCAACCTTATCTGTAAATGTAACACTAAGCAAATGTGCGTTGAGGTCCCTTTTTAGAAGTATCTGTCCTCTTAAAACTCTAGGAATATCTTGATGGAGCATAATTATTTAATCATTTAAACACATAAACGTAGGTATGAGAAGGCACCAAATAGATATGCGCCACATTCATCATTTGATTTGTGCGAGGGATGGGATACTGCCCGAGTGCCCAAACCGAATCAAGTGGTTTTCTCAGGGGTTCACACCCGGAGCCTTCGACCTAAAGGTATGATCCACAAGGCAGTGGAGCAACGTCAGGAGATGCAGCCTTAAGGTAGCCAATGACCAATAATTGATTCATATGCCATTTGTTCCCTTAGGATCCTGGAGCCCATGTGCACTATTGGTTTGGAATCAGAGTTTTCCAACACCTTTAGGTTAGTCCTCCATATCCACCAACCCACTTAAAGCGCCAGATATCCACGTTTCGTCTTCTCATTTTCGTAAACAACGGCGCTGCGGCCATAGGGCAGACAGTAGGACTTCCCTGGCAGTGGTTGTATGCACGTGGCCGTGTGAGAGCATTTCGAGAGGAAGATATGACTCTCCCCACTCTCGGCTACACCAGGACATTAAGTTAAGATTAACTATTTCATCGTGGATTTACTTCAATCATTTGATATATATATGGTTTATAATAAAGATATTTTTGGTGATATCCTAATGAGTAGAAAAATTGTAATTCTGACGTTTCGTGACTTAATATAAACCATTTCTTCAGAGTCAATAAAATCTGAAGAACTAGCTCACATCAAGTCACGAAACGTCAGAAATACAATTTTTCTACTCATTGGGATATAATAAATAATATAAATTTATCATTAACTCTCTATCCAATGCTCAATTTATTTGAAACCATCAAATCTAACTTTGCTATTGATACCTATATTGTTTAGTTTACTATAAATATGAATTCAAACTATTCAACCTACATTTTAATTAATGGTTACAAATGTCTTCTTTTTAATGTGACAAAATACGAAGTGTTTAGAATAAGTTATTATACATATTTAATTTTTACTTAATGAATGTTAATTGTAATTT
Source organism: Schistosoma margrebowiei (assembly GCA_944470205.2). Classification (NCBI taxonomy): domain Eukaryota; kingdom Metazoa; phylum Platyhelminthes; class Trematoda; order Strigeidida; family Schistosomatidae; genus Schistosoma; species Schistosoma margrebowiei. The sequence goes on along the minus strand of OX104026.1, from coordinate 32,565,130 downwards.
ACTATTGAGAATTAATACTAGTCCTAAATATCTAACTGAATCTCTGACTATTATATCAAATTATTATAAAGTAGAAATTTGTACACCTTTTTAATGATAAGCAATAATGTTTGAAATCTGACAATTGCAGGATATAATTTAATATGTATACAAAATATTTCGACATTGTTCTGTTGTGAGATAGTTACTCCCTGAAAACAATGGTGAATGTGTCGCCCAATTCCATGGATTGGTTGAAGTTAGACATTAACAGCTCTGGAAGCCGGTCCACTAGTCTAGAGGTTAAACGCTCATGCGCAAGACCTAGAGATCCTGAGGTTGAAATCTCGCGAGGCAGGATCGTGGATGCGCACTTCTGAGGAGTCCCATACTAGGATGAAACAGCCGTTCAGTGATTCCATATTTTCCATGGTGGTCTAGCTCCAGTTGACTCATGAATTCAACTATATAAAGAAATAAAGAAAATGGTTAATTTTCAGTGAACATTAATAATATTTAGAAATTTATAAAACTCTATTTAGTATTGATAAACAAAATGTATCAACTCGAATATATAACGTTTACTTCAACTATCAACCTCACAATGAAATAACAGAATTCTGGTTGTTATAATTTAAGATTTGAAGAAAAAAAGGAAACATAACTATTCTCAAATGTACTCCTTTTTGCTTGTAAAGTTATTTAAACAAAGAAATTAAATGTTTACTAAACAAAAGTCATAAAAACTATTCAACTGAATGATTCAATATTCTATGTAACTTATATTCTTTTTAAGAAAAAAACAAATTGATCGATATTGAAAGAAAAGGGTCTCTAATGATGATTCCCAATCCCTTTGTAAAATAATTCAAAGCATTATGTTACATTTCAAATGATAAATACATAAAATGTGAGTACGATTTAATGAGAACAAAAAACAAAACAATAAAAGCAAACTATAAGTCATTTACATTGAACGATAACAATAAAAAATATGATTTTCCATTGAATTTGAACTAGTGACTAGTAAAAATATCTTACTACGAATCAGATCATTGATCTAAAACAATTGAACATATTAATATAGAATAGAAATCCTTAAGTGATAATTACAGTTAAAGTAGTTGAACTTAAAGTGGTTTTCTATATTTATAGCTTCTTGGTTCAATACAGGAGAAATAAACATAAAAATCCTAAGTTAGTCAAATAGATTGTCTATCTCATGCAATTGGTTCCTTTTATGAATTAAAATAGAGCATGAACAAACATTAATGCAGAATAGTATGAATTCATATTATTTCGAGGTTTCTCGTCAGCTGCTTACAAACCAAAATTGTAATAGAATTTTTTTCACTATATCTCAATGTAAAAATTCTATCACAATTTTGGTTTGTAAGCAGCTGACAAGAAACCTCGAAATAATATGAATTCATACTATTCTGCATCAATGTTTCTTCTTGCTCTATTTAGATTGTTTATTAACTATTCATCCAATAATTAAATATGACAATTTGTTGCTTTAATGAAATTGATACAAGGTTTTAGTTACAATTGATTGATCACTGGGTGGTGATCAATGTCATGCTTGTCAAGTTCTTATTAGTGCAGATCGAATGCTATCGATCATGTTGCAATGTGGCCACCAGTCTAGGTGACTCGACACTGCGGGCACTATGTATTGAGATTTAGATGGTGGTTGGAGGTAGTCAACAGGAAACCTTGGACCCGGGTTTCGTGCTACTTGGCACTCATCAGCAAGGTGTACCTGTAATCTCATTGGTAACTTCTCTGACTGTGAAGCTGGGTGACACGAGATCGAATCCGCCAGGGAGCACCAGTTCCCTCAAGATTACAAGTACACCTTGCTGACGAGTGCCAAGTAGCACAAAACCCGGGTCCAGGGTTTCCTGTTGACTACCTCCAACCACCATTTAAATAGTTTTAGTTGTTGAATGTTGTAACTCTGTTGAACGAGTATTAATTCAGTGATATGATATCCATTGATTTAAATTTAGTAATAAATTAGGTGGTTCTTTATTGTTCATTATCATGATTACTGTTTGTTTGAGCTTAAATAATTGTTTGAAAAACAGTTTAGTAACAAGCAGTTTGTTTTTTCCACTGACAGCTATTACAATAGATTTACCTTGTTTTGAAGAGGGAATACGGTTAGATAACATGATGAAATACCTCTAATTATGTATGACGTAGATAAAAAAAGCCAAAAAATGAGTGTTATCTGTAGCCTTAGCTAGAAGCGTTCCGTAAAATAGACAATAATTTATATCTCCACATATAATTCATTCAATTCAGATTCTATTTTAAGTAAACTGTTCTAAAACTATTATTCGATTGAATATGGTTTACCAATATTGGTCATTTAATCACTTTAAACAAATTGTTTTGTTACCTGCTAACTATGGAAATAACTTTAAAATAGTGATGTGCTGTAATTGCTTAAAAATTATTACGATACATTATTATTAATATTAATCAATAAATACTTGGAATGGTTTATAACGACTGTGGATAACTTCCACATTCTCAAGTTATTTAGGTGTATCTTAATTAGTAATTACGATTATGTCTTCGTTTATTTAGTTATTCAATTGTAGATATTTGGGAATAATTTTCATTATAGAATTAATTGGAGGTATGATTTTTATTATATTGTAATTTTTCTTTTATCATAACTGAGTACGTTACATTTAACACCTCCGTAGCTTGATAAAGTAGCATTTTCATCGTAGAAAAATTTATACTTTTCATGTAAGCCAGTAAATATGACAGAGAATGAAGCATGTCCTTTACAATAGATTATAATAACGTAAGTGATAGCCTATTTCACACTGGTTGGCTGGCAGGTTCAAGGGTTACAATTGCAAACGAAATTGACTATCTATCTATCTATCTATCTATCTATCTATATATCTACCTACCTACCTACCTACCTACCTATCTATCTATCTATCTATCTATCTATCTATCTATCTATCTATTATTTTGTTCTGATCCTTATTTTTATAGGATCTCATATCATCCATGCCAAATCATATTTTACTATTCACTGGGCAAATAATAAAGAGCAGTTGTTTCTCTGTATAATTTAAATAAATACTACTTTTATATTAATAAAAATATAGACAATTTAATACTGTTATGTTAAATTAATTAATACCATCTATACTTAAGGTTGGTAATGATAAATATCCTTTAATGATAAATATATAAATATTTCCTAATCCATAAATTTTTATTTATATTCTAACTGACAAGTTGATCTCTAATTAAGACTTACTTATTATGTTCTTTTTATTTTGTTTTTTTTCCCATCCTCTGATTAACTAATTATTATTACTTCTATTCTGATTACTAAAATTATTACTGGTATATTAAATCTGTTCTATTCAATGATTCAATTTATTGATTGTTTATTCACATGTATCCATAATGAATAAAGTACTACTATTAAATGTAGATAATTAAAAAAAAAACACATTAGGGAATTGTTATTACTGTTATATAGAAAACACGAATGAATTATTGTTTTATCATTATTATTATTATATAAATCATTATGATACACACATTATGTGTAATCTGTACGATTAAAATCCCTAATTTTTTTGAAATTTTAATACTAATAAATTATCTTAAACTGTTTGTTATATGCAATTACATTTCTTTTTAAAATAAAAAAATATATATTTATATACAATAGACTTCATTAATGGAATATGTAAAACATTAAAATACATTTAGGGATTTTTATTACTGTTTACTTCTTTGATTTTTTTAAAGTAAACTAATCATTATTTGTTGTTCTTTTATAGTTGACAGAAATACTGATTTAGTCTCTCTCTCTCTCTCTTCACCTCCTCCCTCCCTCCCTCGCTACCTCGTTTTCCCTATCACATTTAAATGAATTAGTACTCTTGTTAAAACATCCCTTAGGAAAATTAACTCTTTACAGATCTAGATCTTTTTTTATATGTATATACCTGTGTGTATACATGTGTGTGCAATAGAAAACTGTAGTGAATTTTCCCCAACTGAAAGTCAGAATAAAGTGAAAAAAACATACTAAATGAACATTTTTTAAAATAATAAATAGAAATGAACAATTAAATTAATGTTACATTATTTTATTATGATAATTAACATTTGTATTCTGAGGCACTTCATTCATTGAAATAGTAATATTAATCTTAATAGCACTATTCATATCTTGACAAAATATACATTTATTGAACATTTAAGTTATTGTCTTTATCTGGCCCCTTCTAGAACCAAGTTGGGAGATATTGACATATTCGTTGGTTAAGTTTAACGATAGTGAGCTTAATTTCCAAAAGATGAAACTAACAATGTCCTGCATGACAGATTAGCGAGGAGAGTTATTCGGATATTCTACTTAGTTAATACTTGATATTTTCTAGTCGACCAGTGATATGTACTCAGAAAGAAAAAACAGTAAGTTACCTGAGTTTGCCTCTTCGATGTGCCTTAAAGATATTGTGTATTATTATAATTATAACGAACAGCATATAAATCTTTGAGTAAACATTAATTTGGGCAATAGCTACTTATCATAAATTGATATCAACTAGGAAAATCATTGAAAGCCAGGTGGGTACTAAGAATTTATGCAATTTAGTTTGAGATTTTTCAACAGTCAGCATCTATTCGGATTTAATGTGAAATATTTATATCCGTTAGCAGTTACGAAGTCATTTAGCGATTATGTCATAATTTAATTGAACATACTTTGAATCTTATTTATATTTTGTGATCCGATGAGATTATTATAAAATATCATCTGATGAGTTACTACCTCCATTGATTATAATTCCCTAATATGACTTAAAGAATTTGATTTTAAACCATTCACTGTTGAGCAAACAACTATTCATGTGATAAGTGATATTTAAAGATATCTAGACTACCCTTATTTTCATAGCGGATAGAATCGTTGCTGAACACTTCTAATTAACCCCGATACTCAGTGGTTTTTAAGTTGGTGCTGATTTATGTTAAGAAACTGTCTCTACTTTAAGAAATTTAAATAAACTATTTATTTAACAAAAAGTTCTGTCTATAAAATATTGTGTTTTCATAGAAATAGTTTTTAAACAGCACATTTAATCTACATTCACCAATATCATAGTTTCAAATGAAATGGCATATTGAATTTTACAGCAACAAACAATCAATCAGACAATATTGCCTACTAAATTAACTCCGCCTGTAGCTCTTATAGGGTTACTGCTGGTCCCAAGCCCGGGTAAAGGAGGAAGTTTGGGCATGGGGTTAGCGTTCCCATCCCGTAGAAAGCTAACTCGCTAAAAAAAACGCTTACCAGATGTATTGCCTACTAAATTACTTGTAAAGTTGAGATCATTAAAGCCATGAGGGACTATTACAGAAGTTAAGTTCTTAAGTCAATGTTAATTAAACCTCACGTGGTATTTGTTTTCTATTATTGATTATAATTCTTAACTATATAAACTAAATTAGTTGAGGGTAAATTAGAACCTATACTGGTGGGCGGTCGATGCTCTTCCACAAGGGATAAGAGACGTGAACAACTAAGTAAGATTAAAACCTGGTAATCAATAGTTCAAAGTAGATAGGTCTAATAGTTCATTTAACAATGGTTCACCCTACTTAAAAATTGACTTATTAATTTAATTATATTTATATTCTAGTCTTTTGATATTTAAATGTATAAGTTCATACTTATGTAAGCGGTTATATAAGTTATCCAATATTCTATTTTAGAAAATTCTATAATAGAATAAACGAACCCTACTTTAAACAATAGACTGTTCATTTTTCTAAAAATCACTGATTACACTGTCATTATATATCTTTTCTAAGACTAAAACAAATATTAACTTTTCTTTCTTTTATTTAAAGAAAAAACGATACTTTGGATTTACATTATCATAACGATTAGATTAACTTTATAATCCATTTATTCGTATAAAATATCATAATTTACGTGTTGTGAGACATTCCCCCCTCTCTATCTTTTCTTTACTCAAAATCTACTCAATCTCTTTGTTCTTCATATCATCATTCTAATCTTTGTTGATTATTGTACATTATGAAGAGTTCTTGTAGTTATTTTGTCGTTGATTGACTTCAGTTATTAATCTATATACGACTTTCTCTTTCATATCATCATAAGTTGTGGATAGGAATTTCTTTCTCATTGTTTTTCTTCTTTTTCAAAAAAAAGAAAACTAAATAAAAAAATTTTTTGACAAGGTTAAATGTTCCACTGTTGTTGTTTTTTCTTTTCTTTCATGAACTCAATATTTCATTAGTAGCGTGATAAAAATGATAAATTTTTTAATTCAGTGACCTGTTGATGACATTCAGGTATGTAAGAAAGTGACCTTTTCAAATGATATAATCTTTCATCAGTTTGGTTTTCTTTTCAAGATAAAAAAAAGATGTTAGGGTTTGTCAATTACTCTTAATTTTTTAATATGGATAAGTGACTGATAGCATACTTTGTTAACTGTATGGAATGATGCATTTTTGTTTCGAAAGAAAATTCTTACCATGAAAATGATGTGATGTTTATTATTAGAAGTTAATTAATCTTATGAATCGATATAATTCCATTTGAAAACCCCATATATTCTGAGTATAATCTTGGTTTAATTATGAACTATTCCATAAAATGTTAATAAATTGAAGAGATTTACTTCATTTACAAGATTATTTCATTACGAATTCACAAGAAAAAAAAACTATGAAATTAACTACTGGATCTAATAATATTGAACATTGTCAATGTGGTAATAAAATACATGCATTAGTGCAAAACTAATTGAAGAGTTACGAATGAAGATCCCAGTTATATATATATATGATGTTACATTGAGATATTATTATTGATAATTGATTACTAACATAATCGAAAATCACTATTATTGTTATTTTAAAGTTCGATAACATTAATCACTCTTAGGGTTATATACAATATTTCTTCATATGGAACGTTTAATGAAGATATAACTAAAAGTTTTAAACTCTTATAAAATAAACATTTTCATTGATTCATCTTATGATAACTTATACTAGGGGAAGTGTTTGTGTTTATTGTTATTTGCTTTATAAACTATTATCTTATCAAAGTATACCAATTCAATTGGTATCATTTATAGATTATTCAATTATCTGTTATCTCAAAACAGTATTATATTATTAGGGTGCGACAAGACAGATGGTAAAATTCGAAAAAAAATTTCATGAAACATTAGCTACAGAAAGAGTAAAATTTCTCACTATTTTACTCAGAAAATATTCTCTTTTACTCATCTACCATCGATTTGCACTAAGAAGGACTTGACACACATGACATTGATCACCACCCAGTGATCAATCAGTTGTGAAAATTTACATTGTATAATGAGTAGGGTGTTTCGTTTTTATCAGTATAGGGGTTGTGGAGATTATTAATCGATCGATTCTATCCTCAAATGAGTTTATTAGTCTTTCTCAATAGCCTCTAATAATATTTCAGATTTTCTGTGAATTCGCTTGCTTGGAAAACTATAATATAATAATATTACAAACTGAGCTAAATCATTGATTGAGATCATGAACCGATTGATGTCAGACCACCATTGAAAACCTGAAAGCACTGGACGGTCGTTTCATCTTATTGTGGGACTCCTCAACAGTGCGCAACCACGATTCCGCTCACGGTATTCTAACTCATGGCCTTCAATCCTGCGTGCGAACGTTTAACTTACTTGACCACTGGGCCGGCATCTAATAGTGTTAATGTCTAACCTCAACCAATCCACAAAATTGCGCGACCATCTTCCATTGTACTGTGGTAAATACCTTTTGAATAGTTTTTTTGCATAGTTATGATTATTAAGATTTATATAATTTGAAAATAACTTGTGTGGTACACAATGATGCCATTTGAAAAGTTATTTCAAAATTTGATAAAACCGTATGATCTAATTTCAATAGTTTTCAAAGCCTATAACAACAGATCATAACTAGGCTAACCTACGGATATTCATCTTCAGCGGCGATTACAACATCTTTAAAATGATTAGTCTGAATCCAACAATTACCATTTATAAATTTCAAACGATTATCACCATCATGTAAATATCATACACATATGATTTAACAAATGCTACTTTGTAAATGTAACAGGATTCTCTGAAAAAATAGAAACATCCAAACTAATTGTATTACATACTCTATAGTCATCATTTTTCTCCGTCGATTATAAATTGTACAATTTAAATGGAGCATAGTTTATTTATTCAATAAGACAAGATAATAATTCAATTATTATTAGTTAGCAAGACAATGAATTTTGAATATATATGAAGATTAATGTGCATAAGTGAATGGGGGATGTTTATATATTCTCATTCTTAATATTACTGGTATTGTTAGTAATCCATTCTATTATTTTCTAATGGCATTGACAGTTGAAAAGAAATAGGGGTGTAACTTTAAAAGAAAAAATAATAATAATATAGTGGAGTGGATGATGAAAAAAAGGAGAGGAGATGGTCATTGATCGGAGAGTAAGCGTAACAAATAAAATTAATGATGAAGGAAAAGAAAGGAGTCAATGACTAAAATTGCAATATTAAAACAATAAGTTACAAAAAGAGAAAAACAAAACTGAAGGAAGTGGTCATAATAAAATAAACACTAATAATAAAGGGAGAAATGATAGAAGAAAAAAAAAGAATAATTTATTATCTTTAATATATCTGATTAAATATTTTTCAAAGTAACAAAGTTTCAACAAGAAAGAAAGAATAGATTACGAAAGATTAAAAGGCTATTTGTATGCTTATGTACTATGATAAGGAAGCATAAGAATGAACCAATTATTTGTTGTATAGCTAAAAGTTCACATTCACATACATTGACACACATTCACACACACATGCACACACACGCACGCACACACTTAGAAATACATAATTAAACAAAACTTTACTCATAGTCTTCACATTAACAATCATAATTCAAGTATTTATTAATATAGTGTGATAAGATTAATGAGTTGAGAAGGGGGGGGGAAATAAATGAAAAAGAAAAAAACATTTTTTATCAGTTTCTCATTTTTTGGTTTTTGTTTTTGACAATGAAAAATCTTGTTTTACCTTTCAACACTTTAAATATCCCTTATTAATAATAATAATAATAATAATAATAATAATAATAATAATAATAGTACAAATAGTTGAAAGATATTGATGTATTTTATACTGTCTCAGAGAAGAAATAAAACTGATACATGATTGGAATCGAATACAAAATAGATTACATTACTTTTTCTATTTTTTGACATAATCTTCAATGAAATATTTCAATTTTTGATAAATACTCATTAGAAATAATTATCTATCGAGGTTTATTGATTAAAACTTCAGACTCTATTTTAAAACATCTATACTACAATTTCTATAATGCGCAGATTTATATAATCTTGTCTGTGTATATTTTAAAGAAATGGTTGTGGTTTAGATCATACCTGGGTGTATTACTTAATTACGCCTTGTTACTCCCAGTGGAGCATAGACCGCCGATTAGCACTCCCCAACCCACTCTGTCCATCGGCGGCCTATGCTCCATTGGGAGTAACAGGCGTAAGTAAGTAACCCACTCTGTCCCGGGCCTGAATGATTGCTATGGTTGTAAAGAGGCCATCAGCCTCATAACTTCCGGAGGAATTCGGACCAGTGAAGTTCAATCGTGTCTGTTGTGATGCAGTTACTCACTGAAGATGATGGCAGATGGTGACTCAAGTTCATGGATTGTTTGAAGTTAGACATTAACACTACTGGATGCCTGTTCATTGGTCCAAAGGTTGTATTCGCGCGCAAAACCGGAGGTCCTGGGTTCGAATCCCGCGTGCGGGACCGTGGATGCGCACTGTCGAGGAGCTCAATACTAGGATGAAATGGACGTTCAGTGATTCCAGGTTTTTAATGGCGGTCTAACATTGCTCCATTTATGATAATAATCTAAACTAAAATATTTGTTAAATCGCTACATAATACGAATAGATGCCTTCAGTGAAAGATACAATTTTCTCCGATGAATTATATTTAACACTTCATCAGTGACACAACAGATTTCTTTTGTTAATATATCTTTGTAAATTTTTATGCTTATTTCGGAATCATTTGTTCTCTGAAAACTAATATTTTGTTATTAATACAAGTCTTTGTATGCATATCTATAACTTGTTTGTGTAGGATAAAAAATACATTATGTTCGATAGTTATAACTTTCAGGTCATTTGATTATATACATTACTTTGAGCAATAATTAATTCACCAGTGAAAGTATACTTTCAAATAAGATCATTTTCAACTGTGAATAAAGATGTGTATTAATTTGTGAACCTAAAAGCAAACTAAATGATTTATTATACTTTTAGATCTTTGTTACTAATGGAATCCAGGATGTTGATTTCGTCTTATTTATTACTCAACAGCTATATACATTTGCATCTCAGTGTTAATATTTACATTGGAATTCGAACCTAATATCTATCGACTAAGACGACTAGCGCTTTACTCATTAAATTACTGAGTTACAGTGACAAGTGACTAGTTTAACTTAAGGAACGATACTTTGTGTTTGCTAGAATACTGAAGTAGTAACAACATTGTTTTCAGTAAATGGTTGAAGAAATTACATTTTCTGAACATGTAAAATATTTGATCGATAGGACACGTAGAGTCATTCGTAGTGTTGCTAATCTAACAGTTGGAATGAAGGATATGAGTATAAATGATTGATGGGAATCAATAAACAAACAATGATTTTATTACAAACATGAAATAAAATGAGAATAAAAATCGGTTTTTAATCTCGATAAAATCTAACAACCTCGAAGTGATAATTATAAACTGCTCACTACTGATTAACTTCGAGAGTAAAGTCCCATATGATGTAATACGTGTATATCGCCACTTCTAGGGAAGTTCTACTCACTGCCTTTTATAGTCGAGGGTGTGTTTTACGAAACTGAGAGGACGAAAAGAGGATGTCCGGTGCTTTAACCAGGTTGATGTGTACAGAGTATCTACCTAGGGAAGTTGGCAAACCCTCATTCCAAACTAATGGTGCACATGGGCTCCAGGATCCTAAGGCAACAAATGGCGTATGAACCAGTCGTTGGTCACTGGCTACCATGGGACTGCATCCTCTAGCGTTGTACTACTGCTTTGCGGGTTAGACCTTTAGGTCAAAGACTCGGGGTGTGGTTCCCTAAGGAAATCACCCGCTTCGATTCGGGGATCCGGGCAGTATCTCAGCCCTCACACAAATCAAATGATGAAGTGTGGCACATATATATTTGGTTCTTCCCTGTACCAATGTTTATGTGTTCAAATAAATAAGTAATAGGAAGAATTCTGTGGAAGTATAACTCTCAGGACTATTATGCGAAGGATCATTATTATATTTTTATGGTATAATTAGTGAACATTTAAACTGTTTTATTTATATATTCTCGTATGTCTAGGTTATTTAATCCATAAATCGCTATTATATATCTTATTATTCCAGGTTTACCATTAACTAGTTATTCCCATACTATCTTGGTTTTATATCACTTATCATTAGGTCATAATTGAATTGAGCACAACAGGGAATTGATCTCCTTTCTGTCTTTGTCTTCTGACTGGACACTGGGATAGAGGGAGCTTGGGGACCAATAAGCGTTAAGGTCTTGGTCGTTATTCATTGTTTGGTTTGTTAACAGAACCTTAGGAAGGTACCGGTCCTAGTGGGAATATAAGTGGACTAATCGATAAACGGTCCAATCATATTGGGACACTCAGCAGCCCAAGCAGTTCAATGTAACCGGGGTTAAAATGGGAAGTGGTGACCAGTAGAGTTCAACCATGTTGGGTGTTAAGAAAGCACTTACCGAAGACAATAACTCAGGTTGGTTGAAGTTAGACGTACGCATCTCTGAACATAGTCTCAGTAGTCTATAGATTATCCATTCAAGAGCACGATCGAAGGTCCAAGGTTCAATTTTAAGTTGCAGCGTCGTGAATGTGCACTGCCAAGGAGTTCCATTCTAAGACAAATCACTACCCAGTATTTTCAGACTTTCAATGGCCGTCTAACTTAAATCGGTTCATGATCTCAATACAATTCAACAAGCTCCACAAAGCCAAACAGCAAAGTAGAAATATTTTTGTTCAAACATTATAATGAAGAGCATCTAACAATCTATTTCTTGTATGTAACTCTAATTTTAAATCGTGACTGATCAAATCTTCCACCATACAAAATAATTTTAGGCACCAAATCTTATTTTAATAAACTTTTCTTTTTCTAATCTTCTGCAGAAATTAAACACTGAATTTCAATCGACTTTGGAGTGACCGATTAAGTATTGATATAGATGTGAGCCATCTGATTAGATTAATTTCTATTTATCTTTACAATAATCAAATGAGTTTTGACTATGATTAATCAATTGATATGACGATCATCAGATAATATATTTAAAAAAGGAATAATTTAATAGTTAAGTTCATGAGTCAATTGAAGCTAGACCACCATATAAAACCTGAAAGTACTGGACGGCCGTTTCGTCCTAATTCGCGACTTCTCCTCAGTGCGCACTCACGACCCCGCCTCGCGAAATTCGAGCCCAGAACCTATCAGTTTCACGTGCGAGCCCTTAACCACTAGACCACTGAGCTAGTCGGTATCGAACGGTGTTAATGCCGAACTTTAACTAATCCACGAAATTGAGCGACACATCCACCGTTGTTATCAGTGAGTTACTATCCCACAACTCCACTGGTCACTGCTTCTCATTAGAACTCCAGGAAATACCTCTTAAAATCAGTCACTAGTGAGCCATACACTGCTTCCAGGTTTTTCATGATGGTCTAGCTCCAAATGACTCATGAGCTCAACGATTAAATTACTATAATATTTACAAACCCTCTTTCTGATAAACGAATAATTGTAAAGATACAAATATGTTGTAGAGTTACCTATCGCCTCCTGATCAGTGGAAACGACAACCAATAATAATGAACTTCTGCACAGATTTTCTTCACTAATATGAAAATCTATGAGCGAATACATGAAATAACATAATTCCAACTAATAACTAATCGATTTATAGGTTTTCTTTTCAAATTAAATAAGATCAAAATGTATTACTTTTATCACAAATATATATTAATTGAAGTTCCTTTGAAAATCTTGAAGTATCGTTGAAATGTTTTCTTAGCCAGAATTCTTTTAGAATGTTGTTTCATTATTGAATACCCCTTTTAAACTAATTGTAATATATATGATTCTGATTCAAACCGATTTGTATTGAAGTAATCAGTGTGGCAAACGTAAGAAAATGTTAGTAGACAACATTGAATAAAATTATTGATAACTGATCTTTGATCGGTATTTAAACAATTGACTTATTTTTATAACGCTGAAATAACAAATCTCTATTTAAAAGAAAATTATCAGAACAGGGATTGTAGAGACTATAGTTATTTTTAACAGTTAAAATTCATGAGTCAATGTAAGATAGAACACCATTAAAAACCTTAAAGCATTGGACAGTCGTTAAGCATTTGTACGCGAGATCTAATGCCCTGGTTTTGAATCCCGCATGCAGGATTGTAGATGTACACTGCTAAGGAGTCACATACTAAGATAAAACAGCCTTTCAATGCTTTCAGACTTTTAGTGGTGATCTAGCTTATATCAACTGATGAATTCAACTATTAAAAGAAAATTGTTTCATAGGTCTTTATGACTCATATTATAATAATCAACATAATTTCATGTTTCCATGTCAGTTTACTTCATTATAAATAATTTGAATAGAAATATAAAGAAACTAACTATTAAAAGAAATTCTGTACAAAATCTAAATATGATCATGTCATTTGGATGAGATTAAATGTACTTTACAGAGAATAAACAACCCATATTTGTTATGATATATGTAGGTATATATTTAGCTTTACTATAAATGTGACATTTCAGCCACAGTCTCATGTTATTGACATTCTTATTAGTTATATATTTTATAGGGGAAAAAAAAGGAATTTATATGAAATGTCTATATATAATTATAGTAATTAGTAATTAGAAATAGAATACATAATATATTAGTTAATTTATTTGATTCTGACAGGTTAAGGAATAATTTATGTGATATGGTGTTGTAGTTGGAAAGAGAAAAAACAATCAATTGAGTAAAATTCATTTACTATTATGAATATGATAGGACTATAATAACTGGGATATGATAATTAAAAGAGTATAGGGTTGTGAAGATTATTAAGTTATTGATTGAGATCTTGAACCGATTGATGTTAAGCGACCATTGAAAACCTGGAAGAACTGGATGACCGTTTCATCCTATTGTGGAACTCCTCAGCAATTTCGTGGATTGGTTGAGGTTAGACATTAACACCACTGGATGCCGACTCAGTGGTCAATTAGGTTAAACGTTCACGCGCAAGACTGACGGGCCCTGGGTTCGAATACCGCTAGTGGGATCGTGGATGCGCACTGTTGATGAGTCCCATACTAGGACGAAACGGCCGTCCAGTGCTTTCAGGTTTTCATTGTTGGTCCAGCATCAATCGGTTCAAGATCTCAATCAATAAATTAAAAGAGTGAGTATTATGAAATCCAAAAGAAAGCACATATACACATCATTAATTATTATTATCTTAAATCAATAAAATGATTCGTAGATAACTGAAGAGTTTGAAGATGTTGTAATGCTGAAAATTTGAAAGATTTTCAAAAGTTATTCCATTCTAATCTGTGAAATCTTCATTTTTATTCATTTATTAAGTTAACAATGAAAATGATTAATGAAAGATATCAATGATATATATGTATTACTGATTAATGGAAAATGAAAATAATCAGTAATTATATGATGAAATATTGATATGTTTCACCAGGTTATTTGAAAGTCTTCTGTCTAATATTGTAGAATGTTGATGATCGATAACAATGAAAAGTTTTAAACCAGAAACTGTAAGTTTTTATCCCATTATTTTGGTTAATATTATAACATTCTCTGATAAAAACTATGCAAATTTACTTTATTCAGTAATAACAATGGAAGATTGTCATATGACTAGTATGTTAGCATTCAATCGATGTGAATCGTTTAGAAATGTGATGAATGTATTTCATGTTACATTAAGCGATAACGAGTTAATCAGTAGTGATATGAACAATATCAAAAATTTATTAACATCCTAACCCTACTATTGTATAACTCAAAAACTGAATGATGGTAACCAATCTCAATGAAATTAATGAAAAACGCGACTTGTTCATGAGGGCTTGTTATTAATCTGAATTTGAATAATGAGGAAGAGGCAGATGATTTAAGAAAGCTTGAGAACAAATCAGCAATAGTATTACACTCGATTGAATCGGGTCATACAGTTGATTTCAATGGCACGAGAAACAAGAGAACGTATAAATAAATCCACAAGAAGCTTAAATTTGTTTTTACTTTTTTGTTTTCTTGCATATGTATGGTATAATTGTGTGAAATTATCTTATTTAAATAATTTTCAGTATGGTGTTGCGAAGATAGTTGAATTTCATTGAAATTATGAACTGATCAATGTTAGATCATCATTGAAAACCTAGAAGCACTGTTTTCTACCGTTTTGTCCTAGTATGGAACTCCTTAGTAGTGCACATCTATGACCTTTGATTCAGGAGTCGGACCCAAGGCCTTCTGTCTCACATGTGAACACTTAACCTACAGACGACTGAGTCGATATCGAACAATAATGATACCGATTTTTTCACCTTTGTTGAATTGAGTTGATTTTAGTTGTGATTAACGTGACTGAGAAGAATAACATTGATGATCAGATGAATAGTTAGTTAATATCGAAGTTAGATTGAAGTACCTCCCGACTAGAACGATGCATGTTCCTTTACATATCGTTCGGTTCATATTAATTACTATGTCCAAACTATAACTGATCAGTTAAAACTATATTATGATACACAAATCTACTAATGTTCAAAGTTCCCAATGTAGAAATTTGGCGTCAAATATTATAATGATAATATTACAATCTTTTTGAATAATAATCATTTACTCACTAATTATTACTTCTGACATGCAACTATCCCAACATTCTACCGATAAATCCAAGAACGAAACAGTTACAATATCGCGAACTAATTGAAATTAAAAATACAAAACATCAAATCATTATTCAATTATCCAAAATGCCTAGTGTTCGTCAAGAAATCTGAATATTTCAAATTTGATCCAATGATATGAGATGGTAACTATACCTTATTAAATGGCCATATATTAGACTGAAAGAGTAACTCAATACTCCTCACTATTCAAGTGTTTTTTTTTGGTGGAAGTCAGTAAGTAATGAAAAAACTATTTTTATAATTTAAAATTATTCAAATCAATGTGTAGATGATTAATGTACTTAAAGACTACCAAACGCTGAAAATACTTGATCTCTTCTAATAATTTGTGCTTTAAATATTGTCCAGTGTGATAGATTTCCTCATTGGTCACCACAAATTTGTTGAGCATTTTTCAAACAGCTTACAGTTTACAATCAATATCGTGGACATTAAGTAGATAATAATTTCTTACTCTCTATTAAAAGATAATAAAAGGACATTTCAGAAAAATTTAACGTGTTCTTTACATATAAAAAAAATGTATCCCATGCTTCCCTTCAGATGTTGACGTCTTCATGATCCAGTCGGTCACCAGGAGAAAGAAAAAGGGTGAGAGTAAGCAACCTTGCTTGACACCTGTCTTTACTTCGAACAAGCCTGTCAATTGTCCTCCATGCACTAATTTGCTGTTTAACCCATCATAAGAATTCAGTATGACGTTGACTACCTTCTCAGGCATGCCACAGTGTCGAGGAAGCCTCCATAGTGTTGTCCTGTCCACACTGTCAACTACTTTCTCGTAGTCAATGAAGTTAATCTAGAGTGGTGAATTCCATTGATTTTTCCACAATGATCGGTCGGCACATAATCAATCCTTACGGAATCCTGCCTGTTGGTCCCGAAATTAAGTGTCTACGGAGTCCTTCATTCTGTTTAACAATATGCTGTTGAGGACATTTCTTCGTACTGAGAGAAGAGTAATGCCTCTGTAGTTATCACACTTGCTGAGATGGCTCTTCCTTAGTATATTGATCAGAAGTCCTTCCTTTCAGCCTCTAGGTACTTGTTCTTCATCCCAAATATAGCTGAAAAGAATGTGGAATATCCTTTCAGTTGCCGCTACGTCTGCTTTTAGTGCCTCTGATGGAATGTTGTCTGGTCCTGCTGCTTTGCCACTCTTGATTTGCCTGATGGCCATGATGATCTCTTCAATTGTTGGGAGGTCCGTGAGTGCTGCTTCGATGTTGGGCGGGTTCAGTGAGGCTGGTCGATTCAAGAGTTCTTTGAAGTGTTCTACCCACCTGTTTCGCTGTCCTTCAGTGTTAGTGATTACTTTGCCTTCCTTGCTTTTCACTGGTCATTCTGGCTTACGATAATTTCTAGCGAGCTTCCTTGTTGTACCATACAATTTTCTCATGCTTCCTTCTCTTGCAGACTTTTCCACCATCACTGCCAGGTCTTCCACATATTTACGCTTGTCGGTTCTGATGCTCCTCTTCACTTGCTTATTTACTTCTGGGTAGTCAGCTTGTGCCTTGGATTTCTGTGCTCTTGTTCGGCTGGTATTGATTGCTGCTTCTTGTGGCCCAGAACCTCATGACATGTTGAAGTGATTGCCTCCATTATATCTTTCCAGTTGCTCTCCATAGTAGTTCCTTCTCCATTGAGTAGATCATGAAAAGCCTGGAACCTATTGCTGAGGACTATCTTGAATTTGTTGAGTTCGTCATTATTCCGAAGAAAAGCCGTATTAAACTTTTGTGATATTGCCCGTCCCGTTGTCCAGTACTTCTTGATTTTCAATTTCATCTTGATGACCAGCAAGTGGTGATCTGATGCTATATCAGCTAATCTCTTGGTTCTCAAATCCTCCATCGTCATCCTGAACTTCTTGCTGATGCGAATATGGTCGATTTGGTTCTGTGTAATGTGGTCCGGTGAAGTCCATATGGTTTTGTGTATGTGTTTATGTGGAAATATAGTGTCGCCATTGACCAGTTTATTGAAGGCACATAGGATTGCGAATCTCTCACTATTCTCGTTCCTTTCTCCCAGTCCATGTCGTCCCATGATACCTTCATATCCGGTGTTGTCCATTCCAACCTTGGCATTTGGTCTTCCACCAGAATGGTAAAGTCCTTTGTTGGGCAGTTCTCAACGATTGACTGCAGCCTATCGTAGAATTGGTCTTTAACATCTTCATTGTAATCGTTGGTAGGCGCATGGCATTGGATGATGTTCATTGAAATGCCCTCTTTCTTTGTTTTGAAGGAGGCTTTGAAGATCCTTGGTCCATGAGATTCCCATACTATAAATTCTTTTTTTTTTACTTGTTTCGATAGCATCAATGCAACTCCTTGTGTATGTAGAGCATGTTCTTCTTCACGGTCGGAGTATAGCAGCAGCTCTCCTGGAGTTAGTCTTTATTGTACAACTTCCGTCCAATGTGTTTCACTGATTCCGAGCGCCTCCAGGTTTTATCTTTTCATTTCTGCAGCAACTTAGATAACTCTCCCGGCCTCCCAAATTGTACGAGCATTCCATGTATCTAAATTAATGGTTGCTCTGGTTTTCAGAAGGGGCATCAGCTTAGTGACTTCCGAAGGAACTCGGCTTTCATCATGAGACGTTATGACCTTCTAACTCTCAGGATAGAGTTTAAATGATTTGAATTATTTTTTTGGTTAGCGTATTTTAGTGAGTTGGTTTTCTCCAGGATGGGATCGCTAACTCCATACCTAACCCTCCTCCTTTATCCGGACTTGGAACCGGCAGTAACCCCAGAGGAGCTCCAGGTAACCGAATATTTCAAGTTAGTTAAAAGTATCACTGAGCCGGTTGTAGTTGCCCAATCAAAGTAATATAGTAAGATGACATTATCACAATAAACCCCAAATTAGTAGAAATAATAACATTATCAACGGTAATAGAAAACATATAGGTATAGACAATGGGATTTAAGCAGAGAGAATGAATTTGCCAAAACAAAGTGTATGAGTATTTTGAGACAGAGTAAATGGATCCTATTATACACTAACTCAATTTACTGTATGTGTTAAGATTGTGTAGAGAGATATTGTTTGAATTCAGCTGCTCCTGTGGATAAAGCTATATTGGGCGCACTATCAGACAACTGAACCAAAGAGTTAGTGGACACCTCCTTTCGTGGTTTGGAAAAGGTAATGTCAAGACAATACGCAGCTCGGTTCTATCACACTTGATCGATAGTGATCATGTAGTAGAGAGAAATAATTCATTTAAAGATTATGTTTGAAACATTAAATTTTTCTATACAATGATCAATAAAATATGTTTCAATTAACTACGCAAACAAATAAACAGTAAAAAACAGTTTCGTTTCTTTTTTGTTGTTGAAAAAAACAAGCGATCAAGAAAAATTGGCAAATCTTTCAGACAAATAGAAATTGACTAGAAATATGATCATGTGTATTTCTAACTGTAATAATTTTACACCTTTTTTCTTTTTTAGAAATTCTCCCCTCTTCTATTTGATTCTTGTAACAATTTTAGTAATAAGTAAAATATTTCATTCCCCCTATACAATGACGTCATTTTCTAAAGCCATATAAACAAGTTTATAAGTGTAACAATCAAACCAAATAACATTATTGATTAAAAGGTCAAGATTACGTCATTTGAAGAGGGAAAATTCTTTAGAAATGGATCAGTTGCTAATTTGTTTTTTTGTGTGTTTTTTTCGGATCATTATCATAAAAAAAAATACCTAGTTCAATATGTTTGCCAATAAATATCAACAAGATGGAGCATTGGGATTTAAAAAAAGATTTATAACGATATCATCTACTGGAAAGCTGTAGAATTCTAGTTATATTACAGATTTCAATAAAACGAAAGCTTTCTTCCCTGAATTATCTTTAATTCTTCTTCAACTTTATAATAAATTTCTTTCATTATTTAAAATTGAGTATTTTTTTACAACGAAATTCAGTTTTTCTAATATCGTACAATGGTGATGTTTTAGAAATGGTGGTGATTAAATCATTATTTCCCATTGAATGTTTTTAAATGCTTAAGGGGCTTATATAGTGAAAATATTAAAACACTTAAACAGTATTTAAGTTCCATTATGTATTATAGTAAACCTTGAATTTTGGTAGGGTATCATAGAATATTGTTTGGATTAATTATCTGTTTTATGAGTCCGAAACCCAAGACACTCGACCTCGCTCAAGAAAACTTGATCGAGACCTAACAGTGAACAGGTCTCACTTTAATCAATCTGTGATGTTACACTACCATCACAGTGTAGTGGGCGATAGGTTAAGTGTTCAAGTACGCAACTGAAGTGATCGACCATTTCATTGGGATGATAGTTGTTCACTAAATGATATCTGCTATTGATTGGTAGTTGAATCGTGTCATATTCATCTTGGGGTCATAAATGTTCATAACTGCGAAGTTTCAGAGTTTTAAGCAATATCTGTTAAGTACATTTAAATTTTCAGCAGTTCTGCCACTGATAACGTTTTATAATAGAGAGTGAATCAGAATTAAATTAATTTCTACAAATCATCTATGTAAATACTAATTCTACAGTTTTAAATTGAAAATGGTCATTAAATTATTGGTTCTTTATTTCATGAAAACATTGCAAGATACCAGAGTAAGAGTTCTGTTGATATTGTTGAGTTCTACAGTGTACACCACAAAGTGACCTTAATCAGATTACCTCTGAAAAACAGGAACAAATGGAAAGATGTTTCATCATCAAATGAAACTGCATTGCAATACGCATCCACGACCCCTGTAAGGACCGAACTCAGGACCTTCAGGTCTAACTTTAGTACATTCATGATATTGTGACGTTATCTTCCAATGCCGTTGGTGGGTAACTGGCTTAAACTCGACATAGTTGAACTCTAGGCAATCATAATAGTTCTTAAACGTAGCATCAGTGAACTTGAATGACGTTTTCAGCTTTAATCGTTTTACAAAATTAATCTAGCCATTATTCAACATTATATTCTAAGCATTAACATTTCCTTATTTTACAGTATATGTGATAATCATTACGAACAATGAATAAAATTAAAAATGTTGAATAATAATTAAATTTAAAACATTATCCTTCAAAACGATTATAATAATTGAAACAGCCCCAGCTATTTAACCATGTAATTTTTAATGTTTTAGCCAGAGAACAATCATTTTGCAGTGTTGAATATTTGAAGTTTACCATCTTTAACTCGTATATAATCTATATGTAATCAACAGTTACCTTATACTTCAACCATTAATATCACTATATAAACAAGAAGATACTGGTTACTCAAACCTGTTCACACATGTACATGTTACATATATTACAAAATGAATAATAATAATGATAATCGTTTTCTAAAATTTGTCAGAATGTTTAGATATCATGAAAATAATAATAATTAATTCATATATATTGGTTGTTTGAATGTTCTTATTGACATTTAGGACTCGAACTGATCAATATCTTTTGCTATCTGTGCATCCTGAGCGGAGTGAAATTAAATCAAAAGCATCTTTAATTAGAGAAGAATGGTGGCTATCAGTGAAATGGAAGACCCGCGTTTCATCCCATTCGGGACTCACAAGCTGGTTGTACTTGAATTCCAGAGTTGATATTCACCCCGAGAATAGAACCCATTATCGTTCGCTTTAAATGCCCTTGAGTTATCCACTTTATTGATCCACTCTTCTAAATATCAGTGGAATCATTCAGATAACCAATACATATGAATTAAAAATTCACAGTGTCGCTCAAGCTAGTAATTATATGTACTCGGTACCTAGGTGGACAAGTCCTGTATTAGAGTCTTGGAGTCAACATCAACTCGGATCCAGGCACATTAAGCTGATGAGTCCCAAACAGGACGAAATCCACGTCCTGGATTACACTACTAGTCATTATTTATTTCTGATTAATAATTATTATTGTTTGTTCAAAATAAGTAATTTGAAGACAGCGCACCTATATTTTACCAACAGTATTCCTTTAGGACTAATCCAATAGAGGGAGGGGAAGGGGAGGTGCTAAGAAAAACATTTGGCGTACAGTTGTCAATTTATCTTATCTTTTCACTCATGATTGTTTGAATCCGTTGAATTTTCTTTAGCAAAACAAAAAAAAACTAAATGATTTACGTACAGCACACTACAAATATTTTGCCGCTTTTGATGATTGTGTGTGAGTTTTGTTATTTCGTTTCGTTTGTGTAAACGAGTATTTAAGTTAAAATAACAGTGTATGGTAACTTATATATGCATATAGAATAGAGCATGTTTGTATGTATGAATGTCTGAGAATTTTGCATGTGTGTATCTCTATATTCAATAAACTACTTATGTGGTATGTTTTTTTTTTAAAATGATGTAGTTGTTTTTTGTATGTATGTGTATTTATCCTTGGAAAAGTTTTTAATAGAACTACACAGTAGATATTAGCAAATAAATCACATTTGTTGTTGTAGGTGGCAGATATGGTTTTGAAATAGAATGAAGGTAGAGTATACAGATATAATGGTTTTTTGTTAATGTTACATTAATTTTTCTAAAGACAGGTGTGCGTGTGTGTGTGTGTGTCCGTATGTAGTGTGTACTAGTATCTGCTCAATTTGAACCTTTATTGGCTTCTATTGTATAAGTCAAGCTCAGAAATGCGTGAAACACGTGGCTATATTTCAATAACTACCCTGATCAATGTGAATTAATTGGGGAGGCGTGGTCAAGGCACATAAATCTCCTTTCTCTTTGTAATTTGACATTTTTATAGCTAACTGTATATTTTAGTTAAATCTATTTAATGCATTCTCTCTCTCTCTCTCTTTCTCTACTGCCTAATCCTAATTTCATATGAATGAATAAACATGAGACCATTTTATCTAAGTAATTTTGATAGGGTACTGTGTATAGAAGAAGAAATGTGTATATATTGTCATGTAGTAATAAAAAAATAATATCATATCATACAGTATTAATCTGTTCACTTCAATATTCAGTATCTGAAACCTTAATTTGTATTTAGCAAGTCCCATAAATTAGTGGATTAAGAGATTGTTTAAAAGTTCTTATTATACTAGAATACAAATATCTAAACGAAGAAAAAAAATTTTCACAACAATTTCCCTAGTGTTCTAGAAATTAACATTTTCGCAATAGTGAACACTATCAAACAAGGTTTAGCAAAAGAGTAGCTAACTCGATACATACTATAATGTTAGCTAATCTAATCCTCATAACGCATAAAACTAGTATTATTTAGTTATTTTTTAAATTATACTGTTAGCAATTATTTGCCCAAAATGATGTTGCTTAGTGTATTTCAGACGATTAAAACAATAACCACACAGATTAAAAACCGGGACTGTATATATAAAAGTAGAAGTACGTTCAATACAATATCCCTGTCATCCGTTGTTTATTTTAAAAAATAACCCATCTCAATATTATGAAAAAGTAATGACATGGAGTGATTAAAATATTTCGAAATGATATCAGAAATCAACGTCGTTGAAGAATGACCAGTTAATTAGTCTGCACTAATACATTCTCAGGGTATAGGTATAAAAGAATCTTAATGAAAAGGTATATATCTCGAAAGTAGAAACTTATTAAATAGTTTAAGATTATGTCTGAATTATACGCCTCAGAATGTTTAGATTTGATGGTGGTCTGTTGCACAATCGATTAATTCGTGACTTGAAATCGTAAGCGTAAGTAGATTTTGATAAGTTTTATTGGTTAATGAGTTTACGTTAACTAATTCTAGAAGTTAAAAATCACCAATTTATCTCCACTTATCAAATAGATGTTCTTAAATAACTAGAAGACAAGTTTCTGTCATGAAACTATATTCAATGCATTGTGAAGACTAACGGCAAAAGAATTATTGAGTTTTTTCAGAGTCGAATCCATAAGTTGGTCCAAACTAGACTACCTTTGAGAGCCTAAAAGCAGTGGAAAGCCGTTTCGTCTTAGCATGGAACTCCTTAGGAGTGTGCATTCACAATCGCGCGTGTGTGACTAGAACTCAAGACCTCCCATCTCGCGTGCGAACACCTAGCCTCTGCACCACTGAGCTGTCATTCAGCGGTGTTAACGTCTAACTTCAATCAATCCATGGTCTTGTACAACCCTTCATCCATTGTCTCAGGTGGATAACTGTCTCACATCCAGCACGGATTAGACTCCATTGGTCACGGCTTCTCACTAGAACTCAAGGAAATCTTTCTTAAAGCTAGTCACTAGTGAGCACATGAGAAGTCCAACATTAGGAAGAAACGTTTATCCAGTGCTTTCAGGTTTTTAATGGTAGTCTAACTTAGATTGTCTCATGAAGTCAACTTAAAGTTCTTTTAGAATGATTTTCACTTGTTTTAGGGTATATCTTTATCATGTGATTACGTTACCGAGAGAACTATTGATAATTTTGCATCACTGAATAGCTATCGCCATTTAATTTGAGACTTCCAAACAATGTGAACCGACAAATCTAGGACAGACTTTACTCTAGGACAATCAAATTGTTTTTACAGCACATCACTTAACAATCGTTCAAAATTATGTAGTTGATTTTTCTGTACTTTTTCTAATTTCATTGTTGCTTAAGGTTATAAGTTAGTGTTAACGATGAGTAGTTGCTTTACTCTTAACCTGATTAATTCCATAAGTCAAATCTTCACACTAGGGCTTCAAGATTTCGAATCTTGAATCTGACCACTACTTGATTATATAATTATCAATATTATCATTAGAATATCATCGTATCTTCAGTCAACTAACATATTAAAAACTCTGTAAAATCTTAGGTGATTATATTTTGGTCAATCTAATATTCATGACATAAAAAAAACAATAACTGAATTCTATCCATTGGATGCTGACTCAATGGTCTAAGTGTGAATCGTTGAAGCTCGAAATCAAAGACATTGGTTTCAATCTCCAATAAAATAATCGATGGAATCTTATAATAGAATAGAAAAGCTGTCTAATGCTTCTTAGTTTTCAATGATGGTCGTACAGTGCTTTCAGGTTTTCCATGGTGATCTAACTTCAATTGACTCATGATCTCAATTATTGAAATCATAATTACATTACAATGGAAGAGAATAAAACAACCAGATAATATTTTGAATGATTAAATGATCATATAATGAAACTCATCTGAAAAAAATATACTTTCTTTCTCTTCTATTTTTATCTTCTAACTTTTGATATAGTTTCATTTTTTTTCTTCTTCTTTTTATGAAAAAGAAAAGATACAGAATGAAAAGAATAAAATACACAGTACTAATATATTTAGAGTAGAAATAAATTAATGTTTAATAACAATAATTACCTACCAGTATTATTAAACACAACGAGAACATCAACATCAATTATTAGCATAACCATTAATATTATTCACCATGATAAATGAGTTCGTTTTGCTGTAGTTCAAAAAAAACAAAACTCTAAATGATAATAGTTAGAACTGGTAAAACAAAAGAATGATAAATGTAGAATGAATTAAACTGGGTGATAATGATTTAAGTTACTGTTATTGATGAAATTGAAGATAGTATATTATCGGTATATATATATATATATATATACTGTTCGTGTATTAAATAACTAGATCTTTGGAAATAGTCTTAGTTGCCGAGTGACTGATGAAAACTAGACAGTCCTAGATAGTTATCTTATCAGTGTTTTGAAAGTTCTTAACAGTAAGTACACATAAAAGACAATGTTAGCAAGAGATTAAAATTATATTTAAACTATATAAATCTCTTCACAAAATGGTTTAAGTAAATTATATTTCAATACACATATTCACAATGTGGATTAGTGATTTTAGTATTGATTCGAGTTATAAGAATTGATTAGTATATATATATATATATATATATATATATATATATATATATATATATATAATAGCACTGTCGTTTCGTATTTTTACATTTAAAAAAAAGTACACTGTGTATTATTACCCCAATTACGGGAATTCACTGCTGATCAATATCAAATAACACGAAATTTAAGTCGTAAGTTTCCTGTCGGGTAACAAAGTATCGATTATTTAAACATTCCGTTGATAATCGCTTGAATTATGATTGCACAGAATGAGCTTACATTAATTTTGCAACATAAATAATGGACAAAATTAATTTATTATTTTTGAGGTCATAATCATTTGATCGCAGTACAGATTGTTTGATACTGATGAAGAACTAAATGTATATTTTAAAAGTTTAATTTTAAGAGATGAATGTTACTTGTTGTTATATCTAAAGAAGAATAAATTATGGGTAACTCCCTAGAACTATTTATAAAATGTAATTATATATATTTTTATTGTACCACTGTTAAGTAACTAGATCATATATATTCATATTTCCTTTACCATACGCTTTTATTTCACCTAGTGACTACTATTATTCGATTTACTATTCTGAAATTATTCCCAATCTATTAGTTACAGTTCCTCACACTCACGGCCACTTTTGGCTTGATCTTGTGTAATTGTTATCTTCTATTTAATGGTGAGATACGGTCTGGTTCGCTTATATACAAACCAAGTATATCTGAAGAACTAATAAGGACTCAGAGTTGACTTTAGACTACTCGTATCAGTCAACACGTCATCGGTTTGGCACAGTACTAAGATTTTATAAGTTGTTTTCTAATTGATGATCAGTTACATGATAATTTACGGGACAAAAAGACATAACACTTGTATGTTGATTTATTTTTCTGGTGATTTGGATACAATTGCGTTTTAAAATCAATATCAAATAATAGGGTACCAAGAAACACTACAAAGACTGTTAAATGGTTAAAGATATTCAGCAAGAAATCTTCTGTCAAGGTTTCAGGTTATTTGTCACTAGTCAGGAAGATGTACATATAATCTTGATGTAAATGATGCTACTTGAGAGATTTGAACACGTAACATGAAGTTTCAAAGTTTCAGGTCTTTGTTTAAGCGAGATAAAAATTTGTCTCATGCAACACTGCTAAAAATTTACCACTCATACTGTTGGATCTAGTTCGCAATAACTTTGCAATAACTTTACGACAAACCAGATGTAATTTTAGTTGCCCAAATATGACTTTAAGTTTATACTTTTTACATAATTGTAAATGATCGTAACTTATTGACATAAAATTAGATGAGTGTTTTCGTAATGGTTTGCATTATACTGTTGTTGATATTTTAAGTGAATTTCTACCAGACCGGCTGACGAGTCCCAAGCATGACGAAACTTAGGTCCTGGATTCTACTGTTTCCTATTACTCATTTATTCTATAATACTAGATAGTTGTCATTAAGTTTTACGATCGTTAACTTATCTTAGAATTGAACAGTCCTTTAACTGTAATGTTATTCTCGGACAGTCGAACAGTGAGTTTATTTACACATAAGATAACAGAACTCAACTATTTCGTTTATGTTTTTAAGATATTTCCGATCCCATAGCTTAAAGAATACATCATAGTTATCTTGTAAATTCTTCTATACAATCTATTTGCAATAAAACTTGGAATAATTTCATCTTGACTGTCATCTACACTTATTATTTCATAATAATTGGATAGTAGAATACAATGTAAACTAAAAATATTAGATAAGTAAATAACAAATATTAGATTGCTTCACATGGAACATCAATAACGTTTTAGATAACTGAATTCAGTATAAATTGGAATAGATAAATAAACATTTGATTTCTTTAAACATTCCTTAAAATTTAAACAAACATTTTGACGGAAATGGGCTCCGAAGTATACAGAAGACGTCAGATGCGAAACTTATATTTGAAGTAATCTCATGTTATGTACTTCTGGTAATATGGTGTTGACCATTTCTCTGAAGAAGTTTGAAGCAGTTCGTTTGGTAGGATAATGGGATTATAAGAATTTTCATCGTTAGGATTAGTTTAAATAAAAATTTCACATCTAATTAATATATTTATGTCTATTCTACAGTAAACTATTGAATAATATGTCATTTCAAAAGCCTATACTGTTAAATCAACATCAGTAGACATAGTAAGCAATGAAAAAGGCTGAAACTTTATATGTAAATATAGTGTTAAATCAGTTTTTTTGGATTTGGTTGAAAAACAAATTGTTATTAATCTACTCAGACTGTATTTATAATTCGGTAATTATCAGTTTTAGAGATTTGTGGAGATTGTGGTATTTTCAAAGTTGACTTCATGAGACAATCTAAGTTAGACTACCATTAAAAACCTGAAAGCACTGGATAAACGTTTCTTCCTAATATTGGACTTCTCATGTGCTCACTAGTGACTAGCTTTAAGAAAGATTTCCTTGAGTTCTAGTGAGAAGCCGTGACCAATGGAGTCTAATTCGTGCCGGATGTGAGACAGTTATCCACCTGAGACAATGGATGAAGGGTTGTACAAGACCATGGATTGATTGAAGTTAGACGTTAACACCGCTGAATGACAGCTCAGTGGTGCAGAGGCTAGGTGTTCGCACGCGAGATGGGAGGTCTTGAGTTCTAGTCCCACACGCGCGATTGTGAATGCACACTCCTAAGGAGTTCCATGCTAAGACGAAACGGCTGTCCACTGCTTTTAGGCTCTCAATGGTAGTCTAATTTGGACCAACTTATGGATTCGACTCTGAAAAAAACTCAGTAATTCTTTTGCCGTTAGTCTTCACAATGCATTGAATATAGTTTCATGACAGAAACTTGTCTTCTAGTTATCTAAGAACATCTATTTGATAAGTGGAGATAAATTAGTGATTTTTAACTTCTAGAATGAGTTAACGTGAACTCTGAACCAACAAAACTTATCAAAATCTACTTACGCTTACGATTTCAAGTCACGAATTAATCAATCGAGCAACAGACCGCCATCAAATCTAAACATTCTGTCCGATTCTGTAAAAAAACCCGGTTATTTCATTTCGTATTATCAGAATAATCTTTTATATTGTAAGGGCATGTCCAAAAAATAATGTTTACTAATTCTTAAGCAATACGATTTATACTCTTGATAAAATAGATTCTGTATTTTCATATGATCAAATGATCGTTTAGATGTACACTAGTTTCCAACCTTATCAAGATTTACAGTTTTAACGGTTATGATTATTGATTTAATAAGTATGTATATTCAATGTAGTAGTGACTATAAAATTTGTCAACCAGAAATCAATAAAGAAAAAAAACATTATATAATCTAGAATTATGTATCAATTGTTTATTGGGAAATGTTTCATTGGACATAATTTATTAAATTTTTCGATAAGTTATTTATAGCAATAAAGAACTATGAATTTCTAAGTTCAATTATGATACTGATTGTTTTTTATCAGAAGGGGTTTGTGGAGATTTTAAAAGTTTCACAGATTGAAATCATGAGTGAATTGAAGTTAGACCACCATGGAACACCTGGAAGCACTGGAAGGCCATGGATGCTCACTACTGAGGAGTCCCATACTAGGACGAAACGGCCGTTCAGTGCTTCCAGGTTTTCCATAATGGTCTAGCTTCAATTCACTCATGATTTAAATCTGTGTAATTTTTTTGTTTTTATGTTTTATTAATCTTATGTACAATACACAGTTGATATTTGATGTAAATTATTATTATTATCGAAGTATCCGTTATTATAATGATTACCGTTATTATTATTGTTACTGAAATGGATGCACTTTACTAAAAATCAATCAATATCACTGTGGAAAATTAAAAAAATCATTGGAAAATTAAATTTATTTCTACATAAAATTAGTAAACAACTAATTGTTTGTTGTTTTAATCGATTGTAGTCGAAATTTCAACAAACAAACAAACAAACAAAACAAAACACACAAAAAAGAAGGTTACAATCATAATGAAAATAATAAGATAAAATAACAGTAACAATCAAAATAATTCTTATTACTTACTATATTAGGTCAGTTTAGGTCAATATTTAAAGTTAATGTTAAATAAGGTTAAATGGATAATAATAATAATAACAATAACAAATAAAATAATAAATAAATAAATCTATTTGTATATTTATATAGAAATTATTTTTCTTAACTTAAATATAATCGAAGTGTTACCAGGTAAAACAAACAAACAAACAACAACAACAAAAAGAAAGAAAAAAGCACGTGATTGAAGAAAATATGATCATGTTGCATTTTTGGCTGTATATTCACATGTGTATGAACTTTCTAAACAAATATTAAGGTTTATCTTATGAAATACGATAAAAGTAGGTAATGAATCGAGCAAATTTATTTATTTATTTATTATATAACTGAACATGTGGAAATCAATGTGATAATCTATCTATCTATTTATCTATCACCGTTATTTGTAAGGATCAGTATTTTTCCCATTACTGTACTCATGATAATACACTCGATTACTTGTTACCAAAATATGGATTATTTCAAGAAATCTACCAATATTACTTTCACATACAAGTTGAATAGTCAAATTAATAACGACGAATAATAATGATAAATATCATGTTTATCAAATAAGTTGTTCGTCAACATGATAATAATTTAAGATTTGAGCCTCAAAACTAAGATCCAAATACATTTATCTGATGTTTCTCTATGTAATGAATGTCTTATCGTGAATTTCATGGACAAGTAGAGTTGATTATTATCATTCCTGCATGGTCTTGAATACAATCATTTTGTATTCGTCAATCTCATAACATATATTCTTCGCTAGTTTGGTATGCATTTTTTCCATTGGGATTATGCAACTCGTGGTAATTATTTTTCAGTTTTACCTAGTGTTTATTTTCCTAGTGTTTATTTCCCCCCCTTCAACAGCTTTATAATTAACAAAACTTTTGAACAAATTCTAAAAAATCTACTAACTACTTCGTCTGTTCACTTTTACACTCCTCTTCTCCCTGTTTCAATGATTAGTTTCATTTCTGCTTGATACGAATTTCCTAATCTTCTTTCACAAATGAAACCTAAATTTTGGGTAGATAAATCCCGAGAATTACATGGAACATTACAACCTATGAAGCTGCACTGTTTTATATCATAAGTTTAGCAAGAATTCCACAATATAGAATTATAAACATTCCTAGTTTAGTGATTTTATTCCAATAGATCATACTACAATTAATCATAATACTTGTAATTTACTAACTTGAAGAATATCTATGGAGGACCCATTTTTTCTAGAGCCATTCAGATGTACAAAATATCACTTGCTGAAATTCGATTTCATCTCATAAATTAACATCATTATCATCATCATAGTAAAAGTACAAAATTGAACTTAAACATCGATGTACTAGCTGAGAGAGAGAGAGAGTCAGATCAAAAAGGAAACAGAGGTTTCGTACTCTAACATTTTCAAACTATGTTTAAAATAGACTGGTGCGAAGTTTGGATTATTTTCTAATGCGATAATCATTATTTTAAAACCTTAGACAAGCAATAATAAAAGAGAAATTCACAAAGACATTTTTAGAAATGGGGTAGTATTTTTTCTGATAAGAAACAGTTAAAGTGATATTAATTTGCATGTGTTGTAAAACTTGCAATTAATGTGTATTCAAAGACAAAATTACGTACGTTCTCTACATACGTACCTACCTACCTACGACATACATACATACATGAATATATATATATATATATATATATATATATATATATATATATATATATATATATATATATATATATATATATAGGCACGTTAAACAGACCGGAAGGAGAACATAATAACTATTTTCACTGTTACCGTCGCCAAATAAAATGATCTTTCTGATCACTGTTAATAGGGTAAACATCGTTTTCATATTATGTAATATATGTTGTTAGTAATGACTTATTTAAATAGTTTAGTTATCCCATCTATGATTTTCAACTATTATATGTTTATCTCAAAAGAAATTTCTTTAAGAACAAGGAATATTATTTCCATATAATAACACTGATTGTGTGATAAAAATGGGGGTACGCCATATTTTATTTTCAATTTGTGTAAATTCTATCAGATAAACTCAAAACATATGAACAATATATTTCAATAATTTATCAAGTTGACTGTTTTGATTTTGAGGTCATTAACATTGCTGTTATTATCATGTATATATTTATTGACGCCACGTCACAGATTTTGCATGGACAAGTGTATTATGTTAGGTTGTTTAATATGATGTTTTCTGTGTTGTTTATTATTGTTTTATCCAAAACTTAATATATATAATCAATAGTTTGGTTATCTGATATATTGATCCTATTTACGTATATTTCTTGCTTTCCTTGTTCTTCTCAACTAATATATATATTACAACTAATGACAATTGGAATTTAACATTCTGTACAACTTTGAAGTTGAAGGTAACAAGTTCACATCCCCCCTTGCGGTTGACAATAAATGGCTATTTAATAACATTATATTACATGTCATTTTATTTTATGCTTCATCAACTAACTAATGTTAATATACATGAAATTATGAAATATATTCAGTTCATAGATAACCATGGCTGTGTGTGCCGAGATTTAATCCTAATTTTCAACGGAATAATTTTTGAATAAGTAATCAGTTTGACATAAGTCTTTGGATGAAGGAGGAGTCCTATATTGGAACAAAAAATTGAACTGGTACTTCAAGGTTTTTAATGGTTATTTGAATCAAATCGATAGGTGACACGAACTGCAATAAAAATCTCCACAATTCCCTTATATAAACATGGACTGATGTTATTTGGGAAAATTGTTATAAACTAAAATGACTAAAGTGGTTTTCACTGTTGCTAAAACTAGTAACTTTGAAACAATCCAGTGTTGGCCACAAAAAGGATTCAACAATTAATTTACGGATCCCATAGGTGATTAACTATCAAGTGTCTGTTATGTTTCTTCCGACATCAAATTATTAATTAAGGCCATCTAGCTGTGAGGCATGAAGGTTCTAAATCGGATTTTTAATGGGATCGCGAATGCACAATGCTTAAAGGTCATATACTAGGACGAAACAATTGTCCAGTGCTTCCTGGTTTCTAGTGATTTTCCAACCAAAGTCAACCCGTTTTGTAAAACGTCAGACTCAACATTCTCCACAATATGCTGCAATAATTAACTAACTTGAAATGTAACGGATTTTATTACTATCCTTCAATATTTCAAAGTTTGTTATGAATTATGAATGAAACTATTGGATAGTGCTGTTACAACTGTTGTGAATAATTAAGGAAATTCCAAGAATATTCAAAATTAGTTTGACTAATAAATTCGGAATCTTTGAAGTCTTTACTGAACCGAATGACTTACTATACACATCTGAAACTATGAAAGTTTTAGATACAGTATAGATTAATGAAACAGACAATAGTTTTTATTGCGTCTTATTGTTTTGATGAGTAAAATAAGTGATGGAGTTTCAACATAAAACACTTTAAATGCTGGCTTAAATCTTTCTACACCTTGAGCAACATCTCTCTCATTCCTATCGTGAATTTTTATTTCAAATTTTTCTTTCCTTTTCGTCCAAGCTTCGTTCATTTCACCCTACCAGCAATTCTGGCATTTAGTTGAATCAACTATACTTACTTACTTACGCCTGTTACTCCTCGTGAAGGAGCATAGGCCGCTCACCAGCATTCTCCATCCAACCCTGTCCTGGGCAATCCTTTCCAGCTCCTTCCAGTTCCTATTCATCCTTTTCATATTTGCTTCTATTATCCGACGTAATGTGTTCTTAGGTCTTCCTCTTTTCCGTTCCGCTTCAGGATTCCAAGTTAGGGCTTGTCTCGTGATGCAGTTTGATGATTTGCGTAATGTATGCCCTATCCATTTCCATCGTCCTTTCCTAATTTCTTCTTCAGCTGGAAGCTGATTTGTTCTCTCCCACAAAAGGCTGTTGCTGATGGTATCCGGCCAATGGATGTTGAGTATCTTGCGAAGACAGCTATTTATAAATACTTGTACCTTCTTGATAGTGGTTGTTGTAGTTCTCCAAGTTTCAGCTCCATACAGTAGAACTGCCTTGACATTCATATTGAAGATTCTCACTTTGATATTGGTTGAAAGTTGTTTTGAGTTCTATATGTTCTTTAACTGTAGGAATGCTGTCCTTGCTTTGCCAATCCTTGCCTTTACGTCTGCATCTGAACCTCCTTGTTCATCGATGATGCTTCACAGGTATGTGAAGGATTCTACATCTTCCAGAGTTTTGCCATCAAGAGTGATTGGATTGTTGTTTTCCGCTTTGAATTTGAGGACTTTGGTTTTCCCTTTGTGTATGCTGAGACCTACTGATGCAGAGACTGCTGCCACACTGGCTGTCTTTATCTGCATCTGTTCGTGTGTATGCGATAGGAGGGCTAGATCATCTGCGAAATCCAAATCGTCTAATTGATTCTGAGCTGTCCATTGCATTCCGTGTTTTCCTTCAGATGTCGAGGTCTTCATAATCCAGTCGACCACCAGAAGAAAGAGGAAGGGAGAGAGTAAACAGCCTTGTCTGACTCCGGTCCTTACTTGGAATGCATCTGTCAGCTGTCCTCCATGCACGACTTTACACTGTAGTCCGTCGTATGAGTTCCGGATAATGTTGACAATCTTCTCAGGAACTCCGTAGTGTCGAAGAAGTTTCCATAACGTCCTCCTATCTACACTGTCAAATGCCTTTTCATAATCAATGAAGTTGATGTATAGTGACAAGTTCCACTCAACTGATTGTTCGACGATGATCCGTAGTGTTGCAATTTGATCTGTGCACGATCGATCCTTACTGAATCCAGGTTGTTGATCTCGAAGTTGGGCGTCTACTGCATCTTTCATCCAGTTCAGCAACACTCTGTTAAAGACCTTCCCTGGTACTGACAGTAGTGTAATGCCTCTGTAGTTTTCACATTTGCTGTACTGCTTCGATGTCCGGTGGATTCATTGGAGCCGGCCTATTCAGGAGTTCCTCGAAGTATTCTACCCATCTGTTCCGCTGTTGTTGAATTTCAGTGATTGGATTGCCTTCTTTGTCTTTAACCGGTCTCTATGGTTTACTGTATTTCCCTCCTAGTTTCTTCGTTGTATCGTAAAGCTGTTTCATATTTCCTTCTCTAGCAGTTTTACGCCGTCTTTGCTAGTTCTTCCACGTATTTCTTCTTGTCTGCTCTAATGCTCCTCTTCACTTGCTTGTTTGCTTCTGTGTATTCAGCTTGTGCTTGGACTTTCTTTGCTCGTGTTCGGCTGTTGTTAAATGCTGCCTTCTTTTTCTTCCTTTCTTTGATCTTGTCCAGTGTTTCTGTAGAGATCCACTCCTTATGATGGTGTTTTTTTAGGCCTAGAACCTCTTGACACGTTGAAGTTAATGCTTCTTTGATACTTTTCCAGTTATCCTCCATAGTAGTTTCTTCTTCCCTCAGTAGATCTTGTAAGGCTTGGAACCTGTTGTTGAGAGCTATCTTGAATTCATTGAGTCTGTCAGTATCTCGAAGGAAGGCTGTATTGAATCTTTGTATTGCTGTTTGTCCAGTTGTCCAGTTCTTTTTAAGCTTCAGTTTTAAATTGGCTACAACTAGGTGGTGATCTGAAGCTATGTCAGCTCCTCTCCTGGTTCTCACATCTTCCATTGTCCTTCGGAATTTTTTGTTGATGCAAATATGATCTATCTGGTTCTCTGTAGTGTGGTCCGGTGAGATCCATGTAGCCTTGTGTATGCGTTTGTGTGGAAATATTGTGCCCCCTATGACCAATATCTTCATATCCGGTGTTGTCTGTTCCGACTTTGGCATTTAGATCTCTCATTATAATAGTGAGGTCCTTTCTTGGGCATTTCTCAACTATAAGCCGTAAAATTAATTTTACTCTTAAAAAACTTATCAATGCTATTCTCAAAATCATCTTTTAAAATACTGACATATTTGTAACAAAAATAATAAGTTCTTAAAATGATTCCTACAAGTTTTTCTCATATATTTCGCTATCCTTTCGCCAAATTATGATTAATATCTTACTATAAATGTGAACAGAGTATATGCCTCCTCTCTCTCAATTTATGAATTAGTTAATACAATGGTTTTGAGACCATAGACAATTGAACAGACACCATGAAATAAATTAAACGAAACGGCCGTCCAGTGCTTCCAGGTTTTCTATGGTGGTCTAGCTTTAAGTGACTTATGAATTCAACTAATAAATTACTACAATCTCCACAAAATCTCCTTTCTGATAATCATCATGCGATCACTAGTAACTGGCTTCATGAAGTATTTCCTGGAGTTCTAGTGGGAAGCCGTGACCAGTAGAATTCAATAGTGACTGTTGTAAGATAGTAACTCACTGGAGACAATGGTAGATGATGGAGCGATTTCATGAAGTTAGATATTAGTTCCGTCGGATGAGGGCTCAGTGGTCTAGAGGTTAGGTGTTCGCGCGCGAGAACGAAAGTCCTGTGTTTGAATCCCGTGTGAGAGATCGTGGTTGTGCACCTCTGAGAAGTCCCACACTGGGACGAGATGGTTGTATAGGGCTTTCAGGTTTTCCATGATGGTCCAGCTCTAGTTGATTTATGAATTCAAATAATAAATTACTAGAATCTTCACAAAACCCCCTTTCTGAGAATTTACATTAACTAATTATGACTGTTGTTATTATATTCACTAAAGGCGTATAAATTAGGTTAGATTAGTAATAAAATGAGCATTTTTTTCGGAATTTTTATAAACTTTTAGAACATTTTAATTGAGAATATTACCTCATCATTACTGATTATTATTTGGTTTGCCGGATCATTTTAAATTGTTTATATAATTTCTTTCCATTGTCCTCTTAAGCGATAAAACCTTATTTATTCATCAATACGAAATATACTTATTTTGTTATTGCGTATCAGGGAAATTGTTGAATTTAAAGTTTTACATCACTGGCTGATATTAATAAAACAACTATTGGAAAACAGAAGATAATAGAAAACTTTTTCTTCTTAGTATGAGATTTCTTATTTTTGTGTATTCAAAACTATTTGAAGAGTCGAACCCAGGGCCTTTAAGTCCAATTGTATGTGCTTAACCTTTAGACCAATAAGTTAATATTCATAGTTCATATTTCTGAATCGAGTTAATTCGAGACATTGCGCGAACATTGTCAATGAAAATTAATGATGTTTGTCCTACTTCTGATAATGTTGTAATTCAGTGATTACAGTTTCTCGAAAATGTAAGAATTTAGGGAATCAAATACATCGTAGTTAAAAATGTAAGTCATTGGCTGCCAACTCACTGATCTTATAGTGATGTTTTAATTAATAACAATTGCGATCAAGATAAAATTATATGAATTTTGACAAACAAATGTGAAAGAACACAATTATGACAGTAGATGAATGAATTTCATTGAGAAGATTTGAATAAACTAGGCGAAACTTTTCAATTTCTTGTGTTATTATTATTATTATTATCGTCTTTATTCAATATTATATGTTTAGTACAATATGGAATTCTCGGCACAAATAGACAGATAAACTGACACTCGATGTCATTAAAAACATTAAATTAACCATACTTTAAAAGCCGATCTATGTGCGATTAGTGAGTTTAACTGCAAATAAAGGGAACAAAGCTTAAAATTCCATTTACCTAACTAATAATACACATAGAAAGCAGTTCGGTTGTTATTTTACCAAGTATAATCTATAGTAATAAATATACTCTGATTTAAACTGGATGGCTGGCTGGTTGAAAAAGTTTACAATTGATCTATGATATTCAATGAGAGACTTGAATTATGATTATGAGTTTACTTTGAGTATTTTGCTGTCTCCTAAATTGAGGATTGTCCATTTTTGATTTGTATACATAGCTCCAGTTTTTCAAATACTTCTGCCATTAGGACGAATTCATGTCTAACAGTTAACTGGACGAATATATTTGAAGGAAGAATATTCTTTTCAATGAATTTTCATCCTATTTAAGGTTAATTTTAGTTCACATAAATTTTAAACAACTGAATTTATGAAGTTAAGATTGTTTGCAAATGTTGAAATGACTAATATAGGCAGTAAATATATGGATAAGATTATATGTCAAAATAAAAATATAAGAACGTTTGGTTAAATTAATAATTTTGTAAGTTTCATCTATTATCGATTGGTCTCCATTGGAGTACTACATAAAACATGAGAGCATTGGACAACTATCCACCCTCAGTATGGAATTTTCTACTGTTGCGCACCCACAACTTTACCAGAGATTAAACTCATGACTTTAAGGTCTCTAGATGAGTGCTTAACCATTAAAACTACTGAGTTAGTGTTCTGTGGTATAATCTTAACTTCAATCAATTTAGGATAGAGCGAATAGGCCGATGCCCCTCATGACAAGCAGAGCAACCATTTATTTAGGTACATGGAATACTCATACAATGTGGGAGACCGGGAGAGTCTTCCAAATTGCTGTATCAATTCTACTTCATACTACTTTATATAATTTAATTTAACATACAATCAAATTTAAGTATATATTGCATTGAATAATTATTTCAACATTTACTAACAATCCTAAATTCATGAATCCAATCTAATGATTATAATGCAATTTTCCATAAAATGGCCTCTACTCTTTGACAATCAGCTGTGAACCTATAATTTAATTAGCTATCTGTTTATTTATCTAAGAGGATATTTTTGGTTTAAATTATCATTAGTTCAATATTTAAGTCTTATCTAACCTGTAATCGATGCAACTCTTTACTATGTTAACATATAACATTATCTCACCCATATATGTATACTTTATTTTGGTTAGTGTAATAATTATCAATCGTATTATAGTACAGTTGTTCCATTCATGATTCTTTGTCTTTAAAAGAATATTTTATGAGGATTCATAAATTGCTAAAAAAAATTTCTATACTTCCGAAACAGTGAACACTTGGTAGTTACACAAATAGTAACTAACGTACAAAAAAAAATCAATCATAAGTGTAAAATCTATTTGATTTAACCAAATGATCGATAATCTAATTCACTAAACTAATTTTACAGGGGAAAAAATGTATTTTTAAGTACTTTTCCGTTTATAAGTCATATTTTTTTTTAAACAAAAATCTTTTGTTTTATTGATATCCTACACATCTTATTACTATTTCACTACTGCCACCTATCCATATGTGTAAATACAGACATACATAAGTACACACACATATATATATATACATACACAGACAAGTACATGTCGGTATCTTATATATTCTCTACTAAACAATGTCAAAACAGTCCTTTTAAAAGAAATTTCTTTTGATTATTAATTAATAAGAGACATCTTCGTTGTTTTCTTCGTCTTCTATTCAATCAGACTATGAATAAATTTTTTTAAAGAAATTAATTCTTACTTATTACTGTTTTTATTATTCATTGCATAATGTACATGTATAGTCCTTCTCTCTCTTTCTCTCGTCCATACATAAGCAATAACATGTTGGAATTTGGTCGGAATAGTGAAACATTAAATAAGTATAGTGACATATATATATGGGTAGGAGCTCTTCAAAGTCGGAGGATGACAATAACGGTAATAATGTAGATCGGAAAAGAAATAAGACATTCCGTGGAACATTATGAATAATTTCTATTTTTGAGGGCGTTCGTATTTATCCTTTCGGTTAGTTTGGTTATTCTACGCTTATGTCTTCTTTTTCTTTCGCTTTATGCTATAATTTCTTTTTGTGTTTAATACAAGATATCAAGGTTGACTTTATGGTTATCTTTCTTTACAAATATATACAATAAATAGATTACATTACATTCCATAAAGTGTACATCTAACTACATTATTTTCACATATACATGAAGCGGTATAAGATCAAAGGTTTTCAGAATGACCTTATACTTAAATTTTTAGCACAAATAAATTGAACAAAAGTCGAAAAAATTATGGTATGTTTGTGTGTTGACTGTAAATACCTGGTATATATATACATGTAAAAGAATTACTTAAGATATTCAAATAAATCATTGACGTGTGTGTGTTTATATTGTCTTTATCTATTAAATATATTCACTTGCACAAATACTTATATATTGAGGTAGATACATGGATACACAGGTACACATACACACGCACGCATCGATACACAAGATACAAATTTTCACATTATTGTGAATGAATTAAAACAATCAACAATATTTCTACCTTTTACTTGTTTATATCATTAATTTGTGTTCCTATTCTTTTGTTCAGTACATTTAAAATATCCTGTTGAATAAGAAATTTGCATGGTTAATTGTTAATATTATTTAATAATCTTTTTTAGTATTGATTTTAAATATCTTCATTTAAGAGTACACTTCTAAAGAATCATATTAAACTAACAAGTTACGTATAACGCACACACAGAGTGAATGTGAATAGTTTTCTTCATTTGAAGGATATTCTACTAATAAGTAATATAAATTGAAACAGTAAATTCGATTATATGTCTATGTACTTTTGTAAGATGTATATTAATGTCATTAAAATTTACTAACTATTAAAGAATAATGAGTCTTGGAAAGTGTTTTAGTCACGATAAAGGAAGTTCTATCTGTGCTAAAGAACAGTTAATTATATTATATTATTTATCTTGTAAAATAGTGTACTGACGTATAATAGCTTATAATCAAATGAAAAATATACATTATTGTATTGGACAGTATCCTAATTATGTGCCTTCATTTTTACGTTACATGAGTCTCATCAGTTGCATTCTCTCGGATGTTCCGCTTATGAAGCGAATATGTGTTTTGTAGTTTTATATACTTGTGTACTAGATTGTAGACAACAGATTCGTGAATGATTTGAAAACTTCTGTTGATTTTGTTACTAATATTCATTTATTATTTTATTTTATAAATGAAACCGAAAAGTTTCTATCATCGCATAAATTCTTGACACAAATACCTTCTTATATTTACAAATTAGGTTACTTAATGAAGAGTTTTGACAGCGTTTTCTGACGATTGCTTGATATCTCATTCTATCCATATCTATATATATATATATATATATATATATATATATATATATATATATATATATATATATATAATTCTGTGACGTCTTATTGCTGGCATTATCGAAAGGAGCAAGAACAAAGATTTTAGGAAAATTGCATGAATTGATTTTATTTCGTAGGTTCTCGTCAGCTGCTTACAACCTGTGATATTTAAAATCATATTTACTTAATGGGTTTAAATTACTTTCATGAAAGAGTTTGATTGGAAGTTATATTGAAGGTATATTTGTATAATATAGCAAGGGTGTAAATAAATTTAATAAACTGAATATTGTAAATATATACCTTATGTGAAAGAACATTCTACCAAATTGATTGTGACAACAGTTCAAACGGCCAGAAACAAGTAATTACATAATGAATAGATCCTGATAGAAATACAGTGAGTAGAACTTAGTTGATAAAATAAGATTATTAATTTGGAAAATGGTTGAAATAAAACTCAGTGATGTAATAATTGTCTTGTTTGTTGAAAGCATTGGTTTGTGACAGTTTAATTTGAGGAACAGTAGGCAAACGTGAACAGTTTTAAGGTTTTCGGAAGGAGCACAGATGGTAAGTTCGATAAATAAAAACACAACAACAACTTACGATTAGTATGAGAGTTCAATGAAATCATAGTTAAATAATAGAGAATTAAAATTTCACAACTCATCCACATTATGTGTACATATAGGCTTAAGTTATTGGTGAATAAGCTTATAAATTATGAAGTTTATATTACACTTAAAATGATCAAGTTAATATTATGCTACGGAGTTTTGTTTAAGAACCATTTAAATCTATCTTTTAGCTTAACTAAATAAATACACGTCTAGAGGTAAGTTTGATTTAAAGTTACCTTTCCATATTAATCGATCAAATTTGTTTCTAATGAATTCATTTCTGTCATCATGTTTGATTTGATATTACAGTGAGACATGAATTAAAGTATAATAATGAACACTGACTGATAATTTTATTGAATTGATTTATGATAGTACATTAAAGAATAAGTTAATTTTCAATTAAACTTAGCATTTATGATGAGAGTTAACTATTTTATATAATCTCTGTTCTTCTTTGATCTTGAAAACTTTACAAAATATTCTGATAGCATTAATGTACTCAATAAAATTGGTTGCTTAATTAATTATATACGCCTGCTGCTCTCAACAGAGCATAGGGCGACGACCAGCATTCTCCAACCCACTCTGTCCTGGGCCTTCCTTTCTAGTCCCATTCAATTCTTGTTTATTCTTCTCATGTCTGTCTCTATTTCTCGGCAAAATGTGTTCTTTGGTCTTCCTCTCCTTCTTCGACCTTGACGATTCCATGTGAAGGATTACCTTGTGACACAGTTGGGTGCCTTCCTCAATGTGTGTCCTATCCACTTCCAACGCTTCTTCCTAATTTCTTTCTCCACTGGGATCTGGTTTTTTCACTCCCATAGTAGGTTCTTGTTAATAGTGTCCGGCCGACGGATTCGAAGTATTTTGCATAGACAACTGATAATAAACATCTGTATATTCTAAATGATGGCTTTCATGTTTCTCCAAGTTTCAGCCGCATACAATGGAACTGTCTTGACATTTGTACTGAAAATTCTGACCTTGATGTTGGTTGACAGTTGTCTTGAGTTCCAGATGTTCTTCAGTTGTAAATATACTGCTCTTGCTTTGCCGATCCGCGCCTTCACATCTGCATCGAATCCACCGTGTTCATCAATGATGCTGCCGAGTTATGTAAAGGTTTTTACATCTTCCAAATCTTCTCCGTCAATTGTGATTGGATTGGTGCATGCTGTGTTGTATCGGAGAATCTTGCTTTTCCGTTTGTGTATGTTGAGACCTACTGCTCCTGAGGCTGTTGTTACATTGGTCTTATAAAGTTGTTTATTGTATACTTTTGAACTATGAATTTACTAATGGAATTGATAAAAATGTTGAAAATTCATTCAGAATTGTACATTCAATGATCTAAAGTTACTGGAGTCTTTTGCACAGATTATTAATAGTATCCTAAAGGCATATGAAAAAAGTAATTAGACGGTTTGTTAATTTGTTAGGACTTATCAAGTTTTCCTTCGTAAAGCTTTAGTATTTTCAGCATAAATACCCATACATTAACTTTATGTTATTTAAATGCAAATCCATTAAGAATTCAACAAATCCGAATTATCATCTGGTGATCATATATCTGAAAAATTTAATCTGTTTGAGTATTTAAATTCTACAAGAGTACCGATTGTTATTTATTTTACTACAAGCATTAAAACAAAAAAAGAACCTAATTATTATATAAACTTACTGGTTAAGTGATTATTAATTGGCACAGATATCTTTACTTTTAACTTCATCTTTAGCATCTAAAACCCACTTTCGGGAATTAACTTACTCCCAATGTTTAGTGTTTTGAATTTTGGACATTCGTGATAGTAGTAGTATTAGTATTAGTATTAGTAGTAGTAGTAGTAGTAGTAGCAGTAGCAGTAGTAGTAGTAGTAGTAGTAGTAGTAGTGTAGTGAACGAGAACACATATGCAAACAATGGAGTGCATTTGAATACAAAATTACAGAACATCTTAGTAGAATCTGAGGACCATGCAGTAAATACTTCATTTGCAAAGTATCAACGAATTGTCTCGGACTTTAATGTTCCTTCGTTTCCACACCAATCACTTTCTGTTCATGTTTTCTTTTCTTCGATTTTCTTAATTTTCTACCGACGGGAATTTCACTTTCGCTTGGTGATACATACTACTTAGATCTGTCGATATCAGCAGCACACACCACAGTAGTAGTAGTAGTAATGTGGTGTGAGCTACTTATATCCACATAAGTAGTATACAACAATAGTCAGGAATATAATGTATTTCAGTAGAATATCGAGAAGGAAAGAATGGGAACGGAAAGCGATCGGTATAAAAATGGAGGAACAATGAAATCTGAGACGATGAGCTGATATTTTGCAAATTAAGTACTTACTGTATTGTTCCCAGATTTTAGTAAGACGTTCCGTAATTTTGTGTTCAAATACATTCGATTGTCCCCACTCATGTTTTTGTTCACTACAGTAGTAGAAGTAGTAGTAGTAGTAGTAATATTTATTATTCTTATTTTTTTAAATCTAAACTACAAGTTTTATGAAACCGTCGTTAAAATTTTTCAACCAAAATTAAAATTAGAACAAATATATTTGTTAATCTAAATAGATAAACTGTGTTAATTATGCATGTATATAAATGATTATTTTATATAATTATTATACTAATCAGTGAATAAACTTATATACTTGATCCAATTTAT
The DNA here is from genome assembly GCA_944470205.2 of Schistosoma margrebowiei. Classification (NCBI taxonomy): domain Eukaryota; kingdom Metazoa; phylum Platyhelminthes; class Trematoda; order Strigeidida; family Schistosomatidae; genus Schistosoma; species Schistosoma margrebowiei. The sequence continues at coordinate 32,520,648 of OX104026.1, read as the reverse complement.
AGAATACTATTGCAATTAGATAAGGTCATTTATTCATTATATTCCATCCCCCCCGCCACAAAGAAATTGTCAATTAATTTAAATTGGGGGGGGATTTAATTTAGTTATTTTAAATAAAATTTACATTGATGTGTAATATTATCTAGTCCTCTTAAAGAATAATAATAATAATTTATGTGGACAACTATCGGCGTCATGAAATCTACTTACTAATATTAAGATCAATTTATTGTAGCCAACCAACCAACCACGATGTTTATTAAAAGTAATATATGATCATACTATGTTGTTTATTTATATATAAATGTTTACTTTATTCATCCTATATATTATATATAGTATAATTATATACAATCATGCGTACTACTAATACTCCACTCAATTTACTCTCACCATTCCTTTACATTATCTTTGTTTTTTCAGAGTAAATACATTTGTGAAATATTACACTAACTGATCAAATTTTATTTTGTATAACTTAACTTGAATCGGATATATATATAAAAGCATGAACCACTAAACACCCATATTAGTGTATACATTTACGTGAATGCATAGTAACATTACATTTATTGAGAATAAATGGACATTGAAATTTGAAATTTATGTTAGCACGTGTATATATCTGCATATTGTATGTATACATATATATGTATGTATGTATGTGTGTATATAGAACACATATGAATCTTACACTACTCCTTTGATCTTTCCGATTCGGTATACATAAATAAAAATGTAAATAATGTGATGCTAATTTTTTTTTCTTGTTTCATTAAAATAATTCCATTCTTGTTTGTTTGTTTTTTTTTGTTCTTTCCTATTCTTGCCTTTTTTGTTTTGTTTTTTCCGTTTAGAGATATTTATCTTTAATAATAAATATGATAAGCTTTAAATGTTTATTTCACATTATGGGTTGTTGTTCTTGTTGGTTCAATATTACTATGTTCTTATGATTAAAAATTTGTTTGTTTATTTAAGTAGTATCTTTCTTTTGTAGTGTTAGCGAATATCTTTAAAGTTATATTACCAATGAAGCTAATCATAATGATAATAAAGGCTAAAAAAATGAACCCAATACACTCTTTATTCGATCTCATATACAGTGGTGAGTGTAGATACTTTAGATGTGTTACATTTGAAATAAATATTTATCCGTTACTTCTTACACATCTTGAGTAAGCATTAGCTAGTTATTAAATTAACCTACTGTTAGATTGTAACTGGCAGAGAAATCTGAAGTATTATTGACTAAATCTGATTGTATTAACAAAGTGTCAGTCTCTTGTTAGCAAACTTTTCTGTGAATGGTATACTTCCAAAAGATCATTTCCAAAGGATTTTGTATTTTCTCTTTATAGCTTTAGTTCTTCCATACCATACGACGTAACTGTTTTAGACTATATGTGCCGGTTATTTTCTTAACAACCATGCAACGTTTACGCAAACGATCAATATTTGACTCAGCTTAGTGACAGTCGGAGTTTGCTGAATGAATTTTACAGCCAATGTTGATCTTAAATAATGAATTAAAATCATACAAATTCTCAACCTCTGAAATTTAGTAGTACTGCATTACTTACATACTTATGCCTTCACCTCTCGTTGAGCATAGACTTCAGAACAGGATCGTCCAACCTACTCTGTCCTGAGCTCTCCTTTACACTTGTTACTGATTGTTATTCATTCTTTTAATGACTGCCTCCAATTCCTAGAACAATGTATGCTTTGGCCTTCCTCATTTACTTTCTTCCTCTACATTCCAAGTTAGGGCTTGTCTCGTCGTGCAGTTTGATGATTTGCGTAATGTATGTCTTATCCATTTCCATCGTCTTTTCCTGATTTCCTCCTCAGCTGGAAGCTGGTTTGTTCTCTCTCACAGAAGGCTGTTGCTGATGGTATCCGGCCAATGGATATTGAGTATCTTGCGTAGACAGCTATTTATAAATACTTTTACCTTCTTGATGGTGGTTGTTGTCGTACTCCAAGTTTCATCGCCGTACATTAGAACCGTCTTGATGTTTGTATTGAAGATTCTGACTTTGATATTGGTTGAAAGTTGTTTTGAGTTGCATATGTTCTTCAATTGTAGGAATGCTGTCCTTGCTTTGCCAATCCTTACTTTAAGTCTGCATTAGATCCTCCACGTTCATGGACGATGCTGTCCAGGTACGTGAAAGATTCCACCTCTTCCAGAGTTTGTCCATCAAGTGTGATCAATTTGGTTGGTGTTCTCTGTGTTGTATTTGAAGATCTTGCCTTTCCCCTGTGTATGTTGAGGCCCACTAATGTAGATACTGCTGCTACACTGGTTGTATTGACCTGCACCTGTTGATGTGCATGAGGTAGAAGGGTCGGGTCATCTGCGGGGTCCAAATAAACTAATTACATCCAAGCTGTCTATTGTATTCCTTGCTTTCCTTTGGATGTGTAGGCCTTCAGTCAACCACCAGTAGAAATCGAAAGGGGGAAAGAAAGCAGCCTTGTCTGACTCCTGTCCTTAATTGGAATGTATTTGTCAGCTGTCCTCTATACACGACTTTTAACTGTAGCCCGTCGTATAAATTTCGGAAGATGTTGGGGATTTTCTTAGGTATTTTATAGTGTCTATGAAGTTTCCACAAGGTCCTTCTATCCACACTATCAAACACATTCTCATAGTCAATGAAGTTTATGTATAGTGACGAGTTCCGCTCAACTGATTATTTAACGATGGTTCTTAGTGCCGCATTTGGTCTATGTACGACCGATCCCCACGGAATCCAGCCTGTTGACCTCAAAGTTAGGCGTCTACTGAGTCCGATTTAGCAGCACTCTGTTGAAAACTTTTCCTGATATCGATAATATCGTGATGCCTCCGTGGTTTTCACATTTTCTCAGATCTCCTTTCTTTGGTATCTTGGTGCAGTATCATTCAAGTCTGTCAGCGCTTATTCTTCTTCCCAAATCTCCCTGAATAGAATATGGAGCAACTTAGCAGTTATTTCTATGTCTGACTTCAATATTTCACCCAGTTTGGTGTATGATATTTATGTTGACACATATAAGTAGCATGTAGCACCATACGCAAGTAGAATGCCTAGGAACAGAAGACTGAGAAGATTCAGTTGAAGAAAACAGAAAGTAACTGTAACAACAACAGAACTGAAACAATCGGGAAGTATTTAAAGGACAACTAGTGGAAGATGTGCCAATTATATGTTTAATGTATAATTTTCATATTTTACGAAAGCACTCTGTTTTTTGCACCAAAATATAAATCAGTCTTCCCTACCTGACTTTTCGTTCACTATACTTGTGCTCTCCCACTGTTGATTTGTCTGATGGCTATCCTGATTTCTTCGATCGTTGGTAGAGTGACGTTTATAGGAAGGTGTGTATGCTGTTTCGATGTTCGGTTATTTTAGTGGAGCTGGTCTGTTCAAGAGCTCCTTAAAGTGTTTTACCCATCTATCCCCTTGTTCTTGAGTCTCAATGATTGTCTTGCCCTCTTTGTCCTTGACTGGTCTCTGGTTTACCATGATTTTCTGTCAGCTTCCTCATCATGTCACATGGTCATTTGATATACCCTTCTCTTGAAGCTTTTTCTGTTGTCGATGTTAGCGCTTCCGTGTGTTTCTGCTTGTTGGCTCTAATGCTCTTCTTCACTTGCTTGTTTTCTTCAGTGTGTACAGCTTGTGCCTTGACTCTCTTTGTTCTTGTTCGGCTGTTGTTAACTTCTGTCTTCTTGTTCTTCCTTTCTTGAATCTTGTCCAGGTTTTCCATAGGGATCCATTCCTTATATTGATACTTGTTGAGGCACAGAACCTCCTGACACGTTGAAGCTAGTACCTCTTTGATCGCTTTCTAGTTGTCCTTCATAGTAATTTCTTCTTCCTTCTGTCGATCCCGTAAGACTTGAAACCTGTTGTTGAGAGTTATCTTGAATTCGTTCAGTTTGATAGTATCTTGAAGGGATACTGTATTAAACCTTTGCATTATTGTTTCCCCAGCTGTCCAGTGTTTCTTTAGCTTTAGTTTCATGTTGGCCATAACCAGGTGGTGACCTGAATCTATATCAGCTCCTCTGCTGCTTCTCACGTGATGCAAATATGACCTATCTGATTCTCTGTAGTGTGAAGCAACGAAAGCCATATAGTTTCATTTATGCGTTTGTATGGGAATAGTGTGCCACCTATAACCCATTTGTTGGATGCATATAGACTTGCAAATCTCCCTCTGTTTTCGTCTATTTCTTTCAGTCCATGTCGTTAAATGATAACTTCATATCCCTTGTTGTCCATCCCGAGTTTGACCTTAAGTTCTCCCATAAGAATGGTTAGGTCGTATTCTGAGCACTTATCCACGATCAACTGTGGCCCCTCGTAAAATAGGTCCCCATCGTCGTCATTGCTATGATTGAGGGTGCATACCACTGAATAAAATTTATTGTAATTCTCTTTTTCTTTGTTTTGAAGAATGCTTTGACGATTCTGGATCCATACATTCCCATCACATAAGTGCTTTTCGTGCTTCTTTGACAGTATCAGTGCAGCTGCTTGTGTGTGTAAAACGTTTTTTCTTCATGGCCCGAGTGCAACGTTAACTCTTCTGAGGCTAACCTTTTCTGTTCAGGCTTGGTCCAATGAGTTTCACTTATTCCAAGAATCTCAAACTTGATGTTCACCCCGAAACTCGAGCCCAGTACCATTCGCTTCAAATACCATAGCGTCATCCACTTAGCCACTGAGTCCTGATAACCACCTACTTGAGCAACGGGGTGAAGTTTTAAATTCACTTGATGTTGTTTACTTGTATCTTCCCATTGTTATTTAGGGCTGCAACTGATCATCTCTTGTTGGCATATGTGCATTCTGTGCGAACATTCAGCTGACGAGTCCCAAATAGGACGAGATGCGCTTCCTGGATTCCACTGCTAACCACTATCCATATTTGATTATAAAGCTTGCGACTTAGGGCTATATCAACGCAATCCGTACACAATGCACATATGCTAACAAGAGACTGACCAGTTTTAGTCTTAAATAACAATGGAATGATACAAGTAAACAATACCAAGTGAATTTGAAAAGGATAAAGTTTGTTTTATACTGTTTTATAATTTGATTATTTATATTATATCAATAAACTAAAATATTATGAATTCAGTTTATAACAACTACAAAATAATACGATTCACTTAATTGTTATCCTCAGAAACAATATCAGTCATTTACATATCTATTGTATACTTGACAATAGCTGACTTACTATAAACATAAATTTTACAAAGATATTCTCTAATTGAGGATAAAATAACTATCTAATATATATTTCTTAAAAAAAAACACTTTCAATACTTCTCCAAATCATATCAGTTCATCATGGAACTCCATTTCCAATACAGCAATATTATGTACTGCTATATTCATAAGGAAATCCATGAAAAAAAAATGAAAAAAAGGGGAAAAAAAGAACGAAAGAAAGAAATTCGCTTTAAATTGAACAATCATCAAAATACAAATGAAACTATTGAACTTTATGAATTAATTAAAACAAAATTCATTGAAATAGTTTCAGTGTGTTTATTAATAATAATAATAATAATAATAATAATAATAATAATAATAATAATAATAATAATAATAATAAAGATAAATGTTATATTTTATGTAAGACAGAAATAATAATAAATTCAAACAATTGAAATTTATTATTTTTGCGGGAATCTAGACAAATAGATAAAAGATTAAAGTTAACTTGATAAATAATAATATTGTATATGTATACTTTTTCTTAAATAATTTATAGTGAATACAATGTATAATAAGTGACTATGATATTATTAATATATAGTATCTATTTATGTATATAAATAAAAGGGGGATAATAAAAGAAATCAAATAATAAATGAAATAAGTATATAAGCAATTGAATGTTACTGTTTCTGAGTTCATATATATATGTGTATGATATGTCAAGTGCAAAGTACATTATTAACACAAAGTCGGTTTTTGACAGGTGTCTGGATGATTTTATCAACTATTATATAAATTACACTCACACATACATACATACATATATATACACAGATTACCATGAAAAAAAGAAGGCAAATATCAGCTCTAATATCTATAAAATCATAAATCTTTTAATCAGAGAATTTGATACAAAAACAGAAATAATAATAATAAGAAGAAAGTACTGTTTATTTCCATAGGAAACTTTTTGACCACCAACGTTGATTTAACCAACATTAAAACAATAAACTCGGAGATTATTTCTCTCTCTTTTTCTTTTTTTCTCTAACCCAATTCCAAGTAAGATAAAGATTAGTTGGGTTTTTTTTCAAAAATAAAAAAAACCACACCACGTAGATACAAAAAATTGATTTCTTCTTGTATATTATTTTTGGTATTTTTTTCTTCTCTTGTAAACTTTTATCAGAATGTTAAAGATCTCATCATACGATTTTCATAAATTTCATTGTACCACATATAAAAAACAAACATGACATTGAAAATGATAAATAAAGCGATAAATTTTCTTTTATTCTTAAAGATAATTATACAAGATTAAAAGAAAAGTGTAATATCTTCGTAATTTATTAGTAGTAGTCAATTTACTGATTGAAAAGTGTAATACAGAGTGTATTTAATTAGATTGTAACCATATTGAATTGTAAAGAAAAAAATTTTTTAGCTGCTTAGGTTAAATTTTTGATAGATGTGTAGTGGCATTAGACTATAACCTCACAATCTTCAAAGCTGAACACAAGACTACTCAGAAAATGGATACTCAATATTTAAAGCGGAGAAATACATAAGAATGGAGAAGGCGCGAACAATGAATTGAATGCAGGCGTGGTCCCTGTTGAATGTTACCTTATATCTTCTATTCATACTAAATATATTGTTCCTTCCCTAGTCTAACTTTGTTCTACATCATGTAATGGTAGTTGATACGATATAGTGAGTTGGTGTAGTCGATGGTGTGACTTCCACGTAAGATCTCATAGATTAGGCAGTTATATCGTGACAAATCTACAAATTCAGGATTAGTTCTATTATTAGAGTAGCACTAATATTATAGTAGACCATAATTCTACAGATGCTTTGGGTTTTTTAAAGAACAAACAAACAAACTGGTCCCTATCATCTACATACACAAAAACAAACGTAAAGTTATAATGTTCTTCAGTGATCGTAATTATTCTGTGTGTTTTTTTAATAATAAAAGACCATTTATTACTTAGAGAATGAATTCGCCTCAGAAAGGATCTGATTTTTCAAAAACTCAACAAAACAATATTGAAAGGAAGAAGAATAGAAGTCATTACACAAATAGAAAAAAATTGACTCGTTCAGCCAATTGACATTTGATTTATAATATCACCAATTGTTTTCATAAAAAGAATGTGAAAAAGTGAATTTTTCAGTAACAACTCAATTAAGAACACAAATAAAAGATAAGTTTAGATAAGGATAAGTTATTGTTAACAACTGAACAAAGTCAATGTTTTATTTTGCTCATAGATTACGTTTCAACGAATTTTAGTTATTTTTTCTACATTTCATTATTAGATATGCTCTTAATGTTTAGTTTACTCAAAGTGTATTTTACTGAAATCATTGTAATGTTGAGCCGAATTTTTTCTTGTTTCTATAAGTCAATCAGTGATTTGTGAAACTATTAGATGTTTATTCAACATAGGAAGTAAAATTTATTCACAATTGATTGATCACTGGGTGGTGATCAATGTCATGTATGTCAGGTCCTTCTTGGTGACGATTTAATGCTATCAACCAAGTTGTAATGTAGCCATTAGTCTAGGTGACTTGATATTGCGTGCACGGTGTTGAGCACTTGATCTACATTAAGAAGAACCTAACAAATGATACTCATCTCCATTCAGTGATCAGTCAATTGTGAATACATCTCAGTCCTACAGATCAGTCGCTGGTCGGATAGCCAAATGGTAACATCTCTGACTGCAAAGTTGGGTGACATAGGATCAAACCCGTCAAGAAGCATCAGTTCCCTCAAAATTACGGACACACCTTTCTAACGAGTGCCAAATAGTACGAAAGCCGTATCCACGGTTTCCTGTTGACTACCTCCAACCATTATGTTAAGTAAGATTTAATCCTATCTGATTTTTTAAAGTATTAGACAAATACAAAATGTCTTCAATATACACATAAAGATAGCGTAACTAACTTGAAATTCTGATGATAAGTGCACAAAAAATCCACCATAAGATCTTATATTGAGTGATTTGTTTAATTCAGTTTACAGAGTATATAAGTGATATGTATAGAGATTTTTCATTTTGTAGACTGAATTTAACTACTTAGTGATTAAAATGAGAAGGAACTGAATATTAGGTTCATTTAAGTATGAAACTGATTCTCAGTAAACATCTATATCTCTATCAGTAATTGAGTTTAGAAATTTTAGGCATTTTATCAAACATATTACCTTAAAATCACTGAATCCCTATCTAATAATTTACATATTCAGCTTTGATTTTCTTCAATATTACTTTTGATAACTTTACTTGAACAGTTGATTGACTTTTAAAATTATTAGTGGTCGTTAGCATTCGATCTGCACTAAGAAGGACTTAACACACATGACATTAATCGCCACCCAGTGATCAATCAATTGTGATTACATCTCAGCCCTACAGGAGGTCGGTCGTGGCTCCGATAGCTCAGTGGTAACGTCTATGACTGTGAAGCTGGGTGATACGAGATCGAATCCACCAGGCAGCACCAGTTCCCTCAAGATTACAGGTACACCTTGCTGACGAGTGCCAAGTAGCAGGAAATCCGCGTCCAGGGTTTCCTGTCTACTACCTCCAACCACCATATAATCTCAATATATAGTGCACGCAGTGTCGAGTCACCTAGACTGGTGGTCACATTGCAACATGGGGGATAGCACTCAATTTGCACTAATAAGAACTAGACACGCATGACATTGATCGCCACCCAGTGATCAATCAATTGTGAAATTATTAGTGTGTTTATCTAACATTCGCATCTAATAATTGCCTATTTATTATTCGGGATGTTTATGGTTTTAAACTGTTTATAAAATAAAGTAAGAGAAACATTGAGATAGGGTTAATTTAACTTATTCCATAAAAAAGAAAAGATGAAAGAATGAAGAAATATCTAAATGGGAATATATTCAATTCCTCCAACAAATATTTCTATTCTTATTTTGGTTATATAAACCTACCAAGTAACATTTTATTGTGTTAATCATCAGTATTTCGAATATAGACCACCTAGTTGAAGTTGTAAAAGGAAACTTTTTAAATATATATATATATATATATATATATATATATATATATATATATATATATATATACAATGGATTAATTTGATCAGATAAACAGTCTACTAACTGCGATTGGTACCCTACTCAAATTGTGCAAAATATCATATTGTTCACGAACTAATTAAATAACATTACCAGGTTAGTTCATTCTCTCTAATATCTTTGACTAAATATAAAAAATATCACACTTTGAATTACAACTAGATGATCATAGATATAATGTGAATGTAAATGAAACAATAAACTAAATAGGAAGTAAAGATTGAAATGTAATAACAAAAAGAACACCTACGACAATTATTTGAATTTATACAAATACACAAATAAACATAATGAATTAATCTTTAGAATTTTGTAAAATCTAACAACAACAACAACAAAATAATAATGGAAAATGACAAAATGTAAACAACAATAATAATAATCGTAGTAACCGATTCTCTCAATTTAGTCGGCATAATTATCAAAAGAAAATTATATCAAAGGAAACCGAATAGATAAATTTGTTAATATGCATAATGTGAACCATTTTCTACTTTAATAAATATCTATATATTTATATCTATGAGAAATTTATGTGAGTTTATACTTTAATAATACTGGTCAATATGTTTTGTAAACAAATTTAAAGAGAACACAAACACATATACATATGTATAAATGGAAGAGAAAACGAAACAAAAACATATATATATATATATACATAATGTAGTGACATTAACTGGATCTAGATAAACGCTTTACGAAGTACAAAATTACACAAACAAAATGAGTGTACACATGCAAATTTAGTGTATATATGGTTGAAAATAAATTGTGAGTAGTATAATACATGGTTAACATTTTGTATATGTATATATGTTTATGTATCGTTGTGAGAAAGCAAGAAAAGAAAAAAAAAGAAGAAATTATTCCGTAAATATAACTTCCTTATTTCCTGACTCATTTCTATTTATTAATAAATTAAAACAAACAAACAAACAAAAAATAGAATTTTGTTCTTAAATAAGTGTAAACAACAGTAGTAGTTTTCAATGAGTTTATTCATGTATTGCGCCAACAACAACAAAAAAAACCGAGATTAATTTATAATATACGTTTGATGTTGTTTGTTTTTCTATTATATATTTGAATTTCTATAGAATATTTATTACAAAATTGTAATTTGTTTATTGTACTGAATTATGGAAATGAATTTCATGTTTGTATGGTATTAAATGAAAGCCAATTAGAATATATGAGTAAAATGAAAAGGTGATAAATAGCATCTCATGTTTTGTATGAATAAACATACTCTCTCTCTCCCTTCCACCGCCCTCCCTCCCTCCCTCTCTCTCTCTCTGTAGAGAACTAATCTATTTCAAATATTATTTTGTTTATTTATTGTTAATAACTATGATAAATAAATAAATAAATTTGTAACGTATTTAGCTAACAAGTTGTATTTAGTATCTCATGTGTTAATTTTGTTTTATTTATTCATTTATAAGATGATAAATCAAGTTTGTTTGCATAAATTTGTTGACTTATATAAGCTATTAACCCTTAAAATAAAATTTATTATTATTATTCATTTGAACTGTATAATGATGACAATTTAATTGTTAGATAGTATTAACAATTGTATATGTTCAACGAACTCGATATTGAAAGATTGGAGACTAATGGTATATATATATACTTGTAATAAAGGTTCTAACTGAAAGCTTTAAGATATCAGTATTTGTGACGATAGAAATATTCCTAACTGTTGCGTAAAAATTACCACATATACAACACTTTTAATTGTTTATTAGAATGTATTCAATTAAAATGAACGTAATGCCAACTTTGATAACACTGATGCTATCAAAACAAGCACAAAAAGCATTTATAGGATGGGAAACTCATGGACCAAGGATCATCAATGCCTCCTTCAAAACAAAGGAAGAGGGCATTTCAATGAACATCATCCAATGCTATGTGCCTACCAACGATTACAATGAAGACGCTAAAGATCAATTCTACAATAGGCTGCAGTCAATCGTCGAGAAGTGCCCAACAAACGACCTGACCATTCTGATGGGAGACCTAAGTCCCAAGGATGGAATGGACAACACCGGATATGAAGGTATCATGGGACGACATGGACTGGGAGAAAAGAACGAGAATAGTGAGAGATATGCAATCCTATGTGCCTTCAATAAACTGGTCAATGGCGACACTATATTTCTACATAAACACATACACAAAACCATATGGACTTCACCGGAACACATTACACAGAACCAAATCGACCAAATCTGCATCAGCAAAAAGTTCAGGATGACGATGGAGGATTTGAGAACCAAGAGATTAGCTGATATAGCATCAAATCACCACTTGCTGGTCGTCAAGATGAAATTGAAACTCAAGAAGTACTGGACAACGGGACGGGCAATATCACAAAAGTTTAATACGGCTTTTCTTCGGGATACTGACAAACTCAACAAATTCAAGATAGTCCTTAGCAATAGGTTCCAGGCTTTTCATGATCTACTCAATTGAAAAGGAACTACTATGGAGAGCAACTGGAAAGAGATAATGGAGGCAATCACTTCAACATGTCATGAGGTTCTTGGCCACAAGAAGCACCATCACAAGGAATGGATCACTGTTGATACACTGGATAAAATTCAAGAAGGGAGGAACAAGGAAGCAGTAATCAATACCAGCCGAACAAGAGCAGAGAAATCCAAGGCACAAGCTGACTACCCAGAAGTAAATAAGCAAGTGAAGAGGAGCGTCAGAACCGACAAGCGTAAATATGTGGAAAACCTGGCAGTGATGGTGGAAAAATCTGCAAGAGAAGGAAGCATGAGAAAATTGTATGGTACAACAAAGAAACTCGCTAGAAATTATCGTAAGCCAGAATGACCAGTGAAAAGCATGGAAGGCAAAGTAATCACTAACACTGAAGGACAGCGAAACAGATGGGTAGAACACTTCAAAGAACTCTTGAATCGACCAGCCTCACTGAACCCGCACAACATCGAAGCAACACACACGAACCTCCCAATCGATACTGACCCATCAATGATTGAAGAGATCATCATGGCCATCAGACATATCAGGAGCGGAAAAGTAGTGGGACCAGAAAGTATTCCAGCAGAGGCATTGAAATCAGACGTAGTAGTAACTGCAAAGATACTTCATATTATCTCCAACGATATTTGGGATGAAGAGCAAGTACCAACAGACTGGAAAGAAGGGCACCTGATCAAGATACTAAAGAAAGGCGATCTCAACAAATGTGAGAAGTGTAGAGGCATCACTCTTCTCTCGATACCAGAAAAAGTATTCAACAGGGTATTGTTAAACAGAATGAAGGATTCCGTAGACACTTAATTTCGAGACCAACAGGCAGGATTCCGTAAGGATTGATCGTGTACAGACCAAATCTCAACACTACGGATTATTGTGCAACAATCAATTGAATGGAATTCATCACTCTACATCAACTTCACTGACTAAGAGAAAGCATTTGACAAAGTAGACAGAACAACACTTGTTTGACAATACCGCGTACCTGAAAAGGTAGTCAATATAATACGGAATTCCTATGACGGATTAAAGTGCAATATCGTGCATGGAGGACAGTTGACACACTCGCTCAAAGTAAAGACCCGTGTCAGGCAAATTTACTTACTCTCATCCTTTCTCTTTCTCCTGGTGACCGACTGAATCATGAAGACATCAACATCTGAGGGGAAGCATGGGATACAGTGGACAGATAGGATGCAGATGGACGATCTAGACTTCGCAAATGATCTGGCCCTCCTATCGCAATCGCAGCAATAAATGCAATAGAAGACGACCAGTGTAGCAGCAGCCTCAGGAGCAGTAGGTCTCAACATACACAAAAAGAAAAGCAAGATTCTTCGACACAACATAGCATGCACCAATCCAGTCACAACTGACGAAGATTTGGAAGATGTAAAAACCTTTACATAACTCGGCAGCATCATTGATGAACACGGTGGATTCGATGCAGATGTGAAGGAGCGGATTGGCAAAGCAAGAGCAGCATATTTACAACTGAAGAACATCTGGAACTCAAAACAACTGTCAACCAACATCAAGGTCAGAATTTTCAATACAAATGTCAAAACAGTTCCACTGTATGCGGCTGAAACTTAGAGAAATATGAAAGCCGTCATTCAGAAGATACAAGTGTTTATCAACGGCTGTCTACGCGAAATACTTCGAATCCGTCGGCCGAACACTATTAGCGACTACGTACTGTGGGAAGAACAAACCAGATCCCAGTGGAGGAAGAAATCAGGAAGAAGCGTTGGAAGTGGATAGGACACACATTGAGGAAAGCACCCAACTGTGTCACAAGGCAAGCCCTCACGTGGAATCGTCAAAGTCGAAGGAGGAGGAGAGGAAGACCAAAGAACACATTATGCCGAGAAATGGAGACACACTTGAGAAAAATGAACAATAATTGGATGGGACTAGAAAGGAAGGCCCAGGACAGAGTGGGTTGGATAATGCTAGTCGGCGGCCTATGATCCATTGGAAGTAATTAATGCCAAATTTGTTGCCTAATTCGTTTTCTCATAAGAGATACAGTGTATAGAGTGACTAATGGATAAAGGACAGAAAATCCACACTATGACTGAATAATTTCAAAGAAGATTATCAGATGAATAAGGTACAGTCGATAGCCAAAAGCGTAGTTACCAAGAAATAGCTGGTTCTGTGTCAAATAATTCAGAGAAATTTCAGAGAAAAGAATTTTTTCCAACAATCTTGTTTTCAAAATCGCAAAGATTAAATTACTAGTAACTAGCTTTTCGAGCTGAGGATATTGAGATATTCACTAAGTTTGATCGTGTTTGTTGCTCAATGACACATTATGGAGTAGATATGTCGAGTAGTGCATATATTTAGGTTTAGTACAAAAGGCAATGTAATTAGTGCCTAGGTTTTAAACACAGGTTCAGAGGGATGAAACCTATTTTGTATCCGTCGTCCCACAAGCTTTCATACAAAGGACTATCTGTTAACAGTTAAACAGAATGGAAAAGGTAGAAAGGTGATCAGTATCTAACATTATCCTACAGAATAGAAAATCACTGTGTTAAACTGGTATCCTTTCGTTTTTCATGACACCTTAGATAAAGTCTTGATAACAATGAGCCTCATTACATTTAGGCTTTAACAGACATGAGTCAAAATACATACCAGTAACCATAAATCTCTACAGAATTTCTCATAAACAATAGGATTTTCTTTAAGCCACATGAAATATGTCTTGTGTGTTTTCGAGTCCTTTTGTTCTTAATTTTCGAAAGAATTTTCGTTTTTCGTTACTACACAACATTGTTTTCTAGTCTATTTTGATATATGCCTTGAAAGGATATTCCAAGGTCATTGTAAATAGAAGTAAACAAACAGTAGGAAGACAACTTTGATCACATTAAACATACGTTAGATGTCCATTGCCCGTTGAAATGTAAGCCTATCACTTAGCACTTTGTATTACTCCTAGTTTACGAAACATAGATTTCGAAGATGGAAATGATTTCTAGGTTGTTAATATTACTTTGAAGTAATGTTCACGTTTAACTAGTAAGGATGATTTTAGAGGTAGGGTAACAGCTAGCGATGGCAAAGTAATCAATGAGATCATTGTCTTTTACCAACTACAGTGATTAGGATTTATCTTTTAATGGTTGGGGGTAATCGAAAGCAAACCCTGAACTTAAGTTTCGTGTTAGTTGACACTCATCAGCAAAGGATACATGAAATATTGAGAGAACTGATGCATTGATTACGATTTAAATCTACGTCAGCCGACCTCAAAGTCTGTGATGTTACCATTCAGATATTTTGGCGGCAACAGTTCACCTACAGGACTCAGTTGCTTACATATATTAACCACTAAGTGGCAACCAATTCCATATTTGTTTAATCGCGAATGTTGATCACATTCTGTATTATCCATGCTCAGCTAAGATATTTAAAACAAGGCCTGACATCGATCCAGGAAGATGTGAACTACTAAGTTAAGTCATGTCCTAAGGCAAAAATATCAGTAAATGAAGCTTAGAGAATTTCGGAAATCAGAATCTGTGATGCTGAAGTAATATTACCCATTCTTTATCGTCATTTTAAATATTAATTCATAATTCTTATTTCTTAATTATATCTGTTCCTTCAGAATCTCATTGCACACGTTAAATTTTCCCTACCACTGATCATAGTATTATTTTTCGTCTCACCAATTTCCCCCTCATTTTTCTGTCAGTTAATACTTTATTTCTATTCGACTACATTGACTACCGTTAAGAAGTTTATTACAACATAAGGGTATTCACAATATTAACTGTCATTTAGTTAATAGAACAGTAAATTAAATATTGTTATAATTTATTCTGTTTCGTTTTACAAGGTAAACCAATTTTAAACAGAAAACAGTTAAAAACCCATATAGAACTGAACAGATATTGTACCAAAGTACAGAACTCCTTAGCAATGTGCATTTGGAACTCGCTCCAGCAATCTAATCCAGGAGCTTTTAGCAATGCAGTGAATTAGTTTATGTTTCAACTATCCGTAGCAATATATTATGTCTATCTTATTCCAGTCATAGATAAATAGCAACTCTTTCAGATTCTCTCTACAACGTTTAGAATTCTTTTCCAAGTTGGTCGCATGTAGGTACTCGACTATTATTATTATTATTACTAAGATGCAAAATCTAATTTTAGCATAAAACAGCTGTTCAGTATTCAAGATTCTATATTACAATCTAATTAAAGCAACTTCATAATGTAAACTATTTTTCAGTTGAAACATCACCACATTCATTTCATCTTAGTAAATAAATTCATCTCAGTGACAATCATAAATTGATCTAGTATCATACAATTTATACCATATTATCACACAAGACTAAGATACATAAATTTTACAACTATCTATTTCATTAATAATTAAGTTAAAAACAATATGCTCTTTTTTTCTTTTTTTTCTTTATATTATGTTGTTTCTAACCCTAAATTAAAACAACTTGTACACTGACTGATTATCATTATGATGAATTGTTATCTTATGTCGGAGATTAGAAGAAAAAAAACAAACAAGAAGAAATAAGTCACTCTATATTGAAAGACAAATCATCAAATATTAAGTGTATTCACAAACAATAAGTGTATACTTTTTTTTTTAATCATACTCTTCTGTTTTTCATTAATATGCTAATTTGTATAATTTTGACTCATTTTTTAAATAATACCTATCACATCAACATTAGTTTAAAGCTCTTCATATCCCTTTAGAATACGTTATCAGTTGACCAGTTAATAATAATAACAACAACAAAAAGAAAGGAGAGAACAATAACAATGAATTAAAAGTAGATTAAAAGATAATCATTGAAAGTATAGAATAAAATAAAACATACCATCTTGTCCGATGATAAATGTATATACATATATATATAAGTTTATAATCTATTTTAACACTCTCAAGTATATGGTAAATCTAATATGGATGGTTTCTGTGGTTTCTATCAGGTGATGTACACAATTAATGGTACATTGTTGAAGGTGTTGCATTCATTATAGTAAATAGTTTAATAAATGAATATTTGTATACGATTTAATACTGGTATGTCAAACTTTATCTACACTAAATATATTACTAATGTAGTTCATACATTTCTATATCTGATAATGATGAATAAATTTATGTTATGAAAAATTAGATTTACAAATCAATTTATCATTAGTTAATTGATATTGTAAAGTAGCTTAGTTGAAAAACAATATGGTTTCTAAGAGAAGTGCTGATTGAATTGAAGTTATTATACAAAAAGATAAATAAACTATGAATTGAAAGGAGTTAATTATATCTAACTAAACAATCACTTTTCTTTACAACTAATATATTATCTTTTAACTAAGTTACTGGTGGTCCATATAAATGAAATGTTCTGTTTACTAATTAGTGGTTAAGTGCTCGCGCGCGAAACCAGTAGGTCCTGGGTTTGAATTTCGCAGGGGGCGAGGTCGTGGATGCACACTACTGAGGAGTCCCATAATAGGACGAGACGGCCGTCCAGTGCTTTCCAGGTTTTCCATGGTGGTCTAGCTTTAACTGATTCATGATCTTAACCATTGAAATTACTATAATATCCAAAAAACCCATCTGATATTAATTACTGGTAACATTTTTTAAATATTACTTTCTAATTGTTTTGAATGTTGTTTATAGTTAGATAAATAATGTAATATACCTAAGAACGCGGTTATATTTGTTTGGGTTCTTATCAACTCGTTTGTTTGAAAGAAAGGCAGTATTAATGCATCCAAATATATCAGAAAACTAGTTTTTTTTGGAAAAACTTTGATCACATAAATTAACCCCCATAAACTAAAACTCATTATCAAATTAAAAATTTATGAAACAGTATTAGTTTCGTTAATGGGAAAATCATTCTGATCAGGATATCTTGAATGCAAGATCAGTTTCTGATACACCTATTCGGTAATAATATCAAATGGACGGTATTTTCTTTCAAATTATTCAATAGTTAACATTCATTTAACAAACTTTCAACTGTTAATAAAATGTTATTTACATTAATTTTCTGCGATAAATAGGTATGTACTCTTACTATAGACAATATTATTTATGAGATCAACTTTCACTGTTATATTTCAACTGGTTAATTTTTTCGAAAACTTTAGATTCTAAACACCGGAACAAAGATCTGACCAAGGGTAGATATCCATAGTTTATTCTAATTACCTGAGAAAAGATTATGTGATATAACAATATCGCAATTCAAGATAAGTTTTATCGTTAAACTGAGCTTAAAAATTAATTGGACAAACTAATCAAAATCGTCAATAAATAAATATCTCAATAATTGAAATCATGAGTCAATTGAAGCTAAACCACCATGGAAAACCTGAAAGCACTGGACGGCCGTTTCTTCCTAGTATGGGACTCCTCAGTAGTGCGCATCCACAATCCCGCCCCCACCCCGCGAGATTTTAAGCAGGACCTATCAGTCTTACGCCAGGCGCTTAACCAACTAGACCACTGAGCTGGTCGGCATCCAACAGTGTTAATGTCTAACTTCAACCAATTCACGAAGTTGCGCCACCGTGCACCATTGTCTTCAGCGACTTGATATCTCACAACAGACCTGGTTGAACTCCACTGTTAACGGCTTATCACTAGAACTCCAGGAAATATTTCTTGAAGTCAGTAACTAGTGAGCCATCCAGTGATTCAAGGTTTTCCATGGTGGTCTAGCTTCAATTGACTGATGATTTCAACTATTGAAATTTCTAAATATCTCCACGAAACCCCTTCTAAAATAGATATCTAAAAAGATCTTTGTTGTAAAGAAATGTAATACCGGTGTGGGTCTAATAAAAGAAACTGAATTCACTTAATCAAACAAATCATAAATATTTTTAATCGACAATCCTCAATGATAGAAATAATACATTTTCACGAAATATTTCAATTTGATACCGAAATTTATTAAGTTAAATCACTGAAAGGATTTATTATGAATGATTAGAATTAGTTAAATATGCTTAATAGATTTGAATGTAAATGAGTTTTATAATAGTCAGTTACAAACTATTGACTGCGGATTGTTAATCTTTCCCATATTGTTTGTTAAATTTAAATAGCAGTGGTTATCAACATTCAGCTCAAAATATTGGTGTATGTCTCCTTCATAATTAATTGAGAAATTCTATGAATTATATGAATTCAAGTCACTCAATACGGAACATTGTTTTTTGTATTATAACAGTTGACCTAGTAATAAGAGTTATTATGCAGTTTCTCTTCAAAACTAACAAATACTCAGATACTTTGAACAATGACTACACCAACAACAAACTGATATCGTTCAAATTACTATAATATCCACAAAACCCCTTTCTGATATCATTAAATGCAAGTAGCTATCTGAAAAGCCGAAACGCTTTAAAAATACCCTCTATCTTTTCCTAGAAACAGTTAAAGAAACAATGAGCCCAAAGATCGATAAACACAATAATCATTGAATCGAAATGAAAAAAAACAATGAACTTAAAGAATATTAGATGACTATTTCGTTCAAGTTTAATATTTATTAATAAGTTTGATCCACGACATCATATTAGATCAGGTCAAGAACCATTACAGATAGAAACTAGACAGAATCATAAGGATTCTGTAATTCAATTAATCAACCTACCAATTTTCAGTGGATCCTTAAAAAAGTGTAGTAAACTATGATAAATTGGGGAAAAAAACAAAGATGTAATCAAATAATGTATTTGATAAATAAATGTATAACAATATGACTAAATGTAATCTGTTAATTTATCCATACATACATATATGTATATAGAAATAACTGGAAATATATAATATCTACCTGTATGCACCAATGCGTTCATATTAGCTTGCTTGCTTGCTTCCTTTAGCTCTTGACTGTTGATACTTGCACATAATAGTGCATAAAATTATGTACATATGTAAATATCAATGATCTATTCAAAAACAATAATGATATTTATTTACTACTGTTTTTTAAATTTCAGTAGTCCATCGTCTTTTCTCAGTCTCTATTGGTTTGGTCACCCTTAACTTTTTTAATTCATGGAAATTGTGCATACCTTTGATATATATATATATATATATATATATATATATATATATATATATATATATATATATAGAGAGAGAGAGAGAGAGAGAGAAAGTGCAAAACGGTTTCTATCAAATAAACATAAAAAAATGTGTGTGAATGTTGGTCGTTAGGTCTTTATTAATTTTATATTAATCCTTTAGTCGTTTAACGCTTTTATGGTATTATCAAATTAATAAAGTTGATTAATGTGAAATTCATCTTCATATTTTTCTCTCTGTTTTTTTCTTTTTCTCAGTTTTATCTATTATGAATAATACATGAACACCAATGATAATAATAATAATATCAAACAGAAGAACAGTACCACTAACAGTTCTAATTCAGTCTCTATAATTTAAATGTTAAAAAAATAATTCAGTGTTATATAGTGAGAATTCTTCTTTCAGTAACGCGGCATCATCGTATTTAACGCTTTGATCATTGTAAGATGAATAAAAGAAAGTGTTAAGTTAGTTCCTACATTCTACTGACAAACTACATTATATATATATAAACTATATGTATGTATGTAAATTACAATACCTATCACAGCAACTGTGCACTTTTTTCTATTTTCAACTGTAAACTATTTTCGAACAGTGTTCCCTATTCCTTTTTTAGCCGAATACATAAACTGAAATGAACAAATAAAGACTATATTTATATATTTTTGCTTCGTAAAGAAAGAGAAAAGAGTATGATTAGTAAAGTTAAAGACTTTTACCTTTTTTCTCCTTCTACTACTATTATCACCACTATTGTTTCTACTGTTATAATGATTATTCTAAACATGATTTCACCTTGAATTAAAAGTGTCTGAACAAAAGTTTGTATTGTTTTTTTTTCTTTATTCTATTTTCTTTTAGTTAACTTGGTAAACGACATCAACATCGACAGTAATAATGATAATAATAACAAAAATAATTATAACGAAATAACAAAAGTCAAACGCATACCATTTCATTTGGACAACCTGTATATACACATATATTGTATTATAGTATATAAATAGACATTATATATATACATATATGATTAGTATAGTCATGCATGTATTTATGCATAAATGACTTCTATTTATTACTCATTATCTTTTTTCTATTTTTGAAAAAAGAGAAAAACTTAACACAGAATATTATAAATCACTTTTTACTATGTCAAACAAAAATTATTAATAACAAGAAAATTGAAGATAATTATGAATTTTTCTTAATATATATCGAATAGATTACGCGGCCGCTCTCTCATTCACTTACATAGATATATACATGTATACAGGCGGTCTTAATTTCACTTTGTTCTTTCGTGTATTATTTTTTTGCTTTTTGGCTTAGATACTGCGCCGACGGTTTATGTGTGTTTGTTTGTCTGTCTATATTGGATTCATACAAATATCGGTATACCTATAACTATATATATATATATTTTGCATAATTTTTAAATTATTAAAACATACCGAGATTGTCCTTCACTTTGTACAAAGAAGATACTTGAAAAAATAAAAAAAAATAAAAAAAAGATACCCAGCGAAGTAGTAAATAAGTTATCGTTCACACAATTTAAGTAGCCAAGTATGTAACAGTTAAATCCATTTGTTATTAATAATTAAAGTAAAAAAAAAATGAACAAAAACATATGGGGTATTAAAATCAAATTAATTACCACCTGTAAGAAAAGATCTAATTAATTCAACATTTTATATGTAAAAGTCATTGAATATTTTTAAAAAGAAATTAGCGCCAAATTAATTTACTTTTGTAAAAGAAAACATTTCAAATGAATTCAGTTTATAGAATATTATGACAAAGATAAGTCTGGAAACTAAAATAACTTTAAGAGACGATTGTAAGTTAGATACTAAGTGAAGTGATCACATGACGATTAAATGGGATAAAAATAATCTCGGAATATTTAACATTGTATAATTCTGACTGAAATATTAAATATGGAAACAAAAATATTAGGAAGAAATAATATTCATATCTTAATTTAAGGTTATCTTTATTCATTTGGTTTTGTCAGCACTATGATTTGTGAACAGAGAAATAAAATTTATGATGATATCGCCTTTTGGATTATTGTGTGAAATTCATTTATCCATACGACGAGATAAATTCTGGAATTAAAACTTGTGTAAGTTAATAATGAAAACCCTAGGTCTAAGTCCTTTCCCTAACTTTCAAACTTGTCTTATATTACTATTATCAGAATGTGTTTTGTGGAGATTTTTAGAAATTCGCACAGATTGAAATCATGAGTCAGTTGAAGCTAGACCACCATTGAAAACCTGGAAGCACTGGAAGGCAGTCTCGTCCTAGTATGGGACTCCTCAGCAGTGCGCATCCACGATCCCACACCACGCGGGGCTCGAACCCAGGACCTACTGGCTTTATGATTTCAATCTGTGCAAATTTCTAAAAATCTCCACAAAACACATTCTGATAATAATAATGACCTGCTCACTAGTGACTGACTTCAGGAGACACTTCTGGAGTTCTAGTGAGAAGTCGTTACCAGTGGAGTTCAACCAGGTCTGTTGTGAGATAGGAACTCACTGAAGACAATGGTGTACGGTAGCGCAACTTCATGGATTGGTTGAAGTTAGACATTAACACCGTTGGATGCCGGCTCAGTGGTCTAATGGTTAAGTGCTCGCGCGCGAAACCAGTAGGTCCTGGGTTCGAGCCCCGAGTGGTGTGGGGTCGTGGATGCGCACTACTGAGGAGTCCCATACTAGGGCGAAACGGCCGTCCAATGCTTCCAGGTTTTCAATGGTGGTCTAGCTTCAACTGACTCATTATTTCAATCTGTGCAAATTATATTACTATCTCTCACTCTGATTCATAAACCTATTTTGAACCTAGTAAGTGACTGGGGTTTCTCAAGGACACTATACTATACCCGGTAGGTTATCCATTTGAGTCAATAAATCTACCGTAATTACTATATATTTGACTTTCAGTGAAATTTCATTATATTGATTAATTCAATGTGACACATCACAATTCCTCAGTTTGAGTCTCTAACTGATAATCATTGAACGTGATCGGTATACAAATCAATAAATTTAAACGTGAATTATACCTTCCTGGTCTCTGTTGATTAAATCTTTTCTACAATATTTCTGCTTTGGAGTTGCTGGAGATAACTGAAAAAGTACGATTAGTATCCTGATATCAAAGAATAGTTGGGAGTTATTACTGTTACAGCGACAACTTAGATTAATGCAAAAGTTTATAAACTTCAAGATGATACACCAAACAACTTCCTCTGTTCTTATTTCGAGTGCAGTACAATCAATAGAAAATACTGCTTACAATTCCGTTGTAAGGAATTGAATCTCCTCATTTCTAGTGTTGAGGACTGAAATCGATCAGTCTCTTTTGAGATATTCGAATGCTGTACGGATCGCCTAGATATTATCATTGGTCACAAACACTTTTAAGCAGAGATGGATAATGGGTAGCTATGATAGCAAGGACATAGGTTTCGTCCTAATCGATACTCATCATCTGGATGTACTTGCATATTAGCGTTGATATTCACTTCCAGACTCGAAATCAGTCCCTTTCACTTCAAACACTAACACTTCATCACCAGTTCAATCAGGCTACATGAATCCCAAAAAAAGATTGAGTAACCGTAGTCTTTAACATCAGTAACGGGAAGGATCAAAGCTATACAACAATTCTAGTAAGCCAGTGGCTATCTGGACTCAGTAGCTAAATGTATAGCGAACCGAGGTTTAAAACGAAAAACAATGGATTCAAGTCCAGGGGTGAACATCAACACTAGAATCCAGCTTCATCAAGACACCAAGTCCTAAATAGAATGAGACGCATGTCCTAGATTCCACTGTTAGCCAACACTCATCTTTGGCTAAAATTAGTGCTTACAATTTGGCTGAATTTATATACGTTCCTGAAGCTAATGGAACGTTTAACATATGGTTGTGGAAATATGAAAACTCCTTCAAATTAAATGTATCTCCCTAAAACGATATTTGAAAAGTTCATCTATTACCTGAGAAACATTGTTCAGCCGAATTAGACTACTACTCTAACCTCATATTATCTCCGTCAACAATTCGAGGGTAACTCGTCACTGGCTGACACTGTGATATTCAGTGAAGTTAGTGATAAATGAAACTGACAAATTCCTGGCCTAATTTGGTTTTGTAAATAGAGAATGAGAACAAATTAAGACCAAGTCTCTAACAAAAGATCAATTCAAGTTACTAAATCTTATTTGAGGTTTACTGTCTTTTATATTTACGGATATAGGGATTTCGGGTCTGAATCCCTAGGCCACTACCGAAAATTAACAATAAACGGTGAATGAGTAAGGACGGTCATTGAGCTCACGACATAGTGCCACATTTATTCTCCTTGGTTTTCGGAATGATCCAGTTCACTGGGAAATAAACCGAACAGCCCCTATTTGTTCATCAAGTTTAAAATGAAAAAAATTCCGACAAATGTTCCCTCGCTCTTTTTACTGAAGTCGCATGGGAGGGGATTTCAACAATTTTTCCTCTTGCAAACAACAATGACATTGTCGTCGCAAAACAATTGATAATAGAGATGGTTACTTTCTGACTAAGAGATTTGATAGAATATGAAATCGATCTACATCTAACACAGCAGCGACATTCTTGAGTTCAGTCGGTAAATATCAAATAAAAATAAGGGAGATGTTTTTGATCTCACTAATGAAATGCCAAACTGTATGCTTGCAGGCATATGTATATATATATCAGTATCGAGTTGTGGAGATCATTGAATTTTGTTGAAATCATGAATTGATCTGTATTAGACCACCATTAAAAACCTAGAGACCTTGAATGATCGTTTAGTTCTAGTATGGGGCTCCTCAGTAGAGCGCACCCACAACCTCAAGTCAGGGAACCAAACGCGGGACCGTCGACCTTGCACATGAACACTTAACATCTGGACCAATGTTCCAGCAGCTAACGCTGTTAATATTTAACTTCGATCAGTACATGTTATTTCATGACCATCTTCCTTTGTCCTCGGTGGGCAAGTGTCTCACATCCGACACAGTTGAACTCCAATGATCAAGGCTTCACACTAGAACTTGTAATTAAATGAAGAAATAAAATATATTCATACATATATCTTGTTATAAAACTAATCATTCTTCCGTATATGGTTCGAATATTTAATGAGTATCCATAGTATAAAACTCACATGTCATAATAACTATTTACACTTCATTCATGTAAAGAAATTTCACATAGAAAAATCTTTTCTTTCGTCAATATTTATTAATAGGGCATTTGTTATTATTTTTATTACTTGTAAAGGTCAATGTAAACTTTAATAGTTTTAAAATTAAGTGTACTACAAATTAACAATTAAAATGAAAAGTTCACTGATTGAAATCATGAGTCAATTAAAGATAGCCCACCATGGAAATCCTGGAAGAACTGGACAGCCGATTCTTCCTAGTATGGGACTCCTCAGCAGTGCGCATCCATGATCCCGCCCCCCTACCGAGATTTGAACCCAGGACCTATCAGTCTCGCACCAGGCGCTTAACCAACTAGATCACTAAGCTGGCCGCCATCCAACGGTGTTAACGTCTAACTCCAACCAATCCACGAAGTTGCCCCACCGTACACCATTGTCTTCGGCGAGTTGATATCTCACAACAGACCTGGTTGAAAATAATGAATAGTTATGGATAGTTAAAGCATGAATACTTATTTCTTTCAATTTTACTACAGGTTTTCTTCTTTATATGAGAAAACAAATAACCAAGCATGTTAATTTGGTAAATAATCTTAATTGTGTTATATATATACGTTTATTATTTTGTAATAATGGTAAATATGTATAGGTGAAGGACTAATATAATGTCTATATATATTATAAAGGTAACAACTTATTAGAAACCGTTGAAACCTAATGGGTTTATATAACTATATCCTATTTAATAAATGTGATAAATATATTTTAGAAGACTATTTTACAAAATGATAATTTATAGATATTCTGTTCTATATTCAGACTTATTTGATATATGATACTATAACTGTATAGTAAATACTTTTGACTTTAAGAATATATGGTAGTATTCCATAAAGTCATTAACAATTTGATTGAACTCTATAGATAGTCATATTATTTCAACTTATGATCTATAAGAATTTGTAAGTAAATGTTAGAGACATTAGGTAGCATAGTTTCAAATCGATAGCAATGACATAAATGCATTTGTTTTGTTTTTATATCTCCATATATATATCCTTTTTTTTAAAGCATGCTTGATTTCAATCAAACATGGTAAGAACTAGATTCATTCTGTGGGTTTTACTATGATTATGAATACAGTTCTTTCAAATCACTTGATTTGCATTGTGATAAATTATTCTCTTCTTATTTATATCAAATGTGACAACTTGTGTCAGATACTACATTCATCATGACTGTGAATGAATTTTGAATGTACCATTGGTAGTAAATCATAATTTAATGTTAAATCTGGAGAGAGGAAAATTAGGTGAAATAAAATTTCAGCAAATTTATTGAGTCATAATAAAAAGTAGATTGAAATCTTCCAGAACTCCTGAATATGATAAATAAATAAACTTGACATTAATCTGATATTAAGCTCTTTAATTCAAGTTAATCAAGTTAGAAACTGATTTCGAATAACTTTAGGATAATAAAGTTGATTTTCGAAGTATTCGATATAATATTCTATCATCAGTACCACATCTAATTAACACATTAAATATAAAATATTTTGGTAGACTATACTTACTTACTTACTTACTTACTTACTTACTTACTTACTTACTTACTTACTTACTTACTTACTTACTTACTTACTTACTTACTTACTTACTTACTTACTTACTTACTTACTTACTTACTTACTTACTTACTTACTTACTTACTTACTTACTTACTTACTTACTTACTTACTTACTTACTTACTTACTTACTTACTTACTTACTTACTTACTTACTTACTTACTTACTTACTTACTTACTTACTTACTTACTTACTTACTTACTTACTTACTTACTTACTTACTTACTTACTTACTTACTTACTTACTTACTTACTTACTTACTTACTTACTTACTTACTTACTTACTTACTTACTTACTTACTTACTTACTTACTTACTTACTTACTTACTTACTTACTTACTTACTTACGCCTGTTACTCCTCGTGAAGGAGCATAGGCCGCCCACCAGCATTCTACATCCAACCCTGTCCCAAACAATCATTTCCAGCTCCGTCCAGTTGTAATTCATCGTTTTCATATCTGCTTCTATTATCCGACGTAATGTGTTCTTTGGCCTTCCTCTTTTCCGCTTCCCTTCAGGATTCCAAGTTAGGGCTTGTCTCGTGATGCAGTTTGATGATTTGCGTAATATATGTCCTATCCATTTCCATCGTCTTTTCCTAATTTCTTCTTCAGCTGGAAGCTGATTTGTTCTCTCCCACAAAAGGCTGTTACTGATGGTATCCGGCCAATGGATGTTGAGTATCTTGCGAAGACAGCTATTTATAAATACTTGTACATTCTTGATGGTGGTTGTTGTAGTTCTCCGAGTTTCAGCTCCATACAGTAGAACTGCCTTGACGTTGGTATTGAAGATTCTCACTTTGATATTGGTTGAAAGTTGTTTTGAGTTCCATATGTTCTTCAACTATAGGAATGCGACACTTGCTTTGCCGATTCTCGCCTTTAAGTCCGCATCTGAACCTCCTTGTTCATCGATGATGCTTCCTAAGTAGACTATACCTGATACAAAAAATCACTCACTGTTGTTTAACATTTCTTCAAGTTACCATGGGAAACATTCAGTAAAGGTCAATTTCATAATGCGGTAAGTTAAACTAAAATTCAATATTATCACTTCGCTTATTAGTTACCTGATTTTTTATCAGAAGGGGTTTTGTGAAGGTTGTAGTAATTTCAACAGTCGAGAACATGAGTCATTTGAAGCTAGACCACCATGGAAAACCTGGAAGCACTGGACGGCCGTTTCGTCCTAGTATGGGACTTCTAAGCAATGTGCATCCACGACCACGCCCCTCCTTGAGAGATTCGAACCCAGAAGCTATCAGTCACGTGCCATGCGTTTAGCCAACTACACCACCGAGCTGGCAGGCATCCAACGGTGTTAATGTCTAACTTCAACTAATCCACGAAATTGAGCGACACATCCACCGTTGTCATCAGTGAGTTACTACGTCAAAACTGACCCGGGTGAAGTCCACTGGTAACAGCTTCTCACTAGAACTCCAGGATATACCTCTTGAAGCCAGTCAAGAGGTGGGTGTCGTGGATGTGCACTGCTTAGAAGTCCCATACTAGGACGAAACGGCCGTCCAGTGCTTCCAGGTTTTCCATGGTGGTCTAGCTTCAAATGACTCATGATCTCAACTGTTGAAATTACCTTATTTTTTAAAGTGGAAACTAACAATTCGACTGACTTTAAGATTTTATACTTAAATTTAGCTTTATATAGCTCACAACAGTCTGACAAAACTTTGAATCGACACTTATATTTCCTGAAACATTTAACGAGGGGAGAGGATGTAATAATTGTCAAATATATATGGAATAATACTAAATGAAATACTTGCGTAAATTTCCAATAAAAGTAAATAAGAAACTTTTGTCTTCTTAGTTTACAACTAAATGACCTAAAACTATCTTATTCCTAATAAAAATAGATATATCTCTAATTTACTGACAATTATGAGAAACTCCACACTTCATTTTAATGTGTTCGAATTGATAAATAGTGTTATATTATATTAACATTGAACATTATTCGTCAGGTAATATAATAGATACATCTAGTAAATAACTACAAAATACATACTGATTTACAGGGACAATTAGAATGATATAAAATGAATATACTATTTGAAATATTATGAGTAGATTATTTGAAAAGATGAGATTCATAAGCTGATGTCACAAAATATGTTAGTGATGTAACGTATATGATGTAAACAAAATGTGTAATCACAAATGAATATTTTTTTAAAGTACAGCAATGTTAATGAACAGTGCAAGGGAACATAGTGTGGTGCATGCTACTTATGTTTGCATAAGTAGTATATAACACGAGTCAGGAATGTAATGTCTGGCAGCAGGAGATATATCAGTAATAATGTCAAAAACGGATAGGTTGCAGCAGGTAGGAAACGGTATTTTATTAGTAGGAGTACTGGAAAGCTAGTTGAAAACAAATAGTTTAATAAAGATCGATTTATGCTTTAAAATAACGAATCAATTAATTAAATAGTTTAGCCGTCGATCCAGTTTTTCGTCAGACATCATTGATCATGTATATTCGACTGCATGCACTTTGCGCACTGTATATTTGCAATTTACTTGTAGCATACTTAAAACGTATGGCAAACCCGATGATATGAGCTCTGATTTTAAAAGATTTTGGTAAAGATATTTTGTGATTAGTAGTGGAGTCCTGATGGCATATTTTATCCCCTTTGCAACTCGCCAATTGGATATACTTGTCTCTACTGGCATTGTGGTGTGAGCTACTTATATTGACATAAGTAGTATATAACGTGCGTTAAAAGAACGTAATGCTCGGCAGCAAAAGATGGCGAAGACCAAGAAAGGTGGAGCAAGAACATAATGGAATTTGTAAGAAAACTTATGAACAATGGAATGGGAGACAATGGATTAGTGTTTGCAGCTTGAACAGTACAGTTTGATATGATGTATTGATAATTTGCAAATTGACGATTGACTTTATGGTATTCAGATTTTGTTGAGATAGTCTGTAATTTTCGAGCTAAATACATTCGATTGTCCCCACCCGTGTTCTTGTTCACTACATTTGGTGTCGCTGCCAACCGGGAGAGGAGGAGGGTGCTGTTCTGCGGACGCCGTTGCGGGCCTGGAGTTGAGGTGCCAGTTGGAGCAGTCTGGTGCGGAGAGGTGCCGTCTGGTGGAGTGTTCTGGCGGGGCGGCGTTGGCTGTAGCGGGTGCTGTCGACGGAGAGAAGCGGTGGGACGCGCGGCTGCTGGGCGGACATCGGATGTAGATGGCTCGGCAGGCCGGTGGAGTGCGGGTGTTAAGCGTCCCAGGTGCCGGGTGGATGTCGGTTGTTGCTTTCCCGGCAGGTCGATGGAGCTACGGAAGTCAGCGCCCCGCAGACTCGACATTTTGACGGAGAGCGTGGCACAGGCTGCAGAGACGGAGAATGTTGCACGGCGAGCACGAACCACCACAAGAACGACTGCTTTAAAGGGGGGGGACGAGTGTGGTGTGAGCTACTTATATTGACATAAGTAGTATATAACGTGCGTTAAAAGAACGTAATGCTCGGCAGCAAAAGATGGCGAAGACCAAGAAAGGTGGAGCAAGAACATAATGGAATTTGTAAGAAAACTTATGAACAATGGAATGGGAGACAATGGATTAGTGTTTGCAGCTTGAACAGTACAGTTTGATATGATGTATTGATAATTTGCAAATTGACGATTGACTTTATGGTATTCAGATTTTGTTGAGATAGTCTGTAATTTTCGAGCTAAATACATTCGATTGTCCCCACCCGTGTTCTTGTTCACTACAGCATGAGTGCGTATTAGGCAAGTTGCCTCGACAGTGTCTTTAGTTATAAGTTTTAGTAAAAATGGATGCATATATACTAATAGAGACTGACCGAGTACAGTTCTCAACCTCAGCAATTTGAACACTCAAACCACTACATATATATTAAGCAGAGAATTTATGATGTGTTCGGCAGTTGTCACAGTCTCGTACTGATATTTACTTTTCCTGCATGAGAGCTCAACCTGTTACTTGTATGGTAAAACCAAGAATGACTAGGAAGTTTCTGTTGAATGATTCGGACCCAAATATGTGCACGAACTCGTTCATTATTATAGATATTTGTCTCCCAAGAAAACTAAGCCTAATTTCAGCCAGTATTGAGCACTAGTAAGCATCTCACTTATTATTGGAATTGAACTGATAGTTCATCCTATCATCTTCCCTTCTTGAAAAATAAGTCAGACATTTGGATTTAACTGCAGAAATTGGGATGCGGGTGGGGTATGATAGAAAAGTTGTGCAATGTTCTAGTCAACTTTATTCGAACAGTCGGACTGACCTGATTTACAAAAATAAATGGTGAACGACAGTGATCTAGAACAATTTGTAATTAGTTTCAGTATCTGATAAAAACATTACCACAAATTTACATCTTTATAGTCTTATGCTTTAATAAAGACTTTAGTTAAGTTGCCAACGAAACGAAATGACCGAAAAACTAACCAATATTAATCTCCATTCAAATATATCATTGCCTTTATTTTAGAGTTAGTTGAGTCTATAAATAATGTTTATAAAAATACATGTATAAAATGAAGATATTTGTTCATTTGCGTTTCACTTATGAAGTGAATGCCATTTGAAGTTGACAACTAAGTTGTTTAACAGGAGGTATTCCGTTTGTTGAATATAAGTTTTTGTAAAAAAAAATATCGTCTCCTCTTAACTTCTTCCTCAGTTAATATTTTTATTCCTGGAGCCTACGTGATTCGTCCCAAAATATATTGTTTGGTAATATACTACTAAAAATTGAATTAAGTAGCTACATGTTATACTGAAAATAATTCTGTTAAAAGTTATTCGGTTTATGAATATAACTTCACAAATGACTGTATCCATAGTTTTTATTATTCAGCACTGACAAGTCTCCAGTTATATGAGCATAAATGATTTTGATCTCTGTGAAAAAACTATTGAGTTAACATACCTAATTACAGACATTAATAATCGAACTTTATGTTTTGTAGAAAAATCTTAGTTTTTCGATTTGAAATGAATCATAATCACAGTACAATGGAGGTCAATTGAATAGGTGATCAATTTTTATTTATTTTTACTGGGAACATACGAAGAAATCTTCTAAAAAAACGGTGATAATTAGCATAAAATGAGTGTTCTGTGAAAAATTATTTTATTTACAATATTGTATGTCCAGCTTTATAGTATAACTGCAGTGTTGAAAAACCTTTTATCACAGTTTCTCTTTGGATACTAACCAGCAAGTCTAAATATCTTGATCATAATACTCACAGTTTAAACTTCAAACGATATACTCCGACCAATATGGCGGAGTTCATTCCCTTTATTAATACAACTAAACTTCATCGAATACAAACCAAAAGGCTATGAACTTAAGTGTAATATTTGTTGACCAGTTTTTAATCACTGACTGCATCATCAATGTATGTTAATAACGTGTTTAGTGAAATCTATATGATATCTGTTTTAATGGGATGGCTTTGGAGTGCAGTGAAAGTGTATATCTAGTTTTAACAACAATCATTATTTGTACAAGATTCATTCTGCTCTTTCTTCCAACTATTTTACACTCTGAATGTTCACTTGGAAATAATTAACAGCATTTATCTACTTTTCACTTTAAAAAGTTGTTTAAAAATGGAAAACAAATAAATATACTACTGAAGTCAAAAAAGTAGTTATAAGCCCCGAATTGAATTACTAAACAATAGGTTGTAAGTTTACACATTCAACTAACTGAATATTACACCATTAACATCAAAGTTGTCGGTACCGTTTACTTCAATGGGTATCAAATACTGAGATTCCGATTTACAAGTGTTTCGTAACTAACTGACTTAATATTCTCCCGCATGGACTGCTAAATAATATTGTATTTAAGTTTGAATGTTTAAGTTTAGAAATTCAGAAAGGGTGAATTTACAGTGCTGTTAAGATCAACCTTTCACATTTAACACTTTGTTTAACTCTATACAGTCGAAGTTAGGATGCTTGAAAGACGAATTCTAAGTCTACGAATCCCGGCGTATATTCATCTGTGCAACAGTAATCAAAAATGAACTTCCAAGATTAGTTGATGCATCAATGTTGCTCATTGGCGAAGACTATAGGACTACAGTACTGAATGCACAACAACAAAAAATCAAAATATTCCATAGTTTATAAAAATTATAAACATAATATTTGCCAATGATACGTTGACTGAATATCCAATCTACAACGTACTAGTTCTCTGCATTTTATTATAAATGACCTATCTAAGTAATTAGTATTTCACAGTTATTATTTACGATGATTATCTGTCATTCAAAAGTTAATCATCAAAATATCGAAACATTTCAATCATTATAAATACAAACAATAATTATCTGTGTCTATGATTGAATATGATGTTACAGTGAAATTGGTATATAGTGTATAAGAATGGTAGTATAAACGTCTTAAATGAATTGTATTTACATATTAAAAGGTAGTATAAAAATATCAAGTACGACAAAATGAATTTAATCAGTTAGTATGATATAAATAAACTTAGATGACGATATACTTACTAACACATGTTACCCCTCGTGGAGTAGCATAGGGTTCCCATCTGTACTCTTCATCCAACTCTGTCTTGGGAAATCCTTTCCAGTTGCTATTCATGCTTTTCATGTCTGCTTCTAATTCTCGACGCAGTGTGTTCTTTGGCCTTCCTCTTCTCCGTTTCCCTTCAGGACTTCAAGTTAACACTTGCCTCATGATGCAGTTTGATGCTTTCCTCAATGTGTGTTCTATCCATTTCCAACGTCTCTGCCCTATTTCTTCTTCATGTGGAAACTAATTTGTTCTCTCCTACAGTAGTTTGTTGATGATGGTATTCGGCCATTGGATAATAGGTATCTTGCGTAAAAATTATTTATAAATTCTTGTACCTTTTTGATTATGGCTGTAGTAGTTCTCCACGTTTCATCTTCGTACAGTAAAGCTATCTCGACGTTCGTACTGAGGATTCTGACGTTGATATTGGCTGACAGTTTTTTTGAGTCCCATATATTCTTCAACTGTAGGAATCCAGCCCTTGTTTTGCCAATCCTCGCCTTTATGACTGCATCAGATTTCCCTCGTTCCGATATTTATCTTCCATATAATCTCACTGATGTTCACATACTTGTTAATTTTATCATTTTGAGCGATTATCCAATCATTTATTCATTTCATTACCTTTACATAACGTTTGAATGATTAATTTCCTGAATATAAATACAGATCAATCTTAACCATGTTTATTCATACACTTTATATCCCTATTCTTCTTACTATTATGATTTTGTTTATACTTTAAACATCTATCTAAACTTCATAAACTAATGTATACCAAACATTTGTCAATAATTATATTTATAGTTGTAATTTTAGGTTGTATGTAGCTGACGAGAAATGGCGAAATAGAATGAATTCTGAAAACCTTTTTGTTTTTGCTTTGTTCAGAAATATTTTCTCTTCTAACGAAAAGTGGTTGTGATCACAACTTATTCTATCAGTAGCAAATAACGAGTAAATCGATAATAAAATGGAAAGAAAATAAATATACTACTAAAGTCAAAACAAGTAGTTATAAACCCTGAATTTAATTATCAAACAACAGGTTGTGTCTATTTAAAAAATTAGTGGTTTTGGAAAAACGTGAGATTAGATATGAAGCGTATTCTCTTTGAAATAGTTATCATTATGGGGCGAAAAAAGATTAGTCAGGAATTTTATGTATACGAGTCTGAAACATGGAATCCTAATTGCTTAGAAAGAACATAAGTTAATCTTGACATTCTTTGTTTGAAAACAATTTTGAAAGTTTTGTCCATTATTCATCAAGGTTTATTTCTTATCAGGTGTAAACTTAAAGTAATCTACTTCTAAAATCTTGTAAAAACTCCTCAAAGTCCCATGTAAATACTTAGTTCCACAATTATATCTGGATCCATGAATACTACTCGAAGCATCTAGAGGATGACATTGATCGACAGTTAAATATACGATAAGTTTTGAATTGCGAGAAAAAATTATTATCAAATTTGAATTCATTAAAACTCTTTATGTAAAATACTGATATTCACAATATTAATGATCGATTTGTCTAAAAGAAAACAATGAGTTCTTCAATATTTAACAGGATATAATGTAGAATAAGTCTTTCATTGATTAATTATGCATGATAGGATCATTTAGAATTTCTTTCATAGATCTAGCAGATAACATGTGTAAGTGTTAAAATAATACTTGTATGAACTGTAATCTCTGTGCTAATGGGGTAAAAATACACAATGCATCGAATAAATATTTTTTGATTGAGATCATGAACCGATTGATGTTAGACCACCTTTGGAAACTTGGGAGCACTGGACGACCGTTTCGCCCTATTGTGGGACTTCTCAGCAGTGCACATCCACAATCCCGCCTCGCGAGATTCGAACCCAGTGCCTTCGGTCTCGCGCGCGAACGCCTAACATACTGGACCGCTGATCCGGCATCCAATGGTGTTAATGTCTAACCTCAACCAATCCACGAATTTGCTGAGGAGTCCCACAATAGGACAAAACAGCCGTCCAGTGCTTCCAAGTTTTCAAAGGTGGTCTAACATCAATCGGTTCATGATCTCAATCAAAAACTTAATAATCTACACAACCCCTATACTAGGAATAAATATTTATCATATAATTATATAATGACTGTGTTATTTCAGCATAAATATACTACCTGATTTACAGCTTATCATTTAAGTATATTTCACCTAAATATTATAGTAATTATTAGATAGGTGAGAAATTATAGATAAGTGTTGAATGACAGTTTACTGAAGGTGTAAACGTATTTATAATTTTTTCTATAATGTACATTGGACAACAGCTATGTACAAATTAATAAACAGATTAATATGGAGTGACGTGAAAATACAGATAGAAAAGGAGACAACATTGTAGATATAGTTATATACCATTCGTTTATATATATATATATATATATATATATATATATATAAAGTTTATTGCGCTTCATTAAATTGCAATAAATGATAAAGACATTTTTGAAAATGGGATTCATATTCATACATCTTTTTAAAAAAATAATTAAGGTAACATGAAACCACAATAAAAAGAATATTTTGTAAGGTATGTTTCAATATGTATATATATATAAAATTTTTCTTAATAAAAATAAATATATTTCATTAAAATCATCAATCGATCAATGTTAGACCACCAGTGAAAACCTGGATGTTTTGAATGGTCTTCTTGATAAGGAACTCCTCAGCAGTGCGCAGATAGGATTCGAACCCGTGACTTCCGGTCTAACATACGGACACTTAATGTCTAAGTCACTGGGACGACATATGGTGATATTAATGTTTAACTTTATTCAATCCGCTATATTGAGCGACCATCTACAGTCCTCTTTAGTGGGTAACTGTTTTACACTCGTAGTAGCTGAACTCCACCACGAGGTTATAATCCACGGTTCAAAATCCAACTGAAATCTATTCGTGATATATTGAAATTTAATTATTTAAATCTTAAAAAATTTCTTGATTTAATTGAAATAAGGGTTATACTAAACTATTTTGTTTTATTGAAAAAAAATAAAAATAAGAACCGATTAAGATATAGACTTCACAATTTATCATCATCCATTTGCTATTCATCCTTTTGATGTCTGCTTCCGATTCTCAACACAGTGTGTTTTTGTTTATAAAAACCTGTAATCTTTTGATAATGGTCATAGTCGTTCTCCGAGATTCAGCTCCACGCAGCAGAACTGTCTTGATGTTCGTATTGAAGATTCTGATTTTGACGTTGGTTGACAGTTATTTTTGATTCCATAAGTTCCTCAATTGTACAAATGATGTTCTTGCTTTGCCAATCCTCGCCTTTACGTCTGCATCGGATCTTTATCCTTCATCGATGGTACTTTCCAGTACCTCAAAGTTTCCACCTCTTCCAGAGCTTCTCTATGAAGTGTGGTTAGGTTGGTGCTCTCCGCGATGTATATGAGTATCTTGCTTTTTCCCTTGTATATGTTGAGGCCTATTGATGCAAATGCTTGTGCCACACTGACTATCTTCACCTGCATGTATATATATTAGTATTTTTTGAATCAAGAAAATTTCCAAGACATTCACGCAGTGAGCAATGATAATTATTAAATCGGTTATGTTATATTGGGACTATTTTTTTCAGTATTATTATTACTCATACTTGTTATATAGTCTTTGTACTGTACTTTTGAAAAAACTAATTTCATATTGAGTAGTGCTTCTGTGTAAATTTTTATTTTATCACGTAAACTTTGGGCATTTATTCACTCATTCAGATATCAGGCGTAGGAGAGATTATAATTTATGGACGAATCAATCACCTATAAGATAACGAGTCTTGAGTTTTGGCGCAAAATTCATTCATCCATTTGGCTAAATAATGTCTCGGCATTTAAGCTGATGTCAGTCCGTGATGAAAACACTAAATCTAATTCCTAACGATAACTATCAACTACAAATCATAATTATTATACCTCACATCGGATTATAACGCTCGTTTAATTCTAGTTCATAGGTGAACATCCTCAAGGTCATTTTAACGTGGCTCAAAGGTCGTCCATAAATTATAGGATCACCCTATTTTACACTCCCAACTACTTTAACAACTGAAAGTAATGTTCAAATTCCAAAAATGAACTTTATGCTGTAATAGCGTTCAATATGAAGTTATTCCAGATATTTAGAACAATATATATAAGCGAAAAAAAAATTGATTTCAGATATTGTTAATGAATGAGAAAATGAACTTTTTCTAATCACTAAAAAAAAAGAAATATAATTTCCGTGCGGGTACAAAGTTGTATCTTATGCAGAAAATAGCGTCAAAATCTGATGATTTCAACACTATCCAACTTAAAAAGTTTAATCAGTTTTTGATTATTATAGACTTTGATACAGTTGATAAGTAAATTATTTTTTTAATTCAGTTGATGTATTCACATCTATTAACGGACAATGGAAGCAATCTTCAAGGTTAGCTATGAAATAATATTGTGGTGTGTGCTACTTATACAGATAGATATAAGTAGTATGTATCAGAAACTGGAAGTAGGATTCTTACTAACAGAAGGAATAAAACAGAAGCAATCGGGGTGGCAACAGGAATAGAAAGACGATAGAGTTTGTAAGAGACAATTCAAGAAAAAAGTGCAAATGTTGTATCAATGTATTGTTTTCATATTTTACAAATCAGTATATGATTTCGAATAATATAATTAATAAATCTTCCTGTGATGTAGTCTTCTTTCATCACAGATTAACAGTGACCATGAAACAATTGAGAACTACGACATATCGAATTATGGTTTTTTCTGATAGGAAATTTAGTAATTGAAGTTAGAAATTGTTGACTATCGGGTTTAAGAATTGATATTTAATGATATTTTGGTTATTATCAGAAACGATTTCGTGGAGATTTTGGAAATTTCACTGTTTGAAATCATGAGTCAATTGAAGCTAAACAACCATGGAAAACCTGTAAGCACCGGACGACTGTTTCGTTCTAGTATGAAACTCCTCAGCAGTGCGCATCCACGATCCCGCGAGATTCGAACCCAGGACCTATCAGTGTCGCGCCAGGTGCTTAACCAACTGGACCACTCAGCCGGCATCCATCGGTGTTAATGCCTAACTCCAACCAATTCACGGAATTGCACCACCGTACACCATTGTCTTCAGTGAGTTAATATCTCACAACAGACCTGATTGAACTCCACTGGTAACGGCTTCTCACTAGAACTCCAGGAGTATCTCTTGAAGTCAATCACTAGCGAGTAGATGATTATCAGAATGGGTTTTGTGGAGGTTTTAGAAATTATGAGTCATGAGTCATAATTTCAAACAGTGAAATTTTGGTTATTGATTGATTTAAAATTCCCGTGTTCTAGCCTATAAAGAATTGTATATGTTCGTTATTGTGGTTTATTTTAAACAAATCTGGCATAACAATTGAGTATCTTTTGATTTTTATTTGTTCTTAAGCTAATTATCAATCTATGAAGAATACAGTGCATAAATAAATTTTTTTTTCATTCAAATATTACACAATAATTGAATTGATTTCAAATTTACCACCATCACAACAACAACCACCACTATCGCCACCACCACCACCACCAACAACAACAACAACGACAACAACAAAACAAAGTAAAAGAATAATGAATACATCATCAGGGATACATTATTTAAAAAATGGCAATAATTTTTTAAATTCTATTTATGATTCAACAAATAATTCTTTCATTCATTCAGATCAAACAATCATTAATTCTTATATGAAATCAAATCGTCCTTCAAAATCTCTTCATCATTTTTATGATTTTCATGAATTTAATAAACCTAAAGAATATTTTAATGTTTCTAATAATTATCTATTATATAATAATAATAATAATAATAATCATTCATTTGAACATAGAAATTCTTTAACATCTATGGTTAAAAATGTAATCATGAATGTACCAAATGATAATTTATGCATTTTAACAAACAATCATGATAATCAATTAAAAAATAATATTAATAAATGGGAAATGGATTATTATTATAATTTAAAGGATCATCAGAATAAAACTAATTCAATATATAAAACAACAACAACAATAACAAATGATCATAGTAAGTTATTATTGATTAATCTTATTTGGGATACAATTGAAAATTAAAGAAAAAGAATATACCGATTAAATTTTAGTCAGTCAGTCAGTCAGTCAGTCAGTAACAACGTAAAACTTCGTACGTACGTACATCAGTTCGAGTTGCCACACCACCTTAACACAGAGATGCAGTTGTCGATCCAAATCCCGTAGTGGTAGAGGTAGCAAGAGTATAAGCAGCGATCGGGAAGATTAGGGTTTGGAGATGTTATTTAAAGAGTATAATTCAGTGAAATAAATTTGGAAAGAAGAAAAAAGGGACATGAAGAATTCAGAAGATTAGAATTTGGGAGAACACAAAGAGTGAATGCACCTGCGCCATTGCAAACGACTTTAAGCCATGTCATATGGAAATTCGAAACAGATTGTATTCATTATCATATTGAGAATCTATTTCAGAACTTTAAGGTAATGTGATGAATACTTAAAGATTAGAATAGTTAAGGAGATATCAAATGTTCTCAAGATAAAGATCTTTATGGTTGTATTATTTTCAGTTTGTTAAATCAATATTTCGATTTTTATAAATATAGGAAGTTATGATGTTAGGTGATTGGAAATAATCGATAGGAAATTCTGGACCCAAGTTTCCTGATAATTGATATTCTGTATTAATTTAGTTAAGCTTGTGCATGAAATCATTCGTATTATCTACGTTGTATTTGAGATATGATTTAAATGTACATAACTATATGTAGAACGATTCGTTACATGTGAATAATTAATTGGAGTTAGGAAAACAAACTGGCCAACTTAATGATATTACGATAATGAAAAAGATGAGAGGCTATAAGTTTCAGTTATGTGAATAGCTTATATTCCTAAAAATATATCATAACAGCAACCAATTATTCAATTATTATTAAT
Organism: Schistosoma margrebowiei; assembly: GCA_944470205.2. Lineage (NCBI taxonomy): Eukaryota > Metazoa > Platyhelminthes > Trematoda > Strigeidida > Schistosomatidae > Schistosoma > Schistosoma margrebowiei. Next base: position 32,480,196 of record OX104026.1, on the reverse strand, counting down.
TGCTGATAATTTTCAAACTAGTCAATTATGAATAGAAGGGCTGGATTTGATAATGGGTAACATAGTTTTTTTCGTTTATAATGCTTTTAGCAGTATTTTCATTCTGAGTTGAAATTCAGTTAAGTAATTAAAGTCATTTCGTGATTCAGACTATGAAATGCAGCAATCACAACAAAACCACTATTCTAGTAACAATAACGTGCTCACTAGTGAATTTTTCGAAGGATAATTCCTGGATTTCTAGTGAGTACTCATGACCAGTGGATGCAACCACTTCGGAAGTAAGACAGTCATTTACCACTGGCATTCGATGATGAGTGCATAATATTGTGAACCGACTGAAGTTAAAAATATCAACAATAGAGTACCAATAAAGTGATGTAAAGGCTAAGTATTCGTCGTAATACCTGAATGTCTCGATTCCAATCCCCTATGCAACTGTGTATGTGTACTGCCAAGAGGTTTCATAAGCGACGACAACAACTGTCCGATTCTTCCTATTTTACAATAACTGTCTAAATAAGGTGATTGGGTGATACGAACTTCAAGATTGCCAATTAGTTAGACTATATATATATATATATATATATATATATATATATATATTTAACAATAAGAAGTAATATACATTCTTGACCATTGATCATCTTTCAATAAATGATATTTGTATGATATTGTATATCATGCCTTAATAAAACAAAGATATTTAAACTGAACAATTATTGATACAAAAATTCCGTTACTGTTTTTGCGGTTATGCTACCATACCGATATCAATCTACTTCATATGTTTGTTTGTTCGAGTTTTAAAAGTATAAATTCAGTGATTGATTGATTTTTTGAATGTTTACTAGTTGTAGCTCTTTACAAAACTTTAGATAGATAATCCATTACATAAAATGTATTTGATGACATTCCTATTATATTATACATGTGTTTATGAATTTATTTACTTATTGGAACAAACAAACATTGGTACGAAGAGGCAAAAAATACCTATGCACCACACAGTAACAATGTGGCCGGCAGTAGATATTATCGATTTGTGTAAGGACTGTGATACTGCCCGGGTGCCCAAACCGAAGCAGGTGGTTTCCATAGGGGGCCGCACCCAGAGCCTATGACTTAAAGGTCTAATCCACAAGGTAGTGGAGTAACGTTAGAAGCTGCAGTCCCGTGGTAGCCGGTGACCGACAATAGGTTCATACGCCATTAGTTACCTTAGGATCCTGGAGTTCAAGTGCATCATTTATTTGGAACCAGGGTTTTCCAACTCCCCTCTGTGTCCACCAATCCGTTTAAAGCACTCGATATTCACTTTTCGTTTTCTCGATTTCGTAAGGAACAGCCCTACCGTGAGAAGACAGTGAGCAGGACTTCCCTGATAGTGGTTGCACACACGTAGCCGTGTGAGTGCATTTGGAGAGGAAGAGTCAACTCTCCACAGAGATTTTACCATGCATATTTCAGTAAATTAATTTCCCAGGAAAGGTATACATTAAATAATTTCAACCAAGGATTCAGAATCTTCAATAAGGAATTAGTAAATTTACCAGTACTGTAAAAATTTCGATGTTTGCTATTTGATAACGGTAACATTTAAATTAGGGATTAGAAGAACTTGTTTTAATATGTGAAAAACATCTACATAGATCATTTTCATTCAATGTTTCTTTTTAAAAGTCGGTCAATCTAGAAGAAAGTCAAGGAAACCTTATTCAAGAAATCAAATCATGATATTAGAAAAAGAATATGCATTAATGCCATATGTTACTCGTCAAAGAAGATGGGAAATTTCCAATAAGTTACAATTAAGTGAAAGACAAGTAAGATTATGTTACAAAAATTATCAAATATATATCATTCATATATTTACATTAATTATACATTTTTGTAGTTTTATAGAATGAATTGAATAAAGCTAGAAGCACTAGTCTGTCAGGAAGCACTAGACAGCTGCTTAATCTTATTATGAGACTCTTCAGCAGTGGATATTCAAAGATTGAACTCATGATCTTCAGCTCTTGTAGTTAACTTAATATCAACTAATAAACACAAGATATCATTTCTTTTGACATGTGAACAAGAAGTATTTATTACAGAACAATCTATAGTAAAATTATTTTCTTCATAGATAGTTTGTCAATTACTGACTTTTCTGGTTAGTTTTATGAATGTCTTTTGTATGAAATCAACAAATTTACTTTGTTTCAATACGTATAAGAATCATTTGAGTCTTGAGTTCAATATAAACTTTTACTTGAAATTAAATGACAGTTGTGTATAATTGAAACACACATAAACTAAGACAACATATACAGTGATAAAAAAATATTGAGATTTGAGTAGTAATTAGGTTTCGAAAAAAATTTCTTATTTAGGATTCCATATCGATAGTTAAATGACAACTGGTTTAAATCTTTTCTCATTCAAGATTTTCTAAATTAACGACATTCACTAGTAGTAAAATTGACCAAAACAAGGAAACATCAGATTTATTACAACAAACTATTTGATTTGAAATTTCAATGGATATTACACTAAACGCTTGTGATGTTGATTTCTCAGAGGATTTTTGCATTCGTACAACATTCAACAGTTGAACTCTAAGAACAATAAGATGGTGAAAATATAAAAAGCTTTAATTATGTTGTTATTTGTTTTTGTTTTTTTAAAACAACTGAAAGTTTCTAAAATAATATTACGATTAGTAATAAGTTCACCAATCAGATCATCCAAGAACAAACATGATTCAACATCTAGGGAACTTTTTAGAACATTAAAGGTTCGAACAGCATAAGGACTGTTATTCACTGTGAGCAATAAGTGAATTTATTAAAGCAAGGAGGTTGTAATGTATTGCTAAATGTACGCGTAAATACTACAAATATCGAACATGATTTCGACACTTGTAGACAATTGATTTGGATGGTGAAAAAAGAATCTAATTGAATGACAACGACTGATCTACAAATGTTTACATTTCTTGTGGTTAACAGATGGGCTCTCACAATCTCAATCTGACACCATGACAGTCATCAACTACATATGAAATTAAACGTCACTACTTATACAACAGAAAATACTGTAAGTTTGAAAAAAGCAACTTGATTAGCTCAATTTCATTTAGACATTTTCGACTTCTTGAGAGAACCTCAGACACAAATACTAAGTTCTCCTAATTAAAATCATCATTGTATGACAAGTTATCATAAACTAAAAACTACGGAGAAATTATTTCAATGTAATTTATCCTGAATAATATATAAAAGTTTTGACATTGAGATTCCTCCACTGAAATATTATTCTTCCATCAGTATAATGATTATGATGATTTATTCAAAATGCTTACATGGTTTCAAATAAAGGCAGATTATTTACTGATGCATAATCTAGTAGTTTTTGAAATTCAGAGAAATTCAACGACAATGAAGTTCAGTTGGTAGTATATTTTTAATAAGTTTTAGTAGATAAGTTTGGCAGACTAGTTACTTTATAAGTTTGATTTTTAAGTCGTTCGGTGATCTCATACTGATATTTGAACACACGAAATTCATCTATATAAAGGTCACTCACTAAGTTACTTAACCCTCTTACCTGTAGAGCAAAGGCCATCGACAAGGATTCTATAAACAGCTCCGTCCTGAACTCTCCATTCCAGTTGCTATTCATCCCTTTGATGTCTGCCTCGAATTATCGGCGCAATGTGTTTGTTGGTCAAACTCTAAAATTCATAGACGCAAAACTATATCATACAGTAAAACATAGATTTAGATAGGTATAAACTACAAATAAAAACAAGCTGTATAAGGTTTTGTAATTAATTAACCGTAATTTATAAAACGGTAAAACATATCGCAATCATTACCCAAATATGAGCTAATAATTGAGTATTTCATTTATCTACTCAAAACAAATAAACAAGAGGGCACCAAATATATACGCACTACACTTCATCGTTCGATTAATGTGAGGAATTTCCAACTTCTCTTAGTGGAACATCCGCACCCATCAACCCGGTTAAAGCACCAGATAATACTTTTCGTCCTCTCAATTTCGTAAAAAACACCCCTACCGTGAGAAAATAGTGAGTAGGACTTTCCTGACAGTGACTGTATACATGTGGCCATGTAAGAGCATTTGGAGAGGGCGAGTTGACTCTTCCCACCCTCGACCATACCAGGACATTTGGGGGCAAATTGACACATATAAAACTACTTGTGAATCAACAGCTTAATAAATTCAAACGGAATTACGTGTATACTCGATTACTAAACAATCTCCAGAGTTGTACTCTTACCATTTGTCTTTTTAAAAGTAAAAGTTTCTGCAGCAGTCTGGAAGACTTTCCTGGTCTCTCACATTGTATGAACATTTCATGTACTTAAATTAATGGTTGCTTTGGTTATCAGAAGGGGCATCAGCCTCGTGACTTCCGAACGAACTCGATTTTCAGCATCAAGTGTCATAACTCTTCTAACTGAAGACTTTCCAAATTCCAGAACAGAGTTTAAATGGTTTGAATTAGTTTTTCTGGTTAGTGTTTTTTAACCACTTAGTTTCCTATGGGATATGGTCGCTAACCCCATGTTCAACCCTCCTCCTTTATCTGAACTTGGAACCGGCAGTAGCCAATAAGGAGCTCCAGGCAAAGTTCTACCTATAAAGTACAATAATCACAAATTAAAGTTTGTTTAATAGTAATATATGTGATTTATTTTTTCTTACATATAAACAAGGTAAAAGTATGGTTTCAAAATCGTAGAATGAAAACAAAGAAATCAAAAACTCTATCATATTCCAACAATGAAAGGATTTTACAACAAAATGATGATAATAGTAAAATTAATTTTAGTGAACTACAATATTCAACTTTATTTGATAAACAAAAATTTATCAAAACAACTAATCAATGGAATGATAATATTTCTACAAATTCTGTTACATCATGTATCCTTGATTATGATTCTTTTGTTAATATTAATTAAAAATATAATTGAATCTAATAATAACAAATCACATTCAAAATTATTATTGTTCCCCATAGTGATTATGATAAATACACCAAGATCATCATGTTGATTAATGTTGAAATTAGTGAATATTAACAAACTAAAAAGATAAATAGTCCAATAAACCATTGAATATTTAATTCGAAAAATTACTCAACTTTAAAATTTCAATTTAATTTTTTTTACATTCTTGTAATTACGCAATAAATAACAAAATACTTTAGTCTCTTGATACAATACAACAATGAAAACACGAATAGATTATAAAATTGTACATTATTGTTCATTAATTGTAATGATAATAGTATTTTAAAAGAAAACATAACAAGAATGAAATTTTTCCATGGAAATTCAAAGTGTTATCATTAAAGTGAAGTCACTATGTCTGTTCAACTATTAGAGTTCAAATTACTTGTCTATTGTAATGTAAAAGAAAACATCTGAGATCCATAGGAATTCATTACTGACCAAATATTTTAGATGATGAATTCTCTAAATATATAATAACAATAGTATTATTATTATTATTAACCAGTTGATAGTATTGATTGTGTACTAAACAGTTCTCAATTTCTAAGTGAGAAACAATGTTGCTTTATACTTATTTTTTTTGAATAATAAATATAATACAAACATACTGAATAATAATGATAATTATCGTAATGTATATTTTGAATAAATTAGTTATTTGTATTACTCTCACCGTCTCTCTCTCTCTCTCCATCATCATTCTACTGATCTAAAAATAAACTTATTAGGATATTTACTGGAAAACACTAAGGATGAAACAACATCGTATGGTTATACATTGATGTTAATGAAGAACTAAGAAAAAGAGGTATTTAATATGATAGAAAAAAGAACTCGATCATTTGGATAAGACCCAATAGAAGTTAAAAGGTGACACTAAATCCAACGGATTATGTGTTATTGATAAGTGGTTTACTAGAAATTAATTCCATTGATACTTGTGATGAGATACAGTTCAAAATCTTGATTTCGGTTGTGCCATTTAAGAATTTGTTAAATGTTTGCGGATAATATCGATTAGCAATTTTTTTAGGTGCCCTGAATACTTTAGAGACTTGAGAAAAATGCTTTACCATCGAGTCCACTTCTATTTGTTACACAATAACTCCAATCTTAACATTTGTTTGTCAGAGCACATCATCAAATCATTTGGCTTATCTAATACTATAACAAGTATGTCTTTGTTAATCTAAGCACTAAATTTGTACATGGTGAATAACAAGCCTTGTACAGTCCCCACCTGTTTAGACCAAATTATTTCCATTAAACAGATGGTTCATTTACATTCTTTAATTTCACCGTTTATTGAAAAGAATCAGATATTCCATATATGAATTCCATTGGTTTTATTTAAAGAATTTTCAAAACACCAAACATTCCGCAATTAGGACTCCACTACATAGTTCGTGAATGTCTAACGTATAAACGATAACATATTTAATATTAAAGGTTTTTAAAAATCTGGACGTTATTGTTAAGAAACTATTTTGAGTACATCCTGTATACAATTTTTACGGTATATAACAAATGAGTCATTCGACAGAAAGCGACGGATAAACGCCTTCATATCTGAAATAAAGTCAGATACACTGAACAATGGAAGAGATTTAATAACTCAAAATGCCTTGCTCAACCTTAATCACGAAGTTCGACAAAGTTATACAGCTCACTTCTGGCTTCACCATCTTTTCAAATCATGAAATATCTTCGTATTTTCAAGTGCCATCATAACTATTTATTAATACATGAAAGTTGACTCATCTTAAACGGATTAATATCTAAACGATTCAAAAATTAATGAAGTGCCAAATCATAAATACAGGGAAATTCACTAATACCCACACTATTATGTGGAAACAATTAATTAATCAATATGCAAACTAATCGGGTATTATAGTTTATGAACGTTAAAAAACAATTCATAATAATCCTATTTAACTTGAACCTATGGTCAAAGTATGTAGACGTGAACAATTCCCATCGAACGGTTCACTTTATTTAGTTGAAAAAAGCTTTCAATAATTATATATTCTGACCAATATCTGATAACGTTTCATGTATTACGTTGCACCATCTCCACGACTCCAAGCAGAAGCCAGTCATGTACAACTTCCTCCTACACAACGGCATGCGCTGACCACCTCTCCACTTTCCCCAACTATTCCCAGCGTTAAGGCACGACGTGGAATTAGCTGAGACGACATTCCTAGTACATAACCAACCACCGAAGCCGGTGTTTCAAAATGTTGACACCAATCGAATTATTGTCAGTGCTCGAATATACATTGCCAAACTTCTGCATAATAACCTGGTGTTGTCACTGTCAGCGATCCTTCAAAGACAACGATAATCAAACACAGAAAGTCGCTCACCACTCTCAACTCGGAGGTCGGGTTTCACAAGATTAGAGCAAGACTGCTCTAACCGACGCATTGTAAATCTGACCCTTTACAGCCAGGGTAGCATCATAAAGGCGTCAAGGATGAAGCAGATTTGCATAGGTAGTTCTGAATTTCGTTATAAATTCACCTCTTTAACAACACCATCATCAGGAATTAGATACCTATCCAAATAAATGAGCTCGACTACTCCTAACTGCTTACTAGCAAGAATGAGTGCAAACACAGCCTCTTACTAATCTTGTAAAAGTACTTTGGATGTAGATGTAAAACACACGCTATGCCTTTGAATACTACCTACTAAATGAACAAGTGCGTATTGCATAGCTTGAATATGGTTTGGCGTGATTATTATGTGGACCTTAGACAGTTACTTATCTCGGATCAAGAAATCACAATAGGGTTTGATCCAATCTTTTACATAGTCTTCAAGTGGAATTAAGCAAACATTTAGTCCACCCATTAAAACAAGACAGAAAGTCGATAAGTAATTACTGAATCACTCGATTACATTTGCTAACAAAGTGCACAACACCCTATTTCATTATGTATATTCATTATTGATTACTTCTTTAGAGAAAATTCTGCAAGTTATTTACACCTGACTACCAGTATATGCCAGAAATATCTTGAAAACAGTATCATTAGCTACCGATGCATTAAGGTTTAATTCATTGTTGGTTTCATTATTCTGGTTTGCTTATAATCACATACAAAACTTAAAGGGTACGTTACACTACATTTCCAACTTGCAACACCATTATCCGTTGAGACAACCAATGTATTGTACGTTATTTGAAAATAATAAACTCATAGATATAAGATAAATTTACTCAACACAATAATATGAAGTTGTAAAATAAGCTATGTACGCGTAATTCCTTTATCAGATATAAACATTCTTTACATGATCTCAATGTTTTAAGAATAACGGTAACAGTACATAACGCTGTTGACCACATTTGGCTTGAAACCTTAGTGTTCACTAATTGCAGAGCAGAAAAAGACCTACTAGAGCGTTGTTTACTTTACGTTTTATAACCAACAATCATTTCTAACTATTTAAATGAACGAATTTTTCAACTTGTTTCAATACGTCCAACAACACTGTATGAGTAAATTATATCAATCATGAAAAACTACTTTTCAAGGTGTAAAAAATTTGATTATAAATTATAATGTCAGTTTAAAATTAGGATTATTATCATGAAAATTGTAACAACAAAAAATACAAAATATTTCTTTAAACATTAGCCAAGGTAATCTAGTAAAGAGATGAATGATCTGATGCCATTGAAAAATTTTAATAATTTGTATTTAATTTTCCATTCTTTTATCCATTGGATTATTTTCTGTTTTTCAATTTCTCTTGCTTTAATCACACTTTGAGGATCAGCCGGGTTAGGAGTTCTCAAATCTAAATGATGAGCAGCATCAGAAATATTAATGACTGTAGCAAATGGGACATAACTATTATTTGTAATTGATAATGCTGACCATGGATCAATTTCACCATTGCTAGAAATAAGATAAGAAGAAACATATCCATTAATTTATTAAAGAATTTAAATATTCTATCGTAAACAAATAGACTACTTAATTGAAGCGTAATACAAGAATATTGACATCCTTTTTAGCATTAAGAAAATAGTACATTCAACTCCAAACTGAACGTAGAAAATGTACGTTATGAGGCGTAAAACTTATTAATGAAAAGCTATGATGATGAGGCTCATCAAACTGATATATGTACATTAGGCTTAAGACAATAAAGGAAGAAGTTTTGAATCAAGTGTCTAGACTAGTGAGAGTCTTACAATGCAGAAATAAAGTTTTAAGGAGTACACAGAGCATTGATACAGTAATTTAGACAATTCATCTTCAATAATCTAAACATGGAGTAATGTTTAAGTGACATTGTCATATATTCGCATGCAAAATAGCCAGTTATTACTATCATGTATTGAAAAAAATAGACATACGAACCGCAACCTAGATGATGCAATTACCAAACATATTTTTAAGTGATTGCTGACAATAAATAATAACTTACAATGTTAGGAATGTCTTTTTAAGGTAAACAAAAACTTTGGAAGGTTGGAACGGTTAGATGACTAAAAGACAACTACTGACAAAAGATATTAAATTACATGTGAACAACATAAAAATATTGTCTCATGTGCTGAATTAAAGAAATCGTACATACCTGCATACGTATACATAGAAAGATCTATATATTTTTAACATATTTTTAAGCTAACAACACTGAATTGCTGACTGACCGTTTAAGAATTCCAATATTATTAGTCAACTGAGTCTGAACCAAGTAACGTGATAGCAACAAATTTAAATCTTACTTCAATATGACTTGATGTACAAATTTTAATAACAGGTCCATTGGTCTAGGTAAATTTCTAGATTAAATACTGAGATTACTAAATGTATGCCCGGTAAGACTGGAGAAAGACATCAACATGATAAGAAACGTTTGTTATTAAGTGCTGATGTGAAGCAACCACGAAGCACAGGTTTATGGACTCGACTTTAGCTTATATATTTTGACGAAGGCTAGTGAAGTTAGTCTCTTCCTGAAATGGAAACACCTGGAATACTTTCCAAACTTTTAACCTGGTAGTTCAAATTTAGATGCTTTATTTATCATAATTAAATTGCTGATCTAATCCTTACTGTTGTGAAAGTTCCTTCATTTCCTCCCCATGTAAGCGTCATGACTCCATATAATTCAAATGTTATACCAAATGTTCATTTACAGACAGGTTTTACATGTAAAATTGTTACTAAAAGATTATTTCTGGTTCTATATTTAAAAAAATGTTACTCTTTAGAAAAAATAACAAAGACGTTTTGTGTTTTACCTGAAAATTATGTTGGTAATAGTATGTACTGATTTACTCCAAAATTCAACTTTTGGCCATTCAACGCGTGGACTTACACCAAATCGATTTTGACAAGAGATTGAGAAAGAATTAAGATCCCAATTTAATGGAGGCATGATGTTTACCGGCCCTGATGCACACATAGGTGTTGTCATCTCCATGCAAGTCTACAAGATAATAATGCCCATTATAATCTTAGATTTAAAAAATATTATTTCGACAAGAATAGCATTTACAGAAGATTGACCGTCAGTTATAAATAACGTTGAAAATAACACAGATGAGTAACAACCCACTTCACATTAACAAATCTAGAGAGGGGGTTAACAAGGTCAGAAGGGGAGAGAAAATAATATTATTCACTAAAACGGAAGCATGAAAAATATAGTTAAAGGTGAATTCAATTGAGGTATAGATGAGACTATATCACTAAGTCAGATCCTGGGCCATATGAACACTTACAACTTTCGTTCCAGTATTGGACATCCAGGTAGGCTGTGCGTAATTATATATGACATGTTTCAACCAATTGAGTTGATGGTTTATATGATGAAGGTCATCAAAACAACATAAGTAGAATATTTAGGGACAATCAAGTCAACCTTTCCATTGTAGTATCTAACATTTTCAATATCCAAATACTATATACCCATTTAACATTGCTTTGTGCTTTCACTTCAAGTGAAAGACTAGTATTTAGACCTCCTAAGTACTTTTTAAACATTACTTATATTTTCAGTATAAAATCATAAACTTTGCGAGGAGTAGAGAACACAATACGTTTTACCATATCCTGACAAAGACGAAAAGAAAATTAGAAATGTGGAAGTTAAATAATTGAACTTAACAGAATTGCGTAATGTAATTTGTAGAATCTTTGGATAGACAAATGTTTTATGACAATGTTATGTAGCCTTTACTGTAAGCTTTCTTTTGATTTTTTTTTCGATGTTAGTTAGATTCATTGTTATACAAAAGTAACTTATTTAACTATTAATATGCGAAAAAGCTAAGTTGTATCTTTCTTACAATTTATTCTGTATATGGTGGAGTTGATTGATTAGATTAGAAAATTATAGGTATAATAAGACTAAAACATGGGATTAAATTAAATAACTAACTGTTGATATACGTACTATGAAATCCAATTATTTTTGACAAGGAGGATTTAAACAATATAGATTAAATAATTCTCATGCCATGACTATCTTGATTAACTTATTACAGTAAATCTTATCGCTTTATATTCATCTTTTCTCTTGTTATTATATTCGGTCGAAATAGTATAACTATTGCATTAATCGTACATTCAAATATACTTTTTTTCCTAAATGAGATAATAAATCAAAGTTCAATGTAGATAGAGTAATCACGTTTTTTTTAGATGAATCCTAATCTATAGATAACCATATTCAATGAACTATGATTTCAGATAGAATTCACAGGTAACGACTATAAACATTTATTGTAAGATCTAATTATTCTCGTGATTATATAATTATTTAATAATATTGAAGATTTGATTTTAATCTGATAAGTTATCGAGTTTTACAAATTCTTGATACAGTAATAAAGTTAAAATTGTTTTATTAATTCATTTCAAATAAATTGAAATATGGAATAGATAAATTATGGGTTAACAGAAGTGTGAACTGAGTATCCAATTAAAACTGATTTAACTTTAAAAGATTCTAACCAAAATAATATTGATCAACCAATTCTCTAATTTTTAACGCTTCTATTGGTAATCAACATTCTAGTAATCATGAAATTTTTAAAATGAACGTAATGTTTACTGTAGTCAATCTCTCTATAGTTTAATGTCAAATAAGGCTTGAATACTGATTAACACTGAAGAAACATTTCATAGTTTTAAAAAAGATAAATGTACTCCTTATGTGAGTTTTTCTATTATTATTGAGCTATTACTAATTGTAAAGTTAACATATGAGTAATCATTAAAAAGTAATTAGATAAGATGTAACACTCGCCCCCAAATGTCCTCGTATGGCCGAGAGTGGGGAGAGTTCGCTCTACCTCTCGAAATGCTCACATATGGCCACGCGTATATAGCCTCTGCCAGGGAAGTCCTACTCACTGCCTTCTCGTGGCAGGGGTGTTGTTTACGAAAATGAGAGGATGAAAAGCGAATGTCCGGCGTTTTAATCGGATTCCAAACCAATGGTGCACATGGGCTCCAGTATTCTGCGGGAACAAATGGCGTATGAACCAATTGTTGGTCACCGGCTTCCATGGGACTGCATCTCCTTACGATGCTCCACTGCCTTGCGGATCAGACCTTCATGTCGAAGGCTCGGGGAGTAAACCCCTAAGAAAACCACCTGCTTCGGTTTAGGCACCCGGTCAGTATCACAGCCCTCACATATATCGAATGAGATTTGTGTGGCGCATATGTATTTGGTGCCTGATTGTACCAATATCTATGTGTTAAAATCAATAAATAAATAAACACTCTCACTCACGAAAATGAAGTATCCTGTATTAAAACAAAGTAAATATCAATGGGACTAACTTGTAGATCCCATCCAGTAGTGTCCAGACTTGGCGAACTCGTTGAAATGTCTAAACACGTTTGATTCCCAGTATAATTTGTCAGTGATAGTATAGCCTTGGCTAATAAAGATATTCTGGTTACCACAGGTTGTTGAGGGTCGTATGCAGATAAATTGGTACACAAATACTGGATTAATGAGGAAAACCCAAGTGAAAAATTTGTTACCAGTGGGAAACGTTGTCATTAAGAGTAGAAGATACGCGTAAGTTACTAGTATTTGACTACAGACGCCTTAGAAAGGCTTTGATAATGAAAAAAATCAAGTAATAAACTTCAACGTTATATTAGTAGGCCTATTCTTTATGGATTCGCTCAAGTTCTAGTTTGTCGGTATCTATCAGAGGAGAATACGAAGAAACAACATTATTACTGAAATTCTAGTCAATTAAAAACGTTTTATAAGTAACTAGTGCTTTAGAAATAAACAGTATGACTGAAAACTCAAACAGTTATAGTGAATCATGTTTAACTAAGCAGTAAGTATACCCGATTTTTTAAAATTTGTTATTTGAATAATAAAATTATTGTGAAGAATACATCTTATCCGTTAATAATTGTAAAACAAGATAGTCAGTCAGTAACAACGTAGAACTTCGTACGTACGTACATCAGTTCGAGTTGCCACACCACCTTAACACAGAGATGCAGTTGTCGATCCAAATCCCGTAGTGGTAGAGGAAGCAAGAGTGTAAGCAGCGATCGGGAAGATTAGGGTTTGGAGATGTTATTTAAAGAGTATAATTCAGTGAAATAAATTTGGAAAGAGGAAAAAAGGGACATGAAGAATTCAGAAGATTAGAATTTGGGAGAACACAAAGAGTGGATGCACCTGCGCCTTTGCAAACGATTTTGAGCCATGTCATTCAGGGTCTCTAACCGTCGGTAGATAGTACTTTACTTGAGGTCAATTTACGCACACATGACCATGTAATATAAAGTGCTCCAAAATAGAATGTGCCATCAGAGCTAAAACTTTAAAAACATGAGATATTGTCTTTTGAAATATTAAAATTTTTTCGTACGATAATTAACAGTGATAGGTTAGATTTTCACGAGGAAATAGATTCTATGTAGTCTTTTAAATTTGATTTCAGAAAGACATACAAAAGCGGGTTAAACTTATATGCATCTTTTTATGACTTAAGTTAGGTTATAACATAAAATTTTAATTACAACCGATTTTGTTGATCAAATCATTATCCAACTCTAAAGAAAGTCACAGAGAGATGCTATAAGTGTATTTCGATTATATTTTGTACTGACTTTATTACGAAAATTTAATTTAACTTAGCCTCAAATTAACTATTGTAGTATATTTTATGATTTATAACACAAAAAGTTTGGTACATTACGCAAGGACACTAAGAAACATACCATATGAAACAAAATGAAAGTATCGTGAACAAATATGAAAGAGATAACACAAATAATCGATATGGAAGTAATAGAGTTTAACCAACAGTATAACCAGGATAAATGCCGTCTAGTTTGAGTGTCGATAGACATGTAAAACACAATAAATATACCACAAACCTTGACTGGCCATTCAGGTAGAGCAAGCAGAAAGTTGGCTGGGTAAGGATAATTAACCATAGATATTGTTCCCAAAAAGTCAGATAAGTAGTCTATGATATTTTGAACATCAGTTAAAGGCGTACAGATGTTAAACATGTGGGTTAATAATTCTTTCCCATCAACTAATAAAAACAAAATAATTGTGAACAGAGAAAAAGAGATTGCTATAGAAACATGTATTTTTAATAAAACTATTAGTCAAATGAAGACACAAAATGAGTTTATTTAATCAACAGAATATCAAAGAGTTGAGACGAGTTCATAAAATCAGTGGCTATCTGTACTCAGTAGCTAGGTGGATAACGCAATGGTGATTGAAGCGAGAGGTACTGGGTTTGAGTCACGGAATGAACTTCAACTCTGGGATGTAGATATATCCAACTGGCTAGTCCCGAACAGGACGAAATGTGCATCCTGGTTTTCGTTGCTAGCCACTATCCATCTCACCTTAAAATGTATCTAATATAGTTTAGCATCAAATATTAACCAGAATGTTTTTATAATCCAAATACATATGGCAAACTAGAAGTGGAATGATAACGCATAAGCGAATATAAGTATTGTGCTACAAAAAGGAAGCACATAAATAGAAAACACACAATGATTTAATTTGAAAACTGATTATTACTTACTTTTCCTTCTAATTTCGTTGGTACTAGTTACCCTAAGAATACTCGCAATAATATTGTCTTTTCAACTAGCCAGATGACGCTTTAAACGAACCCATTTACTAACAGTAGTGCGTTACTCAGTCTTACGTTAAAAAGAGAGGGCATCAACAAAGTCTAGAAACTTAAGTTCATTTACTATTCAAATACAACCAGTCATGTGCAATGGAGAACCTAGCAAATATGTGTATCGGTTGAAGTTGGCACACCATATTTGTGCAACGAGATAAAATTATCAAGACAAATCTCATAGTAGTAAAAGTAGTAACAACACCAGTAGTAATAGAAAGAATTGGGTATAGAAAGAGAATAAAAGTACAGAGTGATTTCAAGACTCAGAATCTAAGGTGAGATAAAAAGTGGATGCATTTAGGCTATTGTGAACAATTCTGAGTCAAGTCACCCAAAGTCTACAATAACTGATCGTGAATGCCGCGTGAACCCCAACCAGACAGTCTGAACCTATTCACATAGTTCAGACTAACAGTTAATAAATCCATGGACTAATACCATGTCTTGATGCGGCCGCCCCTGTGACCTTCCAGTCTACTTCAACACCAAAAAACATCCCATGTTGAGGCAGGAAATGGTTAAGCATAAGCGATAAATGTTCCAATTTCCTCAATCAATGAAGATTCACTACCTCACCAAAAGACTTGAATTCACCTGGTATCCTGTGTCTAACCCTAGCACTTCTCACTCAACGGTCCCGAAATATATTAACAATGCTCTGAAGACACTTATGATTGAATACGAGTAACCTATTAATATCCTCTGTTCTTAATGGGCGTTTACACATTGAACAGAACAGAGCGAGTTGCTGCTCAGCAAACTTATCCTTTGGATGGTAGATGGATGAAGAATATTTTATTTATTCAGATAAATTCTGGTACAATAAGAGCCACAAAAGAATGTGCAAAGTAAATGAATCAATGAAATTGTGGAAAAATAGAGGAGACAATGGTAACAATCAGTGAAAATAAACAAAGTGTTCAGTAGAAAATACAGTTCAGTTAAAGATACAACACAGAAAGACTTAAGGGGGATTACATCAATATTATTGTGTGAAACAGGAAAGTATAACAGGATAACCACTAGTTTCCATTCTAAGCGATACGTCATAACATCTCAATCCACCTAGTTGAAACATTTCAAAGACTCTAACCAGGGAATAGTACACCGAATAATATGAAACGGTCGAAGGTGGATAGTCCTCTATTTGACTCTCAACACGTAATCAAATGGCCATGTTAATAGCCTCTTTCAGGAAATTTTTACTCATTAGCTTCACGAGGCGAATCTGTTTTTACGAAAAAGTGACAAAGAACAAACGTCCGTCTTTGAAACCAAGTCGGTGGATTCTGAGGGTCCACCTAAAAGATTTGGATAATCCCGACAACAAACGAATAATGTACATGGGCTCCAGAATCCTGAAGCGACGAGTGGCGCATGAACTTATTTTGGTCACTGGCTATCATGAAACAATATTTCCTGATAGTACTCAACTGGCTTGTAGATTGGACATTAAAACCAAAGGGTTGAGAAGTAGCACCCTAACGAAACCACCTACTTCGGTTTGGATGCTCTGGACAGTGTACCAGTACACACACAAATATCATAATGAATAATTATGAAGGAACTGTTCTGTTTGCTCTACTTAACAACTTACGTGAACGGTACGAGCAACATAATGAGTGGAAACAAATTCCTAATGGCAACTATCCCGAAAAATTAATGAGTCTCAATTGTTTTGCAGTATGGGTTATGCAGTGATTAAAGAATAAATCTGTACCACAATTTCACTTTCAGTTTTATTCGCAGCGCATGATCCCTAGAAAAACTGTTGTTTTCAACAATCGATGAGGTAAGAGGTTCATTTGTGATCACACACAAACATACTTAAATATCAGGAAAGAATAAAGTAGTGTTTGCCAGATAACATTTTCAGACTACTTCTTTAATAGCAACTAATGTGATGAAAACACTTCAAACAGTGTTTTCGCATAACATGATCTGAAAATTGTGTAGCAAAAAAAACGGAAACGAACGATTTTCACTTAAAATATAACGTATCAACCAGGTGTATGTAACAGTAATGTAGTTTTAGGATAAGGGATCAATAAACGTGCTTCAATCACTACATATATTATATATACATTAAATGTATATTTAATCGTAGTGACTGAAAAATGTCCAGTAAACAAAGATCATATAAATAAAGATAAATATTAAATGGACGAAAAGGTTAATATAAGTCAGAATTTTAGAAGGCTTAATAACGATTTAATATTTATTTATTTATTTCAACACATAGATATTGGTACAATCAGGCACCAAATACATATGCGCCACACAAATCTCATTCGATATATGTGAGGGCTGTGATACTGCCCGGGTTCCCAAACCGAAGCAGGTGGTTTTCTTAGGGGGTTACTCCCCGAGCCTTCGACATGAAGGTCTGATCCACAAGGCAGTGGAGCATCGTAAGGAAATGCAGTCCCATGGAAGCCGGTGACCAACAATTGGTTCATACGCCATTTGTTCCCGCAGGATACTGGAGCTCGTGTGCACCATTGGTTTGGAATCCGGTTAAAACGCCGGACATTCACTTTTCGTCCTCTCATTTTCGTAAACAACACCCCTGCCACGAGAAGGCAGTGAGTAGGACTTCCCTGGCAGAGGCTATATACGCGTGGCCATATGTGAGCATTTCGAGAGGTAGAGCAAACTCTTCCCACTCTCGGTTGTACCAGGGCATTTCACCTAGATAATTAAGGAAATATAGACAGCTACAGCCATGAATTTTTCAGAACTACCAAAAAATGAATTAACGCTTTTTAAACAACCTGAAGGGAAGATTGAAACAAGCCCACCAGCTCTTATCGAAACTGAAAAGGAAACAATTAATTTGAATCGATGAGCAGCGGGACAGTGTAAGCCAACTCTAGAGGACTTTGAGTATAATAATAATAATCCAGTTTTAACAGTTAAGTCGATCAAGGTATTAGCTGAAGTCTGGAAACTGGACATATGACCATTTGACTAGCCTCGATCTCTGCTCGTCCTACTCTACAAAAGTATAAAAGTCCACAAAGGAATCGGTCTAACAAATGTAGTGTCTAAAATAATTACATCCACAGTTGTTCGACATGTGGTGAAGCTCACAAACGGTAAACCCGAGGAAAAGAAGTCAGTTCAGAACTGGTATCGAAAATATAGACCAAATCCTGACAATTCGTCAGGTTTTAGGGTATAGACCAACCTCGTTAACCTGAACTAGTAATGCAACTTGTGTCATGATCTACGTGGATTATGACTGAGTCGAAGATGCAAGTATATCAAAAAGTGCCTCAAGCTGCCCAAGCTGTCATACCATGAAAAGAAAAAAGTCCAAAACGAAATTTATGATGATATTGAAATACTGTCTTCAGGACGTGAAAAAAATAAATATGCCACTGACAAAGAACTGAAGTCGTACTACTCAAAATATTCAACTAATGATCACACTTAACCCAACACACCCCGGCCAGCAAACTTGCACAACTGAAGTCAACAACTAGTGACTTCGTAAACCAATGCCATGTTTTTGTCTGGTTATTCTTGAATAATACGCAATAAGGTAAAGCGCTGTATCATATAGTAGTGATATAAAGTATGGGGGATGTAGAAATCAACTAATAAAATCATTTTATTAATTTGCAACAACATTGAATATCATTAGTATTAGTTCACAACTTACTACTTTGACCTATGTCTACAATATTACTCCAGGAAAGTTGTATATTCTTTACACAGTTCTCGCCACCATATTTCAAAAAGCTATTTGTTGCTGTCATACTGAAACCATTGCAGTCCGATAATCCGGGAAACAGCCATACTGGTGCAGAAGAAGCTATGGCACTGTAAGTAGAGTATCAAAAAAACGGATTATTGTAAATGTAACTTACAATAAAGATCTTTCGTTATGATTGTTAGATGAACAGAAGTGAGTCAGTCTCAAGTACTCACACCAACATAATAAAAGCAGAAAACCAACAAGATGAACTCTTAAAAATATCATTAAACTGAGTAAAAATTTACAGAATAACATGCTAGTGATTTGAGAAAAGGTTGAAAAGTGTAGACGGATTCGCAGCACAAGGATAGATTTTGAGATTCATTACACGAGACTTTGAAATGATAATTTCCTATATCTGGTGGTCCCTGTCCATGAAAACAACCCAACAGTTATACCATCATGTCCATTTCTAACTTTTCTAATTTACACTTACTCCAGTTAACATAATATTCTGGAATCTATGATCCATTAGTATGAGTAATAGAATCCAGTAATTTGAATTAATGTATTTCGATGAATTCATTGGCCGACTGACTATCCTTGCTTAAAACGAAGCGAAACCTTTGTTCAGCTGTCTCTTTGCCTCCACACAAAAATCTAAGAACTATTTCCAAAAGTTAGTTGTATAATAGCACTAAAAAAGACCATGACCAAAAACTTGCAACAGTTCAAGTAGAAAGTGTGAGTTTCTAAACAATGCAAGCTTACGATATTCTTACACATACAGCAATGAAGGTTTAACAAATCTAAAGATAATAAATACCAATTTTCACTCTAGAGTCATCCATTTAATCTCATCACGACAAATGGAGTTAGGAAGACCAATTAGGTTGTTATTTGAAACTTGGCAGATTGTATCAATATTACTACAAGTCAATCTGAGTGAAGAAAGATGGGGGAGAGATGATAACAGTTATTAATGCTTTGACCTACAAAAGACATAAACATGCTATGAACAAAGACAGGACGAAACTACACAGTAAACTTATTAGGAATGTCACCATGAAAACACCTTACACTATTTTCTCGGCAACGTCTAAAATTTATTGAGCATTTAATAGCAGTTGAATATCGTTTCACAACGGTTTGTGATTTCTGACCATACAGATTTTTCGTGTACTTTGGATAGAATATAAGGTTTTATTCATCCCAAGAATATGAATACAAGTGTACTATCAATAAATCAACTGCTCTTATTGTTCAGTGAATGTAATAGATCAATAAAATCAGTTTTGCAATCAACAATTACTAGGTATCATATTATTGTCTTGCAGCAACAGCTTATCATGACTGCATCTATCACTTCAATGGTCAAATCTTAGTTACAAACTTACATCTTAATCGCAACTAGTATCACAATGAGTTATATTTCTCAATGAACTTAAGCATTGAGAGCAAAAATGAATGTATTGAACCGCGGACAACTCTTTATAATAAGTGAAAAACAAACTATCAAAATACACCTCTAACTACCCGGCAATTTGATTGGGGTACTTTTGTCTGATCCAAGCAGAGAGCATACCGCCATAGGATCCTCCGAAAGCGATTACAGGTGATGAAGCAAAGCATGAATAATTAGCTTTTAATTGATTAATCAGAAGTACATAATCAGCCAACGCTTGTTCTGCAGTTAGGTAACCAAAGTGCTGACGGTCCTTTGGAATAAAAAAAAACAAAGTCCTGATATCAACAAATTCCAAGTAAGGTATTGAGGAATTAGTTAACTCTGGATATATTAAGGGTGTACAGCAGGACATAAGTAAAATCAAGAAGTTTTATTTATTTATTTCAACACATAGATATTGGTACAATCAGGCACCAAATACATATGCGCCACACAAATCTCATTCGATATATGTGAGGGCTGTGATACTGCCCGGGTGCCCAAACCGAAGCAGGTGGTTTTCTTAGGGGGTTACTCCCCGAGCCTTCGACATGAAGGTCTGATCCACAAGGCAGTGGAGCATCGTAAGGAAATGCAGTCCCATGGAAGCCGGTGACCAACAATTGGTTCATACGCCATTTGTTCCCGCAGGATACTGGAGCTCGTGTGCACCATTGGTTTGGAATCCGGTTAAAACGCCGGACATTCACTTTTCGTCCTCTCATTTTCGTAAACAACACCCCTGCCACGAGAAGGCAGTGAGTAGGACTTCCCTGGCAGAGGCTATATACGCGTGGCCATATGTGAGCATTTCGAGAGGTAGAGCAAACTCTCCCCACTCTCGGTTGTACCAGGGCATTTGGGGGAATGAAATGTTATAAATAGCTTAGTTTCTAGTAAAAATTGTTCAGCTAGATAGGAACCATTTGTATCATAAATCCATACAGAGTTTTAATGTTTCAATACCCCATAAAGGTGCAGAACGCAAAAACCTGGGAGTAGGTCAAGAAGACTGTTTACTAGTTTTTGTCAGCCTAGGTCAGCATTCAGACGTTAATTTGGAAAGCCTAAGGCGCAGTGGGTAAATATACAATATTTTAAAAGTAGCTGAAGAGTCTGCTGCTGTAAGTTCCGAAGCCCATAAAACTGCTTTACTGTTAAAATATCATGGTAAGTACTCTGAAAAACTGTCAAGATACCACTGAAAAACAACTTTTTGCTCAATGACCAAATTTTAAAAACAAATAAATACAACCATAACTAAGAGGGTTCTCTAAGGAAATGCCCATGGACAAAAAGTACTCTGTAAGATAACAATGACACACTATTGAAACTCACTTTGAAAGAATTATTCCCGAACGGGAGAGAGGTTCCGTAATACCGATGTTCGGCAAAAACAACAGAAGCATTAAGTTCTTGGGAAAGCTTCCAGATAAACCCCTAGATTGTAAAAAATCATTGAAGTTAGAGGCATTAAAATTATAGTGCCTAAGCAATTACTGAATTCTCTGCAAATGTTTCTATGGCACCTTCATTTCCTGTGTAAAAGAATATCGGGCCACCCGGAGTGAACGATTCGTTGTTAATCAAATACTTGATAAAGAACTTGTCATCATTTACGAAAGAGAAGTGATCAATCTAAATTATTGAGAATTTTATACTGCTTGTGTGAATAAGTACCCTGGTCCAAAAGTATTTTGTTTCATATGTGAACTCCGGATTCTTGATGGTTGACCATGGAAAGTGTCTGGTTACGAAACCGAACGACAAAGGTAATAAACAATTAAGAATCAAAGCCAGTATCATATTTCAACCTTGTGGAGGTTCGCGTCTAGCCAGAAGATACTTTGTATACTAGGGTAGCATACGGTAGGATAAGACTATTAAAAAGAAAAAAGAAAAGGTGGATCGACGATCAAGGAAGCGCATAAGAAGCACATATATTTAATGACAATATCAATCCACACAATCAAAACCAACACAAGACTCAGACTAAGACAATCTCGGAATGGGAATGAGAAGCATATGTTCTAACCCGCTAAAACCTTACAAATCACAAACCGCGCTAGAACACAATGAGAGGATAGTCAGAGCATTTCATTATCTTTCAGTTTTCAATCCATGTCGGTCATAAACGACAAACACGTTTTAGGATTTGAATCTTTAGTATCATAAGCTATTAGCATATATAGGAAGTTCAGAACTTCTTAGTCACATTTCAACGCTCTAAAATGACACAAAGTCGTTTTGTTAGAGATTTTATTAGCTGTATCCGAACAGTTATATTCAAATGTTTCAAATGGTTCAAATGGTTGTGAACGGAATAGAAGAAGCTTTCACTTAACAGGCTTCCGTGTTTAGTAGCAGGGGATCACCAAAACCACCAGGCAGGAACCTAGGTATGTTAACAATAAAACAGGAAATGATATTAGTAAATCATAGTGCGATACTATTTTTAGTCCTTAAGAATAGATAAAGTTGCCTCTTAAAGAACTCCTGCGAAGTCGCTTAGACTAGATCGACCGGCAGCGAATTCCAGCATTTGACAACTCTTAAGCAGTAGAAGTTGTGTCTACAGTCCGTTCTGCTATGTTGTATCTCCAATTTCTGGGTGTTATCCCATAGGTTAGTGCTGGAACTAAGCTTAAGTAGGTGTTTGAGAAGGTGTCCAGAAGTGTTAAGGATACTGTAAGCCATCAGAAGGTCACCTCTAAGACGTCTATACTCTAATGGTAGGGGTTAAGCGATTGGAGGTGCTCTTCGTAAGGTTTAAATTTGACTTTTCGAACTGATTTCGTGGCTCGCCGTTGGATACGCTCCAGAGTGTCTTTATCCTTTTGGAGTGAGGGAGGAAATACTATGTTTCCGTACTCTAAATGGGGACGGATAAAACAATTGAAGATTATATGGAAAGTTCTTCCGTCAAACTGGCCAAAAATGCGCTTCAATGTTACCAGTGCAAGGTTTGCTCGGAAGGCATTTTTGTCATAGTTAGCGTAAGACTTTAAATCGTAGGGCACCAGGACTCCTAAATATTTTTCGACTTGGGATACTACTAGAGAGGAGTTACCGAAGTTATAACTGTAGTCTGCGACACTTTGAAGTGTTAAAGGTAAGTCCGTTATCGTCTGCCCAACTTTCAAGTCGAGTCAGATCCTCCTGAAGTGCCTGTATATCGTCTTGGTTGCGTATCTCTCTCCATAGTTTCACGTTGTTGGCAAAAAGTAATAAGTCTGACGTTACCTTTTGAGGAAGATCATTTATGTAGATCAAGAAGAGAAGAGGTTTGGTAACAAAAGAGTATAATTCCTGTCATGTTCTTTCCAGAGACCAAAGGATTGAACAATTCGCGTTATTCATAAAATTAAACAACGAGTAGGACTTAGAGAAATTTTTAGTGGCTTGTTGATCCAATTCTGATTTGATAACATGGCATCAACTCAATGTCACACGCTGTCTGACTCATCAATACTATGGTGAATAATATGAGTATGTTTTACTACTAGACACCACATATCTTGGTTGTCAGTTCTATAACTTACTAAATCAAACTGAGAAGAAATTTTCTAGGATTTTTGCGTGAGCTCTTCTATTTTACCTCTATATTTGATACCAAACAATTTCCTCTGTACCACCCTACCAAAAGTTTTCTTTAGGTGTGGTAGTAAAAACGTGCCTTGAAAGGGAATCCTTAGGCTTATGCAATGTTAGGACATCTAACCTTAAGAACATATTTACATAAGCCATCCCTATTTCTAACGGCGGTTGTAATTTTCTCACTAACGACGTGTAATTGCTGATTTATTTCTACCAAGTCAATGGAATTGTGTGGTAGATTTATATCAAATAATTTACGAACTCAAACAACCAATGGACAATGAGATCGCGAGTGCAATATCTTTCTGTGAAATTTGCTTTCCCGGTAATGTACCCTAGAGAAACAATCGCAAGCTGAAGGAAGGAAACGAGTTGGAACCTTCCTGGCATTTATGCTACGATCGGCCAAAAGACACTTTCCGGGAGCACATGCATATTTACAGGTTATATGTTAAGACTTCGAGGCCCCACCGCACAAGATTAAAGTCTAACGTGATTAAAGTCACCAGAATTCATCATTAAGCCCGTATTATTTATAGTCTTCATTATAATGACAGTTACTACTTAGGTGAATGAGTAAAAAATGGATCATTAAGTTCGATTAGAGTAGAAAAATTTAAATGTGGGTATACTTCGTACACTCGTTGATTTGGACAGATATTCAGAAATAAAAACGAGGAAAAAAGTGAAGCCGAGGTGAGCAAACCAAAGCGATTCGATCAACCGTGACTCGATATTAGTAGTCAGACAAAAATAAGCTACAGAAATGTAATGAGTAGGATGAGGAATACGCATACAAACACTCGTATAAAAGCAGTCAAGGTTTGTAGCGAACAATTCACAGGGTCAAAATGTAGCTTGGAATGAATGGATTAGTCGGTCAGTTCTGAAGCTAGAATAAACCACGACGGCTCGACATGACTCCAGACACCATACATATAAGCAAATCATTGATGTGCATCGTAAGAAGTGTCGAGCAAAGTAAAAATGAAATGAGATAAGCTGAAAATATATTTACCTAAACCATGTTCACAGGCTGAATTCTGAGGGACAAGAAAATTTTCACATTTAATTATAAGGGGTCTCCAGTCGCTCGAAATCGATAACAACATCTCCCACCAAACAGATGGTTCGTACTCTCAAAACTCAGTTGATCAGTCCCTCATAAACTTAAAGCCATAAAAGTTGTGTTTAATCACTTTCATTCGCTATGTGTCATTGATAGATAATCGTTCCACATGGCTCCGAATAAAAACGAACGTAGCTAAACGATATGTAGAATTATGGTCTACTTCGTTATTGGAACTATTATAATGATAGACCTTATCCCCAAAGTGTAGACTTATCATGATATGGTTACCTAATCTATAACATCTTACATGGAAATTACATCAACTGTTCTGACTCGAATCGTAACAATCCGCGATAAAACGTTCGAAGTTTGTAAAGAACACATTTAGGTTAAGAATAGAATAATATACTTAGTGTGATTAGAGACTAGTTATACAGAATGACTACGTCTACAAGGCTGAGCCATGCCATCTAACTGAATGCATATTCCCGCGTTCACCACTGTTGGCCTTCGCTCCATATCAAATGCTGAATATCTATTTTCTCAGTTATCTTATGTTCGGCTTTGAGTACTGAGTGGTTAGGACCATTACATATAAACCTCTCGAAAATGGACATTACCTGATGAGCTACTGTACTGCAAGATGAAAATTACAACCACGATGACACGTATATTTAAATTTTATATTACAGTTGTGATTGATGGAGACGTTCCTAAGAAAGACATCACAACAAATTTTAGACTGAGTTTGTCAGGATTCATGTCATACTAATAGATACAACACATGTACTTCAAAGGTTTATAAGTAGTGACAACAGACTGGAGAGGGGGATATTTCATCAAAATAAATTAAAAAAGAAATTGTAGCAAGTGTGAGAAATACAGAGACATCACACAGCTATCAGTACCATAAAAATTTTAAAAGTGTGACAAGCCCATACGAGACCAACAGGCTGACATTTGTGAGGATCACTGCTGAACAGTCGCTTGAATAGAACCCATCTTTTTGCATAACTTCATTAATTATAGAAATTCACCCGACAGCTATGACAGGAGGACCTTAGTGGGTCTCTTCCACGCTATGGAGCATCCGAGGCAGTCGACACCGTTATACAAGACTCACAGGAGGCAAAGGTGTTCGAAGTCATGTATTTGGGTTACTCACAAAAGTGTTCCAAGTGAAGACTGTTAACGTATATGACTTCCTACCCTCATATTCTCTCATTCTTCTCATTGTGTTCTGGACATTGAAGACCTTCATACCCCGGAAATACAAGACAGATAAACATTTGGGACATGGCTGGTAAGTCTGGACTTCGCCAGTGACCCAGCCGTTCTGTCCAATACACAGGAATAAATGCAGATAAAGACTCACAGTGAAGCAACAGCTTCTATAGCACTAAGCCTCTACAGTTGCAGGGAAAAGGAAGAACTTGAAATACGGTAAAACGGACAGTAATAAATTCACGCTTGATGGGAAGCTTCGGAAAAGACAGAAGTATTTACATACTTGGGGAAATTATTGATTATTAAGGAGGATTTAATGTACATGTGAAACCACGGACACGCATGTGAAGCTACTATTCCTACCGTACTAGAATATCTGGGACTTGAAAAACTATCATACAACACCGAAATCAAAACTTTTGTTCGAAACTTTGGGACATTCATGTTGAACGAAACTGGAATCAAAACTAACATCAAGAAAGTGCATCTATTCATAAAAAGCTATCCACGAAAGATACTGCAGATCATTAGAGTTATGGTCTACTTCGTTATTAGTACTGCTCTAATAATGGACCTAATCCTAATATTGTAGATTTGTCATGTTGTAACTGTCTTTTCTATTAGATCTTACGTGGAAGTCCTATCATTGTCTATACTGACTGGTCGTATAGTAACAACTACCAATATATGACGAAGAACACATTCAGGTTGGAGATAGAAAAATATATTCATTAAGAGTAAAAGTAAATTATACAGAGCGACCACTCCTGAGAAGCTGAGCCATGCCTCCCGATTGGATTCAATTGAATTCATTTTCCTGCCCTCATTGTTGGGTTTTTCTCGGCATTAAATGTTGAATATATTTCTTCCAGGTTGTCTGGTGCTCAGCTTTGAGGATTGTGTGGTTAGGACTCAATGGCACCACAGATCTACTGAGTAGAGACGAACAAGAATAATCTATTGTAGCAGAGAATAAACCAACTGGAAGTTGATGCGGGAATTAAGGAGAGACTCTGGACACAGATAGGGTACATCTCGAGAAACTTTTTAAACAACATTCTAAGGTGAGAACAGCCTCGTAATCCTTAAGGCACAAGGAAACTATTCAGACCAAACAATCGAAGGATGACATTAAAAAGAAGAGAGCGGTTTAACGTGTAGTCAATACGTTTCAAAATGAGTTTATTATTCGGCTATACTCATACCACAGTTCGCTCTGTATGATCATGGATAAGTGAAAGACAAACTTATGCTAGTTGGGATTATATAAATGCATAAAACATTTTCGCCAACATTTCAGCATCTAATAATCATTTGAGACGTGACGGTACTTGTAAACATTATACTGGCAAGGTCTGATTATCTGTCATCCGGTTCATGTTTGATGACGACTTGTATGTGGTATGTGTTGTTTTCATGTGGCAGATAATCAGAAGAAGGACTCTCTGAGTTTCCTATTTATGATGTAATATTGCCAACTTTTCGTGACAGGTCATTCATATGTTCCGTGAATTCGTTGATGAGGTGGCTGACTAAACTGCCTTCTTACGTTCATGTTTGCGCCATATAGACATGTCTGGAAGATTGAGGATGAAGATGCCACAAGTATTTGGAGTTTGAAAACAATTCAACCAGTAAAACGTTCTATAACTGAATCGTGCCTACCCAGTGAAACCAAAAGTCAGAAGCGAGAAGGTTAGAAGAATTATTTGATAGGTTATCAAAAAATCGAGAAGTAACTGGCTAACGGTTGCAGAAGAATTTAAGCACAGGGTCTCGAACTAAGACAGATTGCTTTTTCCCGACGTCGACCAATGGACCCGGCTAACCAAACTCATTAGTAGAGAATCCTTTTTTGTATGGTGATAGATTTTCTGTGTAACAACCTGTTTAGCATGGACTACTATGTAAACTTATGAGATCTCTACCGTTCTACAGTTTCGGCACTAATCACTTCAACGCTATTCACCCGGTGTTCGGAAAGCCTATAGTGATGTTCTCAAAAGTAGCAAATCTAAGAGAGAAAAGGTAAAACGTGTTGATTGAATGATAGTTATTTAAAATGCGGAATGCCATTATGAGACTATCTCATGTCCTGCTATATGATCATAGTAAAGACTTAACCGGTTTGTAATTTGTCATCAACAAATTTTGAATTCTCTATTGCTAATACAGTATCTACTCATTGAAAAAGCTTAATCCTCGTACTCTTATAAGATATTGAGTGGTTACGTCTGTGCAGTATTCTAGGTAAGGTCCGTCGTTAGCAAATTAGAAATTTCTGTGCAGATTTGTCAGATGATTTTCTCACGTAAACTAAGAATTGAGGCCCGTTTAAAAAACTTTAGACAGACCATTCACTTACGAGCACTTGTGTTGTTTCTAGGCTTGGAAGTTAATTCTAGGAAGTGTGCTCATGCACATCGGACACGGTAGTAGTCACCATTATAATATTGATGATACAGCCCTTCCACGCGTTCAAGAATATAAAGACTTAGGAGTAATAATAAGTCATGACTTGGAAACAACTACGCATTGCAACTCAGATGTTGTCAAAGGTTTTCGTGGGTTACGGTCACTTCGCCAAGCAGTCATATGCTTTCACGTGGAAATGTTTCGATGTATACATCCCATCTATGTAAGACCATGTTTAGAGTACAGTATCGAAGCAGCTAGCCAATGTCTGGTAAATGATACTAACTCAAATGAGAGTGTTCAGCATGTGGGAAAAAAACTAGTGAGGGTTCTTTTAAACTTCCTTACGATGAGCGTTTAAAACGCCTAATCCTTTTCCCCTTGTCGTATCGTAGGACGCGAGGTGACCTTATACTGGCATTTCGTATCTTTAATTAAGATTTGGGTGTTAATATGTCTCGTCTTTTCTCTCCTTCCAGCATTAGTAGTCTTCGAGGCCAAAGCAAGAAGGTTTACAAAGAGCAATTCAATAAATTTAAAGTGAGATCCCGTTTTTCTCATCGAGAAGACAATGACCGGAACTCCATACCCGAACAAGTGGTATCAGCTTCATCAGCGAATATTTTCAAGGAGAGGCTGGACCTTCACTGAAAGGCAATCTGTCGGGATTAACATAGATTCCCCAACTTACTATCCTCATTACTGAAGACTTAAGATAGAGGTCTCAGAAGTTGTTCAAGGTCGCCGCGCTTTTACAAACATCTCAGCTGTAACGGTATGATCACCTGCTACTAGCTCCCATCACAAGACTGTCTTAATTTGAGGTCTGTGTTTGTTCTGATTATTGTCAACCGGTTTTATTGTTAAATGTTAGTGCTTCATTTGCTGTTTTTGTGTCGTCTAGTCACGTTTTCTTTTGTTCTCTTTACTATTTCTTCTTATGCTACTGTATATACAGTAGCGTATGCTACCTTAGTATACAAAGTATCTCCTTGCTAGGCATGAACTCTACACCAGCCGTAGTGCATTCGCAATTTTTTTTTTCGATCGCCGGATTTTCTTGTTATATTATCGCAAATTGTTATTCACTGCTTACTGAGTCGTCGGTTCATTTATCGTACGAGACCTACTACACACGTAGTAGGTTATGTGGAAGCTTTATAAATAATTTTTATAAACCTGAATATGATTCGTTAACAAAATGCGTGAACTCGTACATATTTAGTTATTTACATGTTCATTTTAAGCGAATGGTTGTGTGGGATGTTAGAATGAGACGGGTATGTCATTACTTGATAATACAGCTGACATACCTGTGGTTTTTATACAGACCAAACAGTGGTTTTCGACGTTCTAAGGGGTGTTAAGCAAACAGCCACAGTTGTTTTCAATTTGTTAGAGCTAAACCTGACAGTAATGTGGCGAAGTCTTCCCATATCTAGTTGATACATTTCGTTGCAAGACCATTACCATTCATATGTGCCATGATGATTAGTACGAATTTATTGTGCTTCCTTTTGTCCTTTGTATATCTTAAACTTAATATTCATTTCTGGCGTTAATGAAATGGGAAGAAAATATTACATCGCTTTAAATAAAATCACTGTTAATGTACCATAAATTACTTCTAAGCGTTCACTATCCCCATCCCGTGTAACATGAGAGTAATTGTAAGGACTGTTAGTCAAATTTATACCTGAAATTACACTATAAACACTGACCTTGTGATAACTTTTGTTTTACAATCGCTTCCGTGTAGACTTCAGATAGTGATAAGCTGCATAAAAATTCTTAGGCTTCATTAATCATGTACCTAAGACTTTCAGTCAGTGGTTTGTGTCTATATGAAGTGAATCCTATCCAATCGCGGCATTGTAAATACATTCACATTTTTTTCTTTTTTTACATGTATGTGTATCACATATCTAGTTGTAACTTCTCTTGATTCCTTAGTAGAGTTAGTATCATTGCCACTATTCCTGTTAAATTTGTTTACGTGTTAGTTTTTCCTCAGTTGTGTGTCAAGCTTCAAAAGGACAATGATCAGTTACTGACTACATCTTATTAAATTTAGATGAGACTATAATTTATGTACGAACCAATCAGATATAAGATAAATTCAGTCATCCATTTAGCTAAATATCGTTTTGGAATTTTAGCTGTCGTTAGTTCGTGATGAAAACCTTAAATTAAGTTCCTAATAATCAACTGTAAACCATAATTCTAATTCTTCACACTAGTTTATAACCCTCATTTAGTCCTAGTTAGTAGGTATACACTATCAAGGTCACTGTTATCTCTCAAAGGTTGTCCATAAACTAGTCTCACTAAATTTACTGTTGTTAAATTTTATTTGGGTACGAATGCACGTCAAGATGAGTGGTAATTCATGGCTAACAATAGTTTTTTTATGTGTTAATAACTTGAGTTAACGGTACTAGCAGTGATAGTTAAACCAACCAAATACATGTTTTATATATGGTAAGTGAAATCAAGGACCTAGAAGTATAAGATCATACTAAATCTCATAGCCCTTAGGAAGGCAAGTACTATGTATATCTGAGCTAAGGTCACCAGTTTACTAATATACTATCTAATGTCTTCAACCACTAATTACGCTTATTACGCGAACCTCGGTCGGATAGTAAGCATTGGAACTCAATACAAAGTTCCTAATGTCCTTCTATTCATTGCATACTTTAAGCGTTCTCGTCGGTGAGGTAGCTAACAGATATTTCATTGTTTTTATTTAGTTCTATAGGCTGTTGCAGTTAATCTCATTGTTTTCATTGACATCGGCTTACACGAAGTGAGATCACCTCTTACACCTTCAAGTAGTTACAGCAAACCTTTGATGAAAAGCGTTTATAATTTGTTTTCACGCTCAAGTATATATTGCGTTCGGGGTCTATCCAATAGCTTTCTTTATGGAGATGAAATACTAATTTCTAATAAAGCCTTAGAGGTCAAAAAACATAGAAAGCGTCAAGTTAACATTAAAACTCATTGTGCAGAAAATGTGTCGCTTTGTAATACAAAGAAAATTTTTTATCCTGAGTTAAATGAAAATGATTTGAAAATCAGGTAAAAGCAAACAACTGTTTATTTATCTCTAGAGAGGTAATACTTCAAAGTAAGGTATCACTATCACATGGTGGTTTTGGAAAAAATGGATCTTGTAAATATCCTACAATTATTCTAGAAGGAAGCAAACTAATATCAGATGCACTTGCAACAGGGGCGAAAGCCACATCTTTGTTCTTTTCTTCACAGGATGTTCTGCAAAAAGTCGGTGATTTAAGCAACGTATTAAGTATCTACTATGTTAATCATCGAGTTATGGATCAAATCTCGTCACTTCAATCTCCTCCCGGAGTAATAGGTAAATTTGTTACTGGTTTATAATCACACTTTTATCTTTCATATTGCGAATTTAATGCAGATCTACTAGAAATATATCGATACCTTTGAAGACTTTAACATAATGTTTAGTTGACATGAGTCCTATAATTTCTCATTTCATGTTCTAAAGAATAGTTTGTTCAGTTTTTCTGAGATTTCGTGAATAGACTGCAAAAAAGTGAACCAGATCGTTTATTGTTAAAGTGTAGAATTTATGTTGCAGTGTGCTTAGGACTTCCACATTAGTTTATGTTTCTATGTATGGTTTTACCATTGAATAGTGACTGGGTAATGCAAGTTGACGTGTTTGGTTGACCTATTACGATACTTGTGTAAGTTCAGTGGTTGTCTACCAGATATGGAACATATAGCTTATTGATTATTCTAAGGACGATCCTATTGATATACTTTATCGGTCAATAGACTTCTGAACTAAATAAAATCTTGATTTAGAACACAAATATATGAATCTATTATATCACTGATAGGACACTCTGCCTTTTTAATCAGTGATATCAATAAAAAACAAACATTTACATTCTGATCATCAAGTATCAATTATTTCAAATGTATGACATTGTTTAGATGGCTACATTGAAGGTAATGTAAAAGTATTTAGAGTCGTAAAATGTCTAAGTCCTTCACGTAACTCCCTGGTTATTGATAAGTTGATCTTCATTCGTTCTAGAGCTTCTAAGCTGCCCAAAGTTGATTATCCTCAAGTTTCCACAACGGGCTTATATAAAAATATCGATTCATTCGTATTGAAGTAACCCTCTCATTTATTTACAATACAGAAGTAGCTTGGTACGAAAGAACATCAAAAAATGCGCCACAAAGATGGGATGTCTTGTAGAAGTAAAAAAAGAAAGTCATCCATTGAAAATGATGAAAACTAGTACAAGATTTTAACGAACATATAACTATGATAATTCGTATCTAGTTCGAAGGTAAATCTTTTTGAAGAGTGGATTAGTATTCTGCTGCAAGTTTACCATCAGTTTCTATTTTGAGCTACGTTTGATAACATTTCAAACCTCTTAGAAGCTGGATCTATAACACTTTCAAGGTTTTTTGACGAGCTGACATGTGCTAAGCCAGAAAAACTGTCATCCCATTACTTCTATAATGCTAGGTTTCCACGTCTACACGAATGGGACGTTAATATGCCTTACACGAATATCTACACTAGATTTCTTCCCAGTGTCTATACTACAGGACTTCAACACATCTCAGACCAAGAATACGTGATTAACCTGACTAGAACTTCAATATATTTCCACACCAAAAACCGACAACAATCCTAGTAATAATAAAGGTAAGATAATATATAACTCATCTAGTACCTATCAGATTATCTACTAGTCTGACTAAGAAAACAACCAATCATTCTCGCCCACACATCAATTACTTAGTTCATTGTCACAAGTTAACCATTTCTCTCAGTCGCTTCCGGTGTTGGAAACGACACTTGGTATAATTGCCACTCAGATAACGCACATGAAGTATCTCCAAATCACCAAGGATACTGTTTTAAGGCGTCATAATTAGTCGGATGACGTGCTCCGTTAGTCCCGAACACTCCGTGTTTGACTTCAAAAACCTTACCCAAACAACGATTGTATGGAACCGTCGTCGAACACCACCCTGGACAGCATAGGTTTCGTAAAAGTGGGATGAATAGTGGCCTAGTTTAGCATAATTTCTAAAGTTTTCCCAAATTAATTTAATCTCGTCTACCACAGTGCTATCAGCACAGACTGTTATGAATCGAGGTCTAATGGTGTAAATAAATAAACGAAATCCTAGATACGTAAATTTCTACCATTTTAGATGATTCTCTGCTACGAGTAAGTGTAAATATAGTTTTCTGTCAATTTTGATTGATCAGATTTTTCTTTTTAATCTCTCAGTAGGTCATTACCTGTCATTTGGAGAGTTTTTAAACTTAAATTTGTCTACAAATTATGATGCAAAGTATTTATCTCTTCTTGTTTCAGCCCTTTTTGAATTACCACAACAAGACTGCTTCAATGAAAAAAATGCGAAGTTTCACTTACCTGTTACTCTTATACTTGACCGAATTAACGATCCTGGAAATATGGGCAGTTTGATCCGTTCTGGTGCATGTTTTGGTTTAGATTCTATTTTGGTGACTAAAGGTACTCATTACATTTAGTAGATTTTCGTCTGTATTTTACAGCACTCGGTATTCTTTATGACGTGGTTTTCACTTTTCATCTGGTGATAAGCAATTTATTAGTTTTCAACCCTGAAGAAATTATATTTGCTTGGCTTGCTTCGTCTTTTGATCTGAAGTTAGTTATAATAATTCGTATGGTGTTCAGTATCTTTAGTTTTTCGAACATGCTAATTCAGAATAAACTTTCATTCGCTCCGTACAAACATTTATTCGTTTGTCCAACACATCACTCTTGTAAAGGTTTTAAATTAACAAAATAATTGCACAACTTAAGGGTGCTCAATCATATTAACAGATTTCCTTTGAAGGATAATGTATAGATTGTCGTCGAAGTTCCTTTTTTAAGACCAATATATTGTGAAACTATGACCTATTCAATGTCTAAGCATTTACTCAACGATCTCTCAGTGTTTTTGCCATTCTTAAATATGTTCTGCAAGTAAGAGCTCTGGTAATCGAATAAGACAAGTTAGAAATATAATCGTGATATCGATATTGTCAGTGATAAAAGTAGTAAAAAGATAAGGTAAATTGTTCACAATCTAATAAATAGTTGCATGAGGTATGGACGTTTATTATGTATTATAGGGTGAAAAGATAAGCATATTAACACCGCAGTGACTAATTTCAAGTATTATGATCCGAATTCAGCAATATTGAAGTAATATGTTTTCTTCCGATCTATCCATCACTTTTAAAACAGGAAGTTATGTTATCAACTCAAATGTCTTAGCTTACTTCCTGTTTTCCTACAACTTTTCATGTAGCCTAGACAGTACCTGATGACTAATGTCGATGTGCGTTCGTATTTATCAGTGAGCCTATTTGGTGGATGAAAATTTTTAAACTAGGCTTATAGATGTTCTATTAGTCTCAGTTTCTTTTCCACCTCATTAGTAATTGCAACCATTATTTTGCGATATAATTAAATATAAATAAAAAGTGATTTGCGGTTAACCGATAGTCATTGATACGCTACTCGATGAAGTTACATGACCAATATATACGCAGGGGCTCTGATATCGAAATTCTTGTAGACCAATGCACAATTACGTCATGTCTTACGTTGATGATGACTGACGCATTAGTTAACTAGGATTTTAATATCCTCATCTTGCCTTCCACTGCTACTTATTGGTCTTTGTATTTTCTCTACACAAATGTTAAAAAACTATATTTAGTTTATAGCACCTCTCCTACATTTAAGTTTGTTTACGTCTAGGTTTGTCACGCCGTTTGCTTAACTTATTTAACAGTGTTATTCTAACAGTAACAATTTGTCAATATCTTTGTTTTATTATTTTACCATCTCTGCACGGACATGTATGCTTGATCACATGTGGTAGCATATGCATATGTCCCTCTCTTTAGCTAAGATGTTAGTTGCTCAAATCGCTCGATGAATTGTTCGCTTTCCCATATATATAACACTCGAATCTCATCAATCGGTTCGACTCGTTCGACTCTTAATTTGTCTCTGAGTCCTCTCGCGCGCATTAGCTTTTCTGCTCGAATTCACTTATGGTGCTTGTGGCTTAGTGGTCTGTGCTATTCAATAATAAACTGTGGACAACGCCTCGTGTTGTCTTCTGAATTAATATACCGTTGGGATTTATTTAATAACAGTTATCAGGGTAATTGATATTCGAAGTTAAACGAATTATCTCTAAGTTAGTCCATTAGAAACTTTAGGATATCATTATTCATCGTATTCAACAGTTTAATAACGTTTAGTCTTTTCGCTCCAGGTAGTGTTGATATTTGGAATACAAAAGTGATACGAGCAGGAATGTCTGGTCATTTCCGCATACCTGTCTATCAAGGACTAAGCTGGACCGATATTAGTCGATATTTTGGGATACGTGATGGTTCGTCCTCTCATGTTAAAGTCTTTGTAGCCGACCCTGAACCACTCTTGACTGATAAATTAATCGAATCAGCATGGAAAAAAGACCAAACTGTGAGTTGACCTCTATCCATTATTAACTATTTCTTGTCCACATTGTCGAATCTTGTAAGTTGGGCTGCGTACAAGTGAGTATATACATAAATACCCACCAGTATATATAGATGTATAATCATATTAACCCTAGTTGTCAAATCGTTAAGTCAAAATCTTTCACGCAGCTACCCGAAGTGGTAGTTAAAACACTGACCGTCCAACAACTAAGGGAGAAGGTTTGAGTCCTGATCAACCTATCTGTGATTTGAACAGGCAGGTGTAGTATCAGTAGACTATTAAACTATAACTGAAACCTGAGCCCATGAACCTGTGCTTTTTTACTGTATGAATTATTAATTATTGCAACCGCTCATGGTGATAGCACTCTTTCACTAACATTTGTAGCCACGTTACATAGTAAATATTATTGTTGAAATTGTAAAAACTGGGTAAATATCAGTTTTTAAGTTTAGGATATCGTGAGGCGAATTCTCTTTTATGTGGTTGTAGTTTTGTAGTATTTCCTGCATTGCTATTTCAACTCTGTGATTCATCTATCTTTTTGTCCTTTGTATTGACTGCTGAAGTTTCTATGATGTCTTCAACTTTGATACTTATCATTAGATAAGTCTTTCACATTAAGAATTATGTATACTAGGAACACCAGTTCATACACTAACTTCCTTCTCCTCTAATCATATTCTTTGTGGTTAATAATTTTTACTGCCAATGAGAGTACTACCTCTACAACTTTAGTATTCACATTGATAATTTCATCTTTGTTGTTGTAGTGTGGCAACTTGAACTGATGCAGATATATACTAGGTTTTGAGTCGCTTATCACTAACTAACAAATCCAAATTTGTTAACATTAGAGCCAGAAATACTGTCATGAATCTGTTCAAATGTTAATAAAGCTCATGGAAAACTAATTTGGCTAGTCTTTTGATCAAGACGTACAATGTGATCGATGATTTAAGAGATTTAACTGTGATTTTGAATAATTCATGGTCTAAGTTAGTTTCTAAAATTAAGTTTCTTCATATAGCTTGTGGATATAGATACTGCTATTGGATTAGCAAAAAATAGAACTGAACCAGTCATATTCATATATATTCCTTTAAAACATTCGTTCACTCAAATCTATACACAATTTATCGTCTTGGAGGTATGGCAACCTGGACCGATGCATATATGTGCCTGGTCCTACGTTGTAGCTGACTGACTGACTTGGAATAACTCACTATCGTATTATATCTTTTGAGTTATTTAATTTTCGAGTTTCTATTATTTCTATCACATTCTTTTATTGTAGGTAGGAAAGAATTCATAAGTTAATTTAAGCACTCATAATCCTTTAGAGTATTTTCAACATAGTGACCTTCATCTGAAGTGTAATGATTTTTGTGTAATATTGTTTTAATTTTTATCTAAAAATTCTGCGTTTAGTAGTTAACAGTGTTTAATATTTAGTTCTATAATTCCTATTATTCAGATACATTTTTTCTGTAATCATGGTTCTTTTTATTTCTAGAACCATCAGTCACAATATATTAATGAGTGTGAAATATCAGTCGAGTGTGAAGCTATTGATTTTCTTACTCCTGAGTCAACAGATTCCGCATATCGCTTACCTGTACAAACTATCCCACATTTTGCAGTAAACTATATTCCTTCCGATTATAACTCTGCGGAACATGATTGTCGTTTAGCTATTGTTATTGGATCTGAAATTCATGGTGTTTCTCCGGAAGCTTTTCATTTAGTTCATCTTACCGGTGGTTCTCGACTTGTTATCCCATCTGCAGATAGAATAAACAGCTTGAATGTTTTATCAGCTGCTTCAGTTTTGCTAGGAGAAATACAACGTCAATTTTTGTGTTCTTAATGGGATGTATTTTTTTTACGAATAAACAAATTGTTATTCAGAAATTTTTTTCCCTCTTTTGTGCCTGTATGCAAACCTTAAGTGTTTGTTTTATTATCTGATGTGATAAACCTATTGGGATTCTTTTTTTGTAGTCCATTGGGGTTAATTAGACTGTCCATTCACCCACAATACTATGTATAGACTTACTTTTTGTCTGGTTATTGAATATAGTATTGTGAAAGGTTTAGTATGCAGTAGATCTGTTTCTTCCCAACCATATCCCCTTAACTGAATTTAATGGCATTATAGTAGGTTTCAGTACCGAAATCAGGACTAAAAAAAACAAATAAGCGCTAAATTAATATTTACAATAAACATTTAGGAAATGGTTATTAGCGGTCAGTAGAGCTCATATGAATTCATTACACCACACGCTTCAAATGTAACACAAACTATAAACTAATGAATTTAACTTATTTGATTTTGTTAATATATGCAACTCAATAACGAAGTAAAAGTCTATGTACTTGGCTCTGTGCCACTGTTTTCTGTGAGTTAATAATCTTACCCAGTTGCTCAGATCGAAGTAAGCGGAACTTTGTGTAAATCAGTAACCTAGTGGTTGAAAATCGACTGCCATTACCCATCAAAACATTACTGCTAAACGTAGTTGAATATTGCTTTTCTGTTTTGTAAAGTTCCACCCGAGTATTTCATTAAATTAATTTGTGTATACCTAATAAAATATTACTAATCGGTTAGTACCCTATGATACATGTTTGTTTTAAATATGAATTTCACTTAGTTTATTTTCAGGAAGATTTGCGTTTATTCAGTCTGTTTATTTTCTTATGGTTTGAAGTTTGTGATATTTTGTTCACCTTCAACAATGTAAATATTTATAAGAATCAAGCCGTTAGGAACTCACCTTCCATATCCAATATAAGAGAAATAAAGTGACCTCAAAATTATGAAGCCCTTATACTCTATCAATTTCGAGATATGAATTTCTCTAATTCTTTCAGTAAATCTTCCTTAAACATACACCTTATCCTAATAATATGCATTCATTATCACTATTTTTGTAGAAAAAGTACCGTTTTCACATAAGACTAGTGAGTATAATTTCCCCTACAACACACAGCTATTGTCAATAACCATATAATAACGTTTCAAAAATCGTGCAGCTTTTCCCGATTTTTAGTCACATTGTTGCTCTTTTAAGAACCACTGATATTGAAGTGCTATAATTTAAAATAGTATTTCTAAATTAAATAAGTAACTAACTTGGTGTTATTTGTTTGAATCCCTACCTTATCAACCGACGTTCAACCAATAATCTGTTAAAATTATTGCACCTTTTGACTTAGTCCATCAATTTCCAGATGATTAATGAAATACATCGTTTTTTATTATTAGTTGTCTTGGTGGACTCGAATATGATGATTGGTTGAACAATATTCATTAATGTAAAAAATGTTTTGTGATAATCTGTTTTATATATGTGGTTTATATAATTTTGTAGAAATTCGAATAGTAATGGAAAGTAATGCCGAAACTGATAAAATTTCACCAGTAAATACATCTACACTTACATGTGACTGCATGAACAATTCAAAACCTGATATATCTAAAGAAAATAATGGCTTTGAATGTAAAACAGATGGTGTATCTACTTGCTCAAATCCGAACTGTCCATACTCTTATCTTAGACGGAATACTTTCACTTCAGAGGCATTCAAAATACAACTGAAGAACATTTCTCGTCATGCAGGTTTCTCTGTAAGAGTTGTCTCATAATTAATTTAATCAAATTATTATAATTTTAAGCCTTCTATTTTAGCCAAAACCTTACAAATAAAAATTAATTGTTACCTGACTCACTGGAATAATAAAGTGTAATCCAGAACAACAAAGAGGATTCAGTTATAAACTTTCGGATTAATCTTGAACTACATTCCTTTGTCAGTTTCTTTAGTGGCCTATTTTACTAAATATTTTTGGATTATAAATCAAGTTAATAAAGTTAAACCCCTAAAAAGGAAGTTTAAGTTAGGATCTAAAACCACTTAATTATCCTGTTGTTGTTCTCGAAGTTGGGCGTTTGCAGAATCTTTCATCCGGTTCAGCAACACTGTGTTGGAGACGTTTCCTGGTACCGATAGTAGTGTGATGCCTCTGCAGCTGAGTTCTCACATTTGCTCAGATCTTTTTTCTTTGGTATCTTGATGAAGTGTCCTTCTTTACAGTCTGTCTGAACTTGTTCTCCCTGCTAAACCTTCCAAAATAGAACGTGGAGTATGTTTTCAGTGACTCTTGTGTCTGACTTCAGATCTTGGGCTGGTATATTGTCACGTTCTGCTGCTTTCCCATTGTTGATTTGTCTGATGGTCATTCTGATTTTTTCGATCGTTGGAGTGACATCTATGGAAAGGTCTGTAGGTGCTGCTTCAATATCCGGTGGATTCAATGGATATGACCTTTTCAAGGGGTTCTCGAAATCTTCTATCCATCTGCTCCTATGTTCTTGAATGTCGGTGATTGACTTTCGTTCTTTGTCCTTGACTGGTCTCTCCGGTTTACTATATTTCCATGCCAGTTTCTTCGTTGTGTCATATAGTTGTTTGATATTTCCTTCTCTTACAGCTTTCTCCGCTGTCGTTACTAGGCCTTCCACGTATTTCTACGGATTCTTGAGCCTATTGAGCTACTGAACACATAGAAAGATGCCATCAGACAAAGAACCAGTAGGAGATGAGCAGCTGCCAGATCTCAAGGATGCAATGACGTCTTCATGAGTACAGCTTGAGATTTGAATGAAATCATCAAGATGGACCACCACAGTTTAGTGGGTGATAAATACATATAGGCATAATTACAAGTGAAAGATGCAAGCAAAGAAAATGCAAATTACAGCAAACTCTAAAGTGTGTGAGTTGACAGTTTCAACTACAGAACCCCATACTCATCCCCATATTAACACAAAATAGAATATTCATGAGCAAAGCCTGGACGTTGTAGATGATTCGATCAGCAATCAATATAAGGTCAATGATTGGCTGACAGTAACATTTAAAGAATGAAGAAAAAAAGCGAGACCTGCACGTTTCTTGCCAAATAGAACTGCGAAGATGCAAAGAGATTAGAAATCAAAAGTCTCAATGCTTGTCAAAATACTTCGCAGAGAGGTTTGTTTTTTCTTGTAATTTAAAAGAGTCTTCAGAAAAAGAATCATAGGCTTAGTTGAGTCACGATCCAAGCTACATTTAGTCCTCAATAAACCAGCTACTGCCCAAAACAGTATTAGGAGTTAGCATTAATATTGCTTCACAGAATAGGACAAAAAGTAGACTCTAAAAGTACTCAAGCAAGTCGCCTCTTAAAAGAACCTTGTACTTAAGGGTTTTCACATTGTAAACGTTCACAGTAAAGCCATGCCCAAACCACTCTGGGTGGTACGGGATAGCATTTCACGTAATTAAAGATATGCTATACAAATGCTTGCAACCTGCTCAATAAAATGACGGAGCTCAGAACCGCAGTGGATACAGAAAAACCTAATGCCATTTCCATAAGAAACGTGGTTAACTCCAGAAGCTCATGGTAGTGAAATTCAACTGTTTGGTGCCTTTGTTGGGCTTACAGACTAAACTTTAGAGGTGGTGGTGTTATCCTGTGCATAATGAGCACATTAACCATATGAGCTATCGAGAGTCACACGACTCAGAGACATGTGAGCTGGCGCAGTGCCATCTGAAATGCAAAAGGTAAGACA
This sequence comes from Schistosoma margrebowiei, assembly GCA_944470205.2. Taxonomy (NCBI): domain Eukaryota; kingdom Metazoa; phylum Platyhelminthes; class Trematoda; order Strigeidida; family Schistosomatidae; genus Schistosoma; species Schistosoma margrebowiei. The sequence goes on along the minus strand of OX104026.1, from coordinate 32,438,315 downwards.
TTTAATTAGTTGTAGTACATCACAGTCCGGAATGTGTAGTGGATGACTTCATCCTAAATAAACTTATATTCTGGCCAAACATGTGTAAAAGCCTTATGGTAGGTGACCTTAATGCACACTGCAAATCAGGAAAACTTAGAAGTAGGGTTATCACAACCATCATTTGATTACAAATTGCTAGAAACCACAATTTCTCCGGCTTTATCTCAACACACACGACTATCAAAACTCCTCGTCTGTCTTGAATTTAGTCTTCAACCACGGTGATGATGTCATTCAAATGAAGATCCTCCCCTATCTATAGGGAGTTTACGGTTAATATAGTCTGTCAAGCAGTTGTGCCGGTCAGTCTTAATATATGGAAAGCAGATATCAAGGTGATTAACTCAGCAGCCTCGACTGAAAACTGGGAAATAGACTCTGGCGAATCAGTAGGGGAGGCCTGGACTCACAGCAGTTATACAGTTAAATAACTCAACCATCTATACCCTGGACAGTTCCAAAGAAGAAAAAGCATGGCCATCTCTGGATAAACCGAGACACTTAATATTTACTAAGACGAAAAAATGTTGGAACATCACCATCAGCTTTGACACAACGAATACGATGGAACGCAAAAGCTCCGTCTGAAGTAAGTATATGAGCTCAATCTGGGAAGCTCCGGGGAAATACGAATAGCGGTTGACACAGTTTGTAATCAAGCAGCCGAAGAGACTTTTCTCGTACATAAATTACAGAACGGGAACGTACCATTGGATTCTCAACCTATTTACGGCAGTGCATCAAATGAAAGAGGAAATCCAACACAAAGCAGAGGCCATGGCGGACTATTTCTAGATAGTCTTCATTCAAGAGCCTCCTCTAAGCGAAGGACTAAACCCAAATACACTATTTCAGTTGATCAAGGTGAGTTACTTATTGACTGGAAGGATTCAATCGTCGCTCCGATTCATAAAATAGGATCAAGACAAACTTCATCAAACTACAGATCTGTCAACCTCATTTAGTGTCGTAGTTAAAATGCTGGAAAGAATAATCAAAAAGGTCATAATGACATTCATTGAAATTGTTAACGGGACATGGACTGGGTTAAATCATGCTCAATGCACGCTCGCGTTGGTGCACGCTGATTGGCTAATTATTATGGAATCAGCGCTAGTCGACACCTGAAGAATACTCTAGGAATCTTCTCATGTAAAAACTATAAATATGCTAACGTTTTTCCTATTGTGCTCCTTACTTCCATCTAACCGTGTTATTTAGAATATAATCTATTTCCTGTTCAACCGTGTTCTCATTTGTGGACTTGTTGAGTAAATTGGTGTCTAAGAATACTAAGCAATAGGAATAGCTGGGTTATAACTTAAGAGGGGATTATAACAGAAACCAACAACTTGTTTAGCCGTAAACTTCAAAAAAGTATTCGATAAGGTGCTGAATAATAGACTCCTTTTAAGACTGAAAAATCCAGGAATCACCAGACGTCTTCTAGATTGAGTCAATGATATCATAGTGAGTGGTAGAAAATGAAAGTAAACTCAAAATGCTTCCCCTGAAAACCAATAATTAGTGGAGTACCTCAAGGCTCTGTCCTAGATCTTTTACTTTTTATACTGTATGTAAATGAACTCCCAAGTGTAGTTGAGTCTCCGATGCTACTTTACGCTGATGATATAACATTTTGGCGAGAAATAATGGGAGATGCAGATGCATGTGCACTTCAGGAGGACTTAGATGTCCTGATTATCGGGTTTAAAAAATGACTGATGCCCATCAACGAGGCCAAGTGTGTCTACATGCACATTGGGGATACATAGGTAAATAGGTACAGCGTAAGGGGAGTGTCAGTGCCTGTAGTCCGGTCTCACAATAATCTTAGGGTAACAATAAGCCATGATCTTAAGACCAAGGCTCACTTCATCGTGGTCGCAGTTAAAGAGTTTACAATCCTATAAGCTTAAAGATGGATATTTATCAATTTGTATACTATTATGTTCACTGCAGTATTCACAACCGTATTAAGATCCAAACTTATAAACTGAGTTCAGGCTTCAATCCCCTGTTTTTTATAGGTGACTCAGCTATCGTGGAAAAAGTACAGAGAGGAGGCACCTACGCAATTCCGGAACTTTGGGGTTAGCCATACACAGAGCGGCCTGAAAAGCTTGACCTCTTTACTCTGTCCTACGGTAGATCAAGAGTTGATCTGATTTTGATGTACTGAATACTAAGAAATGATTTGGATCTGATGTATCCTCTTTTTCTTCCTACCATATCAGGAAAACTTAGAGGAAATAGCAGATCAGTACAAAGGCTAAGAATGCACAAAATATTCGTGGGATACAGGTTTTCAGACCGAGCCATCAATGCTTGGAACCTGTTACCCAATGCTGTGGTGTCTGCCCCTTCGATTGACTTATTCAAGAGACGACTAGACACTCTCAGAAGCTTACTAGAGAAGTACTGACACAGGTCGTGTGCCTTCTGGACTCAACAATTCTGAATCTAAATATTCTAGATCATCTTGTATTTATCAGGACTGTTTTCGTCCCATGTTCACTTTTATCTTTGCATCAAACATGTTCTTAGTAGTGGTTATACCTTCATCTAACTCTTTTGAGTTTGGTCTTCTGCCTTGCGATTTTTCAACTTCATAAATGTATTGAAATCACCAAGTGAACAGTGCTAATGTTGATTGCAGAATACCAGTCCCTCTAAATGGTTAACGTAGGAATAATGTGACTAAAAAATAATGACGGTCAGGCCACAACATGAAATCGTTAGGTGACGTCATATCGACGTGTAGACTTTCTTTGAATGCTCAAAATAGCGGTAAACACTAGTTTTGAGACTTCAAGTGATATGTATTAATATCAATCACAGTGACACAGATGTATTCTTTCTGCATTTTCCTCTGATTCTTTAGTGCCAGATTTTTTCTCACCTCTTCTCAGTTTCGTTAGCCTTTTTCTACTACTATAAGTATAACTATTATTCCAACTTTCTTTTCCTCTTCCTAATTTTTTAGTGATTGTGTTAATATTGTGTGAAGTTGAATAGATCCACATTTATACCTTATTCCGTATACTTCTGTCTGTCTGATATAGTGTAAATAATTGAAACAATTTTAACCTACTTCATCTCTTAAAATTTACCGACATTAAACTAACTCCTGCATTTTTATGAGTAAAGCTTTTTGAATTTTCCCGTTGTTGATGTTATGGACTGAATTTCTATGTATTTTTTGGGACGTATGCGTCCTGAGAGAATTGCCGTGGTACTGTCATTAAGTCACATGTTTTTCAGTTAGGTTTGATAGTGACTAGCAATGGAGACTAGGTCCTGCGTTTCGTTCCGTTAGGCGTTCGCTAGGCGGATGTACCTTAATACCAACGTTAACATTCATATTGGGACTGAAACCCAGCGCTTTTCACTTCGAATACGCGAACCGTTATCAACTGGGCTCTTGAGTTCATATAGCCACTAACTTGTTAAACGCGGATGAATTTAACATTCTAAAGCTTTTTGAATCTTCTCATTATTGATGTTAAGTACTAGATTTTGACTAGTCTACGTTGCGTACTTAATTTTATAACAGTAAGGAGTACAATCTCAATCTTTTTTCTTATTTCTCATTTGAAGGTAATGAAGAAGATGTTGCAGTCATTGAATGTAAAATTTTGCAAGATAAAGTTTCCAAAATGCGGTTTAGCATTTCTTTCATTTGAGTAATTTGTGTAAAATACTTCATAGAATCGATTTTCAGATCTGCCACTGATCGTGATTTTGCTATCTCTGTTTTGGATGGACACATTTGGAAAGGTTCGAAAATAGAAGCTAAGGTAAGTTTTTGGTTCTCAATCTGGCGTATTACCATTATTCTCAAATTTTCCCAGTTATTATAAAAGTTATCATCGAAGATGTGAATCACTCGTGATACTAATAGATATCATGACTGTTAGACGAATTGATGACTATCGTTGCTCATTCGTTTTTTGGATAATGTATTGGCATTTCAGACGACAGGTAATGGGTTGCAGTCTCACATTACAAACATCAACGCTAGGACGTAGGTGTGTTTAGCTGACGAGTACGGGGTAAGACGAAACACACTTCCTAAATTCGATTGCTAGCCTCCATCTAGAAGTATTCTTTCCCTACATACTCCGCCAATGTAAACGTTATTTGGATTACTCAACTTGACTGAACTTTCGTGTGTATAATGAAGGCAAAAAGGAAGTGGTGCTGTACATATGTTTTAATTGCCTAAGATGATTTAGACAAAATCAGTTTTTCAACTTTACCATTTCTGTGTTCAGATATGGTACTCCGGTGTTTTGAAGAAGAATCACATCACGAAACACGCAATCTCAAAGTGAGCTGGTATAAGGGTGGCGTTGACCTAACCACACTCAGTGTTTCGACCGTTCAGTAGAGGAGTAGATATATATCAAAACAAGAGTTTATAGACGCAAAGATATAAGGACAGAATTATATATATTGCGACATAAGCATTTACTTATGCGTAATAAATCAGATACTCGCCTACTCACCTTGATTAAACTCAAGTCACTTTAACTGGGCAATTTGAGCCTACCGTAATAATGGTTAAGGATGACCTGCATCGTGGTAATTCACGTTAGAGATGAATATTTCTTTATCGTAACAATTGCTTAGTGTTGTCTGAACAAAATGCAAACAATGAAGTATGATATAAAGAGCTACGGTGAATGCTACAAGAACACAACTTCGGCAGAAGGATTTAAAAACGTTCTGATTCCTCCTATATACAAGAATTGACTCACCAACTACAAGAGGAGTCGGTGAACGATCCTGGGAAGTGATTATGAGCTTTAAAATGGGACATAGATGTTGCAGCTCCCACCATGTAGCAGTTTTCAAATGAAGAGCTCTGCTATCACTTATACAATAGAAATAAAGAGCAACTCCTGACAGGAAGGTCATCAAAAAGCTTTGACGAAGTCAAAGAAAACCTTCATCAAAATAGAACATTCCGCCAAATCAGCACCAGTTTAGTCCTCTCTGGGCAGAATTTTTGTCACGACCAGCTGTACAACACACATAATAACAGATGGATTACCTGCAGATCAAAAAAGATTCTTCGAACTTTTTTGTTTCTCGAATGTTTCTTGTAAGGGTCTCAGGCTGAATGTGGATGACTATAAGAAGATTCTGAGGATCGACGCTGAGCCTTATTTAAACAGATTGACTTCTAGATCATATGTGTTCCAATAAGACTCCAAAATCATTCACACCTCCAGATGCTCGACTGTAAATTTTCAGGTTATCTCCATTCCTGACCTTTGATTCTCCAATTCCACCGATTTCAACCTTGTAGATTGTTGTGCTTTGAACGTCGTTGGGAAAGACACCAACTATACTTTGAGTAATGCAAATTTTAATAATATAAACACAGATCCATCTAATCTACAAAATCAAGGTATTTGAAGCTGCTTATGTATGCTGTAAAAACCGAACGCCTCAGATTCAGGAGCCGAACTCGAGTGTGTGATAGGTGTTCAGGGTGGTTGCTTTGAGTGACCATGTCTCGATCATTTTAGTAGTTGTGACACTAGTGTTTTTTCAAATAAATTTATATCTCACTGAGGTATCTTTCTTTCTCTTAAAAGAAAACTACAGTTTATCCTGAAGGTTCCTTGAAATGACTCATATAATTATCAGCTATGAATTATATTCATTTAAGTCTTACTGTAAAGTAGGATCATAAATTAATCACAGATAAAGATATTCTTTTTGATAAATTTCAGCCATCATCATACAACATAGCAGTCAAAAACTTTGTCGGTATTATCTGCATCAAAACATTTGTTATTCCGAGTCGTTTTTATAAGTAAACCTCTAATTATGTGTAACTGACCTTTTATCTTTGCAATAAAGCACTTAATTTTTGGAGGTTACAAACTAGTAATTCTCAAGGTTGGATATGGGTTTCTAGGTAGAAATGGTAAATTGGCTTTCAAGGCTCTAGATGTACATCAATTGATGTCGTCTGGAATATGTTATCCAGGCATCACCTACTCTGATGCACAATTTGGGTAGTATTCGATCAGGTTAGATGAGGACTGCGGATACGCAAGTGAATATTTGTTATCGGTTCATGAATTTTACTGACTACCGGTCTAAGCCATGTGGAGAGATCAAAGCGTCTTAAATTCGAGCCATAGAGATAATCCTAATCTATGGTTAGAGTTCATAAGTGCCATGTTTCTCAAACTATATTGTCTTTTTCGTTTCACGCCAATATGTGGGAATTGTAATGATGAATAAGACATTACTACAACTATTGCATGCTGTCCGGTTGACCTACAATACTTGCAAATTCGGGGACTGTTGAGATATTTTAGTACAAACGATTTTATTATGAACTCGACGACTACATTTGGCACACAATTATCTGCTAACACAAGAAGAAGATTAAGTTTAGGGATAACTTGCTATTCAAGCAGAGCAATCTGAAATAATCCAAATGGTCACGGAAGTATGACCTTAAAATATGCAGAAAATTAACAAACTAAAATTTGTGGCAGCCAGTCAGAAAAGCGCAGAGATGATCCAAAAAGTTGAATCATAGTAAAAAGATAGAATACTTGAGGTTACCGTTACTAGTGAAACTTTAATATTAATAACAAAAATCGAGTAATCTCGTGATCATTTTGGCAGTAATAAATTTTGAGACTTTTATAGAATACCTTGTCAGTAATCATAATTAAAAGTCTGTTCATCTTGTCTCATTGTGATAACCTTCAGGCTAGTATAACGGATATAATAATAATAATAATAATGATAATAATAATAATAATAATAAGTTTTCTTATTTCTATTGCTTAATGTTAAATGTCTTATTTTTTATCTTCCTGGATATGTTAAGATTGCTCGTCCTCATGCTGATCCATTAATGAAAAGACGAGCGGAAAGTGAAATAAAATCTGAACTCTTATCAAAAGAACAACATATAGATTGGTTAAGTGAACCAGTTGACTTGGAGAAAGCTCACGAAACGTATGTCTTTTAGTAGTTAAAAAGTTTACTGATTACTTTCTTTTCTAACAAAAATTCTTCCTATGATTGTTAATCATGAAATGAATTGAACACACATACACATACCATGATAAACAAAATGGTTTGCTAGAATTCGGAATATTTAAAAAAAATTTAGCGTACTACCTACCATTTTTAAAAGTTCTTCATGGGCTACAGCTGACAAATGTATTTCAAGTGAGGACTGGTGTCAAACAAGGCTGCTTACTCACTCCCTCTTCTGGTGGTTGACTGGATTTTAAAGGTCACATTTCAGGGGAAGTACGTACCTAGACAGCATCCCTACAGTTAAAGAACACATGGAACTCGAAACAACTACCAATCAATATCAAAGTCAGAATCCTCAATACAAACGTCAAGACAGTCCTACTGTACGGAGTTGAAACTTCGAGAACTACTATAACCATCATCAAAAAGGTACAAGTATTTCTAAACAGTTGTCTACGCAAGGTACTTAATGTCCGTTGGTCGGACACCATGAGCAACCTCCTACTGTGGGAGAGAACAAACCAGCTTCCATCTGAAGAGGAACTTAGGAAAAGACGTTAGAAGTGGATAGGATATACGTTGAGGAAATCATCAAATTGCATCACGAGGCAAATGCTAACTTGGAATCCTGAAGGGAAACGGAAAAGAGGAAGGCCAATGAACACACTGCGTCGAGAATTGGATTTAGACATGAAAAGGATAAATATCAACTGGTAACAACTGGAGAGGACTGCCCAGGACAGAGTTAAATAAAGAATGCTGGTGAGCGGTCTATGCTCCTCCACGAGAGTTAACAGGTGTACGTAAGTATCTACCATTTTTTATATTAACAGTATCAAATCTTGGTACATCATCATTTCATTTATATTCCACTGTGCATCAACGGTTTGCGAATCCTTACAGAATGTTTTAAAATAATAAAATATCAGAGTGAATAGTTGTTTTCAATATATCTTTGTTTGGGCCTTTACAGTTATAAATTAGTATTTATTATTCGTATTTAAGACTCAGTCGACGTGAAATCCATTAGTCACAATTTGTAACACTTACTGATCCAATCAGAATGTGTATCTTGGTACCTTAATAGTTTGTTAGCTGTAATTGGCAGCTTACGAATTTGTTGTAAACAAATATTTTTTCCGATATCCTTTATTTCTGAATGTTCAAATATATTTTCTTCGTGTTATTTTATGTTATGTTCTTTGATGTATTGAATGTTTTCCCAAACTTCCTAAAATAAAAATTTCTTATTATATCAAGTTTTATTTTTAATGCCTTTAACTAAGTACAGCTTGCACATACATTTTATGAGCTTGTTTGGATCACTTGAGTCGTCGTTTTCATATTCTAGGGTATGAATAAACTATTAACTAGCTACACTATCTCATTTATTATAATCAGTGTTTTAATAATTAAATATTTTTAGATAGACCGGTTACTTCATGCTACAGTAAATGCTAATCATGCTGTTCATAATGACTTTCAAAGCTTCTCAATCAAGCCACGCGGCTCAGAAAACATAGATCAAAGTATCGACCTTGTCTGAAATTCTTCATTTAATTATTGGCTAATCTTCCAGATATTTTTATTTGTTTGTGATATTTCAGAATCTAATTTATTAATCTCTTTGCTCTTAAGGTTACTACTAACATTATAAAATGAATATATAACATAATATTCAGATAAACGACTTGTCATAACATACTAGACAATTCTCTCAGTTCATTAATTCAACTTTAATTCTGAATACTGAATAAATTTTGAAGTAGAAGATTAACTTTGACTGTTTCTGACGAATTTTCGTTCAACTTTTTTTAAATTCTTTAAATAATCGAATAAATGAATAGTTATTTACTATTTTTCGCTTCACAGACTTCGTGACTCCATTCTTCCATTATGGCGTTTGAATTACGATCCAGATCAATTGATTGAGAAACGAAATCTAGTTTTAAAATATTTAGCTGAAACAAGAAGGAGATTGTTGTTGATTAATCCAGAAATCGGAAATGTTGACAGTGTGAAATTTGTGTAAGTTCAAATGTTTATTAATGATATGTATGCGTATATGTACACCATCAGTCGTCAGCTTACTAACTATAGAACTCTGTCGATTGATGTTTTTATTTACTAAGTTGACCCTTCAAAACTGGACACAATTTCCGACTTCTCTATCCATATCTTTTCTAAAAGTCGTTTCACCTTGTTTTAACGCTGCTCGCTGACTATCTCCACCGTATGAAATGGTACTGGTAATCGAATTATTCCAAAACAACGTTTTATCATCTAATTTAAATGACACTGTCATGTAACCATTTTGCGAAGTCGGTTTCACTTCACTATGCACCATTGTTCTAATAATAACCAACTACATATATCTTATCAAATATAATAATAGTCAATGTGAACTGGAATTGCATATTGGATAAAAATTGACGTAATAAGACAAATTAAAGAGTTAGATACCATCATCAGTGGTTGTAAAAACTATAAGAATGAAATGGAATTAATGACATCGACAAAGTGATATTTAAATTCAAGATTAATCTTGAAGCTTAACAATTAATTTATCTGGATCACTATAAACGTATTAGTCGTACATCTGTATCAGTTTTTCTTGTGAAGCTAATAAATATTTCTGCCAAATGTTCATCATTCTATTCATGACTAAGTATGTGTGTATATGTGTGATGATGATGATGATGAGAAGGAGGATGATGATAGAATAAGCAAAAATCAAATTTACTTTCAATTCATTATTTAATCTTTGTCAATATCATGATAATATCAAGTATAGTTATCTTTACTTTATCTATTTTCTTGATATTATTTGTTATTAGAGAAGAATCTGATTCAAAAGGTCAAACAACTATATGTAAACTTGCTCCTATAATTCCATCTGTAAGTTATGTGTTTCTATTCTGTTAATTCTTTGTCAGTATTTTGATTAAACCTATTTATTGTACTCTAACTTTTTAGGGAGATTAATAAGTGTTTGTCAATAATTTCTAATTGGGCGGCCTGCTTGAGCATCTGGGCTACCTGTCCCTGTCATCTAAATATTTCAACAAGTTATCTATTTTTGTTTGTTTTAATATATCATTATGTATATTAATCGCATAACCCATCCTAGTGCATTTCTGAAAAGTTTACAACCTTTCGTTGTCAAAGTTACAAAAAGCTCAATAAGAGATAATGTGGTCGCTGGTAATATGCAGAGAAAAGAATATACATTATTCAGATGTTTATTTATTGGACTGCTAACATCTAACTGGCTATCACTCAATATTTATCGTCAGGATCGACCAAGAAGAAAGAAACGGAAACTTGTTGAAATACTTTGTGCTGAGAATTCTATATTGTACCGAAAATATAATATTGAATAAAGCTTATAATAATAATAATAATTTATGATTTTAATCTTTAATAATCTTTAAAAGTCGGGAATATATTTCATTTTAACTTTTTAAAAATAAATATATGGGCTACTTATTTATCATCTATGTCATAATTTTTTTGTCATACAGTATAAGTTCATTAAAGAGGATTTGTGAAACAGATTAGTTGTACTATGATATCAATAATGATATAAACATAAAACCTATTGTGTAAGTTAATGACTCAGAAACTTTATGAATAATGCATTAGCGTTTGAAGCAAGACATATTAAATTTGAACTTAAATTCAAATAACAACACTGAAATTCAGGAACATCCATTTAATCAGTCCTAATTGGAATCAAATACGCGTCTTAGATTCTACTACCTAACATAATCCATCTTTTAAAAAAACAACAGACAAACGTTTCACATACTTTATTGGCAATAGATTTAATTTAATCATTAAGAAATATTATTTCTCTATGTTGACTCGGCTTTCCGAGAACTGCAACGGAGCCTCCAGAGGCCCTAAAGGAGCCGAAGAGTCCTAGCCAGTCAGAGCATGATGGAACTTTCTAGAATGTCAACGTTGAGTGCTACTATTGGTCAGTAACATAATATGTCTTTTAGCTGATTGACCGAGATATGATGTTGATTTAACAAGTGTCAACATCTATAAATACCCGTGTTTTTCTGTACAAAAATGAACCTTGGAATAAAGTACTTCCCGCAAACTTTGCGTCTTTTCTCTCGTTGTTCAGGTCGCTGTATAGTTCTATCTTAGGGGTTACAGAATAGCTTAGGAAACGAATATAGCGTTCAAATTAACAAGACTTATCACCCTAGTATTTACTAAAACTTACAATCTATCTTTTTTTTAATTGAACAGAACAGTGTGAAATAAACAATCCAGTTTACTCATTTTTGATCAGTTCCTTCGTATATATCCAGCAAATATTTAAATAGTACAAGTGATGTTATAATATTTTTCCTTAAAAAAATACTTTTCATATGGTAAAATTTGGTTTTCATTATTGCACAAACTTTATTACACTAGCCTATTCAAACTGAATATCGAAATAAATCTGAACTTACTATTGGCTACGATGTGGATGGTTCAGGTTAGTTAAATGTTTATTTTTATTCCAAGTAAATTCTTTTTGTCACGAAGATAATTTTATTTAATATACATAAATTTTTGAATAACTGGTCACTTTAAAAATTATGCGCCACACAAATACAGAGATAGTATTTTAATAAATAAAAGAAGGTTAAGGGGAGTATAATCACAAAGTAAACAAGTAAATAATAATATGTTGTATGAGATACAGTTCTGTTAAAATTGTAGCCATGAAAGGCTTCTTCCAGTTAAAGGAGTTCATCTTAATTTTACAGAGAAAATTGCATGGATTCCCACAAGTCTCTGTTCTGACCCACGTTTGATAACATTTCAAACCACTGAGTTGTACCATTTCTAGAACCCAAATCCAGGAGTCTTGATAGACTAACATGTGTCAATCTTATGTAATTTTCTGTTATACCTTTGCACTATGTAATAAAATGCCCACCTCTCTGATCTTTTCACCCGTCCGTAGCGTAGAGTAATAGTGAGCTATGTAGAAGCCTTTTAAATGATATTTCTAGTACGTGGGAATACTTCTGTATTGACATTCATCGTTGATCATATAGTAATTTCTGTGCGCTTTTTCCCTCATCACTCACTGAATGAGGATCCAATTACGTTTCTTCATCATCAATACTTATTGAACTTCACTGATTACTTTTTACTAATATTATTATTGTGATAACTCTGATGGACTCATGGTCACTGATGGATAAACATGATAGTCTACCCTTTCAAATTATACTTCACTATCATGTTAGTCAACCTTCAACATCCTGTTTTTTTCTCAGCAATCGTTATCATCCATGAAAAACGGTTTACTATATGAGGTAGTGAGGATTTTGATAGCGTTTCTTCTTAATTGAATGATGCAGGCTTTATGTTATAACTTGCTCAATTAAAGGGGATATATATAATGTTGGAAAAGTCAACTTTTCTTTAATACTCGTGACTACACTATCACTTCAAACATCAACCCATTATTTATTAAGCTTATAAGTTCAGATAGACACTAACTTATTCAACGATTTTAAAATTGATTTTTAAGGGTTCATCTTTTCTATTGTTGATATTAAGGGTTGAAATCGACTAGTCTTTAACTCATTAACCTTTGGAGCAAAAGATATCGGATCCTAGTCTTGATGTAAATATCAACACTGGAATCCAGGGATATCCAATTGATGAGTCCTCAATAGGTTGATACATACACTCTGAATTCCACTTCTAGCCACTATCAAATAATGCTAGAACTTGTAATAAAACGATAATATTGTAGCAGTCTATCCAGAATTAACTTATACCAAAAGAGACATCAATTAAAACCCTTGGGATCAACAAAAATCAAACCCTTACAAATAAATAGACTGAAGTTATGAACTATCAATGTTAGCATTTACACACACTTTCATTTTATTCTTTAAGGCCCAGTTATTGGTTTTCGCTATTCCAAGTACAAAGGAGGTTCAGTTGCCGTTGGTTCGTTTAAAAGTTGGAACTTTATGCCGAGAAACTCTACTAAAGTCATAGATGCTTTACAAGAGTTCATAACTGCCTGTTCTAAAAGAGAATTTAAAAAATTACCTTCGCTTAATGCTTTTGATCCTATCACGTATAATGGAAACTGGCGCCATGTACTCATTCGTGAATCAAGGTCTGGAGATACATTAGTTGTTTTATACACTAATACATATGGCTTTACTGAGGTAATAAAGTTTAAATGGTACTAGATCACCTATTGATTGGTTTCTTATTTTTTATACTTGAACTCATCAATCTATCTCGTTACCTTTGACTCCTATTGTAAAAAAAAATTAAGGTACCAAATTCATGAAGCATCATACATATTGAATTTCCTAGTGTTTATGTTTTGACATTGACAATACTTGACAGTTAATAATGTTTAGTGGAGCTAATCTGTCTCGAGTATTAGGCAGTTATCCACTGAAGACAATTGAAGATGGTCGCTCAATATCGTAGATTGATCGAAGTTCGACATTAACACCGTCGGATGTGAACTCAGTGATCCTGAGTTTAGGCATCCGCATGCGAAACCGAAGGTTCCGGGTTCGAATACCGCGTAAAGGACCGTGGTTGTCCACTACTGAAGAGTTCTATACTGGGACAAAACATTCATCTATTGCTTCACATCCTCAATGGTGGTCTAACACTGGTCGGTTCGTGACTTCAGTGAAATTCAACAATCTCCACAACCCCTTACTGATAATAATGCACAATTTACTGATCACTTAGAAATAATTCATCGTATTTATCTAGCTCTTTAGGGCTCATTGAATTCTCTTTATCATGTTGCAATTTGACCATTAGTCTAGATGAATTAACATTGTATTTTCTGTGTTTCGATGCTAGGTTGTTGAAGGTAGTCATCAGTGGATTGTGGATCCCTAGATTTCATGTTAAATATCCACAACTAAATATTTTAATGAGTTGTGTTTATCCTAAGATGACTTGTCGATACGTCGATCGATTACATGAAATATACCAGTTGAATGTATACGATCAAACTTCGGTGTGCAAGTAAATAGTTCTGGTACCCCGAAGATTATATATGACTGTTTATGTAGTGAAACCGGTTTTAATAACCCTAAAAATCTTGAAATCACGAAAATTAATATCATTCGACAACTTGTCTTAGGTAAACATGAATATATATAACACTTGCTTGTTTATATTTCATTAGTGCTTGCCGATTTATGATTCTGTAAATGTAACTCGTTGTATTTTGTTGTCATCATCAATATGAATAACTGAATCGTTCAAGACTTGGTTTTAAAATATAACTATGTCAGTATTAATTGTAAAATAGGAATATTTCTAGTAACTTACGTCCAGAAGCACACTAGCTTTGATAATAATTTCAGGCACAAAAATTCACTTTCCGTCTATTTATTACCATGATTTTCTGTAAATATAGTCTCCATATATTAAAAAGTTTTTTTTTACTTTAGGAGGATATAAATAATTTGTTGAACGAGTTACGAACATGGTTCCAAACTGGTCCAGGCTCAGATTCCGGTTTAACTAGCCTATATCTATCTGTCTCTTCAAGGTAGGTAGGCATTTTAGTATTCGTTTTTACAGTCACATTTGTTTACAATATGCCGATCGGTAAGTTAACTCAGTATACATTTTTCAATGTTTTAATCAAATATTAAGAAGAATACATAAAATTAGACAATTTTGACTGAGAATTACTTCAATCTCTTATCTTTCCTACCCAATAATCATAAATACTTGTTATTATTTTAATAATAAAATTGAATGTTTACATAGTGATAATACGTTTCAATTAATTGAACTTACTCTATTTTAGGTCTGGTATAAAACAATCTGGTGAAGATCTTCGTCAAGTTTTTGGTAAACCTGTAAGTCAGATTTTTCTTTCATATTATTCATTACACCATCACTAGTTTGAGGTTACCGGTCACATAAATACACTGTGTAATCATAGATTAGTGACCAATTTCATATTTGTTTAGTCCTTACTGCTGATCAAGTTTTGTCGACTTGATCATAGTAAGAAATACTGAACCCATACTGATGAGCCTCAACTAGCACGAAACTCCGTTTCAAAGTTCTTCTGTTTGAATTCTTTAGTGATTTTATGATTTGTTTTTAAAAAAAGTTAGATTTCATCTCTAGGCATTATTTGATAATTTATGGAGTGACTGCAATTTTGGTCATATTTTAATAAATTCTCCACAATATTCATCTTGATATCTGTCATAAATACTCAAACTTTTTTAATCTGCTAAATTTTCTATATTTTTGACTAGCACAGTAGTGTTTAAGTTAAATATCATTTGATACATTTCGTAAGTTTATAAATTCCATGGAACTATACAAACGGATCTGGCCGTCTATGATTCTCTAAAATGTAAAATTATTTTCTACTCTATTTACATCAGTTCACTCGCTGTTTGCATTTATTGAGATGAATAGTTATTTGGAATTGAATTGACCACTAGTTCACCAAATGTAAAATCTATTCATCCATTGAAAACATAAGTTTCTGTACTGAAATCTTATTATGTGTTTTCATCTTTCAGTATATTATTGAACAATGTTGTGGATTAAACTTTCATATATCCATTTCTGCATTCTTCCAAGGTATGTTGTTATTTACATACATATGCTATGGGAAATTATTTTTTAATATACTGATATCACAGTATATTGAGATAATAATACAAGAATTCATTTGATACGTTATAAGCTTGGTTGTGATACAATCTTTACAGTATAACTGTGCAGTAAACAAAATCTTGATACCTGATGTGTATTACTAAATGCATTGACGAAAAACTTGCATTCCTCAGGAAAATCTTGATACTTTTCTAAACATATTGATTAAAAACCTAACAGTGTTCAACCCATAATATTTGTCTACATAATTTCAAACAACTTATTGAATGGTTTACATCGGCTTAGTGGTTAAAGTACTCAACTGTTAACAACACTCAAGGTCACAAGTTTGAACTTGACGTCATTTGGTTTGAGTAGTATCACTACAAATTACCAAAAAATATATGGTTCAATGTTGAGTGCATAAAATTATACTCGGTAACCGGATTAGCTAACTAACGATAAACCCGTGTTTGACAAATATCAAACCTATTATTATGAATGCCCTGGTACTGCCGAGAGTAAGGAGTCCACTCTCCCTGTCGAAATGCTCTCGCATGGCCACGCGTATATAGCCTCTGCCAGGAAAGTCCTACTTACCGCATTCTCGTGGCGGGGATGTTGTTTACGAAATTGGGAGGACGAAAAGCAAATGTCTGGCGCTTTAACCGGGATGGTGGACACGAAGAGCTTACCGAGGGGAGTTGGAAAACCCTGATTCCAAACCAATGGTGCACATGGGCTCCAGTATCCTGCGGGAACAAATGGCGTATGAACCAATCGTTGGTTGCCGACTACCGTGGGACCGCATTTCCTTACGATGCTCCACTGCCTTGTGGATCAGACCTTCATGTCGAAGGCTCCGAGTGTGGCCCCTTAAGGAAACCACCTACTTCGGTTTAAGCACACGGTCAGTATCCCAGCCCTCACAAAAATCGAATGATTTATGTGGCGCATATCTGTTTGGTACCTCCTTGTACCGATATTTATGTTTTTTTAAATAGATAAATACATCTGAATTTATATTTTTGTGTAGTTTCGAAAACTTTCGATTAGCAATTGATTAAACACTACAATTTTTTAACACTGCTAGCTCATTATACAGAGAATATTCATTTGAATTGTGTACATATTTCACGTTGATATTTTAAACTAAATGAAATAATAAAATTTTGTATTTTATGCTTGCATAGTTGCTGAAAAAATAATTTTTTCTTCTTCCGTCCTCCGTAAATTTCAGTAAATACACTTGCTGCTGAATTATTATTTGAAAGAATATCATGTCTATGTAATTTACCTTCAAAAAATCAGATTACATGTACTAACGAAAATCTTAATGAGAAGAAACGAATACTGCTTGATGTATGTTGTGGTACTGGAACAATAGCTTTATGTCTTTCAAAGGTGAATTCAAGTTTTATTATTTCTGTTGTACTGTTTTTGTGTCTATATGAAATGCCTATTGATTATTGACAGCAGTTGTATTATGTTGTTCATTCAGTTTATAATCTTAACAGAATTTGTAGTGCAATAAATAAATGGGCAAGTAGTTCCATGTTATGTAAATTTGCGATAGGCATTTAACCATTTTTTTTACTGTTCTAAATAAGTGATACTTGTAACCATATTCACAGTTTGATTGTATGTTGGAGATGTACAGTCTGAATCAGCACATCAAAAAACTTCATCTGTAAAACTTGTTTTTACTCTGGTTCATAGGATATGGAAAGCAAGAGGAGAAAAGTAGTTTTGTTCACGGTATTGATGTCAATGTCGCAAATTATTATCATAGTTCACGAATATATCAATATTTATTGGGATAATTACTCACAGTTGATAAATATCAGTCGAGATTTCCATATCTTCCATCAGTAAAATATGAAAGGAAATTAACAGGGAATGAAATACAAGACGGGAAACATAAAAACCAATTGCATCAAAAATGTAATTCCGAATTAACAGTTGTGATTGAAGAATCAATAATTTAAAACGAAACTTAAAGATTAAAATGATATCATTTTGTTTCAATAAAATTACTGCATCATGCTTCCCTAACACTGTAATACGACACGTATTTCTTGAGCGCATTTATTAGTGACTTATTCAATAATTTACCACTCATATTTTCATAATTTTTTCAGCATTTCGATCGTGTAATTGGTATTGATATGTGTAACAGTGCGATTGAAGATGCTAAATCAAACGCAGAATTGAATGGTACTGTTTTTTAAATGTATGATTAATTTTTTTTAAAATTTATATATATAATACTCTTGTGATGGATAACTGTCTCACAACCTATATGGTTGAAATCCACTGGTCACGACCATGTCGAATGTGAGACAATCACCAAACCCAAGCAATCGATGTGGGTTGCTCACTTATGTAAACTGACTGATGTCATACATGTATACCATTTAATACCAGCTCAGTGGTCCCGAGATTAAGCGTTCACGCATGAGACTCAATATATTTCGTTCCCAGTTGGAGGGGCCATAAATGCACACTCTCAGGTAGTCCCGTACTTCTAATTTTTCGATTTTGGTCTAACTAAAATCCGTTCACTATTCAAGAACTCAACAAATCCACTTGAACTTGTGTATCAATTTTGTTACTTTTAAAATGGTTACGAGTTTTTCTGTGAGTTAGTCAAAGAAAATCAATTCTTAACCTATCTATAACAGTCAATACACTGATTATTTATTGGCCGACTGACAACTGTTCTGGAAGTATTTCTGCCGAACAAATAATCTGTCGATTTAATTCAATTAGATTAGGCATGAATCTCTCCTGTGTGGATAGTTATATTACTTTGTCACACAATTAATTGAATAAAAACTTTCAGAAAACAATGCATTAATATGGATAACAATGTAGATTATTCATCACACTTATCTTTCGAACAGCTTCATTAAATTTCACATTTGGTGTAAAAAATTTCAGTAAAATGACAATACCACACGTGGCAATGTAATTCATGCATTTATCTATTTATTTCATAGATTCTCTTTATAGATCCTTACAATTTAGAAACAATATTATCAACTGCTTAAAAACAAAACGATGGACAGTCTTTATGTATGAGAGAGGTCTTGATTTAAGTCGAGTTCAGCATCTAAATGTAGATTGATAAGAGACAATTATTGTGAAAGAATTAAGAAAATATTCAAACAACTATCAGTATGGAATTGTGGAGATTGTTGAGTTTTGATTGATATCATGAGTCTATCAATGTTAGACCACCATCGAATACCTGAAGCACTGGGTACTGTTTCGTCCTATTACGAAACTCCTCAGAAGTGCGCATCCATGATACAACATTCGCGATTCTAACCCAAAACCTTCAGTTTCGTGCTCGACTGCTTAACCTCTAGACCACTGATCTGGCACCTAACAGTGCTAATATCTAACCTCAATCCACGATACTGCACTACCATCTTCTATTGTCTTCGGTGGGTAACTGCCTTACATCCGGCACGGATTACCTTCTTTTATGTCCACTGACATTTTCATGAGTTATGACAAAGGTGTCTGATTCTTGAATAGTTTTGCAGATAGATGGTAAACTGACTATCCCTTTTGTCAATATATTATCATGTTTGACCCATAAAATCTGTTTCGATATTTTTAGGAGCCTTGAAGATGAGTTATTTCTTGTTAAGATGACTTTAGCTAACGCATTCATAGTGAAGTAATTATCTTATTTAATAAGATTTTAAATTAAATATCGATGATTAAGAAACGAATCTCATTCGTAATAACGTGTATTCCGTCATATCTTGAAGATGTTCTTGTACGTTTAGTAGAACTATTTTCAGTATTATGAAGTGAAAGACAGTGGTACATTAAAGACAGAGAAAGATCGGTGCACAATACTACAAATTAATTTGGATGTCGGACCAGTGGTCTAAAGTTGAAGTGCTCACTGCCAAATCGGAAAGTCTTGGGTTTAATCCCAGCAGAATTGCGGCTGTCCGGTGCTTCCTGAATTTGATTGATTATCTAGGTTCAGTCTATGATCCAAACTATGAAACAACTTCATTTAATCTCTTAACGTGTATTGTCTGTACGATAGAAAACACAGTAAATCAAATCTCCAATCTTACTGAAACTGATATTTTCCGTGGGTCTCAAAATCCCGTTACCCACTTTTCAGTTAACATTTAAAGCCCTGTAAATTGTTTTTAAATTAACTAGAAATCTTTCATTCTTGACTGGTAGGTCCTGGGTTCGAATCTCGCGGGGGGGATCGTGGATGAACACTGCTGAGGAGTCCCACACTAGGACGAAACGGCCGTCCAGTGCTTCTAAGTTTTCCATGGTGGTCTAGCTTCAGTTAACTCATGATTTCAGCTATTGAAATTTCTAAAATCCCCACAAAACCCTTTATGGTTATTACTATTTTTTTAAATTCCCATAGGTGTATCAGTTTTGAACATAATTCACATTTAAATCTGTTTGTTTTGTCTATCTCATGTTACAATCCAGTCCCTCTATCAAAAATAATTCTACACATTTATTTTCTTGCTAACAGATATCCAGAATGTTGAATTTTTTGCCGGTAAAGCGGAGAATATCTTACGAAATACTATAGACAGTTTACCAGAAGGCTGTGATTTGTCAGTTGTAGTTGATCCTCCAAGAGCTGGTCTACGTAAGTTGTTGGTTTCTTATTTAGTTTAGTAATTAATTCCAAGTTAATAATAATTCTTTGCTTTGTCAATGATGGCATGTAATGAACAAACCTATTTAAACACAGTCACTTGTTCTGACTGCTTGAAAAATTGTCAAAAATTGATCACACTTTGCACCCGGTTATAGTGTCAGAAGATATAATACCCGCCGGATAAAATACATCGAAATTGTTTGAGCTATCAAATTCAGTGTTCTATGTTGATTTCTGTGATAAAATGGTGATTTCAACTGTGCTTGAGCATGTGTCTCAATAAATTAACATTAGTAGCACTATATCTCCACCGAATATTAACATATCTTTTGCGCACAACGCCTACCGAACAGAAAATCGCCAACGGCTAATCGATTCCATTGTTTTCTTTCGCACTATTTGTCTTATACACTGTCACCATAATTATACTGAAAGATCAGCTCACTGCGGTTGGTAACTGACGAGTTTGCTGCTTGAATCCTTGTTACGGAATTCCTAGCCACTTATAACCCCGTACTACCACACTTAAACCCAAACAATAGATGAAAAACAAAAAATATAAATAAAAGCTTAGGACCCGTCTCTGTAGCAAAATCAAGCTTATTTTTCGTGTCCACTAATAGCTTTTAAACTCTGAAAACTTTTAAAACCATGACATAGTAGGTACACAGAGTTTGACACAATCCGTCCATTTTCAAGAGCCCGTACGTGGCGGGCGTGTAATGATTCGGTTCCTAAAGGTCTTATCAAGGGATTCTTATTAAACCTCAACAGTAACTCTGTTTCAATCGTTACTCTTATCATTTTCTTATTCATTTTAGATCATTCTGTTATTCAACTGTTGAGAAATTGCAAACAAATCCAAAGACTTATCTATATTTCCTGTAATATTGAATATGCTGTAGAAAATTTTTTAAAGTAAGTTTTATGTTTGTGTGCATTAGGAATACTTTATATTTGAAAAAAGAAAAAAGCATCTACTCTATCCATTGTTATATGTTTGTTTGAAAAAGCGATTTTAACACTCGAAAGTTTCAACTAGCTAGAAACAAATGGAATCATCTAACTACCGGATGAGAGATAAACCACATCAGTACTTGTATTTATTGCTGGTTTGAAATCGGTACACATAATACTGAAGCGCTGGATACTGACTTTTCAACTGTTTAGTCCCCCAGATATTGACTATTTATTAGGCCTCAAACAAAAGTTAAAAAGCGTAAAATATGAAAGGATCTGTACTTCTGGAATGTAGGTTCAGAAAGCAATGATATTTATAGGCTTTTACATTAAAATAATTTTACTTATTGTGTAATCATACTTTTTAAAAATTCTATGTCATGCTTCTTTTTATGATTTCAGTTTTGCTAGACCTTGTTCCAAGAAATTCACAGGAATACCATTTGTTCCAACTATGGCTGAGGCTGTCGATCTTTTCCCACAAACTCTGCATTCTGAAGTTATTTTACTGCTTGAACGTATTCCATCAATTCCATAAACAATTTTGTATATAGTTTATTTCAAATAAATTATTTTGTTACAAACTATTCTGCTTTTTCTTTACAATAAACATTTACGGTCAGTTGATAGTTCAAGAGCCCGTACGTGGCGGGCGTGTAATGATTCGGCTCCTAAATAAATTCGTGCTGTTACCGTGTGACAATCTTACTAAGACGAACCACTTAGATTGAGAGATCGAATCTTGTTAAAAGTACAGGTTAAACGAAGAAATATTTATTTACAATTAATTTCCCGTCATAAATCCTCACTACTATACAAGTTTTTACAATTAAAAATGAAATCAGTCCCAAGTGAACCGTGATGAATCAATATATTCTATTAAAATAGTGATCAGTTAGCAATCTGTTTCTCAAAATTTCTCGGGTTCAATTACTAATTTTATCCATAAGTAATTTATTTTAATAATCTGATTACTTAATTCCCTTTGCACACATTTAAATTAGTACGTATCATTAAATTTACAAATAACGTTGAACATTGTTTGATTTCGCACTCAATTTCTATTCTTACGTAATGAGTTGATGTGATTAACCGATTATATTATTTTGAATCTCTGAATTTATCATATGATTACTATCTTAGGAGAAAATATTGAGACGCATTACTAAACTGATGCATCACCATTCATTTAGTATTGATTTTATTGTCAACATAGGGTTGTAGAGATTGTTGAATTTCATTGTAGTCACTAACTGACCGAAGTTAAACAACCATTGAGAACGTGGAAGGACCGAACGACCTTTACGTTTCAGTATGAGACTCCTCAGCCGTGAGCATTGACAACCCGACAATCGAGGATCGAACCAGAACGTTCAATCTCGTGCGCGAACGCTGAGTCGGGATACAGTAATGTGCAGTTCTAAATTCAGTCAGTCTACGTAGAGTGCGACCGTCTTCCATTACTTTCGAAGAGTATCTTCCTCACACCTGACACGGTTTTTCGTCCTGGATACGTACTACTGAAAAGTCCCATTATAAGATGAAACGACCATTCAATGCTTCTGGGTTTTGAGTGGTTGATTACCTTTGATCAGCTTGTGATTTCAATGAACTGACTTTATGCTCAGTTGTAAAATCCATATATTAGTGTAGAGCTAATTGAAAGAAAATGTCACTTCACTCAACAACTTGAATTCGAACCTTGTTAGTCACTGGTTTCATACTAATGAAATCAATCTACGCAATGAAAAGAAAAAGACTTATTTCGATTAACCAGATAAATACCTCTATTGCCCCCCTCCCACAAGTGTAACTAAATAATAACTGGAAATAATGTTGTTGTAACAGTAGTATTTTGTTTACAAAATCAAGTGTTCATATGAGGATTATGGGAAGTTTAACCATTCAGCAAAAAAATGGCACAATCAGTCAATGTGTGTACAATAGAAGAAAGAAGTTCAATAGAAAAAATCAATCGATCACAAGTCGGTATTTACAAGTTTGATGAAGTAAATCATAAAGGATAAAAAATAGATAGGTTTGTTCTTCCAACAAAAAAAAAATTAGACGTAGATAAAACTAACATCGTTTCAGAGAAATTCCAGTTATTTATGTGTTAAAATATAAATCATCACTGAATTTGTGCTCGTAGATTAGTAATCCGATCATATAATTCTTTGTTGGTTTTTCCAACTTCACGTTGAATATACAATAAATCATATTCTGATTTCTCACGAACCGCTACTTGAATGGCTTCTTCGATTCTCCTTTTTAAGTAATCGAAGTAAAATGCAATATTCTTAAATGATTTTATTAGGATAAAGTATCTTACTAGATATATACCGCCCCCCCCCCAAAAAAAAACAATACATCAATTCAATTCACTGAAAGCAAATTATTCAGCTAAAACTGTGAATATTCAGTCCTACTTTTGATTGTTTTGTGCAAGGAGATATTTGGAATATTATTTCAATATTTTAAGATGTAACCTGTGTATGTTTGTTTTTTCTTACTGTGTGCATGAACTCATGTGAAATCTATAGACTATAACATGTGAACAGTTGTACGTAAAATAAAAAGTTATGAAGATGGATAAACGTTCCGTTTGGAACGTTCTTGTTTTTAAAAAAAAACTTAATTCCATAGATCTTAAATTGTTGAAATGAATTTTTACGAGACTTAATCATGATTACTATATATTTTGTAGGTTGTATTTATTACAGATTAATCTTGTTTGAGATACCATTGAAAATCAGGCAGCACTGGACTTTTTTCTTCTAATAGATAACTTTATGAAATTTTATAAATCAGAGAACAAAATCAGTATTTCACTTTTATTATTGTAATTATTTTTGTTCTCTCTTATTTATACACTACTAAGAACAATGTAAATAGACAACGAAGATCTTTCAGTCCCGTAAAATTATTGATTATTTTTAATATTGTCATAGCTATAATTGGTTAGAATCAATGATTCTATAGTACTGTGATTAACAAAAAAACAAATTGCTTACCCAGTCATTACCCAGAAACGGACTGTTCGTTCAGGTGGAAGTTTAGAAATTAGTTTTATCGCTTCGTCTATACGATTGCCGTCGATACAAATTTTGATTAATATCTTTTTGTATAATAAAAATAATAAGAATTTATTGCGACTAAAGAAGTATGGCTTAAAATTCAAAATAAAACTTCCAATTAACTGATTGATTAAGCTTTGAGTACCAATTATTTTTTGCAATGCGGTAGCCAGTAGTTATAGAATATCTGCGTGGAACCGAATATAGTTAGATTAAAGGGAGGTAGGAACCCATAAGTCAATGAATGATGATCACGTCAAGTCATTGCTCTAATTGTTGCTTTTTACTGTTTCAAACAAACTAAGACTGAAGTAGAAGATACGAATACTTAATTGAAAATTAATGTGATATAAATAATAAAAGCTGCTTTTTCTTTCTGTTATATATAGAATCCGATTTAGGATTGAACAAACTATTCCAATTAGGAGTGCAAAACCCTACTTTTGTGTATTCCAATTGGTCGAGTGACTTGTTTCATTCATTATAGTCTAGGAAATTAAAATTTATAATGTTTAGTTTGGATTGATCTAGTTTATTCTGTGGGAACTTTTATTAACCATTTTTGCTTAACTAACATTTAATGCGCTCTCTATAACTACCATATTTTTGTTAAAAATTCAAATTTCTCATTATGCCATATCTTGATCCTATATTAAAAAAGCAGGCCTGTTGTCTGGCAATTTTATTATATTTGAGTGAGGAATACAATCTACAAATACAATCACTCAACCAAACTGTAATAGTCGGCTTACTGGTGATTTCAATATATTAATCAAATTCTACTGTGAAGTCTTGAATGGTACAGTTCAAAAATGTTAAAAGTAACACAGTTGTCGCTAATGGTATTGGATGATCGTCGTGCTATATTACGAACTGATTAAAAATGAGATTGTACCCAGTGGTACTAATGCTTAGGCGTTTGCTGCAAGACCTGCAGGTCCAGGTTTCGACCTCGAGCGGGTTCTTGAGTGTACATTGCTAAGGAGTCAAATGCCCTCCAGTTTCTAATGGTATCCAACTAGCAAATGAATTTAACCTCCACAAAACTACCTCATCTAAATACTGATGTATTGTCAGCTGTTATCTTTTACTAATAATCTACTAACATTGATCTAAACGTCAATTAGAAAAGAGAACTGTGATGTACAATGGACTCGATGAGCATTTAAATAAATAAATAATAGCCGGTATTCGGTAGTTTGATGTAGTCAGCAAAAAACACTGGACATATGTTTCTTTCTAGTTGGCGCTCGGTATCAAGGTGTAATTCCGATTTTGAAGGAACTGGTGTTGCCCGTGGGATTTAAACACATCATAAAAATTTTTGGTGGAGTTTTGTTCTCTGAGCTGGATGGTTTGATCGTGGAGCTTTCATCGTTCTTCTGAACGACATCATCAGCACAAACTTCTATTTGAAGTTTGTGCTGATGATGTCGTTCAGAAGAACGATGAAAGCTCCACGATCAAACCATCCAGCTCAGAGAACAAAACTCCACCAAAATCATCCACCTGAGCTACAAATCTTCTCCACCATCTCAACATCATAAAAATTCACGACCTAAAACTTTACGATTGAGCTATTCAATCCACACATTAATCTAATGCAGGACTGAGATCATTACAATTTATTGATTATTCAGTATTAAGAAATATCATCTTGTCTAATCGTATGGTGCTGATAGAAAATAAAAAACTAAACGCGAATATTAGCATACTTAAAACTCCCAACTAGGATATTTTTGAGTGCTTGCACTGAGAAACAAAATAGTGGAGATTATAATGCAACAAAGCATAATCATTAGAAAACAATTATTAAGGCTTTTATTGGGTACCTCAACATTAACCGGTGGTTTTCTTGCTCGAATCATTTTATCCATTTCTAACCAAGATGCATTATTGATTGCCATACCAACAACACGAAGAAAAGCGAAACGTTTTTCTGAAACTCTAAATTCTCTGCGTAACTGATCTGCTTGACGTTCGGATTGCCCGGAAGCTAACAAACGGCTGAGTGTTGTGTTTAACGACTGACCAACCCAAAGCTTCTCATTTATACTACCAGACTGTACTACCTCGGGTAATATACGATTAGAGCCGGGTATGGATTTAATTTCGAATACAGGAGCAGATATTTCTTGTTTCTCAAGTTTACTTTGGAATTTCAATAGACGAACTTGTGCGTTACATTGCTGACACAGAGAAAAGCAGGAATGAAATCCGAATAGTTATAATCTCTATTTAATATTTCAGTAAATTTACTGAGAGTGGGAACATAAATAACTTAATGGGATGGAATTTAAATGGATCCGGAATGGTACTACACAGACAATGAATGTTGACGCGTAGAAAGCAAATTTTAAATTTATACACAATAATACTGATTACTAGTCTATTATCTCAAAAACAAACTTGAACAGGTCATGTTAATGATATCCAGAAGTTGGTGTTGTATTACACTACACATTATGCAGTTACACTAAACCAAGCACATCGGTTAGTTCCAGGTTATTGGCTTATAAATAAACAGAAGGTATATATTTCTCTTATTTTATATCGTAAACTATATCCTACTTATTGTTGTCAAAAAGTTTTACCAGAGTATTTCAAGTTTTCTTGTCATGAAATAGTTATACGAGTTATCTGGAATAGTACCATGTGTTATCATACAAATTTGAAGGTTATTTATTTATCTTTGTATAGTAAATGCCCTATTTATGTTTCAAAACAATATTTGCTAATATTACTATTTATATAAATTGGTGTAAAACTTAAATAAATCCTCTAATATCTCTCTTCAAGCAAATATATGAAGTAGTTAGGGATGGAAATATCATGATATTTCGTAAATGATATCTATTATGCTCAACAAGTATGAACACATGAAAGATGGTAACATGGAGACTTCTTGGATGAGAGGTTCATGTAATGATTGTAATTCATGGTGATAAATATTGGCTAAAATTGCCAAAAATTATAATTATTTTTCACTTTTGAGTTTTCATTTGTTCTTTTTCATGTATTTTCTCTATGTTTGGCTTCTCACTGTATTATTATCATTATCACTACTGGCCTTCTTACCATAGATACAGGTAACTTTTTAACTAATATGCTTACCTGAGCCATAAAATCATTCTTTGATTGACGATAAATCTCTTCAGCATTTTGTAATAATGTCAATCGTGAAGCTAAACTCTACAATTAATTAAAATAAGTTATTTGATCATAAGATTTAAGAGTATACAAACTGTACCAATTATATTATAATGCTTATTATTACTACCATTATTATTTTATCAAAGTAATACTGGTCGGCGGCCTATGCTCCATTGGGAGTAACAGGCGTAAGTAAGTAATGTTACATGTGACTGACTTATTAAGAATAGTACATGACTTTTGAGGCATACTTTAAACATAAAAGCTGATAATACTGCTCGAATGGCCAAATCAAAATATGCTAAATGGATTACAAGTTTCCAACCTACTGCTTGGAATATGAATGCTTAAACTATTAAACTATCACTCTAACAAGGGGTATTCAAACACCTTTATTAAAATAAACGTAGAAATTAGTGTATTCAAAATTTGATAGACTGGAATTTATTAGCTTATTTGCAATCTCAACCATCGATAATTGAATTGTTCTTTAAAACAGAATTGATCATAAAGTTGGGAAGATGATAGTGAATATCACTAATGGATACAACTTGTGTTAATGAACTGAAATGATAACCTGTTGTACGTCAGAACAACCAAGACGGAACTAAAAATTCTTCTTAGATCACTGAATAAAGACACTCTTTGGAGTCAGTCTGTATTGCCTGTGGTGAAGGTTAACAGAAGTAGCTTAAGTGGTTCCAAACATACATAGAAGTTTGAGACTTGGAAAAAGGATTACTTAACTTCACGAAAACCAAATATCTTAAAATGAGTGAAAAGTAGAAAATAACAGAAGAGAACAGCTTACATTTTCTTGATAAGCTGAGAGAACAAGTTTTTTAGCTTCTGAAGCATGATCATTTTCATGATCAAAATTTAAAAGAGCAGCTTTTGTTGAATTTTCAGAACCAGATTTAGAATGATCAGCTTGTTCTAATGTCTCTTGATATATGGCCAGAGCTATTGGATGCCGACGAAGTACCATTGCGAGATCTGCTGGTGGTAATTTACTTTGCTCTTGCAATGCTACTACAACTGTCGTAATTAGTTCAGGATTTCCAGTCTCTACTGCTCGAACTAATGCACGATTATAACGAGATAATTTTAAAAGTAATGGTACCTGACGCCAAGCGCGTGGCTCATATTCTAATATTTGCTCCGCGACTGTTTCTCGACCAGCTGAAATAGCTTGACTAGCTACATCAGCGAAATCCAAATGAGGAATAGAGGTACTGTAATAGTTAGCATGATGATTACTAGACTTAGATTTGCTCTCTGATGAATTGTTGAATAACTTATCCACAATAGCTGCTACCCGTTCTGATATCAATGTAGCTGCTCCTGAAGATGTTATAGAACTATTGCATGCCCAATGAGCAAGTAAACGAGTAAATGTGCATGTCCCATAATTGCTTTGACTTTCTTCTAGAATGCTTATTGGCCATTTATGTTTTTGATGGATTCGAACAACTTCAATTGCCATTGGGTAATGACGGCGTATCAATAAACGTTCAAACAATTTGTTTGGTCCTAATTCACGAAACTGACGCCACGTTAGTGCAATACCTAACCATGGAACAGCTAAGCTATTCAACAAACGCAAAGTTTGACAAACTTTTGCAGCATGATCCGCGCTATAAGAAACAATAAAATTATGATGCAAATGGAACCGAAAAGTAACTACTTAATTTTTATGTAAAATTAGCAAATTTAAAGTATTGGGACACATTATTAATATGCTGTTGAACCACATAAGCTAGACCCAGTTAAGGATTAGGAGTAAAATAAAACTATTGAATGAGTCATGGATAACTTAATAGATTAGAATAAGTCATTTACGAACTTACAGCTTCAACAGTGTCGGGAATATATCCTACCGCCAATCAGAAGGAAAATATACTCCACAACAGTTTTCTGTGGGGTACTCTAGGTTGGAACTTGACCACTAAGAATGAGAAGATTGATTTAAGTCGTGTATTTGATCATATGTCTTTCTACTACTGACTAAATGATATGGAGCAACCAAGTGCGAAATGTTGTGATGAAGTGTCAAGTATAACTGATGATGGTAAGTCTGTTTATGACGTTGTGAACCTGTAACAACGAAAGTGGCTGTGTTACGTGCCATGCGATCGATGTTACACTTCAGCAAAATGACCGAACAACAAGGTGGAAAGCAAATTGTACGACTAATGATAATCCATACCTGTCAAAAGATTGTTAAATACCATGGGCAAAAAGAAAAGCTTGAGGGAACATAGAAACCGGAATTCTCTAAAAATTTGACAATCGCGATTGAGAAATCAAGTAAAATAACACAAAAAATGGAGAAGATACACCTTCAAAGACAATCTAATCAAAATCTTGAATCCACCAATAAGGTAAAACATACGCTTATGATATCCGCTTCTTAAAACAACCTCAGTAAAATATCTACGTTAAAAGTTGAAATGCAAAACAGAAAAATCTTCAAAACTAGAATTCCTCTGTGTACTGCAGTCAACCATTGAATATCAACTATAAGGATTTGTAGAAATAAGATGGTGGTACCTCTGGCTAAGCGGAAGAAAACGCCAGTCAACTAACCACAGAATAGTATAAAGTGCTAAGAGATATCAGATATAGGATGGACATGGTTACGATTGCAGTTGATAGATAGATAGATATTTACAAAGACGACTACATTAATAAAGTTGAATTGCTTAAGAATAAAAGTATATATTAGTCATCACCAAGAAACCCAATCAAAATGTCGACAACTTTATATTCAAGATCACAAACAAGGTCATCAAAGCAGGACAAATAAAAAAAAATGAAACAAGGTTTATTAAACCTATTCTCCAGCGATTTTATAGTAGGCTAAAATCACACAAAACAAATACTCTTCTACAATCGACTGTTGAATTTCATGGGGAATTTCAGTAACACTAAAATATTTAGTGGGTTTATGCAATCATTCTATAAAGTCTCCGGTACATTTTTAGATAAGAATAGGGATGGTCAAAGTAGGAGCGAGAAACTAGTGGTATTGAGGATAACTCAATTTCAGTATAGAGTTGTGGAGATTGTTGAGTTCTATTGAAATTATGAACCGGTCAATGTTAAACCACTATTGGAAACCCAGAATTATTGAACGGCTATTTCATCTTAGTATGCGACTCAATTTACCAACCAATTCGGAAAATGATAAACAAAACCAGAATCAACAATAAGACCTAAAGGGAAAAAACTATCGAAATGATTTTATGTAGACACTGTATCAGCACAATTATCAGGAGCAATTAATCATATTCAATTTTTTTTTTAAAAAACAAGCTGCTAGTTGTTAAGGAATTACAAAAGCTTACATCATTTTGAATTAGATAATATTGTCGAGGAAGGCAATGAAAGCCTCACGATTAAACCATAAAGCTCAAAAAATCACAATCGCTGATAAGTTTTTCGATCTTATATTTTTTTTAAATACAGTATTTGTTTAACCTACTGAATTATCTTAAACAAAAGAAATTCTTTAACTGAGTAATTATGTGCAGAAAACGAACAAACTCACAGTTCTTTTAATTTAGCCTCAACTGAATAATGATCTGTATTGTTATTGTTAGTAACAGTGGTAGAAGAAATAGTAGCATTAGGAGTAGTATTCATCATAGCTGATAATAATCCTCGACCTAAATGAGCAGATTCCAGTAGTTCTTGTTGACAAATAGGATCAACAGTTGCATGACATGCTGCTTCAATGCAATGTGATATTGCATCAATCATTTGATTAGGTTGTTTAATAGGCAATAAATAATCATTAGTACGTCCACAATTGATTTTTAAACTCTTACTTGCAGACAATAACCATGTGGCTGGACACGATGCTCCAATACGTCCAAGTGATTCTAATGGGGATGGTACACGTTGTAATAATTCGTGTGATGTAGGTGATAGAATGCGAATTCCATCAATCTAATGATACAATATGTGTGTACGTTTGTTAATAAAGAAAAATAAGACAGAACAAACATGATGAGAATTGGAATATTTCAACATCAATCGAAATTTAGTTTAAATGATATTGAGAGGACTTTGTTTTAAAAAAACAACATTACTATCATCTATAAGAGCTGATAGAAATCGGAGAATTGGGGAGGATTTTGTTTTTGTCCCAATGTTGGATACTTTAACAATATGTAATATGGTAACTGATTACTTCACAATACAATGGACTGATAACTAATTCATTTCACCAAATAAACATTCCATTGATATCTAGTTTTCGATGCAACACAATCAACCACATTTCCTCGGATAATGAAACATCTAGTAAAAGATGAAACTATTTTCCAGTCACTGGTAATAAAATTTATCATGAATACTATTCTAATATGGGATGAAAAAAAAATAATTTTATTTGAAAATTGCAGAATTATGACTAGAACTAAAGTAGCCATATTTCGAATTGTGGTAAGGAGTAGTTTTCATCCCACTTTGGGTTAGTCAGCTGGATGTAATTTTACTCCAGTGTTGCTGTTTACACAACAACCGTTGCTCTAATCACCTAACAGGTTATTCACTGAGTTCAGATAGCCTGGATAGACCGCCAGGATATGGTGGATATACCAATGAAGACTGATCACAATTCAGGCGCTAATAACAACAATGAGATAACTAACTACTAGTGTTATGAAGTAATGAATAATAGACTGAGAAAGAAAACAAGAAATGTGATATGTATTCTTGAAATACCTTTCATCATTTCACTATATTTAACCTTTATGAATTGGTTTGTATAATGAGAAACCAAACTCATCAACACTATAAATGAATAATCTTAAGATTACTCATTCAACTGTCGGAAGTATCAATACGTACCGAGCAGACATTAAGATGCTTGATTAATCTATTACTGAAAATCGTATTGTTGTTAATAGTACTAAAAACATCTATGCTAATCAATAAAGACTGAATATAGCCTCGTCAATTGAAACACATATTGTCCATACACACAAATAAGATATATTACTTACCTCTTGTGCTAAGAATATATCATCAGCATAAAATGTTTCATAAATATCTGACTGTGTACTTATAATAGCAATTAAATTATTCCATTGAAGCACAACAGCTGAATTAGTTAACCAAAGCATCGTTTTAGGATGATTGAATTTTTGATTAGTTGAATTATTATTATTCATCAACATAACTGATATACGTTGGGTCAAGTCAATATGTGAATGTAATTCAGTAAATCGTGTATTGGTAATTAACAATTCACCATTGTTTAAATAAATTGCAACAAATTGCATATTCAAAGATATAGACAATAGGTAAATATCAGAACCAGTTGACCTAGTAAGCTTTGACAAATCAATCTGGATAATAGAGAAAAAATATATATATTTGAGGAAAACCTCATGAATAAAACATTGTTTAGTATGTTGAATTTCCATCATCTGAGGTGGTTGGAACGTGTTGCACATGTCTAGCCATGGCTTACCTTGACGCGTGATATTCGCTGGTGTAGATGTAAGTTGGAAAAAAAGTAGGGGTGGTCAAACTAAGGCTTAGCATCAGTTCACGAGGACACTGGTTACTGATCTGAACCATGCTGGTAGATGCAGACTGCCTGACTGGGTTATGCACAACAACTACGATCAGTTGCTGGGCACGTTGGATGACATCGCTTAGAAACTGTTGTAACGGGTGGAGTGCAGGTTTAATGCGCAGCGTATTTATCGATCGATTCAGCGACACGTAAACACGTAATGAACGACCTAGAGTCCCGATCGGCCCTGCTTCGCTGTCTATCCCAGCTAGTTGAGTCCAGAACACAAATCTCAGCCTTTGAGTTATGAATCATTATATTTCAAACACACTCTGTTTATATACTAATCAAGCAGACCACATCGTACCATAAAATAGAAAATAATATCTGTACAGTATTAAACGAGTGAAATAAATGATGGCCAATAGGGAATGCCCATTTAGAGTTCAAGGACATCATTAGACTTAACATGATAATGATTGGTATATTCCTCAGCATACCTAACAGAAACAATGACAATGGTGCAGATAAATTTCCTCTTTCTAGATCTTAAGCTCCATAATTCACTCATCATTACTCCTCCTTTTGTATTCTTTCGATTCATATCCTTCATTATGCCTTTCACAATTCGTCTTGTTGCTTCCATTTCGCTGCATCAACGTGATAGAGCGTCTTAGATTACTGTATATTTGTGCCAGGCTTTACATTTATTATGATTAACTGACTGTTTAGTGGGTACACGCAAAAACAGATGACGTAGAAAACAGTTGAGTGTTTTTTGAAAACAGATTCTATTTTTTCAGCAACCGACATTAACTTCTAATTATTCAGGCTGCTAAAATCCATCTCTATCGTATAAGGGGGACTTATATTTAAATGATTTAGGAGTTTGATCAAACTAAAACAACTGATTTTAATTTACTTATCGATAGAAATTACGTTAAGTGATAAAAAACCACAAGTGGGGAAAATGGTTGGTGAATGAGAAACTAATTTAGTTTTATTAAATAATAGTAGGCAGTGTGCACTTGAAAAACATAGCATTCCAGAATATGGACCGATGAGTATCTTGAAGTCATGCTAGACGAAGTTGCTGACGGTAAACTAAGGTCACAAAGTTTAATATTCACATCTATAATATAAGGAAAAGGAGCATTTATTGTCAAATAAGTCGACATTCTGATGGGAGTAAACTCCAAAAAAAGCAAGTACCAAGCAGATTCCTGAGTAAATTAGTAATGATAGTCGCTTTATTGAGTGTGACTGATATTGACTAGTGCAGAAATAACAGATAAGATTAATATTACACACAGGGTTTAGGAAAGTAATAAACATCAAACGATGGTCGATAAATTTGAAGGGAAACATAGGTTCAGACTATGTTTAAACAACTATGTATTCATTGAATCCTGCATCGTGCATGGGAGTAATAAAATAATTTAATAATTTCTATTTTTGTAATCCTACGCATCACAACTAATAGCTCCCTTTCTGATTTACTGCGAGATTTGAGACAATTCAAAGCTTGGAAGTACTTACACCTTCAACTGTTCCAAAGTCAGCTCGGTACAAATTCTTTTTGTTTGAAAACATCACCCATGGGCTTCGAAAAGAATCAGGTGTTCCAGTTTCAAGAGGTGTTGTAACAATAGTCCAAAGTGACAAAGACTTTACTGGTCCAGGTAATTCTACAAGGCGTCGCATACGTGGAGTTTCGATACTGGTAGTTACATATATGTGGTTTCCACCGGTAAGAACAGCTATCCCTGTATTCTAAAAAAAAGATGTCCTACATTAATACTGAAAGCAGCAAGTTATATATATATATATATATATATATATATATATATATATATATATATGAATTAATTACGACTATGAAATAATGAGCGAAGGTAAAGTCAAATAGCTAATTTGAAGGTACCACTTGACTTTAATAAAGACAAAGCGTTGGACATGCCCAAAAAGTAACAGGTAAAAATTAGCAATGTTTCGCGCCCATAGATGGTTGGGCTATAATTTTCACACCCTTAGAAGTCCATTATGCGCACTATTTGAAGCATAAAAAAGTTTCAGAAACTGGTTAAACTTAGAGGTACACTAACGTTTTAGCTTTGGTCTAAATTAAATAAGGGAGGATTAAAAAAAGAGGAACCCTTTGTGGGTAGTCAATGTTAGTTGTAAGAGGCTTTAGAATGTTGATAATTTTCGTTCTCAGTAAACCAGCCCTCACAAAGATTCTTCTTTCGAGATCTGGTAAGTTAAGAGGAAACAATCCTCCATAACTTGTTTCGGTGGTGTTTCAATGCACAATTCTTTTTTATATGTTCAGAAATTTCTGATCAAACAAAGCAGTTGCACATCTGATAAAATGGGTTGAGATTCAAAAGTGCCACACCTACTAACATAGCTATGATATATTTACACAGAAATTAAGCAGTCCTGATGGAAACGACTTAACGCATCCAGTCCAATAGTTTATTGTGTTTTGAAATTAACAAGCTGAATTCCTGAATGTTGATTGGTTTAGGAAGGATTTGTAAAATAAGCTGACCTTTAATAACTTTTCGCCAAAGGTTGATAACATTTGTTAATGCTGTTTTATGGCAAACTGAAGATTATATCAAGCTATAATGCGATGGAAATCCTGTCTATGATTCTGAAAACTCTAGCTGGCAATTCGGTAAATATACCCTATAGTATAATACTGAGCTATTTGACGTATGAAATTACTGTAGGACATTTGAAATTTCTAAAAACAGCTCACTAATACAATTGTATTCAGAAACTCAATCTATTAACTATACATTGTTTCTATTAAATACAGTCACGCAGTTTTACAGAAAATTCATTAATTAAGAAGTTCATGACACATCTATTAAATCTGGATTCGGAAATTTCAAATGAGAACAATAACTAATTCATACTAATAGTATCAATACGGCAAGACTTACATAATCAATGTTAAAGAGCTTAGCACTAATTATTTCTCTTTCTTCAGCTTCAGGTCCCATACTAAAACGTCGAACAAACTTGCCCTGATGATCTAATATGGTAGTGAATCCTGTTTTTTGGATAACTAATAAATCCTCTGACGAAGTCCAACCAAGCAATATACCAGGTGCATCTTTCCACTGAAAAAGAGGAAGTTTAATTTTTTCATATTATGGAATGAATTCAATGTCGAAAAATAAATCTAGATAAGAAGTTGGACAAGTGACAATGGGTCAGTTTCAATTAAATGTGATAACAATGAAAACTTTTTAATTACATCACTGTTTCCAGAAAATCAAAAAATATGACAACTTAACTACTTTCGATTACTCTAGCTTACAATACGGTCGGAAATTATTTTGGCACGGAAAGACAGACATATTATGACTACCTGCCGATCTACCGTCTCAACAAGGGTTTCTCAAATTGTTCTAAACAATGGTAATCAACAAATTCGCTTACATATCGTGAACATTTAGCTATAATAAATGTACGACTTGTAACAGATATGCATTAATTCATGACTATCATAAAGATATACTCAGCTCTATTAGGGGCAGATTCCAAACTCTACCAAAATAGTTCAGTGTTCTACCGATAATTACCAAGCGTCTTTTTGTACTGATGAAGACAAAAGAAATAAAGCTCCGATTTACAAAGCCGAATGGGGTTATCGTATTTAATCAGAATGCATAAGTCAACATACTAAGTGGTCCCGTGAAATGAAACCTAAAACACTTTAGTTAAGGGGCTTTGAAATCTAGCACATCAAACAGACTACTTTTACCTTTGAAATCTACACCTTAACTAATGTCTCGATTTAGTCAGTAATTTCGAACTAATATCTAAAAACTATGTGAAAATAATATATTGGGTATAGCTTTTTTTAAACAGAAATCCAATATTATAGCTTTTTGAGCAAGCCATTTTAGCGAACAATTTGTACGTAGTTTACTTCTTTTAGCCTCTTCCCGCCAGTCAAAGTTGGTAATAGTGCACAGGCTAGTTTGAACCACGCCAGAAAGTTAATATAAAACTCTTCCGGACAGTTTTTCCCCGTAAGTACACTTGATGTGCACATTTATTTTAAAAATGGTAAATGTACCTCGAAAAATGTCTCTACTGTGTTTAAAAGTATGAAAACAAGTACATCGAACGATAAACGATCAAAGTCTACATAAGCGCTTCACTATAAGGAGTAATATTCAAGTAATCCCTTCAATGATAATTATGTTCCATCTTGTAATTGATGTTTAATGGCTTCTACAAACAGGTGAATTTCAGAGCACTTCATAACACAACTATTGTCGTAATTTGTTTGGTTTCGAATAAAATAACACTGTTCAACGCTCTCATCTGCAGTTGAAAACACGGACATCTCTACGATCAGATAAAAAATATGAACCCATTTCTTGCCTACGCCTGTTACCCCACGCGTGAGCATAGGCCGCTGACCAGGATTCTCCAACCAACTCTGTCCTGGGCTCTTTCTTCAATGTTTTCAGTTAGTACTACTTCTTTTGAATCCATACCTAGATCTTAAAGTAGTGTACAAATTTAGGATTATAGCATTATCTTCTTCTGGATTTGCTACAGTGTGAACAACTTTCTTCTAACCATAAGATCTCAAGTAGAAAGTATTGCGGAACACTGAGTATTAATTGTCATGTTAATTAAAAGATAAATTTACACATTCAATTCCGAACTAACAAATAAAGTTGAAATCAACTCACAACACTTTGGGAAACGAGTTTGCCTGATGATGTATATATTTGAAGTATTGGTTTTGCTCCCGCTTGGCCATCCAAATACATTGCTAAGTGAACTTAAACTACTGGTAAAAATATCCCTACCGATATAACCAGAATACTGACAAATCGATGTCTTGAATTGTGATATTGAAAATCCCATACCCCACGGCATATCGTAAAGATGAAGCTTTCTACAATACAATAAAAATCAAATCAACAAGTACCTAAAATAAATATCTCCAACAGCAAACCACTCTTCACCCAAGACCGTCATTATGAAGTGTCAGAAAAGTGCTATTCACGATTTAAATTAATATAAGGTTTAACGACTGACGACAATGATTGACAAGGAAACACAGACCCTGTAATAAAAAGCAAGTAATGTTTGGTAAACAAAGTCAACACAGTTGATGATGGTAGGAAACGCGATAGAAGCGAAATATAATGAATTTAACATATGAATATGTAAAAACGGATAATTAAATACGTGATTCCTAGTACTAACTTGTGTAGCAGTCTACGTATGCACGAATTAATGTATCACAATCAGTCTTTGAGCAGCAGATATATGTTTGGATTACTTGACTCTCAAATAATAAAAATTGCAGGTAAGAACCTTGGTTCATCTTATTTTTTTCGGGAAGTCAGGTAATATCAATAGTATTTAAATAAACAGTTCAATTTAGAGCCTATTTTATAAATCTGGTTGATAAGTAACTTACGTTATCATCAGAGTTAAATGGTGGCTGGCAACGGAATTCAGGACGCGCGATGCATACTATTTAGGACTCGTTAGCTGGTTATACTTGCATTACAGAGTTGATGTTATATCCAGAAGAACCTAGTGCCGCCTGTTATTGCGTTATCCGCTAAGCTACTAAGTCCGATTAGTCACTGGGACGAATTTTAATTCATTTGTATTGGTTGTTCGGATCCTCAGACTGATGATAAGGACTGCAAATAAACAATCTCCTTTGGCATATGTGCCTCGTTCGCAAACTACCCAATACTGCCATACAGTCACAAGCAATATAAGCAGACTTGGACAGCGGCTAACCGTGGAACACAAAACGCGCGCTTCATCCTATTTGGAACTGGTCTCCAAACACCACCTTTAGTAAAAACAGGGTTACTCATCTATATCAGTCTAGAGAGCAAGATAACTAGCATTACTATCTAATATCACCCAAACCTTTGTGTTGTCTGCAAACAAGAAAGGCTAAATCAAGTATCACCCATTAGTCAAGCATAAGAGCCCTATGCTTATGTCACCAATGTCGCAAAGAAAGTAATTCCACATCAACAAAGTAGAAACACCGAAAAATTCATCTTGGTGTCGAAATAATCTATAGCAAAGTGATCAAATAGCCTATCAACCGCGGCGACTTTAATTTATAGCATGCCCCGGGTTTCATAGCAAAACTCAGTCATCTATTTGGCTAAATAGAGTTTTTGCATTATAGCGGAGGTCAGTTCATTATAAAAACCCTAGATCTAATCCATAAACCTAATCATCAACTGTAAATCATAATTCTAACTCCGCATACTGGTTTATAACCCTCATTTAGTCATAGTTGTCAAGTGGACACTCCCAAAGTCACTCGAGCGTTGCTAAAAGGTCGTCCATAAATTATAGTTACACCGCCCATTGTTACTCACTAAATATTCGTTAAGTCAACCCACTATATTGCCTAAGATTATGGCTATTTTATATTCTGTCTACAAATATGTAAATCCAAGTGATATTTTACACTTTCGAACAGTTTTATCTCCTTGCATGTAGACGACGGATGAAAGTGACTGTTTCACTACATTAATTCCTTCCCGGTAACGCATCAGTCGTAAAGTTCAGTCAAATATATCCGATATCCAATATTGTCTCAACGAACAAGAACACGTCACTAGATTAAATTTTCGTCTATTTTCGCTCTAATAAAAATTTTTATATCTTCGAAAAAGTAAAATGAAAGTATTACAACTTCTCTGAGCTAGTAGTTATACGTATTCAATATCCGTAAATGTGTGTATTGCAATTTATCTAATATCTTCTCCATGAGCTTGTATAAACCGATTGATATACTGTTTTTTCGATACAGCTCCATGTACTTGACAGTGTCGGTGGGTGGTAGTCTAGCCACCCAACTGTACCAATCATAGTCAGCTTGTTTGTTTGGTAAACTGTATGTTTTGTCGCTCGGTTGGGTGAATTTGTCTCAGGGTTTTAGGATTTGTGGTTCACCAACGTGGTTGATCTGCACTAAATTACTGGGAGCCTACTCCAGCTAAACGAGAATGGTGTGACCAACCAACTAACGTAGAAGTCACACCTCGTGCCTAGTACCAAACGTGGATTACCCTTTCGTCGTAAACATGCATGATGGCTGCTTTGATGACCATGCAACACAAAACAACGTTATAACAGAAGTTTGTTAGTAAGAATAAGTACAAAGAACAGATTTTGATCACTGCTGCATATTCCAGTCCATGGCGAATAAATTACCTATGCACGTTAGTTGTTCGTGACCTTAAAGAAGATCAGTGAACTGTTTGACATTGATTGATCTGACTGCAGGATAGTTTGGTTAAAGCTCAGTAGTATTTCTTTGACCATACATGTCTCTTGACAGAAGCAGGTATCACATTATCAGGCAATATGTTTGGTGGGTTTCAGTGGGAGAAAAAATAATGCGATAAATCGAGTGTTATGGGAAGATGGTTTTGTAGGGATAGTTAACATAGAATTGTTTTCCAAATACTTTGCGACTAACTACGCAAGTAGCTCTTTAGGAATGCTTCCAATTTCCTGAAAAGCTAAGGTTAGCGAAAAACGAATTCGATCACATGATAGACTTAGGAATCATACGACCGTGAAACAGCCCTTATGCATCTCCGTTGCACATGGTCCCGTAAAAAGGACAGCAACGATTGGCGTCCAACCGGCGACTATCGGCGATTGAATGCAAAAACCATTCACGATCGTTACCCGTTGCCTCACATTCACGATTTGACAGCTACCTTGAAAGGTACAACTGTTTTTTCGAAAATCAACTTAGTTAAAGCATATAACCAAATTCTCATGGCCACTGACGACATACTGAAAACAGCTATCATCACTCCCTTCGGACTCTGTGAATTTTCGCGAATGCCGTTCGGTCTAAGAAACGCTGCGCAAACATTCCAAAGATTCATAGACGACGTTTTTCGAGGTCTCAACTTCGTACATGCGTATGTTGATGACTGCCTAATCGCAAGTCCGGACAGAGAATCACATCTTAAGCATCTGGATTTTGTTTTCGAACGATTACAAAAACATGGCATTACTGTAAACGTTTAGAAATGCCAGTTCGGAACCGACTCGTTAGATTTCCCAGGACACACCATCGATGCTCAAGGCATTCGACCTCTTAGGACCAAAGTGGCGGCCATTCTGGATTACCCAGAACCGACCAACGTCAAACAATTACGCACGTTTAACGGCCTGGTAAGTTTCTATAGACGCTTCATACCGAAATGCACATTACTTATGAAACCTCTTACCGACCAACTTCGTGGAAATGCGAAATCCATTAATTTGGACGACACTGCACGAAAAGCATTCTCCACAGTTATGGAACTGATCGCTAAAGCAATAATGCTCGCACATCAGGACACCGAAGCACCCATTAGTATCGCAGTAGACGCATCCGACTCGGCAATCGGAGGAGTCTTACAACAATGGGTTAACAACTCCTGGCAACCCATGGCATTTTTCTCTAGACGGTTGCTAGACACCGAATCGAGGTACAGCACATTCGGTAGGGAACTCCTAGCTATGTATTGTGCTGTACGGCATTTCCAACACTATATCGAAGGCCATGAATTCACTCTTTTCACGGACCATAAACCGCTCATTTTCTCTCTGAGCTCTACTTCAGACAAGTACTCTCCCCGTGAGTCTCGACAACTGGACTACATTTCGCAGTTTACTTCAGACATTCAACACATCTCTGGAGCAAACAATGTGATTGCAGACGCCTTATCTCGCATAACTTCCTTGAACAGTTTCCAAGGAATCGACCTTCTGAAACTCGCCGAGCTTCAAAAAGAAGACACTGATCTTCAGCACGAGTTATCATCCACAACCCTTAAACTACGCATCAAACAGATGGGAACAGATAAGGAAACCTTACTTTGTGACACATCTACAGGTAGGGATCGCCCAATCGTCCCGAAACATTATCGACTCAATGTCTTCAACACATTGCACATACTTTCTCATCCAGTTGCTCTCCATAGTAGTTCCTTCTCCATTGAGTAGATCATGAAAAGCCTGGAACCTATTGCTGAGGGCTATCTTGAATTTGTTGAGTTTGTCAGTATCCCGAAGAAAAGACGCATTAAACTTTTGTGATGTTGTCCGCCTCGTTGTCCAGTGCTTTTTAAGTTTCGACTTCATCTTGGCGACCGGCTAGTGATGATCTGAGGCTATATCAACTCCTCTCTTGATTCTCACATCCTCCATCGTCATCCTGAAGTTAGTCTTTATTGTACAACTTGTGTCCAATGTTTTTGACTGATACCAATCACCTCCATGTTTTATCTTTACATTTCTTCCGGGAGTCGGAAGACTTCTTCCGTTGCTATTTGACTGGTCTTCACAGTCTCCCACATTGTACGAGCATTCCATGTACCTAAATAAACGGTTAATCTGGTTTTCAGAAGGGGCCTCAGCCTCGCGACTTTCGAAGGAACTCGGCTTTCACCATGAGGCATCATAACTTTTCTAAATGAATACCTTCTGACTCCTAGAACACAGTTGAAGTTGTTTTAATAATTTTTCCGGTAAGCATTTTTTCGGCGAGTTATTTTTCGACGGGATGGGGTCGCTCACCCCATGTATAAACCTCCCCCTTTATCCGAACATGGGACCAGCGGTAGCCCTAAAAAGGGTCCTGGAAACGTTTTTACCTTATATCTTTTACTCATATTAAATATATTGTTCCATCTTTAGCTTATGTTTGTTCTCCATCATCCATTGGTGATTGCTACAACGCAATGAGTTGTTGTGGACAATGATATAA
The DNA here is from genome assembly GCA_944470205.2 of Schistosoma margrebowiei. Lineage (NCBI taxonomy): Eukaryota > Metazoa > Platyhelminthes > Trematoda > Strigeidida > Schistosomatidae > Schistosoma > Schistosoma margrebowiei. The sequence continues at coordinate 32,395,410 of OX104026.1, read as the reverse complement.
CTTTCCCGTAAGATCTTGTAGAATAGGCAGTTATATCATGAAAACTCCACAATTCTAGGATTAGGGCTATTATTAGAGCAGTCCTAATATCATAGTTGATAATAATTCTACAACATAACTCATCCATGCACTGCTAAAATATCTTAATATTTTCAGTCCATATGGATAACGGTCGTCAATATACCTCACAAGAATCGTTTGGAATAGTCTTATTTGTGTCTTTCACGATATTGTGTAAACGTTACCACCGGTTATTCTTCTATTTCGTCTAAGGGCACTAATTTCCAAGTCTCTCACAAAATGTTTAAAACACAGAAATTAAACAAATATTGGTTCGGATTCCTTATGTCATACCAACAATCAAATGACTATGATATCTTATCCAATCACCTGTTAACACCTAAAGTGATAGGTACAAACAAGATAAAATTGGGTCCTCACAGACAAGCAATATCAAAGGTAAATTCACACGCAAAAAGATAATAATAATATTAATATATTCTCAAATAGCTGTTTGCTACATGAGGCATGCCAGTTTACAGGCAAGATCAAGTTGTTACAAATGATACAATATCCCCTGTAGTAAATTACTTAGCTGAGTTGATAATTTATAAGATATGAATGTAGATAATTTTAATCAGTATCACAGTTGGCGCGCTTCATGAAAGTTGCGTTGCGAATGTGCAACTGATGGTCAAGAATAGGTCCTTTGAAGGTGGGAGCTTCTAAAAGTCGCAACCTCATGTCCCTTTCGAATATCTAAGGCTTTGAGGATGGTGCAGGATGAAATCACCCGTTCCATATCACAAGGGGGCGGAAAGAGGGAGCATGTAAAGGAAAAGGACGAGAGGCAGAGTATCCAATATTCATGAAGGAATGTTTAATGTATGATCACTCAGTCTGATTTTCTTTAATTAGGGTATTTGTTAAGAAAGAGCAATTTAATATGTTAAAGAAAATAAGTGTAAACAAGGTGTGAGGGGACACACAACTGACAAATGGCAGCGATTCAGAAAGGAGCTGAGAGTATGGGATTATGTGTGGTTATAAAACAAAATATAGTGCAAGAAACAGTATTGCGATATACAATTAGCTATCTTCTTTTTTTATCGAAGCTATTAGAGCCTTTTTCGTCTTTTTTGTATTATTTTTTTTACAGGTATCATAGGGTCTTGAGTAGGCTTCATATATTAGCGAATTGTCTAGTTTGCGTGCAATAGGATTACTGGGTAAGAAGTGAAACAAATTCATTGTTCGTAACACGATTTAATGAGGTATTTTGCATGATAAATCAGCATTAAAACCTTAAGTTCGTGACATACCACTAAACCATAAGGAGCCGTAATTAAACAAATTGTTCTACCCTGCAGACATGGGTGGACTGAAGTTATTTCCCCATCATCATGTTTGCTGATCAGTAACGCCACCCTCCTTCACAGTCATGGCACGAACAAAGCAGACTGCCTGCAAGAAAACAGGTGGGAAGGCTCCAAAAAGGCAGTTAGCTACAAAAGCTGCTCGTAAAATTGCACCAGCAACGGGTGATGTTAAGGAACCTCATCGTTGCCCTACGTGAGATTCGTCGTTATCAATAAACAACCGAACTGATTGCATATGTCTGCATAAAACTGAGGTAAACAGAAAAGTTTTGAACCCTCATAAATTTAAAAATTCACACACAATGACTCGAGATTAAATGGGATTGAATACAGGTATGTTAAATAGAATTCACTTCATATTCATTTTGGTACATTATATCCTTTTTGAGGCTCTGACTGTCAAATGAATCATTTAACTACATCTCTACCTGTAGATAAGACACAGTATAAAGCTTTGTTATTTTTTTCTGTCTGTATTATTCATGGGTTAAGGATTGTCAAACTCAGCTCATGATGAAGATCATTCTCCACTTTTTGAAGCTGAGCAAGTTTTAAAACATTAATTTCTTGAACTGTGAAAGAAGGCAAGCCAAGAAAAGAGGTAGAAGGCTTATGGTTGGTGAACAAAGTGAATTCTCAGCTTTCCACAAGACGTTGAAAATACCTTACTACACAATTCATGGCTAGGAGCTCTTTCCAAAACTGCTGTTCCTTGATTCAGTTTGTCATGACGGAGGGCTTGAGGTCAGCTAACTGGAAGGTCTTTTGCAACGTCTAACATATTTACCATAATTTTTGTGGTACCAACACCAATCAGAGTCATTTGTTTTGCGTAGCAAATAGACAAATATTTTACTTCATGCGATTTTCTGAAGAGTTTTAGAGCATCTGAGATCATGATTAATGTTGAGAAAACGAATAAGAGTATCTTAAAGACAAATAATGTAATTTCGCTTTATTTTGGGCATTTCTTAGATAAAAAAATTACCGCAGTACCGGAGGTTCTGATGATCTCCAGAATCTTATCGATAGGTTCAGCTAGTAAGTCAAAGTGATTATTTTGGAACAAGACAAGAACCGCCGTTCAAATGTTGGGGGAGGTTATATAAGGAGTGTCATCTAAAGAGAAACTCGTCTAAAGTTCGCTGATCGGTGACCACTTACATAAGCAGTAACATTTCTGTTGCTAAGCCTTATTGGAATTCGATATTTCCGAAGAGGTGGTCTAACCTTTGTCCATCAGTTGGGTCTCGTTGTTTGATGATAGTATTTTCAAAGGTGTCATAATGTTCGGAAACATCACTAGTAAACATACTAGGTGTAACATGACTGTTAGTATTGTGCGTCAGTGCTTTTACTACTATGACGAATTGTGCACGTGGTCCGTCATGCTGAGTTTGTGGAAGTGAGCTTCTGCACAGCAGAGTTAGGTTTCGATATTATCAGTGTAGAATGACATGAAACTCAGCCTGCAGCATTTCCTCAGTTACTGCCGGTCCCAAGACCGGGTAAAGGAGGAGGGTTGGGCATGGGGTGGGCATCCTCCTCCCGTAGAAGACTAACTCGCTAAAAAAACGCCTACCGGAAAAATAATTCCAACCATTTTAACTCTGCCCTGGGAGTTAGGTCTTCATTTAGAAGAATTATGACGCTTCATGGTGAAAGCCAAGTTCCTTAGGAAGCCACAAGGCCGATGCCCCTTCTAACAACCAGAGCAAACATTTTTATAGGTACATGGAACGTCCGAACAATGTGGGAGACCGGGAAGACCAGTCAAATAGCAAAGGAAATGAGGACATACAACTTGGAAGTACTGGGCATCAGTTAAACCCACTGAACCCAAGCTGGACAACAAAGGCTAGCTACGGGAGAGATGCTACTATACTCCGGTCACGAAGAGGAAAATGCTCCACACACTCAGGGAGTTGCTCTAATGCTATCCAAAGTAGCACGAAATGCACTTGTAGAATGGGAATCTCACGGATCGAGAATCGTCAAAGCATCATTCAAAACAAAGGAGGGGATCTTAATGAATATTATCCACCTACCAATGATAGCAACGACGACATTAAAGATCAATTCTACTAGGGGCTGCAGTCAATCATAGAGAAATGCCCACACCATTCTAAAGGGAGATCTAAATACCAAAGTCGGAATACACAACATCAGATATGAAGATATTATGGGACGACATGGACTCTGACAGAGAAACGAAAATGGGGAAAGATTTGCAAATCTATGTGCATTCAACGAATTGGTCATAGGAAGCACAATATTTCCAAACAAACGCATACACAAGGCTACATGGATCTCACCGAACCACACTACATAGAACCAGATAGATCATATTTGCATAAACAAAAAATTCCGAAGGACAATGGAAGATGTGAGAACCAGGAGAGGCGCTGACATAGCTTCAGACCACCATCTAGTTGTGGCCAACTTAATACTGAAGCTAAAAAAGAACTGGACAACTGGACAAACAGCATTATAAAGGTTCAATACTGCCTTCAAGATAGATCTCAACAACAGATTTCAAGCCTTACAAGATCTACTGAGGGAAGAATAAACTACTATGGAGGACAACTGGAAAAGTATCAAAGAATCATTAAGTACAATGTGTCAAGAGGTTCTGAGCCTAAAGAAACACCATCATAAGGAGTGGATCTCTATAGAAACTCTGGACAAGATCAAAGAAAGGAAGAACAAGAAGGCAGCAATTAACAACAGCCGAACACGAGCAGAGAAAGCCCAAGCACAAGCTGAATACACAGAAGCAAACAAACAAGTGAAGAGGAGCATTAGAGCCGACAAGAAGAAATACGTGAAAGAACTAACAAAGACGGCGGAAAACGCTGCTAGAGAAGGAAATATGAAACAGCTTTACGATACAAAGAAGAAACTATCAGGGAAATACAGTAAACCAGAGAGACCGGTCGAAGACAAAGAAGGCAAGTCAATCACTGAAATTCAACAACAGCGGAACAGATGGGTAGAATACTTCGAGGAACTCCTGAATAGGCCGGCTCCAATGAATCCACCGGACATCGAAGCAGCACAGCAAATGTGAAAACTACACAGGCATTACAATATTGTCAATACCAGGCAAGGTCTTTAACAAAGTGTTGCTGAACTGGATGAAAGATGTAGTAGACGCCCAACTTCGAGATCAACAACCTGGATTCAGTAAGGATCGATCGTGCACAGATCAAATTGCAACACTACGGATCATCGTCGAACAATCAGTTGAGTGGAACTCATCACTATACATCAACTTCATTGATTATGAAAAGGCATTTGACAGTGTAGATAGGAGGACATTATGGAAACTTCTTCGACACTACGGAGTTCCTGAGAAGATTGTCAATATTATCCGGAACTCATACGACGGACTACAATGCAAAGTCGTGCATGGAGGACAGCTGACAGATGCATTTCAAGTAAGGACCGGAGTCAGACAAGGCTGTTTACTCTCTCCCTTCCTCTTTCTTCTTGTGATCGACTGGATTATGAGGACCTCGATATCTGAAGGAAAACACGGAATACAATGGACAGCTCAGAATTAATTAGACGATTTGGACTTCGCAGATGACCTAGCCCTTCTATCGCATACACACGAACAGATGCAGATAAAGACAGCCTGTGTAGCAACAGTCTCTACATCAGTAGGCCTCAGCCTATGTTCCTTCACTAGGAGTAACCGGAGTAAGTAAGTAAGTTAGTAAGAAAGTAGGTGATAAACGTAAGAGTCTTGAACTTTAAAAAACTAGCTGTTTGTTCAAACACTACGTAGATAAAATACGCAAACAGGCGGAAAAAGCCTTTGAAGGTAAACGCTATGTAGAAAAATCTACACGCAATATTACAACAAATTACAGATTTACAATTCTCTCGTTTGGCGTACCAGATTAGGTCGGACTCACCACTGAAGATTTCAAAGATATTCAGGATTTGACAATCCTTGTATCCGTAACATACTTAGAATAGAAGGACACCAAGTCAAACCAAAAGTCAGGTATGAAGGAAGTTGAAGATAAATCTGAGAATCTGTCTTTCTGTAGAGTGACATCACATTTACGTGTCAGGAAGCGATCAATTAATGGAGTGTTAGGAAAGAGAGTCATGAAATAAAGACACATCGAAGTACAAGGTTAATCCAACTGATGATGATACAGGTATTGAGTGTTTGACAACTCTTCCACCAGTAACAACCTAATATAATTTGTTCCCACCGAGAGAAATCAAAAGACAGAGTCGAGGAGATCGGAAGAGTGTATTTGGCGATAACCAATATATCGGAATTCTCTGATCTAATCTGGCTGGCGATTGCGATAGATGTTGAGCACAGCGTTACCACATGTGATCTGGTGCGGATGCATGACTAAGCTCCTTCAGCTATATGAGTCCACATAAACATATGGTCAACATCCAATGTCGAAAACTTATAGAGCTATTTATTTTGGGGATTTATTTACCGCTACACAACTTTCCCTAGAAATTAAGCAATAGAAGATTAGTGAAGCGCCTTATTTGATGGCCAACGTTAAGCGCACATGTGAAGGCTTGGTAAGTGCATCCCTATGTAGTAGTCTTTCTGAGTGTATATTCTTGAAATATGCCCGATCCGTTTTCCTTCATTTGATTTTTAATTGTATGCAGCTATTCATACGTGTACGTGATACAGTAACGATTTTAATGTCAATTCATGCATTTGTTTACAAATGCAAGGTTTTCTGTGTGCTTACCCGAAATTAATAAACTTTTCCTCAGATTCTGGAAGTTGGGTATCTACTGGTCATTTTATATCTTCCCATATTGTACGCAGTACGAAAAGTTAATTGATGTCATTCTAGTTTTTGTCGCCTAGAAGTCTACAGTCTCTCGGACATATTGAAGGTTCTTAATAGTTCTCTTGTTTGTGGTTGACGTTTTGTGCATAAATCTCTGAAAACAAACTTTCTTATAACTTGGAACGTAAATAATTTATTTGTTTGTGGGATAATCTTGGTAGCTGGGGTTGTCAGTGCTTGTAAACAGTTATAGTCGGAATTAGTCGACCTCAACAGATTTTTAACCCATAGACGAAACAATTTGGAAATGGCCTCACTGAATCTATTTTTATGGACCTTTGGTCTTCTTTAGGTGTCCCTAAATGCCCTAGTACAGCCGAGAGTGGGGGGATTCAGCTCTCCATCTCGAAATGCTCTCATATGGCCATGTTAATACAACCACTGCCAGGAAAGCCCTACTCACTGCATTTTCATGGCGGGGGAGTGTGCTGGTTATAAAATTAAGATGATCGAAAGCAAATGTCTGGCGCTTTAACGGGGCTAGTGAGTACAGAGGATCTACCTAGGGGAGTTGAAAAACCCTAATTCCAAACCAATAGTGCACATGTGCTCCAGGATCCTGAGGAACAAATGGTGTACGAATCAGTCGTTGGTTACTGGCTACCATGGGACTGCATCTCCTTACGTTGCACCACAGTCTTATGGACTAGACCTCCAGGTTAAAGGCTTCGGGTGTAACCCCCTAATGAAACCATCTGCTTCGGTTTGGACACCCGGGCAGTATCCTAGCCCTCACACAAATCGGATGATTTATGTGGTGAGTATCTATTTGGTGCCTCCTTGTATTTATGTTTGTGTTTTAGTAACAATGATGATAATAATTTCATTAGGTCCTTGATTTTGTTTTGTTTTACTTCTTATATCAGCACTTGATGTTGCTTTCCACTCAATTACTTTATGTAAGCTCCAATTTGTATTTTAAATAGTTAATAAAATGCAATTTTACTATCACAACTGTGGACTTTTTTTGAGATTTATCAACACTGAATGACTACAAATCGGTAATCTAACCTTGCCTCGGTATGGGCGTCCCAGCAGTAATTCAGCCCTCAAACAAATCTAATGAAGTGTGGCTCATATATATTTGGTGCCTTCTTGTACCAACGTTTATGTTCAAATAGGTAAACAAATAAATTTCAGTAAACATGATTTGTGTTCCTTAACCATCAAGTTATCACCAGTAACTAACGCGACATCCTATCTAATCTGACATGTAAACCATAGGTTTTGTATTCCATTTTCACTTATGAATAAATTTCTAGTATCTTAAAAGTAACCTTTCAGTTTTCACGTGTTTCGACTTCAGATTGATTTTGAGTTTAACGAAGCAAAGTACGATTCGAGTAATCCTTTGGTTTTACCGGGAAAAAATGGGTCTGGATCCAAAGGAAAACGTCAATTGGACCGTAATCAAATCGTGCAAAACCAAATTTTATCAAAGAAAAGACGAAAAGAACTGTTGCGAAAAGTATCTCAAAAAGAGAAGAAACTATCGGTAACAGAAATTTCTATATATTTCGTGTTTAGCGTTCAGAGCTGTGGAGGGAATTAGAAGAGTATAAAAAACCTGAAACTACCCAACACATTTCTGTCTTACCTTTGTTCAACAAACCCAAATATTCGGAAAAAAAGCCAACCAAGTAAATCTGTTATTCTTATTTCCAATCCTTCAGTTGCAACATCAGGGGAAAGTCTTGGAAACAACAGTGTAATGACCTATCAGACACTTCCAAATCTACAGACGAATATAGCAGTGATGAGTCTGTATCAACAAACGAGGTTTCTTTTACGCCAGTGGCCTCAGAACAGGATCTTAACAACGACAAAGTTGGTGAACGCACACAAACCACTGTTGAAGACAAGTTTGAAAACAAACCTCTTGAGGCAGGAAAAGTTTCCAAACCTGCCCGGTTTGTTCTTGTTTCAAGAACACCTGAGGTAGCAGCATCTCGTCTCGCTCTACCGGTTTTGTCTGATGAGGCAACTATAATGGAAAGTATCAGTGAAAATGACTGCGTCATAATATGCGGCGCTACAGGTTGTGGTAAAACTACACAAATCCCGCAGTTTCTATATGAGGCGGGATATGCTACGTATGTGTCCTTGTTTTTTGGTGGGGTATATAATCTGTTTTAAACATTTTTCTTAGTATTAAATGGAGCGAAACGCTTGGTCTATATAACAATGCGAGTTAACATAATACTGATAACTTACGATTATGAAAAAGTGAACTTTCCATAATTTACGTATATTTGGGTTGAAACCACAATTTAAAAGTTCCATAACTGATTCCCGATTATTTGGCACATTCCAGTAGTCACCGGTTAATTTTTTTTGGCACACGGATTATAGTTCTCTGATTTTTTACTAACATTACTTATGTAGTCGTTGTTTATGACTTGACAAATTTGTGTTTTCGCATTCTCATAATCAACTCAGATTGAATCCATTTTTATCCGAGTCAATAAACTGATTGGTTTATCCTGAGTGACCAATATTCAAGTTGGAAATAGGGTAATTGTCATAGATGGCAAATTGGTTGATGAGCTCTTAAATTTCTATCGTTTTGAGTTGCTTAGGACATGTGTTACGTATGCCTAACCGTAGCATAACTTGACGAGCATTACTTGGTGTTGCAAAACTAGGATGAAAGAAAGCTAGGGATGACAAACAAAACGTAAGATCAGTTCATAAAGTCATTGATTGTTGGTCTGGGCTTTGTTGGTAAATGAAGACTACTTGGTTCAGGTCCGTGTGATAGCCTCCATCATTCGTTGGTGACTTTGGGTGACATGGTACAGAGTCGTCCACAGCGGTCCAGATCCATTTATTCTTGATACTCTTTTTCTTGAACTTCAGTATCCCTTCATGCAGATCTTTTCATCTTTTCAAACCATATTCCAAATGTTCATTCCTTGTTTTCATCATTGCTACCACATTATTCCTATCTCGTGCCGATGTAGTAAAGTAGCTCGGATCAGTGGACATCTGTACTGTGATCCATTTTGACGACGTGTCTGTCTTTCTTGGTTTATATGTATGGGGGGATTGTTTTATCTATACTTAAGTAATAGCTAGCTTTTCAGTGGTGTCAGTCAGTCAGTTACAACGTAGGACCAGGCACATATATGCATCGGTTCAAGTTCCCATACCTCATTAACATAGCAAGATGGACACCGGATTCATAAAAGTGGTTAGTTCAGAGGTGGTAATATACAAAAGAAAGATTGCAATAAGGATATAGTACAAGAAAAAAGAATTAGTTCGTAGAAAGAAAGATATGAAGCGATTTTAATCTCTTAGTTTAAGGGAAGACAGAGTGTATACACCGACGCCATTGTGACCGATTCTGAGCCATGTCACCAAGAGTCTCCAACCATTGGTTACGATAGTCACGCGGACCCCAATCAAGTAATCTGCATCTCCCATCATGGCTCGAACTAGAAGTTAGTGACTTCAAACACTGATGTCGCGCTTTGGTTTGGCCGCCCCTAACTTTCTTCCAACCATCTCCAACACCGGTGAGCATTGCACATCGTGGCAATCGGTGTTCAGGCATACGTAACACGTGGCCCAACCATCTAAGTCGATGGAGATTCACAACCTCATCAACTGATTCACTATCGTTCTCTAATACCCTGCGTCTAACCTCACTATTACTTACCCGGTGATCCCAGCAGATGCTAGCAATATTTCTAAGGCATCTGTGGTGTTGGTACCCTTCACTATGAACTATACATATTAGCTAATGGATCGTACGTTTAGACAAAAATACCTTCAATGTTATAAGATGTGTCTTTTAGGATTACAATCCAGATCACAACACTCCAACATAGTGTTCAGTAGAATAAACTAATTAACTCATATTTGAACAGCAGAGTTTTTATAGTATATTGCTTGTCAATCGAAGAGGCCATATTGAGAAATTGCTCGCGATTGGTTAACTGGCTAGTCACATTACACCATATGTCGTGGATCTATCTAGCGTGATTGCGCCTGATTGCTTCGAATATACCGACCTCTGACACCAGTCTCTTCTGAAGACATTGTTATTCAATGTTCTCTTCAATTCAACATTATAAGGGTTAACGTCTCGCTTATCAGTTGGGAAGGTATTAGTTTGTATTGCTCATGCGTCAATAACCGTACATGGAAATTAGGTTAGAATTCACCTATCTAGCTTTAAAGTGGGGTTGAAATCCTACTTCATAATGATTTTGTAACTAACCAATGCTTGGACACAATGTATGCCATCTGACACTTAGGATGATCATTGAATTTATCAGCCTAATATTTATTGTTATTCGATAACATTTATTTACGTTAGTAGCTTGAACGACTAGAGGTACCTATTGTGTAGCACGTTTCTTTATTATAAATTTCTTTTCATTATTTACAAGGGGTTTCATTGTTTATTACTGCTCATAATTTTTAGAGAGGGATATATGATTGGAATAACGGAACCCCGTCGTGTTGCTGCGATATCTATGGCACATCGAGTCGGTGAGGAACTAAATTTGACGTCTGGGTATGTTTACAGCATATCATAAAATGATGTATCCTGATAATCTATGACAAAAATTTCTGTTTATATAATTTAACTAGGTGGTAGTCTCTCATAAGTCCAATATAGCTGTATTTTTGTAGCAAATAGGTGTAATGGTCTCAGATTGTCACTTTGTAGGTATTTGATATTTGTTTTCTCAACAGCCTCAATCACATGTAATACTGGTTTTCCCTATTTCGGTCCGTGTTTGATATTCTTTTCAGTTTTCAAGCTAATACCAAATAATATGTAACTCTTAGTAGTATCCTATTGTTCAATGTTAAAAGTAGGAAACTATGTTAGAATTATTGATTGGTTGAAGTTCATCCACCGGTGGTTGAAATTCTTGACCTCTATTGATGAAAATCTATGGTTATGATTAGAAGTATTTATGAATAATTGATTGGTTAACTTATGTTTCAAAATTTGTGCTCATGTGTTTTAGAACAAACATTTTGTTGCTTGTAGTAACTTGTTGATTGACTGTAAATTGTACATTGTTGTAATCTGATTAGTAAACTGTTTTGATTAGATGTCAAAATTTACGTTTTCATGTTTCAATTCTATCTTTTAAAAAAAATCCGTTAGATGATCCCATCGTCGTTAAATTTAAAATTGTATCTTGTGAAAAAACCCACATCAAACCATATTGTACCACTGAGTGTTAAAAGATATTGAGATAAAAAAAAATAATTTTCTTATTGATCACGTAAAAGTGGAACTGAATTTGTTCAGTTATGTAGATTAAAGTCGTCACTGATTGTTATAAGAAAAAGACTATGCATGTCATTAAAAGTAAACTCGAGAACATTGATAACTATTTCTCGAACACGACACAGATTTGAAATTACGATGATTATTATTGTATCTGGAAATAAATTTTTATTTATTTATTTGAACATGTAAATATTGGTACAAGAGGGCACCAAATATATATGCGCCACACTATATTCGTGTGCGTGGGCTGTGATACTGCCCGGGTGCCCAGACCGAAGCAGATGGTTTTCTTAATGGGCCACACCCCAAGCCTCTGAACTAAAGGTCTGATCCACAAGGCCGTGGAGCATCGTGAGGAGATGCAGTTTTATGGTAGCCGGTGACCAACGATTGGTTCATACGCCATTTGTTCCTTCAGGATACTGGAGCCCATGTGCACCCTTGGTTTGGGATCCGGTTAAAGTGCCGGACATTCGCTTTTCGTCCTCTGTATTTCGTAAACAACACCCCTGCCACGAGAAGGCAGTGAGTAGGACTTCCCTGGCAGAGGCTGTATACGCGTGGCCGTGTAAGAGCATTTCAAGGGGGAGGGAGGGCCCACTTCACTCTCGGTCCTACCAGGGCATTTGGCGGCATCTTGAAAATAAATAATGTTTTTTAATTCATGAGTAGAAAACCTATTTCCATTTCAGTATTTCAGTGAATTATTTTAATTTGAGTTTGCACTAATCGTCGTACGTTTTTGAACATATGAATAAGTCACTTTGATAAGATGATGTTGAAGGTATATTTTAATCAGGCTAAACATGAATGAGTACCAGTTTACATTTTCATAAATGAATAATAATTTAAGAGAAATAAGCGAAGAATATTTCGGTGACATTTGTAAATAGTAATGTTTGATGTAATAGAGTTGTTTCTCTCACTTCAAGTAGTTATCAACAATATATGAATCACTGGACGACCGTTTCGTCCCTGTATGAGACTTCTCAGCAGTGCGCATTCATGATTCCACATGCGGAACTCAAACCCAGGACCTTTGGTCTCGCGCGCGAACGTTTAACCTTAAGATCACTTAAACCGATTCATGAATCCAACAATTAAATTACTGCAATCTCCACAAACTTCCATTCTGATGATAAATGAAGTATTATTTCCCCATAGTATCATAGTCCTTAGTCATTTAGATCGTTGTTGCGTGATTTCGCGAATTCACTAACATTAGAATTGCTCATTCTATGCTGTTGATCAGTGTATAATTATGATAATAAAAATTATCTCTATATTTAATTGTGTCAATCAGTTAGTGTGCTCGAGAACAGTATAATTCAACTCATAAATTAGTTGATACATTGTTGGTTTAAACGTAGATATGTATTTTACCTAACGCAATCATAATAGCAAATGTGTTGTAAGTACGCAGTAACATGAGATCATTATCTAAATTTTTCAATGTAATTTTATTATGAAAACAAATGATTATAATATTTTTAATATTAAATGTTACTGTTCACCTAATGACGCGGTTTTTCTTAAAGCATTTGAATAAACTGATTAGTGATATATGTTGTACTTCAGTGTTGCTTATTAGTCGAATCAGAAATAATTTCTCGAATAATTTCACCAATGGAGTTCGTATACACTGATAAAGAGTATAATGATTATTTCATATAATTTAGAATAAACATGATCCGATGTACCATGTTAACAAATATCTCTTGACAGTGAATGGACATATAATTAAGCCTTAAAGCAAATATACAAGGGCAGTAACCACAGAGCTGAACGTATTCTTCAATTTTCATGCATGGGTGATTTAATGCATCATTATACACATTACAAGATGTAACAATTTCATATTACAGGAAAGCTATACTTTTACTTTCAGCTTTAGATCAAACAAATATGATGCATATGTGACCAGAATCATTTATAAATGATACAAAGATATAAGTCCAATTATAGATCGTAATAGCTTGATTATGTGTTTAACTATATTACCCCGCATTAATTATCAACCATACAACTGTTATCAATTATTTTACATTGTATACATGTTAACAGTATACTTATTTTAAAACTTGTCATTATTCCAGTGTAAACGGCTTCTCGTAATAACGATTAATCTTAAGTTGAAACATCATAAAGAAGGAACGAGTAACGTTAATGTTCAATTTCTTTTGTTTTTTTGAACACATGAGGACGGTCGCAATTTTTTACTGGCGAAAGTAAGGAACGGAACTGATGCAATTAAAAAACTAGTTCATGTATATTTTAAACTATACGCACTAACAGATGGGCTCTTATAGATAGTGCAAGAAACATATGGAATGTAAAATGACATTAAAATCAAGTTATGGATAGTCCTTAAAACGGTCTTTTGGTTCTAATTCCATACTCATTCATCCTCCGCAGTTTTGCATCTTCCCAGTCTCGCATGCCATCGTCCGTAACACATCTTGAAAAATGAAAAACGTTCGATCATCAGAGAGTAAGTGAAATATCAACTTACCATTTTATCCGTAATACCAAGTTTCGACACGGCCAAGTCTTCCATTACACTATAGCGGCTCACATGCCATTGAGTTTGTTCTCATTTAACCCAGTTAAGCCCTTTTGCTAACTTATTTACCCACACTATAACAACTTGTTGTACTTTTATTATTATAGTACTTGTATGAATATGTGTGAACAAATATCGCTTACCACCAACGCGTATATTCATTCTGCCAACTTCATTATTAACTGCTTAATCTATTCCATGACTCATTCATTTCCTTATATATATACATTTACACTTACTACTACTACAATCACAGTTCGCTTGCTCATTCGTTTTGCCTCTCTGCTGTGTGGTCCGAATTATCTGCTAATAAAACTGTAGTAGCTGCTTCTTTTTACATTCTGATTTCAAACACCGTTGAAGATTATACGATAACGGTTCGAGGGTGATTAGTTACCGAAGCACAGCCTCTACAGAACTACTAATCCCGACGTGAGAACAGGAAGCGAATTTCGATGAAATAATCAAATCCCAAAAATCCGACGCACTTCATCTCAATTTGGATTATCATATGAACTATAATTACAACTGTGGATTTATATTACTATTTTAATTACACTTACATTATTTCACAAACAGTATTAAACGTGACGATCATAATCATAATAAATAACGATTATTCATAAACAATTGATATATTGGTGCAACTTAGCAAGTCTGTTCCATTTTATAAATTGTACCATTTTTTATTATCATTGTTTTTGTCCGTCTATTTTTCCTTATGACAGTTACATTATTTTCGTGTGCTACTTAATTTTTTATAAACCTGTCTTACGAAAACACAGTGTCAAGCGTACAGCAAACCTCGTCCGTGAGGTCTCTTAACCTTCCTGCCCCTTCTTTTAAAGTCACAGACCCAAAACTTTGGTTTATAAGACTTAAAAATGATCTCCTCGCTAACCGCATTCTCTTGCAAAAGGATAAATTCGGCCTCACAAGCACACTACTCCCAGATGAAGTAGCAGACAGCGTTCGAGAGGCATTAGCAAAACCAGACACTGAAAAACCATACGACGCGCTAAAAGAGGCAGTAATTAAAACTCTCTCAGTGACCAGCAAGCTGTCGAACAGTTCCTTAACCAAGTACAAATTAGAGATAGAACCCCGTCACAACTAAAAATTATATGAAAAGTCTACTTGGCGATAGGCACATTGACAATAACCTCTTTTACCAACTGTGGCTCCGCCGACTCTCGGCAAATATACAGCAGATCCTAGCTGTGGGAGATACGGACGCTGATTTAGAAAACATAGCAAAGATAGCTGATAGAATATACGAGGGTGATTAGTTATCGAAGCAAAGCCTCTACAATACTAGTGCCCTCCATACTGTAGCTGAAATCGTGGATGTGCGGTATAGGGTATCTGTCAGCTACTGTTTGTTTGTTCAGTGCTCTGTAATCTCCACATGGCCTAACCTCTCCATTCTTTTTCGGGGCCATAGGTAGCGGAGATGCCCACGGGCTGTTCGATGGTCTTACGATGCCTAGCCTCATCAGCTTGTCGAATTCTTGTTTTGAGATAGCTAGTCTTTTGGGATTTAACCTTCTTGGTCTTGCATTGATTGGTGGACTATTCGTTACGATGTGATGCTGAATAGAATGTTCGAGATCCGCTTTATTGTATGTTACATTTACGAGTTCAGGGAACTCCTTTAACAACAATTTATATGGATCATTGCGACTTTTATCTATCACAAGGTTCATTGAGACGGCTTCCGTAAGCATTCCTCTTATCGAAGTGGTTTGACTGCCGTTTATAAGTCTGTGTCGTCGAGCGTCTACTAGCAGGTCAAAGTTACATAGGAAATCTATGCCTATCTGATTTGTTTTCTGCTCTTAGCATTTATGACAGATTAACTTTTTTTCTTTCCTTGTTAACTAGAGGTACTACGCTAATTTCCGCTTTAGTGTCAACTAAGAATTGTGCGGCAGTGGTTCAGTCTTGTATATAAAAGAGGCGACTATTGTCAGGCCTTATGTGTTGATGTAACTTTGACTTACTAGTAGACTCTCGACGACACAGACTTATAAACGGCAGTCAAACCACTTCGATAAGAGGAATGCTTACGGAAGCCGTCTCAATGAACCTTGTGATAGATAAAAGTCGCAATGATCCATATAAATTGTTGTTAAAGGAGTTCCCTGAACTCGTAAATGTAACATACAATAAAGCGGATCTCGAACACTGAGAGAGTTTTAATTACTGCCTCTTTTAGCGCGTCGTATGGTTTTTCAGTGTCTGGTTTTGCTAATGCCTCTCGAACGCTGTCTGCTACTTCATCTGGGAGTAGTGTGCTTGTGAGGCCGAATTTATCCTTTTGCAAGAGAATGCGGTTAGCGAGGAGATCATTTTTAAGTCTTATAAACCAAAGTTTTGGGTCTGTGACTTTAAAAGAAGGGGCAGGAAGGTTAAGAGACCTCACGGACGAGGTTTGCTGTACGCTTGACACTGTGTTTTCGTAAGACAGGTTTATAAAAAATTAAGTAGCACACGAAAATAATGTAACTGTCATAAGGAAAAATAGACGGACAAAAACAATGATAATAAAAAATGGTACAATTTATAAAATGGAACAGACTTGCTAAGTTGCACCAATATATCAATTGTTTATGAATAATCGTTATTTATTATGATTATGATCGTCACGTTTAATACTGTTTGTGAAATAATGTAAGTGTAATTAAAATAGTAATATAAATCCACAGTTGTAATTATAGTTCATATGATAATCCAAATTGAGATGAAGTGCGTCGGATTTTTGGGATTTGATTATTTCATCGAAATTCGCTTCCTGTTCTCACGTCGGGATTAGTAGTTCTGTAGAGGCTGTGCTTCGGTAACTAATCACCCTCGAACCGTTATCGTATAATCTTCAACGGTGTTTGAAATCAGAATGTAAAAAGAAGCAGCTACTACAGTTTTATTAGCAGATAATTCGGACCACACAGCAGAGAGGCAAAACGAATGAGCAAGCGAACTGTGATTGTAGTAGTAGTAAGTGTAAATGTATATATATAAGGAAATGAATGAGTCATGGAATAGATTAAGCAGTTAATAATGAAGTTGGCAGAATGAATATACGCGTTGGTGGTAAGCGATATTTGTTCACACATATTCATACAAGTACTATAATAATAAAAGTACAACAAGTTGTTATAGTGTGGGTAAATAAGTTAGCAAAAGGGCTTAACTGGGTTAAATGAGAACAAACTCAATGGCATGTGAGCCGCTATAGTGTAATGGAAGACTTGGCCGTGTCGAAACTTGGTATTACGGATAAAATGGTAAGTTGATATTTCACTTACTCTCTGATGATCGAACGTTTTTCATTTTTCAAGATGTGTTACGGACGATGGCATGCGAGACTGGGAAGATGCAAAACTGCGGAGGATGAATGAGTATGGAATTAGAACCAAAAGACCGTTTTAAGGACTATGCATAACTTGATTTTATTGTTTTGTTTTATTTCGTTACATAGCTTGAATACTTAAATCGATGCACTTATGTTTTTATTTATGTACTGTTCATATTTGATAGGAACTGTTTATTTACATAATGATGCCAACAATTTTTATATCCAACTTATGTCCATCTCTTCACCGTTAATTAGAGTATCGCAGTAATTATCTTTCAGGGTAATTCACTAGACTTTATTTGAAAATTTTAAGTTAACACTACTTTCTTTCTTATACCATTCAGACAAGTTTCTTATCATATACGATATGATAAAGAAGTAACCAAAGAAACGTTGATAAAATTTATGACAGACGGGATATTGTTACAAGAAATAAAACAAGTAATTCTAAGTATTATTGTTACATAAATTTCGCTGGTTGAACAACTTTGTCTTTTTAAGCATTTGATTTGCATTCATGTACTCTACCTGTAAAAATTATTTTACTCACAGATTATTTACCTTAACCCAAACATACCACCGACAGGATAAACTACTAGCAAATCTATAATTCAAACACTGATAGTGTTAGTTTTCATTGTCTCTTTTTGTAAGTGAAAGTAAAATTAACCTACTATCGTGATTTCAGATCGAGTCAATTGAAGGAAACAGATAAACATGCTGCATAGTATTGTAATATATAAATTTTCAAAGAAAGAAATGTCATTATTTTATCAATTATGAAAGGAAAGCATTACTGTTTTTTCAAATGGTACATCTTACATTATGTTAATTAAATGGATAAACCGTTATGACCTTGAATCGCTTTTACCCCGTGATACTTGTTATGACTTCACCTTGATCTGTCTAGACTAAACTATGACCTTGACGCGATAGGGTGAGCGGCTTAACCTTGAGTCTATCACGCGTGAGTTCGAGATGGGGTAGAGAGATAACTATTCTAGAACCTGATTGGTTGGCAAGCTCGTAAGTGAGAGAAGACAAGACAGTTGGAACACTGAACTCTGGATTCTCTGAATTCGGATTAGTACAAAAATGTACATGAATAAATAAGTGAATATCTTGACCACGATGTACGATAATTTGGAAAAATAGAGTTATGCCCGAAACAGGGAATTAGGGTAGAAAATACAGTGCAAAATATTATGTTTAAATTACAATATTTGCGGAACAAAAAAGAGTATGCTAGTGAATGATACATAGAACGAAAGCTCGTGTTATGTAGAATAAGATAGGGACAAAAATAAATATAAGTTTTACAGGGTTTGAATAAAATGCAATAACGTCCCAAGAAAATAGCTTTCGTAATTGTCTGGGCTTCTTCATTCCCCGTTCATAACATAAACATTTTAAAACTGTAGTCACATAGTTTGACGTAAACTGATTTTGTTGCAACCTTTTCATCGAGTATACTTTATGAGCAGAGGTTTTCTTGTACAGTATTCTTTTGAGAATTAGCATATAATTTACTTTAAAAAATATCTCTTTTCTGCTCAGAAGTACGTAGATTCAAGGTAACTTATTTAAAAAAATACATTCTAAATATTATTGAAAAGGAGTTATGTAATAATTTAATGGTCAATGAAAAATGTTAAGATAATTTTCCACTTGATAAATATGAAAAGCAGAATAACCCAATGTTGTATGAATGACTAAATACTTATGAAGAAATAACTAGAAAGCAGTAGACAAAACGACAGATTATGAAAGACAGGAAGGAGTATGTCTTTTTTTTCATAATTATTATCTTATAATCTTCAGTATGGGTCTCCATAAGTTTTGTTTATTTTCAATTTTAATCTCATACATTTTATTTGATAACGAGTTTACTTCAATAAAGTTAAGACTAACAAAATAATTGTGAATTGTATTCATTGTATCAACTTTATTTCTTTTTGCTAAAACATATTTTTCTATTTTAAACTTTGTTAAGGACTTTGAACTATCAAAATATTCTGTCATAATTGTGGATGAGGCTCATGAACGTTCAATTTACTCTGATGTTATTCTTGGTCTTATATCAATGGTAGTACGATTACGTCGTCAAAGGTTTACCGATAACATACCAACAAATGGTAAAGTACTGTCGCCACTGAAATTGATTATCATGTCTGCAACTTTAAAAGTAGACGATTTTGCTGGAAATCGTCGTTTATTTCCACACAATCCGCCTCCAATAATTCATATCGAATCACGTCAGTATCCTGTAGCATGTCATTTTGCCAAAGTAACACATCTAGATTATCTGAAGGCCGCATTTCGAAAGGTGAATGATTGCATTTATGTATAACCTGTATTACGGATTGATATGACAGCGTGATACCACTTCTGACTATAACTGAAAATGTGAAAAACATGTCTCAGTTGCCCCATTCAGTGAATTTTATAGTCATTAGACAATTTAACAAATTCGTTTATTACTATATGTATATATAACTTCTGCATTGATTACTAAGTAATTTGCTCGTGCACAACTAATCATACAAAATAACAGTCAAATGCTTACAACATATACTTACCCACAATCTTTAAATTATATATTACACTTATAAAGTTTATTTATTTATTTGAGCACATAAATATTGGTACAAGAGAGCGCCAATATATATGCGCCACACAAAACAATGAAAATTCGAAGAGAGAAAAGAAAAAAAAAACTAAGGAGCACAAAAGAAAAAGAGAACGATAACAAAGAGATTGGTGAAAGGTAGTGCGGTCGTAACGATGGAACGGAAAGGTACAATCGAAAGAAATCTTTCAAGTAAGGGAGACACAACCACTTTTTATGAAGAAAGTAAAAGAAGGTTACAGCAGGATCGCCACTGGCTTCTATTCTGAGCCATATCTGTTAACGTCTCTAGCCACTGTGTAGCACCATCTCTCAGACCCCAACCAGGGAGTCGTGAAGGACCGACAGAAGCCAGTCCTTTGCAGCTTTCTTTCATACCACGACACCATGTCATGCACTGACCACCTCTCCGCTTTTTCCAACCAGTCCCAGAGTCGGCAAACAATGCACGACGTGGAATTCTCTGCGACGACATTCGTAGAACATGTCCAAGCCACCGAAGTCGGTGTTTCAAGATGGTGACACCAGTTGAATTATCATCTCTGTGCCCAAACACACGATGCCGAACCTCTGCATTACTAACATGGTGTTGCCACTGAATGTCAGCAATCCTTCGGAGACAGCGATGATCGAACACAGAGAGTCGTCTAACGTCCTCAACTCGGAGAGGCCAGGTTTCACAAGCATAGAGCAAAACTGCTCTCACCGACGCGTTGTAGATCCGACCTTTTACAGCCAGACTAACATCACGAAGGCGCCAAAGGTGGCCCAGATTGGCATAAGCCGCTCTGGCTTTCACTATACGTGCATTGATCTCATCACTCACACCCCCACCAGCACTTATGCAGCTACCCAGATACACGAACTTCTCGACTACTTCTATCTGCTCACCATCCAGGGTGAGTACAGGATTAGAATCCTGCCAGTCTTGTAGAAGTACTTTGCACTTCGAAGGTGCAAAACACATACCATACCTACGGACACTGATTGCCAACTGATTAAGTGCGGATTGCATGCCTTGGGCATTATCGCACAGTAAGACAATATCGTCCGCATACTCAAGGTCGAGAAGTCTTTCTCCAGGCAACAGATCCACACCACCATTACTTACATTCATCAGAGCTGTTTCCAGAATGTCATCGATGGCAAAGTTGAAGAGGAATGGTGAGATTGGGCAACCCTGCCTAACCCCACTACTCGTATAGAACAATGGAGAGAGGTGGTTGTATGCCCTCACTCTGCCTGAGGTGTTTTTATATAGGGCTTTTAGGATGTTAATAAACTTCTCAGGCACACCCTTCTTCAATAGACAATCCCAGAGAACAGTCCTGTCCAACGAATCGAAGGCAGCCCTGATGTCAAGAAACACTACGATTGTTGGCCTTTGATAAGTATGGCGATGTTCTAACATTTGGCGGAGGGTGAAGATATGATCAATACAACCTCGACCAGAACGAAACCCAGCCTGCTCCTCGCGAGTCAATCTTTCTCGGGTTTTGAACAACCTACGAAGTATGACGGAAGCCAATAGCTTGGACGCAATCGGAAGTAGACTTATCCCCCGATAGTTGTTGCAGGAACGACGTGAACCCTTTTTAAAGATAGGGACAACTATCGACTCATTCCATGACGTTGGTACACTCTCTAATTCCCAAACCTTTGTAAACAACGTCGTCAATTCCTTAGTCAAAAAGTCACCACCATCTTTAAAAAGAGCCGGAGGTAAGTCATCTGGGCCAGGTGATTTGTAACGCTTCAAGAGTTGGAGTTCCTTGCGGACTTCCTCCTCGTTCGGTGGATCAGTCGTCACCGGCCATGGAGGGCAGGACAGTCTGACCGATGTTGCCGGAGCAGCAGGCCAGTTGAACTGCCCTTCGAAAAATTCTGCCCATCGTCCAAGACGTCGATGGATGTTAGTGATTGGCATCCCATCATCCTCGCAGATTGTTTCACTCACACCAGACTTCTTGCTGCCAGTGGCTCGGATGAGCTGGAAGAGCTTCCGGTAGTTACCAGATGCAGCTGCTGCTTCCATCTCATTAGCACGCTCCGACCACCAGGCTTCTCGGTCCTTACGCAAGCTTTGCCCAATTTCCCTACGTAACATCCTTCGTTTATGGTCAAACTCACGGTCACCCGGAGTCGACCGACGGGCTTCAATAAGTTGTAAGGAACCAGAAGAAACCCAGTGCTTATAAGCGGGACGTTTCGCAAACCCACAACTGACTGTTCCCGCCATTTTCATGGCGTCATGCAATTGCAACCAATGCTCATCTATACTTTTCGGTGGAGTGGTAGCTAGCCTAGAAGCTAGCTCGGTTCGATACTTATTTGCAACAGAGGTTGCAACCAGCTTGCTAATATCAATCCTTTGGTGGTGGTCACTTCGTTGTCCACTGAAAAGTAAGGCAAGATTGGCGCAGACCAAGGCATGGTCAGAGTCCAGATAGGTACTCCAAAAGGAGCGGCAGTCTTTTACACAACCACGCCAGCGGAAGCTGATCGCGATGTGATCAATCTGAGTCCAGGCTTGGGATGCAGAGGGAGGACGCCAGGTGGCACATCGGCGATGACTGTGCCGAAAGTTAGTGCTAGCCAGAAACAGGTTGTGGTCTGTGCAAAGTTGCAGTAGACGGTCCCCGTTATCTGACCTGCGACCAACGAGTCCCCATCGGCCACCTAAACGACTCTCTTCTGTGCCTAGACGCCCGACCTGCGCATTCAAGTCTCCGGCTAGTACTACAATATCTGTCGAGCGCACTTTCTGGAGAAGAACAGACAGCTGGTGGTAAAACTCATCCTTGATTGCATCCGGGCTGCAATCTGTCGGGGCATAGGCGGAGATGACGAAAAGACATCGTTTCTCACGCCGATTTCTTCTCACTTTGATGGAACTTTCTAATCTAACAGCACATAACCGACTGTTAATGGGGATCCAATCGACTAGTGCTGCCTCAGCTCTAGCGCTTAGTGCGACACCAACGCCAGCAAGACCAGACGAAGATGCCACAGGGTCCCCGGATAAGCGCACGTAAAACAAGCTTTTCGAAGCGACAGATGGAGATCGAATTTGTAGTACTTCGCCAGAGTCTTGAATACGGGTCTCGGATAGACAACAAACATCAATATTGATACTTTCCAAAGACATAGCCAGCCCTATCTGTTGTCCGACCTGCATTAGTGTGCGAACGTTGAAGGCAGCCAGTTTGAATGGTGCACGTGGTTTCAGAAAAACTGCTTCAGTTCTCGTATTCGGTGGTAACATACAATTTTCAACCGAACAGTGACTCGAGAACGTTTAGATACAGTCGAATTTCCACCAAAGACGAGCCGCTGTATAAGTATAAAAGAGGGTGAATAATGTGGAAAATAATAATAATAATAATAATAATAATAATAATAATAACAATAATGGTAATAATAATAATGGTATTAATAATGACAATAACAGTAATAATTATTTGAATCAATTGAATGTTGATCGGAGAGAGGAAATTAGTTGCCGTAGTCATAGAGTTCATTGTTTGTGTGTGGGCTGTGATACTGCCCGGGTGCCCAAACCGAAGCAGGTGGTTATCTTAGGGGGCCACACCCCGAGCCTTTGACCTAATGGTCTAACCACAAGGCAGTGGAACATCGTGAGGAGATGCAATCCCATGGTAGCCGGTGACCAACGATTGGTTCATACGCCATTTGTTCCCGCAGGATACTGGAGCCCATGTGCACCATTGGTTTGTGATCCGGTTAAAGCGCCGGACGTTCGCTTTTCGTCCTCTCATTTTCGTAAAGAACACCCCCGCCACGAGAAGGCAATGAGTAGGACTTCCCTGGCAGAGGCTGTATACGCGCGGCCGTGTGAGAGTATTTCGAGAGGGAGAGCGGACTCTCCCCACTCTCGGCCGTACCAGGGCGTTCGGGGGCTAAATACACTTTAAACTACCCACCTTTTGATTGATAGACCGAACACCTTAATTGAGTCACATGTAGCACAATAAGGCTAAATAAACAATGATTGGGCATAGTAATTATCATTTATAAACTTCGTCTTTTTGCTGCGTCCCATTACTTTGGTAAAAGCAGCATATTTCTGAAGTGGATACACGAAATTTGTAAGCAACATTAAGGTGCACTTTTTACAAAGACTGTCGGTACTTCAGTATATAGAAACGTTTGGTTTATCATAACCTTTTACTGTTTCAATAAATCCGTACTAGTGTTCAATCAAGACATTATTTTATAAATTTGCCGTATTCCACGAAGTATCATAAGCAGTGAGTGACATTTAATATTTGTTAGATCACATATTTTTTTTTCTTTAAAAAGCTCCCATTCTATAAAATACATCAAATTGACTTGTTTTATTAACCTCCTATGCATATCACTAACTACTGATTAACATTGCCACTCATAAACTTTTATTTCATCAGGTTGTATCAATTCACAAGACTTCACCACCTGGTGGAATTCTTGTATTTGTCACTGGTCAGCAAGAAGCAAATACACTTTGCAGTTGGCTTACAAGGGCTTTTCCAAAGATGGATGATCAAAAAGTAAATTTAACAAATGAAAAATCTACTAAAACTCATAAACACCAGAAAGAAACGAAGAAATTAAAGGAGTCTGTCAATGCAACCGCTTCCTCAAATTCATTAGATAGTACCGTTTTAGAAGAAAAAGATCAGTTTAACTCAGGCATAGATCTGAACAAGTGAGTTAAAATACAATCCTGAATATTTAGAAAAAAAAACTGACTACTATGAACAATAAACGAATAATAACTATGAATATGAATGAACAATTTAAGTAAATGATTTCATCGAAAAGAAAACTTTCTTCGCAAAATTCCTTATTTTTACTCACTGACACAATGGGTTATTCTAATTAATCATTTAACTATTAAGTATTATGACTGAAAGTATGTGATCATATTAACGCAATTTATCTAGATCGGTAATAATTACAGACCTACATAGATGTTTCTTTCCAGCTGTTTGCACTTTTGATCCAACTATTCTATGCTACATATTTACTACGGTTCATATTCCGTCTCCCTTACATTGTCATCATTGTAAACCTTTTTAGTTACTTTTAAACTCTACATTTTTTGCATATTTGGATTACACTATCATCCGATGATCGTATTAATAGTATTGTTCGAAAATGAACTATTCACTTTACAGTTTATTCGTAAGTTTGCTAACCGAGAGTTTAATTTCGACTTTCAAGGTTGACTTTCGAATTAACAAGGCATAACACTCAGTAGAATAACAGGTCTTATTTTTATCAAATCCGTAAGACATTTTATTCCATCTAGTTTATCAACACAATACGGTTGGTTACCAGTGGACATTTTATTATTTCCAAGTGGCATAGTTTCGTACGTAGTGTAGAATCTTAAGTATTGTTATTTTTCAAGTCATTTTACATATCGTTTTCTACTCCAGTTTTTGCCAATAATCTACTTATCAATATAAGGTTGTGGAGATTGTTGGGTTTCATTGAAATACCCACAGAAGGCAATAGAAGGTGGTTGCGCAATGTCGTAAACTGACTAAAGTTTGACATGTACACCATTGGACACTAGCTCAGTGGTCTAGAGGTTAACCGTTCGCGAGTGAGACTGAAGATCCTGGGTTCGATTTCTGGCTGTGGGGTCGTGGGTGACCATTGCTAAAGGATCTCACACTAGTGCGAAACGGCCGTCCAGTCCTTCCATGTTTCCAACGATGGTCTAATTTTTGTCGGTTCATGATCTCAATTAAATAATCTACTTGATTTTTGGTTGATAAACTGTAGCATAACTGTTTGTGTTACCATTAGTCTTTTAAGTAATATATATTTTTATAAAGTTAGTATTTACTTAATTATTATTGAACATATAAATTTGTGATTATCTGCATATTTCCCCTTCTAGCTTTGATATTATTCCTGTTGATGAAGAAACGGAAATCGGTCATACTCGAATTAATTCTAAGGAAGTTATTTCAACGAAAGAAAAACAGTCGAATAAAATTACTTATGAGACGGTGAATGATAGTGATGTTGAAGAGATTGGTGAAGATGATGATATACTCGGGCAAATTAATGAAATTCGTGATGAATCTTATCCGGTAAGTTCAGGTTGATGTATGATTGATTGAAATCCATGACAGGTACTTCGTCATACTGACAGAATCTTATTTGATTATGAATTGCTTGTACTCTGTATAATATATATTCTATTTTGTAACTAAAAGTCATTCTTATTGTTGACCGGACTTAGTACAGTACTTTAAACAAAAATCAGTTTGTCACATGTAAGCACGTTGTATCAAAGTGTCTACTGTAAAATATTCTACTGGATAATTTAATAAATTGATTTAATAGTATTTTTTTGGTTGGATTTAAGTTGGCCTATTGTATTTGTCTTAATTGCTGAATGATACATTTTTCAGCAATCTTGGTGTTATAATCTCTCTTCTTACGGTATGACCCAGCTATTCCTATTGCTTAGTATTCTTGGACACCAAATCACTCGACAAGACCCCCAAATCAGAACACGGTTGAACAGGAAAGAGATTATATTCCAAATAACAAGGTTAGATGGAAGTAAGATGCAAGTAAGAAGCACAATAGAGAAAACGTTAGTATATTTATAGTTTTTACTTGAGAATGTTCTAGAGTATTCTTCAACTATCGATTAGTGCTGATTGGATAAGTGTGCACCAAAGCAATCGTGCATTGAGCATGCTTTAATCCAGTCTTTGTCCCGCTAACACTTGGTTTGTATTGATGTGCTATTTTGAAAACTTATCTTAGTTCCAACCTGATAAAGAATGCTTTATCTACTCGTTTAATTTTTTTGTTTTGAGTAACTGTCTTACATCAATAGTACATTGTCGCTCAAGTATTGTGACTTTTAACATTATAGATTATTTTACATATCCGTAACGATTTACATAATGGAATACCCGTAGTGTAAATATCAGATGTGTTTTCCATTCTGTACATTTTGAGAATTAAACGTTTAGAGAATCAGTTTTACTTGTATTATTCCTTATTAGCTAAGTTAAATTGATGGATACGCCACATAAACTTTAAAAAAAAACACTTCAGATTTTTCAACTTCACTCCATGGAGCTGTTCAGCTTCATGAAAGCTGTCTTCTATATTGGTTAAATCCGGGATTTTCTGTTAGGTCACTGTATGATTGCTTCAGTTTTAGTCAAAATATAGTTATTAATTTATATTTTTCACATCTGTGGAATTTCATATTTCATTAGTATACCTAATTAAAACAACTATGAGTGGTATAATTAAATATATTTTTTATCTATTTATGTACTTACATGGTTGTAGGGACCAGTTTACGCTTTACCATTTTATTCATTATTATCACCGGAACGCCAACAAAGTGTATTTCAGCCACCACCTGAAAATCATCGTCTCATTGTTGTTGCTACGAATGTTGCAGAGACTTCAATCACAATCCCGAATATTCGATTTGTTGTAGATACTGGCAAGGTAAGTTGTTTTTGGTTATTTTTCTCCCATAGTGTTTATTAATTTTTGCTCTTTACACCTATTGTTAATTGGTAACTGGTTTCGCTGTTTAGGGCCGTATTCTACTGATAGTCGTGTTATCTTTTATATCGGTCGATTTGAAAGGTGGGAGTCTATAATTCGTTTTCGTAAACCGTTATCAGTCAGTCACATTGTATCATGACAGAACATTCGTTGGTGAACATTCTAACATTTGATGACAGAAACTGTGACTAATCTCCAAAATCCAAACCTATACCCTCCATAATATCATGACTTAGCACATTTGTGTTTTGTATGACAGAATAATTGATTTGATAAAATTACTGATAATGTCTTTACGTAGTTGCTGACCGAATCCTAACCATATAGATAACGTATTTACTATTTATTACCTGAATATATATAGTTCAACCCAAATATTTTATGACCAATAGTTACTCATCAGATAACAAGCGATTTGTCAAAAATGAAAACAAATTTGACTAGACGACCAATGGATTTTCTCCGCTCGTCATATAATCTTTAATTAAAAGTGTAGGATCTATGAGAAGTGACAATTGCAGATGTTTAGCACTCTTAAAGCACTAAAATCCTTATCGTATCCTTGTATATACCAGGTTGGCTATATTTCGTTGTCTTAGTTCATGGGTACCACATTTCAAATATCTAATAACAAATAATCTGCCATGTGAATGCTTAACTGATTGTTACTACGATTCTTTAGCATTTACCGTCTCATTTTCCGTACAACTGAATGTATGACAATAGGCCTACTGAATTCTAACTGACCTAGGACCACTTTGAATTAACGGACATTCCCTCCTTCCCTATACTATTATGTTTGTTTACATTTCCCCTGCAGTTCTTTTTGTGATAATTTTCCTATTACGAACATTATTACTATTACTACCATTATTATTATTATTATTATTATTATTATTATTATTATTATTATTATTATTATTATTATTATTATTTGATTGCGTCACACTAAAATGTCGCAGTTTCGTAATGATATATTCGTTATATAATTAAAAGTTATTTAGTCTCTTTACACCAGTTATTAACATATTCTTTATTGTGAAAATAAAATTCACCTGTTCACATATCTTACTGTTTTCCAAAATATTTCTAATAATAACTCGATGGATTGTAATTATTTTTAATAAAATAACAAATGCTTTCTGCATAGGTGAAAACCAAAGTTTATGAACCAGCTACTGGGACTTCTAGTTTTGAAATTGTCTGGATTAGTCAAGCATCCGCTGAACAACGTGCAGGAAGAGCTGGTCGTATTGGGCCGGGGCATTGTTATCGTCTTTATAGTTCACAAATCTTTTCAAGCATGAAACAATTCTCTACTCCTGACATACTTTCACGTCCTATCGATGAAGTGGTTTTAATGTTAAAGGTAATAACTAATTTAAAAAATATCTTGCCAAAACAAATTAAATTACTACTGTTTTCTCCTTATGGCCTGCTAATTGTCACGCGATACGATCGCCAATAAAAACACCGACTTACTGACCAGAGCTACCAGTAAGAGCAGTCTAGAGTCAACTTTGTGTTCTTATTGTTCCACCGAGATAGTAACTTCTCGCCTAAACTAGCCAGTCTAGTCCAGAGCACCAATATCAGCCTCCGCTATTTCAATCATGTGTTTCAGACATACTTGGTTTATATACAAACAGACCAGATCACGTCATACTATAAAATTAAAAATAACAATTATACAAGATCAGTCAAAAAGTGGCTATAATTATCAGAGACTAACCAATAAATTAAGAATAACTTACGAAATTGTAAATCGTATAATAGCATTCAATAGGTCGAATAAAAGCTTATAATAAGAAAAATATAAATATCTATAATCTGTTTACTAAACAGTTATTCAATAAGAATATATATAATAAAAGTCCATAAATAGCGATTACAATTTACTTGTTCTTCCTCCAGATATAACAACTACATATGTAATTGATAAATATTTTTAATTTCAATAGTTGAGATCATGAGTCAATCTGGAAGCACTGGACTGCCGTTCCGCCCTATTGCGTGACTCATCAACAGTGCGCACTCACGATCCCACCTCGCGGGATTCGGACACAGAACCTATCAGTCTCGCTCGCGAGCGCTTAACCACTGATCTGGCATCCAACGGTGTTAATGTCTAACTTCAACTAATCCACGAGCTTGAGCGACACATCCACCATTTTCATTAGTGAGTTACTATCCCACAACAGACGCGGTTGAACTCCACTGGTCACTGCTTCTCACTAGAACTCCAGGAATTACCTCTTTAAAGCCATATATTTTTAACTCAGTTGTTTTTTCTGTAGATGCCAATTCGAATTTCTTTAATTATTGTCTTCTTCGTTTTAAATAAATTATGAAAATATTCATTATTAAATTAAGATGCTCAAGTAATTCTGATACGTAGAAATGTCTCGCAACCTAAAATGTTTACTAAATATACCACATAATACGTGCTATTGATGGAAATCACTATTAAATGTTACACAGATAATTTTAATATCTTTTTCTGTCTATGACATTTTGATTCACTGTGTGTTCGATTTACAGGCCACAGTTTCATATTTATATTTATTCCCATTTGTATCGATCTATTTTACTGTTTTATTACGTGTCGTCTTTAGTCCAACTGTGTTATCACTTAATTGATGTTTATGTTTGCATAAAAGTAATCAGTACGATTTTTTTCATTTTTTGTATTAGCTTTACCTGGGTAATACAAAATTATCGTTGTTTCCTTTACCAACTCCTCCTTTGCCACAAGCGATTGAAGCAGCTGAAAGACGACTAATCGCTCTCGGTGCCTTAAAAGAGATTATCAATGCTTCTGGAGGTAATTTCGATGGAAAAATTAATGAATTAAAACTCTGACCTTTAACCTAATCTGTCGCGCCGCATATTTGTCACAATATACTTTTGTTTTTTAGGCGTATCTCGTACAATTACGGACGCTGGTAAATGGATGACACGTGTCCCGGTTCCTGCACGCTTTGCACGAATGTTATTATTTGCAAATCAATGTCAATTAATGCCGTATGCTGTGATACTAGTTGCTGCCTTATCTGTACCAAATCTCTTCCTCTCTCAAGTTGCAGATACACCTGTCTCGGAACAAGAGAAAACTTTTCAGTCAAATTTTGTCCAACAGTTTGTCAGAAAAGCAAGCATCATTGCAAATGAATTTATTATTTTAGTTTTTGCCATATGGATTTCCATTTATCAGCTATTTCGCTTCATTATGATACTAATACGTTTTAATGTAAATTCCTGCAGAAAACCCTGACTCTTAATCGTCTACATTCCTATTGGAAGTTCTGTTTAACCATTGGATAATAGTCATTAGTAAAAATGTTGATATCAAAGTAATCCCAAACACCTCAAATGTGTGAAAATATACATACTTCCAATACGTCTATTCACATTTAAGATACGCCGTAAATAATTAAAAAGTGTCGATAAAAATCTACACTATGATGTTGTAGTTTGGGCAGTCGACCTCCAACTAGCCTGTTTTTGGTCCATAGACTGTAGTCTCATTCCATGTCTCGATTTATCTATCCCTGACTTGTTCTATCTATTCCTATGCCAGCCAACATCGCACACCTGGATTAGTGGTGTTTAGATATAAGTAGCACATGTCCTAACAACGTCGGTCAATAAAGTGCTATGGTCACATCTGTGGACTTATCCTTTTCAACTAGTACTATAACTCTAACCTTATCAAGACTCATTCCATAGTCCCATCGAATTCGAACAGTGCTTTAAAAACACCTATGATAAAATACTTTTACCTTGTCTACATTTTCTAATTTTATGGAACACATCACGTAACTGTACGGTAATACAGCCCTGACGGCTGCTTGCGGCTTGTCATGAAGTGATATCTTAGCATATATATTTTTCCATAAGCCGACATCTTTAAGGTCTGAAGCAGTATGCAACTCAAAACTCATCGTAAATTGACAATGCATTTTAACAACTAAGTACAGATTAGTGTACTGCGTGTCCACGAAGATTCATTTTTACTGTAAGGGCTAGGTACATCACCTGACCAAAAGTAACAGAGTTGTTTCTGAACTCAGAAACATTGATTTGAAATTGAGTGTGTTTTATCGAACGAACCTCATTTGTTCATAATTTTAACAACCTTTGACAAACTTCTGAGAAATATTTGTAGTGGCATTCGTTTTACTAGTTCCAAAGTTTCATTTGATCATATCAGTTTGTTGAAGCTCTGAATATATATAGGGTTGTTTTTCTTGTAGAAAGAGGATTTATATCTGGGAGACCTTGCAGTACTACTGGGGACAATATGTTGTTTAGAGCGCTACTCAGCTCAGCTCAGTGGACTGACTCCTGCAGAACCTGGTATAATTGAGTCTGTTGGTGGGAAGACCTATGTATCACGTGATCCTGAAGGTGCATTGAGACAGCTCGTTCATCGATGTGGTGTCCGGTGGAATGCATATAAAGAAGTTAAGCAACTTCGTAAACAACTAACCGATATTTGTAGGTTTCAAATTGTGTATCTGTTTATTTATTTGTTTTGAGCTGAAGGAACTTTTTAATTGTGTCCAGATTTATACATCTGGTTGTGAGAATTAAACAATTTTGCCAAAGTCTAAATACTCTACTTAACCCTGTAAATCGCAATAGGTCAAAAAAAATTGTGAACTTGTAATTTTATAGTCATTACTCAGTTTTTTTTACATATTCTGATCCTGCTTTCCAACGGCAATAATAATGGGATTTTCGGATTTCGTAAAATAGATAAGAAGGTTCTATTTTTACCAAATACCTATTCAATTTTTTATAATTATGACTGCTCAAGTTTTCTTTCACGGGTTCAATGACGAGTAACGTCATTGCACTATTTTTATGCTTTTATACTGTTACTTTAGTGAATGTGATTATTCCGGATCTTGGTCTTTCGATTGATCTGTGCTTACCTAAACCCAGTGATTTTCAAATGATCCAGTTGAGACAATTGTTTCTAGTTGGTTCACCTTGTCAAATTGCTAAAAAACTTAATGTCTCGGTCACTGGTTTACCGGGTAATGAGCGTCGTAGACTACGTTATGCCTATGAAGTAAGTGAAGTCCAATACATCTCATTGTATATTTTACAGTCGAATTCAGTATCGTACACTTATTTTCTGTAATATTTCAAATACGATCTATTCGGATTACGTAGCAAAGTTACAATGCATTCATCAACTTATACATAAAATTACTGCTCTCTGTATACATCGCGATATTTATTATAACTAAAATAGTAATAATGAGCTGTGTTGCTTTTTGTATATGAATTGACCTCTTCAACTGTCCCTGTCTTTTAGTGGTTTGTTTTTGTCTCAGTTTGTTTCGTATTTAGACCAATTGTGTTATACCTTTCAATTAGCTTACCATGACTTTATTTGTACGATAATTTGTAGATTCCTGGCAAACAAGGACCCGTATTTATTGATTCAAATTCCACTTTGGCACGTGAAAATTTCCCTTTCGTAGCTTATTTGGAGCTACATACCACTTCAAAACCATTCTTACGTTGTAAGAAGAATGTTTTTTATTGAGTTGCTATGTCTTCCGTGTGTGTTGGACAAGTTTCATTGGGTTTCAACATGTCCTGTTTGTAAACTTTTTTAGAGTTTCATACACCCTAATCCCTTGACAAACGTAAAGATAAAGACTTGCAAAGCAACATGAATTCACTACATTTCAAGGCTTCTCATCAGCGACGAACGGCTTAAATTTACAGCTGATGGGAAGCCTTGAAATACAGAAAATCTGCGTTATTCTGTAAATCCTGTGGTCGTCTTTTGATTAAGAGATTTTTATGATTGGTTTGAATTCGCATGGAACAAATGTTAGTGTTACGAGTATTTTTGCGAGAGTACCTGTACTAACTTTTTGTCTTGGTGTATTATACAAAATACGAGTATATTTGTAATGCTTTACAGACTACGTGAAATTCTACTACTTCCAATAGCTTTCTAAACAATACTATTCTTCACTTTATAGTGGATATGAATAGCTCCTCATCCCAAGCAATTATTGAATGACTAGTGGAAATTAGTTGACTGGTCAGAAATATGATTAGTAGACATATCACTCGATTCATTTCTTTTATCGAATAAATTGCTGACGTCAATTCTTCTGAAAGAAAAATGGTGTTACTAGATTCTGTTTTTGTCTTCACAAATGTTCCCCAAACGTAGACAATTTACTATTTGCGCAACCATATTAAAATAACCTAGACGTATGTTTTTAAAAACGTTTTCAAAGGGAACTAACCCGACGTCACACTCTCAAGGTATAATTGATATTCTGTGGGCAGATAGATGATGTTGCAAGGGACTCGTCAATTAGGGCCTGTTTCAGCAAACTGTGTCATGGTTAACCTAATGAATATTGTTCTCTGAACAATAGTTTGTGATTGTAATTTCTATGTGGTTTATACCTTCATCATTCGGGAAAATAGCTATCTAAATAAAATTAGTATATAACGGTGAATTTTCTTACAAATAGAGTTCTGTCTCTAAAATTTTAGTTTCACCATCTAAACCTTAATTAAACATAGTATCTACGTATATGTATAGTAAATTTTAGCTTGTGACACTAAGCCAAATGATGACTATGAAATAAATACTTGGAGATCTACTGTCCAAGTTGACAGGTTCAAATTTTTAATTGCTACAATTGATCCCAGTGATGTTTTATGTAATTTGTGTATAATGTACGAAAACGCTTAGTATTTAATGATACTTTTTTATTCCGAATATCATTATATTTTTAGTTCGCTATTTTTTCTTGACATACTTTTCAATCCAGTTATTAACGCAT
Organism: Schistosoma margrebowiei; assembly: GCA_944470205.2. Lineage (NCBI taxonomy): Eukaryota > Metazoa > Platyhelminthes > Trematoda > Strigeidida > Schistosomatidae > Schistosoma > Schistosoma margrebowiei. The sequence goes on along the minus strand of OX104026.1, from coordinate 32,360,969 downwards.
TTAAAAATATTGAAAGTGTAGGAAACAATGAATTGACTAAACTCTTGCAATCTTCGTAGTTTTCGGAAGATTTAATTCCACAATTGTTTGTCTTTTCCTAATTGAGTTACGTCTTACTTGTAATTAATATTAAGAGTATTTTTGCCAAATACTTGTGGAGTTCACTGTTAAATTTATGATTAACGTCTTATTACAAAACTAGATATTTGAAAGTTTATTTTAAACGTATTAATTAGAGGCTTTGTATGTATTTGTCGATTTATATAACATTTTAGCTGTTTGTGCAATTGATCCTGGATGGATCCCATTCTTGGCACCTCATAGTTATGCTGTCAGTGACCTTGTATTGACAGATAATGTCGACACCAGTGAAAATAAATCTGGAAATCAAAGCACAGTTAACGAATCAAATAATAGCGGAAGTGGTGATGATGAGGGCACTAAATCTGCTGCCGTTACATCAAACTCTGTTTTATCCCTTCCCACTCCGCGTTATGATTCTGAACGCGATACTATTGTTACAGGTGCGAAATCTATTATATATATTGGGTTGGGTGTTGTTCCTGAGTCTAGTGCACCACTTTTTGATAATCAGTTTTTGGATCTACCAAGCACGGTTCTTGTTCCTATAAATAGCATTGCTGCGGCTCAATCACTAGGTTTCAAAGAATCACTAACATGGAGTGTCCGGTGGTTTACTCGTTATCTTTTGGAAGGTGTAATATTCTCTGAATTTAAAAAATGGTTCCCTTCAAAAATAAAAAAGAGTATTTCACCACAAATTGTAACTGTTTCATGGGGGATGTAAGTTTTGGGTGCTTTTTTCGTTGATCTCATATAAATTAACATTAATTGAAATTTAGAGAGGTTGTACGACTTATTCTGTTGTTGTATGGATATATTTTTTTCTCCCAACTGAAGTGATATTCTCATATTGGTATAAACAGTTTGATAATATAGTTTAAATATTGTTTTTATCTACACTACTGTATTAACCAGAAATTAATATTTTCTCCAAGTTTAGCTTTCTTTCTGAAACTACGATGAATCATGAACCCTTTTTAAAATAATAATTTAGTACTACTTATTGAAGTCTGACCCTTGTTTTTGTAGCAAAAAAGTGTCTAGCTTTTGTTTATAACCATGAATTATATATATGAACACCAAGATTATTTTGGTCACTTGTTCTAACGTCTGGGCAATAAAGACAATTTGATCTTCGTTCTAATGCTTGATTAACTAGATGCTACATGATGACTTGTTGTTAAACAGGTTTTATTTTAAAATGTTTAGTGACAATTGATAAGTTGTGATGGTGATAATTGTTTTTCAGTGTATTATGAAGCAATATAACTTCAGTATTTTCGTTCATTTCATTTCACAGCATTCGCCCTGAGGTACGTTCTATAGTATCTCTTCTTGTCACTGACAAGATCGATTCAAAGAGGAAACTATTACAACAATGGGAGTCTGACGTCCAATGTAAGTGATGCATCATTCTTAATGTTGAGTTTTGTAGATCTTTCGAAAGAGCTGGCATCATGGATACGTCCGGAATGTGTCAATGACTTCCATGCATCGTGGCCGCTGATACAAAGTCGTCCCATATCCTAATTCTGCGATAAGGTTTACAACATGTAAATTATTTTTATCTTTGTTATCAACTTTAAAAATACATATGTACAGTAGTGTTTATTTCCTTCACCTTCCAGTATCATTAATCAATATTGATAGTCGGGATTCAAGACAAACCAGTGTCTTTTATACTGAAAATGTCTTACTTTCTATTACATTGTTTGTATTAGTCGGTGAATAGATTGATTCTCAATATCTTATATTTCAAGAAGTTAGTATAATAATTTGCCCTAGAACATCACTGATTTTCTCTTTTAGTGTTGAATAATTCCTTCAAAAATTATCAAAACCTAGATCCATTGTACACCTAGGTTAAGTCGGTTTAACCGATAAGTCTCTGCGCTCAAACTTCTAAATAGTATTAATGTCCTTTCAAAGTGCTTATTAAAGCATTAGGGGTGTTTTAGTATGTTCGTTTTCATACTATTTTCGTTTCATCCATGACGATACATCTTGGGTTGTGTCAGCTTTATTGGCTATCCTCATGTGAATATCAATATTAAAATCTCTGTTAAGTGGCTATTCGCATTCTACTTTGGCCTCTGGGTCAGTAAATCGGTAGAGGTGCGTTATCCCTGTTAGAATCTTTGTAACAGTCGAGAATAACGTGTTTTGGAGATTCATTGCACTAAAGATGTACGGTAAGGTCGGATGCAGTTTGTAGCTAGATGAAGTTCCGTGCAACTGTCAAGGGCAAGTATGAAAGAAATGATGTTTCAATCACGAAAGTCTTGTTATTTAGTCGATATATGATAGTGTGGAGTATATGAACAACTATCAAGTTTCGAATTTAAAGATCCAAGTGCTGGATTTTATAGGTGATACTCATCAGTGATAGCTTTTCGATTGCACCTACATAAACCTAGGCCGCATTGCTTTGTGTTATGGTCATTCTTACTCCGAGTGAATCGCTGCCATTGGATAAGTGATAGATGCGGTTTAAAAAGTAGCCCCAAACGTGTTGCTTTGAGGAAAAGTAATATTATGCTAGTCGTGTTATCGTTCTCTCGGCTGTCGTGTCTCATTATGGATGCAATAAGTGTTAAGTTTAGCCTGGTGTACAGAGTCTTAGCAAAGTTGTATGAAATAACATTTGTACATTTAAAAAGGCAAATACTCAAGTGTCCAGTTAGGTGATGATGTTTGGTATGGATAGATTGGTGTGATGAGCTTGTAAAAGATAGGTATCATATTAGGATTATCACTTCAAATCCCGGATTTTGTCACGTTCATTGGCATTTAAGTCCAAGCTCGTAGTTTTTGAGACCGAACACATTATACAGAGCACATACTCCTGAAAGTATAAACTCGAAATTTAAGCTTCATAAGTGTAATGCGCTAATAGTATAGGAGGAGAAAAGAAATTCGTAAAATATTTTCGAAGACTGGAATGGTGTCACTTAAAGCTAAAGAAGTTCGAAAGTTACAAGTGGCATTGGTCGAATGGACGGGAATACTTCACGTTTGTTACCTCGATTTCGTACTTCCTTTGACATCTGTGACGAAACTCCGTAAGCCATAGAATACCCCCGGAACCGTTGGACCGCCCGCATTATTTTAAGTGCATATACTTGATAAACCAAATGGTGTTGAAAAAACTTTGTCAATCATTGGAAGAAAACAAATTCATGTGATGATTTGAAGGACTATTGCGTATATGACTGACGAATTGGCTATATACTATAGGCTGAGTTACGCGCGTTTTAAGCACAGATAGGTGGTAGTTAGCAAGAAATTCAGAATATCTGGTTCTTCCTATTTGGGACTTTTGTAGGTGTACCTCTATCATGATGTTGATGCTCACTCAACGACATTAGCCAACTACTTTCTTTTTAAATGCTAGTGGGTTATTGACCTGGCTAGTGAGTCCAGATTAACACTGGTCTATGCAACGGGATGCAGTATTAAGACAATCCACACAGGATCAGGTGGAAATTGGTCTGTTTCCGCCCATAATATCAAATTTCAATATTTCCCATCATGAATCAACTGCGAATATAGTTTTGTTAAGCGTAAAGCTACTCGTTATTCACAAAAAAATGCAGCATGAAAGAATTATAGAAAAGGTATTTTCTATAATGTCAATCTAGTATATGTGATGTATCGAGCTAACTGAGAATGAGTGTGAATAATTGTCAGCTACTTGAAATTGTAGAGGTAAACAAATCCCCCAAAATTAATAGCTCTGTAGGTCTTGGACATTTGATGCTGGCCATATTAGTTTCAATGGACTCACCTAGCTGAAGGGGCTTGGTCGCGCATTGGCACCAGATGATGACTGGGAACGTTGGGCTCAACTTGTCCTGCAACCGCTAGCCAGTCAGTTCTCGATATTTTGATAACCTGTCAAATATATCTTCGAACCTTCTCGGTTCTGACTTGATTTCGCTGGGTGCGCACGATTAAATTATACAATACGCTACTGATTATTGTGTTGTCGCACTACGAATACTCGTGGCATCTTCAAAATACATAACTCCATCAGTGCAGATGTTTAACCTGTCTAACGAGACAAATAAATTATCATGGTAGTGAATTTTCAATATTTTTACTCCAAACTTCATTCACTAATGATACGTATGACTTTTTTGTCTGAAAATGATGTGTTGAATTGGCCAAAACTGTCCAAAGATTAAATATCAATCTTCGAGGCACAATTTGAAACGATTGTTTGAAGTGATTGTATTTATGTAATCGAAAGAGAAATATACTGTCACAGTTGAATCATATTTACATACACGAAATTATATTGTGTATATATAATTCAGTGAATTCAATGTACGTTCAAATACTACAGGTTGTTTAATTACATGATAATAAAATATTATAGGTGCAAACCAACTTTTTAAAGATAGGATAATTCCGTTCATAATGTAAGTAAGATGTCAATGACAATAGGATGTATGATATCAGCTCCACCTGAACATGATCAGAGAGGAACTTTTACATAGCTTGTCCTCTTAAGAATAAATATTGATGATGTAATGGTTGAATCCATGAGTCAATTAAAGCTAGAATACATTGAAAAACCCGGAAGCACTGCATGATCGTTTCGTCCTAGTATAGGTTTCCTCAGTAGTGCGCGTCCACTACCCAAAATCTTTCGGCTTAGCGCGCGAACACTTAACTCCTGGACCAATGAACCGGCATCCAACAGTGTTAATTCAAAAAATCCATGAATATTAAAAATACCAATGAATGAAGTGACTGCGAAGTGATGAATAAAAAGAGCTCACAGAAAAATTAGAAACTTGAGATATAGATTTTGCATCCTTCTGAAAAGACCACCAGATGGTTTTTAAAATGAATCATAAATTTTATGTACTTTATACAATAATTTAAATGACAATAAGCTCTTGAGATGGTGGGGAATATTTGTAGCTCAGATGGACTACAAGCTCTAAATCAAACGTCCACTACGTTTAGCAGTCTGTCAGATGCTAGCAGTTCCAGATTTAACACTCCATAATAAAATTTAAAAAAAGTCACAAAACATGTTTTACTTTTTCTATTGGAATTGTAGAATCCAAACCATGGTTTGGACTGCTGACTAGCCTACCAGGTAGATTAGACACGCGCCCTTGCCCGTCAAAATTTTGACGGTACATTCACTTCCCCCGTTTCTTATATGTTACTGTTTTGTGCATTAACGGAATCGAGAAACATTTGGTACAGTTTTTGGTGGAAAGGTCATCAAAACGTTAAAAGACATTGAAAAATATATGAAGTTAGATTAAATATATATTTACTTAATACTTTATCAAACTCTAGCTGATAAAACCGCTCGTTCGTCTATGTATATCAGCTTATCGCTTAAAAATACTTGAATAAACGGTATTATGACTTCTTTCAAAAGTTCTACGTGCTGGGAGTTAGAATATTTGCATTTATTCAATTTGGTCAAAAACCTTGATCGAAGTACAATATATTCGGCGCCAAAAACAAATCATTAACCTTACCGAGCGTTTACTGTCGTTGTGGGATGGCTGATGTACTAGATTTACATGGCGAGAATGACTTCGAAGAAGACGCAGATGGTGATCGTAAGTGAACTTTTCTGATGTCTTTAAAAGTTCAATGGTCGTCATAAGTGGTTGATTTGAAGGATTATAGTAACGTCAACCCGCATGTACATGTAGCCTTTACAGTTCATATAAAGATATATATATATACCTTTCAGAAAGTGCTTTTCTAGTGTATTACATAGTATCTTAAAATTCTTAATTAGCCTCCTAATTTTTTTTCTGGCAAATGTATTGTATTGAAATTATTCAGTTGACGCAACAATCTTAAAATAATTTCATGTTATTGAAGAGTGGTTTCAGGTATCCAATCGGATAGAGTTCAGTTATTGTATCAAATTCTTGCTGATCTGGTTAGTTTAGCATAGATAGACTTCGTCGGAAAAACGTTAGGTACAGTTTTAGACTTGGAATTAATCTGTTAAACAATCGATTATTTAGTTAATTCTTGTTGGTCGATGTATGTTCCAGGTTATTATCGTAATATTGTTGGTTATAGGTCGATAACTAAAAATCAATACCTTTAGATGGGGTCAACATTTTCCTACGACTTTAATAAACCTGAAATATTGGGTTTTCACTTCAGCGATATGTGTAATTGTGAAAACCTTATTTGAACTTAGTCTAGGTACTCAGTGTATGAGAATTAAGAATGGAGTGCGTTATGGTCCTACTTATTTTCGTCTGTCACATCTTAGGATATTATTTATCAAGTTTAGTTGTGTAAACCTTATGTATAGGTTTGTGTGCTGTCTTCTTGTTGCATCCTCGCCGATACACTTCACGTTTCGTTTAAATATGTTATTTTTCGGATCAAGGTTTTACTGATGATATTAAGAGAGAATCATAAGTAAATTAAAGGAAATTTCATAAAAAAAATCGAAATATTTTTATTGAACCTCAAATCTACTGTGAACAAGAATACGTTTGAGGTTCAATAATTCGACTACACCTTCCATGTTTTAAATTTGAAATATCGTTGTTTAATATTAGGCGTTTATTGAGTATTTTTTTGACTGAACGAACTAATGCACTGAAAAGCACGTACAAGTTTATTTTGTTGCTGACTTCTTCACAAAGCGTCAACTTTTATTATTATCCTCCGCTAATAAAATTTTTATGTAGTAATTTAACTAAGTACAGTTTGTTTGAATGACACTCATGATTTATATTCTTTACAAGTTATTGTACAATGGTTAGTGTTAAACTGTATCCAATTAATCAACGCATTCTGGTAAAGGTTTATTTATGTGAATGGTCATTGAAAGCACCACCGTACATAAAAATAACCTCAACAAACGAATTATCGTTAATGTAAAACGCAAGTGGACGGTGGGAGCGGTTTTAAAAATCCGTGTGTCAGTTATTCAACTGCAAAGTAGAACCTGATACCCTTATACATCGGTTAAAGTTGCCGTACTTCATTAGGACGACAAGATGAAACTAAGGGGGAGCTTCAGAGTAGTAACGGCAGTGATATTGTAAATGGTATTAACAAAAAAAATAGGCATCGATGATGCTATCCAAGATAATATAAATCAATTAGACGAAAAAAGTGAGAAATTTAGAGGCTTGGGATCTGTATGAAGACAAATACTGGGTGCATCTGAATCAATATCAAAGATTCTAAGCCATGTCATTCAAAATATCTAACCACTGGTTGCAATCACACGAACCCCGACTAAATAGTGTAAACCTGCTAAAGTGATTTATTTCAATTTTCACTAACTTCATAAACTGATTCTATGTATTGCTCAGCCGCCTGTAACTTCCTGTCAGCCTACTTTCACACCAGGCATCGTCGCTCATGAAGGTGGTTGGGCATAAGTAACACATGTCTCAACCACCCCAGTTGATAAAGATTAACTACCTCATCAACTACCTCCTCATCTTTACCTAATACGCTATTCCTAACGCAGGCTTTGCTTACTCGGTAGTCACAAAATGCACAAGTAATGCTTCGAAAACATCTACGATCGAATACTCGTAACCTCCAAATATACTCTTCTTAAAGACCATGTTTCAAGTCGATAAGGTAAAACTAAGCTTACTACTGCACAGTAAACTCGTTCGCTGACGTAAATCTTGTCTACGCGACAAGTAAACTGAAGACGAAATAAAGCTACACGAAAACACTAAATTACCAGGTCTAATCCCGACCGTAGCTGCTACCTTGGCGTGGTGTCATGCTTGTCTATCGTGATGAACCAATTGAGCTATACTGGCTGGAACAATCGTTCCTCAAGTTACTACCATGCCAAAGCGAGCGGCAAGACAAAGCCGTAAACCTAAGGTCTGGGGGCGAAGTCGTACTGCTGAATGTACAGAGGTGTGACGGCAGTAAGGTGTTTTCTTCAGAAAACCAGCATGACAGCGATGCTACCTTCTCACGAGAAGTGAGGTGAGAAAAGTTTGACCCTAAAAATGCGCACCTCGCCTCAACCCTCGAATTTTTGTCTCCGGCGGTAAGGTCCCAACAAGTAAGGAGCTAACACGAGAATTACCCACAAAAAGGTCGTGTGTGACCGCCATTAGGCACTGCAATCTCACTCTCAGGTCAATAGGATCACCTCTGACCCAATTCCCTTTTCAGGTACCTCTAGAAGAACCCTTTGGCGTGGACAATCGGGAAGTTATAACTGCCCTCACACCTCTAACAACACTCAAGATCACTCTATTCATAATCATTCTCCCTCTTCAATTCCTATTATTCCTCCTACCCCAACTCTAAACTTCCTCGTTTAACTTCCTCATCAAGAGTCACTATGGCTAAGGATTCTAGCTTTTCAGATTGACAAAAAAAGCGAATTACGAAGTCAAGTATGAGACGATCTTGGAAGAAGACAACACTCTAATCTGCTTTCAACCCAGACATTAAAAATAATGGGCTGAACACTTTAGGGAGCAATTCAGCCGGCCTTCAGCTACTCTAAAACTACCCTCCATTCCCAAACAGTGTGAATGGGACATTGAAGTAGGCCCCCCGACTCTAATTAAAGTTCAGAAAGCTATAGCTAATCTGAAACAACGGAGAGCAGCTGGTCCAGATGGATTGGCTTCAGAAGTTTTTAAGCATTGTGGTCCGGTTTTAGCAACTAGGTTTACCAGTATTCTAGCTAAATTCTGAGAGTTGGACGTAATTCAATCTGACTGGTCGCAACCACTAATTGTCCCAATATATATTAGAATAGGTCAAAGTCATCTCTTTCCAAATTTATTTCACTGGATTATACTCCTTGAATAACGTCTTCAAACCCTAATTTTTCTGATAACAGCTCATAATTTTACTACATCTAGCACTACGGGATTTGAATAGACCACTACATCTCTGTGCTAATGTGGTGTGGCAACTCAAACTGATGTACGTACGTACGTACGAAGTTCTACATTGTTACTGACTGACTGACATCCTATGATAACTATAGAGCGATTAGTTTAACTAATATAGCATCTAAAATACTAGCCTCAATAACTATCGGATGATTAACAAAGACACGTAAACTGCAAACACGAGAAAACCAGACTGGTTTATACCCGGTCGTGACTGTGTCGACCACATTTTCGCCATTCGTCAGATTTTAGAACACAGGCATGCCTATAGGCGTCCGACAATGATGGCTTTGTTTGACTTAAAAACAATTAAGGGACGGGTATACTGCGCAGCAGTCCATTCTGTTCTAATTTACGGCTGCGAATCGTGGCCATTAAGAGTAGAAGATACCCGCAAGTTACTAGTATTTGATCACAGATGCCTTAGGAATATTGCTTTCATCTGCTGGGATAGTCGAGTAAGTAATCATGAGGTTAGACGCAAGGTATTAGGGAGTGATGGTAAATCAGCTGGTTAGGTTGTAAATCTTCATCGACTGAGATGGTTGGGCCACGTGTTGCGTATTACTAAACACCTATTACCACGACGCGCAATGCTGACTAGTGTTGAGGATGGTTGAAAGAAAGTTAGGGGCGGCCAAACCAAAACGTGGCATTATTCATCTTTCTATCAACTAATTCTTTCTTCCTTTACTATATCCTTATACACAATCTTTCTTTTATATATAGCTTCTATTAAACATCTTCATAAATATTAAACCGCATTTATGTATCTATTGTGACAGTTCTTTAATCTCAGTCGCAACAGGTTTGTTGAGACTTTCAAGATAACATTCATGTCCGAGTCTTTAGCTTTCATATAACCTTAAATTATAGTTTCCAAGGCCCATAATATCAGAAAAATACCGTCTCGTGGCATTGAAAAACTAGTGTTCACTTTGAAACAATACCAGATAAACAATTTTTTATTTCTAGTTAAGATATTCTTGTTGCATATGTAACATTATTATTTGCAATCAACCAGTTTTAAGTGCCTAGATTTATCAAACTCAATGTGTTTATTTCAGATGGTTTAATGAAATTGAAGGAAAGTGCCAAAAAAAGAAAAGGCAGAGGATTCGGAGCTGGTATGAATTTTAACGCTTCTAAGCCCTGTAGACTCAGTCGGAACGACAAAAGAAGGGTATGAATCTCTAGTAGTGGATGACGGATCATCAAAATCAGGCCCTCAAAGATGTAAGTTGTTACGATAAATATATATGTATATTGTTTACCAGCCGTAGAAGGTTGGATATTGTTTGTAAGGAATGTACAGGAAGAAGCTACGGAAGAAGATATTCGAGATAAATTCTGTGAATATGGCGATATAAAAAATATACACCTTAACCTTGACCGGCGAACTGGTTATTTAAAAGTACGTTCAGCCATCTTATTTACTAATAAATTGCAGGGATATGCATTAGTAGAATATGAAAATTTCAAGGAAGCGTTTACTGCTATGGAACATCTAAATGGTTCTGAGCTAAATGGTCAAAGAATTCACGTGGATTGGGCGTTTACGAAAGGTCCGAATCCAGTCAAAATGTCAACCAAACACAGAACACGTGAACGTAGTCGAAGTCGATCAGTTGACCGTGCTCGGCGATAATTGTACATTCATGCTCTAGATAAAATGTTTTTTACATATCTTAAACACCTTTTTATCAAACAAGAAATCAGCGTCGGCTTGATCTCTTTCGTTGCATTATTAGTTGTTTTAAGCTACACCTATTCAAGTAAAAAACGTTTGTATTCCTTAACTGCTTTACCATTTATATCATTTATTATCATTAACCGGCTGATCGTACAGTGTGTTTCGTTTTAAGGTTAGTGTATGTAGTAAGCAATATATTTTGTTGGAAAGCATCAGGTACTTAGGTAAGATAATCTAAGTGTAAAAGCTAGTGATACTACTAGGCTGCCGAAACTGTAGATGGAGCGGGGTTTGAACCTAGGATACATTAGTAACAGGTACACAAATCGTCATTTAGAATCGGTTTAAATGAGGAAAACTTGATATCTTCAAGGTTATGCGACTCTATAAAATTGCAGTCTCATGAAAGTTTTTGGAGTGGTTTCACCATAGGTAAATAGATTGATACATATATCTCTGACATCTACTGTGAATAAGTTCTCATCCCACAGACTATAACTGATGCATTAGTATCCGGCTGTCGGAATAAACTCGACGAAATATAACCTTCCAAAGTGTGACAATGACCCATTCATAAATTGGTGACTAGGTATTTAAATTGATACTGAGTTTAGGTTTATCTTATTTACATTAAAAAGCAATACCTATTTGTCCCATCGCCAGAAATCTGTCGCAAATAGGAAATATGCAAGATAAAATAAAAGATACATAGTCCTGTGCTATGTATCTCATCTTGTTATTCGAAAAAACTCAGTACAAGCATTCCTTCAGATGCTTTGGTTCATCAACCTTAACATCCATTTTTAATTCGTTTAGTATTGTTGTGGACTGCGATACACAAAACATGATTTACCCTTGAAATCAAATAAATATTACTTAAACATTCCAACTGGTGCTTCTGCAACACCTTTTATCGACGAACTCATTGACTTCAAAGAACTTCGTGTCACTCAGTATTGTAATTCAGTTTTAGACCGTCTTACATTCAACGTTCCTTGTTGATCTTCTGTGATTTATATAAGTATGGGAGCGAATTTGTCATATCAAGGATGGGTAGACTTCATGTGGACTTATTGTTGTAACGTGTGACTGCAGATTAGATGCGCAGCGAATCATCGATCGGATCAATGGCACGTAAAACACGTACGAACGGCCTAGAGCCCCGATTGGCCCTGCTTCGCTGTCTAGCCCAGCCAGTTGAGTCCAGAACGCAAGTTTCAGCCTCTGAGATATGAATCATTATATTTCAGAAATTGTTTATATACCAACCAAACAAACCACATCGTACCATAAAATAGAAAACAACATTTGTACAATATTTAACAAGTGAAATAAATATTGACCAATAAGGAATGTCCATTTAAAGTCCACGGACACCATTAGACTTAACATGATAATTATTGGTATATTTTTCCGAATATCCTAACACTTATCTCAACTTGCAATTCACTAACTTCCAGGAATTCGTTACAATAAACAGATAAGAATAAACATTTTGTTTAACAAAGGCACTTATGATGTTATTAAAAATTTTTTGATCGACTAGAGATATTGCATTATTACTGCCATTTTGATTAAAGACCAAGGTGGGCAGCCGGGAAGTGATATCAGCCCTCATACCCGTAACAGCACGCGAGACCAAGTTGGTCACATTCAAGTCCTTCCTACACCTCCTAATAAATCTCTTATTTCTATGACTAACCCTCCTCACGTCTCTTTATCACCTCGCACCGCTAGGGCAAACGATTCGAATACGAGGAACGCTATTCCTGGTCTCCTGAAACTACGCTCTAAACTACACGTAGGAACTTTTAACGTACGAACACTGCCAAATAGGACAACAGGCCTCCTTAGCTAGGACTTTAGAATCTCACGCCATCGATGTGTGCTGCGTCTCCGAAACGCGCATACAAGATCCGAGTAGCGTCATTCATCTGACCTCACCATGCCAAAATAAAGAACCGACTTGATTCACACTTCGTGTATCTGGAAGCCCTGGTTCTGCTTCCCGTGGCCTTACCGGCGTAGGTATAGCATTGAGTCCTAGGGCAGAACTAGCTCTCTTAGAGTGGATCCCAGTAGACAGTTGTTTGTGCGCTGTCCGACTAAACGGAACAGTAAGGATCCGAAAAGATAGGGAAACTCATCGTTGCCTTTACGTTGTCTATGCCTATTCTCCCGCTGACTGCAGCTCAGATGATGTAAAAGATGAGTTTTACAGAAAGCTCTCCGATCCCCTCCTAAAGGTAGGCGCTATGATGTAGTAATAGTGGCCGGTGACTTTAATGCTCAAATAGGTAAACTAGGCGAAAGGGAAAGACTCCTGGGTGGATCTTATAGCATCGTGGCTCAAAGATCAGATAATGGCGACCGTCTGTTGCAGCTATGCTCGGATAACCGCCTCTTTCTTGCAAATACTAACTTTAAGCATAAGGAAAAACATCTTTTAACATGGAGACCTCCTAATTCGACCCAAATAGATCACATCGCTATCAGCCACCGATGGAGGGGCTCGATAGAACACTGACGCTCATTCTGGAGCACATGCTCAGATTCAGATCATGCTCTAGTACGAGCGCGTATCTGTCTGCGTCTTACTGGACGTAGGAAAGACGCTGCAAGTAAACCTCTTAAGGCCCTACTTAATGATAGTCAAGCTAAGAGTATATTTCAGGAACAACTAGGAAAACATTTAGGCAGCCATGTAGGTGATGCCCACCCCGAGGCTGCATGGAATGATATCCGTAAAGCTGTGGAAACGGCAGTGATATCTGCCAGTACGGTAAACCATATTGCTAGGGAGAAACATTGGATCTCAGCAGCATCTATCGCACTGATAGATGCTCGGAAACTCATTCCACCTGGCTCTGAACATAATGAAGAGCGGAGTCAGCTTAAGCGCAAGCTGACGAGAAGTCTACGCAATGATCGTGAACAGTGGTGGGTAGCGAAAACAAGAGAGATGGGAAAGGCAGCGGCAATAGTAGAGAATTGTTCAGACTTGTTAAGGAAACCGGAATTAAGAACCCGACCGTTAGCGAAACAATCTCAGAGAAAGATGGACATATTATACACTCTCAATCCAGAAGATTAGATCGATAGGCAGAATATTTCAGGGATCAGTTCAACTGTCCTTCAGCCACACTTCGATTTCCCACGATCCCCAGTCAACCTGAGTGGCTAGTTAATGTAGGTCCTCCGTCTCTTTATGAAGTTAAAAGACCTATAGGAAATCTGAAGCGAGGGAGAGCAGCAGGCCCTGACAGGTTTACTCCTGAGATTTTTAAGGATGGTGGTCCAGTATTAGCAATGAGATTAACCGAGGTCTTAGGTAGAATTTGGGAACTGGACGTAATCCCATCTGACTGGTCTCAATCACTGATTGTGCCAGTTTATAAGAAAGGATAAAAGTCCTCTTGTGACAATCACAGAGGAATCAGTTTGACTAATATAGTGTCTAAAATATTAGCTTCAATAATACTTCGACGCCTAACCAAAGCTCGTGAAGAGCAGATTAGAGAAAATCAGGCCGGTTTTCGACCTGGACGTGGTTGCATAGATCAGATATTCACACTACGTCAGGTTCTAGAACACAGACACACGTTCAGACGCCCCTCAATGGTAGTATTTCTCGACCTTAAGGCGGAATTCGACTCTGTTGATCGTAAGGTTCTATGGCAGTGTTTGTCACTGAAAGGAGTACCAAGGAAGTACATTAACCTTATTCAGGCTCTCTACTCGAACACAACTGGTAGAGTGAGAGCTTATGGCGAACTGTCATCAGAATTGATTACCTCAAGTGGTGTTCGTCAGGGCTGTCCACTCTCCCCATTCTTGTTCAACTTTGTGGTCGACATACTTTTAGAGATAACACTCTCCTCATCTAAATTTCCAGGGGTTGAACTTCTACCGGGATGTTCACTTGTTGACTTAGAATATGCAGATGACATAGTTTTATTTGGTGAAGACGCTGACAAAATTCAGAGTCTTCTGACCACTCTAAGCAACAATGCAAGCATGTTCGGGATGCGATTATCTCCCTCGAAATGCAAAATGTTGCTTCAGGATTGGGTTACATCGACACCCGAACTAGTGATAGGGAGTGAAGTAGTTGAGTGTGTCGACCGCTTCACTTATCTTGGAAGTCTCATCAGCCCTTGTGGTTTGGTGTGTGACGAAATCTCAGCACGGATACAGAAGGCTCGACTAGCTTTTGCCAACTTGCGTCATTTATGGCGTAGGCGAAATATCCGTCTACCAACCAAAGGACGTGTTTACTGCGCAGCAGTTCGTTCCGTCCTACTTTATGGCAGTGAAACATGGCCGGTAAGAGTAGAGGATATTCGTAGGTTACTAGTATTTGATCATAGGTGTCTTCGAAGTATTGCTCGTATATCTTGGGACCACCGAGTAAGTAACGCAGCTGTTAGGAAACGGGTACTAGGTAAGGATGGCAAATCAATTGATGACGTGGTGAAAATTCATCAGTTGCGATGGCTGGGACACGTGTTACGTATGCCCAACCACCGACTACCTCGACGTGCTATATTCAGTGGTATAGGAGTAGGTTGGAAGAAAGCTAGGGGCGGCCAAACCAAAACATGGCACAAATCCATGAAGTCACTGACAAGTGGACTGAGTCATGTTGGTAGGTGTAAACTACCTGGTTGGGGACCGCGAGATGATAGCAACCGATGGTTAGAGACCCTGAATGATATGGCTCAAAATCGTTTGCAATGGCGCAGGTGCATCCACTCTCTATGTTCTCCCAAATTCTAATCTTCTGAATTCTTCATGTCCCTTTTTTCCTCTTTCCAAATTTATTTCACTGTATTACACTCATTGAATAACACCTTCAAGCCCTAATATTTCCGATTACTGATGTTAATGCAGTCATTTAAAATGCTGTACAGAACAGATATTACTGATATTATTTCATGCTCAGATCCCAACAAAAAGTCTGTTTGAATTCTAGTTTATTCCACTCACCATTTTAAGTAACGAAGAGAATTATGCAGATATTACATTAATAATGTTATCTTTTTCTGAATACATATTTTCTTTACTACTGTATAACTAAAAAAAGTGTAGCAACTTAGTCATATTTTACACATTGTTTCTATTGCGTAGATAATTTAATTGTTTTGTTGTTATATTTCACATAACACTTATTAAAATGATATTCTAAACTACGTTTCGCGAAATTAGCATGAAATACATTTACCACATATTTTGAACATTTATGACGACTGAAATGATAGGATTAGGCAGATGAGTGGCAAATTAATAGTATAAGTTCATTTCAAATGATAGCGTGATAAGTAAATTATTTTACAGGATAGAATCATAAAATGAAGTAATTGCACAATTTCAAGAAATTTAATCCAATCAACATGAGTAATATACATATATTAAGGTGTATTTACAATTTTATGTTATCAAGAATAATCAAATGATTCAACTGTTTGAAAAATGCACCATGAAATCTTTGGTAATTAGTGTTGTACTTCTGTTTTAGTCTTCGATTCAAGTAAATTAACACATCTTTTTTTGGCATCATATAATTTATGTGTATAAATATATTCCAAAGTACGATCTGGAACGAGGTAGCGTACACTTTTACCATTTGATAAAGCATGACGTACAAAAGTAGAGCTTAGTGAATTCTGACAATTGTCTATCACTAAACTTATATTATCCTAAGTGAAATATTAAAAAAAAATCAAATATATATTGGAAAATAACTAAATAAATATTGCATCTGTCAGTAATAATGATTTCTGTGCATGAGTAAACTACCTCAATAAATTTATGCTTGATTATGAACGTACTTATCAACATGAAGTCTTTCTAAACTCTCACTGTTTTACAGGTCTCTAAATGACTGGAAATCGTTTACGTTATGAAATATGCCTTGTGGGGTATCTGTGATTGATAGTTTTAAAACATTTTGTAAATTATATATTGGTACTTACTGTTAGTTCACTTACGCCGATAATCAGTGACTAGCTAGATGCATTACATTTTGCCTTTTCGTTAATACACATATATGACAATCTAAAGTTTAAAGATGAATATACTTACCTAATTACGCCTGTTACACCTCATGGCGGAGCATAGGCGGCTCACCAACATTCATCATCCAACTCTGTCTTGGGCAATTCTTTCCAGTTGCTATTCATTCTTTTCATGTCTGCTTCCAATTCCCGACGCAGTATATTGTTCGGCCTTCCATTTTTCGCTTCCCTTCAGGATTCCAAGTTAGCGTTGGCTTTGTGATGAAGTTTGATTATTTCCTCAACGTGTCCTATCTGCTGTTGCTCATGGTATCCGACCAACAAACATTAAGTGTATTATGTAGACAGCTGCGTATAAATACTTATACCTTTTCGATTATGGCTGTAGTGGTTCTCTTAGTTTCAGCTCCGTACAGTAGAACTGTATTGATGTTCGCAATGAGGATTCTCACTTTGATGTTGGTTGACAGTTGCGTTGAGTTTCATGTGCTCGTCAACTGTAGGAATACTGTTCTTGTGTTGCCAATCCTTGCCTTTACATCTGCATTGGATCGTCCTGGTTTACCAATGATGCTGACAACGTGCGTGAATGTTTCCAGAACTTCTCCATCAAGTGTGATTGAGTTGGTGTCCTCTGTGTTGAATTTGAGAATCTTCTCTTTACCCTGTGTATGTTGAAGCCTACTGATACAGAGATTGCTGCTACACTAATTGTCTTCACCTGCATTTGCTCGTGTGTACGGGATAGAAGTATCAGGTCATCTAAGAAGTCCAAATTGTCTACTTGCATCCAAGCTGTTCGTTGTATTCCATGCTTCCCTTCAGATATGGAGGCCTTCATAATCCAGGCAATCACCAGTAAAACGATGCTCAAATCACTTTGGGTGGTTTATTTATTTGAACACATGGATATTGGTACAAACGAGCACCAGATAAATATGCGCCACACAAATCTCATTTGATTTGTGTAAGGAATGTGATACTGCCCAGGTGACCAGACCGAAGCAGGTGGTTTTCTTAGAGGGCCACACCCGGAGCCTTTGACTTAATAGTCTGATCCACAAGGTAGCGGAGCACCGTAAGGAGATGCGGCCTCATGGTAGCCGGTGAACAATAACTAATTCATATGCCATTTGTTCCCTCAGGATACTGGAGCCCATGTGCACCACCGGTGTTGTCCATTTCGACTTTGGCGTTTAGGTCTCCCATCCGAATGGCGAGATCCTTTCTTGCGCACTTCACCGTGATTGATTACAGCATCTCGTAAAACTGGTCGTTATTGTCGTCATCGCTGTCATTAGTGGGTGCATAACATTGGATAGCATTCATTGTGATCCCCTCATTTGTTGTGAAGTATGTTTTACTGATCCTTGGTCCATGAGCTTCCCATGCTATAGGCGCATTACGTGCTTTTTTGGACAGCATCAGAGCAACTCCTTGAGTATGTAGAGCATTCTCCCTTCGCGGCTAACGTTTGCTATCCGGCTTGGGTTTCGCTGATTCTGAGAACCGCCAACTTGTATTCCCAAAACTATTTGATTGGTCATTCCGGTCTCCCACATTGTCCGGACGTTCGATGTACCTATATTAATTGTTGCTATGGTTATTAGAAGGGGTATCGACCTCGTGACTTCCGAAGAATCTCAGCTTCCATTATGAAGCGGCATAATTTTTCCTTCATCTGATTGGCGTTACCTTAGCAAGATTTTTTTTTCTACAGGATTGGGTTGCCGACCCTATGTCCAACCCTCCTCCTTTACCCGGGCTTGGGACCGGCAGTAGCCCACAAGAGCTACAGGCGGAGTTAAAGTTGAGTATACTAATCTCGAAATAATAGGACCTAATTTAAACGGACGATAAAGCATGACATATTTTATGTTTAACAAATGATTGCTATCGAGAAGCATGCATTTGGCATCGGCAATTATTTCGCACTGTAACTGTGACTGTTTTTTTATGAGTACATCACGTTAAAAAAGAAGTCTAATGTAGATCGACATAAGGTGTCTAACATATTTCAGACGATAAACTTTATCAGTTACTAAACATATCCAATTGACAAATGTAGTTATGTAGTAAACAAAGACTTGGTGGGGAAAACCAATTTGTTATTTTATCTAAAATTACAAAGTGCTTTCCTAAAATATGGAAACCATACATGCATGCACCACAGTTACAATAATTTTATAGTTCCACAATGTGATCAACAGTGAAATCCAAGATAAGGATTCCAACCTAATTAGGACTTGTCAGCTGGACATATATGTATCCCAGTTTTGATTTTCATATTGGACCTCGAACCCAGTATCAAACTCAAAAATACTAAATCCATATAGCTACTGATATGTTCAGCGGGTATGATATAATTTTTAAGGGTTCGTATTCTCTTGTTCATTGGTCACATACCCTAACAATAAAGGTTGGCCAAATACGATCCTGATTATCAATAAACAGAACGAAAACCTTCACAATTACTGCTTATTTGTACTCGTTTTACCCATAGCTTGACGGTATTACAGGTAGTAACCAATCAAATATCGATCTAACTTCTTTCTCTATTAATTTTAAATCTATATTAATAAGTCATCTGTATATTCTTACTATAACAACAGGGAAAAGCAATTCAAATACAAGCATTTACAGTAATTTCTCATCAGTGTTCCTAAATAATATTCTGTGTAACAAATCAAAACAAATTACCTTATATTTGCCCAAAATGTTTGATTCATTGATAATTTTTAAAGGCTCATATGAAGGTCGACTAATACAAATTATACCATAGTCACGAACAATCGTTTCAATCTGAAAAAAGAGAATAATCTAATAGGAACTTTATTGAGTTAAACTGATCAATAGATGTATGGTTATTCTATGAAATAAGACATACATTACGCATCAGGTAATGTATACTAATTATCATAGTGTTATATTGTACATTTTGATCGATGAATGCTGAATTTCCCCGTCTAGGGTATCTAGTTAATATAAGTCCATACGAGTAATTACAGTCCGTTCTTAGAATGGATGTATCCGATCATATATAAATAAATTGTAAAAACAACAATAAACTAAAAACAAATAAATATCGTGATTAGATTAGCAAACTGAGTAAAATTTTCAATTAACCGGTTATTACTTCCCAACAAGAATCAAAGTATAAAGTGGTTGACCGAAGAATGTACGATGGAACGTCCTTAGGAAAGTGTTATACTACTAGATTTAATGAGTAAACATGATACCGCAACTGGCAAACTGAAAAAGGGCTATAATACCAAATGTTGTAAATTATGAACATTGTATTTAAGGGTGATTCTACAGAGATCGCTAGTATATACAATAGACACAGGGTGGCTAATTGAATCAAACTAGCTTATTTTTAATAATCATAAACTTACATCTTCTTCTGACCACAAATTTGGAGTTTTGAATGATTCCAGAAGATCAGCACCACAAACTAATTTCACACAAGGCTTTGATAGCAAAACGTTTGCGGTATTGTTTTTGCGACAGTAATGTGATCTATCTACGGATGATGATGAAGTGAAGAGATTGCTGTTGAAATGATCATCATTAGCATTATGTACTTGGTGTTCACCACATTTTATGTTACTAACATTAATAAGAGAGTCAAGATGAAAGCAACTTTTAAGCCAGAGGTCAGTCGCCATGCCTTCTAGTGATGAAAGTTTCGTTTGTTCGTGGTCTTCGTTAATTAAACGATCAGTGGCTAGAAAGTAAGGAAATTAATAAGTAGATACAGCTAAAGGAATTTACTCCTGACAGATGAAGCTGTATATATAATTGAAAGTAAGGCATCTTGGAAGTTAGTGTACTACGGAAGAGATAAATAAAGCTTTATACACTAAAAAGTTGTTACAAAGATCAATTACGAAACTACGAAAGAGTACTAGGAAATCGATTTCGGTAGATGTTTTCTTCTTCTAAGAGGATATTTGTTAGGGGAGGAATATACAGAGATAACTCTAACGACAACTGTGATAGCGTATGCAACAGTTATGCTCGTTTCTAGCGCCTTTCAACTAGCTACTACAAGAGACGAATCTTATTAAGGTTTATTGGACGAAACCAAAGAAGATTGATTTTACATCCGAGTTAATTTAGTTCCATGATCATTAGTTACAGAGTGAACTGAAAAGTAAACGACAAAATACAATGAAATTTAGTGAATGGAATCCATGTAAATCCTTTAACTAAGCGAAAATCTCTCTAAGTCAAAATAAGAACTTATACCGAGTTTCTTCTACATACATATAGGGATACAGCATCCTCAGCAAACTTTTTTCACAGTAAAAAAAACGCCGTTAATATACAAAAAGAATTTGCAGTTTATGAAGAATTATAGAAAAGTGATGGATAGGCTATTATAAATTTGGAGATAATCAGTGGAAATCCCTGTACACATTTTCTGTTTGTACAAATTCATCAGAAAACTGTATCAGCAACAAAACAGTTTCTAACCTAACTCCATTTACCTTGGTTTGGGCGACTGAATATTGTCACCAGCAAAAATAATTAATGAACCTAAAAGCCAAGTAAGGAAATCTTAACTTGGTGAATAATTTACGTCTGTTCGAAAAACTATACTCTCTAGTGAAGTTGAACTTAAATTGTCTAGCAAAATAGTCCTAAATGTTGCTAGTGAGATTGTAATCAGCACCATATTAAATGATCCACACAAACTAGATGTAAGATGATAACGCACGATACTCATTTTAAGCATTAAGCATGTAAATGATAAGTAAACGTAGATTTGTAGATACAACTAGAAAATTATACTTGTAATAAAGTGTTACAGTTCAATATTTCAATTTATAACTATTAGTTGATGTAAAATCCAGGAGAAGACATCTGATAAAACCTATTTAACACTTCTTCGGTCACATAGACCAGCTGAATAACTAGTTTTATCAATACGCTGAATTACATATTTATTAAGTTTTGAAGACAATAATTATTAACTTAGAATATCCAATATGCATTGGGAGTTGAAGATAAATAGACATAGTTCTAGATCAATGACTCGGGAACTGTCAATTTAAGTTGTACAATTAAATGTTTATGAACTCTAGCAGTTTTTAGATAGAAAGTATTTATGGAACGGGACATTATAGGAAAAAGTGATCTTAATAAAAAATCTTCAATAAAACATATTGCCCTCCAGGTCTATTTACATGAAATCACCAAACGTTTCACACATATATAATCGCATTTTAAGCATAGAAAACTCACGATAAAAATTGCTTGGTGCGAAGCAAGTCTTCTTCCTCGGAACTGAGTCAATGTCGGTTTCGTCAATGTTACTTAAATTCGAGTACGTATTATTCAAGACACTATAAATGTGGTCTAAGACCACTCGAGTTCTCAACCAACTTGATTGTGAACACTCCCAGTTACTTACGGCCAACCAGTCGGATGCAGAAATACAGGCTAATCGTGTAAGCTCGACGCGTATAGAGGCTGGTAAGAGACCTTTCTTTTCATACAGATTGGACACAGGACTGAATATACCACCAACGACGACTGTCTGGTGGTCATAATCTATTGGATGGCTATCACTATATTCTTTTTGAGTGAACTGGTTATTCTCCCTAGACAAAACATGAGATTCTTTTGTTGACAAATGCATACTTTCAATTTTATCTCTTGCTAGTTCTAAACAAAAAAAAAGAGTAATAAACAACTGAGTGTTACTGTTAAAAGCATTTCTATGACAGTTAACATGGGGAAAATAGAGAACTCCAACTAACGTCACTTGAAGTCACCAATCCTCATTACAGTTTTCATGAGCTCTGACTCGATCGGTATATATACTTCTTTGGTACGCCAATTAATGAGAAACTGCTGCTCAAGTGGCATTCTTCAGTCTTGGGGTTACCCTTCTAGGTTGAAAAGATTGAGTGTTAGCCTGTACTTGATCAATAAGTTAAATGAAATGATAGCTTTGATGACTTTGAAATGTTTTATAGAAGTCGTTTGATTAACTATCACATCGCGTATTATTTGTCAACACTAAGTGGAGAAAGTGGAAAGGTGGTTCGTTTCTTGAATGGTGCTATAGTACTAAAAAAATGTATGAGACGGGGATTTGTCTGTCTATCCGGATTGGTTGCTTAAAATCCTAGTGACCATAGAACTAAGTGGCTACAGATATCATAAGACATAGCTCAGGATGGAAATCAGTGGGAATGATGTTCTAGTTCCCATTAGACTCACTATGGAATCAAAGAAAATTCCGTTATTTGAAAAAATTACCGATCGTATTTCTTTGGTCTAGATATATTTATCACTATTCTTTATTCTCACCACTTTGAACTATTTATTTGTTAGCTATACGACCATACGGCTCAGTGGTCAAGTTGGTTAGGCGCTTGACGCGAGACTGCTAGGTCCTGGGTCCGAATCTCGCGGGGGGCGAGGTCGTGGATACGCACTGCTGAGGAGTCCCGTACTAGGACGGAACGGCCGTCCAGTGCTTCCAGGTTTCTAACTCCGCCTGTAGCTCTTCCACAGTTACTGCCGGTCCCAAGACCGGGTAAAGGAGGAGGGTTGGGCATGGGGTTAGCGTCCCCATCCCGTAGTTAACTAACTCGCTAAAAAAACGCCTACCGGAAAAATAATTCCAACCATTTTAACTCTGCCCTGGGAGTTAGGTCTTCATTTAGAAGAATTATGACGCTTCATGGTGAAAGCCAAGTTCCTTAGGAAGCCACAAGGCCGATGCCCCTTCTAACAACCAGAGCAAACATTTTTATAGGTACATGGAACGTCCGAACAATGTGGGAGACCGGGAAGACCAGTCAAATAGCAAAGGAAATGAGGACATACAACTTGGAAGTACTGGGCATCAGTTAAACCCACTGAACCCAAGCTGGACAACAAAGGCTAGCTACGGGAGAGATGCTACTATACTCCGGTCACGAAGAGGAAAATGCTCCACACACTCAGGGAGTTGCTCTAATGCTATCCAAAGTAGCACGAAATGCACTTGTAGAATGGGAATCTCACGGATCGAGAATCGTCAAAGCATCATTCAAAACAAAGGAGGGGATCTTAATGAATATTATCCACCTACCAATGATAGCAACGACGACATTAAAGATCAATTCTACTAGGGGCTGCAGTCAATCATAGAGAAATGCCCACACCATTCTAATGGGAGATCTAAATACCAAAGTCGGAATACACAACATCAGATATGAAGATATTATGGGGCGACATGGACTCTGACAGAGAAACAAAAATGGAGAAAGATTTGCAAATCTATGTGCATTCAACGAATTGGTCATAGGAGGCACAATATTTCCACACAAACGCATACACAAGGCTACATGGATCTCGCCGAACCACACTACATAGAACCAGATAGATCATATTTGCATAAACAAAAAATTCCGAAGGACAATGGAAGATGTGAGAACCAGGAGAGGCGCTGACATAGCTTCAGACCACCATCTAGTTGTAGCCAACTTAATACTGAAGCTAAAAAAGAACTGTACAACTGGACAAACAGCATTACAAAGGTTCAATACTGCCTTCAAGATAGATCTCAACAACAGGTTCCAAGCCTTACAAGATCTACTGAAAGAAGAAACTAGTATGGAGGACAACTGGAAAAGTATCAAAGAATCATTAACTACAATGTGTCAAGAGGTTCTGAGCCTAAAGAAACACCATCATAAGGAGTGGATCTCTATAGAAACTCTGGACAAGATCAAAGAAAGGAAGAACAAGAAGGCAGCAATTAACAACAGCCGAACACGAGCAGAGAAAGCCCAAGCACAAGCTGAATACACAGAAGCAAACAAACAAGTGAAGAGGAGCATTAGAGCCGACAAGAAGAAATACGTGAAAGAACTAACAAAGACGGCGGAAAACGCTGCCAGAGAAGGAAATATGAAACAGCTTTACGATACAAAGAAGAAACTATCAGGGAAATACAGTAAACCAGAGAGACCGGTCGAAGACAAAGAAGGCAAGTCAATCACTGAAATTCAACAACAGTGGAACAGATGGGTAGAATACTTCGAGGAACTCCTGAATAGGCCGGCTCCAATGAATCCACCGGACATCGAAGCAGCACAGCAAATGTGAAAACTACAGAAGAATTACACTACTGTCAGTACCAGGCAAGATCTTTAACAGAGTGTTGCTGAACCGGATGAAAGATGTAGTAGACGCCCAACTTCGAGATCAACAAGCTGGATTCAGTAAGGATCGATCGTGCACAGACCAAATTGCAACACTACGGATCATCGTCGAACAATCAGTTGAATGGAACTCGTCACTATACATCAACTTCATTGATTATGAAAAGGCATTTGACAGCGTGGGTAGGAGGACGTTATGGAATTTTCTTCGACACTACGGAGTTCCTGAGAAGATTGTCAATATTATCTGGAACTCATACGACGGACTACAATGCAAAGTCGTGCATGGAGGATAGATGCATTCCAAGTAAGGACCGGAGTCAGACAAGGCTGTCTACTCCCTCCCTCTTTCTTCTGGTGGTCGACTGGATTATGAGAACCTCGACATCTGAAGGAAAACACGGAATACAATGGACAGCTCAGAATTAATTAGACGATTTGGACTTCGCAGATGACCTAGCCCTCCTATCGCATACACACGAACAGATGCAGATAAAGACAACCAGGGTAGCAACAGTCTCTGCATCAGTAGGCCTCAACATACACAAGGGGAAAACCAAGGTCCTCAAATTCAAAGCGGAGAACAGCAATCCAATCACTCATGATGGTGAAACTCTGGAAGATGTAGAATCCTTCACATACCTGGGAAGCATAATCGATGAACAAGGAGGTTCAGATTCAGACGTAAAGACCAGGATTGGCAAAGCAAGGACAGCATTCCTACAGTTGAGGAACATATGGAACTCAAAACAACTTTCAACCAATATCAAAGTGAGAATCTTCAATACCAACGTCAAGGCAGTTCTATTGTATGGAGCTGAAACTTGGAGAACTACAACAACCACCATCAAGAAAGTACAAGTATTTATAAGCAGCTGTCTTCGCAAGATACTCAACATCCATTGGCCGGATATCATCAGCAACAGCCTACTGTGGGAGAGAACAAACCAGCTTCCAGATGAAGAAATTAGGAAAAGACGATGGAAATGGATAGGATATATATTACGCAAATCGTCAAACTGCATCACGAGGCAAGCCCTAACTTGGAATCCTGAAGGGAAGCGGAAAAGAGGAAGGCCAAAGAACACATCACGTTGGATAATAGAAGCAGATATGAAAAGGATGAATAACAACTGGAAGGAGCTAGAAAGGATTGTTTGGGGCAGGGTTGGATGGAGAATGCTGGTGAGCGGCCTATGCTCCTTCACGAGGAGTAACAGGCGTAAGTAGTAGTAAGTATACGACCTTACCTCCACTACATATTCGAGATCTTATCGCTATATCTTGTCCAATGCAGTTATGGTGCCATATTGCACAAAAACTCTTCATAAATAAACTCTATAAGTAAGCTCTCATTGCCAAAATTAACTGATCTAAATTGAAGACAATCTTGTTCAGCAAAAATTGATATGGTAACAGCGAAATATCTGCGCCCTAAATTTTGTAGATAAACATTATTTAAGAATTGCAATATATATGAAACATAGACTCAGATCATTTAGTTGGTTATAATTGACTTTCCGATACCATATAGACAATGATTAAACCCAATTAAAACAGAGCTACGGGATTATTTACATTGAGTTGTGTGTTTAATCGAAGGACCAAGGCACAAAGCTTCTAATGTAACGAAACACGAACATATCCATACCACTTATTATCACAATAACCAAACATATAATGCATTGACTAAAATGAAACAGACATTATTAACTCTGAATAGTCATCTAGGTGAAGTGCAGTAAAAGGTTAATGCTTCATTGTTTTCATTAACTCAATCGCTCAAAAGTCCTTATCAATAAGGCCTTTACTTACATGCGTAATAAACTATTATAGAACACTTTTGCATCAATACACGATGACTTACCCATCATTCGCATGTGCATTACAGTAATTGGATTGAAAGACCCACATGACAGCAGAAACACAGGTTTAATTCTCAGTTGTTTGTTGCACATCAGAGTTTGGTGATTAAATTCAAGAGTTTTTATGGTGAGCCTAACAGCCAACCGAAACTATTTTGTTAACCTTAGAAACATAAAGATTTAGATTTTACTTATTAGTTACATAAAAAGCTAAACATGAATGATTTCTAAAACTTTTAACTAATAAAACTGCATGAAAACTAGGATATGGTTTAGTGGATAGATTTCTTAAGTTTTGTAAAATTTTATACAGAATTTTACAGTCAGTAAAGATGTAATTATCATACTCATTTTGGAAACTACCAAACTGTTAAACAATTGATCCAAACTTTTATTTTTTTGTTCTCATGGTCTTCTTAAACCATATGCTTGCTTTCATGATGTAATGGGTGATTTGTTTGTAAAATTCTAACTTAAAAATGAAATTAACTTTCAGACTTAAACCAAATAAAAAGATCTAAGGCTTAAACTTATGTTTTTAACTTGAGTTTCTGAACCAGGCCTAATATAAATCCATTTTGTATTGCTCGTTTGAATGTTCCCATTGATGTTTACGACTGCAGTTGATCAATCCTTTATTAGCACATGTGCGTATTGCCTCCACCCAACTGACTAGTCCCAAATAAAACGAAGCGCGCGTCCTGTGATTTCACTGCCAGCCACCATGGATCTTTGTTTATAATGCTTATGATTGAGGTTATATCGATGCAATCCGCGATGGATGCATATATATCAATGAGACTAATTAACTGCAGTCCTAAACACCAGTAGGAGGATCCAAACAAACAATGAGAAAATTAATTATGAAGCTGATAGTACACGTTAATGAGTACTTCGGGAACTTGTGACCATTTGTATTATCATTAAGTAAAAAATAAGTGCATTGAACTACTGTTTTACATACAGTATTGAGCGCAGAACAAATTTTCATTTACCTAGACCTTACATAATTTCCTTACAACATACGTTAAAAAGAAAGCAGCCTGACAGTTGTTGCTACCTTGACGTGGTGATCTAGCTTGCCTATGGTGATGAAGCAACCGAGCTATACTGGTTGGAACAACCGTTCCTCAAGGTCCTACCATGCAAGATAGGTTGGTTGAAGAGCGGTAAGTCTAAAAATAAACAAACCCAAGGTTCGAAGGCGAAGTCGTACTGCTGACTGTACAGAGGTGTGACAACAGTAAGGTATTCCCTTCAGACAACCAGCATGACAGCAATGCTGCCTTCCCACAAGGAGGGGTGGGGTTAGAAAAGGTCGATCCTAAAAATGAACACCTCGCCTTATCCCACGGATATTCATCTGCACTCTCTGTCTTCCCTTAAACTAAGAGATTAAAATCGCTTCATATCTTTCTACGAACTGATTCTTTCTTCCTATACTATATCCTTATTGCAATCTTTCTTTTATATATTACCACCTCTGAATTAACTACTTTTATGAATCCGATGTCCATCTTTTGTTAATGAGGTATGACAACTTGGACCGATGCATATATGTGCCTGGTCCTACGTTGTAGCTGACTGACTGAAAAAGAAAGCAGACTTATAAAATATGCCTATTAACTAAACTTTTTGAAAAGTAACGGAACGACGGCAAATAATTTTAAACTCGGGAATATAATGTAATGAAATAGTGAAATTAAAGCTTGCTAAGCATTCAATTGGCAATAGCTCAGTAAAAAAGAGGTAGTACGCAGGTCAGTATTTACTTTTCACTTCCTTCTGAAATTTAAAGTTAGCATTGATAGTTGATGAAGTAGAAATGGGGATCTATGTAGGACTCACTTGGATGGACCGCACTGCATGTAACAAATCCCGCGTTCCTATAATGCCAGGCTTCGCCTTACATGAAGAAACTAGTCTTCGGAAAAGTTCGACAAGCAGTTATCAGAACACAACGTTTCAAAACATAAGGAACAAATTAGGACGTCTTCATGGGGCATATCAAGATGCTCTCACACAAACCAACACATTTCGCAACACAAGAACATCCTTTTTAAGGATAATCATGTACCAGGAATACAAATGTGGACTTATTACTTCTTTTCCAGTCTTTCATATTGAATTCGTCGTTACCAACATTTATTACAGACAATACATACTACACAACCAGTGTTTAAACTCTCTAACTAACTTATTAGCCGGTAGTCCCCAAACAGATTTCGTCTACCTTCTTAAATTTAGATGCTTGAGAAAAGGAGAGAAAGTTAATGGGACAGGAATTTAATGTGATTCACATTTCCTTTTGATTTTATTTATCGTCAAACTGTGAATTCTCAACGCTGTTTCCCTCGCAAAAAATTTCAAAATTTAGGGGAAATTTTAGGGAAAAACCCAGGATTTCCCCAAACTTTGGAGCTTGGGGTGCTACACAGAAAGATAAAAAAGAGAAAATTCGCATAATCTTTCCTTCGCAGACGAAAAAGCAGACATTTGTGCACGTTTACCCATTATTTTCCAACGCATTTTCCTCTTTATTCGCCTTTACTGGTTGCTTGTAGTCTTCAGTCTTCAGTAATAAGGATAGGAGGTCTGTCGACCTATATTAATCCTTGCAGTTTGTAATACAGTGGAGGTCCAATCTCGTTTTGAATATATTAACAGATGGTGCTGATATTACGTGTTCCGGTAGAGAATTCCAGTAATTCACTACTCGGTGCGAGAAACGGAACTCCAGACGTAAACGGTTTGATCTCGGTTTTTGAACTTTCTTCGAATGTCCTCTCAAATGATCGGTTCTAGACGGGAGCAAAAGATAAGACATGTTAATACCAAGGTCATCGTTCAGTATACGATAGGCCAATATTAGATCACCCCTTATTCTACGGTAAGATAACGGAAATAAGTTAAGGTGTCTCAGTCTGTCTTCATAAGATAGGCCAGATAGACCTTGTACCATCTTAGTAGCTCGTCGTTGGACTCTTTCTAGCATATCTGCTTCATATTTGAAACAAGGACACGCTGCTTGAATCCCGTATTCTAAATGTGGTCGCATCTCGAAAAGATAGCAGTGATCCTTACGGAGACAAAACGTTTGTAAGAAACTATAAATATTCATAAAATATCGCGTACTCAGTGAATATGTTTCTTGGCTACTTTATAACCACACTCACTACGTTGAAACAGTTGCATTTAATTTCAAGGCAACACTGCAGGGGTACAGTACGCTGTTGGGGTTGTGAGCACTTGAAGGTCAAACTGTCACAAGATGATTGGTGCGTCACAGCGACAATTCGTGAAGTTTTTCAGAAGCGGTCAAATCAAGACATTTTTAGATTTGAATTGAGTTCAGCCGCACCATGTCTGATAACGTCCATTCTTCAAGTAACGAAGACGATGCCATCGTGGTGATGCATGAAGAATCTTCAATGATATTATGTTTTCTCGAAGCTTTACACGTTAGGACAATTTTGAGACCTATTTGACGTGCTGAGCGCGTCTATTTAAAAGGACAGTGGTATTGTTTCTCGTTGAGTTAATTAACTTTTTTGATCGTAAATTACGCGTCATAACTACTGTTTACACTTTGATTGAATCTACCCCAGTTAAAGTGACATTGTATTGAGTGTTTCGATTTTGCATTTTGTGTATTTATTGCATCAAAGCGTACTTGGTCGACTTTTGCTTGATTTATTTAGTTAAGGTTTGATAATCCTTTTGCACATTCTATTTTGTCACTGTTCTAGTTGATTTTCAAGATTGCCAGATCTGCTCATAAATATGGACAACCATATTGCTTATTTCCCGTGGAGGAAGGGATGCAATGTGATGAGTGTAATAAGTGGTTCGATAAGATGTGCACCCGACTAAGCCCCACTGCATATAAAAGGTGCTCAAAGCCCAACTCTCGTTGGCTTTGTAGATTTTGTTACTCGAGCAAAACATTGCTTATCCAGGAAGCAATTAGTCTCCTGGTGTTGGTTGATACGAAGGTTGATGAGGGTTGTATTGGCAACATTGGTACTGATGGTGAAGATTGCGTTAGTGTCGTAAGTGCTGTCAGGGCGCAAGCCAGGCATCTAACTGTGCAAGCCGCTATTAAACCGTCCACCCCGAAGCAATCAATGAGTGACACCTCATTTGATATTGGTGGCCATGTTGCTACAGAAGCAACCGGTGACCCAGATAAAGCAATTACTGTCCCGAATGGTTCTAATGTGGATGCTACGACTGATGGAATATGGATGACACGGAAACGCAGAAGAGTAGGAAAGACAGCCAAAACTAATGACCGTTTGCTTGATAAGTCCCTGGTGGACTCTCAGACCAATCCGCCAAGTCCAATGGTAAAGCTTTCATCTAACATCGTTGTGAGTCACTCGCTCGACTCCCAGAACTCTGTTTCAATAAAAACTAATCGTAAGATAACAGTAGTTAAAATTCAGGATCTAACGTCATGGTGGAAAGCTGTGAACACAGTTTCAAAAGAAGCGAAACCCCTATTTAGTTTAATTATTTGGAATCTAGAGGAGTCGAAAAACAACGACCCTGCTATAGGACATGCATATGACCTGCAGTTAGTGAAGTCTGTGCTAAGGAATGTACTACCTGAAGAGATTTCAGAGGTACATATTACAAAAGTAATACGACTTGATAAATGGGTTGGAGGCGAGACCCAACCAAGAAGAATCCTGAAGCTGGTTCTGGAGAGTTTTGAAGAAAGTGATATATTATTGAAAAGCGCACTATAAACTCGTGACTGAAATACCCGTATTCGACCAGATTGGCCGCTTGAGGATCAAATCAAGTGAAAGAATGCTCTTACGGGGTTGAGGACTCGCAAATTAAATGGTGAAAATAAGCTTACCATTAAGAGTTTTCGGGTAGTCAGGTCTTGGAAGCCAATGCTTCCGAGGCCTGTATGGGTAGAACGATTGATTGCCAAAACACCTTAAGTGTGTGCTACACGAACGCTCGTAGTCTTAGAAATAAAACGTCCGAGCTAAGTCTAATGGTGGAAGAATTATTCCCCGATATAATCGTTGTTACAGAAACTTGGTTCACAGTAGATATAGACTGTTCTCCTTTCATTGCAGGTTATACCTGTATTAGAAGTGATAGAGTTTCAAGTCACAAAGGGGGAGGTATAATATTATACTTTAGGGATCACTTTCGTATACAATCAACCATATCGGAGGCTCATATCAGTGGCACTTGTGAGGTTGCATGTTGTAAGATTAAATCTAGAAATGGGTTAGTGTCTATAGGGGGAATATACCGTAGTCCGTTTAATCTTGCTGACGACTTTATCCTAAGACACATCTGTTCTTGGAGTATGGCAGAATGTCGTTTCTTCATTGAGGAGTTCAACGCACCGCATGTCAACTGGGTAGAGCTTACAGCTACAGGTAGTGGTTTCGATAGCGACCTTTTATCTACCGTTATTCAGTG
This sequence comes from Schistosoma margrebowiei, assembly GCA_944470205.2. Taxonomy (NCBI): domain Eukaryota; kingdom Metazoa; phylum Platyhelminthes; class Trematoda; order Strigeidida; family Schistosomatidae; genus Schistosoma; species Schistosoma margrebowiei. The sequence goes on along the minus strand of OX104026.1, from coordinate 32,328,785 downwards.
TGCACTTGTACAATGTATCACAAAACCGACACATATTGATTTCAATCATGATCCGTCACTGCTGGACCTCGCCCTCAACCACCACTGTGAGGATGTCTTTGATATTCAGGACCTTCCCCCACTTGTTAACATTGATCACGTTGTAATTCACTTTAAGTTTAGGACACATGGTATACAATTCGTATCTGCTCCACCCCGTCCCAATATCTGGTGAGCCAATATTCCGGAAATCAGAAACTGTTCTATCTCGACTGATTGGTCGGTCGACGTGGATGGATTGTTCGAAGATGAATGGAATAAGTTTAAGGCTACATTCGAGTCCGTAACGTCGCCGTTTATCCCATGGTCAGCACGTAAGCTATCACATTGCCCTCCATGGATTAATAAGGAAACCCGGAAGCTGTTAAAGCGTAGGAAACATTTCTGGGACTTATTCTTGTTGATAGGTCATGCACCATTTAAGCGTGAGTACCAAATATACCGTAATATCCGTAAGAAAATCAGAAACAAATCGCGTACAACTTATGAACGACAGTTAGTATATGATACCCGTACTTGTCTGAAACGATTGCTTTCGTATGTTAAACGGTGAATGAAACGTAGTGATGGTATTCCCTGGTTACTGTTACACGAAAATTCAGAATTACTAGCTGAATCAGATCGAGCAAAAGCTGAGACTTTTACAAACTATTTTAGTGAAGCCTTCTCTACGTTTATTGTAACAAATACTTGTCCCACTCACACCGAGATACTAACCATTGAATCTGTACAGGTGACTGAGGAAACTGTCCTTCCGTTGATAACTAACCTCAAACCTGGTAAGATACTGGGCCCTGACGGGTTACATCCATGGTTGCTGTCGTCTCTTGCGGACATTATTTCAAAACCGCTCGCGACATTCTTCAACACGTCTTTTTCACTCGCTCAACTCCCTAGAGATTGGAAGGACGGTTAGCGACAAATAGTATCTAACTACCGGCCTGTTAGTCTAACTAGCATAGTCGTCAAGTTACTTGAAAAGATAATTCGGGTTAGGTTGCTAAGATTTACACAATCCGTTAGCTCCTAAGCAACACGGATTTCGTAACAAGCGTTCATGCTTGACTAACTTGCTTATTGCGAGGTAGGATTGGACAGCAGGCCTTGATAACGTTCTGTCTGTCGATGTGATATTCATAGATTTTAGCAAAGCATTTGATAAGTTTTCACACTTAGGCCTTATGAAGAAGCTCACGAGCTTCTAAATAATAGGCACTGTACAGTAGTGGATAGGAAACCGCAGACAGAGGGTGAGGTTCGACGGAACGCTATCCGATTGGAAGGTGGTCTAAAGTGGTTTACCCCAAGGCACCATCTTATGCACACTGCTCTTCCTTCTCTACGTTAATGATTTACCGCTGTTACTTAGGACGTCGACATTATTGTTTGCGGATGATGTAAGAATTTGGAGAACGATAAAAAGTGCAGTTGATCATCTGGATCTTCAAGCTGACCTAGACGATTTAGTTAGATGGGCTCGAGAGTGGGGCTTTGAAATCAATGCTAGGAAGAGTGTACTAATGCACATCGGTCACGGTAATAGTTACTGTTACACTATTGAGGGTAAACCTCTTCCTTGCGTTCAAGAGCGTAAAGACTTAGGAGTAGTAATAAATCATGATTTAAAAACAACTGCGCATTGCAAAGCAGCCGCTGTCAAAGGTCTTCGTGCGTTATGGTCACTTCGCCGAGCGTTCAAATCTTTTGACGAGGAAATGTTTAGAATTTTATATCCCATATATGTTAGACCACATTTAGAGCACTGTATCCAAGCAGCTAACCCGTGTCTGGTAAAGGATACTAACTCCCTTGAGCGTGTCCAGCGTGTGGGAACGAAATTAGTGAAGGGTCTTTCTAGATTCCCTTACGATGAGCGTTTAAAACGCCTAAATCTTTTCCCCTTATCGTATTGTAGGACGCGAGGTGACCTTATACTGGCATTTCGTATCTTTAATTATGATATGGGTGTTAATATGTCTTATCTTTTCGCTCCCTCCAGCACTAATAATCTTCGCGGTCATAGCAAGAAGGTTCATAAACCAAGATCTAATAAACTTAAAGTGGGGTCCCGTTTTACTCATCGAGTAGTCAATCATTGGAACGCCTTACCTGAACAAGTGGTATCAGCACAATCAGTGAATGCTTTCAAGGAGAAGCTGGACCTTCACTGGAAAGCAATTTGTCAGGATTAATACAGGTTCACCAACCTACTATCCTTATTACTGAGGACTGAAGGCTTAAGAAGTACATAAGGTGATATAACTCCTGTGGTTACTAATTATTTTTTTGTGAGATCTGTATGTGCATGTGGACGTAGAAGCAGTTCGTCAGAGTCAGATGCTTTCTAATATCTTCACTATTAACTTATTTCTGCCACAAAGGTCGAACAAAACAGTGAGAATCAGCCAAAATTGTGATAAAGAAGTAGAAAACGATCAATCTTATGATAGTATCGTTACTTGTAGCGTAGTTTTGGTAGCCTTGACGACAATACAATTTTTATAACGATATATGCTTAGATCATGATATTTCATATAGAAATAAATGATTTGTCTACTCTCAGTGTAATGTTAAGTGGAAATAATTGCTAGTCTGCCATGCAAACACGGAAAAGCTATTATAGCGGCACCTGAATAATACATTTTCAAGGACTTCGCGACATCATGTACTGCAAAGTAGGAAAACCCCTTTTCACCTTATTAGAAAAACAGAAACTGAACTTTCAAAATTATTTATAATTAATTTGGAATTTTGGCTGTGCGAAAAGCAGAAATTAAAAAGTAGCACAAAAAAGTGTCGCGATACTCCTGGAGCGCTGTCTAATTTCAAGTAACCCATGTATTTATAAATTCCGCTGTCCATGAATTTCACATTTTTTCAGGTGCGGTTTAAATATCAGTAAAAGAATGTAATAATTTTCAGTTTAAAGAATCTACATTCCTTGGGGCAACTGATCATTTTCGCCTGCAGACATACTATAATTTTCTCTGAGGACTAATAAGATAATAAATGTATGATGTGACAAACCAGTTAGTTTAAATTTTTGTGGTGAGCCTTGAAGTAATATGATGCAACAAGGGATAAACTGTGAGCCATTTCCTTTATGTAAAGTTACACATGTGTTTTTCAGCATATCGTGATATTTTGTTTTTTTCTGATTTTCATCCCATACATAGATATGTAGATCACCAACATAGATGATCTGTGTCGAGTGATTGAGAACACACTCGAGTTAAATAGGAATAATGCAACAAATAATCTGACATCAAAGTCAAATCTCACGGTTAGTACTTCACGTGGATTACCTTTTCGTCGCATCCCGGTTCTATGCTCCTTATATCGCGAAAACTGATAAGACAATTGATGACGGATTTGCAACTGAAATGTGCAATGTATGGTTGTCACATTCTGCCAAAGAACTCTGTAATTTTGCATCAAACAATAAACTGATTTTCCCGTCTTTTGTTCTCGCTCACTGCATTTTGGCTAATTTTATGACCGTATCACACAAACGATAACATTACAATAATATATTAGTGAGTGTAAGTTCGAGGAACCGAGTGCTTATACCACTGCATAGGCCGGTCGATGACGCATAACTAACTAATGCACGCTCGTTGTCTATGATTTCAACGAAGATCTACGAGCTCTACAGTATTCAGTGAAACGACAGGCAGATAATTTTGGCTAGAGCCCAATGACATTTAACTGGGCATTTATGTTCTATTTATATCATTTTTAACAGTACCAAAATGTTTGAACATTAAGACTCTTACATCCCTACCTTCTGACTCATACCATCCCAGTTCAAAAACGCCTGAGCTTGGCTCTGCTTCGCAGAAGCTGAAATACAAGAGAACGGAAAGATCGTCTTTCAACCCCTGGTCAAAACATGGCAGATTTAAGAGTTATCTGGCATTCAAATAGCCTGTGTACATCCCTAAAAAGGACAGGACAATAAATGATATCCGACTGGTGATCATTAGTGACTCAATACGGGAACGCCACCTGATTAAAACTTGAAAAGCATGACAGTTTATCGTGAGAATAGTCCTGATTAATGAGCATAACTATATTTCTGTGATTACGAGCGGCCTTGTGGAAACGGCTGGCTTCATTACCTTCGGAATATACGATGTTTTGCATGTTCATTTCGGTTTAAGAAATTCCGCACAAACTGCTCATGCAATAATTGTTGGCATATTTGCGGGTCTCAAGATTTGTACACATGGGTATTAGTGACTTCTTGATCTCCATTCTGGACAAAAACTCATGTCCAGCAACAAGACCTTATTTTTGAACATGATATAAACCACCAGAGTAGATTATCTATGTCAAATGATTGGAGGCCTACTCGAGTTAGAAAGTAACGGTGGGACGAAACAGATTACTTCGAATTCACACCTCGCGGTCAGCATCTAATGTAGATTACCCCTTCGACGTATCAAATTATTGTGACTGCTATGAAGACCGTATAACACAGAGGACGTTATTACAGAAATATATTATTTAAGGTAGATACAATCGAGAGTAAGACCGCTGCTTCATGGGCCAGTCTATGGCGTACGATTAACCAATGCGCGTCGGTCTATAGTGGCATTGGACTATAACCACACAATCCTCAAAGCTGAATACGAGATTACTCAGAAAATGGATACTCAATATTTAACGCGGAGAAATACCTAACGATGGAGAAGGCGCGAACAATGAACTGAAGGAATTAGAGTTGATCGAATGGCATGGCTCGGCCATGCAGGTGTGGTCCTTGTTGAATGTTACCTTATATCTTCTATTCATACTAAATATATTGTTCCTTCTCTAGCCTAACCTTGTTCTACATCATGTAATGGTAGTTGATACGATACAGTGTGTTGGTGTAGTCGATGGTGTGACTTCCACATAAGATCTTATAGATTAGGCAGTTATATCATGACAAATCTACAAATTTAGGATTAGGTCTATTATTAGAGCAGCACTTATATTATAGTAGACCACAATTCTACATTGGTGAGCCCAACTAAAGAAACGCAACCCATTACTGTTAATCCTTATTTCCACCTTAACCTTCTCAATCGGTTTTTATTTTTGTAAACCCAGTATTCGTATAGTCCTTTAAATAATGGTCACATATATTATCGTAATGTTATATCTATTAGTTCACATAACTCACTAGCTCAATCGATAATAAAAGTTGATCATCTATATCAACTAATTAGCTTTGATGGTTCGTTAACAAGCTTTAATAGCATTTACATGCTTCAGCGACATAGACTTGTTTAAACATCAAGATCTAGCAAATATGACCTGTAAATAGCGTAAATATACATTGACTAACAATGCAATCAAGGACTAAATAGTTATCTGCATCTAATTCTCAGTGTTCCTTCGCTTAACATCTCATCCTGTTTTAAACTGCACTATCCTGTAATATCTTTTCTTCCGACCACTGCCTGCCTAATTTCATATTCTTGAGTTCCATTGCCAAACAACAAGGATGACACTTCTCCAAAAAATACGGTGAGTTTCAGCCATAAGTTTCCTGCAATCATAAGGTCATTTTAGATGGCTCATTCAATGGCACACACAATTATCTGGATTCATTCAGTTGTTCTGATCAGAGCGAGTCCTAAAAACCTCAACAGCATCAAACACCCTGAGAGTGATTTCCATACTGCTTGTTTTATTCTGGATGCTTTCGGATCATTACTACTCCCCACGAATGGCGTTATATATGTCGTCCACTGAATAATCTAATTTTCAAAAATAATCCAGATGATTACAGTATGTTTCTCTATCAGATGCTCACTCAGTAAATATCTCGAAACCTTGTCAGTCTAATTGGAGGTTTAGCGACACAATAATGCATGCAAATAATCAGTATAAGCAGTCAAACAAATCTCCTGCAAACTGAAAACATCAATGTCGAATTTACCCCAACACTGACTAAGGTTCAAGCCATTATCATAGACGTGAGTTGGGAGTGTACTCCCCTTGGTTACAACTTATGTTCTTCCTGATAATCACATGAGCATCTCTCACTGTTAATCATCTTGTAAAAGCTTATTTAACCGAATACATTCTGCAGCACCACATCACCTAGTAATATGGCACAGGCCTAACTGATTTCAATAACTTATAACCACTATATCTCAATTAAATCGTATTCCGCCTTATGATAAACTGCATATTTGCAACTAACTTGTATGCATCATCAGCCGTCAGGTATAAATATGTATAAATAGTCTATGGCAACTCAGAACATTGAGTCTAGAGCATGTCTCTTACGAATACACTCATGTTTAACGATTTGTTCTTAGCTATCTGTCCAAAATTCATATATTTATCACTCACGTATTTAAATTTTGTTTTGATAACCATTCATGTGTATTAGTAGTATACTAAATTCTATCACGGTCAAGTAAAAATGAGACTGAGAAAATCTCCCCATAACTAAATAAACCGTATCAAACTAACTGGAACACTAGTTGGAATTCTTCTCCATGGTAATACTTTTGTACCTTCAGTTAGCCTACTAATACAAATGCAGTTGAAAATCAACTCATGGACAACTTACTAGCATGAACGTTATTTGATTTTATAATTTAAATCAAAACTAATACCAATATTAACATTTCTACAATATTAATTGCTTTTAATATTTCTAAACACAAAATACTTACTACCTATACGTCAAGTTATTAACCAACGGCTATTAACACGCATCACTTTATTATTATTATTGTAATCCCATTTTTTATAGCTCAAATAATCTTCACCCAAATTTTCATTTTAAGCGTGTTAAGCATGAAGGCAGATATTTTAAAATTATTACATGTATTTCCCGACCAGATGCTGCCGCTTTCTTTTTGATTTATCTTTCAGCTTACTAATAACCGGAAGATTCTTATTATGCTTGGTAACCTCCAGCGCGCGACGATCCCATCCAATTTGGTATCGAACCAACATCACGTTGATTCTGGTGGGAGAGTAGTGTAGTGGCATTGGACCATAACCTAACAATCTTCAAAGCTGAACACAAGACTACTCAGAAAATGGATACTCAATATTTAACGCGGAGAAATACCTAACGATGGAGAAGGCGCGAATAATGAACTGAAGGAATTAGAGTTGATCGAATGGCATGGCTCGGCCATGCAGGTGTGGTCCCTGTTGAATGTTACCTTATATCTTCTATTCATACTAAATATATTGTTCCTTCTCTAGCCTAACCTTGTTCTACATCATGTAATGGTAGTTGATACGATACAGTGTGTTGGTGTAGTCGATGGTGTGACTTCCACATAAGATCTTATAGATTAGGCAGTTATATCATGACAAATCTACAAATTTAGGATTAGGTCTATTATTAGAGCAGCACTTATATTATAGTAGACCACAATTCTACAGGTCTTCAATCACCTTGGCAAGGATAGATGATTTGTTCGATATTCATTGACCTAACTGCCAGATGATGTGGCTAGGGATCATTGACATTTCGCTGACCCTACAATGATATAACCCACATATATGTGCTTTTTCTAGGAAATATTCAAAGGTAACATTTTGTGGGTTATTTTCCTGACCGGCACATAGTACATATATACCGGTATTTTTTTCGTGCTATTCACTCGCTTACACAAGTGCCAGTGTATTTCAACGTACACCTAAAACGTCAACTTTTCGTACAATAGCACTTGGAAACGATAAATATCTGAAGATGGGTAAGATTAATCGAACCTTCCACGGTAAATCGTTTATTCTAACGCAGATTATGGATCCTTAGTACCAGAAAAGATGCGAAGACGCTGCTGTAGACAGCAATCAGAGGTTTGTTTGTCGATAACATGGTCGTTGATTTTATAATTTGTGCTGTTAATGTCTTTCTATGATCACTGAACTACTAGGGAAGAATGAGCTGTAGAAGTATGTGGACGCCAAAAATAAATGGTTCTGTAGATTTTATACATTAATGCTGACCTCATTGGCTTACTGGACATACTCTGGACGATAGCGCTTGGCAGGTATCATCATTTTCTGCACAACATTTTGAATATCTAATCTGGTTATACCGCCTCATTCCAAACACGTCAATGTTTCTCTCTCTCTCTCTCTCTCTCTATATATATATATATATATATATATATATATATATATATATATATGGAAAAGGTTTTGGGTTGTAGCGGTAGATAAACATCCAGAGTGAGTCATCGACTTTGATGCTAAACTCATCAGTTAATTGCACAACAATAGACTGTCCCATGAGGTGGCGGTCGCCAAACGTTTTCTGTAATATCATCCCTTGTTTTATATGGTTATCAAATTAGCCATGGTACATGGATACAACGGAAAGGTAATCCACTTATAACACATACCGTGGGGTCTGACTTCGATATTAGCCGTTTGATTTAACCATTACCGTCTTAATGGTGTAGGCTCTCAATCACTTGACACAATTCAAATTAGTGACCTACGGGATCTTTTGATCATAATGGTGGCACGGAAAAAGCACTGGCATGCCCTGACATATTTCCAGCAGCGTTGCCATCATGAAAAATCTGACCGTAAATACCCACTCGAATGTATTTTAAATGAATTTGTTTAAGAGAAAGATCTCGTTCTTCTTGTCAGCGTTTTACAAACCTTTTTGCCTTCAACAAAGTGGTCAATGGCGACACTATATTTCCAAATAAACGCATAGACAAAGCCACATGAACTTCACCGGAACACTCTACACAGAACCAAATCGGCCATATCTGCATCAGCAAAAAGTTCAGGATGACGATGGAGGATTTGAGAATCAAGAGAGGAGTTGATATAGAATCAGATCATCACTTGCTGGTTGCCAAGATAGAATTGAAACTTAAAAAACACTAAGCAACGAGGCGGACAACATCTTAAAAGTTTAATATGGCTTTTCTTGGGGATACTGACAAACTCAACAAATTCAAGATAGCCCTCAGCAATAAGTCCAATGCCTTTCATGATCTACTCAATGGAGAATGAAATGCTATGGAGAGCAACTGGAAAGGGATAATAGAGTTAATCATTTCAACATGCCATAAGGCTCTGGGCCACAAAGAATGTATCACTGTTGATACACTGGATAAGATTCAAGAAAGGAGAGACAAGAAGTCAGCAATCAATATCGGCCGAACAAGAGCAGAGAAAGCCAAGGCACAAGCTGAATACACAGGAGTAAACAAGCAAGTGAAGAGGAGTATCAGAACCGACAAACGTAAATATGTGGAAGATGTGGCAGTGATGGTGGAAAAGGCTGCAAGATAAGGAAACAAGAGATAATTGTATGACACAACAAAGAAACTCGCTGGAAATTACTGTAAAAAATAACGAAAAGCAAGGAAGGTAAGGTAATCACGAATATTGAGGAACAGCGAAACAAGTGGGTAGAACACTTCAAAAGAACTGTAACTCAAAGGATACTCCACATTCTCTTCAGCGATATTTAGGTTGAAAAGTAAGTACCAACAGATTGGAAAGGAGGGCTCCTGATCGAGATGCTAGAGAAGGGCGATCTCAGCAAACGTGAGAACTACAGGGGTATCACACTTCTCTCAATACCAGGAAGAGTCTTCAACAGGTTATTGTTCAACAAAAGGAAGGACTCCGTAGACTCCCACCTTCGAGACCAACAGGCTGGATTCTGTAAGGATCGGTCGTTTAAAATTTTTATCTCGTCCTGCATTCAAAATTAGTACTATGTGCATGACTGGATAATAATTTCTTGAAAGTGTAGAACTATGGTCTACTATAATATAAGTGCTGCTCTAATAATAGACCTAATCCTAAATTTGTAGATTTGTCATGATATAACTGCCTAATCTATAAGATCTTATGTGGAAGTCACACCATCGACTACACCAACACACTGTATCGTATCAACTACCATTACATGATGTAGAACAAGGTTAGGCTAGAGAAGGAACAATATATTTAGTATGAATAGAAGATATAAGGTAACATTCAACAGGGACCACACCTGCATGGCCGAGCCATGCCATTCGATCAACTCTAATTCCTTCAGTTCATTGTTCGCGCCTTCTCCATCGTTAGGTATTTCTCCGCGTTAAATATTGAGTATCCATTTTCTGAGTAGTCTTGTGTTCAGCTTTGAAGATTGTTAGGTTATGGTCCAATGCCACTACACTACTCTCCCACCAGAATCAACGTGATGTTGGTTCGATACCAAATTGGATGGGATCGTCGCGCGCTGGAGGTTACCAAGCATAATAAGAATCCTCCGGTTATTAGTAAGCTGAAAGATAAATCAAAAAGAAAGCGGCAGCATCTGGTCGGGAAATACATGTAATAATTTTAAAATATCTGCCTTCATGCTTAACACGCTTAAAATGAAAATTTGGGTGAAGATTATTTGAGCTATAAAAAATGGGATTACAATAATAATAATAAAGTGATGCGTGTTAATAGCCGTTGGTTAATAACTTGACGTATAGGTAGTAAGTATTTTGTGTTTAGAAATATTAAAAGCAATTAATATTGTAGAAATGTTAATATTGGTATTAGTTTTGATTTAAATTATAAAATCAAATAACGTTCATGCTAGTAAGTTGTCCATGAGTTGATTTTCAACTGCATTTGTATTAGTAGGCTAACTGAAGGTACAAAAGTATTACCATGGAGAAGAATTCCAACTAGTGTTCCAGTTAGTTTGATACGGTTTATTTAGTTATGGGGAGATTTTCTCAGTCTCATTTTTACTTGACCGTGATAGAATTTAGTATACTACTAATACACATGAATGGTTATCAAAACAAAATTTAAATACGTGAGTGATAAATATATGAATTTTGGACAGATAGCTAAGAACAAATCGTTAAACATGAGTGTATTCGTAAGAGACATGCTCTAGACTCAATGTTCTGAGTTGCCATAGACTATTTATACATATTTATACCTGACGGCTGATGATGCATACAAGTTAGTTGCAAATAAGCAGTTTATCATAAGGCGGAATACGATTTAATTGAGATATAGTGGTTATAAGTTATTGAAATCAGTTAGGCCTGTGCCATATTACTAGGTGATGTGGTGCTGCAGAATGTATTCGGTTAAATAAGCTTTTACAAGATGATTAACAGTGAGAGATGCTCATGTGATTATCAGGAAGAACATAAGTTGTAACCAAGGGGAGTACACTCCCAACTCACGTCTATGATAATGGCTTGAACCTTAGTCAGTGTTGGGGTAAATTCGACATTGATGTTTTCAGTTTGCAGGAGATTTGTTTGACTGCTTATACTGATTATTTGCATGCATTATTGTGTCGCTAAACCTCCAATTAGACTGACAAGGTTTCGAGATATTTACTGAGTGAGCATCTGATAGAGAAACATACTGTAATCATCTGGATTATTTTTGAAAATTAGATTATTCAGTGGACGACATATATAACGCCATTCGTGGGGAGTAGTAATGATCCGAAAGCATCCAGAATAAAACAAGCAGTATGGAAATCACTTCCAGGGTGTTTGATGCTGTTGAGGTTTTTAGGACTCGCTCTGATCAGAACAACTGAATGAATCCAGATAATTGTGTGTGCCATTGAATGAGCCATCTAAAATGACCTTATGATTGCAGGAAACTTATGGCTGAAACTCACCGTATTTTTTGGAGAAGTGTCATCCTTGTTGTTTGGCAATGGAACTCAAGAATATGAAATTAGGCAGGCAGTGGTCGGAAGAAAAGATATTACAGGATAGTGCAGTTTAAAACAGGATGAGATGTTAAGCGAAGGAACACTGAGAATTAGATGCAGATAACTATTTAGTCCTTGATTGCATTGTTAGTCAATGTATATTTACGCTATTTACAGGTCATATTTGCTAGATCTTGATGTTTAAACAAGTCTATGTCGCTGAAGCATGTAAATGCTATTAAAGCTTGTTAACGAACCATCAAAGCTAATTAGTTGATATAGATGATCAACTTTTATTATCGATTGAGCTAGTGAGTTATGTGAACTAATAGATATAACATTACGATAATATATGTGACCATTATTTAAAGGACTATACGAATACTGGGTTTACAAAAATAAAAACCGATTGAGAAGGTTAAGGTGGAAATAAGGATTAACAGTAATGGGTTGCGTTTCTTTAGTTGGGCTCACCAATGTAGAATTGTGGTCTACTATAATATAAGTGCTGCTCTAATAATAGACCTAATCCTAAATTTGTAGATTTGTCATGATATAACTGCCTAATCTATAAGATCTTATGTGGAAGTCACACCATCGACTACACCAACACACTGTATCGTATCAACTACCATTACATGATGTAGAACAAGGTTAGGCTAGAGAAGGAACAATATATTTAGTATGAATAGAAGATATAAGGTAACATTCAACAAGGACCACACCTGCATGGCCGAGCCATGCCATTCGATCAACTCTAATTCCTTCAGTTCATTGTTCGCGCCTTCTCCATCGTTAGGTATTTCTCCGCGTTAAATATTGAGTATCCATTTTCTGAGTAATCTCGTATTCAGCTTTGAGGATTGTGTGGTTATAGTCCAATGCCACTTCAAAAGTTCCATATAACAGAGAGACTAATTTATCTCAAAAATCTGGGTTCTTGTCCAGGTTATACACATTTTTACCAATATATGTTAGGTAATGGTCTCAGGTTTTTTTTATCTTCAAAGAACACTACTTATGTCTGGTCTGATTAACGTGTGAATTGTTGCGTTAATTTAACCCCAATAAAAATTGTATTGTATACTATTTATCAATATTCAGCAATCCGTTTCGTTTTTAATAACTTTTGAGAATATCCTTGACCATTTGTATTATTGTGATCATATATATTCTTAATACTTGCGATATATATTCCCAATTATAGTATATTTATTGAGCGTTCGTCTTTTTGCATCAATTCTCATGTTATTTCATAATCTTGCATTTTGGTTTGCTCGATTTGAAGCGTCAATCGGTCGTGTGGTTCAAACTTCTATTGGGAAATAACACTTAGAATGATTGAAATAGCAGCCAACTAATCCACATTCACAAAATTCAAATTAACAAAAACTTTACAGTTAAAGGGACTGAATGTACGAGAATATGTCGAAGAATTTTTCCATTGGATATCTACTCAGTATTTCATTTGATGATAATTAAAATATTCAAAGGATCGATTCGCTATACGACCGATCCCTTGTTCCAGGTGGCTTTTATCAAACTCTTTATGAGTTCAAAATTTTCAGCGCTAGTACGCGGTAATTGTAATAAGTGTTAGAATGCGATCGACAATCGGTATAAAAACAAGATTTTGTGATTATTAATATCAACTAACATAATATATGCAGACAAATTAAAAGACAGGTGATGTTTTACTTAAGACTCAACCTTGAGTAGTTTAATTCTTCACTCTATATTTAAATAAACCCACTGTCACTACTGCATTGCTCCACATTTTTTCAAGTCGTTATCAAAAAGATAACATTGACAATAAATCTGTTGCTCAATTATATGACTGTACTGACAAACTATTATTCATAATATTTGAACAGTCCGGCTGAGATGAAGATTTAAATTAGAATGAAAACTATGACTGAACAAGAATGTTCTAATTAATATAACTGATTTTATGTTTCATTTGAACTGAATATTTACCCGATTGTTATGTGAAAAAGATGACGTTTAAAGTTAAATAAATATACCAAAGAATTTTACACATTTCTTGATAGATAATTATTTTTATCAGAATGGGTTTTGTGGAGATTTTAGAAATTTCACAGATTGAAATCATGAGTCAGTTGAAGCTAGACCACCATTGAAAACCTGGAAGCACTGGACGGCCGTTTCGTCCTAGTATGGGACTCCTCAGCAGTGCGCATCCACGACCCCGCACCATCCGGGGCTCGAACTCAGGACCTACTGGCTTCGCGCGCGAGCACTTAACCATTAGACCACTGAGCCGGCATCCAACGGTGTTAATGTCCAGGTTTTCAATGGTGGTCTAGCTTCAACTGACTCATGATTTCAATCTGTGAAATTTCTAAAATCTCCACAAAACCCATTCTGATAATAATAATCACCTGCTCACTAGTGACTGACTTCAGGAGACACTTCTGGAGTTCTAGTGAGAAGTCGTTACCAGTGGGGTTCAACCAGGTCTGTTGTGAGATAGGAACTCACTGAGGACAATGGTGTACGGTAGCGCAACTTTGTGGATTGGTTGAAGTTTGATAATTATTTGTACATTGATCAAACACTTTCAAAACTACATACCTAAATAAGTATAGGAGAGAACTACATAAAGATATGGAGATTTATTATCCAAATCATAAAATGATAAAACTTTATTTTAAAGCTCTGGGAAATTGTCAGAAAATTCTAAAATACAATCAACTACGTTCTCTTTTAATCTTATCTGTTAAATGTCAAATATGATGTTAGTGTTGAAACTGTATTTAAGAGACTTTTTAAACCACAAAGTTTTTTGAAATCCTATAAACATTCTCTATTTTATGTTCTGTAAAAAAAAACTCCAGTTTACCTTATGTATTTAGTATCTATTTCTCTTGACTGTCCATAGGTCAAGCATGAAACGGAATTCTAAAATTGGTTAGGAATCTATTGTTTTAATATATGTGTGCGCATTAAATTATAATTTAAGCTAAATACAAACTATTATAATTCATTTTAAATAAAATAAAAACAATTAATTTATACCTTTCATTTTTCAAACTTAAACTCTGGATAGAAAATGAAGAAGTCACATTAACATTTTTAGTATTTAAGTATGAATTTTGTGAACGAAATTTACATAATTAAAAAAAATTTATGATAATGATACTCAACCCAAATAATTTACAATATCTTGCGTAAAATATAAACTTATCTTTAGAAAGAATTCAAAAATAAAAGATAAGTGAGATCATGAACCGATTGATGCTAGACCACCATTGGAAACCTGGAAGCACTGGATGGCCGTTTCACCCTATTGTGGGACTTCTCAGCAGTGCGCATCTACGATCCCGCTCGCGGGATTCGAACCCAGGGCCCACAGTCACGCGCGCAAACGCTTAACATACTGGACGACTGAGTTGGCATCCAATGGTGTTAATATCTAACCTCAACCAACCCACGAAGTTGTGCGACCATCTTCCATTGTACTGAGGCAGACACCTGTTTCTACCCGAAACGGATTAGCTCCACTGGCCACGGCTTCTCACCAGAACTCCGAGAATTTTCTCACGAAGCTAGTCACTAGTGAGCACATGGTAATTATCAGTTTAAGGGTCCCACAATAGGACGAGACGGCCGTTCAGTGCTTCCAGGTGTTCAGTGGTGGTCTAAAATCAATCGGTTCATGATCTCAATCAGAAACAACAATCTCCACAACCCCTAAACTGAAAAGATAAGTGGTAGAACAACCAATATTGAAGAAATTATTTTGTTAAAATATCCATTCAAGTCATGCAATTTCTTCATCCGATTAAATCTGTTCATATAAGATAACTTACTTAGAATTTAGTTTAGCTCTTTGATAGACATGATAGATATGAGATTCATGAGAACTCACGTATAATCCTAGTACTTTTGTTCATATATACCTTAGAACCATTACTATTGTTTTATGAAATCATGATGTAAGTTATGCTTATGTTTTTAGAATAGGATAATCTGTTAAAATAGTAAATAAATTGATGAAGCTATGAATTTATATCAGCTTGAACAGATTATACTATTATAATTGGAAAGCAATATCGAGACATTCCTTCAGGATTCAGATAACGAAATGGAGACTGAAGAATGTCAGTACCGTATATAAGCGATATAAAGATGTAAATACTTGCTAATGCACATTCATTGTATGGTTTTCATAAGCATTGATATAATTCATTAAAATTATTCAGTTTTAACTTTATTTTAGCTATACTCATTTGAAGTATTGCAGCTTGGATTGTTACCAATGATATGATGGAAAGAAAAGTCAATTTTCGATTGACTTACTCATTATGAATTTTGTTCAAGATTACTTCCGTTTTGATTCAATGTAATGATTACGCAATGTAGCATTTGTTTTCTTTTTTCGTATGATATTTTATTCTGTATAATATACGATATTCGTATATTCCATTGACATGAATTATCCTTAGTATGTAATTTGTTATAACTCTAAGTATTTGTCATATATGTGATTTCATCCTAATTATGAATCAAAATTGGTGTACAATCAATATATAAATGAGTGCATTTTCTACTAGAGTCCTCTTCGTCATAGTGTTTTGGGGCTAATAAATCACTTATACCAGACTTTGTGTTCTTACTTTCGCGTCGTGGAAATTGTAGAGGTCCTTCGTTCCGAGTATAAGTGATAAGAGTTTCTGAAATAACAATCAATGACGACCAGATACAAAAAATAGCATTAAAAGAGCCAAGACAATAAACATTCGAACGACAAGTTATAACAACCAATTTGTGCCATATTCCATTAAGTCTATAAAGAATTTTGGTCAAAGTTGTCAGAGAATTCGATTTCTTTGGGTGACATAGTTCTAGTTGAATTCAGTAAATATTTAAAAAATAATTATAAATGATAAATATAATGATACAATGAGTGACTTATACTTGATACTGAATTTATTATTTAATTGTGCTATTCAAATATCAAAGATGTGTATTTATTCAAAGTACGATTAAACATAAGTGGACGAGGATGAAAACTATTTTTAAAGCTAAAAAGGCTAGATCATAGTTATTAACTGTATGCAAGTACTAGTTAGTTCCAGCTAAAACATCTCAATATCTATTGAAATGATTTTAGGACTAAGGATAATCATTCTCTATACTTAAATGTTTGACCTAAGTAATCCATAGGTCGAACAATCAGATAATAATAATAAAAATAGACTAAACACATTTATGGTGCTGATCAGCTGTGGTCAAATGGAAACTTCTATAATGCAAAACAGAACACCCATCTGTGAGTAACGTCAAAACATTTCTCATATATCCACCATGTAATTGTATTTTTTAATGAATTTGTTAAATGAATGAGAAAAATTAGTCTTTATCTTGTGATATGGTCGTGTAATCCTAAATTTCCGCTATTTGTTCTAATAAGCTGTAGAGCTATTACTATTGGAGATTCTGTAATAATAGTCATATTAACTGTTATTTATTTTATTGTCAGTTTTACTTCGAAACCCGCCAACTCTTCCGTTTTTTTTAATATCAAGCAGAGACTTTGTCTAACTTCCTATATAAAGATACTAAAAGTTTTTAGGATTAGTTAACAATCATTTTAGGATTAATTCATTCTTCTAAATTACTTAATAATTACATACTGTTCTCTGTTGCTTTTACTTGAAATTTAGAAACAATATTTTGCTTTGCTACATAGACTACTGAAGGAAATTAGTAGGCTGGATGGTGAATCTTTGAATGTTACCATAAATATTGTTGCCGATATATTTTTGAAATATTACAAATAACGGGTGTTATTCTATGAGATATAAAGTATCCACTCTACTTATATATTTCGTTGACAGTTTTAAATAGTTAAATATAACTCTTTGTATTTTTATGACCTAAAGAAATGTTTTCAATTATATTGTCATCAGGCTTTACTTTAATATACATGAATATTCATACGAAAATGTTAAACCAATCAAGGCAATATGGGTCAATAATCACAATGAAATAGAATAAATCACCACACATAAAATAGGTAAAATTCATGTTGATAGTAGGAAGACAGGTGAACTGATAGTGGTAAGAATAATAAAATACGATAACAAAAGTCTTATCAATAGTTAAACGTTGGAAATAGAAGGTCAAACGTGGGTAAATAGACTAGGAATAGTCAACACAAAACATTAAAATCATTACGTAATAAGAAGTGTGTAAATAATCAGATAGTGAAGAATACAAACAGAAAGAGTCAAGATAGAACTGCGAATTGTTGTAATCTGGCCCTTTATAAACCAATCTGGTAGATGTTCACTCCTTCGCTAAGTTGCCTGGTAGTACGCCCGATATAGATATCTCCACAGGAGCAGCTGAATTTGTAAATGCACATTGAGGAGGTCAACTCAGGTTTTGTGTTGACTATTCCTAGTCTATTTACCCACGTTTGACCTTCTATTTCCAACGTTTAACTATTGATAAGACTTTTGTTATCGTATTTTATTATTCTTACCACTATCAGTTCACCTGTCTTCCTACTATCAACATGAATTTTACCTATTTTATGTGTGGTGATTTATTCTATTTCATTGTGATTATTGACCCATATTGCCTTGATTGGTTTAACATTTTCGTAGGAATATTCATGTATGGTGGAGAAGATTTGTAGCTCAGGTGGAGTTTTGTTCTCTGAGCTGGATGGTTTGGTCGTGGAGCTTTCATCGTTCTTCTGAACGACATCATCAGCACAAACTTCAGATAGAAGTGAAGTGTACGAATTTCTACATATGTATTTCAAAGCTTGTTCTGTGCAACTCGATGTTGATTGGTTCTTATTTACCTTAAATTTATCGTTGTTTACTTCTTTGTTTTGGTTGTGTCTCCTATCGGCTTGATTTTCGTTCCTATATTTATGCATGATTTTCCTGATTGGTTGATAAATTGGATTGATTTCAATATGTTTGTTGATTGCTGATTGACCTGAGTGCCAGGCTTCTAAAAATTCTCTGGTATTTTTGGAGTTTCCTCTGTCTAAGATTTCTACATTTTCCCAATCGAATGAGTGTCCGTAGTTATCCACGTGTATTGATATAAGTGAAGAGATATCATGGCGTTTGACTGCTAATTGATGTTCATGTAAGCGTAGATGGAGGGGGCGTCCGCTTTGTCCGATGTAGTGTTTGTCGCAGTTGGTACAATTTATTTTGTAGATGATGTTTGATTTGTTTTCCTTTGTTATTTCATCCTTTGGTTTGCATAGGATTGATTGTAGTGATTTGTTGGTTTGTGTGCCACACCTATCCCGAAGTTTTTCAGCAGTCTCGTTGCGGTTTCTGATATTCCTTTTATGTACGGTAGGGTGATCCTTTTGTTGATTTTTGTGCTTGACTTGGGTTCTGATGCTGTGTGCCGTTGGTGCTTTTTGATGAAGTTGATTGGGTAGCCGTTCTTTTGAAATATGTCCTTCAGGTGTTTCTCTTCATTTTTTCGTGCTGCCAGTGTGCTGCAGTGTGTCCTCGTCCTCCTGAACAATGTGTGTACGCAGTTGATTTTGTGAGCTCTTGGGTTGTTGCTGTTGTAGTTGAGAATTTGATCTGTATGGGTCGGTTTCCTATATACTTGAGTTTCCAGTTTTCCTGAGTCAGTTCTAGTGATCAATATATCCAATCTCATTTTCAGGTGCCTCCAGGAGAACCCTTCCACGGTGTGGGCAACCGGGAAGTGATAACCGCCCTCATACTTATAACAGCACTCAAAACCACTGTATTCATAATCAACTTCCCTCTTCAGGTTGGTTTCGGACCTGGTCATGGTTGCATTGACCAAATATTCACCATTCATCAGATTCTAGAACACAGGCATACTTATCAATGTCCAACAATGGTGGTCTTTCTTGAATTAAAAGCAGCATTTAACTCCGTAGACCGCGAGATTCTGTGGCAGTGTCTGTCATTGAAACGCGTACCTCAGAAGTACATAAACCTTGTGAAGGCTTTTTACTCGAACACTACCAGTCGAGTCAGAGCTTATGGCGAACTGTCATCTGCTTTTGCAACCTCAAGTGGTGTCCGTCAAGGCTGTCCACTTTCTCCCTCCCTCATACCTCTAATAGAACTCTCTGATTTTAGTTAAAGTATCATAGGAAACCAGGTAGCACTGAATAGCTATTCCGTCTCAGTTTGAGACTCCTGAGCAGTGTGCATACACGAGCCTGCTATGGGGATTGAACCCAAGAGTCCTAAGTTAGAACGAATTGGCTGTCCAGTTTACTATGTTTTATAAAACTTTAATGTTTATAAACTGAAAGTTTTTAAAATAGAATCAGTCTTAATGCTCAAGTAAGCACTAGCAATGGTTTTAAATACAACAATCAAATCCATAAAGCCCAAACAATACTCTTTTACCATGGGTATTAACTTAATCTACAAAATTTTCTTTATCATTAAAAAAATCATTTTGAATTTATAAAAAAAACAGATGAATCGACAAACAAATACGCCGCTAAAAAGTATAAATAATAGAGATATCTGAGGTTTAAGAATGATATAAATGATAATACAAAATTAAAACTTCATTATGTTATATCTAATACAATAATCAATATGTTATTATTCTTAAAGAGTGAATGAAGCACATTTACTTACCGCTTTCTTATTATGATTACAATAAATTTTAAATAAGTAAATGAATGAATTCATTTTACGGCGCTATCTAATTCGTTAAAATATATACATTCTAAAAACTATTCCAACAACAACAAAAAAAACACACACACAACTATAGTAACAGGATAATAAAAAGACTTGATTTATTTCAGTGATATGCATCAGTTGCTCACAGCTTAAATACAGTAGTAATAATTATTTAGAAAAAAAAATGAGGATGCATACATACTTCTTATTATGTTTACTGAAGCAGGTAGATTATAGTTAGATAGATTATTGTTAAAAGGTAAATGTTTTAAAGAAAATTATAAAGGATTCTAGCTATTTTCATAGATATTGGCTTTTATTCATCTAATTATATTTTATTATTGAGTTCGGTTAATGCTTCTCTGTAAACCTGGTATAATGATTGTTATTAGGGTGATCTAGAAGATTGCTTGCAAAAGACAAGCAAGCATCAGGAAATACTACGAAGCGTTTCATCCAATCAGCGTTCACTTGGAGTTTTGGCTAAAAATATCAAGGAAGTGAAACATCACATGCAGAGGCTCTGATTGGCTGGCTGCTACATTGCTACTATGGGTAGTAGCATTCCAGAATCTTCTAGCAACCCAAGGACATTTACAATATTATATTAAAATATTATTTCTGTATTAAAATGAACCTTCGAGTAAACTACTTCTCGCATACTTTGAGTTTTCTCTCTCATGTTCAGGTCGTTGTCTAGTTCTAGCTCGGGGGTTACAGAATAGCTTAGGAGACGAATATAGCGTTCAATCCGCAAGACTTATCAATTGTACATATACATTTTTCCATATATATAGTGAATACGATTGTATTTAAGCTGTAAGCAACTGAAGAGTAATTCTGAAGTGAATAAATGATCATTTATATTCTACTACAATTGTCATTCTTGTTTCATTGAAATTTATATATAAATAAATAAATAAATAAACAAAAAAACTGGGACAGCATTGAAATTTCCTTCATGATAAAGATATATATATAAATTAGTTTATGATAAATCTAAAAATCAATTCAAAAGTGACAACAAATTGTAACTCAATCATTTAAATAGAAATTTTATATTACAAGTCATTTACAATTTGATCGATTTTGTAAAAAATAAATTTTCATTGGACATTGAAAATAAATTCACTAAAATTAAACTTTAAAAAAAGAAATCCTTCTATGCATTAAACAATATTTAAATAGACCAATAATAATAATGATAATAATAATAAATTGAATAATCTTTAATAATAATCATTACATTTAATTGATCGATTAACATTTATGATGTGAATTATAGACATCTTCATTGATTCACCTTTTCAACATCTTGCTTACAATTATTCAATTCTTTATGATATTGTTTCATTAATTCAAGTACATTCGTTGTAGAATATGTATCAGTTGTCTTGAAACGAGAAAATGATGATGGTCTAGAAATACATTTATTAGTATTACTACTGCTACTATTACTACAAGAAGATGGTATGATAGAATTTCCAGTCAAATTATTAAGTGAATAAATTTTTGATAAATTCATTTGTTCATATTCTTTTTCTTTTTTAGATGCATTCAAATGATTATTCACTACTTCATTTGAATTATATACTGGATAAAATGATAACCATGGATCAATTAGAAGTTGATTAGCGGTTAAACGATAAGCTGGATCAACAGTTAATAAGCGTATTAAACATTCTTTACATAATGATGTTATATAATTACCTAATTTTTCTATTATCTTTTGTATATTAGATTGATTTAATTCATTGATTAACTGTTTTTCATTTTGTGAATTAAATGGTGTTTGATTTGTTAACAATATAAAGATAATGACACCTAAACTCCATAAGTCACATTGACGTGTATATGATCGTCCATTCAATACTTCCGGTGCCATGTACAATAGTGTACCACATGGATTAGCTAATACTTCTTCACTTTTGCGTACTTCTATGGCTAAACCAAAATCAATTAATTTCGTTTGTAATTCTTTAGGTGGATATTTATTTTCAACATTTATACAATAATCATCATCAAGTTGAAATGATGGGATTCTAGGTTGGATGTTTGAATTATGATTTGTTTTTGTATTACATTCTAATAATGTAGAATCATGTCTACAGCAAACAGGCAATGGTTTTGTGTTTGAATTCACTGGTTTATTTCGAGTAAATACAGATGAGCATATTGTTTCAGTTGTTATTGTTGTCGTCGTTGTTATTTCTGATAGTGTACCACTGTGATTGGAACACGAGTCATTATGGAGTTCAATGTGTTCATTTTCAGGTTTTTGATGTTTAATAAGAGAATCGAAAGAAATTATTCTACTGTCCGATGAATATTTAAAATTTGACTTAAAGTTCACCGGAGGTATAGTACGAAAATCTAATTCTACTTTGTTTAATAACATAATATTTCCAGGTTTTAAATCTCTATGTACAATACCTCGATTATGCAAATAAGATAAAGCTGAAGCTATTTGTTTTACAATAGCCACCACAATATATTCTTGTAGTCCAGTATTTTCTGGTAATTGTTTCATATAATGATCTAGTGAACTGCCTTCACATAATTCAGTTATGA
The DNA here is from genome assembly GCA_944470205.2 of Schistosoma margrebowiei. Taxonomy (NCBI): domain Eukaryota; kingdom Metazoa; phylum Platyhelminthes; class Trematoda; order Strigeidida; family Schistosomatidae; genus Schistosoma; species Schistosoma margrebowiei. The sequence continues at coordinate 32,305,805 of OX104026.1, read as the reverse complement.
GGAATATAACTTTTGGTGATTCAGCAACAGATAAGAGTTTTATAATTCCAGGATGTTTAACATGTCTTAATATGGATATTTCACGATCTAAACGAGCACGCTCACTTGCAGAGAAGGAGTTTATGCGTGAAATCTACAATGACAATAAAAAAAAGGAATTGAAGATATGACGTCAAAGATATGAAGCCATTTTTAATTTAAAAAACAAACGACATCGTTTCTAAAGGGATGTGACGGTTTGTTCTTAAACAAAAGTGCTACTACGTGGTGGTAGTAAGTGGTGATAGAAATGACGTTACACGTATTTGTCATCCGTCAACTGTTGCTAGCTTAACACGCATGACTTAAAGTGACTAATCGAACGCCTTCAATATCTCCCAATGAGATCTGTCCTCATATCTATCAGGAAGCAAAAGCTATAAAGATTCGAGTAGACAACCCTTGATTTTTCCATTCTAAGGAAGCTTATTATACCTTTGTCTTTCGTTCGGCCAAAGAAAAACTGATGGACAGTCTTATCAATGCTGTCTACCCTTTTTCGATTTCTTCTATCCACTTCTTTTATATCTCTTTTTATTTCTGACATACTTAAATGATTAGCCACTCATACATTTCATATAAAATAATTTATCCAAGTCAATTTTAGCAAGTTTAATTCTGATCCCACTACCAAAATATTTGTTCATATTATTTATTATAATTATCATGACTACCACATCTGCCATCTCATTATTACTTTATATTTGTGACTTAATATGATCAGTTAAGTAATATATTTGTTTCATAGACTCACGAAGTGCTTTGATTGATTTAGTATTTCACATATACATGGAAATATTACTGTATATTAGAAAGTAAAGAATGATAATCTAATTGGAAACAATACTGTTTTGATTTATATGATGTGACATTTAATAATTGTTATTTTTTTAATTATCTGAAATTAAGAGATAAAAAGAGATAAACTTATATGAATACACCACTCACAAATTAATCTGTGTGAGAGACTTGAAACAGTTTTGTGAATATTGGACTAAAAAGCTTTATTTATTGATTGATTACAAAACTCTAAAATTTTCATTGACATTTTCCCTAAAATGGATTCAGTCCTTAATAATAATAGTTGTAGAGTGAAACAGTAATTGAAGGATTACATTAAGTGAGAAAATGATTATGTAAGCTTAAAGGTCGAGTTTTTGATACAATATGTTGTTATGGATTTAAGAATACCACTGTATTTATGCATTTAAGAAATATAGCAGTCACCTGATGATATCGCATTTCGACTGAGACAGAAACACGCATACTTCGCACAGTGGGATAGTGGAGATTATTCATCCTAAAGATGATTTGTACCGTGAACTGACTTGAATTTAGGTAGTAGATGTGGTCTGCTGAAAAGTTCTATACTATGATTAGATAGATGTCCAGCGTGCTCTTCAGTTTTGAGTACTTATCTAGTTGAGGTGAGTCGAATGAAGTTAACTGCTTCTTAATGATAAAATTCCGGTATAATATAAAGTATTTGACCTACTTTTACTCATTAAGAAAATTAATCTTTAAATTTACTAAGCATCTTGAACCGATGGAGATAAATCAGGTTCCACGCTAAATAAAACTGATTGACTGAATCTGTAAGAACAAACTAAGCAAACAAACTCCAAATGACCATCACATGACAAGTTTGTTCAAAATAATTTCTCACTGACATGGTGTACAGAAAAAACACTACATAATAATTAGGTCAGTTATATGCGTAGTCATAGCAAGCGGTTATATTCATAATCAAACAAATGGAGCAAATGACTAAAGTTATGAGATTTCTTTTAAGTAAACTTTGCACCATAGGTAATAATTAATGAATAAAAGCACGCATGTTCACACTAAACTGAAAATAAACTAATTATACTTGCAAATCAGATATATAGTACCGAATCACTGATAAACAGGGATATGTAATCGAATACATACTCATTCCCACACAAATCAGTGATGTGTTGATTATTCTGAAGTCTAAATTATAAACGTTATAACAAACAGCCATAAGTTTACTTGTTTATTTAACAAATAAATGAATCAAATCGTGAGTAGTAATCATGACTATTAATATTACTGTATGCCAAAATGGTGAATTTGCTTGACAATAGAAAAGTATTTGATGATGTATGATGTTGATTCAATCATTATAAACAGAGAGCCTGACATAGATATAGGTTGACTTAATGTGGTGTTTAAATGAACTAATGATATCTTTGTACTTGTTGAATGCTTGATTTCGAATTCTAAATACAATACATTCGTTTGTGCTTACCTAGTACTTCTTGATTCAATTAAGTTATTTCTGGGACTCTTAGTTCGTACTATAATTCGAATAATTCGAAACATTATATTAGCGTCGCAAGCAGGATCCTGTGATGGAACGGTTGAATATACCTTTAGATTTTGATGCTTTTGGGGATTACTTTGAAAGGTTCGAAATCTGAGCTATGACCAAGGAAGATGCTGAGGATGTTAATATTGTGGCACATTTTCTCACACTCATCGGAAAACAAGCATATAGCTTATTAAGAACTCTGACTATGCCGGAAAAGCCTATCCCGCTTCCTTATACAACTCTCAAGGAACTACTGCTAGACTATGTTAAGTATACAAATCTCGAACGCAATAAAGGAAGATTTTTTAAAGTGATTGATGAGGATATAAAAAATTCCACTACATTACTACGTCATCCCAACCCAGTGCATACTCAAAGCTATGCAGATAATTGATTGAGGAGTTGCGATGCATTTCATGAAGATGGGCATAAGTCTGATCAATGTTTGTCTTGTGGCAAGTTCCACTCTTTTAATTCATGTAAATTTCGTAATTCTAAGTGCTTTAAATGTGGTAATATTGGACGTACTCAGCCAGTCTGTAATACTAATGTTAATCTTACTGAAACTAATATTAAATCTTGTAATTCTGATTTTACTGAGTCGAGTATTCATAATGACCATTTATCTTTATCAGCGATTTTAAAAGACAGTGTAGAGTTATATAGCAGTTAGGAGTTAAATGGAACTCAGAATCCTTGTGAGACAACGGTTTCTAATCATTTGACTTATCAGAATTCTCATGTTATTGTACCAAATATGGCTTTTCCTAGTAATTCACATATTTCTGATGAAATTTCTTACAAATCTGAAGAAAATATGTTGAGTGAACATAATTATGATCGAAAACCTAATGTAGTTTTGATGGATGCTGATTTTTCTAACGATCCTTTACTTTACAATGACATTCTTAATAAATTTGAGGAAACTATTTCAGAAGAATCAAATCGTGATGTTCTATCAAATATTATTTGTCCTCATAATGCATTTGTTTCTTGTGGGAAACTTGTTCAATGCGAAGCACGAGTACTAAATGACCTCGATTTTGATTACAATTCGGATGATTTCATATCAAATGCTGTTTATCCTTATCACAAAAAAATACTTCTAATGTTTACTGTAACCAATGTGAGAAATATGTTTTAAATGAAGCGACATTATTCATAACTTGAGGATATGAAGATCTAACATTATTTCGTGGGGGAGGATAGTGTTGAAAAATCTATGATTCAAATTCTAGATATTAATGATTTCAGTACAAAACCAACATGCTGATTATATACAATTCCAGGTGAATCTGTTCCGATTTCGTTTGTTAATTCCAATACTAATGAGCACATTCTAGATACTACAGAGTTTTTATCCAATACAATGTCGGACAGACACAGGATGAACTTGAGAAGAAGATGTACAATCAATTACAGACACCTAGACACCAACTTAAGCTGTGGCGGATGTGATGTTTAAATGAACTAATGATATCTTTGTACTTGTTGAATGCTTGATTTCGAATTCTAAATACAATACATTCATTTGTGCTTATCTAGTACTTCTTGATTTAATTGCGTTATATTTGGGACTCTTAGTTCGTACTATAATTCAAATAATTCGAAACATTATGCTTAAGTCCCTGTAAGTCATTAGCACTAGATAAAGTCAACAAAACACAAAACAAAAGGAAAATAAAAAACATAGTGGCAACGACAATGAAGTAGATTAAGCAATAATATGACGAGATGGTAAGATGTAAACGAAGGAATGTTGAAATTCAAGATCTAAAAGAACGAGAGTGAGTCTGTCGGCACTGCTGAGAAAGACTTTTAGTTATTACATTTAAAGTCTTCGGTTAAGTTTTAGTGCATTTTTCTAAGCTGTTTAAATATTCGAAAAGTATTTACAGGAGTCTACACTGCATTTTTTATCCATTTTTAGAAATCTCCATTAATAGACCATTCCACATTACTTCTACACAAATTCAGTTAAAATAGTCGATGATATGTACATTCAGCTAGTAGTAGTTTATTTATTGTTTAAAATTGGAGCTGGAAATTAACAAGTTTTTTTATTAGGTACTATTATACATATCTCATAAAATATTCTAATCAGTCTAGGCAAAACAAAGAAGGTAAACAAAAAAAGTCATATGCTGAGTATGAGACACTAGGTTTTACATTAGTGTATACTATAAACTGGAACAAACAACCACCTTTAACTAAACAATTTGCTAGTAATAGAACATAATGTTACTTATTCAAGTGCAAGTTAAGTTAGATGAAGTCAGAATACTGTGCTGACAAGTTCTGAAACTATCTATTCAACTAACATTCATTCTCCAGAATAGCTTTCAAGAGACGAACCAGAAAAAAATACTTAGTTGAGAAATAAGATGAATGCATAGTAACTTTATGAGCCACCAGTGGTTGGGTGATGTAATTTAACTTCCAAAGTCGTCCAAATTCGAAAGACTTTTCCTTACAAGTAGTCAGAAGTTCAGTTTCATTATAATAAAACTCGATAATGGTTGATATTAAGCAGTGTAAGATTTATGTCAAACCTAAAACTCATGTCGTTTACTAGGTAATCTTACTAATGGTGAAAAATTTGTGGTGCTGTCACAGTGACGGTTGCACAGTTCCCGTTTGATGGAAATTGGCTTCACTTGTATGCAAAAAGCTGAAACTTATTATAGTTTTTATTATCTCACTTGATTATGTGGTATAAAACAAACAAGTCACCCAAACTGGTGGTAAGTTGGAAAACCGGAACCATTTAGAGCGATTTTTCTAATGGCTCTGTGAAAAAAAGTTTGAATTTCATCCCTGATTCACATAGGACTAACCGAGCCCAAACAACAAACGAGGGTTTATACAAAATTCTGTAAGTAGCCAAGGGATTATCGTCAAAAACTCTTATGTCTTTCTGTAAAGAAAATTTGTTTGACAACATATGGTAAAAGATCTTCATACTACAGTGTATCTTTTTATTAACAGCTGGTGTTTACATATCATATGTGCCTTCAATACACGAAAACTTATTTTTATGAAACATCATCCGTAAACATGAAATAAAAATCAAGTAGTTAATGTTTATAGGTTTAGTAGCATTGTAAGTTTGATTTAATGTCATATTTCGATGCGGTGCTTTGTGCTGGAATAGTTGTTTTACTCACATTTGCTTCAAATAAGTTTTGGTGTTGATTTATAAATAGATATGAAAGCGTGGTCACACTGCAAATTAAAATAAAAGATATAATTTTCTGAAAATTCCAAATTTATATAGATTTTTGTGGAAGTCTATGTAAATGGTAATGTCTCACTGATTAAAAGTATCATCCCCTTAAAAAAACAAGCATATGAAATAAACTAGCTTTTTATCACGCGAAAGTGAACTGTTAAATGACGAACGAAATTTTTTTAGATTTTATGATCGCATGTATGGATTTATATGGTCACATCTAGTTCAGGGTAGTTGTTGACCGTTATGCTTTACAAATGAGTAATTGATTAATTGTCATACGAAACGCCCAAAAACTAACATTACGCATCTACTCTTTGAAAATCAGGTGTCATTTAATTTTAAGTTTTGGTGCAAGCAAGATAAGTAATGTCTTACAATTCATCAAAAGCACATGTATATATATGTAATGACAAGCAATATGTTTAGCTCTTAGCCCTACTTACTTTCTTAATTGCACAGTTCACACCATCAGTTTTTCTCGAAGCATGATAAACAATGCCGAATGTACCTTCACCTATGACTGGACCAATTTCATATTCATCTTTGAGCTGCGAAGGTGTATTAATACGAACATATGCAAAACCGCTCTTCTTCGAACTTGTGCTACATAAAAGTTCTTGTTCTATTTCATCCCCTGATGTACTGCTTCTATTTTTCATTAAGTCGATTCATCAAACAGCTTCCATAAGCTAAACATGTTAGGATGATGCACAGAATATTTTGAATAATTGCCAAACTTGTAAAGTTATATAATTATATGCAAAAAAATAAATGGAAGTAAAATAAAAACGTCAAACATATTCTTTAATAAACAAATAAATACAATTTTGTTTAAAACAATAATGTCGTAGCAACCGATGTCAAAGTTTTGATTTTACTATTAGTTTTCGCCTTCAGACTCACGTCTCAGATTTGCCGAAATTTTATACATTTTATGTACTGCCATAAGAAGTTTTTTTCTTTGAATACATATGTCAATGGAGATAGACGAAAAAAATCAAGAAGAACATTCTGTCGAGCAGAAAGATGAAAATACTGTTATTCCCAGTACTTCCGTTCTTGTGGATCATAGTGACAGTACAAATTTCGCCAATACAATGAGAGATAGTTTTATAAGCAAGGAAAAATCGAAGTTGTCAGGCAATTCACATATAAAAAGGTGCAAAAGGCTTTTGTCAGCAAAAGGTATAGTTGTTGTTGTAGTAAACGTTTTCTAAAATATAGATCACTGGTATACTGATCCAGATCAATTAGAATATTTAAATGATTGCAGGTTACGCGGAGCTTTGCCATCAGGATACTTTATTCGTCATTTAAAGGACGAGAGCCTAAGCTTGAAATACAGTGTTTTGGGACTTAAAAAACTGAAGCCCATTTTTTCCAGCATTTCAAACAGTTTGACAATAACTCAATTGGATCTTACAAACGCCTGTCTTAACGACGAGGTAATAATCCCGCAAAAGCATGTTTAAAACAAGTTTTATGCATGGAAATGGTTGTTACATCAAGTTCAGTTGGCATTTTTAAAATACTTCCTCATAACGTTTGTTTCGATTAAGCTAAAAGGCCTTGTAACAGAATATTACAATAATTATTATGTATCCAAAGAACTGCAACGAAGCAGTACCTAAACGTGTGTGAATATTTATAAGTGGTTGGATAGTTTGTTTGCCATCCATTTTGCTTTGTCCTTTTAAGCAACTCGCTATTGCAAAATGGTTCAAATCGTTGTAAACGGAATAGAAGAAGCTTTTGCTTGACGGGCTTCCGTTTCTGGTAGCAGTGAGTCATCAATACCTCCATGCAGGAATATAGGTATATTAACGATAATAAAAAATTTGGTAAATCCTTAGTCCTTAAAATAGGTCAAGTTTCCTCTTAAAGAACTTGTATTTGAGCCAATGAACTGATTTCGTGGCTCGCAGTTGGATATGCTCCAGAGTGTCCTTATCCTTTCGAAGTGAAGAAGAAATACTATGTTTCCGTACTCTAAATGGGAACGAATAAAACTGTTAAAGATTATGTGGAAAGTTCTTCCGTCAAACTGGCCAAAAATGGACCTCAATGTTATCAGTGCAAGGTTTGCTCGGAAGGCAATTTTGTCACAGCTAGCGTAAGACTTCAAATCGTAGTGTACCACCACTCCTAAATATTTTTCAACTTGGGATACTTCTACAGAGGAGCTTCCTAAGTTTTAACTTTAGTCTGCAACATGTCTCAGATGAACTACTTTACACTTTGAAGTATTGAAACTAGGTCCGTTGTCATCTGCCCAGGGACTTACCCATACTTTACAAATTCTGAACTCACTACTTCCGTTTTGAGCCTGTGGTTTTCTCAGCATTGTTCTTGTAAGGTGTATAGGATGCTAGTGCTCAAAATTTAGGGAATTTCCGCCGTAATTCTTCGTTATATCTATAGGGATAACTATTACGCTATTTTTGTCCAGAGAATGACATACAAGCTCGATGGTCAGTCATATTTTTACTAACAACTACTGTTAAGTATGTTGTGTGTGACTTATTTTCACCTTTTATATCTTAAATCTGTTCTTATATTAACTTGGATTCGAACTCGAGTTTATCCTATGTAAAGCCATGAAATGTCTTACATATATATTTAGTCTTTTTTGATGAAAAGCTTCGTATCAAAAAGCATTGAGACAACTTTCACACCAGTAACTTCTAAGTACTGAATGCTATATTACTCAACTTGATGTATCTAAAACATCCAAAAGGTTAGTAGTTCACAGGTATAAATGCACTGGCTGACTTAGGCAGTTTACTCATGTTAGGAAACCAGAGGAGCAAATGTAATATTTTACGTAAAAATATGGAGAAACTGGTTGATAAAAAAAACGAATACTTTCTCTTTTGCGAGGATTTGAACTCTATTGACCAAGGGGTTTTATGGAAGTGTTTTCATTTGAAAGGCCTACCAAATAAATTAATGAACATCGTGTAGGATCTCCACCTTGATGCTATTGGTTAGGTCGGATCACATGGCCAGCTGTTTCCAAAACTTTCAAACTCAAGCGGCGTTTTTTCTACAGTTACGTGCTATCCAAACCTTTAGTTCATTGATATCTTACTGAAAAATAACTTTCTTTGCCCAGTTTTTCAAAGTTTTTTCACCTACCCAGAAGTTCACTCATAGAATAAGAATACATTGGTGATATAATTCTGTTTGGTAGGGAGGCTAAAAAGAATGCATAGGCTTGGGATCGCTTTGAGCAACAATACTGTTATGCTTGAGATGTTTTTCTTTGCATTTACATGTAATAATTGCTTCCTATGTAGTCTTCACCAACCCTTTAACTTAGCATAAGGAGCAAAATAATTTGGTGAATCGACCGCTTCGCTTATTTTGGAGGTCTGATCAGCGTAAGAGAATTATCATCTGTGGAATTTTGATACGAAATAAAAAACCGTTGCTGCTTGTTAACTTGAATCATCCGTCAAGCCAGTGAGATAGCTGCCTTTCAAGCAAGGGACGAGTTTACTGCTCAGTAGTTTGTTCAGTTTCAGTTAATCGGTTTGAAACATGGTCATTAAGTATAATGGACATTTGTAGGTCACTAGTATTTGACAACAGGTTTTTCTGAAGTATTCCTCGTGTAATTTAGGGCCACCAAATAAGCCATCCTTGGGTTTCGAATATATTGATGAGGTGTTTTCTAGTACAGGAGAGAGTAGACGAACTTTAGGATCAGCCAAACCAAAACGTTGACATTAGTCCATGAAGACCACAACTGTTGATGTGAGCAATGTTGTCAAATGGAAACAACTTGATTTAAATCTGTGCAATGACCGTGATCAGTGGTTGGAAACTGTAATTGACGTAATTAACGGCCGTTCATAATAATGAAGATGCACTCGTTGTTTGTTATCATCACAATTTTTTATCTCCATATTCATTTATGCATACGTTTCAACTCGGTCTTTTCAAATCATATTGCAAGCGGTTGGTCTTTCCTCTTACCATCGCTACTGCATTAGTTCGACCCCATTTGCTATTTTAATTTTGTTATGCTAATCTAGACTGACAAATTAAGCCATTGGTAATCACAAAATGAATAAAAACTAAATATATTCAAAGGACCTCAATCAGGAGACTCATACCTTCCCACCTGGCTCTAATGTACAGTCTCTGTCTTCCTGTGGTAATGACTCACCATTGTGTGAACACTTCTTACCCTTCTATAGCTATCAGCGTACGGTGATTCATTTATTTATTTTGAAAATGTCAATTGCACTATCGGTTTGGTTCCCAACTAAATCTTAGGGACTGTGCACTGCGTTCACTTGAATTTAAACAACCTTTGACACCAGTAGTGTAGTCAAAGTTTTGTCATTTAACCAATGTAAGGATAAATTTAACGGTGGTCTTTTCATAATTACTCTTTGACTATGGATTCTAGTTTATAAAATTAAGAGATATAGATGTTTTCTGCGTGTTCAATCAAAGATGGTCATTTATGGTCGGACCATAAGTTGAGCATTATTGATTTAAGAGTGCTGGGTAGAGGGGGAATTTTGACTGATGGAATTAAGAGAATAGACTAAGTAGATAGATTTAAATATTTTTCGGAAAATAACCTTGTACGCTAGTCAGTTGTCAATTAGGTAGGCAATATTTAAGTTGCAGTTCTCAGATCTTTCATCATTTAATCGTTTCTCAGTTATTAAGGTAAATTTGGAGAGTAAGTAAAGGACTATATTTTTTCACAAATTCTAGTCTGGATGATTAGTTAATACATTTCTCATGAGAATGTGACTTTACATCCAGATAAATTTTGACTTTTGTAATGGTTATACGCTATTAAGTTCACTTTTATTGTTATCTGAAATCAGAGTCACCAAGTCACACTCTTCATGCTACATACATTACAAACGATGATCAGTATAAAAACTTTTAGATTTAAATTGAGTTTAAAAAGATTGAGTTAACCGTTGCATGTACAGTCGTTATTTCTTCTAGACTATTGATCGCTTCATAGAATAGGATAGACACTGTGAGCACCATTTTTCACTATAGTCTTTATTAAATATACTCGAGCCATTGAAATCGGTTTGTTTTGCTTGCTGTCGTCAGGTCTTATGACAAAATTTAGATATACATTATTATTTTCAAGTTGGTGACCTAAACGTTATTTAAGTAGATAATGTTGTTAAAAATATTCGATTTAGCTTTAAATCATTTGTTTTAAAGGTTGTTTGTAAATATTATTTATTATTAACTAAAAATGTCTTAACTAGTAAGTTTAATTAACATTTTAGTAAATTTCTACGGACCTGCATAAAGATGAATGGAACACATAACAGACTTGGTCATTTTTAACTCAGGTAATCTAAGTCATCATATCATTCTACGTAGCCCGTCTAATACTTATTTTTACAATAACTGGTTTTTTAAACAGACACTGTCTTAAGCATTATTTTCTGAAGTAGTTTTTTACTGATTACACCAACCTGTATTCTTTTGAAAATTACACATTCTAACTGTCTGACATACTGGCTTTCATTTTTTCACATACACTATCATCACATACTGAAGGTTCAGTAACAAATTCAAAACGTTTTAAACAAAAGCAGTTCATTCTAGACTGATTAATAATTATAACAGTTGAATTACAGGACTTGTTTCACAACTAATTGTGTATATGTAAATGGTATACTTTTTTCTGCTTGCAAGGTTTATGAAAATTTAAATGAAAGACGAATATACATATATTTCATAGTTTTCAGTTCATATTTTGCCACCATAATGTTTCAGTGACCAATTAGAATTAAGAATTTTAAATCTAAGCGGTACAACTAAGTTCTGTTTTAGAAGTAAAAATCTCAAGTGGGAAAAGTTTTTTTAATCTGCGTATGCACTTGAATTGAATGCAGTAGCATAGTGAAATCTACTTTCATTTTAGTATAAACACTAGTTCTCACGAGCAATAATATTTTGCAGTTCCAGGTATTTAATCTTAAAATATATTTTTTCATATCGTCTTCTTTGATTCAGTAGATTCGTTACCAGTCATGTTGTGATGAATGTTAGATAGTTTGAAGTAATTTAAGATAAATGTTTGGGACGCTGATCCATAAACAGAAAGCAGTGACACAATATGACAGAGAGATAACTGTTGAGGATATCAAAATACCAATCAAATGTCACAACCCAGCTAACGCTAACTAAAGCTACGACTACTAGCCAGATTAACTGGTCTTTTGTGTAGTAAAATAACGAATCTATGATTAATGTATTCACTAGAAAATGCACATGGTTAGATATTATAAGCGAATGAACAATATTAGTAATGGGAATCATCAACATTGAAACTAAGACCTGACTATTAAGCTTTATTTTATCCATCACATCATTTCGAATTACTAATCAGTTAATTTTTAATACTACTTCGTTTTTTTAGTTATTGCCGATTCCAGTGATTAACATTTATTATCTTGTATTACTGTGTTAATTTTCAGTGTGTTAATCACTTATGTCATATGCTTCGAGAGAATACTTTTATAACTAATCTAAATTTATCTGAAAATCACCTAACTTCTAAATCAGCTGAATACCTTTGTGAAACACTCATTTTGTCAACAGAACTCTTGCAATTAAATTTAAGGAAAAATTTATTCGATGATATTGCAGGAAAATTTTTCTCAGAATTGATTACGGTAAGTAAATATTCATATTTAATTGAACAACATAATTATTAACTTTTTTTGATAAAATCATTCAATCTGTTATTTGTGGTTAAAGGAATGATGTGTTAATTTAGTGTACTTAGTGTCATTTAATTAAGTAAGCTCAAAAAGAACCTTCAAATCTAATCACAGAATTCTATTTCCTGAAAAGGCAGTTGTAGAACTTTGTAATATTCGAGTTGGTATCTTCTAGCATTTCACTTTGAACTACTGAGTTCAAGCTAATAAGAATATGATTAGCCTTTTAGATATGACTAGATTTGGTTCTCGAGTATTTTAAATTGATTTAAATCATTTTTAAAAATTACAGGTGTTGGAAAATTTAAACTCTAAGTCGGTGTTAAATAAAAATACCATAAATCGACTGAAATTAGACATTAACACCCCTGGATGCAAGCTCACTGGTCTAGCGTTTAAGTGTTTTCCCGCGAGATCGAAGGTTTCAGGGTCGTTACCCGAATGGAGGTTATGAATTTGCATTGCTGGGGGTCCTGTTCTAGGATGGGACTACAGCCCTTTGCTTTCAGGCTTCCACTGATGGTCCAGCTAAAGTCAGTTTTTGACTTAAACTACGAAAATGTCACAAATTCAAATACGCTTATATGAAGACTGGTCGGTGTCAAACGTATGTATTTAATGTATTATCGTTTTAAAATTAAACGATCACTGGATGGTGATCAATGTCATGTGTGTCAGGTACCAAACGAAACATAGGTCCAGGGTTTCCTGTCGACTGCCTGCAACCACCTTCTTGTGTATTATCATAGGCAAACAAGGAATAATAGTATCTGTTAAGACCAGTAATGAAGTCATTCAAGTAAACATACCCAAATATTTTTTGTTGTTATTTCTTTATGTATGGTAACATACCATCTTCGTTTTGTTATATTACTGATCACTAAACAATAGTCTGCACAAATAATGAGCAAAATTGGAAATACCTGGTTGTTTTATGGATTACTGGTTCTTTGTGGTAGTGTCTTGTTTCTCTGCACTCATTGTTCACTGCATTTTATTCTTATTCTGTAAATAAAATATTGACGTGTAAAAGACATACAGTTAGTCAAGCTCCTTGTTTATTTTCTATTCCTAATGACAGCCACTGATTAACGTAAAAATTAGTAGGCTGTGATAGAGTCTGATTTATTTGAGTAAGAAAGACAAATAGCTTTGAAAATTTTATCCTTTTCTTGGTCCAATGAATCTATAAGTGTTCCGTGAAGAAAGAATATGACTTTAGTAACTTTAACTTATGTTTTACACTTAACATTAAGAACTTGAAACTTTATTGTACTTTTCATAAGATTGTATTAAAATTGATTTTAGACTACGCGGAAATTGAAGTATATGAATATTTCTTATAATGATTTGGGTGAATTATCTTGTCAATATATTGGAAGAGCATTGCCACAAGCGACAACGTTAACAGAATTCGATTTAAGTTGGAATAGATTGGGAAGGGGAAAAATGAATATTTTTGGTAAAGGTCTAGCTGTAAGTTCAATTTATTTTGCTGTTAAATTTTCATTTGTTGTTATTTCAAGTCATGATCAGTACAGTTGGATGAAATAATCTCATTTTAATTGTTCCAAGGACCTATTTCATTCTGCGACTCTTTTTTTCGTCAATTAATATAGAATTTCCGTCGAACGACTGTTTTTGATTATTTGTGTATTTACTCTTCCTTATAAACACTTCTAAAATTAAAAGAACTAAGGATATTGCATTTTCTGCAAGATCTTTGATACCATTTTTAAATAATATGTAAGCTGGAGATTCCATGTTAAGTAACTGGGAAGATACAGTAGGATATCATGGTCCTAGCATTTTGACACAGCAGGCACCAAGGTGACCCCAATAACTCAGGGCTGAAGTTTATTACTATGACGCTGAGTGATATAGGTTTGAATCTAACGATAAATATCAGTTCCTTTTAGACTACTTAAATGCCGTACTGACAAGTTCCAACAAGTAGGAAGCCTTAGTTCCAGAATTTCTACCGACTGCCATAAATCACCAAATATTATCACATTGTGCATTTGCTATTGAAACAAAGACAAGTAGTCGTATCGCGATCTGATCTATAAAATTTTGTTAACACTAGAGACCAGATTGGTTTGACAATGGTCATTTCACAGTAATAAGTTAATTCAGGTGTTCAATAATCGATAATTTTGAACATCTGTGAGTTCATGAAATACTACATTTGATTATTTTATCTAATGAACAAAATAAAACGGACAGTTTTTTAAACAGTCTTTGGTTTCTAGTTGGAATAGTTCATCAAATGACGTGATAAGCATAAATTATGTAACTGATGTTCTCCATCTGTTTTTCCAAAGTTTTACTTCTGTAACTAACAGAATTAATATTGCTATCGATAAAATGAAATGTTATATATATACTATTTGCAACTCGACCAGATAACTGAATTTGCCCTGATAGCAAATGCATCTATGAGATTCAGATGTAGTCGTTCATGTCTAACCTGAAGATGTGTTGTATGAAAGGAGAACATGGAAGAAAACTTGGCAGAGAAAGCAACAGGAGAAAAAATGAGCCGGCTACCTATTCAACTCATAGAACGGACTTGAGTTTATTAATGAAAGCAGTCGAAATCAGTAACAAGTATAGGATCAGAACAATTTAGAAATCGAAACTGAAAGTTTGTATTATATGTATATACCTAACTATCTATAAAAATCAATTATGAAATTGACCGTAACTTTTAAACTAGTTGATCATATGGATCAATAAGATTTACTTGCGATCAATAAAAATTCGCTTGTCCTATTATTATATTTACTTTTTCAATAGAAATTTGTACTGATAACTTCGTTTAGAAATCGAGTTACTAAAAACGTTCAAAGTCACCCTCAATAAAATTTAAAATTATTCATTATATCATTCTTATTTTGAAGAGAAATGAATAGCCAACTTATTAATATTTGACGCTTTGAAGCAATCACTATTGTAGGTCGATAAAATACTGGTATTGCTATTTGGTAATATCCTGCAGAAACAACAAATTATCTTGCTATTATATAACGAGACAAAGTCTGATACTGTACAACATGTGGAAGAAGTTAAGACTAGGGATAAGAATTTACTTATGCCCCAACCATAAGTTCACAAATAATCATCCACTGATTAAAAACCTTGACAAAAGTACATTGAATTATGTATGATTTTCTAATCGGGCCAACATACAAATTCGAATATAGTGGACAAGTTAATCGTTGATGTGCAATAATTAATAACTCAATGTGTGCACACTATTCATACCGTCATCATATTTAGTTGTATCAGCTGATAAAACAGTAAATGACTGCGTCGTGTACTCGTGTTTTCCTAACAGTTGCAATCAATACTTCTTTTCATGATGTGACTCGACCTTCATTAAAAGCTGTGAGAGAATTTCAGTGGTAACCTGAGTGATTAACTAACAGACAGACTCAATTTTTATTATTATAACACTATAACTCTTTCCTATTGTTTCTAAATAATTAACAATTTATTTTTTTGATCGATATGAAGACTGATATGCAATCTTTCTCTTATATATTACCACCTTTTACCTAACCACTGTTATGAATCCGGTGTTCATCTTGTTGTGCTGATGCGGTATGGCAACCTGTACCAATGCACATATGTGCCTGGTCCTACGTTGTAGCTGACTGACTGACTGACTGATATGCACTGTCTTAAACTCTGGTTCAACGCTGTATCTTAGAAAAACATATCAGTTAGTTAGCCTTAGACTAAAGAAGAAAAATGTATTGTTTTTCCATAGTTTAGCGGTGGATAAGAATTTTGTGTTTTTTCGAGCAACATACATAGAATTTCTTCTCGTATCCTTTTCGTGGATCTTAGGAACACAGTTACATATTCTACTAGGTAATAAGTTATTAATATTTAAAATAGTTTGGTAAACATTCACTTGGTATTGTTTGGCTTGTATCTTCCCATTGAGGTTTAACATTGCAATTGATCAGTCTGTTATTGGCATATGTGCATACTGTGCGTATGCCTCGATATTGCCTGAATTCACAGACTATTTGTAAGCAATGATGGATAGTGGCTAGCAGTGGAATGCAGTTTGACGCGCGTTTCGTTCTATTTGGGACTCGTCAGTTGGATGCACCTGCATCTCAGAGAGTTGATGTTCACTGTGGGACTCGAACCCAGTACCATTCGCTTCAAATGCCATCGTGTGGTCCACTCAGCTACTGAGTTCTCATAGCCAGTTGCTTGCACAATGGGGTGACTTTAAATTCACTTGGGTTCGAGTCCCAAAGTGAACATCAACACAGATGCAGGTACATCCAGCTGACGAGTCCCAAACAGGACGAAACGCGCGTCCTGGATTCCACTGCTAGCTACTATCCATCACTGCTCACAAAACGTTTGGTAAACATTTATAAATTATTTGAAAGATTTATTCATTTAAAATTAAATTTAGCTGAAAAACTTTAAAGACACTTAGACGACAAATTTTCTATATCTTCCTGGTTAAAGCACATTAATAATTGGCTTCCATAGTTATACAAAAGACTGAATACTTTAAAGTATCATGTCAAACATGATAAAGTGTTGTGGTTTTACTTCTAATCACTTTCTATTCACTAGCCAAAACCAGTTATATTTGTATGTCTAGCAGTTTTAATGTGAATTCACAATTTGCTGTTCATTAGATACATTAGTAAGGATGATATAACATGATCAGTACATAAAAGTAGATGGTATGCACAAATATACCATTAAATATAACATCCACTTAACAAATTGTTGACCAACTTTCAATAATATCTGAATTTCAGCTTCATGGCTCAGTTTTCTAAAAAATTATTTTTTGAAATTTACCAATAATTAATTATTTATTATTATTATTTACTTTACAGGAAAATATTAATTTGAAACATCTTAACTTATCTGCCAATGGAATCGGTCCAAAGAAAGGATGTACAGATTTAGCTTATGCATTAAAAAATAACGTAACATTAGAAACATTAGATTTAAGGTAAGTGAATATATTGATTTCATATTGTTAAGAAGTATTATTTCCATTTCTTATCTGTTTCTGATTTATTATTAATGAAATTAATATTATGTCTATATGCAAGTGGTATACTCACTATGTTCTGATACGAAGTGTAGTAACTTGTATCAATAGTTTTGTTTCAGAAGCTAAATCTATTTTAACTAAGCGATGTATATGTTATGTCAGTCTTTTCTGGTCGATTTAGAGCCTGATATCATTATGTATCGAGCCAGGTTTTAACACATCATCATCATCACAGCGAAATGAACATTTTGAGAGAAAGAATAATAAACAAAGAATAAAATTTGTGAGGAAAGAGTTAGTTTATGAATAAGATAGTTTTAAAAATCAAGATCCAAACGAAGATAAAGCCTGAATTCATCCGAACCATTTTGACTATTTCTAAAACTTATTACCCAATGTCAACAACCACCTAATTGTTTTCTGAATAATTATTCTTGATATCTAAAAGTTTGATTAAATTGTGTTTTACATTTCCTTTTCACATTAATAATCATTAAAATTGTTTTAATTTAAAAGTATATAATATCTATCATAATAAATAGGATTTTATGAATGTTCATTTAGTTGTCAGAATAATCATTGATAATTCAGTGTCAGTTTAACATTTAGTCACTATTCACAATTAAAATCATATATACCATTAATCATAGAAAATTAGTATTTTAAATTTATTACTGATTAACTTGATGTCTGGTGTATATCTCTAGTATCAATTAGCTTATAAATGAATAATAGTTAAAAATGACTCTGTGAGTACATTGTTCATTAAATTAATTACCTTGGAGTTAAGGATGTTTTTAGTTTACGTTTTTTATTCCTGATTTGTAAATAATAATTACAAAATAATGTAAACTCAATGAGTATAAAATTTTAATTTGCTTAAAGTGTAGTTAATTTTTTTGATTGATTTGTTGTTTATTGAGTAGTACAAACTTGTTTTATGTATATACTACTACGATATCACTAATTAACGAATGATTCAATTCCGAAGGAAAGTGTTAACAGTAATTTACAATAATTAGCTTCGTTTTTGTAATCATTAAACACTAAACTGAATTAAATGAAGTCATAAAATAAGTCACAGAAGTCCATTCAGTTATTGTTAGTATAGGTTTATGAATAAGATGTTATGATTAAATCGACTGTTTATTGAGCTGAAAACTGACATTCGTATTATTTTTATGATTGTGCTTACCTTTGAATAAAGGTAAACTGTTAGCATAATACTGTCAGTTAACCAGCTTTTTATATCGGTTGTCTTCTCTCTCTGTCTAGCCATCTTGCTGAAGGTACTGAACATTAACTGAATTAAGCTGTAGACGAATGAAGGCACTTATCATTCCTCAGGGTAATATGTTATCTTCACGGCCTAGTACAAACCCAGTCTAGTTACAAAACTGAATATCGATGGATATTCTGATGATCATACAGATGAAATATTTTTCTGTATTTTACTGGTTTATAATTATATTTATACATCAATAAAAATAGTCAAAATAGATATTTATGCGAAATTTGGAAACGCTTGGTTGGTTATGATTGACAGTGAGCTACTTATATCCACATAAGTAGTATATAACGACGGTCAGAATGTATTTCAGTAGAAGATCGAGAAGGAAACAACAGGAACGGAAATCAGTTGGTATGAAAAAAGCACGAACTGGAAAATATGAGACGATGGACTGAGACTTGCAAAAAGGAACAGTCAAGTTTGAGATAATTGATTAATATTTTGCAAATTAAATATTCACTGTATGGTTCTCAAATTCTAATAAGATATTCTGTAATTCCACCTTCGATAATATTCGATTGCTTCCACTTATTTTCTTGTTCATAACAATGGAATTTCAAAATCGCCTCTAGTTAATTTAATTTGATTGGAATGATCATTATTGCATGTGTACCATATTAGATGAAATAATATCAGTCATTCACTTGGTCAATGGGAAGTGTTTTGATTATCTTGAATAATGGTGTCGTTGTTCATTATGTCAAATACACACTGAAATACATTCTGTAAAGTTAATGCAGTGTTTCAGAAATAGCTGTTTTTTTAACTGTTGACTAAAGAAGAAAAACGTTGATCGTACATAAAATTACAAACACTCATAATAAATCTTTTCTTCTATACTCACTCAAAAAATAATGATCAAATTGTTAAAACAGTTAGCCCCTTTGATAAATTACGATAATGCAATCAGGTGAAGTTTTTATTCTCATGGCAATATTCAAACTAAGTTGTCTTTAAATGTTTATCATTCATAATACCTAGTCTTCAGTACCGTGTTTTCACTGATGACACAATCAAGTACACATACATTATGATAAACTAATAGAGAAAATGAAGATGCTTTTATATTTATTGTTAAACATGGAGTTACTATTCTATTAAAATAACTATTTCTCTCTGACCACCTTCCATCTTCTCATTTAAAAAAAAAATAGGGACAATAGAATAAATCCGGAAGGTTCTGTATTGTTGAGTAAAGGCTTCTATGTGAACTCAACGTTGACTTGTTTACGAGTGAGTTTTTATAACTGAGCTTTTTTATAGAATAACTTGTTTTTACCTTCCGACAAAACCTATTATAAGAATGTCTGATTAATTACTAACGTTATCTTTATGTACACTATTGCATAATCATTTATCACATTTCAGAAGTAGCTTGAAGGAATAATAAGGCGACCAAATTAAGAAATGGAATAAGTCCATGAAATCATTGACTGTCTTTTTGAGCCATGTTGGGAGATGCAGACTATCTGATAGGGTTCTGCGAAATAATCAACGTCATTGGTTGAAAACCTTGAGTGATATGGTTTAGATGAACTAAGTATTTATCTAATTACATAGCTTGATCCCCAGCATTCCTCAACAGATATGTTTGTACTTTATTTTCTTGAACCATCATCCCCAATGGTAGCTGACTAATTATCCATATAGTAGGGCACACCACAATTCTTTTTCAAGTATTTACTGATGGGTTTCTCTAAGGAAGATAATTAAAGCTTCATGATTAATTAATCCATGTTATGGAATGCCACATCTCAGAGATAAAGTATAGTGTTTATGAATGACTATAAAGTTTAAAATGTTCGTAACAGTAAAATATAGAAAAATATAAGGCTAATCATCTCCAGTAGAAAAACTTGGAATTCTTAATTATTCGCATTGAGAATTTCAGATAAGATCTCAATGAAGTAGTGCAATGAGTGATTCAATTCAAAAAGATATCTACCTGAAGTACTTCTTTTTTTAGTAGAGCTTTGTCAATGATGGGAGATCAACAGATTTCACTATTTGTTCAACCGAATAATAGATGAATTTTTGTAGCCTGACAGAACTTCAGATCAGCTTACTACTCGATAAGACGTGGTTGCGTTGGCTTATTAGCAAAATGTAACTATAACAAACAATGTCAGCTATAGGGTTCTATAATGTTTTGCACACTTATTTTATCAGATTTTGTGAGATCGGCTTTTTAATATGGATTTGTACCATGATTCACGTAATAGTGGTTGTTTATTTCAGTACTTAACGTTAATCGTAAATAAAATATCTAGAATAAAGTCATGGCAAATAACATGATGACCAAAAATAACTTTCCAGTCTTTAATATGAACAAAAATGCAGTGATTTTTTAGTTTTCATGTATTGTAAATTGTAAGAAAGGTATACTCTTTATCTAGTCAAATTATTCAATCAATAAAATGGTAGTAAAAATAAGGTAACATTAGAAAGGTAAATTGTCTTATTACTGGGTTGACCTGAAAACTTTATCGTACAAAACTTTTTAACATAAAATTCAATATCATAAATGTGATAGCCTTCGTAATTATATATACGGTAACAAGATATGATTTTTAATTCTTTGGTGCTTCGAATTACAATTCGACAGTATTTACTTCCCTAGAATTTCGCTCCTGTAACATACACGTATTTTACAGCTGGTCGTGCACTTGATTATCCATTTTCATGGATCTCCTGTTATCACTTCGCTTTCAGAGGAAAATAAGATTATAATGACTTACAACGGCAGACATTGAAGAAAAACAAAAATCCATCATTCAGGAGCTTTCATTATACATGTAGTTCTTTGTTGTGATCAAATTTTATAATGTACTGTGCGTCAGGCAGGTAAATTGTTGTTCTGGGTCATGTGCTATTTAGCTAAATCAATTCTAATTTATGATAACTTATTCTTAGAAGCTAAAATGACACTGAAATTCATTATAACCCATATCCCATTACACATTAGATCTCTCTTAACCAGAAAATTTGTGCTACTACACAGCCATGTTTCATTACAAAATCGAAATCCACTAGGTGATATTTAATGACTGCGATAATACATTTGTGTTTTTACATCGAACAGATCTCTAGGATTAACTCAATTTATCTAATTGTTTACTTACAGGGAAATTATATTTTGAAAATATCAGGGACCGAAATTAAAAATAACTCTCACTTGACGGTCTGATCTGATTTTTGTTAATTTCCCTGAAAATGCTTGGATTGGACGTTAGCGTTATTTTTAACTTCAATCCCTGAGACTTATAGATATGATTTCTTTTGAATGCCCTTTGTTCACTTAGAATCTAATATATTGTGAAACTGTTCGTTCAAATTTAGAAGAAAATTCCTGAGTAATGATTTTTTGTTTGTAATCTGCACAATTTGAAATTTTGAAAACAATCTAATTTTTCAGATGGCAAGAAACCCAATGCAAACTGCTGGTTGTTATGCTATTTTAACAGGAGTTCTAAAAAATCCAAACTGTGGATTGTTAGAACTTGATCTACAGGTAATTAAGTTTTGAATTTTTGTATAAATTCGTTCTAATTCAATTTCCCTCCAATCTCTTTTTTCTTTAAAAAACAATGTTATTCTTAGAAAATATGTTTTTTCCCTCAATGCTACAACTCATCAAGTTGTCCAATACTGAGCTAAGTATTGTCTATTGATACTTATTTCTTGGCTGAAGTCTAGGAGACTATCCTAATTTATGACTAAAGATTAAGTAATTTGCATAGATATTTAATTTGAGAAATACCATTTTACACTTTTTATCTTTCTAATTTACTCGTTCATTTTCAAATGAACTATTTATATCAAATTCTTACTGTCACTGATATTAGTATTTTGTATCCAATACTACTTTTATGAATCTTGTTTGATGCTGTCGATGGTGAATAGTGAAATACAATAAATAAAGTGTTATCATCTTAAAAGTCTCTGCATATTTAAGATGAAATAATGTAACAGCAATTTGGTACTCAGATTATAAATACTGTAAGCTAAATTACATTATTGTTGAAGCAATAGTCAAATAAAATATGATACAACTAATCGTTTAATTCGTTTTGTTAAAATATCGATTTATAATTCTCAACAAACGGTCTGATTTGAATTATATTTCCTATTTGCATCAATGCTTCCTTCATATCGTGTTCCCGTTTCAATGGGTTACATACGTGGCAAATAGAAATGTTATAATGATGCTAATTTTTACTTTGTAATTGGCAATTTGTAGAGAGATCATAGGTTTGAATTGTACATTAGATTTGTAGAATGAAGACAGTTCTCTATTGTTTTTCTTTGATCAGTGTTGCAAGCCTTATCAGTGATTGAAATGTAGTCTCTCACACACAGAAAGTATTTTCAGCATAATTTTCAGTAAAAGGAATAAAATACACTAATGAATTCCCAAAAAATAAGATTCAATCCAAATCAATACCTATAAGGTTACCGTTCACGTGATCTGTTTTTCTATGTGAATAACGGCACTTGTCCTAAAAGGAGTATTTTTTTAAATGCTTACCACAGTGGTATTGAGTGCAACAAAATAACTGAAAACCACGTTCTAAACTTTATTATCTTATGGGTAACCTACGAGGCCTATATCTTTGAAAATAATCGATATTCGAAATAACTTCTTATCATACATATTTAGTATTTAATATCTAGCATTCCAGGATATCATGTTACAATTACGATAAATAGTACAAAACGTTTTATATATGGCTAGGTGCACAAGGTAGCACTAATGGATACGAGATAATTAGACCTCAATACCAGATCAAGACATACGTGGACATATAATACTGACCAATGATTGAAAACGAGATAAACTGAGACAGAATGTTCGTTTAGTTAAGCAGTGTGAAACCTAGGATACAATAGAGTGAAGTCAGTCTTCGATACATAACAATAATCTATATACTTGGCACTTGTCAGTCGTCGATCGGTGGTCAAATATATCTTACTTTCATTTTTCATATATTACTTATTAAAGGAGAACATCCAACTGTTTCATTGTCTTTTGAAATTAATTTATTAGATAATTTGTATGACTAATCAGATATAATAAGCAGGGGCTAGTAACCTACACTGTATAACTAAACATCATTTTCAAGTTACCATTCTATTCCTTTTATAAATAAGTCCAAACTTGCATCATCAAAAATTCTTAAACGCAATCTTTCGTATAACAGAGGTTGCATAAAGTAATTCATGAAATAGAAACTTATAATCACATTTATTTTTATCTTCTCACAATCTAGAAAGAAGTCCAGTAAATTGACTGGCAATGAAATTTATTGAAATTCAAAATATAATTATGATTAGTCACTTAACTCTTTATTATTTATTGAATGGTTGTAGAAAACAAAAACAATTCTTAAAATTGGGTTTCATCAGGGACCGATATCACATTAGAATGATGAGTTCCTATAACTCAAGCCAGAGCCCATTGACGCCGAATTTCAGATTACCTGGATAAAATACAGTCGTCACGGATGGCAATAGATGATGGTCAAGCTATTTCATAAACTGACTAAATATTTTGTTACCGACTCAGTGATATTTCAGTTACTCAGTAAATGAGAGACCTGAAGGTTTTGTGTTCAATCTCTAACGTCATCGTTCATAGTTCTACTAACAGAGAACCACGCAAGGCGATTGTCCAATATAGACAAATCATCGATGATTAGTCAGTGTATTATTACTATCAAAACAAGTTCATTTCTGTACTATAAACTAACAATTTTTGGAAAGTAATGTTTTATTATTATATTAATTTATATCAAAAGATATTTATTTGGATTTCGACAGGATATTATAGTAAATCAAGATTTTCTTGATTTACAAGATTCAGCTCGAATTAAACTTTCAAATTTATGTGTAAGATATGGCCAGGCAACAACTGATAAAATTCGGGTACTGTCACCACGTTTTAAAAGATCTGAATATAGTCCAAAAGAAATATTGATCATAATGGGACGTTCAACAAAACAGAGTTTAGCTGATCTATTACGTCCTTTGGATATTGTTGGTAATAAAACTATTACAAGACAACTGTTCGTGAAAATTCTAAATGTATGTCTATAATTTATTTTGAAATATTCATAAAACTTAATGGTTAATATTTTGTCTGCAGTATGTTAGCCCATACATATGAAATTTATATGATTCTTTAGAGAGAATATTCACCACTCAAAGTACACCGGGTGCGTGGAACCTTGTAGGTGAAAGCCGTTATCTTAAATGTGAAAATACTGACAAAATTTCTGACTACTATATTTAGTCTACTGACGCGAAACCCGACAGTCCACATAAACAACTGCGGTCAAATTCCTAATTCAACCTGAAAAGATTTGACTCAGATAATTTAATCGTGTTTGTATTAAGGCAGATGACGTAGAATAATGACAGGACTATGTAAAAAAAATCTATTGGAGTTGTAAACTGTAACAACAGAACTCTGACTCTATGGTACCAAGATATCACGCCCGTCGCAAGATCGAAAATTACTCGATTCGATTTCCTTTAATATATATATATATATATATATATATATATATATATATATATATATATATATATATATATATATATATATATATATATATATATATATATATATATATATATATATATATAGCTATCCTTAGTTTCACAAACTTGTCTCACACTACTCATTATGTCTGAAAATTTTCTCTCCCAATAATTTCATTTATTTCCTATTTGTTTAAGGAATTTGATTAGAAAATCAATTGATTGCAATCAATGTAGTTTTGATTAGAGCAAAAACAAAGAATTGAGCAGAATAACATGAATTTATTTTATTTTGTTAGATTATCGTCAACTACTTACAACCTAAAACATAAAATCCAAAATTATTATAAAGTTTACACACTAACAACAGTAAAAATGGATATGTATCATTATGATGGCGTAGTGAGGGTGCAGATATATAATGAGTGTTGTAGATGTATGAGAAAAAATTCTTTATCTTCAGATATAGTAAAATAATTAATTAATTATGTAATGAAGTAGTTAAATATAAGTTAATAACAATTAAGAATAACATGAATTGAGACCAGTCAGTTAAAAAAACAAATAATATGGCTATAAATTTGAAATAAGTGATGCAATTAAAATTGGAGAGAAGAAAGTTGGAAAAAATGACGATAAAATCACCATTGGTAAGGATTGATTTGTAACTGTGTTTTGTTGGATACATAAGTTTGGCTTTATTCGTTTAATGGATATGACTTAGACACATTTGAAAAGAAAGGCATTTAACTATCGATCGATAATGCGTTGAACTGAATCATCCTCCCTCAGTTGTATGGTAATGTCTAGATAATGGAACTTACCATCATTTTCCTGTTCTATGGTAAACTAGATATTTTTATAAGCGTTGTTGAAAAGGTTTGGCAGGTGGTTTGCTTGTTGCTGATCATGCACACTGCTGATGAGTCCCACAATAGGACGAAACGACCGTCTAGTGCTTCTAGGTTTTCCATGGTGGTCAAGCTTCAATTGACTCATGATCTCAACTGTTGAAATTACTACAATCTCCACAAAACCCCTACTGATACTAATAAAATTATCGTCAACAAACCTCGTATAATAAGCCATTTTATCATCCGCTCCTTTAAGTTTGTTCTTTTCAAGGTTAGTCATGAATATATCTGCTAGAACAAAATCAAGTGGTCTTCCCAATTTTATCCCATCAGTTTGACGACAAATGATGTTATCAGATTGAAACCGGATATCTTTTGTGCACATAATTAGTGCTGTTAGAGATAAGAGGTCAGACTTCTAGCGAAATATGTCTATGGTTTTCGAAAGCGGTATTTTGGTAGACAGAGATATTAAATCAAACGAAACTGTCAACCTAACATCGAAAATTTGTCATTGTTTGAACTTTCAGTTAAATTATCAATGGTATTTTAAATTTATCTTATTTCACCAATTATACAATACAGTACGACTCATAATTTATCACTTTTGATAGAATATTAATCTTTGAAAGTAAATTTACACACAGATATTTTATACAGTTTATTATGTAGTTGAATATTGATTAGATATTTGGAAGTTAATTCACCTGTTCATAAATTCCCACAGCTTTCATTATTGATCATATAGTCAATGCTGTCTAGAAATATTAGTAGAATATTATAGATGTAAATGACCTAATTATATATAGTTTTCATTTATTCTGAGAGAAATGAAATGACAACTTGAAGATAGTAAAAAGAAAACAGAACTTAAGGGGAACAAATGATAGTAGGCTAACATAAGGTGAAGATTTTACTTGTTAAAACTTAAGCAATTAACAATAAATAACTTCAATGGTGTGTTTCATCATTTCGTGTAGACCTTCTACAGGATTATCAAATAAACAAAGGATCAAAAACAGGTCCATATTGAAATATAGTTCCATCATGTTTATATATTGGCCTATCCTGTCTACAGTGAAAATTCGCATTATTTGGTGCGAAATCTCCAGGCTGCCCAGATTTTATTGCTTAATGATAACTATTAACTGATGTTGATATCTCTTGAAATTGTAGCGACTAACGTCGTTCAGCCATCTGAAGGCTGAGATTGTTCGCCATCAGTATTTATGAATAATGACATTTTATCAAGTGACTGAAGTTAGGAATTTAGGCCGCTGGATTCTAGTTTATTCGTTTTGATGTTAAATCGCTCTCTGTTAGACCTCAAACTCCTGGGCCCGAACGCTGACATAGTTGTAAGTCGCCACTAATAAGAAATCTTATACTGTGTCGACAAAGTTACTGAGCCCACCCTGGCTTTAAGTTTATTTTCCAAATCGACATCAATTAATGACATGAAACAACTTTAAACATCATTTATATTTAATGCTTATCTATGTATTCAAAACTTAACTGTTGTAAAACTTCTCATTTAAAACTATATGAAAGTTCAACCAAGTCATACCTGATCAACCATATAAAAAAATATTACAATAATATATTTAAACAAACTGACAATTAAAAGCTACTATTGGTTTATTATATGATAATATACCAGTCAAATACACGTATAATTTGTCAATAATCTAAGTACAATAATGTCTTTACAATATTAAGTAGTTATTACGATCTTTTGAAATTATGAAAATTACTTACTTATTACTAAATTTGATTAATTAATTCCAAAAGTTTAATCGGATTAGTTTATTTTATTATATATTAATAATTATAATTTTATACACATAGTTCCTTTTATCATTTTGAAAAGAGCAAGATCAAACATTCTTTAAACTCTTTTTTGCATTTATCACACCATTAAGTTTTATTCCAACTATTTAATTTTATCAATTGAACTCTAATCATTTTATTTCTATCAATGTTTACTTGTTTCTAACCGTTTGAACTGTTGTCACAATGTTCTTTCATCATATAAGGTATATATTTACAATATTCAGTTTAAAAAATATTCTTTAAGACTAACCTCAGGAATTCTTAGATTGATTTGTTTTTTCTGCAGTTGTTGGCACACAAAATTGATGGTCTCTGTTAACCGTACATTGGTAAACAGGGAAGCAACATCTAAAGATATCATTCGTTTCCCATGTTAACAGAGACTATCGATTTTGTGTGCCAACAAGTGCAGGAAAAACAAATCAATATTAGAATTTATTGAAAATTCCCATTTTGCCATTTGGTAAATAAAAAAGGAACGAATTGAGCGAAGAAATTTCTTTTCAATTAGTTTTTCATCATGGCTCTACACTAATATATATATATGTTATACAATAATAATATAATACTCATCGAGTAGATACGTTACGTAATAATTACATAATGAAATTTAAATTAACATTCAGTAATTGGAAGAGAGAGGATTATTAATATTCAAAGTAATCAAGAAGTTGCTATGTTGCGTAATATAAGAAACAAAGAAGGAACAGAATTTTAACGGATGGTCAGTAGGATGGTAGTTACGTAAGAATCGAGAGATGAATGTTGAGAAGTTATTAAGTTCAAAAGCAACAAAAATAAAACATAAAAAAATAAAAAAAATTTAAAAAAATGGAAGAAGTATGAAAAATAGTTATTTTGAAGGAAATCTTAAACTGATGGCCAGGGCAAACATATGATGGTGAAGAAAACAAGGACAAAGATACCCACCGTTCATAAGAAGGTACTATTCATAAAACTACAATTCATAGATGACACCATTGAAGAAATCTTGACTCAGAAACTAAGAAGAGCCGTACAAAAAACATTTAATGCTGCCAGATTAATTGCAATTTTCTACAACTATCCCAAGATCAGAACAGCCAACAAAGACAGACTGCCTGAATTCGCCAAATCTATGTGCATCTATCGTTTCAACTGCTCCTGTGGAGCCAGTTATATTGGGCGTACAGTTCGGCAAGTCCGTCATCGCATTACTGAACATCATCCGTCGTGATTAAACAAAGGACAGGTAAAAGTGATTAAAAGTTCTATTCTCTCTCACTTGGTTGACACAGGTTATCAAGTCGAACTGAATAAAGCTTTTAAGGTTATCTACAATATCCCATCTAATTTGCCACATGGTTTACGAGTGCGCCTCTTGCACATTGCGGAAGCCATCGCAATCCATGTTCACAAACCTGACCTTTGCATCCAAAAGAGATTCGTACAACCACTTTCCCTGCCCTGGCCATCAGTTTAAGATTTCCTTCAAAATAACTATTTTTCATACTTCTTCCATTTTTTTAAATTTTTTTATTATTTTTTATTTTTGTTGCTTTTGAACTTAATAGCTTCTCAACATTCATCTCTCGATTCTTACGTAACTACCATCCTACTGACCATCCGTTAAAATTCTGTTCCTTCTTTGTTTCTTATATTACGCAACATAGAAACTTCTTGATTACTTTGAATATTAATAATCCTCTCTCTTCCAATTACTGAATGTTAATTTAAATGTCATTATGTAATATTAGAATTCCTGAGGTTAGTCTTAAAGAATTACTTTTAAAATGCAAAATAAATGTCCAGTTTGTCTTTAATAACACAAATATTAAGTCTATTAAATTTATTTACACCCTTGCTATACTATACGAATATATCTTCAATATAACTTCCAATCAAACTCTTTCATGTAAGTAATTTAAACCCATTATGTAATTATGATTTTTAAATATTGCAGGTTGTAAGCAGCTGACGAGAACCAACGAAACAAAGATGAATTCATGTTATTCTGCTAGAATGTTTGTTCTTGCTCTTTTCAAAATTATAATTTTATACAATTTACAATCTAAATATACTTTAATTTCCAAATTGTATTTTAATTAACTTCTTAATAGAAAAGTTTCATTATTAGAAGTAATAAATCTAAATTAATGTTAACATGAATTTCAAAAAGCTAATCATTTTGTATTGTATTATTTAAACAGATTTACATGATGGTAAGTTATGATATTTAAAATAATAATAATATTATTATTAATCATATTTTATACATACAATCACAATTTATAAAGAAACTCATGAAATTCATTGAATGTTGAGAGCTTATTTTAAGCATAACCCATTGAGAAGATTCTTTTTTAAGTGAATCAATTTTTTTTTAGTAATTACTATGATTATGTCAAGGATGATGTAAGGTAAGAAAGTTTATCAACCTTCTATATTGGCGAAAATAATAAACGGGTATAGATTTTGAGATTACCAACAGTCAACTTATCGTTTGGATTATTGCTAATCAATTCAATCCAATCAAACTACTTGTGTATAGGCTTTAAAATTTATAAAAATTATAAATGATCAGTTTGATTTTTCAAAACATTTCATGAATGTTTATTACAATGTAAACAAGCTTATTGTGATAAATGAGTTTTTAAAAAGGAATACAGGTAACTGACACTGATAGGTTACTCAATGTACAAAAGTTACAATTACTAAAAACAAAGTTAAAAATGTAGTTTCATTTCCGATGGCAATCGATAAATAAGTCTTTTTATGATGGCAGAATCAAATGAATGCATTTCGAAGTAATCACACAAAACATTTTTTTGACAATTCAATCAATTAGGTCATGGAATAAATATAGTAGAACTAAAAATCAATAAGCTACAATTTGCCGGATTCAGTAATTAGCATATTTCATCTAACAAGCCATTAAGTCATGATTGTTATCACTATTGCCTAACGTATATGACATTTATTATTATTCACAGGGATTTAGATGTTTCTCCTGTTGATAATGAAGTATTGAATTTGAACATTGGATCTTGTGTTGAATAAATATTTTCAGTAATATTGGCTAATAGATTAATTTCCTAGCTACTAATACATCTACCTTAAAATTGATTATTCTGTCAGTATAATGTTATTTTTTATTGTATTTAATACATTCTGCAGTAAATAATAGGCATTATCCATGCATCTTGTCATAATCGTAAACGCACATTTCAATTACACAAAAGTATGAGCAAAGTATTTACTAATTCTAGTTAGTTATGAGTGGACTAGCAGCTTTACAGAAAACATTTTGGAGTATGTCTTAGGGTGATCAAACTGAAATATGTTGTCATTGACCCTTAAAATGATACATATAGAGTAAAACAGACTCAGCTAGATAATCTTAACTTAGCGTTTCATATTTCTTTGTAACTTTGCTTAAAATGACCTACAATGATACAGATAATCACTTCTCTTACGTCGACTTCAAAATACTTAACTCGTTTCTTTCAATTTCTTTGGATTTTTCTCATTATGTACTAATGTTTTTATGATCTTACTTATTTTGTTTTTACTCATGTCAACTTTCACCGTAACAATGTAAACTGTAAAAAATAAGCACACATGTTATTACCAAATTTTGCTAATCTCAATAAATCATACTGTGGAACATATTTAATATTAAAAATTCCTTAAAGTGAACCTATACGATCATTATCTGTGTCCAATAAAACATCAATACTTCATGCAATGAAACGAAAGGATTAATCATGGTTCAAATGAATAACAAGATGTGATGCTCCTACTTTAAAAAAAACAATCTGATGTAGTCATATATTCGAGCAATTATTAGAAGTTGTTTATTGCGCATTGGTGACCTGTTATCAGACGGTATTACGTTATTATTAACTACAAATAGGAAAAAAATGCTAGTAACACATCGACAACAAAGTTGATAACAGGACAAATACTCATCACATCGATAACAGTTGATGTTACTTTAACATGTGAAAGGAAGGTACTAGGTCAATTAAGAAAAAGAATGGTCTGTATATCCAGATGAACCAGTTTTTCATTGTGTATAATATCTGGTGGCGATATAAAATAGAATGTATACATACTTGACTAGTTTTTTTAAGGTTAATAGTGAACAGACAATTTGTATAAATTGGAAATCTCACTTTTATGAAAAACTAAACATAATCGGAACATTTACATCTTATAGAGACTTGGGATACAATTTACTGAAGAACAAATGAAAGTATTAATGCAAGAATTAGATCCAAAGAATCTAGAAGAGGTTAACTTTACGTAAGTGAAAAACTAATTATTTAAAGAAAGAAATAAGTATTTAAATTATTTAAAAGATGTTTTATGATGTAAATATGAAGGGAAAATATTGATTGCAAGGGACGAAATCCCGGTTACTTTGAAGTTGTAAGATGACAACGTAAAAAATAGGATGATTGTCAAATCTAGTTTATTAGAAATTAAATGCATTTAGTATACTCAAGGGAAATTCTATTAATTCTGAATTAAGGTTAGAAAAAGTTTATGATCCATAAAAATCAATGAAGTTGTTTTCAAGATATGATAAATAAATCTTTTAGCGTGCTCTAAACTGACAACCTGAAAGCAGCCATACATGTGTGCATACCATCCTCAACATTACATTCCACACGTTCACTAGGAAACGATTGTTTGAAGCGTTGATTAGTCTATTAAGCTGCTTATTGATTTCCCATCACTAATATTCATTTTTGCAGTCAAATAAAATACATTTCCAGAAATAAATATTTACTTGCCGCCTGCATATGCCATAGACTGTACATCTGCTTTGTCTAAGCGAGAAGCTTCTCAGTAGTAACACATCAGATCTAGCTGGCAATCGAACACAAGAACTTTAGGTCTCATGGTAAGTGGTTAACGAATAGTTTACTAGGTTAATTTTTAATGGTTCACATCACCAAGTCCAGTTGTTTCTCGATATACCATAACATCGGATTTCACTAATAACAACCGTTTCATTCCCGACAAGACAGAAATCTTAGATATTGCTTCCCGATAAAACTTCATGAACTCATCTACAAGTCACTAGTAAGTACAAGATTATATTCTTTTCAAGTTTTCGTGGGAATGAGTTGTTTCTAGGTGGCGTTCTGTTATGCTGGGATGTTCACCTTAAATGTTTTACCCATTAAATTCTCTCATTTTTCATTCATTGTCTTTATACAATGAGTGTTGGTGAAGGATATGCTTTATTATCTTAGAGAGAAACAACGAAAAACCGTAGGAATATTTTAAACTAAATACATTAAGTGTGTATTTTTCTATATTATAGGGTAAAATTGTATTCAAATATTAAGACAATTGATAAACCTAGATAAAAGTGATTCTTGTATATATTTCGTCAATGCTGATGCAGTTTAAAACAACGACTACTAGTTATGACGTACTACACACTCCTTATTATGAATAACATTCTTAATGTTATGGTGATCAGAGTAAAATGGAAGCTGCGCTGTCGAATGCAATGAAACTAATACAAAAAGTCTTTAACCTAGCTGAACTCTCACATTTAAATCTGAATCTTACAAATCAGAATTTGAATAATTACGGAAAAACAAATCGAAAAGCATCTTAATAATTAACAGACTTACTGTTAATTTAATAACAGGTTATCTTGTCTTTTTTCTACTCAAGATGTTTTTGTTTTTTTGTTTACCGCTGCGGATTATTTCTAACCAATTTAACTGAAGCAAAATTATTAGTCTGTCGTGTCTTGTGAAATAAAGTGAAGTTTTGTTGTAATAAGGTTAAGTGTAATTTCCAAGCAACTCATCTCACACCTGAAGTTAAAACCCTGATAAATCGCTAAAATAGAAACGGTCGTATCACAAACTTGTGTGAAAAGATTTAAGGGAGTGGCATGTAGGGAGATCAATTATGAATTGGCGAACTATTCGCTAAACCTGTTTATCTTATTATTTTTCTTTGTTATTATTATCATTATCGTTTCAGTGATTTTGAATTATAAAGATATCTTCTTCGAAAAATCTCAGTCCGATTTCTGAAGGGCTATACAGAACTCCAAAAATTATTTAGACAACAAACAAAAAACTCTGAAGATATTTTTATTTGTTCTCATTTATTATGCCCTTGATTTTTTATGAACTAAAAATATATAAATGAGGTAATAAAAAATACTTTATTGACTAACTGATATAATTTTATGCAAAACAACAGCCGAGGCGAAATTGCTAGACATTTAAATAAGTAGTATTAGTAGTTGTTGTAACAGTAGAACACAATAAATTTTACAAATCATAAGTATACTGAGATGCATCAATAGTGAAAGAGCATTTTATATAATAAACTAGTAGGTAGCTTGTATTGCCGGTACGAAAGGCAATTAATTAGTTAAAAAGCTAACTGTTCACTGAATATTCTTAACCATTTTTACAGTAGTTACAATATTATGTGTATCAGGATAAGAAGCACGCTCCAGATTAAAAGCATATGGCATAGGAATATCT
The DNA here is from genome assembly GCA_944470205.2 of Schistosoma margrebowiei. NCBI lineage: Eukaryota > Metazoa > Platyhelminthes > Trematoda > Strigeidida > Schistosomatidae > Schistosoma > Schistosoma margrebowiei. Next base: position 32,271,391 of record OX104026.1, on the reverse strand, counting down.
GCGCCAGTCACTCGTAAAACTGGAGCATCTAAATAGTTGAAGGTATCCGCTAAAAAAATTCATAAAATATAAAGGCACAATGTTTAGTTCGTAATATTTTAAATATAAACTACATATATAATGGTAACAAAATATTGGAGCAACAAGTTTTAAATTAAATTGTAATGACTGCTTGTGCATACAACCTACAACATTGTTCTATCATCTTATAGATTGAGATTAAAGCCTAATCATTTGGATTATTTGACCATAAACTGGTAGGACAGCTAGCATCGTTTACAAGAACAGGTGATTGATTCTGACACCTCTCACGAATGATTTCTCACATCTAGCTTTGTTTAGTAGAGCGTCAGTTAGAATTATAAACAAGTCAATTCAAAGTATAAATCTTATTAAGCTATCAAGTAATTGTTTAATGAAAATGTCACAAGTGAATTAAACATCACTGAACCAACAATATTCAAAGTCTAAATACTAGTAAGAAATTTGTAATACGATAATTGACTGAAATATTGAAAAGCAGTCATAAGTAAATTTGTCATAACGAATGAAATGATATAACTGAAGCTTTGCCATTCCATTTAAACAAATAATCATGACAATCACTTATGCAGTCATTAAACAGTGAATCTACCAACTCAACGAATGTAACTCATTTTTATTAAGTACATACTATGAATTACAATTTAGTTATGTAAAAACTAATGATACTAGTACTCTGTGTTCGAAATTGAATCAATCAGATAAAGCAGTGTTTGCATCTGTAACTTAATTGGATAAAATCTGAGTTGTTTTCTTAATCATGAAGTCATTAATCTAACAAAAAGCTTTAATTATCCAAACACCAAATAGAAAAGAATAAATATTTTTATAATCTTACAGTAGGTTGATGATTTTCTCAGACTTACTCTCAATTTTAATTATGGTGAATGTTTACGGTGCACTTTATTGCAAAATTTAATATAAAACCCGAAATCGTGATTTTAAAAAAACCTAGTATCCTGAAGTTTTCAGAAAGGATATAAATGGAATAATATATTTACGATGGGTACTAAACTTACTTTCCATGACGCGAGCACATATTTCAGCACCAATACCACATACAGGCCAACCATTTTCTACGGTTACTAAATAATGTGTCTTTTTAACGGATCGAAATATTGTTTCTTCATCCATTGGCCGCAAGGAACGCAAATTAATTACCTAAAATAAGAAAAAAAAGAATAGAATATATCCAATATATTAAAGTCTACCTCACAGTGTCAAGAAAATAAAAGGACAACTCAAAAACACATGAACCAGGTTGTATTATTGACCTATAAGCAAAATATACTATGCTGTGACTGGCCAGTTAAACTTGGACAGTAGTCCAAACTTATCGTCCACTGGTTGGAAATTAGTCCTAAATTATGAAGTCACAGACCCACATATAACCTGTTCAAATATGATGAGTTGGAGTATTCAAGATGATGGAAACAAACTGAAATGGCTTAAAATCGACCACAATATTACAGATAAATACGTTCTGTATCGTCTTATAACTTTTGGACATCTTAATAACTACCGTTAATTGGACCTAAAACCTATCTGTCATGATTTTGATTTTAAAATTATAATCTGTCTGGTTCATCTGAAAAGACTAGAAAAAAGGAGGATGATCTAAAAGTTTGAATCACGGAATTATATAAGTGAGCGGTTGAGGAAAAACTCATTGAAAATTATTCTACACACGGATTACCAAAGAAAAATGATGAAACATTTCTTGCATACCTCGGCACTGATACCTAGTTTTGATAATTCTTCAGCAGCGGCAAGGCAAGTACCCACACCTAAACTGTAACTAACGAGAGTGACATCTTTCCCTATAAATTAAAATATAAAAAACGACCAGTAAATATGTAGAACGTTGAATACACGATTTATAACATTCGCTTTTCTCTCTTTACATTTCAAATTACCATGCATAATTCTTATCTACAATACATCAACAAACGCGTGACAAAACTGTTAGAAATCTATTGCACAAACATCTATCATACATCGTAGATCAACTCTGTTTGTCACGCTACCATGGAAGTTTTTTTAACAAAACCAATTGTTTTGAAAAACAAATGACGTTTCGCCTACAGACATTTATAAAAAAGACATTTTAAAACAAAAACGTGGACATTTATGAAAACTTTTAAGATATGAGACAACAGCTTCACAAATAGAGGATTTTGATCAAATTTACCAGTGAGGTTAATTCCAAAACAAAATTCTAACACACCAAAATAAACTTAAATGGGTATTTGAGTTACACGGCAAAGTAAGTAATTATCTTTTAAGTTTAAGGAGAACAAAAGTTACTACGTGTATAGTCACCTTAAATTTACGATTCCCTAAACATTCTAAACTTCAAAAGCCTGAGCAAACACAAGCTTGGTCGTCTCTGGGCTATTGTGAATATTTCTTTCCAAAACTTCCTACTGCCATGTGGAGGACATTTCTTTCGCAAATATTTTTAACTGTGATCAACTTTTGGACCACTCACATATTTAATTAATTAGAGACAGTAAAAAAAGTATCTGATAATCCAACTTCGACTAAATTCTATCATTCTAAAAATGTAAGAAACGAATGACGGAAACATATTGCACGTAGACACCATAAGCAATACAATTCTATAATATCATTTTAAGTGTCAAAGATATTAGTATTTATACAGACAACCAAGATTTGCGAGGAAGTGACGTATACGGTAGTTACTATTAATGAATGTTATTTATGTACAGGTCTAGTTTTTCCCCTATACGAAAAGTGTTGGAAAACAGTAAGTTTCCTCCACTATAAAGGTGGAATCAATAAAATTTCATAACCAACAACGGATATTACTGATTAACGGCTCTGAATATTGCTTCCTAAAAAATCCCATCTACGATACACAGAAATACCTTTTAGCCTGACAAAGACATCAAGAATTATGTGCTCCATAGCTGAGTCATTATCTAGCTGCTTAATACAACTGTTTTTGATATTATAGGATGCATAAATTCACATATCAAAATCAAAAAAAGATAAGTGAAAAGCCATAATTAGTAAATCGAAACTCATATATGATCATTGAAGCATTTGCTTTATAAATAGCATATAGTGAGTTCGGACTGAGGACTAACTGCTTCGGTTAGAGTGGCAAATTACTATTGAAGGTCCCTCACAGAAAGTTTTTCTAAAATCTATATCCATGGAACTATGCTTGATCACGGGGTTGCGTCAATTATTTTTAATATCCATATCTTTTCCTTGTCAGCTTAATATATCCAATGCCTGTAAATAGCATATTTCGATAACTTATGCACACTGAGGTGCTTAAGACATAAGTTACACAAGTTACGCAACCAATAAACAAAATATCATCATTAGTAGGATTGAAATATAAAAATCAAAGGGTGACAATAATGAAATATGAAATTAGTTTTGAGATTACTGGTAGTTGTTATGAATTGGGATCGAAAGTTGAAGTGCTGAACAACTGACGATAATGACATGCATAAATTTATTCATGATACTGCATTAAATCTTAGGAACAATATAACACTGCATGTATTTACTCCATATTGCACTCATGTTTTTCCTATTTGCATTCATATATTTTTCCCTCTCTTGATGCCAAATATTTTTTTACTTCAAAATGTGGTAGCTTTAAAAAGGTGTGGGGTAAAACACTGCTGTTTCTTGTCCTGGTTTACTTTGTTTGTTTATAAAGCAACATCACATCAAATTTTACGTTTTTGTAAGGTGATTAAAGACGAAAATGTAGGACATAAGTAAAGTTGTAAGAAAAACAATGGGCAAATGAAAACTACTAGAAAGTTGAAATACAAAGTAATGGAGTTGTTTAATAGATATACAACTAACACATTTTAAAGTCATATATTAGCAATTGATAAATACTCATGCACCAACAGTGAGAATCTAATGCTGAATCAAAGAATAAGGACGGAAAAACTTGAAAAAGAAAGAGGCTTACCTTCCCTTTCAACTTTAGCTTGACCTATAGGAAGCAAGAAGTCTGAAGACAATGCTTCGTCTGAAACATCAAATGACTGTCCATACAATAATTCGCTCTCCAAATAAACCACTGATATATGAGAAAATAAATGTCAGAATAATAATGGAATTATATCAATCTAGTACTTCAGTAGAAATAAAATCGAAATAAACTTCAAGTAAATTGTTATTAATGAACATTGATAGGATAAAGATTGTGTAATATGCCCGTGTAGATTTATTCGCAATTTATTTCTAACAAGATCAAACGTTGATTTACTCAACTGACTTCTAGAGAAGTTTAAAAACATTCCCTATGATCTGCAAGTAACGAAATATTTCTTGAGTAACAGAGATTGGTCTGACTAATGTAGTTCATAAGATCACCAGACAAGGGCTAGGAGCCGTGAAGCTGAGTACAAAACCCTATACTTGATAAATAAATTGCATTATTGAAGAATAACTTTTTAACCTTTTAATTCAACTAGCCGACCGAAAGGACTATTACACTACCTCTGGACCACCAGTACAATTGGCAATGATCCCAAATGCCCTGGTACAACTGAGAGTGGGGAGAGTCCGCTCTCCCTCTCGAAATGCTCTCACATGGCCACGCGTATATAGACTCTGCCAGGGAAGTCCTACTCACTGCCTTTTCGTGGCGGGGGTGTTGTTTACGAAATTGAGAGGACGAAAAGCGAATATCCGGCGCTTTAACCGGATTCCAAACCAATGTTGCACATAAGCTCCAATATCCTGCGGGAACAAATGGCGTATGAACCAATTGTTGGTCACCGGCTTTCATGGGACTGCATCTCCTTAGGATGCTCCACTGCCTTATGGATCAGACGTTCATGTCGAAGGCTCGGGGAGTAACCCCCTAAGAAAACCACCTGCTTCGGTTTGGACACCCGGGCAGTAACACAGCCCCACACAAATCAAGTGAGATTTATGTGGCGCATATGTATTTGGTGCCTCTTTGTACCAATATCTATGTGCTGAAATGAATAAATAAATAAATTTTGATTTGAACCCGCTTATATATATAGATATATTGCCACCTCACTACCTATGCTATAATGTTTGAGCTAGCTAGACTTTAGCAGTAAACAGCAGATTGTTTGTACCAGGTAAAAACAAAACATACAAACGATATATATATATATATAACTTACCTGGATCCGGATCACGTATGGCCGATTTCAGGAGACCTCGACAGTCTTCACAATTGTAGGGAGCCAGAACTTTAAGACCAGGGCAACTAGCGTACCACGCACCGTAATCCTGACTATGCTGGGCGGCGACGCCAGCAGAGCATCCATTCGGCCCTCTGAAAACAATTGGGACGGACACCTAGAAAACATAAGAAACAGAAATGATATAATGAATTGGATTGTTATTTTTTCAATGACATGAATGGTTTTGTTTCGTAGGTAACGTAACTGGAAGCAATATTGTGAAACAGCACAGTAATTTATTCGAAAATGAAAGCTCAGGAATGAGATGATACCAACTTCGAAACTCCGAAGGCTCTCCACAAAACCAAACAAAGAAATTCAAAACTAAAAAAGTTATTCACATTAGATTAATATTCATAAATTATCTCATTCTTTTACAAACCAAATATTTCCATTATGATAACTATTAAGCACAATATAAATAAGCACGTTTTTAGGTAATTTGTAACCAGGTTTTAAAGGTACTGTTCTTTAAAACCGATAACTTTAATAAGCAGTCTAAAATAGAATTTCATTGATATGCCTAACGAAACAAAACGAGAAACTTTTTTGATTAAAGACTAATATTAATCAAAGGATGATTTACGACAGAATCCAAATCAGTGAGCTGTTATTTAGTGCCTGAATGTTGATTCACTGTGGTATTTGAAGGATCCGAGTGTTGTTGTTAGCTTAACGTGATCAGGCTTGAATCAATCGAGCTATACTGGCTAGAACAATCGTTCCTCAAGGTCCTACCATGTCAGACAGGTCGGTTGGAGAGCGGTAAGACTAAAAGCAGATAACACAAGGTCTGAGGGCGAAGTCGCACTGCTGAATGTACAGAGGTGTGACAACAGTAAGGTGTTTCCTTCAGACAACCAGCATGACAGCGATGGTGCCCTCCCACAAGAAGGGGTAGGGTTAGAAAAGGTCGACCCTAAAAATGCACACATCGCCTTATACCACGGATATGCGTCTCGAGTGGTAAGGTCTCAACAAGTACGGAACTAACATGAAAATTACTCATAAAAATGTCGTGTGTGACCGACTTTAAGCATTTGTCCCTTGAGCACTGAGGTCACGCTCTCAGGTCACTAGAATCACCTCTAATCCAATCTCATTTTCAGGTGCCTCCAGGAGAACTCTTACATGGTGTGGGCAACCGGGAAGTGATAACCGCCCTCATACTTATAACAGCACTCAAAACCACTGTATTCATAATCAACTTCCCTCTTCAGGTTGGTTTCGGACCTGGTCATGGTTGCATTGACCAAATATTCACCATTCATCAGATTCTAGAACACAGGCATACTTATTGATGTCCAACAATGGTGGTCTTTCTTCAATTAAAAGCAGCATTTAACTCCGTAGACTGCGAGATTCTGTGGCAGTGTCTGTCATTGAAAGGCGTACCTCAGAAATACATAAACCTTGTGAAGGCTCTTTACTCGAACACTACCAGTCGAGTCAGAGCTTATGATGAACTGTCATCTGCTTTTGCAACCTCAAGTGGTGTCTGTCAAGGCTGTCCACTTTCTCCATTTTTGTTTAACTTCATCATAGACCTACTGATGGAAATAAAATTCTCGTCGTCTGAGTTCTCGGGCATTGATCTACCAGGAGGTCCACTTATCGACTTAGAATACGCAGATGATATAATCCTGTTTGGTGAAGACGCTGATAAATTGTAATCTTTTGGTAGCACTAAGCACCAATGCCAGAATGTTTGGAATGCGCTTCTCTCCCTCTAAATGCAAGCTGTTGCTTCAGGACTGGTCTGCGCCAACACATGAGCTAAGGATAGGGACTGAAGTGGTCGAACGCGTTGACAACTTCACTTATCTTGGAAGTATGATCAGCCGTAATGGGTCGGTGTCTGACAAAATTTCAGCACGGATTCAAAAATCTCGTTTGGCTTTTGCCAACTTACGTCACCTATGGAGAAGACGAGACGTTCGTCTATCAATAAAAGGACGAGTATACTGCGCGGAAGTTCGTTCTGTTCTAATTTATGTCTGCGAAGCCTGACCATTAAGAGTAGAAGATACCTCTAAGTTACTAGAATTTGATCACAGATGCCTTAGAAATATTGCTTTCATCTGCTGGGATAATCGAGTACGTAATCATGAGGTTAGACGCAAGGTATAAGGGAATTATGGTAAATCAGTTGATGAGGTTTTAAATCTTCATCGTCTGAGATAGTCGGGCCACGTGTTGCGTACAACTGAACACGAGGCGCAATGCTGACTAGTGGTGGGGATGGTTGGAAGGAAGTTAGGGGCGGCCGAACCAAAACATGTCATCAGGGCTTGAAGTTACAAACTTCTGATCTGAGTCATGCTGGTAGATGCAGACTACTTGATTGGGGTCCGCATGACTATCGTAACCAATGATTGGAGACTCTGGGTGGCATGGCTCCGAATCGATCACAATGGCGTCGGTGTATACACTCTCTGTTTTCCCTTAAACTATGAAATCAGAATCGCTTCATATCTTTCTTTCTTCCTGTACTGTGTCCTGATATGCAATCTTTCTTTTGTATATTACCACCATTGAATTAACTACTATGAATCCGGTTTTCATCTTATGTTAATGAGGTATGGTAACTTGGACCGATGCATATATGTGCCTGGTCCTAAGTTGTAGCTGACTGAAATTTGAAAGAAATAATCATTCCTTTGTACTTGAGTGCCCGCGGATTTCAAATACAATACTTTCATTCGTACTCAACTACTTCTAACTGCCTTGAATTGAGCTATTTCGGGAATTCTTAGTTAGTACATTAATTCAAATTGAGTGCCGTTCGTCTAGTCACTTATATGAATTGAGTAGTGTGTTGTATAGAAGTTGGGAGCTTATCTAAAAGCCATCAGATGTTTGGAGCTTTCTAACTAACTTGACTAGTGTACAGTACCTCAAGAAGTCAGTACTCCATCTAATATAACTTGATGATCCAAACATGATCACCACATCATGGTTAAAGCCACTATGGAGTTACTGATTACAATAGTCAACAACTGGAACCGGTAACCCTGATTTCCTGTGTTATTCGTAGAGTTCTGAGTAACTTTCTGGATGTAGAATAAGTTTATTTAGATTGAACTCTTAAATACTGTGTCACGGTATTATGTCAGATTGTTTTCTACCTGACACTTTACTTAATAAATCTGGTCACTTGAAATATGACGAAGAAGTTACTGTACACCGGACAGAATATGTTCCGAATTGTATCATTTGATTTCCTAATAACATTGGATTGTGAAGAGCGCTGTGAGGCATGATACAGCTTGTTTATTTGACGAATACCACGAAAATATCCACACAAAACAATTTAATAAGATCCATGACTACTCAACTTGAGGGAAATTATTAGAATATGTACATAAAGTCCCAAATATTTACACTCCAATAAACTTAATAAGTCAGGTATTCGCGAAAAATGAATTACAGGCAAAAAAATATCCGTATGGTGCCCCACATGACTAGTAGTAATGTTTATAAAAAGTACAGTAGAGAAATTGTCGTGGTTTGATTTAAAAGTAGAATAAACAAATATTGGCCCCTTTAAAGGAGTTTTACCATATCGGAAGTTGCCATTCTCTACCTAGGTAGTCAAACTTTTAGTTAAAGTTGTAAGATTTGGAGACTTTTAAACCTATGACTCAACAGATTGAGTGGATAAGCATTGGATAATTGAAAAGTGGTAATTACTAAGATTAGTTACTATTGCACATATATAGGATTTTTTATTAAGCACTCAAAACCCAATCTACTTTTTTCCTTAATGAACAGTTGATTATTGGTCTAAATCAACACAATACGGTAGTAAACAAAAAAGATCTCTGAGACTGAAAATCAAAGAGCAATAATGAATGTACTAATGTTGCAAATTACAGAAGTAATTTATTAAGCCATTCATTAAGCGAACTGTTTATCAAAAATAAATAAACGTGTAGCTCAGTCTCACAATAAAAGCTCAAACGCTTGAAGCACTTAGTTTAACACACAAAAGTTAGACATGACAGTTGGGGAAAAAACACAAAACCGTTTTACTCACTAGTCCAGCGGACATGTACGATGACTTTGCAGCAGAATTGATTATTTGGTCTATAGCCTGCATAGCGAAATTAAAAGTCATGAATTCACATATAGGCTTTAGGCCAGCCATAGCTGCCCCAATAGCGATTCCAGCAAACCCCATCTAAAAATTACAAGTGAAATAAGTGCCCTAGGTAAAGCTCTATACCTCTGTTATCGGTGTATCCATGACACGACTATCTCCAAACATCTTCCAAAGACCTTTCGTAACCTGGCAAACTAAACTTTCGATGCCATGATATCATACTTTGTAGGCACCGTCATATTCAGCAACTTCCTCGCCTAGAATAATGACATCTTTATCCCGTTCCAGTTCCTCACGCATAGCAGAATTGAGGGCATCCCTCACAGTCATTTTAGTGCCAAAGACAGAGCTAGATGTCTTAAGTGACCGACTACATAGCTGTGGTCTGAAACTCTGGTGAGTTTAGTAGTGAACAGTGAGAAGACAAACCTTTGCGAACAGAAAAAAGCGTTGCGAAACAGACATGTAAAGCAATGGTTGTAGTTGGCGCCAGTGAGTGTGTGTACCCCAGCGACCATATAATTGGGTAATCCTGTTGGAGCCATATTTGCTTTTAAAGTTTTCTAGGTCATTAGGAAAATAACAGGTCACTAATTTTGCTTTCGAGTTAAAAGTCAGATATCTTCTACAAGTGAGTTGTTGTATGTTTCTAGTTTCTTCTTTTATGAATTAATGAAACGAGAAATTACCATCCTAACCTTCAGTCATTCAAACTGGTTCAAATGATTGTGGACGGAATATAAGAAGCTTTCGCTTAACAGGCTTCTGTGTCTAGTATCAGGGGATCACCAAACCCTCCAGGGAAGGACCTAGGTATGTTACCAATAAAAGAGGAAAAAGAAATTGGTAAGTCATAGTATGATACTATCCTTAATCCTTAAGTGTAGATCAAGTTGGCTCTTAAAGGACTCTTGGGAAGTCGCTTGAGCTAGCTCGGCTGGCAGCGAATTCCAGAATTTGACAACTCTTAAGGGGTGGAAATTGTTTATTCAGTTCGTTCTGCTATGTTTTGTCTCTAGTTTCTGGGTGTTACCCCCTAGGTTAATATTGGGACTAAGCTTAAGTAGGTGTTTAAGGGGATGTCCAGAAGTGTCAAAGATACTGTGAGCCATTAGAAGGTCACCTCTAAGATGCCTATACTCTAATGAGTAGAGGTTAAGTGATTGAAGGTGCTCTTCATAAGGCTTGTATTTGAGCCAACGAACTGATTTTGTGACTCACAGTTTGATATGCTCCAGAGTGTCCTTATCCTTTCGAAGTGAAGAAGAAATACTATGTTTCCGTACTCTAAATGGGAACGAATAAAACTGCTAAAGATTATGTGGAAAGTTCTTCCGCCAAAAATGCACCTCAATGTTACCAGTGCAAGGTTTGCTCGGAAGACATTTTGGCCACAGTTAGCGTAAGACTTCAAATCGTAGGGTACCACCACTCCTAAATCTTTTTCAACTTGAGGTACTTCTACAGAGGCGCTTCCTAAGTTGTAACTGTAGTCTGCAACATGTCTCAGGTGTACTACTTTACACTTTGAAGTGTTAAAGGTAAGTCCGTCATCGTCTGCCCAACTTTGAAGACGAGTCAGATCCTCCTGAAGTGCCTGTATATCGTCTTGGTTGCGTATCTCTCTCCAAAGTTTCACGTCATCGGCAAAAAGTAATAAGTCTGACGTTACCTTTTGAGAAAGATCATTTATGTAGATCAAGAAGAGGTCCTAGTACTGAGCCCTGGAGGACTTCAATAGGACACTCTGTAGCCTGAGATAAAGTTAAATTAACCCTGATCTTAAAATGTCAATTTTTCAGATATGAAGTGAGCCAATCGATTAGAGGTGGTCTGATACCCTTATTGCTAAAACATGTATGGTTAACCTTATCAAGAGCTTCTGAAAAATCTAGGTAGATGACATCAACCTTCCTCTTGCGATCGAGGATGCTTGTCCATCTGTCCAACGCAGTCAGCAGCTTGGTCATACAAGAATACCCCTTCCTGAAACCATGCTGTTGGAGTAAGAAAAAATTTAAGTACAGTAAATAATCATTTACACCATCGCACATCAGGTAATCCATGATTTTTGAAGGTATTGAGAGAAGAGCTACCGGATGGTAACTTGAAGGTTCGCTGCGTCGTCCTCCTTTGAAAATTGGTGTAGTGTGAGCCAGCTTCAAATTTTCCGGTAGTTTTCCTCGGCTTGACGAGTGTGAGTACATCACGCTAAGCGGCGCTGCCTGGATTGGGGCTGCTTCCCTCAGCATGGCATAATGGACAAGATCTGGGCCAGGAGAAGTGTCTAATCTTAAGTGCCACAAATTCCGGAACACCAAGTCAGCGCTTAGGTTCAATTCGGAAAGTCTTTTGAAGTTGCAGATGAAGCTTTCATCAGTATACTTGATGTGGGCCGGCTGAAATGTCCGAGAGTATTGTTCAGCCTAAAGGTTAGCGGCGTTGTTGGTCGGGCCGTTAAGACCTATTGACGAGACATGTATGGTTAACCTTATCAAAAGCTTTTGATAAATCTAGACAGATTATATCAACCTTCCCCTTGCAAGTCAGAACTTGTTGCTTGAGTTTGTAGCAGTCTTATCTGGTCACGAACAGAGTGAATACCTCCTGTTGTACGAAAAAAGCACAGATGAACCCCTCATTTCTCTATTTTGTGTAGCTATTGAATCTCCTGATCTATACTGAAAGGTGTGTTAAAATCAGTACCCCAAACTCCACATATTCCACGCATCCTGTATTAAATACCAGGACACCCAACAAATAATCGCCTGGTGTCTCCGTGGATCTTGTTAAAAATAAGCATTTGCATCAATTTTCTCACTGAAACTAGACCCAACAGTCGAAACGCCCTTTGAAAATTTCTATATGGTAAATCACTGGACCACATGGCAAAGTGGTTGTATTATCAAAGAGTTGAGTTGTTGATGAACAACAATTGAGACCTATTTCTGTGTGGAAATTTTCTGTTTTTGAAGTCTCCTGACAGGGTAAATTTGAAATGAACCACTTCTAGCAAACAGAATCACAATTAATAAACTTGGTGACTGAGATAGAATCACGTATGAGTCATTTTTAAGTTTAAACGAAACCATAACACCTGGCTAAACGAATTCCCAATTTAACGAGATCCAAAGAGGATTATTTGTCCAGAATTCAGAACCAAAGCTGGTGATGAGGTTACATTAAACGTCGAATTCACAACTGCATAACTGTTGCTGTCTGTTTTTTGTCAATATGTTCGGTATTTATGAATATACTGATGTGGTTTGAACTCTTTTTCGGGGATATCAGTACATTTTACTTTGTTTGTATTTCATGGTAGATCCTCAGCGATTTGAGAAGCATTTTAACAAGCTCACAAGGATGGTTAATATGACACAGTGAGGTTTTGACTAATGCTCAAAGATAAGGTGGATATCCAACAAGCTTGTTAAAATGCAACATCAGTAAATCGGAAATGGTTAGCTGGAGTGTGTTCAATGGAACTTACCTGTCAAATATTTGTATAATGAAACTAGTTGATAAGTATTCAGTTGTTATGAAGTAGCGAATGGAAGGCGTTTTCTATAAGCTGTGATCCTGACAAATGTGTTTGTAAGGTCTGTGTATCAGGTGTGTAAAGAAGATTTGTGAGCGTACACTGAAAATGAGGCACTGAAAAGAAAAAAAAGAAAAGAGATTAACTAGGTGGTTAGATATAAACCTTAACAACGCTTCACTGTTTGTAAATGACCAGAAAAAGTCATAGACAGACAGTAGATGAAACCAGTACTAGCGTTTCTCACAAGAAGGAGTCCTAATTCCATAGTTTTCAAATAAGGGAATATAGTGATAAAGAGCAGTGCATTGTAATGTGTATCAAGATGGACTATACTATGACGTAAAAGTTGAAATTGTAAGCTGAAGGGTCACTCTTTAAAGTCCTAGGCTCAACAAAGACGAGTATGGTTTGTAGGAACACTAATAACTTTATTGATTCTAATATTTTTTGTTGCTCTCATTCATTGAATCACATCCATTAAGTTGCAAACGTTCGAACAGAAATTAAGCACGGTATAAATTATCTTGATAGAATGACAAACCCGCTGTAGTATTTGAAACAGGAGTTTCAAGAGGAACAAGCTCAGGAAGGCGACCTTAGCATCACCGATTGGTTGATCATCCTCTATCATAGGGCTCCGAAAAACAAATAAACTGTTAAGACACACAAACATGGGTGGATTGGACTCACCGCCCTCACTATAAGCATTCACAGGTCAGTATTTCCACTATCCCTCTTTTTGTGATGTTAGGCTAATCTAAACTAATTATAATAAAATAAACTATAACCTACTCGAGGCACCACGTTTCTCATCATACTTGGAGACAGTATTTGTAATGATAATAATAATATACTCTCGGATAACTATATGTCGCATGAGGAATATCAATTTACGGGCAAGATAATGCTGATAAAAATGTCACAGGCTTCAATTCATTAGGTTGCTCAGTTATGTTAATACATTATACAAGCTCCATGATAAATGATTATCAGACTTTCATAAGTTATGACTTATGTGTTTGGTATCGGTGCTGTACCGTTAGTTGTTACAATATAGAGTATGGACTTGGAAGAAAATTTAGATCACTTTGGAAAGAGCAACGGTGGACAAATGTTTTTTCGATGTAGGCAAAAAGTGGTGGAATACAGTAGTCATTGTTGTCAAGAGGATATCATTATTCAGCCATATTATTGTGATTACAACCCATTTTTCTCTTTATTTCGATAAGACACGCAATTCTTGTCGATAGGTTTATGAGTTTCACTTGATGACAAGAATTCCCTCAAAAATTGTTATTTTTACGTTTAGAAACGAATAGAGTCTAAAGCCAAGTTGTCCTTGTTCTGATTATGACTTTCATGTAGACTATGAGGTCGGCAGTATCGCGTTTACAGTTCTAGTGGAACATCTGTATGACAAATTATATCCTACGAATTTTCGACCAGTAACTCATCAGGAATTCATACGTTGAGTGCTTTTAAATGTCTACGTAGAATTATTAGACTTTCTCCACTATTCAAAAAATCATAGTGAAGACCAGTTTGGAGGAAACGGTTACGGAGTGGATCCCTTGTTATAGTTATAATTAGCTGAAGTACGCTTAGCTCAGAAGGAAAGAGAAGTTGAGTTGGAAAGATTGCGTTTAAAGGAGGGGGAGAATATTAAATTCAAGATGTGGCTGACAAGATGATGATGTACGAGTCTACATCTGCTCATGTGCAGTTGTTGCTTTTCATGGAAGGGACTGGAAAACATTGATATCTAAAGATTTAGATCTACCAAAGAGACAGATCTTAAGGTTTAATAGTAATTCAATGAACTATTGAAGTTTCATATGAAATTTCGAACACTGCTTCGACGGAAGTGTTTGATTTCGATCTCGGCTAAACTAGTTGGTTTTAGTATTGTTATGGTGATACTGAGGCTACTATAATTCATTGTACACTGCTCGAACCAGAAGAAGGCTATCGTAAGGCGTTAGAGCTTATCGAGGAAGCATTTGGTCAGAAAAACATCGAAGCTCATGCATTTATTGATACGATGCTGAACATCTCTTGTATTAAGGGGAGAGATCTAGATAATATAAGAAGACTATCTCATGAGATACAGATTTTCGAGCTAACACTCGCGCAGATGAACCATATATCTGATCTGAATTCTACAAAGACCATCGAGAGAATGTTCTTGAAACACACTATACTTACAAAGAGAATGAGTGAAAGTTGCATGTAGATTTCCCAAGACGGGCAGATAGTTTTTCTTCAAGGACCTTTACGAATCTGTGAAGCAGCAGTCAGATATTGCTAATACCAGATGCGGATTACTTGTCAATGAAGGTCCTTCTAATCTCAACCAAACGCAATCGGCCGTTGTTATTAAAAGAAACATTGTAAGATCCATTTTGAATGTTTTGTGCGTGAAATTCACTCCGTGTATTCACTTGCAGCTTGTTCCTATTGATTCCTTTAATTGTACCTTTAATTGGTCTTTATGATTCTATTTGAGTTGTTGATATTTGTATTTTATTATGGTTCCTACTTTTCTTATGCCTTCATTAAGTTTCTGTGTTTCTTCCTGAATTGCATTTATGTTGTTTTACTTGATACTTAGAATTGGAGGTAGCCATATTGGTTTGTTCCTCTTTTCTGTTTGTGTTGCTTTTATTAACTGCAGTTGTGCATTTTTGATTGTGAATTGAGACACTCTTCCAGAATTGGAAACACTGTGTTATAAAGCAACCAAATATTATCTTTTGAACTAGTTTGCGCGTGGTCTATCCGGACAGGATGGAATGAAGTTTATTTGTTGTGATTGGCAATTTTCTCTCACCCTTCATCAACTTCGTTATTTACTGTAATTTAAATTTGAATAACTGAACAATTTTTGGTTGGAGAACTGGGTGGTCATATTTGTTTAGGTAACAGTGTACATTTAAATTTATGATGAATTTTAGAACCGTCATTTTACCCAATCACTTTGTTTTGCATTCAAACGAGCAAGGGCGCGTATCCAAATCACCTAGACAGCTATTCTTCAGTCAAAACATTAGTTTGGATCTTATAACATTGATTCATACTATAGGGCGAAAGTGTCTTTCGCTAACACGAGCGGGTCTGATATCACTCCACACGTAATACCAAGCACTCTTAGTTTGTAATGTTCATTGTGTACCGAAAGTCTTCACTTAGAACAACATGCAAGGTTTAAACAGAAGTGTATTATTGAAAGGAGAGTTTCTACTAAAGACATTGTATAATGTCAGTCTGAAGACAGATCACATAGCAAGAAACTGTCGATCACCGCGGTCATGTACCTGTGAAGAATGTGGCTAGAAACACCAAAACGTTTTACACAAGAAGTGGGAAGAGCTACGAGACATTATCAGTAATGCCCACATCACTGTTCAACTCTGTACTGAGGAAAGTGCCAAGCATGTACAGCGAAAAGTAGCACTTGTGATAGTGCTTGTATTGATGAAGAAAATGGAGAAAATGCTGCCCAGACTTGTGCATTCTTGGGTAGCCCCTTGGATGCTTCGCTTGATACGCAAAATCTAGCTACAAGTATAAATAGTATAGGGGTTGTGGAGATTATTGGTTAAACGTTTGCGCGCGAGACCGAAGGCTTTGGGTTCGAATCCGGCGAGCGGGATCGTGGATGTGCACTGCCGTGGAGTCCCACAATAGAACGAAATGGCCATCCAGTGCTTCCAGGTTTTCAATTATGATGGTCTAACATCAATCGGTTCAAGATCTCATACAAGGATAAATTTAGAGGGAGAGCTGAAGACACTCGTTGAAAACTCTGGATACCGAGTCCTCATTACGTTGTAAAAAGGTTTAACTAAAGCTTTACTGATTAGATTCTTCTTCATCACTCAGGATTCCAAAGGTATGGACTGTCAGGAGATCACACATGTTACGTAGGACAGTGCCAATGACATCCCAGATGATATCGTGATCTTATTTGCACGATGTGAACAGGCGAAGAGTTGACAGAGAAGATGCCAATGTACTTATTGGGTGCAGTGTACCTGAGGCACATAAGAAAACAAAGAAGAGAGTTGGAAAATCCAACAAACCATGTACCATAAGAACTTTAGGGTGGACGTTTTATGTACCTTACAAGGGGACCACAATATATGTGGGTATGATAGATGATCTGTCATCTAAACGTGAGCTAGAAGCTTGATTAGACTAATTATATAGAATGAGGTTTAAAGAAGATTCGAATTTCTGTTTTCCCGTGTTTGTCCAAGACAGTGAATCCATGGACGCTAAGTCCAAATCTATACAGTTACTAAATGGGCATTACAAAATAGCTCTATTCTGGCGTCATCAACAAAGCCTACCTAATAATATAAAACTGGCGATGAGTAAATAACATTTCTGGATAAACCAGCTCACATGTGACCTGAGTCTGCGTAATGGATATTTCAATGTGATGACACAGAGTGCCAAACTGAGATACGCCGAAAAGGCTACAGAGAACTCCATAAGTTTCGGGTTTGGTATCCAACGCACCACTCAGTCTTCCATCTGAAAAAATCTAATAAGCTTAGAATCGTGCTCGATTGTGAGACGCAATACACCGGTACGTCCCTAAATAAAAACATGTTATGGATCCAGCTTAGTCTACAGTATGGCAGATGTCTTCACCGAATTTCGGCTATAACCAGTAGGTCTCACGGCAGGTACTGAAGCTATGTTTTATCGAGTGATTGTCCAAACACAGAATCGTGATCCCACAAAGCTGTATAAAAAGTGAGCCAGGCACCTATAGGATTAATGTGTTACAGCTTAGGTTGATTGGTTAAGAGTTGAACTCAAACAACTAATTGCATTTCAAAACAATAGAGTTCAGATATTCATTCACTTCCTGACTTTGTATAGGCACTATGCTTCCTGATACTTTATACTGAATGTTGAAAAGCTTTGTTTGCCAGAACAGGCAATTTCACGCTCCACTGCTGCTGCGCGAAGATCTAAATAGAGACCTACTCACTACTGGTCTGGTTTCTTTTATCAAAAGAACAAAGGCACGAAAAATTTACATTTGTTTGGGGTAAGCTTCTCATCAAGTTGCGTAACGTTTGCTCTACAAAGAACTGTATCGGATATCGAAATCAGGTTCGCCAGATGTATTATACAGACTGCAAAGAAACAGTACTAATTTAATGATTTATTAACCAGTATTGATACGTTAGAAGGGGCTAAATTAGTATATTCTCAGTTGACGGAGATCATACGTTTAGAGGGTTTCAGCAACAATATTGCATTAATCAAGTTTATTCCAGAGGAAGATAGAATAGGAAAAAACGATAGGACTTTGGGAATAGAGTGGAATGTTCGAACGTATGAGATCCGCTTGAGTGCGAAAATTTTATGTGACCCCTACAACGTGAGTCATTTTTTCATACGTAGCTTCTATATCAGACTTAGTTGGGTTTACAACTCCAGATAACTTTCCAGTTCAGTATGTTTGGTAATATACTTGCCAGCAAAATCTGGCGTGGGACGCAGAGTTTCCCAGTCACTGCTTCACAATATGGGACTGTTGGGACGCCAAAGTGAACCGTCACTTCCCAAATGTCTCGGAATGGAATCGTACAAACAGCTGGTTACTCAGATTCACTGCTTTGCCGATGCTTTGGAATTTGTATATCTGAGAGATATGTAAACAATAGATTAGCAACAATTCACGAATTTTCTAAAGCAATTCATTGAAGTTTTGTTAAAATTAAGCAGATCCCGGCAGACCATACTTTGCAAAGATTATCGTCATATGATAGCATTAAACTAAATGAGTAGTTTCACGGACCGAACATTTTATGTCAGAACGAACGTGACTGGCTAAACTCAAGTGAAGGGAAAAACCCAGTATTAACCCATTTGTCTAGAGCACAGCTAGGCGAAATACCCTCGAAGAATCATTTAGATCGATTTTGGATCAATTCAGTGATTGTAAGACCTGGTCCAAAATGTTGAGAATATTCGCTCTATGCAGATGTTTCGTCCATAATATGAGGACGAAATCAGATAGAAGACCATTAATTCTGGGTAGATAGAGGTTGGAAGATATTGCCAGTGAGAAGCAGGATATAATTAACTTTGCTGAAATTATCTCACTCCTTATAGATCTGGAGACATGAAGGAGCATACATCATAATGATGAGCACGGCAATACATGTAAATCAAGAAAGACCGAGGAGAGGCGTAGATGTATCTGTTAAGAATAAGGAAATGACACTTCACTTAATCTCTGCCGGTGATGGAAATAATAGTAGCGTTTCATATGGGAACGTGGTAACGAATCATGATCCATTGATAATAAATGACGTCGTTTGAGTAAGGAGACGACTTCAGTTATCTGCTTGCCCTTCGAAAGCAAATATCCGCTTGTACATTCTAGTAATCATTTTGTTTCTGACTCTACCAAAATGCACTACCATAAACAGAACGCGCATTTATTACACAGAAAATTCTTGATCCTTAGAGTCAAGGCTACTATCCGAAGAGTCGTGAGTCGCTGCTTCCCGTTGAGAAGACTCAACACTACGCCGTACACACACATCATGATCCCGCTACCCAAATGTCTTCTGAACACTTACGTACCATCATCGAATTCTGTTAGTTCGTACTATTTTGGACCATTCTACGTTGAAAGTGACGAGTCGTTGAAAAACGTTAGGACTGTTTTTTACTTTCCTGTTTATTAGAGCAGTTCACATCCAAACAGCCCACACCTTGGATAGTGACACAAATGTTTTCACCCTCTCGAAACTCGGTGCTAAGTGGGGCTACCTAAAATATATGTTTAGCATCAACTGTTCAAATGATGCGAGTCTTAGACAGATTGTTCGTAGTTGTGACCACAATAATATATCGAATTCTCTTTTGAAAATAAGTTGTGAATGGCACTTTAAACTTCAGTGAGCTGGTCACCAAGGTGGTATGTGAGAACGCGTCATTAGGTCACTGAGAAGAATCTTAAGATCACCAATGTTTCGGAAGGTATTAACATATGATACTCTGGAGGCATCTTTATTAGAGGTTGAAGAAATATCGAACAATCTGTCACTCGTAAAGCTAGTTAATGACTGTGGTAATTCGGATGTATTCACACCAAGTAATTCGTTTTTAGTACATAAATGTGTATCTTTCGATGAACCTCAGGTTCGTACAACATTCCTATGTAATAGAAGGTGAGAGCAAGAGTCACGACTAGCCAGCCTATTCTGGAGTATATGAATGAAGGAGCACCGATTAACTCATCAGGTGAGATCCAGATGGTTGGACATGAGAATAAATCTACAGACAGATCTGTCTTTATTAAATAATACTTGCTTGCCGAGTAATCTTTGGTTGAAAGCTATAGTTAGATAGGTCAATTATAGTCCAGATGGATGAGTTATAACAGTTCGGCAGATAATGGTTTGTAGTCATTGTTTGTCTTAGTGCTTTCAAGGAAAGGCACCAATAAAATTTTTGCAGTAAACGTTCGATGCTTTTTACGCAGATTTGCATAAGTATTGGGCTGATGACGGGATATCTGTCAAATCCCATTGCTAAGTAATACCCAGACCGATTAAACTTTAAATAATTTGTCAAAGACTGTAGTAGTGTAGTATTCCCGGGATAAACTACCTGCTTATAACATAATGTCCCCTGATACATGAGTGGCTAGCTTTCAATGTGGAGCGGTGCGAAAATACGGATGATTACAAAAGGATTGCATCACAAACCTATATTGTGACTAGTCCGTGTTACCGATTCACTTTGTAGTACATTCTACTGGTCGGTTACGGTAAATCAGTTGTTCACCTCATAACTTTACTGCTTTCTGATACTAATCGCATCAATTTACACTTTAGAAACAGATCAAACCTGTTGGCTATATACATAGCAACCTGTATTTATAATAGCCCTGCTATTACCGTATGAGACAGCCTGAGGGCTTATCCAAGGAATTCATTTATACGAAAATTAAAACTAACACAACCCATCTATTGACGATTATTGTTCAATGGAGCTCCCCCATAAAAACAAGTCTTTCGTGTAACCAGTTGTCATAAAACCCGTCAAAATAAGTGATAATTGGAAAAAGTCGTGTTGTTCTGAATTGCCTATGTTTTTACTGACGGCTATTACTTCTGTTTGACCACTGCCCAGAAACATTGTATTTCGTAGCATTTTTGCGATAACCGAATATCTGCTTCAGTTAGTATACAATAATTAAAAGTGTGTAATTAATGTAGCCAGATCTTTTGCTAGTTAATAAAGTAAACAGTTCTTTTGAGTAATATGAATAATACTTCAAAACTGTATTCAACACTTAGTCTTTTCATTTTTATAAGACAAAATAATAAGGTTTTCCGTCATTATGATATATTATCCTTCCTGTCCAAATAAATTCATTCTTTACGAATGATTGATCACTGTGTGTTGATAAATATCATTTATGTCAGGTCCTACTTAATGCAGATTGAATACTATCGACAAAGTTGCAATGTGGCCACCAGTTTAGGTGACACAACATTCCATGCACCATGTTGAGACAAAATGGTGGTTGTAGGTAGTCAACAGGAAACCCTGACATGATCCTTTTTTGTGTATGTCACAAATAAATCGAGAATATGAAAAGATTTATTGCTTAAATTGATTAATGGAATAATCTTTGTGTTTTATTGAAATGGTTAACACAAATTTATTTTTTTTTATTTTATGGCTCTGGACTGTATAAGCAATGAAATTTTGTTAACAGATCTAAACAACGTGGATCATATCAAAAATGGACTCTGACAGTAATGACAATTTTAATTCATCAAAATAAATTCAGAATTTCAAATATTCATTAGTTGAAAAATAATATTAAACCAGAATATGAAAGAGGTTCGTAGAAGATTCATGGATTATCAAAATTCGAGGACTGATTATTCTTTACTTTCCATATTAGGAAAATATTTTAGGGTTTGGTTGATTTCGAAGAAAGACAAGTATAGATGATGCAATCACAATTATTCATAAATAAGTATGGGGGTTGTGGATATTGGTAAGTTTTGGATTGAGATCATGAACCGATTGATGTTAGATCACCGTTGGAGACCTGGTCGCGCAATTCTGTGGATTGGTTGATGTTAAACACTAACACCATTGGATGCTGGCTCAATGGTCCAGTAGGTTAAGCGTTCGCACGCGAAACTGAAGGCTCTGGATTCGAATCCCGCGAGAAAGACTGTGGATGTACACTGCTAAGCACTTCCACAATAGAACGAAACAGCCGTCCAATGCTTTCAGGTTTCCAACGGTGGTCTAACATCAATTGCTTCATGATCGCAATCATAAATGTCAGAATCAAGTATAATACTTCAGACTCAAATAAATCCATGAAAGGATCAAGTTAGTCGAATCTTTATGCCTAAACATAAAACAGTTGCTAACTTTTAATCTATTTTATATCAACATCCTATCTATGTTAATTGTAAATATTGAGTTTCCATTTTTCTAGTTTAGAATTTGATATACAATTTCAGTAAGATAGACATAATATCCATACTACAGTTTTCATATCATTATCTTATAATGAATTTATTAGATTTAATTCACTAAATTAACTTTACATAGTTACCTCAATTTCTTCCAGTTTTTTTTTTTGAAAAATTACTTGTCTACACTTTTACGATTATGACATTCCTTTTTTTTCCTAATGTGTGAATCCATGTAAATTTATTATATATTGATTTCCATCTCTATTTTATATTAAAATGAACCAATGGTAAGTGTCATTGTTTTATCCTAAAAAAAAGTTTCCTTTTTATTTGTTGTTGTTTTTTTCCTTTTCTTTTTACTAAGCGATCTAACCAAAATAGGAAACGAAATATCAGTAATATATAAATCATTCACGCTTTTGAATTCAATGAAAGTAGTTTAACTTTGAATCCTTTAAACTAAATAAGTTAAAAAAAGAAGAAAAGAAATATGGATTGATTGTTTCATAGTTTGATAGAAATATGTTGTAGATTTTATGGCTTAGTGATTGAATTGTCCAGTATTATTTTATTAGCTTTAGAGGTTTCTTTCTGTTTATGTTGTTTAATAATTTACACATAGTATACAGATTTTTTTAAATAATGTATCAGCTTTTTTATATCATAAATTGATATAAGATTGTATAATTTTACTTAGAAATGAAAAAAAGTATCCTGTGAATGAATAACAAAACACTGTATTTCTACAGAAAGTACTGTAAACGCCTTATTGAGTCACTTGAAAAGAAAATGAAGAACAACCAAACTAGAATGTACAATCTCTACCTTTCTAGCAATGTTAATAGAATTCTAGTTGTGTTCTTTATTATATTCAAGTAAATACTATATGTTTGACAGTAGTATCTGTGACACCGAAAACTTGTAACTCAAGACAATGTCTACAGTATCTTAGAATATATTGTCCTATATTGGCTGATATAAATGATTGTGTATATAGGATCAAATAGAAAAACGTTGAACCTTGGATAGAGGTATCACAAGCAAAAGCAAAAAAGTTTACAACCATGTGACTCAACAAATCAAAAGACGTTTTGAAACATGACCAATATTTCGACCAGTGACAAAAAATGATAAATAGTTATATAGTCAAGGATTCCGTAGATGACAAAATTATCAAAGTAATTTTTAAGTCACAGACTACATTTATTGGCAACAACAAATTATTTTGTGCTCTAATTGACTGAGGAATTCAATGAACAGGTTTCGCAGATGACATAGCCCTCTTAAGCCATACACACCAACAATTGCAAATAAAGACAACTAGTGTAGCAGCAGCCTCTTCATCATTAGGCCTCAACATACAAAATGAAGAAAGCTAGATCCTCAAATACAACACGGAGAACATCAACCCAATCACACTTGATGGAGAGGCTATGAAAGATGTGGAATCCTTCACGTACCTGGTAACATCATCGATGAACAAGGAGGTTTTGATGCAGACGTAAAGATGAGGATTGGTAAAGCAATAACAGCATTCCCAGAGTTGAAGAACATATGGAACTTAAAACAACTGTCAGTCAACATGAAACTCAGAATCTTTAATACGAACGCCAAAACAGTTTTACTAAAAATTGTAGAACTAACAAAACTATTATCAAAATGGTACAAGTATTTATAAACAATTGTGTACATAAGATGCTGAATGTCTGTTGGCCGGATACTGTCAGCAGCAGCCTACCGTGAGAGAGGACGAATCAACGTTCATCTGAAAAGGAAAAGACGTTGAAGATGGATAGGATATACATTACGGAAATCATCAAATTGCATTACGAGACAAGTGTTAATTTGGAATTCTGAAGTCCCGTAACTTTTCAACAATAAATATATGTATCTCTTACTAAGATTAATTATTTTATTGTATTTTTTATTATAATAAATTTCAAACGATATTTAAAAATTTACTGTTTAGCGTTTCAATTACAAAATATTTTCATAAGAACAAAAGATCAAAGAACTTTATCGTTAAGATATTTTCACAAAATTTATCCGTATTATTATTCACATAGATAATGTAATGATTAAGACAGTCGAATCTTCAATGAGGTAATATCAAATCAATCTTTGTATTTTATATCAAACAGTAATTGAAATTTCATATTCATTTTTCAAGAGATAAAAGAAACCTCATTAGAATTACATAATAATGAAGTGGATACGTTTTCTTCTTATCCATCTGATAAACTTCTAATCAATGGATCACATAAAAATCCTGCGGTACATGTATGATTGAAAGGACGTATCGTTTAATCACCACCATTTAAAGAAACTCGAAGAATAGACGTACAACCGGGATACTTCCAACTACATTGTTTCAACATAAACACATCCTTACAGATTTTAACGCGTCTAGCACTTTAAGAGTGTTTCTAAAGACCAAAAGTGGATTCCGAAATAAAATATAAATACTTCCAACTCTCATTGCGATTTTCTCCCATTCGCTGATAAGTGCAATGAGTACACGTTATCTGTATTCATATAATTCATGCTCCATTTACCTGTAGACAGTCATTAAAAGCATGTTCGAATTCCTATCAATGAAAAACCTCTGACCGAACAGTCGCTGTCGAAAAAGAAATTATAAGTCGATGGGAGCTGTATTTTAAATAATCGATACAATAGTATCATTATTAGCCATCAGTAAGATTTTATTTAGGTACAGAATAATAAAATAGTAAGCAATAATAGAAGTGAACCAATAATAAGAATTTTTGAAAATCATTCATTAAGCACAGATGCAAATATACTAGCAAAGAGAGGCGGGACACCATTTGTGGGACCAGTTCGTGGTATTCAAATATTGAATTCCCACAGCCACCCCAGTCCTTCAAGGTTGTGTAAACTAAGAAAAGGTAATTTTACCAGGGAGTAATTTCCAACTTATACTGTAATGACATATTACCACCAGTCACGAATGTTTTATATCTTTATGCGGAGACGGATAAATATAAGTCCAATATGTTTTACGCCTAGACGGTAGGAGATCGTTCTTGGTTACAGAAGGATATTGGGGTTCAGTACAGCCTACTACGTTGCGGATTTAGAAACAAAAACGATTGGACTTTCCTAATATGATCCCTTTTCTTCTAAATTAACAACAATTAATTATGCTCAACACATCAAACCTCGACGGCTAAGACAGAAAAAATATGGGATTGCGGGTAACCTAACAATTGTAGTATAACAAGCAACTCAAGAGAAATTCGTACCAAAGTTGTTACTGTAGTGGCAAACCATGACCTTCGAGCATGTAGCAATCCAGCAAATTAAAAAAACATGGGGACCAATCGGAGGAAAAAGGTCATGCGGAAAATCGAATTAGTAAACAGTATGCGAGTGGTTATCGTTCCGGAAGAGATCCTAGCCCGAATTAAATCTGATTATTCTTACGACCGACTGAACAGATTCCCAACCTTTTTCTTCTGAAAACGAGCAGAAACAAACTAGCGACTAAGGAAGGAATTAAATGACGTGAGCAGTGTTCTTTAATACCTAAAATGGCGAGACTCTAATTTACGAACAAGCCAATCAGAAGCAGTTTAGAGATTTCAAGGTTACTGCGCCAACTTCAGTGCTTAATGCTAACGTACGATCGGTTCACAGGGAATTTTGTACAAAACGTGATAACTGAGCGGTTATAATAAATAAAACGGCGAGACTATAATTTGTAGACGAATCAATCAGGTATAAGATAATAGATCTCGGATTTTGGAGCGAAAGCCTTCCATCCATTTGGCTAAATAAATTTCTGGCATTATAGCTGATGTCACTTCGTGATGAAAACCCCATATATAATTCCTAACTAAGGCAAATCACGACAAATATTGCGAACTGGATAATAAAAGCACCAGTAACACTGGCTGCAGCCAGGTACTACAATATATACGGATGTTTGGAGAGCGTGCACTCAACAACCGGAGGCCGACTATTCTGTAGCTGTATGGATGATTTCCTCCATTGCATGCATTACGATTTTAGAACCTCTGAACCTCTTTCTAATCTTGACAAATTTTTGAACCACGTATAAGGAGTGTATCCACTTTATTTCCTTGGTTTTGTATAACATATTTTTACTCTATACTGGCTGTTTATTGATTGGCTAATATTTCTCAAGGTCACTTAAAGATTCGTTCAAAGGTCGCCCATAAATTAGAGTCTAGCCCCTAAAATGCCAAGACGCTATTAAGCCAAATGGTTGGATGAATTCCGCACCAAATTTCAAGACCTGTTATCTTATATCTGATTGATTCGTCCATAAATTTTAATCGCGCCGGGAATTCTTATGGCTTTTGCTCCTCTCATACAAGCAGTTTAGAATCCACATTATCATACAGTAAGTTTAAGTATTTGAACACACGTACGGGACTTGTACTCCATAGGTTTAGATCTATTACTGTCTTTTCGCTCTTTTGAGTTAAAATGAACTAATCCTGAAAAAAATCCATAAATATGACTAAGAAACGTGAAACTGAATACTACTTGTACAAAAATCCCTCCTAACAAGATAACTCAAAGATTAAAAGAAAGGAGATGATTATTCGTTCACACTCATGGCTCCTGCAGCTGAGTTCCCGTGCGGTGATTTGTGTTTGACATTTACAGCGAGGTCAAGAGGACCTAATAACACTACTAACAGTCACTTCCGAGTGACTTGGTGTTCTGTAACGATTTAAATGACTGACCAGTTAGATTGTCAATAACTCTAGGATTTTTGGTTTCGTTCTCCATTTTCGCTCTTGTTACTCAAGATACTTGTGTAGCGAACGAAAACTTAGGTGGGGAAAACCAGTTTATTGATTAATACAAAATTACAGTGATTCGGTAAAACATGAAAACCATGCATTAAATACACCATTCGCACTGCTTCTTTGAGTTGGTCTCCACATGCTTCACTATTCCTCTAATTATGTTGTTACTTCGATTACTCTCCGATTACCTCCCTGTTATCTTGATTTCAATCTTCTGCTGTCAAGCATTCCACTTCCGATTGTTGTTACATACTAATTACAAATTTCAGCATAAGTAGCATACACCACATTTTTACCAACTCTAATAATTGAGTAAGCAAAGAAAACTGAGAACAAACTGATAGCTCCAACTGATAAACACATCAAACCCATGCCAAAAATTTTAGAGGTTGGAGATAAACGAGTCCGACCTAATTTCCCACTTATGGTTTCCAAGTTTGAAACTTGGAAATATGAGATATTCCAACAACTATAATGTCTCAGACGAATAATAGTACTGCACTGAATACTATCACAGGTTATACGTGCTTATAGGTAGATAGGCTGATTTCAGCATTTGAATTTACTCAGAACCTTCGATTAGTAAGCATTTAAATCATTCAACGTACTTTGCCCTTGTTAACACTTGCCCTATAATGAAATATTGATGTCATGTGATCTGCCAGAACAGCTTGGCATATCGCCGTTTTTGGCATAAAGGTTTTCATTCAGGTATGGACCATTTTTCTTAAGAGCTCATTACACATCGGAATTTACAGCCCAGTAAACCAAAATTTTATGTGTTAAAGTTGATACACACGTATTATATGAGTGAAACACACTGAACAATCTTTTTTACTCGACAAAGTTTAGTACTCAAAAATAAAAGTAGTGTGGTCGAGTATTTATAACTCATAGGATAATTTACTTATAAAATTAACTTACAGGTGTACAAAATAATCCAAATGAACGGGTTCAGTATTATTTCTATCTGGAATTATTTATATACGGGAAAATAAAATAAGACACTAGGTGGGATTTATAGTCTTCGTGTTAAGCGTTTTAACTGCGTTAATTAACATTTTGATTTCTAAAGTTTCCCGGCGAAGTTCTTCTGATACGGTTTGCCACTGATTTCCTTCGACATCTTCGGTGGTTCTAAGAAGGCTGACGGGAAGAGAGTTACGAATAGATGATTTATCTGTTTTCTTGCGCAACAGTATTTGTTTTTCCAATTTGTCACGACGGTTCTTGAGATTCGATAACCATTGCCTAAGGCCTTTGTGTAGACGATCACGAATTACGATAACTTCACTACGCATTGCGATTTCAGCTTTAGTAGGACCTTCGCCTAAAGCTAAACACAGAAGTAATTATAACCATATCAGTGGAAATCAATAATGAACACTTACAGGATAATACACGTTAAAACTAACTGAAATTGACGAGTTTTAGTTTTGAAGATATTTCACCACTATATATTAAAAATTGCAATAGATGGGACAAACTGATCTAAATGAACGATCATTTCGACTCATTAACTTCCATTCATTTAAACAGAAAATCAGGTAGTAAGCCACTCTTTCGGAGTTCAGAGAAATTCTACAGACGAGCCGAACAACCATGATAGTAGATGTGGGGTTTTTACATGAGCAGGTATCGTATACTAAAGCGCTTGTGCATTACTATACTTTAATTTTTAATCAAATGAGATGAGTGACTTTTCACGGGTCAATTTGTGATCCAACTAAAAAACAATAGACTGCATAGGTCAGTTAGCCCGATTACTGAAATATAATTAATTAAAGGAATACTATGATTTATATACACAAAGAAACATCAAAACGACACAGGATTTATTTATATCTGAAATGTAAAGCACTACAACTGATTGGATGTAATCACTTACATTAGCAAATTTCAATCCGAGTCTCGTAAAACAACTTTGTAAACTGTTTCACAGCAAATCATGTGAATCCTAACAAACATTAACAAGAAATATAGGTAATTTCATCCCTATAATTGCCTTTAACGCATTTATTGTACAGTTAGACATTTCCCTAAGAGAGTGTCATAACATGTAAGGTTCCTCGATATCTAGTATTTTATAATGATATTTCAAATCTCCTTATTTGATTTGTTGAGCCAACGCTGCTGTGTTGGTGAAATGTAGCAACTTGAGCTGATGCATACCTGTAGAAGATTCGACGTTGCTTAAAACTGACTGACTTGATCAGGATACCTGGTAATCGCTACATTCAGTTTTTATAGTGTTAAATATGCGTAAGCTTAAGCAAACATTCTTACATTTTGTTTTAAGATTTATAAGAATGTAACAGGAAGTTAAAGAACTATTTACTTACCGGCTAAACGAGTTGCTAAGTTAGCCATACGTTTATCCAACATACTTTGACGCTCGGCGATTACAGAGTGACGTTTTGCTAACTCCTCAGCTTTAGATTGTAAAGTTTGACGTTCAGATGTTAGCTTCATTGCTTCGGAATGTTGAGCTGAAATTATATCTTGTAACTGTCTAGAATGATGTTCAATCATTGAGCGAGCTTTCATTAGACGATCTAGAGGTCCTTTGCGCAGTATATCAGAGACCTAAAATAAATCAAACTACATAAGGTTACTGATTTCCAGTCATTCAAAATTTTGAAGTATGATAGCATATTTACGATTGCACTGAAAGTTATGATAATCATTTTAACTAGTCAGAAGTTAGAAATGTTAATGGTCCGCAATCAAACAATAAGTTCGGAATAGTAACCAACTTGTTCATTAGGTATATGCAGCGGTGTGAAGGCTAACGATACTAACCGGTTTCTTAAACCAAAGTAGGCAGAGTGGGCTTCGAACAAAAGTGGTAAGCACCGATCTAGACTATGATGTTCTGATTTGATCATTATATATGAAACTAACAACCAGACAAAATGAATTCAGAAACATTTCACGAGTGAGTAGTTAAAGTTTCAATGTCGGTGCAACTACAATCAGTAACAACTAATATTCAGCAACTGAATTATAAGATTCACGCATTACCTTAATGAAAAATTGAACCAGCTGTTGCTGGGTAAGATCGGGTTGTAAATTTAAACCGGTTATCATCGGAAAATGTGAATTGTCTCCCGATAACACTTGTTTTATTTGAGATGTGAAATGTGAACGGAGAGTTGAATTACAGGAATCATATTGATCAGTAGTTCTGAAATATAAAAAGGCAAAAGAATTTATCAACTTACATTGTACATCACACATATGATGAGGATGAAATAAGTTCAAAAAATGAATAAAAATAACTCCTAAATTATGCACTTGATTAAGGGGAGGTGACTGTCAATAGACAGCGCAGAGAAGTCCCACACAAAAACTAAACAAATCACCAGTCCTACCTGGTTCTTAATAATGTACTAAGCTTATATCACATAACGATGAAAACAAGTTTAAAAAAGTACACATCATAGTAATGTTACATACAAAATAGTACCTGAGAGAATGGAACGAAGACCTAATGGTTAAAACATTTGGCTTTTAAAAAGTAAATTGTACAATCAGACGCCACTACACCTTTAATCTTATTAGCTGGGTAGTAACAATGGTCCTCATTAGAACAGTGGGACTACGCAAAGTCGAATACATAAAAATGTACATGATAAGTACGAGTCCAGAAAATGAATATCTTTCAGTCAACATATTTATGAGAGTGAAGTTCGGCATACATGTAAGTTATTAAACAAGAACAAGTTCCTATACTAAGATTAGCATCAGCGTAGAGCTAACATTTTGACCTAGACCTTTTTCTATTAATAATTGCATGAATATTCAAACCGATTTTAAATAATGCTTTTTGAAGATACTTCATTGTGATGTACAACCACCTTTTGACTACTTAGATTGACATTTGAATCTTAAGATCATTCGTATTTTTATCTAAGTGTTTCGTTACTCTGTGATCTATTGTCCGAAAATCCAAGTTAACCAAGAGTCGTTAAAATATACGAATCTTTAACCTTCCTTCTCAAGGCTAACTATACAAACCAGAATCATACCAATGTATCTAATCCATTCATTTTTAAGGCAAAATCTGTAATTGTTGGGTCAATGGTTCAGGATGTTAATTACCAGATACATGATCGTACGTCAATCAAGGGAATAATCGAACAACGATGTTCAACTTCATTATTTATGACATGAATAAAAACCAGACTGTACAAAATGGATTCACTGTACTTATGCAAAAAAAATAATCAAAGAAAAATAGTGTTGTTCAGTTTCAGTCAACGTTTATATATTCCTGAATGAGATGAGGGTAGATCTTTATTCAGTAACCAGGAAAAGGTTGGGAACGCTTTGCTGAATCAGATTTCAAAAGAAACTTCCCAAACAGTCCTTGAAAAGTGACAGATTACATTTCATATCCTAAGTGAATAATTACCGATTTTGTTACGAATTTTAGTTGATGTCCGGAAGCTTCGAAGATATTACGATCACACATAAACTTAAAAATATCCTCGTTTTTTGTACCTGAAATAACCTTGAGAGTGAAGCCACTTCTCCTACTTTTCCACCTTTTGTTTCCCGATCAAATGTTAGAGATTTATGGAAAACTATGAAGGAGTTAGAAGTCCATATCAAATGTTCGAGCATCAGACTTGTCAAACGGTCGCCTATTACTACATCTGCTGTAAACTATAGAAATAAATAAATCATATTTTAAAGACAAGTTTGACCAGCTATAAAACTTTACAAAATCTTATCATAGTTATTTTTATCAAGGCTTATATTCAATGCAGTCATGATATGAGTATGAAGATAGATGAATTCAATAACCTTGAATCCAACCCAGTATAACGTTGTTTCATAGTATAACTTTCAGGTTTCCGTGTTAGACTGATGAAATGCACCAAACATGAATAATCAGTTATGCCGGCAGTTGAATCAATTGGTTGGATAGGTGCACGAATAAACAAAAGTGTGACACCTTTAGTTGATCGACAATCAGCTGATGTGGTTGTAGTTTTAGATTTCGGTTGACTTTTTGACAGGAAATTACATGATAGTTCAATGAAACCAGCTAGTCTAAACTTTCCCTCCATATCTTCATTCATCCCATCAGGGGAAGAGATTGTAATTTGGCCACAGACAAGGTGTTTTACACATGACTGCCAATCCCGAATCTCTGAAATAATAAAAAATTCAAAAATTTCCGACGAAAATAAACCATCAGAGAATGACCAATTTATGGTAAAGTCATAATCATCAAAAAAACTTGGTATCTCTACATAGTGATACATTTAATTTCTAGTAGATGAAGATCTACCAGTAAGTAATGAATTTCATTCAGATTGTGGGTTTGTGTGACACTATATCACTAGATGTTGATTTCATCTGGAAACCGACAATATTTGAAAATTTCAATGAACACCAGGAACCATTATACAACTTTTTTCGTCTTCTTCAATAATAGTCTATAATAAAATTTTCTAAAACTAAGGTAAGTAAATTCTCAGTATTATGATCAGCGTACTGTAGTTAATTTAAAGTTTACTAACTGATGTTTTTCTTTCAAATTCATTCAATTAGTAAAACATACTCGATCTATGATTTCATAGACAAGTATTTGTTTATTTTGAACTATGACATATGAATAAATTAGTTCAAATAAAAACAGACAGAACTCCGCCTGGAGTCCCTCCGGGGGCTACTGCCGATCCCAAGCCCGGATAAAGGAGGAGGGTTGGGCATGGGGTTAGCGTCCCCATCCCGTAGAAAACTAACTCGCTAAAAAAACACTAACCAGAAAAAATTATTCAAACCTTTTAACCTCTGCCCTGGGAGTCAGAAGGTCTTCATTTAGAAGAACTATGACGCCTCATGATGAAAGCCGAATTCCTTCGGAAGTTACGAGGCCGATACCCCTTCTGACAACCAGAGCGACCATTTATTTAGGTACATGGAATGTTCGTACAATGTGGGACACCGGGAGAGCCTTCCAAATTGCTGCAGAAATGAGAAGATATAACCTAGAGGTACTTGGGATCAGTGAAACACATTGGACGCAAGTTGGACAACAACGACTAACTTCAGGAGACCTTCTGTTATACTCCGGCCATGAAGAAGAAAATGCCCCACATACACAAGGAGTTGCATTGATGCTGTCCAAACAAGCGCAAAATGCCCTTATAGGATGGGAATCTCATGGACCAAGGATCATCAAAGCCTCGTTCAAAACAAAAAAGGAGGGCATTACAATGAATATTATCCAATGCTATGCGCCTACCAACGACTACAATGAAGACGCTAAAGATCAATTCTACAATTGGCTGCAGTCAATCGTCGAGAAGTGCCAAACAAAGAACCTGACCATTCTGATGGGAGATTTCAACGCCAAGGTTGGAACGGACAACACTGGATATGAAGACATCATGGGACGACATGGACTGGGAGAAAGAAACGAAAATGGTGAGAGATTTGCAAACCTATGTGTCTTCAATAAACTGGTCATAGGCGGCACCATATTGCCACATAAACGCATTCACAAAACCACATGGACTTCACCGGATCACACCACGCAAAGCCAAATCGACCATATTTGCATCAACAAAACGTTCAAGAGGACTATAGAGGACGTGAGAACTAAGAGAGGAGCCGATATAGCATCAGATCATCACTTGCTGGTAGCCAAGATGAAATCGAAACTCAAAACGCACTGGACAATGGGGCGAACAATATCACAAAAGTTCAATACGGCTTTTCTTCAGGATACTAACAAACTCAACAAATTCAAGATAGTCCTCAGCAACAAGTTCCAGGCCTTTCGTGATCTACTCAATGGAGAAGGAACTACTGTGGAGAGCAACTGGAAGGGGATCAAAGAGGCAGTCACTTCAACATGTCATGAGGTCCTGGGTCACAAGAAGCACCATCACAAGGAATGGATCACTGTTGAAAAACTGGATAAGATTCAAGAAAGGAGAAACAAGAAGGCAGCAATCAATACCAGTCGAATAAGAGCAGAAAAAGCCAAGGCACAAGCTGAATACACAGTAGTAAACAAACAAGTGAAGAAGAGCATCAGAACCGACAAACGTAAATATGTGGAAGATCTAGCAAAGACGGCGGAAAAGGCTGCAAGAGAAGGGAACATGAGACAACTGTATGACATAACAAAGAAACTCTCTGGAAATCGCCGCAAACCAGAACGACCAGTGAAAAGCAAGGAAGGCGAGGAAATCACTAACATTGAAGAGCGACAAAACAGGTGGGTAGAACACTTCAAAGAACTCTTGAATCGACCAGCTCCACTGAACCCACCCAACATCGAAGCAGCACCCATGGACCTCCCAATCAACGTTGGCCCACCAACAATTGAAGAAATCAGCATGGCCATCAGACAAATCAAGAGTGGCGAAGCAGCAGGACCAGACAACATTCCAGCAGAGGCACTAAAAGCAGACGTAGCGGCAACTGCAAGGATACTCCACATTCTCTTCAATAAGATTTGGGATGAGGAACAAGTACCAAAAGACTGGAAAGAAGGACTTCTGATCAAAATACCGAAGAAGGGCGATCTCAGCAACTGTGATAACTACAGAGGCATCACTCTTCTTTCAATACCGGGAAAAGTCTTCAACAGAGTATTGTTAAACAGGATGAAGGACTGCGTAGACGCCCAACTTCGTGACCAACAGGCAAGATTCCGTAAGGATAGATCGTGTACAGACCAAATCGCAACTCTACGGATCATTGTGGAACAATCAATTGAATGGAATTCATCACTCTACATCAACTTCATTGACTACGAAAAGGCATTTGATAGCGTGGACAGAACAACACTATGGAAACTTCTTCGACACTACGGCGTGCCTCAGAAGATAGTCAATATCATACAGAACTCATATGATGGATTACACTGCAAAATCGTGATTGAAGGACAGTTGACAAAGCCGTTCGAAGTGAAGACCGGTGTTAGGCAAGGTTGCCTACTCTCACTACGAAAGCAATCATCCAGAAAATACAGGTGTTTATTAACAGTTGTCTACGCAATGTACTTCAGATCCGTTGGCCGGACACTATTAGCAACAACGTACTGTGGGAGAGAACAAACCAGATCCCAGCGGAGGAAGAAATCAGGAAAAAGCGATGGAAGTGGATAGGACACACATTGAGGAAAGCACCCAACTGCGTCACAAGACAAGCCCTCACATGGAATCCTCAAGGCCAAAGAAAAAGAGGAAGACCAAAGAACACATTACGCCGAGAAATGGAAGTAGACATAAAGATGAAGAATTGGGTGGAATTAGAAAAGGAGGCCCAGGACAGAGTGGGTTGGAGAATGCTGGTCGGCGGCCTATGCTCCATTGGGAGTAACAGGCGTAAGTAAGTAAGTAAGTAAGTAAGTAAGTAAGTAAGTAAGTAAGTAAGTAAGTAAGTAAGTAAGTAAGTAAGTAAGTAAGTAAGTAAGTAAGTAAGTAAGTAAGTAAGTAAGTAAGTAAGTAAGTAAGTAAGTAAGTAAGTAAGTAAGTAAGTAAGTAAGTAAGTAAGTAAGTAAGTAAGTAAGTAAGTAAGTAAGTAAGTAAGTAAGTAAGTAAGTAAGTAAGTAAGTAAGTAAGTAAGTAAGTAAGTAAGTAAGTAAGTAAGTAAGTAAGTAAGTAAGTAAGTAAGTAAGTAAGTAAGTAAGTAAGTAAGTAAGTAAGTAAGTAAGTAAGTAAGTAAGTAAGTAAGTAAGTAAGTAAGTAAGTAAGTAAGTAAGTAAGTAAGTAAGTAAGTAAGTAAGTAAGTAAGTAAGTAAGTAAGTAAGTAAGTAAGTAAGTAAGTAAGTAAGTAAGTAAGTAAGTAAGTAAGTAAGTAAGTAAGTAAGTAAGTAAGTAAGTAAGTAAGTAAGTAAGTAAGTAAGTAAGTAAGTAAGTAAGTAAGTAAGTAAGTAAGTAAGTAAGTCCTGCTTCGGTTTGGGCACCCGGGCAGTATCACAGCCCACACACAAACGATGAACCCTATGACTATGGCAACGAATTTTCTCGCTCCGATATATAATCAATCGATTCCAATAATTATTACCATTATTGTCATTATTATTATTATTATTATTATTATTATTATTATTATTAGTACCATTATTGTCACTATTATTATTATTATTATTATTATTATTATTATTATTATTTTCCACATTGTTCTCCCTCTTTTATACTTATACAGCGGCTCGTCTTTGGTGGAAATTCGACTGTATCTAAACGTTCTCGAGTCACTGTCCGGTTGAATATTGTATGTTACCACCGACTACGAGAACTGAAGCAGTTTTTCTGAAACCACGTGCACCATTCAAACTGGCTGCCTTCAACGTTCGCACGCTAGTGCAGGTCGGACAACAGATAGGGCTGGCTATGTCTTTGGAAAGTCTCAATATTGATGTTTGTTGTCTATCCGAGACCCGTATTCAAGACTCTGGTGAAGTACTACAAATTCGATCTCCATCTGTCGCTTCGAAAAGCTTGTTTCACGTGCGCTTATCCGGGGACCCTGTGGCATCTTCGTCTGGTCTTGCTGGCGTTGGTGTCGCACTAAGCGCTAGAGCTGAGGCAGCACTAGTTGATTGGATCCCCATTAACAGTCGGCTATGTGCTGTTAGATTAGAAAGTTCCATCAAAGTGAGAAGAAATCGGCGTGAGAAACGATGTCTTTTCGTCATATCCGCCTATGCCCCGACAGATTGCAGCCCGGATGCAATCAAGGATGAGTTTTACCACCAGTTATCCGTTCTTCTCCAGAAAGTGCGTTCGACAGATATTGTAGTACTAGCTGGAGACTTGAATGCTCAGGTCGGGCGTCTAGGCACAGAAGAGAGTCGTTTAGGTGGCCGATGGGGACTCGTTGGTCGCAGGTCAGATAACGGGGACCGTCTACTGCAACTGTGCACAGACCACAACCTGTTTCTGGCTAGCACTAACTTTCGGCACAGTCATCGCCGATGTGCCACCTGGCGTCCTCCCTCTGCATCCCAAGCCTGGACTCAGATTGATCACATCGCGATCAGCTTCCGCTGGCGTGGTTGTGTAAAAGACTGCCGCTCCTTTTGGAGTACCTATCTGGACTCTGACCATGCCTTGGTCTGCGCCAATCTTGCCTTACTTTTCAGTGGACAACGAAGTGACCGCCACCAACGGATTGATGTTAGCAAGCTGGTTGCAACTTCTGTTGCAAACAACTATCGAACCGAGTTAGCCTCTAGGCTAGCTACCACTCCACCGAAAAGTATAGATGAGCATTGGTTGCAATTGCTTGACGCCATGAAAATGGCGGGAACAGTCAGTTGTGGGTTTGCGAAACGTCCCGCTTTTAAGCACTGGGTTTCTTCTGGTTCCTTACAACTCATTGAAGCCCGTCGGTCTACTCCGGGTGACCGTGAGTTTGACCATAAACGAAGGATGTTACGTAGGGAAATTGGGCAAAGCTTGCGTAAGGACCGAGAAGCCTGGTGGTCGGAGCGTGCTAATGAGCTGGAAGCAGCAGCTGCATCTGGTAACTACCGGAAGCTCTTCCAGCTCATCCGAGCCACTGGCAGCAAGAAGTCTGGTGTGAGTGAAACAATCTGCGAGGATGATGGGATGCCAATCACTAACATCCATCGACGTCTTGGACGATGGGCAGAATTTTTCGAAGGGCAGTTCAACTGGCCTGCTGCTCCGGCAACATCGGTCAGGCTGTCCTGCCCTCCATGGCCGGTGACGACTGATCCACCAAACGAGGAGGAAGTCCGCAAGGAACTCCAACTCTTAAAGCGTTACAAATCACCTGGCCCAGATGACTTACCTCCGGCTCTTTTTAAAGATGGTGGTGACTTTTTGACTAAGGAATTGACGACGTTGTTTACAAAGGTTTGGGAACTAGAGTGTGTACCAACGTCATGGAATGAGTCGATAGTTGTCCCTATCTTTAAAAAGGGTTCACGTCGTTCCTGTAACAACTATCGGGGGATAAGTCTACTTCCGATTGCGTCCAAGCTATTGGCTTCCGTCATACTTCGTAGGTTGTTCAAAACTCGGGAAAGATTGACTCGCGAGGAGCAGGCTGGGTTTCGTTCTGGTCGAGGATGTATTGATCATATCTTCACCCTCCGCCAAATGTTAGAACATCGCCATACTTATCAAAGGCCAACAATCGTAGTGTTTCTTGACATCAGGGCTGCCTTCGATTCGTTGGACAGAACTGTTCTCTGGGATTGTCTATTGAAGAAGGGTGTGCCTGAGAAGTTTATTAACATCCTAAAAGCCCTATATAAAAACACCTCAGGCAGAGTGAGGGCATACAACCACTACTCTCCATTGTTCCATTCGAGTAGTGGGGTTAGGCAGGGTTGCCCAATCTCACCATTCCTCTTCAACTTTGCCATCGATGACATTCTGGAAACAGCTCTGATGAATGTAAGTAATGGTGGTGTGGATCTGTTACCTGGAGAAAGACTTCTCGACCTTGAGTATGCGGACGATATTGTCTTACTGTGCGATAATGCCCAAGGCATGCAATCCGCACTTAATCAGTTGGCAATCAGTGTCCGTAGGTATGGTATGTGTTTTGCACCTTCGAAGTGCAAAGTACTTCTACAAGACTGGCAGGATTCCAATCCTGTACTCACCCTAGATGGTGAGCAGATAGAAGTAGTCGAGAAGTTCGTGTATCTGGGTAGTTGCATAAGTGCTGGTGGGGGTGTGAGTGATGAGATCAATGCACGTATAGTGAAAGCCAGAGTGGCTTATGCCAATCTGGGCCATCTTTGGCGCCTTCGTGATGTTAGTCTGGCTGTAAAAGGTCGGATCTACAACGCGTCGGTGAGAGCAGTTTTGCTCTATGGTTGTGAAACCTGGCCTCTCCGAGTTGAGGACGTTAGACGACTCTCTGTGTTCGATCATCGCTGTCTCCGAAGGATTGCTGATATTCAGTGGCAACACCATGTCAGTAATGCAGAGGTTCGGCATCATGTGTTTGGGCACAGAGATGATAATTCAATTGGTGTCACCATCTTGAAACACCGACTTCGGTGGCTTGGACATGTTCTACGAATGTCGTCCCAGAGAATTCCACGTCGTGCATTATTTGCCGACTCTGGGACTGGTTGGAAAAAGCGGAGAGGTGGTCAGTGCATGACATGGTGTCGTGGTATGAAAGAAAGCTGCAGAGGACTGGCTTGTGTTGGTCCTTCACGACTCCCTGGTTGGGGTCTGAGAGATAGTGCTACACAGTGGCTAGAGACGTTATCAGATATGGCTCAGAATAGAAGCCAGTGGCGATCCTGCTGTAACCTTCTTTTACTTTCTTCATAAAAAGTGGTTGTGTCTCCCTCGCTTGAAAGATTTCTTCTGATTGTACTTTTCCGTTCCACTGTTACGACCACACTAAATTACACCAATCTCTTCGTTATCGTTCTCTTTTTCTTTTGTGCTCCTTAGTTTTTTTTTTTTCTATCTCTTCGAAGTTACATTGTTTTGTGTGGCGCATATATATTGGCGCTCTCTTGTACCAATATTTATGTGTTAAAATAAAATAAATAAATAATAAGTAAGTAAGTAAGTAAGTAAGTAAGTAAGTAAGTAAGTAAGTAAGTAAGTAAGTAAGTAAGTAAGTAAAAGCAGACAGATATATCTGATTTTAAGAACATTATAGAGTGAAAGTAAGCATAATGTTATATTAAAAGAATGTTGGAATTGAAAAAAAAGCAGACCAAAGGTTAATAACTTCATCGACTACTTCCATGTCCCCAGATAATTAGTCTAATATAGTTTTAAACCATCTAGAAATACACGTTGGTGCGGTGGCTAGTATTAAATATCGTAGGCTGAATTAATTGATATTTCTTTATCATAAAAAATTATTATATTTAATAATTATTTAACAATGTGTGATAATTACCTTCAATAAGAGATTTATTAGAATCATTTAACAGTTGACTGTTAAATTCACTACACCATAGTGAAAGATTCTCAATCCATGACAGACTAACAAGATGAATGCCCATATGATGAATTACATAATATCCTTGATGTGAATATTTCAAGCCGAAAATTCTATTTTTAACAAAATCTGAACCATCTATTGAATAACTATTATATTCAATATGGTCCAAAAAATTTAGATTGGCTGGTTCTAATGACAACGGTGGAGATTCAAAATGATTGTAATCAGAATGATTTGAAGAATGAAGTATACTACCGTTTGGATGACACTGTTGCACAGTTGTTCTATTACTAGACATTAAATCAAGATCCACAATATCAACGAGACAGAGTAAAACTGGAGGGGTTGTAGTTTGATTTTCTGAAAGAATAAAACAGAATGTTTTATTTTTGTTCTAATAAAGACTAAAGACTTGGTAAGTTAGAGAAAACATATTAAAGTGACAATAATCATTATGAAATAAATTTCTCGAAAATTTCCACAATATAAAAGTAAATTAATGCAAATCGTGTTTAGAAAAACATCCAGGTATCGATCTATGTACCTGTTGTTTACATCACATTAGCACAGAGAGAGAAAATTAACGAAGATGATAATTAAAAGATACAAAATAAAATTTTTAATAATAGTAAAACTAAATATGTAGATGTTATGATTTCTCTTATTACGACCCAGCTATTTCGATTGCATAGTATTCTTGGACACCAGATTCACTTGACAAGTCCCTAAATCAGAACCTAATTGAGGAGGAACGGAATTATATCCCAAATAACAAGGGTAGATGGAAGTAAGAAGCACCATAAGAAAAGCGTTGGTATATTTACAGTTTCTACATGAGAAGATTCTAGAGTTTCGTACAAGTATCTATTAGCGCTGATTGGATAAAAAATAGCCAATCAACATGCAGCAATACAATCTTGCACGGAACATGCTTTAACCCAATCTATATTCCGCTAACAATACAGAATATGAATTGAAAAAGTATGGAATAATATTAAGACTAAATATTTAGAGCAAGATAACGAATGAATGCAATTATGGAACGGTGACCGATTTTGGGTCGTTATCATGTAACGTCAGTGACCATAGAATACTATGATTTCAACGTCTACGTTGTTACTGGCTGACTGATGATTCCACCGATCAGGAAATCTGGATTAGTAGTTAAATCATCCGGTTTCCGGACAATATATTAAAGGTCAGAACACAGTTTCACGTAATTCGGTTCGAGTAGTCAGGTAACGTTACGCTAGCCTTCGTACAAACAATGCAGCTGAAAGCCGGGGTAAGCAAACCTGTACTTGATAACTTGTTACAAGAAGAGACAGTTAACGGTCATATCAAGTGGTGATTTCCCTTTACAACTAATGAATCCAAGTTACAAAAACGTAGTAACTTTAATTTAGATTCAATGGCTAAGCAGTAATCCCCAAATTGAAATATATCTACATCCTTGATTTGAGTCCAAATATAGTAAGAAGCATAACCAAGTCATGAGTCTCATATGTCTAAAGAAAATGCCTAACAATATAAATGTCACGAGAAAAATTCTATAAAAAGCCTAAAATTGGTCACTACGAATAGGAAAAAACTCCATAACGACATTTTGACTAATGTGACTTCAAACTTAAAATCATGTAGTTCAAAATTACCACTAATCCAATGAATGAACTTATTGCCTATTTTATTCAGTAATTATGTACCATTAACTAACTTTTGCCTCTATTTAATTAGATTTCCGTGAATTTCTGGTTTTTATATCTGGTATTTTCGCTTAGTCATTAACAATTAGAGTTCAGAACCAATTCAGTAGCTTGCTAAGTTCTAAATTATTCTATTCAATTACAATAGTAAGTAATTTCAGTTATTTACACAAAGACATGTGCTAAAAGATTGAAAGTATGGGCTATAGGTACATTATCATCAGTTCACAACAACAACATAAAAACTATGGAAAGTAGTTTTAACTGTCCGACTAATTCAGTAGTATGATTTTTAGTTCATGAATACGGTTCATTTAGACTACTATATTCACAAATGAATTAGTTATAACTGGACCAATCGACTTTCTCCTTACAAATCATTGAAGTTGAATTTAATCAAGTAAAAACAATTCTTAATGATATACTCACGAAAAAGTATGTTCACTTTACTGTCTAGTGACTAAGAGAAAGGTATTGAATTCAAAAGTGATAATGAAACGTTTAACTGCATGTAAATCCAAAGTGAAAAAAGTATATTAAGACAGTCAACAACTTCACAACCAGTCCACCAACATAACTAAATCTTTAAAAATAAACTCACTGTTTTTATTCTGTCCAGGTATATTGGCTCGCAGAACAATACCATTATGCAAACGACCAATTTTATCAGCTAACACTAATATATCAGGAGGTTTTTCAAATGAAAACATTTCTGAACTGTCAATAGGACGAATGCAATGAATAGCACAGAATTCATCTCCATAATTATCAATTGATGGTGGGAAAATGTGCAAAACATTACATTTTAGCTGATTCATTTTACGAACGGACAAGCATCCACATACTTGAATAACATCACCTATATAAATCAATGAAAACTTAGTGTTATTAATTGTTTACATTATTTTGAATATACAATTTCGTTTATTTTTTCCTCAATGTTTATCAAGATATACTCAAAGAGAATCTTTGTGAATATTTTTGTTATTATTATTACTACTATTAAAAATAACTATTTATAGAAAAGCCGAGTGAACAGCGGTTAAAGATTCAGTAACTTAGTGACTATTACTCAGTAAAAATAACCTTTATGTTTTAATGGATACTCTTCTACTGTGAATAAATTGGTGTGCAGAAAAAAACTATACTACACAGAAAATTGCCAAAAATACATTGGTTTTGAAGAAGAATACACAGATTTACCAGGGGTGATATTTTTATTCGGCTTAACTTTTAACTTGCATGTTATACTAAATATTATAAGAGCAGTTTTCGAGACATTCTAATTAGGTTGAAAACTATGTCAAAACGTTTTGGTTAGAGTTAAAAGATAACATTGTTAAAATGTACAACTTTGACTGAACAAAATAGCGCTTGTGACTTCAGGCAATATCGAGGCAATCCATAAAGGATGCAAATATGGCGATAAGGGACTAATCATTTGCAGTTTTAAAAAATCAGGGGGGATTCAAGCAACCAATACATGATAAATTAGACTAAACATATTTTATAATAAAAGGGAAAAATCAGTGTAAAAACTCAAGAAGGGATTTGAATAAAATAGGAAAACCAGATATGTATGTGGGAAAACACTTTGTCGTTAATGTCCACATGACATCTACAATCGTTTATGTCTTTGAACATAAATATTGGTACAGAGGGGTACCAAATACATATGAACCACACAATGACAATGAGACTGTGAAGAGATAGAGAATGTAAAGTGTGTATAAGAAAAAGAACAACAATCAACAGAAATGAGTGTATGAGAGTGAAATAATAATAATGGTAGAGGCAGTTCAGTTAGCAAAAATACAACCATAAATAATTCTTTCAGTTAAAAATGTTACGTTCATTTTTTATGAAGTAAAATAAAGTTACAACAGGATCGCCACTGGCCTTTACCATGAGCCATGTCTGATAACGTCTCAAGACATTGTGTTGCATCATCTCCTGGACCCCAGCCAGGGAGTCATGAAGAACCAACAGAAGACGGTCCTGTACAGCTTTCTTTCATACCACGACACCACGTCATACACTGACCACCTATCCACTTTTCACTTATCAACCCTGACTATCTTTATATGAGCGTATGTGTGTGTACATCTTATCCTACTCATCACGTGTCTGTAGCTTACTTTTGTGTGACTACAGATATCGATTAGAGCCTGATTTAATCAAGCGTTAATCGATTTTTCGTAGTCATACAAAAGTAAGCTACAGATATATGATGAGTAGGATA
Source organism: Schistosoma margrebowiei (assembly GCA_944470205.2). Classification (NCBI taxonomy): domain Eukaryota; kingdom Metazoa; phylum Platyhelminthes; class Trematoda; order Strigeidida; family Schistosomatidae; genus Schistosoma; species Schistosoma margrebowiei. The sequence goes on along the minus strand of OX104026.1, from coordinate 32,227,310 downwards.
AAATGTACACACACATACGCTCATATAAAGATAGTCAGGGTTGATAAGTGAACAATTAACAGGGTCAAAACGTGACTCAAGAAGAATGGATAAATTGGCCTATCCAGAAGCTGATGAAAGTTATTTGGGCTTAACATAGTAACCGATAATAAAGTATACGTGGTTTCAGAAAGACTTTTTCAGCATTCGTAGTCGGTGGTAGCATTTAACTTTCGACCAGTCAGTGACTCGAGATCCTTTAGATAGGACAGGACTCCTTTGACAATGTCTTAAGTGCATAAAGCGATCCCGGACCAACCCATATTTGTGCTAGGTCTTATTTTGACAATGATTAAGTGACTGACATGATAATTTGGTGTTACTTCATTCGTAACTGCTTCTTTATTTTTTTGTACAATGAAGTAATGTGAAATAATTTGAAAAGTACTGAACATCTGAGCAAGGCTCGTAAATGATCTAAGTAAAGTTTAATTAGGACAGTACGTCCCGTTTTGTTCCGAAACACTGAATCGGGTTGGTGGATCAATCTAAAAACACAATGGCTACTAAAGGTATCATCAAATTTTACGCCCAATGTTTGGTAAATCGATAAGTTTGTGAACGTTTAGTATCAAGCTTTTCATAAATTAGTAGCACCAACTGCCTTTCGAAAAAGAATCGGACAAGTCGCGAATATATACTTAAAAGGTGATATTTCTTTAAAATTATCGAGCCCTAGTTTCAACAACTGAGAAGTCAGAATACGACGAACGTGATATGAACCGACAAAACAGTAAACCTTCTTACCTGTTTCGTAAAGAAGGAACAAACAGCAATCTTGTAATTGAGCTTCCGATAAACCGCGTTTTGATATAAATAGTGGGGAACCGAAATCAAAGTCGACACACTTGCTGCCTAAAGCAAAACTGAGATTCATTTTCGCATTGGACACTGATGAACTGTTATCATCGTTTTCATTGCAAGAACTCTCATCCGAATCATTCATATCCTGGTAGGTAGCATCAAGAGCGCTATGAGTAAATACTGAAAGATCTGCTTCAAGCCATAAATTGAATCGAATGCTTTGATTTTCTGAGGACTTTACACAATGAATGTAATATATAAAGGAATTTTCGGTTACAATAACCAATGTTCTGTTAGATTTTGGATGCCACCGCACCTTTACTATAACGTCATTTAATTTTGATTTGGAGGAAAGGTCTCTAAGATCAATAGCACAGTATATTGGACGAACAATTTGGTCCTAGAAAAATAGTAAAATAGTGAGGGTGGGATACTTCTATTTTAAATACTATAGACATGCTTTCCGTGGTAAAAGTTTAGTTTGACATGATAGAGATAAATATTCTACTCGGAGATCTTATAGAATTTAAGCACACAAACGACAGACTTGTCAGATGTTGAAAGAGCTTTCCATTATAAAAATCAAGTGACTGGAAGAAGGCTGCTAGAGTTTAGTGTTATTTATTGATTTTTAATTGTTTTGTAGACGATATTAGTTCGTGAAAAAACTAACCTATATCTGAAAATTGCTTTGCACGCTCGGAGCACAAATTACTAAGTAATAAGCATTGTAACATCTAAGTCATATTATAGCTAGTGACCTGAAGGTGAAAAATGAATTCCTATCAATAATTCTGCAACAAAGCATGAATAAACCGTGTTGATTAATAAAAGGGAGTTGTTTTCGTAAATGAACGATGAGAATTGCTACTAGTTAACAAGAACTGATCGGAAAATGTATTATATATAAATTTGCATATTATTGGTTTAGAAAACAATCCCAAGTTAACAAGGTGATGTGGTTTACATCAGCCAGAGCGTAGAAATTTGCTACTTATATAATTCCTAATGGGCCGTACACATAAGCACGCAGAAATACATATAGATTTTATATCTCCATCTGCAACAGTTGTAATGAGTACCAGAATGATAGGAGTTACAACTCTTTAAACCACCGACTGACTGCATTTTGAGAAAGATTGACATGAACTTATCCTATTTTGAAGAGGAAGATTTGCCATACAATTAATTTTTTGATGATTTGTAATGGCAACAGCAGGTCTGTCCAGTGTTCCTGTATGAAAATTTAATTGCTCAGATTTCTAACTTTGGTTATGATAGTAATAACCTAGGTTTCTAGTCATCCCGAGTCGATTAACGTAATTCGCAACAATAGGTATACGCTCAAGACCTGAATGGAATATTTACCTTCAAACATTGGCGTTAATAAATGTTATTCAAAAGAACAAGAGCACACCATCTCTAGACTTGACCTTATTCAAATGCTTACAGGGAACGGAGTTTAAGAGAGATGCAATGATACAAAACAACGGAAGCAACTGATAATCCAGGTCATTACAGTATCTTGTGAAATATTTGACCGGACAAGTCAGTATTTTATTTTAACACATAGATATTGGTACAAGGGGGCACCAAATACATATGCGCCACACAAATTTCATTTGATCTGTGTGAGGGCTGTGATACTTCCCGGGTGCCCAAACCGAAGCATGTGATTTTCTTAGTAGGCCACTCTCGGAGCCTTCGACCTGAAGGTCTGATCCACAAGGCAGTGAAGCGTCTTAAGGAGACGCAGTCCCATGGTAGCCGGCGACCAACGACTGGTTCATACGCCATTTGTTCCTTGAGAATACTAGAGCCCATGTGCACCATTGGTTTGGAATCAGGGTTTTCCAACTCCCCTAGGTGGACCCTGCATGTCCACCAACCCGGTTAAAGCGCCGGACAGTAATTGAAAACAATTACTTGATCTGCAGGTTATCATCTAGGTAAACACATACCACTAAGCTAATCAACTATTAATGAGGAAAATCAAGTTCAATAAGTTGGCAATATAATTTTGAACTAATTGACTGAAAGTTTTAATTTCATTTATCTTCCATTGAATACAGCAGCTAGGTATTATAGTCCGCTACTAAAGAGACTACTTGATTTTTAACTCGGATGTTCAATTAGAGTATGATCAACTTAATACGTCTATCATATTTCGGTTTCGTGATTTCTACCAAATGTAGTCGGTAATATAGGTTGTTGAATAGCTATGGCAAAATCAATCTGAACAGACAAAGGAGGGGATTACGAGGAGTTCGGAACATAAGTGGGAAACAATATTCAAAAGAGACAGTCGAGCGGGCTTCCTATTTTACTACTTTCTCCGTGGAAATTATAATGCTTCATTTCAAATCCACCGTCTTTGTTCCCCCCTTACTCGAAAACAATGTAACTAATGAGAACCAAGTACGAATGATTCTACACACAGGAAAAAGTACTCAAACTTGAAGAGAAATTACCTGGCAAAATTCTTTTGCGCCGAACTGTGCATCCACAACAAACACACAGGTTTCAGATATGAGTGCTAAAAACTGTCCACATTGAGAACATAACAACGAGCTAATGCCAGGTGATGGTGGAGGAGTTAGGAGTACGGGTAATTTTGGGTAGGATGAATCGTTTGTAACGCCACAGTCTTTTATAACAAGGACAAATAATTGGTTGATACGCTCATTTAGGAAAAATATTCTCAAATGTTCTATTTCTTGTATTATCAGAATACACTACTTACCAGAACAAGCTCCACTTTTGCAATACTGCGATACACAGGTAATCGTTTTTTCTAAGGCTGATTTGTAGTTACAATAAACTGACATGTCCAACAATGGCAAGATATCCTTGAGAACAGTAGTCAGAGCCATTTTCGTAACTGGCGCTTTATGTTTTCCTTGACGAAATTTTCAAATCTAATATATTTATCGCGAGCTGGCATAAATTGATTGATTTGTTTGAGACCGGTTTTTGTTGATTCGATACGGTTCCAGGTGTTTGGTAATATTCAGTGGGTCGTAGTCTAATATCTCGACTGTACCTGGATTCCACTGCTCGCTACCATGTATCTTTGTTTGCAATGCTTGTGACTTGAGGCAATATCGAGGCAAATATGTACAGTATGTACATATGCAAATAAGAGAATGATCAATTGCAGTTCTTAAAGTTAATGGGAAGATTCAAACAAACAAAACCAAGTGGATGTAAACCTCACCCCATTGCAGTAGCTAAGTGAATAACGAGATGGCGTTTGAAGTAAACGGTAATGGGTTTTTTGCCATTTCTCTTCCCAACACTTACTCCTCGCTCCTTGCTGTTAATAGATACTCGGGTATAAGCAACAGCCGGGAATTTCCTTAGTGTATAAGATCGATTTGTGGCTATCATAGTCGCGTGTCTAATTGAATTTGTGTTTGACGGTTTGGATATACTGGTTGAAATTGGTACGGCTGTTTCGAACAAAGTCTTATGCTTCCTTTTTTATTAGTTTTGTTGATAAGACTTCTCCACTCCATGAGAGAACGTATCAGAGTGACCTAACACAAATCTATAGTACTGCCTAGATGATCTTGCATCACAGCAACTGTGAATACAGTCACCACAGAAACTATACTCAAATGCTGGGTCTCTGTCCTAAACGAGCAAAGAGCAATCGATATATCGTTTTTTGTTGTTTCTCGTTAGTAGTCAGTGCTACGGGCAGTTAAGGGTGGCCTGCTTGAGCATTTGGGCTACCTGTTCCTACCATCTAGATATTTCAACAAGTTATCTATTTTTGTTTGTTTTAATGTATCGTTATGCCTATTAATCGCATAACTTATTCTGCTGCGTTTCTAAAAAGTGTACAACTTTTCGTTGTCAAAGTTACAAAAAACTCAATAAGAGACAATGTGGTTGCTGGCAATATACAGGGAAAATAATGCACATTATTCAGATGTTCATTTACTGGACTGTTAACATCTAACTGGCGATCACTCAATATTTATCGCCAGGACCGACCAAGAAGTTAGAAACGGAAATTTGTTGAAATACTTTACGCTGAAAATTCTATATTGTACCAAAAATGTAATATTGAATAAAGCTAATAATAATAATAATACTAGTCTTACTTGAAGTAGGAACCTGGGTGAGAGTTTGATCCTGGTTACTTAGCGGTTCAGTTTTGGTGTTTCAGTGGGGTGGTTCGAGTTTATGCACATTCCTCTGGAGTCCTTTATCTGGAGTTGTATTGAGCCTTCTTATAATCTTATTGTTAGGAACGGTCATATAAAAATCGACCTGTTATTAACTTTTGGGTTTATACCTTTGTCTCTGCCAGTTGTTCTTCTAAGTATAGTGAAACTGCTAGTCGAAATGCTATTACCATGCATGCCGCTTCATAGAAACTTAAAGAATTAGGCGAGACGAGAAGTCGAGATAAGTGAATATATGCCACACGTGAATAGAACTTGAAGGACATTTAAAACCTTAACGACACGTTCGCCCCATCCTTGAAACAACTTCGCGTTTATCCAGTAACTTCTCCGCATGCTAATTGTTTGGAATTAAACAGTCATATGCATGTCACAGTTGAGCCAACCACGAAGAAAGCAGCTGATTGAGACAGTCTTAAATTGCTTCGGAAGACTGCTATTCTAATAATATATTCCAACGTATTATTTTTTACACACCCTTTATCATCAGGGGATGACGAAGAGGAAGATAGAGAGGTATTTAATTGTAAAGATATCTCATAACGGTATTCTGATACTGAACCTTACAAGATATTACTTATCAACATCTATTTTAGACGTTCATGTTACGACAGGAGAAATTTACAAAAAGCCTTAATAAGGGGAGAGTCGCAACGCACTTGGGCATGGAAGTGTGTCACCATATTCTGGCTGGATCTGAGCCCGGAACATCTAACTCGGTGCAACCATAGTCCTGAATGAAGTAAAACTACAATTGACTAACTTCCTCTTTTTTATCGAAGCTTTTGGAGTCCTTTTCATCTTTTTTTGTATTATTATTACTTTTATTATTTTTTTTAGGTATCATAGGATCTTGAGTAGGCTTCGTATATTATGGAATTGTCTAGTTTGCATGTAATAGGATTACTGGGTAGGAAGTGAAACCAATTCAACGTTCGTAACACGATTTAATGAGGTATTTTGCATGATAAATCAGCATTAATACCTTAGGTTAGTGACACCCCACTAAACCATAAGGAGCCGTAATTAAACAAATTGTTCTGGCCTACAGACATAGGTGGATTGAAGTTATCTCCCCACCATCATGTTTGCTGGTCAGTAACGCCACCCTAATAAGAGTAACTCAAAAACGCCTTGTACGCTATGAAAAAGTTTATTTTAGTCTAATAGAATACATTTTAGTCCGTTAGCTCTGCATTCAAGCAGAATATTGGCATTTCGGTCGTTAAACTTGGACTATATTTCAAGAATTACTTTCTCGTTCTACGGACTTAAAACGGTAACAGTACTGTTGAATATATATCATGGTGATGACCCTGAGCGATTCTCTAGTTAATCGTAAAGCACAATAACAGTGGAATAATAGCTTCATTATCGTTAACTCACCTAAATTGTTTAACAAATCTTCATGGCAAATGTAAGTGGCTGAAATTATATACTAAGATGTCTTTTGGTTTACTAAATACTGTTATAATCCTATAGGGTTATCACCACCGAGCGATGTCAACTTTACTACTCTTTTGCTTACGAATATATGGGATTTGATGTTCAAAGTGAGAGTTGAGAGTCAGAGTCGGAGAATAATACCTAGATGTAGTAACCAACTTTGGATATGTGTTGAGTCGCATTAAATGCATTAACAAATACACTGTAAAAGGGCAGACAGTTCTCGTAATTTAGCTTCTGCACTATCTTGCATTCAATGTTTGGCTACCTAACACATGTGTTTTATAAATTTCAAGCATTTTGAGAGTATAACATAGGAAATGTTTACTTAGTTTTTAATAACATACAACTCATCACTGTGCTTTCAGTGAAACACAAAATTGATTTAACGCTATCTCAACTTTAAGTAGCTGGTATTTCAGAATTCATTGCAGAAGGTATAACGAACACTGTTAATTTACCGAAAAAGGGTATGGTTAACAGTCCGTGAGATTTAAGAGATTTTAATTGCACAACTAAAACATCGTTGTGGTAGACTCATAGTCTACTCTCTGGTTGAAGATGGTGTAGCGTGGCGTCGTGTGGAGATTTACTGTGAACACCGCTACCAAGAAGCTCGTTCCAAATGATTCCATAAAAACCCCGAGAAGCCAAATATCAGAAGGCAGAAAATGGACCAAGTCAAGATTTATTCACTGGCGATCTCGTGGTATCGAAAGGATACCGAGATCGTGCCAGGATATATGCTTGATTACAGAAGGTAACCGAATTCGCGCGAAGTTACAATCGAAGTGTAAGAACAAGAATGGAAGAACGACATAGCTGTCATCAGCACAGTCAAACAAAAGCACATTAAAACAAACACTGGTACAACTGTTTATAATAATAATTGTTTTTATTAAATCAGTCGTGTTCTCGTAATAAATGTGAGTCACTACAATGGAATTCAGTGTGACGAGTGCAATAAGTAATATCAAAGCGTGTGGACCAGACTCACAACAACAGCGTTTAACGTTTGCTGCAAGCCACTATCACGTTGAATGTTAAAGGCATGCTGCTACGAAGAGTTTCTGTTGGTTCTTGAGCTGCTAAACACGGCCAGAGAGGCGACTTCAGACAAAAAACCTGCAGCAAATTAGCAGCTATCGAACTTTAGTGAAGCGACGAGCATCATCATGAGTCCAGCTGTAGATCTGAATGAAGCCATCAAGGTGAACCACCATAACGTAGCAAATGACAAACAGATATTAAACATAGTTACAGAGACAAAAATTAACAAAAATAAAAAACAAATAACAGAGTTCCGAAATATGTGCGTTGACAGTCTCAACTACAGAACACAATTTCAACTTTGTAGAAGATTTGATCAAGAAACAAAATAAAGTTAATGATTGGCTCACAGTTAAGAGGGTCTTCCGTAAACGAACCACAGGCTAGATTTGAACTAGGTCTAAACTCAATAGGCAAGCTACTGCTGGAAACAGCATCAGGAGTTAGCATTTATATGCGTCACAGAACAGGACAACATTTGGACTCTAAAAGTGAATAGGCAAGTCGCCTCCAAAAGTTACTTTCGGTTCCGCTTGATGAAGTAACCCAGTACTAGAAAATCCACGGAAACTAACTGGATCTAGAATATATGTCCCTGAGAATCATAGTCTGATTGATCGTACCAAGAGACAGTCACTGGAGACAGAAACAAATGAGAACTACCGGAACCGTTAAAGGAACCTTCTACTTGAGGGTTTTCACATTGTAAACGTTCAGTGCAAAACGATGGCTAAGCTACTCCGGGTAGTACGAGAAAACATTCCTCAGAATTAAAGGTATTATATACAAGTTCTGTCAGCCTACTAAATAAATTCACGGAGCTCAAAAACGTGACTAATACAGAAAAGCCTAATGTTATTCCCATCTTAGAAACATGACTAACGTCAAAGGTTTTTAAGAGTTCAGCTGCCTGGTTTCTTACTTTGTTGGGCTTACAGACCCAACCGTAAAGGTGGTGGAGCTATCCTGTACTTAATAAACACTTTAACCATACGCGCTGTAGAGACTGTATCACACGACTCGGAGACATGTGAGCTAGCGTGGTGCCATTTGAAGTGCATAAGACAAGAGTTCGAATTAGCTGTGGCATGCCGCAGTCCAGGATAAGTAATTGATGACTCGTTCCTAAATAAACTTAAATACTGGTTAAACAGGTGTAAAAGTCTCGTAGTGGTTAACTTTGATGCACCTACTGTTAATTGGGAAAACTTAGAAGTTTGGTTACCAGAAATATCAAATGATCATAAATCGTCAGAAACCACACGTAACCCGGCTTCATTCCAACACATATGGGATCCCACCAGATATGACTTTCAAAACTCCTCGTCTGTGTAGACTTGGTCTTCACACACGGTGATGATGTCATTCAAATGGTGATCCTACCATGTATAAGGAGAAGCGATCATGCGGTCATCTTATTCCAGTTCATGGATGATATGGTCTTTTAAGCAGTTTTGCCGGCCCGTGCTTACATACAGAAGGTAGACATGAAGGCATTCAACCCTGCAGCCTCGGCTGTAAACTTGGAAATTGACTCAGGCACATCAGTTGAACAGGCATGGATCTATTTCCAGCAATTTTTCGATTGAGAAACTTAACCATTTGTACCCTGGACAGTCCCAAAATGGTGGTGCACAGCCACTTCTTTATAGACTGCGATATCAGATGTTTATTAACACAAAAGAAAATATGTTGGAATTTCGCTATCAGTCTTGACAGAGCGAACACGATGGAATGTCACAGTGTATATGCACAATTCAGGGAGCTCATGAAAAATACGAAAATCAGTTGATACAGCCTGTAATGAATCATAAATTCGAATATGAATCTGGAAGACAAGGTCAGATACAAACTCATGGATTTTCAGACATTTTTAATTCAACTTCAAAAATAGGACGATTGTAAACTTTCGAAACCTGATACATTTATATTCATTCATACCAGTTACCCTTTCAAGGCTCTCCAGAAAAACTAGCCAACCTATTGTTTTCAGAAAATGTGGAAGCAGTAACTAAATTTAGATATGCACTGAAAAGCAACAAAAAGCGTAATTTGTGCTATGAAGAAAAAGTGTGACGGTTTTCAGATATCAACAGATTATTTAAATATCAGAATACCTGAAAAACATGTAGTCCTACACACTCGATTCTGATCACGGACAATTTAAATTTCTAAAGTCCACCGTTAATCTGGAAGTTGAAGTTTGACAACGCTCTAACCAGTAACACCTACTATGAATCGTACACACCTAGTGAAATCAAAAGTCAGAAGCGAGGAAGTACGAAGAAATATATTACAGACTATCAGTATATCGAGAATTGACTGATCTAGACTGGCTAGCGATTGCAGGAAAGGTTGAGCTGAACATTCACTTTCTACTAGTGATCTGAAGCGGATGCGTGAGTTCATTAAAACTAATGTGGTCGGCATCAAATTTCGAATACTTATAGAGCCATTGTTTTTGGGGATTATTGAAAAGCGCACTAAAAATTCGTGCCTCAAATATCTGTATTCGACCAGATTGGCCACTTGAGGATCGAATCAAGTGGAAGAATGCTCTTACGGAGTTGAGGACTCGCAAATTAAATGGCGAAAATAACCTTACCATTAAGGGTCTTCGGGTAGTCAGGTCTAGGAAGCCAATGCTTCCGAGGCCTGTATGGGTAGAACGATTGATTGCCAAAACACCTTAAGTGTGTGCTACACGAACGCTCGTAGTCTTAGAAATAAAACGTCCGAGCTAAGTCTGATGGTGGAAGAAATATGTCCCGATATAATCGTTGTTACAGAAACTTGGTTCATAGTAGATGTAGACTGTTCTCCGTTCATTGCAGGCTATATCTGCATTAGAAGTGATAGAGTTTCAAGTCTCAAAGGGGGAGGTATAATATTACACGTTAGGGATCACTTTCGTATACGATCAACAATATTGGAGGCTCATATCAGTGGCACATGTGAGGTTGCATGTTGTAAGATTAAATCTAGAAGTGGTTTAGTGACTATAGGAGGAATATACCTTAGTCCGTTTTGTCTTGCTGACGACTTTATCCTAAGACACATCTGTTCTTGGAGTATGGCAGAATGTCGTTTCATCATTGAGGAGTTCAACGCACCGCATATCAACTGGGTAGAGCTTACAGCTACAGGTAGTGGTTTCGATAACGACCTTTTATCCACCGTTATTCAGGGTGCACTTGTACAATGTATCACAAAACCGACACATATTGATTTCAATCATGGTCCGTCACTGCTGGACCTCGCCCTCAACCACCACTGTGAGGATGTCTTTGATATTCAGTACCTTTCCTCATTTGTTAACATTGATCACGTTGTAATTCACTTTAAGTTTAGGACACATGGTATACAATTCGTATCTGCTCCACCGCGTCCCAATATCTGGTGAGCCAATATTCCGGAAATCAGAAACTGTTCTATCTCGACTGATTGGTCGGTCGACGTGGATGGATTGTTCTAAGATGAATGGAATAAGTTTAAGGCTACATTCGAGTCCGTAACGTTGCCGTTTATCCCATGGTCAGCACGTAAGCTATCACATTGCCCTCCATGGATTAATAAGGAAACCCGGAAGCTGTTAAAGCGTAGGAAACATTTCTGGGACTTATTCTTGTTGATAGGTCATGCACCATTTAAGCGTGAGTACCGAAAATTCCGTAATATCCGTAAGAAAACCATAGACAAATCGCGTACCACTTACGAACGACAGTTAGTATATGATACCCGTACTTGTCCGAAACGATTGCTTTCGTAAGTTAAACGGTGAATGAAACGTCGTGATGGTATTCCCCGGTTACTGTTACACGAAAATTCAGAATTACTAGCTGAATCAGATCGAGCAAAAGCTGAGACTTTTAAAAACTATTTTAGTGAAGCCTTCTCTACGTTTATTGTAACAAATACTTGTCCCACTCACACCGAGATACTAACCATTGAATCTGTACAGGTGACTGAGGAAACTGTCCTTCCGTTGATAACTAACCTCAAACCTGGTAAGATACTGGGCCCTGACGGGTTACATCCATGGTTGCTGTCGTCTCTTGCGGACATTAATTCAAAACCGCTCGCGACATTCTTCAACCTGCCTTTTTCACTCGCTCACCTCCCTAGAGATTGGAAGGACGCTATAGTCAGTCCTATATTTAAGGACGGTTAGCGACAAATAGTATCTAACTACCGACCTGTTAGTCTGACTAGCATAGTCGTCAAGTTACTTGAAAAGATCATTCGGGTTAGGTTGCTAAGCCACATAGATTTACACAATCTGTTAGCTCCTGAGCAACACGGATTTCGTAACAAGCGTTCATGCTTGACTAACTTGCTTATTGCGAGGGAGGATTGGACAACAGCCCTAGATAACGGTCTGTCTGTCGACGTGATATTCATAGATTTTAGCAAAGCGTTTGACAAGGTTTCACACGTAGGTCTTATGCAGAAGCTCACGAGCTTCGGAATAATAGGTACTGTACATGAGTGGATAGGAAATTTCTTATGTGACCGCAGACAGAGAGTTAAAGTCAACGGAACGCTATCCGATTGGAAGCCGGTCAAAGGTGGTGTACCTCAAGGCACCATCTTAGGCCCTCTACTCTTCCTTCTCTACGTTATTGATTTACCGCTGTTACTTAGGTCGTCGACATTATTGTTTGCGGATGATGTAAAAATCTGGAGAACAATAAAAAGTGCGGCTGATCATGTGGATCTTCAAGCTGACTTGGATGATTTAGTTAGATGGGCTCGAGAGTGGGGCTTAGAAATCAATGCTAGGAAGAGTGTACTAATGCACATCGGTCACGGTAATAGTTACCGTTTCACTATTGAGGGTAAACCTCTTCCATGCGTTCAAGAGCATAAAGACTTAGGAGTAATATTAAGTCATGATTTAAAAACAACTGCGCATTGCAAAGCAGCCGCTGTTAAAGGTTTTCGTGCGTTATGGTCACTTCACCGAGCGTTCAAATCTTTTGACTAGGAAACGTTTCGAATTTTATGTCCCATATATGTTAGACCACATTTACAGTACTGTATCCAAGCAGCTAACCCGTGTCTGGTAAAGAATACTAACTCCCTTGAGCGTGTGCAGCGTGTAGGAACGAAATTAGTGAAGGGTCTTTCTGGACTCCTTTACGATGAGCGTTTAAAACGCCTAAATCTTTTCCCCTTGTCGTATTGTAGGACGCGAGGTGACCTTATACTGTCATTTCGTATCTTTAATTATGATTTGGGTGTTAATATGTCCTATCTTTTCGCTCCCTCCAGGACTAATAATCTTCGCGGTCATAGCAAGAAAGTTCATAAACCAAGATCTAATAAACTTAAAGTGGGGTCCCGTTTTACTCATCGAGTAGTCAATCATTGGAATGCCTTACCTGAACAAGTGGTATCAGCACAATCAGTGAATGCTTTCAAGGAGAAGCTGGACCTTCACTGGAAAGCAATGTGTCAGGATTAACACAGGTTCATCAACCTACTATCCTTATTACTGAAGATTGAAGACTACTGTACCGCTACAAAGTCAAGGTCGTTGGTAACGACCATCTGATATTGGAGTGGTTTGTCGTTCAACCCATTATTTCGGTAAGCTTTACCATGATATTGTCCACCACCAAGTTAATTTTCGAGTTTCGATCGTTCATCACGCATCAAGATCAGTGTTTTTACTTCAACTCAATCTGTTTCATTTAAAGTATTAGGGGTCGTGTTTTATTTCGAAATTTATACTTAAAAGTTACCGCACCCCACATCCCTTGGACTATACCAAGGGGGCCGAGAAACTCTCCACCACGGTTCAATAGGGAGGGAGACTGGTGAGACAAAATCTCAGTATCGAAAAGCTCAGAATACTTGTGTCTCGACCCTCCGTAAGTCTATAAAGTTGTACGAATAAAAAAGTGTTAAGGAATCCATAGAATGTCCTAAACGCTTGTATTCCTATATAAATCAAAGGACAAAAAGAAGAGGAAGTACTCCTGCGCTATATGGAGACAGTACTGCTTCATCATTAGTGGAGTACGACTTTGGTAAGGCTCAAGTGTTCTCAAACTACTTTAGCAATGTATATACCATAGAAGCGCCCTTCCCGTCAGAGCATACAGACCCCCCACACATACACTAAATAGCGTGACCATTAAAGAACTCGATGTCTTTAGTCTACTAAATAAGCTTGACATAGGTGAATCCACGGGGCCCGATGAATTACATCCTAGGCTACTGAAGGAATTATCTTACTTCGTTGCAAGCCCTTTAAGTATATGCTCTAATCTATCCGTAACGTAGCGTCGTTTACTGAAAGACAGGAAGAACGCCATAGTAACTCCTGTCTTCAAAACAGGTACGAAACATAAACCTGAGGATTACCGACCAGTTAGCCTAACTAGTGTGGTTGTTAAAATCTTGGAAAATATTATTCAGATGGAGCTGTTTAAGTACCTCGATGAAAACCGGATCCTTTCGGAGAAGCAGCACGGTTTTAGAATAGGTTATTATTTGTCTCACTAACTTATTAGTCGCTCGTTAAATCTGGCGCGCTCTTAAGGACCTAAAGTTACCTTTAGATGTGGCCTACACTGATTTCAGCAAAGCTTTTGACAAAGTTCCGCACAACCGGCTGTTATAGAAGCTAAGAAATGTCGGAATTGGAGGCAGTCTATTGATGTGGATAAAAGACTTCCTAGTTGGGTGCCAACAAAGAGTACGGGCGAACTCAAAGTTATCTAGCTGGGAAACTGTGCTCAGTGAAGTGCCCCAGGTTACCGTTTTGGGCCAGTGCTATTCCTCTTGTATGTAAATGACCTTCCTCGTCTCCTATCATCATCGATCTTGCTATATGCTGACGATGTCAAGATATAGAGAACGATACGATGTAAAGGTGATAGCTTAGAACTCCAAAATGACCTGAAGAAATTATCTGAATGGTCTCAAACCTGGCAGTTACCGATAAATACTTCCAAGTGTGTTGTGATGTATATATACATTGTTTGTGCGTCCTAAACTTGAGTACTCCATACAAGGGGCTAGCCCTTGCTTAAAAAATGATAGTGAGCTTTTGGAAAAGGTTCAGAGAACCTGCAACTAAGCTGATTCCCGGAATAACAAAGCTCCCGTATGATGCTCGGCTGGCCAAGCTAAACCTATTCCCGTTGTCATATCGTAGAACTAGAGGCGACTTCATTACAGTTTTCAAATTTCTTAGTGATAAATTTGCACCTGATATGCCCTCATTTTTCTTGTCTTCCAAAACAGACAGTTTACGAGGACACTCCAAAAATGTTCACAAGCCCAGAACAAATTACTTGTCAACTGACCATCGATTTTCCCACCGAATCATCAAGTGGAATTCATTACCTCAGCATGTGGTTGAGGCTCTTTCAAAAGGAAGTTGGATCAACTGAGAGACAACCATTGCCAGTACTAACACAGGCCTGTTCTTTCCAAACTGAAACCAAAACGTTTGCATCTGTAATCATATTGGGTAAAATAGTTTTTCTGGTTATCGATCTCTATGAGCCAAACGGTTCATTTGTGCTTTCTAACCTAACTTTGCGTGTCAGTTTTAGCCTCTGGGTGGTTTTTTCCAAGTCATTTGAAAGTTTTCGAATGATGACATGATAGTGTGCAAAAGCAACTGTTAACACTCGAGTTTTCTTAACCGGAGGAGTGGTGTGGAGTGTGATGAGTACAGAGGGCGATACCGAGAACCTTTTACAAATCTAGCACTTGAAAATTTTAGGTGTAGCTGTCCTGAATGCGTATGATTGTGCCAGCAGTGTTGATCGGATCCAATAAATGCGTTATCTGTTTAAAAAATGTGAATTTTTCCATGTTTTAAAATATTAGATTTCTGGTGCGTTTATCAAAGCAGAAGCTAGGTGTAAAACCACTTGACGCTTCTAGTGTTATTTAAGTTTGCGAAATACCTTTTCATACGCCTTTTACTTCAGTTTACACTAGTTTAAATTTATTTGTTGGTTCGTGTTTGTATATTCATATTCTCCGTTTTCCCTTGTATTTCCCAGAGGTTGGTTTGCCAACGTTTTTGACGTTTCGTTTCTTTAACTATCACTTTAAAGTTACCTTTCTGGTGCATTTTCATATTCACTGTAGTACCATTATAATTTCCGAATTTTTGTGACTAGCTGTTTGTAATCATCGTCTAACGTTATCGATGGGGTCGAAAACTATCTCTTTGTTTAAGATGGTATGTTGTGTGACAAGTACAGATGGTCCCACAAAATGTGTAACAATCCATCACCGACTGCAAACCGCCTTCACTCCCGTTATGTAGAGAATGCTGCATAAAGGCGGATCTCTCTGATGAAGTCTTTGAGGTCCTAACTCTGACGAATAAGTTGCCAAGTGACGATACCCATTCAGTGAGTCTGACATCGGACAAATAGGAAACTAAAAGTTTAATTGCTGTTTACAGGTTAAGACAACTCGGGTGTTAACAGTTGCTTTTGCACACTATCATGTCATCATTCGAAAACTTTCAAACAACTTGGAAAAAACCACTCAGAGGCTAAAACTGACACGCAAAGTTGGGTTAGAAAGCACAAATGAACCGTTTGGCTCATAGAGATCGATAACCAGAAAACTATTTTACCCAATATGATTACAGATGCAAAAACGCGACTCCTAATACTTTAACTGAAACAGATTGAGTTAAAGTAAAAACACTAATCTTGATTCGTGATGAACGATCGAAACTCGAAAATTAACATGGTGGGGAAGAATATCATGATAATTGTTCAATACTGGGACTTTCCATCGTGTTAAATAACTGAAAATTGCCTTTGCGAAGTATTTTCACTTTGTAATGATTGTTCGTAATTTGGAAATGTCACAGTCGCAGCAGCCCTTTGCTATGCAGTTATAGCGACCAGCAACTTATAGTTCCTGACCGTCGATTAAATAGTGTGAAGTTTCATATGCATATGGTCCTGAGATTAATTATAGTTATTTGTCATCTACTTCGTCCTTGCGGTAGATGAGCACACCAGCCTTTATATTAAGCTCGAAATTACCATAGACCAGTCATAAATTATCAATGTCACATGAAATAGAAGTTAGCTAGATAGTTTCCCTCTAAACTCTAAGATTGTAGGATTTATGATTTTTTAAAATGGTTTCTCATTGGCTATTCTACTCTACTATTGTTGGACCATAAAGCTTAAAAGTACTAGTGTTTTTGTTGATATTAGCCCGACTGGCTCATCATAACAAACAAAACTTTATCAAGGTAATAGTACGGATTTTAACCTAGAGCTCTCTCATTGGTTTCTACACAAACCTCTAGTGCTCGTTACACGTAATGAAGCAAGTCCATAATTTCCATCATAAAGAGAACATACAGGAAGTTAGCAACCCAAATAAAATCACAAAAGTAAGAAAACTGCTCGAGTTTTAACGGAGCGAGCCATATAGTGTTTAAAATCTGGAAGGTTCTTCGATTAAGACCAGTTACATCTTAAATTTGGAATGTCCATGTAATTATTATTTTACATTTATTGTAGTGCTCCATTATTAAACGAAATACAAAGTCAAAGAATTTCATTATTAGATCAGTCCTAACATAGTTCGTTTTTCAAACAACAACGAGATTACTAAGCCTACCAGAGTCGGGATATATATGTATCCAGTGTATTTGTGTTCATATTCCGTCACTCAGATCTAGGCTGTACATATGTAACTCCCCATAATGTCAGTCATCATAGTTGGAGGTGGTATCATGGGTGTTTCGACTGCTTATTATCTATCAAAAAGGAAGGTCGACACACTAATAATTGAAAAAGAGCAAATTGGATCTGCAGCATCTGGGCGAGCTGGGGGATTCCTTGCTAAGGACTGGTGTTCTCACAATGAAATGGATGTTTTAGCCCAAAACGGTTTTGATTTACACATGGAATTAGCAGATGAGTTCGGTAGTGCATGTGATTATAGACGTGTTAATACTTATTCTATATCATTATCTCCTGGGAAATCTTCCGGTTCTTCAAATTCACCATCTTGGGTCAGTGCAAAAGTAAAAAATTGTTCACTGATAGGTGACTCTACAACTACTGCACAGGTTTGTTTTGTATTTTCTTCTTTGTCGATAAGAGTACTTCCAAATGTCCTGTAAAAATAAACTCTTAACCACTAAACTGATTTAGTTTTAAACCACTAATGCTCATTTACTTTTATTGGTATCCGTTTTTTACTGTAGATGTTTCACATGTGTTATTTTCTTGCTTACCTTAAAGGTTTAATGTAATAGGATTAAATTTTAAACTAAAAATAACAGCTGAAAGCCAATTGAATTACTCCTCAGAGTATTTTCCTCATCATCCTAAACACCAGGTCTGAATATACACCACGGTGCCATCTTTTTCCTCAGTAGTCGTATTAAAGGCTTAACTTTTAATACCTGTTCATTTGATAAATCTAAACAGCTATATCCCACTACCTATCACCTCTGGCTTTTCTACTTCCTTTGTTTTAACGGTCGACTATTGCTTGTGATCATTGTGTAGGCTTTCTGTCTGTGTATTTCATTATGTTTGTATCTTACCAAAATTATTCTCCGAGCAACTGTTATTTCAGTCGAAACTTCTAAAATCCACTGTTTTTTCCTAACCTTATGTTTATGTTGCTGATAGATATAACCTTTGTATTTATAGATTTTTGGACTTTATGCCAAATTATTCCGCTTATGACTGTTTTCCTTGATTTTTTTTCTCAGTGTTTGGATAATTCTCCCCTAAATAACTCGATACATCTTTCAGCCGAAGTATAAATGATCCTCCGGTTTTGATTTTCTTACATTTAAATAGATGAAGGCAAATGCGTGCTCTCAGTAGAGCACGATCAAAGTGCAGATATGTGACTCACATGAAGAATTATTTTACCATAGAACCTTTCCAACAACGACTGGTATTGATATTATTTGATGTTGTCTATAATTGATTTAATTTCAAAGGTCGTCCAGTTAAACACTGTTTATCGTTGATTACTGAGTTCATTTTAGTTTTTCTTTGTAAGATTGCAGGGATTAAGCTAAACAACTGGTTTATTGTAATGAAAATTTAGAGTTGAGTAATATTCATATAATTCATCACATCTATAAATGCAGTCCTAAATCTCCCAACCAAAGCTGCCACCTTGACGCGGTGGTCGGGCTTGCCTATCGTGATGACCCAACCGAGCTATATTGGCTGGAAAATATGTTCCTGTAGGTTCTACCATGCCAGGCAGGTCGATTGGAGAACGGTAAGACTATAAGCAGCAACTCAAGGTCTGAGGGCGAAGTCGTACTGTTGACTGTAGAGGAGTGTGACAGCAGTAAGGTGTTTCCCTCGAACAACCAGCATCTGCAGCGATGCTGCCTTCCCACAAGGAGGGGTGGGGTTAGAAAAGGTCGACCCTAAAAATGTCACACCTCACCTTACCTCACGGATTTCCTTCTCCAGCGGTAAGGCCTTTTGAAGAACGGAGCTAACACATCAAAAATCTTCCACGAAGGAACCGTGCGCGACCGGCCTCAAGTAGTTGTCCCTTGGGCTCTGCGGTCACGCTCCCAGGTCGTTAAGACCAACACTAATCCAACTTCCCTTTCAGGCTCCTCAAGAAATACGGTGTGGGCAGCCGGAAAGTGATATCAGCCCTCATACCCGTAACAGCACACGAGACCAAGTTAGTCACATTCAAATCCTTCCTACACCTCCTAATACCTCCCTTATCTCCATGACTAACCCTCCTCACGTCTTTTTATCATCTCGCACCGCTAGGGCAAACGATTCGAGTACGCAGAACGTTATTCCTGGTCTCCTTAAACCACGCTCTAAACTACACGTTGGAACTTTTAACGTCCTAACACTGTGCCAAATAGGACAACAGGCTTCCTTAGCTAGGACTTTAGAATCCCGCGCCATCGATGTGTGCTGCGTCTCCGAAACGCGCATACAAGATCCGAGTAGCGTCATTCATCTGACCTTACCATGTCAAAATAAAGAACCGACTTGATTCACACTTCGTGTATCTGGAAGCCCTGATTCTGCTTCCCGTGGTCTTGCCGGCGTAGGTACAGCATTGAGTCCTAGGGCAGAACTAGCTCTCTTAGAGTGGATCCCAATAGACAGTTGTTTGTGCGCTGTCCGACTAAACGGAACAGTAAGGATCCGAAAAGATAGGGAAACTCGTCGTTGCCTCTACGTTGTCTATGCCTATTCTCCCGCTGACTGCAGCTCAGATGATGTAAAAGATGAGTTTTACAGAAAGCTCTCCGATCCCCTCCTAAAGGTAGGCGCTCGGATGTAGTAATAGTGGCCGGTGACTTTAATGCTCAAATAGGTAAACTAGGCGAAAGAGAAAGACTCCTGGGTGGATCTTATAGCATCGTGGCTCAAAGAACAGATAATAGCGACCGTCTGTTGCAGCTATGCCCAGATAACCGCCTCTTTCTTGCAAATACTAACTTTAAGCGTAAGGAAAAACATCTTTTAACATGGAGACCTCCTAATTCGTCCCAACGTTGGACCCAAATAGATCACATCGCTATCAGCCACCGATGGAGGGGCTCGATAGAAGACACGCTCATTCTGGAGCACATGCTTAGATTCAGATCATGCTCTAGTGCGAGCGCGTATCTGTCTGCGTCTTACTGAACGTAGGAAAGACGCTGCAAGTAAACCTCTTAGGGCCCTAGTTAATCATAGTCAAGCTATGAGTATATTTCAGGAACAACTAGGAAAACAGTTAGGCAGCCATGTATGTGATGCCCACCCCGAGGCAGCATGGAATGATATCCGAAAAGCTGTAGAAACAGCAGTGATATCTGCTAGTAAGGTAAACCAGAAGGTTAGGAAGCAACACTGGATCTCAGCAGCATCTATCGCACTGATAGATGCTCGGAAACTCATTCCACCTGGCTCTGAACATAATGAAGAGCGGAGTCAGCTTAAGCGCAAGCTGACAACAAGTCTACGCAATGGCAGTGTTTGTTACTGAGAGGAGTACCAAAGAAGTACATTAACCTTATACAGGCTCTCTACTCGAACACAACTGGTAGAATGAGAGCTTATGGCGAACTGTCATCAGAATTGATTACCTCAAGTGGTGTTCGTCAGGGCTGTCCACTCTCTCCATTCTTGTTCAACTTTGTCGTCGACGTACATTTAGAGATAACACTTTCCTCGTCTAGATTTCCAGGGGTTAAACTTCTACCGGGAGGTTCACTTGTTGACTTAGAATATGCTGATGACATAGTTTTATTTGGCGAAGACGCTGACAAAATGCAGAGTTTTCTGACCACTCTAAGCAACAATGCAAGCATGTTCGGGATGCGATTCTCCCCCTCGAAATGCAAAATGTTGCTTCAAGATTGGGTTGCATTGACACCCGAACTAATGATAGGGAGTCAAGTAATTGAGCGTGTCGACCGCTTCACTTATCTTGGAAGTCTCATCAGCCCTTGTGGTCTGGTATATGACGAAATTTCAGCACGGATACAGAAGGCTCGACTAGCTTTTACCAACCGTCTGTCAAGCAAATGACGTGTTTATTGCGCAGCAGTTCGTTCTGTCCTACTTTATGGCAGTGAAACATGGCCGGTAAGAGTAGAGGATATCCGTAGGTTACTAGTATTTGATCATCGGTGCCTTCGAAATATTGCTCGTACATCCTGGGACCATCGAGTAAGTAACGCAGTTGTTAGGAAAGGGGTACTAGGTAAGGATGGCAAATCAATTGATGAAGTGGTGAAACTTCATCAGTTGAGATGGCTGGGACACGTGTTACGTATGCCCAACGACCGACTGCCTCGACGTGCGATGTTCAGTGGTATAGGAGTAGGTTGGAAGAAAGCTAGGGGCGACCAGACCAAAACATGGCACAAGTCCATGAAGTCACTGACAAGTGGACTGAGTCATGTCGGTAGGTGTAGACTACCTGGTTGGGGACCGCAAGATGATGGCAACCGATGGTTAGAGACCTTGAATGATGTGGCTCAAAATCGTTTGCAATGGCGCAGGTGCATCCACTCTTTGTGTTCTCCCAAATTTGGATCTCCTTATTCCCCCTTGTCTCTTTCTTTTCTCTTCCCAAGTTTATTTCACTGTATTATACTCTTTAAGTAACATCTCCAAACACTAATCTTTCCGATTACTGCTTATACTCTTATTACCTCTACCACTACGGGATTTGAATTGACCACTGCATCTCTGCCAATGTGGTGTGGCAACTCGAACTGATGTACGTGCGTACGTACGAAGTTCTACTGGTTGACTGAGTCCTAAATCTGAGATAAAGTAAACGAAGAAAGTTCTGAATTAAAAGCTTTTATTAGCAATTCTATTATTTAAATAAATTTCTGTTTTTATTTTAAAAGACACTTTGTGCATAGAGAACTTTCAAGAACTTTGGTGATTGCTATCTTTTTTGTAACTTCACGTTAATACTATGAGTCTTTCTCTCGTTAGATAAAATCATCAGTGATTTTATGCCAAAGATTTTGAATTGTGGGGATTTTGTTCAGACTAGTAGGTTGTTTTCGCCACAGATTGATCTTAGTTGATGTACCACTGAAAACCATGGAACTGTTGAACAGTACGGGTCCACAGCGACATGAATCGAACTTAAGACCTCTATTTTTCACAGCGAATGCTCGACTATGAAAACCACTGGGTTGGCGTCTTATAGTACAATTATGATTTAAACCATTTTGTGATATGGTGTAACGACCATTCAATAGCATTGATGATAACTGTTACATTCCCTATATGTTTAACTTTAGTAGATATACCCTATGAATAGTCACCTATTAAAATCAAGATTATATTTTTATTCCATCATTTTGAGTTTCGTCATGTAAAAATAAAAAAACTGAGAGTATTGTTTATTTTATTACATTACTCTTATTAGGTACATCCCAAAAAACTCACAGATGAATTATTTCGGCGCGCTCAATATTTAACAAATCAGGGAACAAAATTGAAAATTGCCCGTGTTATAGGACTAGAATTTTCAACATCGAATACATCGGCTCCCAAAGTTAATGGTGTTCGAGTAATAGAATCATCTACTTCAAATTCTGAAGTTATCCCTGCCAGTTTAGTTATACTTACTACAGGACCGTGGTCAAAGGAAGCTGTTACTTGGTTGCCATCAGGATTTTTAAATTCTAATAAATTTCATGGGAGGCGAGCCCATAGTATCATATTGAAACCAAAAATAGAGAAGTCTCCAATAGATGCTAAGTGTTTGTTCATGGATTATCAAAATTCTGAGTTCTCTTGTTCACCTGAAGTTTATCCAAGGCCTGATAATACAGTCTATGTATGTGGTCTTGGTGATGGAGCAGTGAGTTTAATCATTGTTTTTGGTTTATAAACTTTTATTGTCATATACACATAGCCGTGACCAAAAACCTAGGATCAAATAAAGATTGGAGAAAGTCTACTGCACTTGTTTTTCGTCGTCTCAATATTGTTTACTCCTAAGGAACTCAACTTTCACTCCCACCAACTTCAAAACAGGTCTACTGGATTAAATAAGATATCCATGTTTTTTTTGTAAATATCTGTTTTCAATTTCAATGTCATCAAATAAAATGTATGCAAACTTTTGAGCTTTCGTGAACCTCTAGTTCAAAGCCAAGACTTCTTAGTCCTTACAAGTTAACTCCTTTATTTTCATCAACAGGCGGCATTCACACAAATCTGTGTCTGTGAACATCTTCATTGTCATAGTTTACATTTCGATTGGTTTCCCATATTTGAATATAATTAATGATAATCTCATAAAATTTCTAAACTTCATTATTATTCCTTCTAGCCTGTACCGTCTTCAAAGGACCAAGTTGAAATTGAATCTTGGCGTTGTAATCGTTTAAAAGAAATAGTTACTAGTGTAGTCCCATCATTAAAAGATGCTGAGATGATAACAGAATCTGCTTGTTATTTACCGCTAGTAAGTGATGGCTATCCTGTTATTGGTCAAATTCCTGGTTTATCCAATGTTTATATTGCCACTGGTAATTCTTGTTGGGGAATTCTTACTGGACCTATATCTGGACGCCTTTTAACAGCTATCATTTTAAAAAATAATACTAATTTGAAACGAAGCACAAATTCAAACGTCACCGACCAAATGGAGCTGGATGAAAAAACAGCCCAAGATGATTTATTACAAAAACCCGGTATTGAATTGTTTAATCCAGCAAGACTGATAAAATAAATAACTTGATTTTTTATGTTTTTTTAAAAACAGAATCTGTTTTTTTTTCGTTTTATTTTTTTTATCTCTAGTGGAGTTTTACATTAATTTGACTGGTGTTTTCGTCTGATTCAACCAGTACAACTCACTTGTCATGACTAAAACTTCTCTTTTTGAACCAGATTATTGTGACGAAAAAATACACATATCTACGTTTTCTTGCCTAATACACTTTACCATTGGTCACCTTCCCATATTTCAGCATTAATATCATTATTATGATTATTTGTTTGTATTTATTACTATTCTGTGTTCCTTTGAAGCAGTAGTACCGGGTCACTCACCAGGAACCGAAGTAGCTGTAGCGGGATTAGGACCTGCAACCAAATAACTGGGAACTAAGTACTGTAATCGTTAAGTGACCCCTTCCACTAGTTGACTGGAAACAACCAGTTTTAGAATGCTCTGGATGTATATTCCAAGTTGACCGGTGTTCATTAGAAACGCCTTTAGCACAACGTAAAGATTTCTTTCTTATTTTTGTGTCAAAGTTAATTTACATTAGCACGAAAAGCTACTTATTTGAAATTGTTTTTGGCAAGTAATTAGTATAAAAATGTTTAGACACAATAGTAAGAGCGATAAAATTAAGTAATGCATAGTACGCTTCGATATCTAACAGTTTAATGAAGCCTATTGCATTACAAATTTCAGTCATAAGGTGAGTATAAATGTATATATTAGACAAACCATCCTGAAGAACATAGTATTTTATACAAAAGTACTTTCCAAAGTACATTTTGAATTCGTTTCAGATCTACTCAAAGCGTTGCTAATGTAGATGATAAGTACATACGATCGAGTTGTATCTGTATTCCCAAATAGTTCAGCTCATTTTCAGGAGAAGTAACTGAACTTTTTTACAGCTAATTGTAACCTTCAAAAATGTTCACTTGAAAATATAACAATAGGTTACCATTACGTTGATAATGTTGCACTGCATAATCTACTAAAAACCATTATTGGCCGACTTAGTTTTATCTGGTGTTTAGTTATACAGTTCTAGCTGAATGGATGAATATTACAGTGTATCATTTCACGGTGTATATACACAAATCCACTTGTTCAGGAAAGAAAGTATATGGTCTGTTGTTGAATGCTAGTGACCACTTTTTACTTAAAACTCAAATTTATCCGTAATTATATTAAATGCAAATTCGTTATCAATGCGAAGGAAGTCATTGGAAGACTGTCTTATGTTTTACTTCGGACATACATAATTTTGCATAGATGAACATGTAAGAAGCTTTCTGGTTTTGTAGATTACAGTATAGTGGAGAGAGTTTGACATCTGTAGATTAATGATAATGACATTTATATTTGAAATTGATCTCTTGTAGATTTACTCTTATGTCCAATAAGTAATTACAGTCTAAGTAGTAGTCATACTGAGTAGTGTCACTTTATGATTTGTCAATGGTAGGAATCAATAATTCGTTGTATTAAGTTTTCTTCGGCTTAGTATTCTTGGATACTTTTTTCACTCAACTGGTTTTCGAATCGAAACACGATTTAGACAGAAGTATAAACATTTCAGAGCAGATAGCAAGTTATGTTAATATAATGAGAAAATATCACTGTATGAAAATTTTACACTGAAAATTTCTGTAGTTCTCTCAGCTCATTCACTAACGCTGATCGATTAAAGATGAACCAGTCAGCGAGTTCCAAAGTGGTCTTATTCGAAACATGCTTTAATGAGGTCCTGTTGACGTGCTTAAAAGAAAATACAACCGTGCAGAACAGTAAATCAAATCCGAATACTGTCCGATCAACTGATCATTTGATACCCGTGATGAACTGAATTCATAGAAGTAACCTGTGATTTCAATTTGTGAACTTTTACTTTTATTCGATAACTCTCAGAAACTTGAAATGTTTTCATAACTGTTGCAGAACATCTTGGGCATAACTGTCGAATAGAGATAGCATTGTTGGTTGATTTAGGGAGATCGACCAACATCTGTTATATCCTGACGAAGAATTAATGAATAGTAGTTGCTCGAACTTATTTATGGACTATTACTACGTATATTCATATTGGATAGCTATTAAATAATTAGATTATATGTATATTCATATTCCGTTTATTATAAACTTTCGTTTTACCTATTGGCTACTGCTATACGATTTACTATTCTCAAGTTATTCTCGATCTCTTAGTTACAGCCTCTCACGTTCACAGCCACTTTTCGGTTTGCTCTTGTATAATTGTTATTTTCTATTTTGTGGTATAATATGGTTTGATTAGCTTGTATGTAAACCCAGTATGTCTGAAATATATGATTCATGCGGTAGAAGCTGTATTCTGAACTCAAACAGGTAGGGCTAGGCGGAAGGACTAATCAGGATTCATAGTTGACTCTAGAATGCTCGTACTGGTTGACCTGTCATTGTCTTGATACAGTATCAAGGTTATATAAGTCGTGTTCTGATTGGCAATCTTATCATGTGATAGTTAACTGGGCAAAATTTATAACAACATCTCTTTTTAATCTGAAGAACAGCATCATTTAAATTAACAACATCTTAATCATCCTTTTGTAGAATGACAACTAAATTCCAAATTAATGGTTTAATGTACTTTCTGCAAAATCATTTTTACGTTAATTTAATGATTGCATTGAAGTATTGTAGTACGGAATAATCTAGTTTGATACTTTATGTCTCAATCCAAAGTTTACCATTGACCTGAATCAACACCATTGTTTATATTCTTTGTCTGATTTTGAAACTTCCTAATCACCGAAGTTTTTCACAACTTCGAACTGTGGGTGGTGGTTCTTGTTTAACTGGAATATCACTTGTCTCTCCAACTTGGTCCATTTATTCGCTTTGTCGTATGCACTATTAACCGGTCACTGATTTATCTGAAATGTCTGGTAATCGATTATAGCTAGTTTAACATGTTTGTTCTTCTTTTGGATACTTGTGATTAGAAAGTTTGTGTTAATAATCATAGTTTTTGTTTTCAAATGAATAGCTACATAACTTTCTACTAAAAGGATTATTAAGTTGAAGGAAAAAACTAACGTATATGATTTATTTAATTCACAGATTATATGGAAACATTTTAAGTAGATCCCCAGGAAACTTTGGTATCCCATGTACAATAATTCATGTAAGAAGTGTAGCCCAACTATGAAAGTGATTGAATCGATATCAGGACTGTGAATGTTAGGATCAGGTAAAAACAAGTAATTATTTGCATCAAACTTTAGCTCCTAATGTTGATTGAAATGCAAAATATTCCGATACATCTGTATCGTTTAAACTGCACCTTACAAATGTTCAGTCAGCGCATCTAGTAATTACAATATTATTTGTTGTTATTCACATAGATCCCTGGTGACTGGTACTATTCAGCTTTCAAATTTGGGTTGTAGTAAATAGTTCCCATTTGGATATTTGATTTATAGTCTTTCCTCTTAAGGAAAATAGATAGTTGATTTATCTACCTACATAGAGTGGGTCTTTTCTATGTCAACGAATTTCATAGTTCATGTGTCATCTGTTTTACACAAAAGTAAACTGATCTCTGTTGAAAACTAAATATAATTTTGATCTCCCATAAATATTGTCTTTTTCTTAACTTACTACTTAGTAAAATGTTTAAGTACTAGAAGAAGTGATTTATAAAAAAGTTTTTTTTCCAATGAGAATCTAATTATCTTATTATTCTCGTTTTTATTTAATTAAAATCGAATATTACTTTAATCTATCTTATAAAATGATTTCGACAAATCCAATTCATATAAATGAGCTGATATTGAAAAAGTATAGGTCAATTGCCACACAAAAAAATACAGTTTGGTTTATTACTTTAGCTCAAATGATGTTATGTTACAACTTATTTATTTATTCTTTTATTTCCCCTGTTATTACTTCTGCTGTATGTGTTGTGAAAGAATGAATACTGACGATGTAGTTTTTGGGACAAATTATTGATATTTTCATTGCATAGTTAATAGATAAATATGTTATTGTATTTTTACATTCTCCTGATTGTAAGCTGCCAGTGGATCGATTAACTGCTGTTGTATCCTTTGCTACTTCTTAATTATGTTTACTTAATCATTCACCTCCTTCGATATCTTCCAATTTCGGTGTAGTTATTCCTATGATGTAATTTCATATTCATACACATTTGCGATCAGGAAATTACTCTACGTTATTGTGAGTTGATTGGTATAAGATATACTGTTGAACTATTGCTTGTTGTATTCTATTATCAAACAGAAGATACGGTTGAAAGAAGTGTTCAAACTCTAGACCAATAGAAGTTAGGATTATTCTCCGCTTCAAACTCTAGGTTTACCTTGCTAGTTCAAACGAATAATTGATTGAACTTTGGACGGTAGCGATAATCAAAAATGGTATACACAGAGGTAGAGAAAATTTACAGGATGCACGTTGACGAAAAAATTATCTAGATATCTATCAACCTGCATTCATGACATTGTACATTCTTTTTAACTTTTCCCGTACTATACTATTTGTTCTATACCATTCATACTATTACTTACTTACTTACGCCTGTTACTCCCAATGGAGCATAGGCCGCCGACCAGCATTCTCCAACCCACTCTGTCCTGCGCCTTCTTTTCTGGTTCCATCCAATTCCTGTTCATTTTTCTCATGTCTATCTCCGTTTCCCGGCTTAATGTGTTCTTTGGTCTTCCTCTTTTCTTTTGGCCTTGAGGATTCCATGTGAGGGTTAGTCTTGTGACGCAGTTGGATGCTTTCCTCAATGTGTGTCCTATCCACTTCCATCGCTTTTTCCTGATTTCTTCCTCCGCTGGGATCTGGTTTGTTCTCTCCCACAGTACGTTGTTGTTAATAGTGTCCGGCCAACGGATCCGAAATATTTTGCGTAGACAACTGTTAATAAACACCAGTATTTTCTGGATGATTGCTTTCGTAGTGAGAGTAGGCAACCTTGCCTAACACCGGTCTTCACTTCGAACGGCTTTGTCAACTGTCCTTCAATCACGATTTTGCAGTGTAATCCATCATATGAGTTCTGTATGATATTGACTATCTTCTGAGGCACGCCGTAGTGTCGAAGAAGTTTCCATAGTGTTGTTCTGTCCACGCTATCAAATGCCTTTTCGTAGTCAATGAAGTTGATGTAGAGTGATGAATTCCATTCAATTGATTGTTCCACAATGATCCGTAGAGTTGCGATTTGGTCTGTACACGATCTATCCTTACGGAATCTTGCCTGTTGGTCACGAAGTTGGGCGTCTACGCAGTCCTTCATCCTGTTTAACAATACTCTGTTGAAGACTTTTCCCGGTATTGAAAGAAGAGTGATGCCTCTGTAGTTATCACAGTTGCTGAGACCGAAATATTTTGCGTAGACAACTGTTAATAAGTACCTGTATTTTCTGGATGATGGCTTTCGTAGTTCTCCAGGTTTCCGCCCCATACAGTAGAACTGTCTTGACATTTGTATTGAAAATCCTGACCTTGGTGTTGCGTTTGGGATAGAATAGCCAGATCATCTGCGAAGTCTAGATGTCCATTGTATCCCGTGTTTCCCTTCAGATGTTGACGTTTTCATGATGCAGTCGATCAGCGGGAGAAAGAGAAAGGGTGAGAGTAAGCAACCTATTCATACTATACTGTCTATATTATTTATATTATACCATTTATTCTGTGCATTGCGGTACTTGCCTAGTTAGAATGTGACAACTATTTTATTTTTGTGTACATCGACAGTTGAGGAAAAAATAAGATGTATGATTATCCTCTAATAAGTCATATTTATTAGTAATCACCATTTGTCATGTGGTAGTTGCACGTTTTTTCTAATAAATAAAAAATTTACTGATACTACTGAATATCTTATCCATATTTCTTTTCGCCACCGACCAAATAAATATGTTTATATGACTAGTTGTATTTTAAAGATCGACAGATTTCGGTATTTTAGACGTTTGTATATTCAATTTATAAGGTTTAGAATCAAAAACTATTAACTGATTCATGTTTGTAAGCAATGGTTGCAAACAATGAGCTCTAATGCAAGAATACAATTGACTGTTTGTTGTTGCATTCTACGTGATATACATCTCTCAACTGTTTATATTAGTTTAAGTAGTATGTGATGAAATATAGTCAGAGATTGTGTCAGTTTACATGCTTTTAGTGAGTTTCTAGACTTTGGGCTATGAATTAAGTAGTAACGTGCACGTTAGAAGGTTTTAGTTTTTAAGAACGTTTGAACATAATTTCGTGAACTTGTACTTTTTTCAGGTTCTTAAGGAAAATAAAAAAACAATTATGCTGTTCTTTACAGATCTTCGTCAATACATAACAAATATATTGCATTTTTATTAGAAACTAAATTAAAGAAAAGTCTCTTATGTCCAGTTAATATTAGCTATCGGGGCCTGTATTCGATAACATGAACTAAATGTAACTTTTATTATGAACTTTCTATAACTGTGACGGCAGATTAGAGGGTAGTGAATTATTGATCGGACCAAAGGCGCGAAAACACGTAGAACGGCCTAGGGTTCTGATTGGTCTCGCTTCCCTGTCTAGTCCAGCCAGTTGAGTCCAGAACGCAAGTCACAGCCTCTGAGAGATGAATCATTATATTTCAAACTCACTCTGTTTATATACTAACCAAGCAGACCACATCGTACCATAAAATAGAAAATAACATTGTATAATATTGACCAGTAGGAAAATGACACGTGAAATAAGTAGTAACCAATAAGAAAATAATACCATCTCCAAGTCCAAGAATAGCATTAGACTTAATAGAATAATTTCTGGGATATTTTCCTGAATATCCCAACAGAACTCATGTGTGTTAGGAGTATTGTTTATGCTGTAACTTGTGGCCTGTGTGCCCTGTTAATGTATAACGTAACGATACCGCCAATTGCAGAGCAGTGAATTATTGATCGGACCAATGACGCGTAAAACCTGTGCAAGCAGTCTAGAGTCCTTATCAGTTCTGCTTCCTGCCTAGCCCAGCCAGTTAAATCCAGAACACCAATCTCAGCCTCTGCAATATGAATCATTTATTTCAAGTATACTGGGTTTATGTACCAACCAGACAGACCACACCGTACCATAAAATATGAAACGACATTTGTATAAGAATCAGCCAAATGTGGCTGTGAATGAGGGCGGTAGTAATTAATAGACAGGGCATAATTCAAGGATGGTTGATCATATAATAATAGTTCATAGATCAAAATAAAGTTCATAATAAGAGGGACATGAATATGAAAAGTTTAGTTATTTAACAATTATACGATAAAAATATACGCATAGTATTGGTCCATTGCCCAGGACAGAGTTGGATGGAGAATGCTGGTGAGCGGCCTATGCTCCTTCACGAGGAGTAACAGGCGTAAGTAAGTAAGTATTGGTCCATAAATGGATCCCAAAAATTATCATTCATTGTGCTTATCGAAACATAACAGTTTACTTTGATGTTCTGTTGAACCTAATACTTTAACATTATTACTACCTATAAGTAATTTATTCAGCTACCTCTCTTTTTTTCTATCTACTTTTGTTTATCTAAGGTTATATTTTAAAATAATAAATAAATATATTTATCTTATTTGTAAATGTTAATTAGAATAGATTCTCTTCTTTTGTTTTCTAACTTGTATATATCTCAATTTTTAGGTGGGCTATTGATTTGTGATAAATAAACTAGTAACAATGATTCATTTTGGTAGCATAATTTATATGTTTATGTGTTTGTGAGTTATTGATAAACAACATTTTGAATGTAGACATTTCTAACAGGAATTATTAGAAGAATGACATGATTTTTATGTTACTTACATTCTGTTATCCATGTATATATGGTGATAGAGATTTTTATGTCAATCAAATGAAATGTTAACTATGCCCTATTCTCACAGATTTTAAGTGACCTACACTTGAATTCCTTCTTATCTAGTCAACAGATTAGATTTCCTTTTTATTTCGCACTGTATTAAAGAGTGATAGATAAATGTAAAGTATTTTATACATGTGAATATTTTTAAATAATTTCATATAGGACAAATGATTAACACAATGTAGGTTGAATTTATTAATATCAATAAATTATTCATAAAATCACGTTATACATAACTTACAATTCAGTGATTGGATTCATAATCAGCTACCGACTGAAATCATGACATTTTTTGATTGTTATTCTGGCGATATTGAATTCAGTTGTATGTGAGACCATGAGAACGAATTCTCAAGCGGTTCGGACATAAAACCAGACAACTGGTCATTTCTAATTAATCCTTGCTTCTCAACAAAGATGACGTTTCAATTGTAATTCAAAATCTCAGGTGAACAATGTATCGTTTTTTTTCATTTTCAGCTATAGTATACTTTCAGTAGCTATTTTGTTTATTAAATGTAATATTCACTGCTGAGGAGTCCCACAGTAGGACGAAACGGCAGTTCAGTGCTTCCATGTTTTCTATGGTGATCTGACTCATGATCCCAACCACTATAATTACTATAATATCCGCAAAACCTTTCTGATCTTATTCAGTTCGAAAAAACTACATTGCAGAGTTTGCATTAAATTCAATGAGACATTTCGCAACTACTTAGTAGTAGTATAACTTTTAAATCCAAATTGTAACGGATAAGTTCTTGTAATTATACAATTTTCCCCATCTGAGATACATTCTCTTCATATTATGATCTTTACTCTAAAGTAGATAATTCCACACATTTCATCATCTCTAGAACCAATTATTAGGAGTGTTGGTTCATTCTCAACCAAAACGTAAACTGTTTCCATCGTTTTAGCCTTCAATTGTTTAGTTGTGAGATTTTAAGGGTAACTATAGGAGGATTTAGATCAGAATGCTGTGTCGAGAAAAACGCTGTTATTAGTATTACTTTGCTATACTGATATCACCTATAAGTGTCTGTGATGTAACTTTCTTCCATGACAAATTATAATTTCTTATCTGTTCTGTAGTTCGCTAGTCGATTTCATTTTTTGAGTATTACATAACTTTATTCTTTCATTTCTGAAAATTCTGTTCACATGATTATATTGGCTTTTATAGAATATTTTTATATTCAACTTATAACTAGTTATCTGTTTGAACAACGCTTTTAATCCTTTCACAAACACTGTTTACCATTAATTTATATATATGTATGTTAAACCTAATGTTAATCAAGTTTTTTTTAATGACATCAAGTCTATACATTGAATTGTTTCCGGAACAGTTAGTTGTTTCCAGGTTGTAAGCAGCTAAAGAAAATTTGCGATAAAAAGAACTTACATTATTTTACTACATTCATCGTTCTTGCCTTAGTTAGGACTATTTTATTATTGTCGTTCAATTAAAAATCGTTTCATTTATAAAGTTAACATAGAAATTAATGAGTTTCATTATTTAGCTCAGTGTCTACTGAGGCATTTTTGTTGTTGGATAAATTCACAGATTAGATTTTAGATCCCATTGATCACTTGAACGTTGTATACTTTCATTATAGATTAGTTTGGTTGATTTTTTTACAATAGAAATAATTAAATAAAACCACAGGTTATATATGTCAAGTATGAAGAGGGCATTTTAAGGAGAATATAGCGTCTATTAGCTTTCGTATGTATTATTCATTCCTTTCGAATTGGTCTGAGAGACATATGATACAAGATCGTTATTATTATTTTCTAAATAATCGGATTTTCATTTAACTCATCTTATTGTATTCTTTTTTTCTATGAATTAATCAAATGAAGACAAGACTAAGTGGGTATTATCATGTATCAGTTTTTTAAAAAATTCTTTTCAATAATTTGTACCTATGGAAACATAAAAAATCTACACTTATTACTCATATCTGGGATGAAACTTCTGTCGCCTGTTCTTTTGTTTTCAGTTGTATTCCATTTTATGTTAATCCATGTTGAGAACCATCAATTTATAATTTTTTCTTATTTTGATTTCAATATGATTAGATAGTCATCACTATTTAGAGAGGCTTAGTATATCAGAACTGTAATTTGAAATGACTCTCAATTATATTTACCTATTTTCTTTACTTATGTTAATACGTATATTGGGAGATCAAGAGTCATTTTTATACATGAGAAGCAATAAGCACACACAAAAATTGCTAGTCAATGGTTTTAAATAGTCTAATCATCATTGTTATGGGGATATTGTAGATCCAAACATATAACTTTAGACAATCGATGGAGAGAGGAAGGGAAAGAAAACTTAGGCGTAGCAGAGCTAGAAGTGAGAAATATCAATTACCTTAATTTATGTCTGCGAAAAAAAGCTTATGATTCACCTGATAAAATGTGACTTTTTTCTACTTGTTAACCCGTACTTGTCAAAAATATTTTTTTGTCCACCTTACTATTTTTAATTTAACTACTTTGACACTTTATAAACTTTCATAGCCTTATAATGTTGTTATGAAAAGTTTGTTTTATTATTCGCATTCCTATTATTTCAACAGTCTTTTGATGATTTATCATTTACATTATCAAGCTCATCAAGTAATTTTCAGATATTTTCTATCACTTTGAATTATTATAATTATCACTGTTATTAACGTCATTATGCTTACTTGATTATTAGTTTTCGGTTTGTTTATTTATTTCAACACATAAATATTGGTACAAGAAATCACCAAATATATATGCACCACACCATATTTGTGTGGGCTGTGATACTGCCCGGGTGCCCAGACTGAAGCAGGATTAGTTTTCGGTAATTGCTAGCAGTTTTATCATTTCATAAACTATACTATAACAATTATTTAAACATGATTCATTCAATTGCTTGGATCATAAACTATACGATACTGAAGATGTAGAAAAACCTCAATAGCTGACTTCTATCTGAAGTTTATACTGATAATTTTGTCTAGACAAAGATGAGTACTTGATGAATAAACCTGGGAACATAGAACATACAACTTCATCAAAGGTACGAAATATCTAATTGATTCTATTCCTTTGAAAATTTGATGGAGATAGTTGTCAAAAATAATTATGTTTATGTTTAGTTTATTAACAAACTGAATTAATTGTATGCATAGTTATTCTATAACAGTACTTACAAAGGTACATTTTTCATGAAAATCTTAATGGGTATGCATGATAAATTCTAAAGGATATAGAATAATGATTAAATGAAATTTGCTTGATTTTGTTCATAATGTTTATTGTTTTCATTTTTACTAACAAAGAAATAAACAGTCATTTTTTATTTCATACACATAGTTCTTTTTATTATTTTAAATAGATCAAAAATGAAGATTGGTGCAAAATAATATGAATTCATTTTATATCGTTAGGTTCTCATCAGCTGCCAATCTACTTGTGATATGACGTCGAAGGTAGACTTCGTTTATTATGTAACCGAAAACAGTACAAACTGATCTGCATCAGTAGGCCTCAGCATACACAAAGGGAAAACCAAGGTCTTCAAATTCAAAGCGGAGAACAGCAATCCAAACACTCTTGATGGTGAAACTCTGGAAAATGTAGAATCCTTCACATATCTAGGAAGCATCATCGATGAACAAGGAGGCTCAGATGCAGACGTAAAGGCAAGGATTGGCAAAACAAGGGTCGCATTCCTACAATTGAAGAACATATGGAACTCAAAACAACTCTCAACCAATATCAAAGTGAGAATCTTCAATACCAACGTCAAGGCAGTTCTACTGTATGGAGCTGAAACTTGGAGAACTACAACAACCATCATCAAGAAGGTGCAAGTATTTATAAATGGCTGTCTACGCAAGATACTCTACATCCATTGGCCGGATATCATCAGCAACAGCCTTCTGTGGGAGAGAACAAATCAGCTTCCAGCTGAGGAGGAAATTACGAAAAGACGATGGAAATGGATAGGATATACATTACGCAAATCATCAAACTGCATCACGAGACAAGCCCTAACTTGGAATCCTGAAGGAAGGCGGAAAAGTGGAAGGCCAAAGAACACATTACGTCGGGAAATAAAAGCAGACATGAAAAGGATGAATAACAACGGGAAAAGGATTGCCCAGTACAGGGTTGGATGGAGAATGCTAGTGAGCGGCCTATGCTCCTTCACGACGAGTAACAGTCTCAAGTAAGTAATACAAACTGATATCAGTTATTGATTATAATAAGTTACTAAACTTTATTATATTTGTTTGTAATATTTGTAGTATAAAACTCATCTTTTCAAGTATCACAAATAGTGAACTTAATGAAGATAAACCTCTAGAAATTGTATAATATATCTATGACTAAATATTACACTACTTAACTAACTATATGCATACACAAAATATTAGATTAGAAATAAAAAAATGTTTGTTGAATCGATCTAATACATTTGAAGAAAACTATCATTGCTAAAGAAAAATTTCAATTAGA
Organism: Schistosoma margrebowiei; assembly: GCA_944470205.2. Classification (NCBI taxonomy): domain Eukaryota; kingdom Metazoa; phylum Platyhelminthes; class Trematoda; order Strigeidida; family Schistosomatidae; genus Schistosoma; species Schistosoma margrebowiei. The sequence goes on along the minus strand of OX104026.1, from coordinate 32,191,118 downwards.
AGCATAACTATGTACCTAATTGATTTATTCGAACATTTTCCCTAGATTATCAATAATCTCTATGATTGTTATTAACATTTTGATAACACTTTTAATCAGTCTATAAATCTATTTTGTTATTTAATAAATAATGATTAAATAATACGTATTTCGCATTGATCTGATTCATAGTATCTAACTGGTAAGGCTTATACTAGACGATTACAATTGATTGATCACTGGGTGGTGATCAATGCCATGCTTGTCTAGTCGTTATTAGTGCAGATCGAATGCTATCGATCATGTTGCAATGTGGACACTAGTCTAGGTGACTTGACACTGCGGGTACTATGTATTAAGATTTAGATGGTGGTTGGAGGTAGTCAACAGGAAACCCTGAACCCGGGTTTCGTGCTACTTAGCACTCGTCAGCAAGGTGTACCTGTAATCTTGAGGGAACTGGTGCTCCCTGGCGGATTCGATCTCGGGTCACCCAGCTTCACAGTCAGAGACGTTACCACTGAGCTATCCGAGCCGCGAGTGACCTCCTGTAGGCCTGAGATGTAATCACAATTGATTGATCACTGGGTGATGATCAATGTCATGCTTGTTTAGTCGTTATTAATGCAGATCGAATGCTATCGATCATGTTGCAATGTGGACACTAGTCTAGGTGACTTGACACTGCGGGTACTATGTATTAAGATTTAGATGGTGGTTGGAGGTAGTCAACAGGAAACCCTGAACCCGGGTTTCGTGCTACTTAGCACTCGTCAGCAAGGTGTACCTGTAATCTTGAGGGAACTGGTGCTCCCTGGCGGATTCGATCTCGGGTCACCCAGCTTCACAGTCAGAGACGTTACCACTGAGCTATCCGAGCTGCGACTGACCTCCTGTAGGACTGAGATGTAATCACAATTGATTGATCACTGGGTGGTGATCAATGTCATGCTTGTCTAGTCGTTATTAATTGCAGATCGAATGCTATCGATCATGTTGTTACTAGACGATTACATCTTTCAAGATTAAAATAGTTATAATCTCTAAGCAACAAATTGAACAGTCAATTCTAAATTACTATCATTAGATTTCATACTGGGAATGTTTATTTTTTTATCTAAAAAGATAACATTAAATAATATCATCAATAAAACTCTAACTGAAAACATCAAGTAATCGGAATCAAGGTCACTGAGTAACCAATCAACGATTAGGATTGAATGTAAGAATAGATTTTTGACTAAAGTAATAAGAGATTTATTTGATCAACTGTCATTTGTTTGACGTAATGTAAATACACCACCACTTTTTTTTTTTAAAAAAAAATTTCATTCATAAATAAAATATTTACTCTTTTTCTTCAAATCACGTGAGCCTTTCGATTCAATAAATAATTTTATTCTTTCTTTCTTTTAAAAAAGAAAAAAAAATATTTCAAGGTATAATCTCATAAATTCGTAGTGTTGATTAGATTTGTTAGAAGTAAACGATTTACAAACTTCTCAGTAATGTAGAGCTAACTGAATTTTTTTTTTTAAATTTTCATAATCAAGGAAAATTCTCCAATCGATTAATTTTTATACCTTGTTAGTAGTATGTTCAGAAATAATTTGGAATTGAATTTCTTCAGAGGTGAGTAATTGAATTCAAGGAGAATAACTGTATTACTTTTAGTAATGTTGAATTGTGGCTAACAGCGATACTCAAAATGCTCATCTCCTTCTTTTTTGGGACTTATCAGCTTAATGTATTTGCACCCTAGCACTAATGTTCGCAAACAAACTGGAATCCAGCAAATTTCTCTTCAAATGTTGACGCATAACCATATCATTGTTGACAGAACATTAATCGTTTATATACGAAAACACTAACTAATCAATTTATGTTAACCAATATCCTCTTGTTTAGTCTTTAGTATTAATTTAGTTATTCATTCAGTTAAATTATTCAACACTCAAATGTTGTGTAGTATCTGGTATTTGATGGAAATCGACAATAAATCCTTCACCTAGATTTGCTGTTAGTAATTCTTTGTAGTGCGAAAGCTGGCCACTAGTCAGTGTCTTATTGACAAAAACAACTCATTTATACAAGAGTTCACCTGAATTTAGATCAGTAAAGGTTCTATGATAGTGACCAAGTTAAGAGAGTTTGGATTACTTGATCTGAATCAGCTCTATCAACAGCAAATATTTGTGTTGCTGACGAGTGCCAAAACACATGAAACCAATGTTTAGGATTTCGTGTTAACTGCTTTCACCTACCCGGGGCTTGTACAAATTCTTTGGAATAAAATCAAACTATATATATATATATATATATATATATATATATATATATATATATATATATATATATATATATATATATATATATATATCAGGAAAAATGCTCATAATATTTAGAGGTCATTACATGTGAATTATTCATTCTCGATATCTTATCTTTTTATTTATTTTATTTGAACACATAAACATTGGTACAAGGATGCACCAAATATATATGCACCACACTTCATCATCCGATTTTTGTGAGGGCTAAAATACTGCCCAGGAGCCCAAACCGAAGCAAGTATCTTATTGTTAATTGAACTACAAGAACATCAGAAGATAGTATCTGTCATATTCCCATAAAATGTTCGTTAATGCAAGCAAAACTTTATCGGCAATTAATATTTGGAGAAAACCGATAGATCTACACCATCTATGATGTATTCATAACCGGGAATGTTCATAATACTGTTGATCATTAGAATCCTTTTTTTTTCCTAAAGCAACTAGCAAGCAGCTACTGTCAGTCTATTTAGCTAAATGAAGGATGGATAAAAGTCGGTACCTTCTTATAGTCCTTTTGATATATATTTTTTTAAATTGAATAAGTAATTCAAACCTTTATATAATGAATGTATCTTTTCTTACAAATTTCTGAGATATTTCAAAATTATTAACTTTAAACTTATTTTATGTAAACAACATGTAACCTAAAAACTTCTAGCTTAATTCATTATAATCGTGTTCATTAGGTATTTATGTTATTTCTATCTGTCTCTTAGTAAGGTTAATTAAAAGTTGAATTTTTTCACATGAGAAAACAAATTATTAGTTTGTTATTATTATTATTATTATTATTATTATTATTATTATTGTTATTAATACCAATTAACAAAATGTTACATTTTAGGTCGATAAGGTCTTTACAAAGAAATTAATCAATTAGATATGAAATGAATAGTAACATGATTAGATGACCCAATAGACTTTACTTGAATGTATATTATTTAAAGAAATCATTATTTTATGGGAAATTATTTCTTTGTGATTGCTTAATTATTAATATTGACTAGTCCTTCCAGTCTTCAACATTGTCTGAACATTCGATGTAACTATATAAGTTGTTTCTCTGGTTGTTAGAAGAGAAATCAGTCTCGTGACTTCCAAAAAATTTCGGCTTTCATTATGAGGTTTCATAGTTCTTCCTTCAACCCCAAGGGCAGAGTTTAAATTGTTTAACCTGATTTGCGTTTTTTCAACAAGGTTTTTTTTTACGTGATGGGGTTGCCGACCCCATACCCAACCCTCCTCCTTTGCGTGGGTTTGGGATCGGCAGTAACTCTAGAAGAGCTACAGGCGGAGTTTTAGTTATCAATATTCGTTACTAAATATAGAAAGATCTTTAATTCAGTGAGACAGATTTGATATTATAGTAAATTAAAGCACAGAGAAATCCATTTCAAGCTAGTAATCACATAGGCATGATTTCTTTTTTGTTAGAATTGTAAAAACTTGTAAAACGTTGTCTTTTTTAAGATGCTCATCTAAAGAGAAAGAGAATTTTTTGTAATTGTTTGAAGCAAACTGTTTAATACCTCTGTTAAATAAATAATCAGTAATCGCTTTTGTTTCAGTGCTTATATAACATTTTGTTTCAATCTCTTGTTTATTATAAATACATAATATATAGATTGAATGTTAAATTTCCCTAGTAAATGAATTGTTATTTATATGTGTGGCAAGTGGCTATCAGTGCTCGGTAGCTGAGTGGATAACGCGATGGTGTTTGAAGCGAATGATACTGGGTCCAAGTCCCATAGTGAACATCAACTCTGAGATGCAGGTACATTCAGCTGACAAGTTCCAAATAGGACAAAACGCGCGTCCTGGGTTCCACTGCTAACCACTATTTATCATTGCTTACAAAAAGCTTGTGAATTAAGGCAATATCGATGCATGCGCACAGTGTGCACATATGCCAATAACAAACTGATCAATTGCAGTCTTAAACCTCAATGGGAAGATACAATCCAAATAATACCAAGTGGATTGACATATTTTAGTTTTAGTTTGATTTACATGGTCGACAGTTTAGTTTTTATGTTTTTGTATGTATGTATTTACATCAGTAGATAGTCAGAGAATAACTGATTGGACGTTTCAGAGGAAAGCTGATGTTATACAATTTAGAATACATAAGGATATATATATATATATATATATATATATATATATATATATATATATATATATATATATATAACAGAAGCTTTGATGTGGTTAAGCCCAACTATTTTGTAAGACTAATAAGATTTGACCATAATTTAGTAGACTGTTGAACAATGAGTGATCTATAAACCAATATCAGTTGAAATATCATTTTTCAATCTCTGGCACTTAATTAGCTTTTGAATAATACACCATAACCCATAAAAAATTATGGAATACGTTTAAATGAAACAGTTCCCAATCTGACCTAATTGAAATATACTTTACATTAATGCATAAATCCTATCTTCTTTAGATAAGATTTTTCTTCATGAAGAACTAAAAATCTGTTTTGAATTTATTTACTACTATGAAATAATTTAGGTACTAGTAGGTTGGAACTAAATGATTCATGTTACTAAAAAAACTTATCACATTCGCTGTTAATCTTGTTGTCTTAGTGATCAGTATTTTAATCAATTTTTTTTAGTAACATCATTTTCGTTAAGAGCAATGATATTTAAATGGAACAGTTAGAAAAAAATTAACAAGCTGTGAATAAACGTCTTCTATACGTAGGGGGAGGAATAACTGTCAAATAATATTTACTTAAATGCTAATCACTGGATGTCAACGTTATGGCTTCAATCACTGGTGGAATCGTGGGTATGTACTAATGAGAATTTCTATACTATAATGAAACGCCTGTTTATTAGTTTGTAATGGCATTCCGAATGATATCAATTTTTGACGAGTTCCACCTACAAATAAAATACTAGTTTAATTTTGGAGGTTTGTCAAGAAAATTTGTTCAATTTACGGATGGTTTTTATCATGGATTAATATCAAATAGAGTATTACTCTATAGAATCATGAGAACTAATAACAATCTGGATTACGATTCTATCACAGGTAGAACCCAGTGCATTTAGATTTCACATGAAACAATGATAACATTATATAATAACAGAAATTTAAGCTAAGCTCAGATGCTAAAAATTGTACCGCCCAACTGTTACAAGCTAAGATAAAACAAATATTCACTTCTAAATAATGATCAAAACGTCTTCAAAGGTCGTAATTTTATGGTACAAAAGTGATTTTAACGTGGAAATATTTGAAGTAATACTCTTCACGCTCATTTTATTTTATACAATATAATTTATAGTCAATAATAGCAAACCTAACATGAAAATTAATTATGACATTTATCAGAAAATTACACATTTATACATCTTAAGACTGTCCGATAAATACACGAAATCGACTCCTAAAGCTTTACAAATTTCAGGTTACATCATTCATATTCCCTCCAAAAACTAACAATTTGTACCCAAACACGCTTGTATCGCTCCTGTTTCTATCGTTTGAGACATACCTGGATCTTTAGTGGCCCGGTATCTTGACGCCAATTAGATCGGAAGATGTCGACGGGCTCGCCACTGTTGTGGCCATGAATTTAACTCCAATTATATCTTATGTTGATCGCTATCGAAATATACATGTCGCCAATCCTCGTATATAATCATCGACTTAAATCGCGTTGGTGAATAACGAAATTAAAATATGTCAAATACGAGAATGGATTCTGAATATGTATATTTCATGCACTCATTGATTTAAACAGGTAATCAGGGAGACGAAACAAAGAGGGAAGGACGAGGAGGATTGGAGAAGGCAAGTGAGCCAACTCGACTTAATCAAGAGTGAATCGATATTCATAGCCGAACAAAAATAAGTTACAGACATGTGATGAATAAGGTAAGAAGTGAACACAAATACGCTCATATAAAAAAAGTCAAGGTTGATAAACGAATAATTAACAAGGTCAAAATGTGATTCAAGGCGAATGAGGAAATTAGCTTGTCTAGAAGCCCCAATAATCTATGTGGACTTGACATAGCAACCGACACTACGGAGCATTTCAGAAACTGAATTGCGTATGTACTTGAGCCTTTTAATATTAGATAATTTGTGTTCACCGATGATTTCTTCAAGATCAGCTAGTTCACTAACAATTATTTGAACGTTGAATTGTCTATAGAAAGATTGAAAAAACCCCATACATTCGAATTCGTAGTGGATTCAATACATTTAAACGGAGAAAGTGTTAAGCTGATTGTATAACTTATAAATATTTATCGAAAATTAAGATTGAAATAACTTTTAAATAGTCACAATGATTAATTACCTGTTCGTTTTAAAACTACATAGTTACTGAAAGGGTATGTAAATTTAAAATTCTGAATCAGTAATTCCAAGTATAATAATTCCATATTTAAATTTACAAAGAATCTACGCTGAATTAAGATTAAGTGACTAAACTATAAAAATAATAGCTAAGTTAGTTGTGAACTGTAAGTAGAATGACCGAGAGCAAAGAGTGAACTGAGAATCATAATGTTCTGTAGTGCTAATCAATGAGCTAATTGTGTATGCACAAGGAAAGTAATAAAATAGTTTAAACAAAATGTTTTGCCATCAATAATGAAAGATGTACAAAATGAATAAATTTGCAAGTTGAGATTTTATAACCGCTTCTACAACACTGAAAGTTAAGGGTAGTTCTAACTACAGTATTCAGTCAGTCAGCTACAACGTAGGACCAGGCACATATATGTATTGGTCCAAGTCGCCATACCTCGTTAGTACAACAAGATCAACACCAAATTCATAGTAGTTACTTCAATGGGGGTAATATATAAAAGAAAGTTTGCAGATAAGGATATAGTACAGGAAGAAAGAATTAGTTGGTAGAAAGATATGAAGCGCTTGTAATCTCATGTTTAAGAGACAGACAAGTAGTGTATGCACCTACGCCATTGTGATCGATTCTGAGCCATGTCACCCAAAGTCTCCAACCACTGTCATTAAGGAAGTCGTCAGTCAATATGAAAGAGCTTTTCTCTTCAATTTGTTATCTCCATCACCTGCTCTCATTGTTTCACAATCTTCCTGTGAATTTTAGCCAATATCAATAAACTCACTATTTGATTACGTAAATGTTGCATACAACAAAAAAAGCTGTATTCAATACTGCTTCACATGTATATTATTAAGTGGACATTATATCACATCCTACCTGATTAGAAAACTTCGTTCACAAATTAAACCAACCAAAAACACCTTGATCATTTCATTACTCAATCGATTTAGCCATAATTGATCAAAACTTTTGAATATGAATACACTGTGTTGGTTTGATGAAAGCTGTTTTCTAATAGTTATCATAGCAATTAGATGAAAAATTTCAATATTTCAGTGAATACTCTGGTATTTTTATTTTGTTTTTCTTCACAAAAAAAGAAACGTTTTTATATATCGTTTATTTTCAAGGATAACTAGACAGTCAGTCACAAGGTATAATCTTCATTTAGTAGATAAAAATTGCCTATCTTTCTTCGTTTTGTTTTTTTTCATGGTCATCTTTTTCTACTTTTTTTTTGTTTGTTTTATTATTATAAAATGACGTCATTCATTTCAATTCAAGGTAGAATTCATTATTATTTACGTTAGATTAAAACAATGATACTAATATTATAATGTTCACAATAACAATCATGAATTTGATCGAAATATTTTAAAACAAAAATGTAAACAAAGTGAATAATTCATTTGTAAATAGATAAATTTGAATAAGAATAATACGGTGTATAAACAGATTATGAACATGATTATGAATATGTATGCGGTTAGAAAATAGAATGAATTGGAGAAAAGAGACCGATGGTTATAAGGGATTGGTAATAATAATAATTGTTATTTATATACTACTTTAAAGTAGATTATTACTTTTGTACAGGTTACATCTTGGAGTCAAATTCACTAAACAACAATTGATAACCACGAATTTCGAGATAATTTTTTTCATCCCAATATTCAATTTCTAAGGGGTGTATATTCAAACTATTCAGAAAGCGCTAGAAATCATTCCATGATGTTAACTATATAATTCAACTATTTTAACAAACTTTCTATACCAGTAAATACCTTTACTAGATTACTATATTGAATCAACACCATGTATAGTTAATTGATCAAGTAAACAATATCCAAAATAAGATAGATAATTTTTAATTGGAATGATCAGTGATATGATCTTGAAACATGAATTGAACAGATTGCATTTTAAATCAAACCACTTCAAAAATTAAATGAGCTAACGACGATTAAATCCGTTTTACATTTAATTTCATTAAAAGATTCTTAGATGTATTTTCATCTTATTTTGTAAGTAAGTTTTGTTTTTTTCTGTTTTTTTTTATACATTTTGTCTTAAACTAGGGTTGTTCTCTTTTTTATCAGTTAAGGTGTTGTGGAGATTGTTAAGTTTTTGATTGAAATCATGAATCAATTGAAGTTAGACCACCATGGAAAACCTGGAAGCACTGGACGGACGTTTCGTCCCAGTATGGGACCTATCAGTCTCGTTCCAGGCGCTTAACCAACTAGACCACTGAGCCGGCATCCAATGGTGTTAATGTCTAACCTCAACCGATTCACGAAATTGTGCGACCACCTTCCATTGTACTGAGGTAGACAAAATTGTTTTCTTTTTCATTCTGTTGTAATAAAAAGAAAATATTGAATGCACTTTAAAATTTTCATTTCAACTATCAGAGATTAAATACAAAAAAAACATTGACAAAGATCTCATGTTTACTTAAATATTTGAACATACCTGAAAGGATCAGTATCATATCATTTGGATTTGATTCATATAATTATTTCATACTGCTCAAGCAAGTGATTGTAACATAATAGTTACAATGTTATTATTTAATATAATAACTAAAATAACTGATACTAAACTCATGTTAAAAATGATTAACAAACTGTTGTTTTTAGGTATTATTATCAAGGTTTGATTTGATAATTTAGAATAAATTTAACATTGGGTAGATTGTTATGAATAAAAATAATATATTTATAAGATTTCAGTGAGTAGAAGAAATAAGGTTTTCTGATGTTTCGCGACTGAGTGTAAGCCACTTCTTCAGAGAATAAATAAACATTAGAAAATCTAATTTCTCTATTCATTAGAATATTACAAATATATTATTAATTTAAAACTGTTGTCTGAGTATATTTCTAGAAAGATCATGCTTATTTAACACATTCAGCATTATTATAAATCTCATTCAATATAAAATACCTAATGAATTTTAATTATATATTAATGAATGATGAAGGAAAATAGTTAAAGTTTTGAATTATATCAGATTACATACATGGATCAGCAAAACAAATATAATTTTTCAGTTAATATTGAATAGTATTTAATAGTTGAATCCATGAGTCCATATAAACTAGACTACCATTGAAAGCCTGAAAGCATTAAACAGCCGTTTCGTCCTAGTATGGGGCTGCTCAGCGGTGCGCTTTCATGATCCTGTATATGGGACTCGAACCCAGAACCTTGGGTCTCGCGCGCTAATGCTTAGCCTTTGGACCATTGAGCTGGCATCCACCAGTGTTAATGTTTAACTTTAACTAATTCACAAAATTGTGAAACCATTTCCCATTGTCTGAGGTAGATACCTATATCTACCTGACACAGATTGGACTCCATTGACCGTCCAGTGTTTTCAGGTCTTTAATAGTGATCTAGCTTAAATCGATTCATGAAGTTAACTATAAAAAATTACTACAATCTCTACAAACCGCTATTCTAATAATATTGATTACCAAATTTAAAAAGAATGCAGCAATTTATTAAATCTATGCATTCATTTGCATGTTTTAAATATATATAATAGTATGACTAAACAAACAAAATCTGTTTAAATTACATAACCAGTAGTGTTTGCGCAACATTTAAAATAGTTACTATGGTGACTCATCATTCATTTCAATAAATAATTTAAATACATAACAACAAATCTTTTCATAAAATTACTCAGCTTAGTAGTTATTTAAAATTTTCACTATAAAATTATTTGTCTTAACACTATATGATTAATCAGTTAGTTTCCGTTTCTTAAGAGAGTAATCATAATGACTGAACTTAAATCATTAATCAATTGTCTAAAAAGTTCTATTCAATTTATTTTATTCAATAAAATCATTTTTAAAAAAAATGTTTTTTTCTATTAAAATAAACAATTTTTATTTATTTTTAATTTTAATATTTGAACATTCAATAAGTTTTAATGTATGATTTAGTGGATGATTTATTTCTTTTATTTTCTATTCGAAAATTCCTTACTGATGGTACACATTTATGTATTATGTAATTAGGAGAAAAATGATTTTATTAAAATTTTAATTATTAATTTTATATCTTTTCATATTATCATATTGAAATATGAATTAATACATTGGAGTTATTTTGACTAGTTACTATGTGAACTATAGGTGTCATATGCCATAGTAACTGTTTAGTTTAAGTTATTTTAAATATTTTCACAAGTTGAAATCATGAGTCAGTTGAAGCTAGACCACCACTGAAAACCTGGAAGCACTGGACGGCCGTTTTCAATGGTGGTCTAGCTTCAACTGACTCATGATTTCAACTTGTGAAAATTCTTAAACTCTCCACAAAAAAAACCCATTCTTATTGTAAATAATTTTTAAGGGGGGAGGGATTGGATAAAAATCCGAGATGATGTTATTGATTTTTTAATTTCATGTGATTATTATTATTGAGTGTTAGTTCCGTTTTTGTAATATAGTTTGATAACTGTTCAGTATAAAATGAGCTTAAATTCAATGTAATATTTGAAAGATGAATATATTTTTCATTTATCCACAGTTATCTCTTCTTCCTGTGGTTGTGTAAAGTCTCACTAATTTTTTTATTGCAATTTTCAGTTTATTACAGTTACAATGAATTTTTATTTCAGTGATTAAGTAATATGAGAAACCATTAACTTTGGGCATCTCATTAGTTGAAATATGACTAGAAATTAATGACATATATCTGATGAACATACTGAGTTACACTGGGGGAAATATTTAACAGGTCTATATCTAAGGTCCAGTTATTGTTAGATTTGTTTGTTTTTAAATAAGTCATTAGTATTTTATTATTTGTCTATAATGCCTTATTGCTATACATTCGTTCAACTATTTAGTCTAAACAACACATATATTTCTACTCAAATGATTGGATCATTAAAATTTAATAGGAAAAAATGAATAATTTTCGGTTATTTTGTAAACTCTGTTTTCATATTAGATTGATAGTTTATCCTTTGATGAGTTATACTATCTTTTAGTAATATATATCTTATGTAGTTTCTAATTTCAGAATTGATTTGACTTTCGTTGAATAACTTAGAAGTTGAAATCTACACTAAGTTGACACAACTAGTGTTTTCCAAAACAACGATTATAGCCTTATGATTAAGCAAACTCAGCAACATATAAAACGTCCACTTGATCAGCACACCTTCATCATCTATTCGATCATTTACTTAGTAATTCTGTCTTCTTAAATCAGTTCGACTGCAATTTTTGAAACAATTTCCAGCTATCTATCTTATATGTAACAGTAATCAAAATTATAACCAACCAAAATGAATTGTACCGTTACATAATGCTGATGAAAATCACAATCATTTTGATTATAAGGGTTTATAGAGAATGTTGAATGTATATTGAGATCACGAACGAATCTTCCTTTAAATCAATTCATTATCTTGGATTTTTCATAAAATGTAGAATTTAGCTTTAGCCAGTAATTTTTATGATTCCCTTTAAAAATCATATTTAGTATGGTTAGTCCTCCACTGCTATTGACATTATTATTATTGGTAGTAGTAGTAGTTTCCCAGTGGGGACAACCAAATTTATTTTAATATAATACTACAGAATATCTTGATACAAACTGAGAATCGTACAATACATGCTTCATTTACAATATGTCAATCAATTGTCTCAGACTTCATTATTCCTTCGTTTTCACACCAATCACTCTCTGTTTTCGTTCTCTTCTATTCGATCTTCTTAACCTTCTGCTGTCAGATATTTCACTTTCGAATGATGATATATAATACTTATATATGTCGACATCAGTAGTACATATCACAGTAGTATTAGTATTAGTATAAACAATATTTCAACGCTCGCTTTATATTTAATTAATCCTTCTTCTGATTGTAAGGACATGGAATTGAGTAACTTGACATTATAAACATACACTGTAGTTAGGCTCTATATTGCTTGAATAAATAAATAATTTTATCAAACTTTTTATCATCTAGAGTCAAATGAAGTTGTAGACTAATCCGTTTCTACATTTAATTTACAATAAAATATGTATAATGAATAATTATTAAAATTTATCTGTTAGATTTCCCCCCAAAAAATGATGACAATTTCTCATTGAAAAATAAGGAATAGATTGTATTATTAAACTATACATTAATTAGGTCATTTAAGATGAAAATGAATATTCTAGAAAAAATCTAATATCTTACTGAAAGGTGAAGTCAGAATGTGATGTATATTAATTGATCTGACCTATATGTATGGTAACATAAAGATAAAACGGTTTTTAAAAAAAAAGTGTATAAATTATTTCCTAGTTATGAATTTTTCTGTGAATATAAATTGATGAAATCATTTTTGTTTCGTTTCGTTTCCTTTTCTTTTTTTGATTTTTCTTTTTAAGGTGACTTTCATTAAAACTAATGATGAAGTAATTACTGATTGTTTGTTGTTTGACCTGATTTTCACATCAATTAATACAGATTGTAAAGGATATTGAAATTTTGAAATTTAAGAAAAAAAAATATATAAGAGAAAACAAATAACTAAACATGATTTCAATGGTTAAGATCATGAGTCAGTTGAAGCTAGACCACAATGAAAAAGCTGGAAGCACTGGACATCCACTTTGTTCTATTGTGGGACTCCTCAGCAGTGAGCATCCACGAACTTACCCCCTACGAGATTGTTTTGTAAAGAATGTACTTTAGCTGATCATTATGACCAACATCACGAGGATGAAAAAACGTTAACATTCGATAAAAAAGTTGGATAATGTATTTAATGTACTTAGAATCAATTAAAAACGAGTGAAGACAGCGAAAAGAGATAAGATTTACTTGAGGTAATTCTTTTAACATATAATTATACTTTCAATAGTTGAGATAATGAGTCAATTGAAGCTAGACCACCATGGAAAATCTGGGAGCACTGGATGACCATTTCGTTCTATTATGGGACTCCTCGGCAGTGCGCATCCACGACTCTGCCTCGAACCCAGGACCTATCAGTCATCAGTGAGTTACTATCTCACAACAGACCCGATTGAACTCCACTGCTTCGCACTAGAATTTTAGGATATACCTCTTGAAGTCAGTCACTAGTGAGCATATGTTGATTAGTATCAGAAGGGGTTTTGCGGAGACAGTGGTAGATGTGTCGCCCGATTTCGTGGATTAGTTAAAGTAATACATTAACACCGTTGGATGCTGGCTCAGTGATTTAGAAATCAAGGTTCTGGGTTCGAATCCCGCGACACAGGGTCGTTGGTGCGCACTTCTGCAAAGTCCCACAATAGGACAAAGTGGCCGTCCAGCGCTTCCAGGTTTTCCATGGTGGTCTAGCTTCAATTGACTCATGATCTGAACTATTGAAATTACTACAATCTCCATAAAAACTCTTCTGATACAATTACACAATAGTACTTTCCTTTTTTCAAATTTACATTTCAATGAATGTGACCATGATAAAGTGTAAACATGTTTCTAACTATTCATATTTAAATGTAATTACTGTTTACATTATTAACACAATATCTAGTAAGTAATAGAACAAATTATCTTTTTATTTATGGATAATAACTTCCTGTTTTCTCACTTAAATTTATAATATCTCAAATATGATTGATAAGTTGCTCATTTGTAAATTATTAACTAAATTAACACAATTTATTTTTAGTCTTTCAAATCAGTAATATTTAATGAAATTTGCTCGTATATCATGGGACCATCGAGTAAGTAATGCAGTTGTTAGGAAACGGGTACTAGGTAAGGATGGCAAATCAATTGATGAAGTAGTGAAACTTCATCAGTTGAGATGGCTGGGACACGTGTTACGTATGCCCAACGACCGACTGCCTCGACGTGCGATGTTCAGTGGTATAGGAGTAGATTGGAAGAAAGCTAGGGGCGGCCAGACCAAAACATGGCACAAGTCCATGAAGTCACTGATAAGTGGACTGAGTCATGTCGGTGGGTGTATACTACCTGGTTGGGGACCGCGAGATGATGGCAACCGATGGTTAGAGACCTTGAATGACATGGCTCAAAATCGTTTGCAATGGCGCAGGTGCATCCACTCTTTGTGTTCTCCCAAATTTTGATCTCCTGATTCCCCCTCGTCTCTTTTTTTCTCTTCCCAAGTTTATTTCACTGTATTATACTCTTTAAGTAACATCTTCAAACACTAATCTTTCCGATTACTACTTATACTCTTATTACCTCTACCACTACGGGATTTGAATCGACCACGGCATCTCTGTTCTAATGTGGTGTGGCAACTCGAACTGATGTACGTACGTACGTACGAAGTTCTACGTTGTTACTGACTGACTGAATGAATGAAATTTATCAAAATTTCAACATTCCTTATAAATTGTTTAAATTATCGAATTACGCTTATATTTACCTCTTATACCAAAGGTTGTTCTATAGATTCGCCAATATGTAACAAACAGTTAACCTAGAAAAAGATAACGAATCTGGATTTTATTTTGACTAGATATGTCCAAATATGGAAAAGTCAATGGTCAGTAATATTGTAGTCATAAAATGAGCTAATCAATCATGTATGATGCACAACCTAGTACAAATATACATTGGTCTAAGCTGTCACACCATTTCATCTCAATTGAAATACTCGAATAATATGAATAATTATAGTATTAAGAGCATTTGAAAAGATTAGGGATTAAAGATACAAACCGAAACGTCAGAATTAATTTATGGAACAAAATAATGGGATAATTAATCGATTTACTATCCTTATTTAGTATACTTATTTAACTTCAGGAATACTCACTCAGTAGTCCTAACTTTCACAAGTAATCTTTCTGAGCCATATTCATTTCAACTCCTGAGCAGTATACTCGGTTTTTGGTTGGTAGATAGACTTCATGAAAAAGCTCGAATTAATATAAATTTATAGATATTTGGATAAAGTAATTCCTATTGTGATTGAAAGTTCTGTGATATTTATTTAATCATAAGTAATGTAAAAAGTTTTATGAACCTCTTTCACGGTTTTCTTTTTCTCATTTGAATTAAATGTGTAATTAAAAACATGGAAAGACTGAACAGCTGTTTTTTTCATTATATGACTTTTTGTAGTGCTCATCCACGACCATATAGGTGGTCGATCCCGTGAATTTCAGGTTTCGTAGAGAGAGAGTTCAACCTTTGGATCACTGGGCTAACATCCAATGGTTTTCATGTTTAGCTTTAATTAATTTATGATACTGTGTCACCTTACTCCAATGATATCCGTGGATAACTACCTCATGCCAACACGACTGAACTTGATTAATCAAATCCAGTAGGATATATATATATATATAGAGAGAGAGAGAGAGTGAGCGCAAATGTGAGTATTTAAAACGATGTTTGTGGGTCAAAACAGAAAAGCAAATACAATCAAACGTGAAATACGTTTTGGGTTCCTATAAAATCTATGCATTCAATTCTGATCCATAGATAATATGGCCTACTTAAAGTACAGTTTTACGAGAAGTTAGTTTATAACGGTTAGTGTTTTTTTAGCGAGTTAGTTTTCTAAGGGATGGGGACGCTAACCCCATGCCCAACCCTCCTCCTTTATCCGGGCTTGGGACCGGCAGTAGCCCCCGGAGGGATTCCAGGCTGAGTTTATAACAGCAAATGAAAATTTATTTATACGATTAAAGTGAGTTGTGATCTTTCATAAAAATGTACCATCACTGTTATTAAACCATTGAATCACAGACAGCACTTTTTTATCTAGATCATGGACCGATCAATGTTAGACCACCATTGAGAACCTGGAAGCACTTTACGACCATTTCGTCTTGTGCTCATTAGTAACTAGCTTCAAGAGGTAATTCTCGGATTTTTAGTGAGACGCCGTAATCAGGGGAGTTCAACCATGCTCGGCTTGAGGCAATTACTAGCCACAGGCAATGGAAGATGGTTGTGGAATATCATGGATTGATTGGCTTTAGACATTAATACAGCTGGATGTCGTCTCAGTGGTTTAGAGGTTCAACGTTCGTGCGAGACCAAAAGTTCTGGGTTCGTTTCTCGCGTGCCTGATCGTGAATGGGGCACTGCTGAAGAGTCTTATGTTTCCACTGATTGGTTCATGATCTCAATTAAAAATAATTTCCACAACCTTATACTGACAAACAATATTGAAAGTTCTAGAGCATGGTTTTAAAGATTCAAATTAATCATGGTTACCTTCTCGAAACGTTTGAAAATTTTCACTTGGAAATAAAAGTGGAAGGTATTCATTTATACATAAAAAAACTAAATTACATATTTAGGAAAGTGTTATTTCTCTCATGCATTACATACTGTTCATATCGTACTGATTACTAGTATTCTGTTAGCATGGTCGTAGACAAGTAACATAAAACTCTGTTTCTAGATTTTATACTACATCATTCCCATGATATACCTGGAATTTTCGTCGCTAACATCATCCTCGTCTCTTTGACATTCAAATTTGTGTTACTTCTTATTGTCGTTAAGACGTATTATATATTCCTTAATAATAACTATCTTACAATTTAAATGATAGTTGCTTAAATTATTTCCTCTTTAGTCCACATTCTATCTTTATTCCAATATGAAAAATTTTTGATTCATGTCGTATTAGTTACAATCACAAGGTCAGTTTGCATGTATCACAAGACATCAAAATGTCCCTGTTTTCTCACATGATACATATGAACTATAAAATACATATTATCTTTACAGGTTTATGGTAAGTTTTTCCATGTGAACATATACAATTGTGTGTGTGTGTATATGTATATATGTATGGACAGATAAACTTGTTGAAATAAAATTTTACATGCTAATTTGCCATTTCACAATTCACTAGTTAGAAGAGAAATTAATAACAAAAGATTATTTGAAATAAAAAAAATATGATAATGAAAGTGAATGTACAGAAAGGTTGGGATTCTGGAAGCTGGTTATAGACATTTTCTTTTAATTACATCTATATATACTGCCCTTTTGCTATGTCCTCTTTATAGACATGTAAACGCACATGATTTTTATATTGTACAACATATCATGCGACATTTTAGCAGAACACTTGTTAAAGTACATTGTAATACTAGCACTGAACCATATATTAGACTTTTATTTTTAAAAAACGTAGAAGGAGTGAATGGATTATTCAAAAGAACAAAAAATTGGGTAATATATATTTTTTAGAAATTGTTTGTTAATTTAGATGGTGGTTGGAGGTAGTCAACAGGAAACCCTGAACCCGGGTTTCGTACTATTTGGCACTCGTCAGCAAGGTGTACCTGTAATCTTGAGGGAACTGGTGCTCCCTGGCGGATTCGATCTCGTGTCACCCAGCTCCACAGTCAGAGACGTTACCACTGAGCTATCCGAGCAGCGATTGACCTCCTGTAGGACTGAGATGTAATCACAATTGATTGATCACCACCCAGTGATCAATCAATTGTAATTGTTTGTTAATTATTTAGATTCAAACTAAACTGATTATAAAATATAAATCATGCTATCTTATTGGATTCATAAAGTATACATCAGATATCTATTATGTTTGTTGTTGTATTTTTCAAACTTTGTTATATTATCACTATAGAATAGGTTACATAATCTTACTTTGAATTTATCCATCTCAGTAATCTAAGTCATTTTATTATGGCTTAAAAAATCATCATCAACCCATGGATTATGATGAAATTAATCTTTAAATAAAAGGTTTTAAAGAATGAAACAGATGATGGTCATTTCATTTTGTGAATTAATTGAATTTAGGTTTTATTATTATTATTATTATTATTATTATTATTATTATTATTATTATTATTATTATTATTATTATTATTATTATTAGCTTTATTCAATATCATATTTTTGGTACAATATAGAATTCTCAGCACAAAGTATTTCAACAAGTTTCCATTTCTTACTTCTTGGTCTGTCCTGGCGATAAATATTGAGTGATCGCCAGTTAGATGTTAGCAGTCCAGTAAATGAACATCTGAATAATGTATATTCTTTTCTCTGCATATTGCCAGCGACCACATTATCTCTTATTGTGCTTTTTGTAACTTTGACAACGAAAGGTTGTACACTTTTCAGAAATGCACCAGGATAGGTTATGCGATTAATAGACATAATGATATATTAAAACGAACAAAAATAGATAACTTGTTGAAATATCTAGATGGCAGGAACAGGTAGTCCAGATGCTCAAGCAGGCCGCCTTAGTGATCAATTAACAGATATCAACTTAATAGTGTAAATATTAAAGACTCGTTGCTTGAAGTGAAAGTTCAAAGTTCCATTCTAGACTAAATTAAAGTAAGATAAGTTTAAAATCTTTGTCTTAACTTTTAAAACAGATAAATCCAGTGAATCTACGCTTTGTCAGTTACAAATGAAGTAATACATCAATGTATATAATATTTTTTATAGCACATAATATTTTGTTTAGGCAAAGCAAGGGCTACATTTCTACAATTGAAGAACATATAAAACTCAAAACAATTGTTAACCAATATCAAAGTCAGAACCTTCAATACGAACGTCGAAACAGGGCTGAAACGTGGATAACTACTACAACCATCATCAAGAAGGTACAAGTATTTGTAAATAGCTGTCTACGCAAGATATTCAGTATCCGTCGGCAGGATACCATCATCAACAACCTACTGTGGGAGAGGACAAACCAGCCTCCAGCTGAAGAGGAAATTAGGAAAAGATGGTGGAAGTGAATAGGGTATACATTACGGAAATCACCAAACTGCATCACGATGCAAGTCCTAACTTGGAATCCTGAAGGCAAATGGAAAAGAGGAAGGCCGAAGAACACACTACGTCGAGAATTGTAGGTAGACATGAAAAGCATGAATAGCAACTGAAAATAACCGGAAAGGATTGCCCAGGACAGGGTTGGATGGAGAGTGCTGGTGGGCAATCTATGCTCCTTGATGAGGGGTAACAAGCGTAAGTAATATTTTGTTTGGCTCAAAATCAGAGTTATATGGTAATAAATTTCTGTTGACAATAAATAATATTTCAAACTCAATAATATCCAGTGTATAGGTTCCAGCAAATGAGAAGCAGTTTAAAAAGGTTTTTAATTTTTTTCTATAAACATAAAATACATTTGGAAATTTATTTCCAAAGCAATTTTATCGTTGCGGACCATTCACCATGGGGAATTTTAACATTCACATAAGAGAAAGCAAGATCCTGAAATTAAATACAGTGAGCAGCAACCAATCCCTATTCGAGGATGAAACTGTTGAAGAGATGATAGCCTGCGCGTAACTGAACACCATCAATAATAGCCAAAAAAAATCTTATGCTTATGAGATGACGAAAGTTGGTAAAGCAAGAGAAGCATTCCTATAATTGAAAAACACCTGCAACACAAAACAACAACACCGACGTCAGGATTTTCAATACAAACATCAAGGCAGTTCTATTGCATAAAGCTGAAACTTGGAGAACTACTGCAGCTATCATCAAAGAGGTACAGATATTTGTAAACGGCTTCTTAATCAAGAAACTAGATATCTGTTGGCCGGATACCATTAACACTAATGTACTATAGCAGAGAAGAAACTAGCTTCTAGCTGAAGAGGAAACTGGGAAAAGATGGACTAGATCCCTAGTCGCCGGCCTAATCTTGATGAACAGTAATAACCTTAGTTTATTGATGGACTTTGACAGATTACTACTTCAGTTGTTCTTGGAGAAAATCTATGTTTGATAACCCAAAATGAAATTTTACCTTAAAATTCAAAATCATGAGTTGATTGATTAATTTGTTTAAAATTTCTTTTGTAGAATTATCCTGTGTCATATCTATTATGATACCATTATGGAGTATAAAGTTTATTGGTTAGATGAACTTTTATAGTGTACATAAAAAAAACTACATATAACCACAATGTAATATACGTTGAGTCTTTCAAATGATCTAAAAGAGATGAATTATTCATTATTATGGATTAATGATTTAAAATTGAAAAACATTACAAGCATACAAATATCATAAAGCAAAACAGAATATTGAACGCGGTATTAGGATGCATAATGCCTTATGAATAGATTTCTAATGAAACTTACCTATATGATGATTACTGATCAATAGAGGACATGAGTGTTTTAAGGTTACTTAACTAGTCCATTATGTTTCGTAGTATATTATGGTATTGTCATAATAGCCAAGTCATCAATCAGAAGTACTTGTATGCATCACAACATATTGTTGCATGTAATTCTTAAAATGTGAAAATATCGACATATATTTAAGATCATGAGTCAATTGAAGCTAGAACACCATAGAAAACCTGAAAGCACTGGACTGCTGTTTCGTCTTATTGTGGGACTACTCACCAGCTTTTCCATGGTGGTTTAGCTTCGATTGACTTGTGATCTCAAGTATTGAAATTACTACAATCTCCACAAAATCCCTTCTGATACTAATCAACATATGCTCACTAGTGACTGGCTTTAAGATGTATATCCTGGAGTTCTATTAAGAAGTCGTGAACAGTGGAGCTCAACCGGGTCTGTTGTGATCTATTAAATCACTGATGACAATAGTGGATGTGCCGCACAATTTCGCGGATTAGTTGAAGTTAGGCATTAACACCGTTGGATACCGGCTAAGTGGTTTAGTGGTTAAGCACTCGCTCTCGAGACCGATAGGTCCTTAGTTGGAACCCCAATAGGCGGAGTCGTGGATGTTCACTGCTGAGGAGTCCCGCAATAGGATGAAGTGGCCGTTCAGTACTTCCAGGTTTTCCATGATTGTCTAGCTTCAATTGACTCGTGATCTCAACTATTCAAATTACTACAATCTTCACAAAACCCCTTCTGATACTATGTATTTGAGCGTTTACACAAAGCGTTTAAGCGATTCTCAACTGAAAATGATATATTAACTCAATTACAATGATAAGCATTTATTGAATTATGTATTCATTCATATAAAGTGTAGAATAACTTCTATTTCATTCAACTATATATTCACCATGTTATAAAATGACTAAAAATCTATGGAACTTTCTAAAACTGAATTATGGACACTGTCATAACAATTCATCTAGGCGACATATTGTTTAACTAAATGTAAAATTCAATATTAAATTCTTATTACATACATTTTATTCATTATCTAAATTTATTGTTAATATAAAGCTTAGATTTTCATTGAGATAATTAAATATATTAAAATTTAAAAAATACTTTCACATTTTTATACCCCTTTAAAATTCTAGGTCATTTTATTCTACATCTGTGAGAAGCGGTACTTTTGAAATATCGAAATACTTAAGATAATATATCAAAAACAAGTTGGGTTTTTTTTAATAAAGAAAAAATAAGCGAAATAAAGCCACCATTTTATTTTTGAAATTATGAAACTATGAAAATTCATAATCAAATTGAAAATATTTATTTATTTGAGATTTTATTAGTTTCTATCATGGAATAAGCTTAATTCGACTATACAGTAATGAAATAGATTTATATCGGGCAATTGTGACTATCAAGATTTATTCAGTTTAGATGTGAATGAGCTATCATTTAAAGGCATCGAAAAATGACTTCTAAATACGATGGATTGATTTAAATTGGATATGTTAAACATTGAATACTGACTCAGTTAGGGAGAAGTTTAAGTGCTCTCTATGTGACCAAAAAATCTTTTTTTTTATCTCCTGATGATGAAACCTTACTGTTGAGGGGTCCCACAATAGGATGACACAGCCATCTAGTGCTTCCAGTTTCTCCATGGTGGTCTAACATCAATCGCTTCATGATCTCAATCAATGATTTAACTCAGTTTGTAATATTATTATATTATAATTTTTCAAGCAAATCAATTCGCAGAAAAATCTGAAATATTATTAGCGGCTATTGAAAAAGACTAATAAACTCATTTGAGGATAGAATCGATCTATTAGAAAAGATTTTTTTGACCTCATTTTATAATGTATATCATTTCCTTTTTATTTCCCTGGGATGAAGTGAGAATGACCAACTCTTATTCATTGAATTCATGACAATAACTAAAAAGGAAAAAAAAATTCGCTTAGTTCAGGTTAGCATGCAAAACATTAGCGGAAATATAAAGTAGATATAACAGTGATAATGACCAGCAAAAAAGAATGAGAAAAGAAGGGAATGAGCTGAGGAAAATAAGACTAATTGAATTCTGACTAACATTTCTTCAGCAGATAAATAAGCTAGTGATTGAACAATACTTTTTCAAGTTATCTCAAAAATCTGATTTCTTTTCCCTTTACCTATAAAAGAATTGGATGAAAAGTATGAAAGACAGAATCTTGGTACATACATACATAATTCTCCTAAGTACATTATGAAGTGCATGATCTTTTTTTAATTTTCTGTAGGGGAGGAAAGCATCCATTATTGTATGGATTTATAAGTGAGTAGAGCAATTATTTTCCTGTCTTTTTAAAATGAAATTAAGTGTTATAACGCAAACTCTGCAATTACTGTAGTTTTTCTCGTCTTATTGGGCCTAAGTGGGAACTAAGATTATTATTTAAAGAATCAGGGTGCATTTATTGAACCGAGATTTAGTGGAATAAAATTTCCATACAAAACAATTAAGCTGAGTGATAACCATGTGTATTTAATGATAAATGGCTTCAACAGTTTCCAAATTTGTATTTATAAGTTTTGTTCTGTCAGATCAATCAATTTAAGTAAAGGAAGCATGATTTGTCAATGAAATTTTTTAAATAATATTTTTATCCCTTACTTGTTTCGGTCAAAGAACCATACAAGTAAATGCAAGCAAATAAAAAACGAAACCATTGGATGTATTAACTCATTAGTCTACAGATTACCCATTCAACACCAGACTTAATGGTTTTGGTTTTGATTCCAGGTAGGATCGCGAGTACACACTACAGAAGATCCTGATACAAAAACGAAACAACTGTTTAACGTTTCTGTGTCTCCAATAGTTATTTGACTGATGCCAGTCCTTGATATCGACTATGAAAGTAGTATCAGAATGAGGATTTGTGGAAATTGTAGTAACTTTAACAGTTGAATCAGTAAATCGAACTACGATCTCCACAAATCTTCATTTTGATGATTATCATGTACTCGCTGGTGACTAGCTTTGAGAGGGAATTTTTGGAGGTCTAGTGAGAAACAGTGACAAGTAGAGCTCAGCTGTTTCGAGTGTGAAACAGTTATCTACCTCAGACATTAGATCAAGGTTTGCGCAAGATCATGGATCGACTGAAGTTAGACATTAACACCGTTGGATTTTACTTTAGTGGTTTGAAGGTTAAGCGTTCGCATACGAAATCTAAGGTCTTGGATTCGAGTCCAGAGTGCAGGATCATGGATACACACTGCTGAGGAGACCCATACTAGAATGGAACGCTTGTCCAGTGCTTCCAGTTTTTCAATGGTCTGGCTTAAATCAACTCATGGATTAAACTACTTATTCATAAATCAGCTGATGAAAAGTTGAACTATACCATGATCTATAAAAATCAATTAATCTCAGTAAACATGTATATATCAGTTCTATATTTTTGTAGCTGAATTCTCTAACTACATAACTACATGCTAATGTCAAGCAACTTTTAAACTTAAAAAATCAATTAATTATTTGTGTTACTAAGTCCTTTTTTTCATAAATCTTTTGAAGCATGTGATATTAGCACATATATGAAAAAAAGGGGATATTCACAAAACCCCATTAGAACAGGACAAATAGAAACACAAAAAAAATCAATCTAAAATACCAAAAAATATTTTTTTGGATATTTTCTTTCTACGTCAGTTGATTTCTTAATTAGTTCAATACCATACATTAGAAAATATGTCAAGAGAATTAATAGAAGAAATGATTTATTTACTCGGTCACATTCTTTCCAAGATAATAAGGTAGGTGTAAGTGATTGAATTGTGTTTTTTTTTAATGCAATAGTTACATTAAAAATCGCTTTTACAATACTTAAACAAGTTTTGCTACATTAAAAACTCAATATTCATTAAATTTATTACATATAAAAAACATATTTGTGTTATATCTAGTAGTTACATTCTGATATGACGCATATAACTTGAGCACTTGAACTCTAGAACCCTTCCAAGTCGAAATGAGAAGACGGAAGATTAGTGAAAGAAATGTTATTTCAGACAGTGTCAAATTATAGTACAAACTGTCAGGTATTTATAGCTTTTAGTAAAAACGAAATCATAATTATAGCTTTTCCAATCCGCACACAGGGAGTTATTAGCATCGTCCGATCGGGAAGCTACACGTAGAGATTCTAAGATATTCTTCCATAAGGTGATTGGATGGAATATCTTCGACTTTTTCTGAGCTTCTTACAGCTTCCTCGAGTTCACTGTGGACAGTCCTCACAGTCTGTTTGTAAACATGATAATACTAAGGAGATATCCTTTCGTATCATGAGATTTCTCAAGAGTATGTACATATGGCAGCATAAAATTATTGAATACAAAACACTGAGAACACTTCAAATTGAAGTGTTTAAGTTGAAATCCAGTAATCCATATTCCTAATTCGAATTAATACACTGTATAGCATATCATTGTTCTATCCCATTGGTGAGTTACGACTTCACTTATAATATTATTGTTGTTTCCTAGTAAAACCTTAGGAATCCATCTCATAGTAATAAATCAGTGAACAAACACAAATAATCTTTGTTTGTGACGTTTGTGGGTACTAGTTGATGCCAAAGTTGATTTTTGTTATGGATCAATATAAACTTTGGGACTTGGGAAGGTTTAAATTATGTATTGCTTTTCAGTTCAAAAGAACTATCTAGTAATTTGTATTTTTACAGTACCTTTCTGAGTGGTATCCATAACTGATGACGACAAACTTTAATGTAAGCTAATTTCCAACACATTTTCAACCGCATATCTTCATATCTTATCAAATTTTATCTTATTTCTATTGACTGAATCAAGTGATAGAGTTAGACACGATAAGATAGATAGCGCATGATCAAAGAGCCTCTATTTTCTTAGCATTCATCAGACATTAGGCTCAAAGTTGAGGTATTAAACACATATCTTAAAACTTTCCAATAATAACCTGTAAGTTTTTCAGTGGATTCATTGATTGTCTCATGTTAGATGACTTTCTAATAGAAACTATATACTTCACATAATACACTATGCATGCTTCTTTTTTCTAGAAAAATCCAATGCTTATTTTTCCTTCATCTATTGAAATGTTATATTTTTGGTAAACTGTCTGAAAACCAGTATAACTCTTTCAATGTTCCTTCTTTATCTTCAAAATGCCTCTTTTTCTTGCTACCATAAAGAAATATGTTTGGTGTCAAAATCTTTTTGGTTTTTTTTTTAATTTTTACTTTTCATATTCTCCTCAATAAAAGTTGAATAAATTCATTTCCGGTCTAGAAATAAACTGAAGAAATAGTGAATGTATTAGATTTTTTTATTAGTCCAATTTTTTCATCAAAATTTCTTTGTAATACATTATACCCTAATATATTAGAACAGAATTAGAGCACTTATACTTATTTCAATCTAATTGTGTATTGTTTTGTCATCTTGTGAACAGTATTCAAGTGATATTTCAGTACGTTAAAACTCTGGCGTAGCAATAAAAATGAGTAACTATGGTAACAATTATTTATTTCATTAGGACGGATTACTTCAAAATAAGACAGTTGACGAGGGAAAGATTTATTTGTATTCTATATTATGTAACCATGATTTGATATCAACAGAAGAGAATAATCGTAAACAGTTAAAAATAAAAGAATAACAAAACTATCCTCTACCTTAGATCACATATCAGAGTATCAGTTCATTATTAAAACTATCTGTATCTCCATTTTACTAAAATTAATACGTTTTATAACTGAATAGCTTTCTTGTTGTTTTAATATCTCTTATATGCAAATAATTACATGATAAAGATAGCTGGCATAAAGTAAAGAGGTTATTAATATGGTTTCGGAATCACAATTCAGTACCAGTATATGTAATATCATTAGGACGTAACTAAATTCATACTGTATGGCATTGCATCATCCAGTATGGAAGTAAATACACTGAGTGAGTAACTGTTGTCGTTCAACAAAAAAGTCATAAAATGTTTTAAAATTCATCATTAGAATGTAAAAAGATGTTCACCGATTCCTAGATATCGATATATTTGTGACATTAGACACTATATATGTTCTTCTAAAATCAGAATACTACATGGAAGTAGTTAGCTCTCGATTACTCAATAACTGTAAGCTTCTAAGAGCTACAAAAAAACGATTACCAGAAATCTTATAGATATAACATGATTCGAGAGTCATCAAAATTAAACCCATTCACTTTATCATTAACAAAGCATCCAAAGTGACACATTACTAGTTAATAAGCTATAATAATAATAAGTTTAGATCTGTCATTCGCTCAATGCTTTTGTTAAAACATCTGAAGTTGTTTGCATGTTGTGAACAAATTACTTTCCAGTAAAAACAAACTGCCTACTTTTAAATCGAGTCAAATACATAAAACACAATTCCCTTTCTGTGAACTCTTATTCCACAGAAAAACTAATATCAACTGACTTAATTGTAAATTAACTAAGATAACTCTATACCAATGATAATTATAAATGGTAAACTAAAAATCTAATAACATCACTCAATATATATATATATATATATATATATATATATATATATATCAGAAGGGGTCTTGTGGAGATTGTGGTAATTTCAATAGTTGAGATTATGAGTCAGTTGAAGCTAGACAACCATGGAAAACCTGGAATCACTGGACAGCTCTTTCGTCCCATTGTGGGACTCCTCGGCAGTGCTCATCCACGATATGTCGCTCAATTTTGTGGATTAGTTGGAGTTAGACATTAACACCGTTGGATGTCGGCTAAGTGGCCTAGTTGGTTAAGTGCCTGGCGCGAGACTGATAGGTTCTGGGTCCGAATCCCACGAGGCAGGGTCGTGGTTGTGCACTTCTACAGAGTCCCACAATAGGACAAAGTGTCCGTCCAGTGCTTCTGGGTTTCCCATGGTAGTCTAGCTTCAATTGACTCATGATCTCAACTGCTGAAATATATTTAATTTAATTCTTAACAAACATAATTAAATTTCATTTCCGTATGATCAATTAATTAATTAATCAATTTATAGTGACCTCATTTCCACAATCATTATTGTCGCAATTGTTTTACACTAATTATCAATGTATTAAAAGCTTTTTTATTCAATGTCTGACTTATATCTTAGTTTTATTAAAACCATAAAAGTATCGTCTATTTTGTGGATTTAATTTAAGACAACCCGTGAATGTAAATTGTAAATGCCTGATTATTATTATTATTATCACTGTCAAAATTCAATATAAAAATTAAACATACATATCAGAAATTAGTCAAAATAGCTTGGATTCAGTTAGTGTCATGACCCAGTTGTTAGAATATCATGATTATTGACCTCCATTATGACAGTTATGGAATTTTTTTCCAAAAACAAAAAAAACAAGAGCTTAGCAACTATTATCTACTTCCTGTTGACCTACAAAGAAATCAGAAAGTCAACTCCAAAATAAATACAAAGACAAATTATTATCAGTTATCATAATAAATTTATATTAGAATCAATATAATGTGGTACATTCAAGAATTATGATTTAATTTCAGTTGTTAAGATCATGAGTCAGTTGAAACTAGATCACCATGGAAAACCTGGAAGCACTGGACGGCCGTTTCGTTCTAGTATGGAACTCCTCAGCAGTGCGCATCCACGACCTCGCCCCCTTGCGTGACTCGAACTCAGGGCCTATTGCTTTCTCTCCCGAGCACTTAATCACTAGACCACTTAACCGGCTTCCAACGGTGTTAATGTCTAACTTCAACTAATTATGATTTAAACTAATTTATTTGATCAAAATTCAGACAGATGACTCATATTCAATAGTTCAAGGTACATCATATAATTACTATTAATCTCGTTGTTGATGTTTCTTTAAGGAAATATATTATTGGAAAAATAATCGGTAATATGTTTATTATAGTTAGTTTTATTTATAATGTATCGTATCGATTAATGGAGATACTTACTTCATTGAATACCATTTGTTGTATTGCAGTGAAGAACTCTCATTAGAAAACGTACATAACTGTAATGAAATGCAATTTTAGATTTAACTAAGGTGTAAATGTTGAAATATAAATAAACATTCTTAATAGCGATTATTTTCAGTTGACTCTTATTTTAGTAAAAGATCGCAATCAATATCATGAGGTGTTTCTGCAAAAGATGATTGAAGAGAATAATTTGAAAACTGCTCTAATGATGATGATGGTTCCGTTTACATGTTCCAGTAAGTTACATTACGATATAAGTGTGTTCTACTATTAACATAAATCAGCTAAAACAAATTTAAAAATAGAAAAAAGTTTTGCTATATTTACACAGTTAAGAAAAGTTAACTCAAAAGTTTAAACAGGTTAACTCATCAGTAATGGTAACATATGAATCATTGAATCCCGACTCACTAAATTTAAAATATGGTTCGCATTAAGAAAGTTTAAATTTTCACGTTTATTGTCCTGTATTATCTTGGATGTATACACAAGTGAAGAGTTTCAGATCAAGAAAACTTCCTCCAGTGTATTTATTCATTCAACAAATATCTTTTATGATTGACTTTTACGATTTATCTTGTGCTGATTATTACAAAACAGGAAATATCGTATCTTTTTTACTATCTAACTTAAGGTATTCATGTTCTCTTTGTACTACTTATTATTTAAATGTCCAATTCAGACAATTTAAGAAAAAATTACTGATAACTTAGATGGTACTTGTCCAATGATGTGTTATTTTATTTATAAAGTTCAGACTATATTTTCTTAGCGTATAACAGATATCACTTGAAATAAAGTGTCTTTCTTGAAATGATTATAGTTCACAATTTCAACAGGAGAACTAGAAAATAATAGTTCAAATAAACCATAATTTTACGGGCATATTATTTGAAAATAGGCGGTTTATATCTGATTTTTAACATGAAATACTCTCATGGTGTTTTCTCAAAATAATCATGTACTACCCAACAAGACGTGTTATAATAAATAGAAGATTCCTTTGTTTATTGTTAAAAGAAACTCAAGAATTGTTGACGTAAACTACTGAAATGTAAACGGTAGCAAATGTATATTTTAGTCAGTTTTTCCACAAGTAACCTCAATTCATTTTAAATAGATTGATGTAATTTGAATAATACTTCATTGAACTATACCGTTACAAACCATGCGGTCATCTACTTTGACATAAAGTTGATTATCGTGTAATGTTCAGTATTCATCGAATTAATTTGAACTTTATTTCAGAAAATCGTGTAAAATCTATATTTTTGATGGGCTCTTTTTCTTCACCATAAACGAACAAACAAAGTAGACTACAGAATAATATTTATTGCTGCTATATTAGAACAATTTACTGTGAAGTAAATAAGAGCTTAGAATTTAGCATACATATTTCTATGTAACTGTGAACTGACAGTTTAGTGATTAAAATACGTAGTCGTAATTTCGAACCTTGAAGAGTTAGACAAAACGTATGTCTCATAGTTAGTTATATAAATTTACACTTGGTAAATAAATTTTATTTTAAAATTGGTTTTATTATAGTAACGTATATCCACATAACACACCTACTTTCTTCTAAATGATGTTAAACAGAGTATAGTTCAACTAGAATCTAATTTTATAAACTTGAATAACTTCCCAAGTAGTATTATACCTTTATCCAAGATATGAAACTGTTGTATAGAAGAGAAACTAAACAACCTACCATGAATTACAAAAAAGAACAACAAAAAAAACGTCGGAAAAAAAAAACAAAATTAAAGCCAAAAAACACCCAATGTGTCATTCGTTTATTTGTATATACATGTATATATATATGTGTGTGTGTGTAAATGGTGTGTGCAAAAGTAGGAAAACAAAAAAAAGAAACAAGAACAAACCATATGAATTCCGAATGTGAAATTACAGATAAATAAAAATATTAATCGGATAAAAGAGTAAGAAAAACAAAAGTGAAAGAATCATTTATTCACTTTTTTTTTCTTCTTTCATTCTCGGAATCCACGACGTACAGATGAATCATAAAAAATGAACAATTAGTCAAAGATAAAAAAAAAAGAAAAAAAATATAATTAAATAATAATATTAATAATGATAATTAAAACCAATGCAAATAATAATGATGGTGATATGTATAATGGATATCAAATAGTATATACATATCTAATAGTGATGACAAAGAGAAAAATGATATAAAAGTAACACTTGTAATTGTATTCGTTTTTCTTTTCTACTGTTTTATCATTTGTAATTAGTAGTAGGATGATTCACGATTCAAAATGAAATGAATGATTTGAATGTGTTAAATAGAAATGAATAATGTTGAAAATTAGATAGTTCCAGTTGTCTTTTTTTTAATGGTATTGTTAGTGCCAAAACATATTGGATTTTATATCATTTTAACATTTATAACCTGATCGTTCAAATATTGATTTTCTAATTGATTTTATTTGATGGATTCGAATATCATTTATATATCATCCATTTCCGTTAAATAAATGAAAGATTTAATTATCTATTATGCATCAAGTGTACTTGAAACCAATCGATTATCATGTAATATCAGAAGGGGTTCTGTGGAGATTTTAATAATTTCAATGGTTGAAATCATAAGTTAGACCACCATGGAAAACCTTGAAGCACTGAACGGCCGTTTCTTCCTAGTATGGTGCTCCT
Source organism: Schistosoma margrebowiei (assembly GCA_944470205.2). NCBI lineage: Eukaryota > Metazoa > Platyhelminthes > Trematoda > Strigeidida > Schistosomatidae > Schistosoma > Schistosoma margrebowiei. The sequence goes on along the minus strand of OX104026.1, from coordinate 32,159,616 downwards.
CAGCAGGGAGCATCCACTCATTCACGACTATCATGTAATAGCCTGATTTATAAACCATTATTGATGATAAGAATTTCTTCTTTATTTTCCACCCTCTTATAGGTTGATGAAATAGAATGACGTTTCAGAAGCTACAGACAATAAAATCTGACCAAATAAATGATGTAGTTTGTAATATAGCGTAATTTAATGTGCATATTCTATGGCTATAGATCTTTTCAACAGAAAGTCTATATGACAGTATTTCTCTCTGTCCTTCCTAAACATTGTGAAACAAGATAAAACAAAGAGAGTTGAATGCACCGATAGATGATCAGTAAGCAAATTTAGTCAGCTCCAGTGAATGAATCGTGTGTAGTGAAATTTATCCAAGAGTGATTCTAGTCTAAGGAGTGAAGTATTTGGAGTTAAATCAATTAATAGTCTTTAATACATGGGTTACACCACCCATTTTATCTAACTGACTTGTACTGAATGAAGACTAGCGAAATATCTGCATGAATCTGGCTATTAGAACTCATACAAATTTGATACTATATGAAACTGAGAGTTGCAACAGACATTCCTTGTTCTTGAATTTTCAAACATATTTTACATTTAATTATTCCAAATTGACTTTTTCTCTAAATTCTTCCACTTTTCAGAATGGGTTTTGTGGAGTTTTTTTTAGAAATTTCACAGGTTGAAATCATGAGTCGATTGAAGCTAGACCACCATGGAAAACCTGGAAGCACTGGACGGCCGTTTCGTCCTAGTATGGGACTCTTCAGCAATGCGCATCCACGATCCCGTACCACGCGGGGCTCGAACCCAGGACCTACTGGCTTCGCGCGCGAGCACTTTTATCATCCAGTTTCTTATTTACTTCAACTAAACAAGATGATTAACTTTCTGATTTTATAAGTTTTTTCCTCTTTAATGAAATTTTAATAAACTAAGGTCAACAATCGTTCAGTAAAATATAGTTCAGTGAATACAATTTTCTCTTTAGCAATGCCTTATAGTTATTGAAGACACAAAAGTCTATAATAAAACAGAAAGTAATTGTGTTGTTAATATGGTTAGTACAACTTCACTAGACAGGTTTCTGACATGTAATATAAATTACGTAGAAGCTGAAAGGGAATGAAAAGTAATAAAATCAAAATGTTTCCTATAGAAGAGAACGATAGTTATTCAATTAAAAAGTATCTACAAACAATGGAGAAATGGATACATGGCAATAAAACCCCATACAACTAAAAAAGAGGTTTTAACCATCATAAAATAAGGGATTGAACATATCACTTCTAAACACTGAGATCACCTTTGAATTAGATTCTGGTATGTACGAATTTGCTATGCAAATTCCCTTAAAAATAGTTCGTTTGACTTTATAGTTAATTTTCAACGAGAATTTTGTTAAGGGCAGATGAGTTGAGTTCACCGAGTGATTAGGAATGAAGTGGTTGACCTATTTACATATTCATTTATCGGTAATGATACACAGTAGTAGTGTGTTATGCGCTTGGAAACAATATGCTTTATGTCATTACTTTGAGATGTTGGCTGTTGATAGACAGATATAAAGAATAAATTAGTATTTGAATTCATTCTAACATCATATTAACAAATACACAATAGAGCAATGAAACAACATGACAGAAAACAAAGCTAACCAATAGTATGAAAATTATAATTATGGGCAATTATGGAGATTGTAGTACTTTCACAGTTAAACTTACAAATCGATCTAAGCTAGACTAACCTCAGAAGTGCACATTCACGGTCTCGCATACGTGACTCGGATACAGGACCATTGGTCTGTTACACAAACGTTTGACCTTTTAGAACCTTGAACCGGCATCTAATGATACTAATATCTAACTTGTTAAAAAAAAGCCCAAAATACATCAGTTTAAGATGAGAAATCAAATGCTAATAAAATTAAGATTAGTCACTTTTAGCAACAAGAAAACACATTTCTAATATTTTAGAGGCTATTAAAAACACTTGATTTATAATTAATCACTTTAGATGTTTCCCTTTTATAGATTCATTTACGTTGTATATTGCCGTTGGTAATTATGAATCATTTTGTTTATACAGATTGTAGAGTTGTTTTCTTTTACAGGTATGTATATTTCTTTTACATTGATTTTCACTGAAAAAAACCCATCATATCTGTTTATTTTCTTTTCACTAAAATTTTCGTTGTTTTATCAAGATTAGACAATAGGATTGTACATCTGCTTTTAGTTATATGGTAATCGTCCGTATTTGGTGTATTCTATGGCTTATCATGGTAACTCTTAAATAAAAATAAGGGTAGAGAATGAAAGTTTTGGAATTTTGAAACATTTTCAAATACACGTAGCAAATACTCATGTAAACTAATTGGTATAACTAGTATAACTGTCACGTAACTATTGTTAATTATTGGCATATACTTATCAACATTTATTTTCCTATATCAGGTTCTGTCTATTACAATGCAGTGTGATCATGAAACACAGTCTTTATTCACATTATGGTTGTGATTCTACATATCCTGTGTATAAAAATATGAACAATGCATGTAGAGCATATCAATCGAAATATACAAACACGTTATGTATTGTGTTTGTTTATTTATCAATTTCAATTATCTATAGAATGTCAGTCAACCTATCATCAACATATCGGTTAAACTTGCCGAAATTCGCATCAACACAGTCAATAGAGGAATTAAAAGGATGCGTAGTAAATGAGAATAATTATTTTGAGCTACGATAAGAATTTACGCATAAAGAGTACCTCTGTTTTCAATGTGACAGGTAAAATCAGTGGATGAAACGTAAGAGATCATGAAAAAAAGAGTCAGGAGTGGAAGGAAGATAAAGAATATGTGATTCTAGATCACTGTGACTGATGTTATGACATTCTACCCAACGTTTTCAAACAGTGATCAATCACAGTGTGGAAATTTTAGGCAGAATAGTCTGCACCCATCGAAATGACTCAGACCGATCGGCCATTAACTTCATGACTTGGTTACATGCTCTGTACTACCCTCTCAAAATGTATATACATTACTGTATATTTATACTACGTTTATATATACGGCAAAATTATATTTTTACGAGGCTTTGCAATAAATACGTTATATTTATATGGGTAGTTTAAGAGTAGTAACCATTTAACATCTGTGTTAGTTAGATTATTTACCTACTAAACAATACCAACGAACTTAACTATTCATTTTTGTGAAAATTTCAAGAATTTAGTATATGGTTACTTGATATTTCTCACCGTTGTTAAAAAAAATGTTTATTTACAAAGATTGTTGTTTTGCTATCTAATAAGATCGATGAAACCAGTTTTATCCTTTTCAAGGTTAAACCCAGATCAAGGACAAGTGAATAGTTGATTCTCTATTTTGTATGTATGTTTATACATGGTATATGGTATATGTATGAAAATAATCAAATTATTATGATGTTTTATTCTATTTGGCATTATTTTCAGGTTTTATTACAATAATTACTAGTGTTTTTATCATTAATAGTAAGTAGAAGTAGTATAATTAATAATACGGAATATAAGTTGCGATTGTAATTCATTAACATACACTCGATCATCGTCAGTTAGTTAATGATCCTACTTTACTCGTTTATGTTTGCTTTGATGATTATATCAACGGCAGAAATAACACAATTAACATTAATAGTAATAATACTGATAGTAACAATGAATATCTCTTTACCTAAGTTATCTATAAACGACTATTCCCTATTCTGCTTTATATATAATCTACCCAAAGAATAAGGCATAAACATACTTGATATATTACTTAAAAAGAAGGAAATAAAGTAAGATAATAAAAAAAATGGTTAAATGAACGATAGGAGAAAATAAAGATAAAAGCGGAAAGAAAATAAAAGTGGCTTTGGGAAAAACAAAAATAACAACAACAACAACAACAACAACAAAAGAAGGATGAATTGATAGTTCATAGATAAGCTGAGTTTAGCAATTATTTAGATTAGTATTTACTGTATCATAAACAAATGATGCTAGTGTATAATTTAATCAATGATTAACAATGAATATTGAATATGTATTTCTTATTGAATATCGCTATCTTTGAAATAAAATATAGAAACACTATGGTAACATTTAAAATTGTGCAAGGATTAGTTGTACATTATTCAGTGTATATATTATTACAATTTATATAAATCAAAACACATGATCATTTTTACCATGTGAACTATGCACCTCACTAATTCAATATAATGTTAGTTGAATAGTACTGATATGCATTGGATCAGTGCAAGAAAAAGATACATAAACAACAAATGTCACAATACAAACTTGTGTAAATGCAATTTTTTTTTCTATATTTTTGTAAAGATTGAATAACTAACCATCCTCAATTGCATATTTACATCGTGGATGAAAACAGACAAGAAACAAGAATTATATTCTGGTATAATTTTATTTTAAAATGAAGATGAACAATAAACTTTGCCAAATTATTAAGGGGAAAACACAAATTAGATTTAAAATATTTCAAAGGTTGATTCAGTCGTATTGGTTGTTTAGATCTTATCATGTTGAGGTCTGCAATCGATCAGTCTCTATTTAAAATCCTTATGCATTAATGGGAATATTGAGATAATCAGCACAGGATGTACATACGTCAAATAGAGGTTGATGAATTGCTATCCTCAACATTAATAGGACGATTTAAACAACCAGTAAAAATGAATTAAAATCCGCCCGATTGCACAAACCAGTGGTTATTTGGACACAGTAGCTAAGTAGATAACGTATTTGCGTTTTAAGCAAACAGTACAGCTGGGTTCGAGCCCAAGAGTAAACACCAACTCTGAGATTTAGGTGCATTTAACTGACGGATCCCAAATAAGACGAAACGCTCGTCCTGGTTTCCACTACTAGACACCATTCATCTCTGCTTATTTTAGAGGTTATTTCCAATCCACCGTTTTCTATTTATGAAGATTCTGTATGATCTACATTCAATATTTGTTATGATTTTATCCTAACTAAGAATCAATAAAAATCAAATATATAATAAATGGGTTGTTTATGTCACCTTGGCTTGGAACTATTCAGTTGTTTTCATTCAAGACCATAAATGACACTAAACCACTCAAATGTCCTACGGCGTTGAGTGAGTGCTGAAGAAATGTCCCAAATGTACCAAAGCTAGATGTCAAGTACGTTTACTTTTGTGTTCATCCATATTCATACAAGCTATGGATAATTGATTTTCAATTCAGTGTCTGTAAATTCATTATTAAGTAAAACAAGAGATATACACATCTTATTATGGAAGATATTAAATGATTAGTATGCAAGATAAAAAAAACTGCATTGGAAACGTCAGTTTATTTTGTGCTTTTTTACTTTCTTGACTCAGTTTTTACCTAGATACAAAGAACTAACGATATGTAGTTCAAGGGAAACGAAAAAGGTTGCCGCCAACAGTTTTCTTGATTGATTAATTAGTTAAGGCAAATTTCTCTTTTCTTTGAAAAACGAAAATAACTATAACTACGTAAAAGCATATCATATCAAGATAAGTAAAAGAGTGAAAGTGAAAAAAACAACACAGAGATTTAGAAGTAGAATTTTGCATAGGAAACATAAGACCAATAATTTAATTTGTAGTGATTTAGACAACATATACTATATTATATACATAAAATCTATATTAAATTGTGTATAATGACTAAATCGAGACAATGATCACAGGATGTACATGTGCTAACTGATGTAGATCAAAATAATAACGATAAAATTATAAAAACTACTAAACACTGGATAAAAGTTGATAATTGCTACACAAGGAGGTGTCTGCCTGAACTCAGTAGCTAAGTAAATAACTCAGTGACATTTTAGGTCAAAGGTAATTGGTTTGAGTCCCAGATTGTACATCAGTCCTGAGATGCATGTGAATCCAGCTAAGGAGTCCCATATAGGATGAAATATGTGTCATAGATTCTATCTCAAGCCAAAATTCACTTATTTTATATAATGTCAATAAGTTGGTTCAATATATTGTATTTTTTTAAATGGTTATTGTGAAGAGTTCTCAAGACAAGAACGATATGTGCTGACTTTTACAATAATTTGTATAATTCACAATTATTAGTATAGGGTTGTGGAGATTATAAAGTTTTTGATTGAGATCAAGAACTGATTGATATTAGACCACCAAGGAAAACCTGAGAGCACTGGATGGCCGTTTTGTCCTATTGTGGGACTCCTGATAATTACCATGTGCCAATTAGTAACTAGCTTCATGAGGGAATTTTCGTAGTTGTAGTGAGAAGCCATGATCAGTGGAGCTAATGCCTGTCGGGTAGATACAGGTATCTACCTCAGTACAATGGACGATGGTCGCGTGATTTCGTGGATTGGTTGAGGTTAGACATTAACATTGGCGGGGGCCGTCTCAGTGGTCTAGTAGCTTGAGCGTTCCCGGGCGAGTCAGAAGGCCCTTGGTTCGATATCCTGCGAGCGAGATGCTCACTAGTGAGGAGTCCTTCAACAGGACGAAACGACCGTCCAGTGCTTCCAGGCTTTCCTTGGTGGTCTAATATCAATCAGTTCATGATCCTAATCAAAAACGTAATTCACAGTTATCATAGAAATTCTATAAATAGATTAAAAGATATTTTTCATGTCGATAATAAAGAAACATAAGTTTTTAACATTCCTCACCATGTCTTCTCATACCATCATATTTTTATAATCGTATACAATACAATGTATGTGTATGAACTCCGATATAATGTTTCGTTCTGTCAAGAGATATCCAAGGAGAACACATATAAATCAACTGTTGAAAAGTCACTGTTCGAGTTTCTTTTTGTTGAACGTCACAATGGATTGTAAGCTTAAATAAAGTAAGCATGAATAAAAAGAATGTTGTCAACAGACATTAATTAACTAACAAAGGCAAATATCAAACTGTGAGAGTTGTAATATTATTCTCACACTCGAGAAATTTATGCAGCTCTTCAAAACTATGCAAATTTAAATTAAAATGCTCACCGATGTTTTATAGAGTGAATACTAATACAGTTTAAAGGTAAACCAAACTATCAGTTAGTGAAATATTTAAATGTCTTTTTTTTAATTTCATAGTTTCATGTTACTCAAGGAACTTACTTTGACAAATATTGGAAACCAGGACGTATTAAACAGCAGTTTCATCCTAGTATGAGACTCTCCGACTGTGTGTATTTAAGTCTTGTACAGAAATTGGACCTAGAACGTTTAGGCCACCCACCGATCTCATGAACCTCAGAAAACCAGTAATGATTAATCGTGTCGGACATGAGACAAATATCATAAACACTGACTATATTCATGCAATATCCTAAATTCACTTAAGTTAAAAATGTAAATTATTGAATGACCACTCAGTATTCTGATGGTCATGTGCTTACTATTAGGCCTTAATGCTCAAAATTCGATATCAGGAGAGGACTTAGACGAACACTATTAAGGAGTCACAAACTAGGATGGAATAACTGTTCAGAGACTCCTGGTTCTCAATGATTGTCTAATTGAAGTCAGCCAGTAATGGAAAACGACATACTTCAGCAATCTCCTGTCCTAAAAGTATGCTTAAATTGGTAACATAAATAAGATGATGTTTTGCTATTTTATCTCATTTAAATTTTTCTGACTTTTATAGCTTTTAACAGTTGACCGTTTGAAAGTCTGACGATAAAACTCATTCTTTAATAATGAGCAGAATAAATAATTCAGCATAAACTAAAATCTTAAGTTTTTCCTCACATTTGTTTTTGATTTACTGTCGTAATGTGTGAACTAATGTTTTGCTAAAAATCATTTGCCTTATTAATAGTAACTTTTATTTCAAGAAGACATTTAACAGAGATTGATGTGTTTTGATACTGGATTATTTAATTACTTGAAACCTGTCCATTATCCAGATGATATCGTCAGTTAAAACATCTATTTCAGTTAATGTGAATCTATCAATTCAAAGGATTCATAATAATAAATCATATCCTCAACTTTTAAAAATGAATGAGGTTTCTCAATTCATCACGTTTTGTGTTTAGTCTTTTAATGGTATTACCAGACGATTGAACAACAAAGTAAATAAATGAATAAATTGTAAAGAAATTTGAAAATGTTATTCTACACTTCTATGTAACTTCAGTTAAGTGTGTGAGACAACTCATGAAACTATTGCATACCTTGGAAAAATTACTTCAAAGAAGTTGTGAGTCATTTATTTCAGTCTGCCTTCATTAGTTAATTCCTGGTAAACAGTTATCTACATAAAGAAATAGTCGTATGATATCGAATATGAAATAAAATGAGGTTTAGTATAGGTTTTAAAAACTATGTCAATTAATCTATATATGATTAATAATAATTTTATTTACATTAAATAGTTGTTCTGTACTTATTTTCATTATGCACATCATCATCATCATCATCATCATCATCATCATCATCATCATCATCATCATCATCATCATCATCATCATCATCATCATCATCATCATCATCATCATCATCATCATCATCATCATCATCATCATCATCATCATCATCATCATCATCATCATCATCATCATCATCATCATCATCATCATCATCATCATCATCATCATCATCATCATCATCATCATCATCATCATCATCATCATCATCATCATCATCATCATCATCATCATCATCATCATCATCATCATCATCATCATCATCATCATCATCATCATCATCATCATCATCATCATCATCATCATCATCATCATCATCATCATCATCATCATCATCATCATCATCATCATCATCATCATCATCATCATCATCATCATCATCATCATCATCATCATCATCATCATCATCATCATCATCATCATCATCATCATCATCATCATCATCATCATCATCATCATCATCATCAAAAAACAGACATTCCTCTAAGAATTTGATTCCGCATACAACAGTGGTTAATATCTGAGATTCTACCACTGTACTATTCAATCCACGGTAAATTTATTCAAATATATACTAGTTAGTTGATAGAAAGATGATGATTTAAGTGTGTATGTGTGCGCACCAAACGGGTTATTACCACTACAATCAACCAGTCGCTGAACAGTACTAAACTTCACTTGGTATTGTTTGGCTTGTACCTTCCCATTGAGGTTTAAGACTGAAATTGATCAGTCTGTTATTGGCATATGAGCATACTCTGAGTATGCCAATAACAGACTGATCAATTTCAGTCTTAAACCTCAATGGGAAGATACAAGCCAAACAATACCAAGTTAATTTCAATTCACCCCATTGCATAAGCAAGTGGCTATCAGGAATCAGTAGCTAAGTGGATAACACGATTGAGTTTGAAGCGAATGGTACCGGGTTCGAGGCCCAGAGTGGACATCAACTCTGAAATGCAGATACATCCAGCCGACGAGTCCCAAATACGGCGAAACGCGCATCCTGGATTCTACTGCTAGCCACTATCCATCATTGCTTACAAAAATGCTTCTATTTGTTAGTTTTATATTTTGTAGGTTCTGTGTTCTCGAAACTAGATAGTTTAATCAAAAAATTTTCGTTGTTTTTCTAGACAATATCTTCAGCATATACTTTTTGTATGAGCGAAAATTACTCAACTGTTTGTGCTTTAACATACTTCCATCAATTCAGTTCATCTCCACTGAATCACATAAATTAGTGTTCATTCTAAACTTTATCTAAGATTAGTTGGAATACAACTGATATTTTTAAAAAATTTTTAAACTTCCCACTATATTTATACTGTGTATTCATTTAAATGTCTATCTTTCTTATGAATAACTAAGAAATTCTAAGAAACAACAAATGGTGATGTACAAGTTCACGACTGTAGAAAAAAATAGAAGAAACGAGTCCATTTAAACAAATCACCGACATTAATAATAATAATAGACTGGTCAGATGTAAAAAACGAATTAAGTGATTAATCAGTAAATTAGACAATAACAAAAAAAAGTGTGATGTCCATCTATTGTACTTCTATTTGAAGTAAAAAAAAAAACAAACGAAAACATTCTTACTGTTTTACACTGTTTATTCACTTACATTCAATGTTTGATGTAATATTAATAAGATGCAAGTTGATTTACATTGTGCATTTCTTTATATAAATATATAGTACTTCTTTAATCACTGATTATCAATAGAAGTAGATTATATATAGTATATAAAAAAGTCCATTTAACAAACAAAATGATGATTTTTAAACCAAGGATATGTGTAACATTTAAAGAACCTTAGGTCTAGCGCGCAAACACTTAACCTCCAAATCAATAAGGTAAGATCCAACGGTGTTATTGTCTAATTTCAATCTATTCATGGTCTTGTGCAACCCTTCATTCATTATCTGAAGTAGATAACTATCTCAAACTGATACGGATTAGACTACACTGGTCATGGCTGCTGATTAGAACTCCGTGAATTTTCTCTCGAAACTGGTCACTAGAGATTATTATCAGAATGAGGATTTGTGGAGATTGTAGTTATGTTAACAGTTGAACTCATCAGAGGATCTAAGCTGCTGAAGAGTTCTATACTAGAATGAAATAGCCACCCAGTGCTTCCAGATTTTCATTAGTTGTCTAACTTAAATCCTCTCATGAATTCATCTGTTAAAATTACTGTAATCTTCATAAATCCTCATTATTATTTAAATTATCGTTAGAAATTTCTTAGGAATTATTGATGAGCATTTTTAACATGAAACTATTCATGCATTATGAATTCACAAACCTTAGACCTTGAAATAATCCCATTCAATACTAATCTATGATGAAATGATTTTAATTTTCTTATAAATTAATTAATTCATGATATGACTTGAATAGGTTTCCTATCCAATTGTTGAATGATATCATATGATCATTGTGTTCAATTCCCTTTGGAATTATGAACAAACATGGATGAAAAATACAAAAAAAACAAACAGAATATATCTTTATTTCTATACAACCTAATAAATTTCGTTAACTTTGATGTTATACATAGAGCTGTTTGTTTTAATTGCATGAATAAGTTGAATACTATCTGTTTTTGATGGTATATAATTCGAAATTTATATTCCTGCACGTTTTATGGGTAATAAATCAATATTCATAACTGAGTAGTGTAAATTACTAACTATATTCCCACCAGGACACATATATGTAGATATATATACATATATTCGTTCGCAATTATGACTAAAAGTTATTGCTTAGTCATTTATTCATTTTTTGACTTAGTTAAACAAACATTAACAATCAGCAGTTACTAATCACTAACAAATATCATACTTATTATTCACAGTTATATAATATACCCTTGTGGACTAGTATAATTTTAAATTGGTTTTCAGGGAGAACCAGACACCATACAGACTTTCACGTGACAATTCAAACAGTACAACTCAATCCCGTTTAACAGGAGAGCCAAGCACCACCCAAGCTTACATTTTTATAACCCGAGCAGTACAGCTCAATTCCACTTCACAGGAGAACCAAACACCGTATAGGCTTTAACGCTACAATTTGAATAGTACAACTTAATCCCGTGGCGCAACCAAACGGGTACCAAGCACCCTGGTGGACCAAAATATCATACTGCTGTCTATTAATTATTTTTATCAATATATTCATCAATCTAAACATTGAATAGTACACACTAATAATATCGTATTATTCCATAATTTCAGAATAACAGATAAGAAACTGAGAATTTCAGTCACATAGATTTTTGACAGGTGGTAGTATCTTTAGAGTGAACTCAACGTTTGATGAAATCTGTTTCAAATACAATCAACTGATATAAACCATTGAGTGATTAGTCTACAATAAAACACTGACCTACAAATCTATCACTTAGTAGTGATTAATGTTATGTTATCTACCTATCGGTCTCGCACCTGGGTTCAAATCTCTCGGGGTGCAGGATCGTGGATGCTCACTACTGAGGAGTCCCATACTAGAACGAAACGGTCGTCCAGTGCTTCCAGGTTCTTCATGTTGGACTAACTTCAATTGACTCATAATTCCAATCAGTGAAAATTTTTGAAATCTACACAAAACCCCTTTTGATAATAATAAATTATTTATCGCTTTTCTTGTCTTTATTTTTACATTTTCATGACTGGAATTATTATTTTAATGAACGAATTCAACTTGGCGCCTGATTATATCATACGTTCATCTTTGTTTTGTAGAATGTTCTAAAATCCCTGGTATACAAATGATTATGATGTTATTTAAAATGATATTGTGATCATGTCACCACAATTAAATTATTTGGTTCAAAGGATTTATTACTATCAAAAGAAATGAGTATTATATGAGGGCTTTATTCAAATGCTAAAATTTTAATAAAATGAAAAGTTATGCTAAATGGATAAATCAATCTGTTTATACCTTTTTCTTTTCTCATCTAAATTTCAGTTCATGGAATATAACTGAATTGTAATGATAATATTGATAATAGAAATGATACGTTTTTTGAGTAAACAGTTATAGAAATCTATTGAAATGTATATATGAACATACCATTACATACGAACACAAACATACACATGTACATATACACATAAGTATACATGAAAAGTAAAACAGTAAAGTGATCTATTTACGCTTAGTTAACCTTGACTACTAATTCAATCAACTATATTTGCTCATTTATACTGTTTTCATCATCAGTTCATATAATATTTACAACCCATTATTATTATTATTATTATTATTATTATTATTATTATTATTATTCTTTTTCATCAAATTCCAGATAAAGTAACTGATACATTTTAATCAATAAGTAGGAACTCTCATATAATATCACACACATATACACAAGTATATCTATATTAAGCGTTTTCTTTACCGTTGTTATGATAATTATTTTTTTTTAAACTAAATAATACAACGTCATTCAACGATATATTTAATATTCCTCTGTTTGTATAGGTTTGTGTTATTTCATGTGAATGAATGAATGAATGATAGTTGATCATTTTATTTCTAGTAGAGCAATACATTAATAATAATTGTTTGTATTAAATAACAAGAAAACAATTAAATAAGGTTGGACTTATTTGTTTTCATTATGATTGGTTTCTCTAGGTTAGTGCTAGTAGTAGTGACGGTTGTTATGGTATCTATAAGCATAACAATAATAATAATTCGTACTGTTGGTCAATGGCATAGAAAAAACCACAAGGATTGGGAGAAAATGAAAGATAATGTATACATATGTATATACTACCTACATATGTATATTTATAGGTATGCTTGAATTGAGATTAAAATATAGGTTAATGAATTAAAATGAGTTTTCATTTAATTAATAATTTCTTTTCATTTACTCAGTGAAATGATTGAATGGTGGCTAACATAGGAATCCAGGACGCGCGTTTCGTTCTATTTGGGATTCGTCAGCTGGACACACCTACATCGCAGAGTTGATGTTCACTCATGGACTCGTACCTAGTACCTTTCGTTTCAAACGTCATAGCGTTATCCCCCAAATGCCCTGATACGGCCGAGAGTGGTGAGAGTTAGCTCTTTCTCTCGAAATCCTCTCACGTGGCCACGCGTATATAGACTCTGCCAGGGAAGTCCTACTCACTGCATTCTCGTGGCGAGGGTGTTGCTTACGAAATTGAGAGGACGAAAAGAGAATGCCTGGCGCTCTAACCGGGTTGGTGGACATGGAGAGTCCACTTAGGGGAGTTAGAAAACCCTGATTCCAAACGAATGGTGCACATGGGCTCCAGTATCCTGAAGGAACAAATGGCTTATGAACCAATCGTTGGTCACTGGCTTCCATGGGACTGCATTTCCTTACGTCGCTCCACTGCCTTTTGGGTCAGACTTTCAGGTCGAAGGCTCCGGGTGTGGCTCCCTAAGAAAACCACCTGCTTCTGTTTGGACACCCGGGCAGTATCACAGCCCTCACACAGATCAAATGGGATTTAAGTGGCGCAAATGTATTTGATGCCTCCTTGTACCAATATCTATGTGTTAAAATAAATGAAATAAAATATCCGCTCAGCTACTGAGTCTTGAATGATACTGGGTTCGAGTCCCGGAGTGACACATCAACTCTGCAATGCAGGTGTATCCAGCTGACGAATCCCAAATAGAGCGAAACACGTGTCCTGGTTTCCACTGCTAGCCACCATCCATCTTTACTTATAATGCTTGTGACTTAAGGCAATAACGAGAAAATTCACACAATATGTACATTTGCGCATAAGAGACTAATCAATTTTAGTCTTAAACGTCAATGGGAAGATTCAAACAAACAATGCAAAACGAAGTGAAAAGTTTGATTTTTAGCAAGGCCTCTGATTTGGTTATTTATTTGATTGATATACAATTAAAGGATGACGTGAAAAATTAATAATATTTATAATTAATATTTATTAACAATTTGTTGATACGGTTATTATTATTGTATCGACTATATCCAACTTAATTGTTTGTGGCAATCAACTTTAGTGAGAAATATACCTGGTAGTTGAAGTATGACTACTATCTTTTCATAAATCAGATAACTCAGTTATGTTTTACCAGACAGGAAAGTAATATTTCTATTTGTACTATGATGTTCAACGAACTTGGGAAATTAGATTATAAGAAAATTATTTTGTAAACTTTAAGGGGTAACAAATTTATTCCTATCAAAATACTTTCCATTCTGATCATTACAATCGTCCCATCTTCATTTCCATTTTCTTTTAAATATCCTTGTAAATCTTCAAAAGCCAGCATCCTAAAATAACTCGTTTCACGTTTTATGGTCTATACATCGTACCAATACTGCCCCCACCGTAACTGTTTGAACAATACGAGTACGAAAAGATATTTAAAAGTGTATCTCTAGTGAAAAAGAAGAGTTATCTTCTGTATTGATCAAATTATCGACTTGAAACTAGCAGACAATCATTTCTGAATGTTCAGTCATCATACTTACGTTTAAATAATAATTCTTGTCAATTATTAGCTAAATGAGGAATGACCATCATTGTTTTTCATGTGAACATCAAAATTGAGATACAATTACATTTAGTTGATGAAATAGACAACCTGAATCCGACTACTATTTGATTTTCAATTTTAACATAAAAAGTAGTGTTTTATTTCATTTGTTCAAAACTACTTCAAGTATATTTAACACTCAACAGTTGAATTTACATGAATTTAAATAATTGAAAGCAGCAGTTAACTTTATCCGCTCATATATTTACACTGTTCATTGAAGTACATTATAAAAAATTTTAAATGAGATTATGAAATGGTGAAGAAGATTTGTAACTCAGGTGGATGATTTTGATGGAGTTTCGTTCTCTGAGCTCAGAGAACAAAACACCATCAAAATGAATAAGATTATCTAAAAAATAGTGAATTTGATTGGCCCTCATCAATCAAGTTTATTAAAAGATTCTTAAACAGTAATTCTTGTGTTAATGATACAAAGAAAGTCAATATATATGTTTACAATATCTGAAAGACTTGCTTAAAGAAATTTTCTAACAACATTGGGTAAAATTAATAATCATTGTCAATAACGAATAGCAATAAAAAGTTTTGTATAATATCATAATATTTTAATAAATAACAACATTTAACAAAATATAGTCAATGATGATTTTTAGCTAAACATAGAGTAGTTTGAAGATTGCTGATTGTTGGTCTATGCTCTACTCCGGTTAAGAAAGTTAAGTAGGTTGGTAAGTAAGATAACGATTTTGTGAACAATTAGTTAATGAATATTTCAATAGAACATGATATTATTATCATAGGAGACTATCGAAAATTTGGTGAGTGGCATAATGAATAACTGGTTCATTTTACATAAAAGTTGACAGTATTCAATACTTTACACATAATTCAACTCAAAAACTTCACATCGCCTGACAAGCACAATAACTCTAAGTGATTTAATTGATACAGATTATCATCTTTAGTAATTGATAGTATGTCTTAGTTACAATTGGTAAGTATCTTACTTTACACTAAATTGTCACTTTAAATCATACTTTCATATTGTAACTTGCAGGATTTCATCTGGAACCTGATTAGTAGTAGTGGAAACACGTTTTTTTTACTTCAAGCTGAAATAGTGACTAACAATAAAATCTAGGATTTGCGTTTAGACCTTTTTGGGAATTGTCAGCTTAATGTACATGAATCCCATTGTTAATGTTACCATGGTGACTTGAACCCGGTAACTTTTACTTCAAACACTAACTCATTATTCAATGAGCTACTGAGTCCAGATAACCTGATCAGTTGCACTTCATAATATATCAATAGAATAATTCAAACAGTTATAATTCATTTAGGCTTTTGTTGTTATTTTTCTCCTATATATTCTAATAACACAAAAAACTGCAAAATTCTAAATTATTGACATTTTAATGGATACACTATTTACAGATCACTTCTGAAAATCACCTCATTCTAATGGTCAATTACAATGTAATCTAAATCATTATCATCTGAATAGTTTATGATGATGCAATCAAAATTTTGACAGTTCTAAATGACATATCATTCGTGTTTATCTTTGACAACAAAAACAACACACAGAGGGGGGGAGTTAAATTTACGAATAGCCAAGGCTTCAATAAACTTGAGAATTCGTCCTTGACAATATAACAAAATAGAATTTTTTCTTCGTCGTTGTTAAATTATGTTTTACTGTCATACTAGTTTGTAGAGAAAATATAAATGTATGCACAACTCAGAAATATATCGAATTATTCAAGTATAAGGATAGTTAAGAATACTTTCCTTCTCGTTCATGTATTCTATAATAACCTCAATATTTTCACAATATTATTTGAAAGAAAAACACCAGAGTTATTTCATAAATATGACCATTTAGTTAAAATGTTTACTATCAGAATGGGTTTTATGGAGATTTTAGTAATTTCAGTAGTTGAAATCATTAGTCAATTGAAGCTAGACCATCATTGAAAGCCTGGAAGCACTGGACGACCGGTCGTCATAAACATAAAGAAATTGGGAATTAGAAGAATTTCGAAAAATGTAAAAGATAATTGATGGAAGATTTACAAAGTATTCAATGTATGATTTTCACATTTAACTACATAACTCAAAAAATTGGATATCCCCACCAAGACTTCGTTTATTACATAACCGATGTTATCTTGTAACAACTGCAATTATAGCTTTACAAACAGAAGGCATGTGGTAAGAACGCATAACTAGCTTTGGTAGACCAACTAACCCAAAACACCGACCTTAAAGTTTTCATTAGATTTTGTCGAGAAGTTGTAGGTATTTTCCTTCTGAAACTGCTTAAAACAGTAGATTATTTGGTCATGTTTGTGGTGAAACATAATATTTATATAAAAGGAAAATATAACTGATTGTTGTGCTGACTTTGACCTTAATCTACTATTTCCTAACATATTCCCTTATTACTTATATTAGACTGACTTTCTTCATGGTTGATTCTTTCCGGTGTTACTTCTTTACACCTATTATGTTCTTTTAGTAATGATAATCAATTCAGTAGTTTTCGAAAATTCATTTAGTTAAATTATAGTTTGCATTACAGTGGAAATTAATTTGAGAACGATTTAAAACTAGTTCCCACTGGATAAGTGATTAATACAAATGATGTAATAAACGAATGAACCCAAGACACTCAAATCTCGTCTCTGAAACACACTAATACATCACTAAGTCAATTACCGAGGTACCAAATTTTCATTTTTAGTCAATTATAAGTAATATGTATAAATACGTCTAGTTCATTAGTAATCAAATTCCTTGATCATCATTATGCAACTCTAGGAAATTCACCTCGAAATTATCCCACCGGTAACAGAAGAGACCTTAGTAGCAAGTTAACTTTGTGAGGAATAATCGATAGATTTTGAGCATTTGCCTCATACATTTAGTAATTTAAATTAACAATTTAAGACAATAAAAATGAAGTATACTCTATAAAGGGTTATTTGAATATAAACACTAGAAATTATCAATTGTTTTCAGAATGAACAAATAGCCTAAAAATTTCAATCCATTTTCCAATGGTTTAACACCAGTTTCATGTTAATATAAATAACTCTCAAATGGCTATTCCTATCGGTAGTCAAAAATAATTATTCATGTGTTTAGTACTTTTAATAGTTAAATTAACTGGTTCCATTAAATGTTTGTTTTAAATTTTATTGCTTGATTTCAAACATGATGTATGTTGTCGTTTTAACAATGAGTTCATATTTTTATTTTGATAAATTTGTGAATGTATTTATTATCAGAAGGGGTTGACTCATGATTTCAATCAGTGAAACTTCTAAAATCTCCACAAAACCCCTTCTGATAATAATCATCTGCTCACTAGTAACTGACTTCAAGAGATACTCCTGGAGTTTTAGTGAGAAGCCGTTACCAGTGGGGTTCAACAAGATCTGTTGTGAGATATCAACTCACTGATGACAATGATGTACGGTGGAGCAACTTCGTGAATTGGTTGAAGTTAGAAATATAACACCGTTGGATGCCGGTTCAGTGGTCTAGTTGGTTAAGCGCCTGGCGCGAGACCGATAGGTCCTGGGTTCGAATCTCGAGGAGTGGGATCGTGGATTCACACTGCTGAGGAGTCCCATACTAGGACGAAACGGCCTTCCAGTGCTTCCAGGTTTTCTATAGTGTTCTAGCTTCAACTGACTCATTATTTTAATCAATAAATTTATTAAAATCAATCTTCAAATCAGTAATCTATAAGTAATATGCTTGTAGTGTTGAAAGAACGTCCATTAAACAATCCCTTTCCAAATAATTATTATGCATTCTTAATGAATGAAGAAACGGGTATCCAATGCCGTTTGGTGTTCATTTTTCCTGTCTCTATCTGTAATAAAAATGAATCTAAAATCAATTATTCACCATCCATCTATTTTAGTATATCTTAGATTTAATATGTGTACTGTTAGATAAGGTAATTTTTTGATAGTTAGTCTTTTACATAATTAAATTCCTTTATAATACTAAACTTTTCATACACCTATCATTATGGACGAAAAAAATACCCAGATGTATTGCATGTTAAATATAGTTTAGTAAACTGAATACACCCATTGAAACATTAAGAAAGAAAAATTGGCTCAGTGAAGAGTTCTTTTTTAGGTGAGTTCATTTTCAAAGCTGTGCAATCACAAATATGTATACTTATTTTTCTAAGATGATGATAATTACAATAATAATGATAATAAACTTCTGTTACACATGGTAACAGTGAGGTAGGGTAAACAAAGGTATTAAAAATTTTTTTTAACCGGGGATACTAATAATAGTTTGGTTTTTAAGGGTTTAAATATTCATTATAAAGATAGATAGGGAAGTTAACATTGGGAAAGGATGACTCAGCATGATAAAATAAAATGTTGAAATTGAGATGAAATGTAATCAGGGGGATCATAGAAACAGAAATAAATCAGTTGGGGGTAGAGGGTTTAAGGACAAGATGGAATGGGAAACAGATGGCTGTAAATGAAGAAGAGTATGAAGAAAAAAATGAGACATTAAGACCATTGTAGAAGACGTTTTACCAATCTTTCTTGGACACACAATATTGATTTTCCAAGTTGTATGGATATTGCTTCGGCAATGCTAAGAACATGCCATAGGAAGACTTCTACTTACCTCGCAGAGTCCGTCTTGATAGAGTGGCCTGTATTCACAAGGTGTTCGATTATTGAACTTCTTATTGAGCCATTTCCGCCTCTTTTTTAACCACGCCGGGTAATATTATTGAATTCTTTTGGATAAAGTACGCATTGAACGATCCATATACCTGGCTCCACATGAGCAGGTAAATTGGTAAATGCACATTGACTTGATCAGATCAGATAATTTCTCTTTAAGATGAACAATGAATGGTTGGAGAATACTATTCGTAACATTGCTGCGAAGAACATTCTTTCCAAAAACTAAGAAATTCTCCACTTTAGGATATTTGTAGCTCTAACACCCTTAAAATTGATGTTCATGTATAGTGTTTTCTTTCGACTGAAGTTATTTGTATTTTAGGTGGTTTCGATTTTATGTTTTTGTCAATGTACTTTAATTGCACGATTATCGGTATATGTATATATTCAGTGAGAGTTTTGTAGAGATTGTGGTAATTAAATAATTGAATTCATGAGTCAATTGAAACTAGACCATCATGGAAAAACGATAGTAATAATATTACCACCTATCTCTTTTATACACCACAATCATATAGAATTGAATATGAATATAAATATGTTAATCAGTTACATAACTTATTTAGTAGCTAGTGTAAACATTCCCTTAATTATATTCATTTTCGTTTATACTCTAAGGAGCAAATAAATCACCCACACCCACCTACACACACACCCCGTTAATCTATCAAAACTAAAAATTCAAATCTAAGAGAAAAACAACAACAACAAAATGAAATGACCTTCATTCGAGCATGTGATGATGATGATAATAATAATAATACAAGGTTATTCTGTCAACCTATGAGTTTTCATTACCATATAAGAATCATTACAATAGGAATGGTATACATACAAAAAGTACATCAAATAATAAAAGTATCTACAATTTTTTTTATACAATGTAATGATTAATTTATTGAAACAACTTACATTAAAATAGGAAAAGAAGGGTAAACAATGAGTAGGTAAGGGATAAAACTTCAATCGGTTTATATTATTCAATAGATTCATATTATAATTTGATTGGATTAGAATTTATTTTTTGTACAGATAAATGTTATTCAATAGTAATAACATAACAACATATAGATTAAATAGAACATTAACATACATAACTACATTTCGTATATTGTAACTATATGTAGTTGAGATACAAATTTGAGGGTAAATTGAAAGAGAGATTTTGAATGTATATTTTTCTTCTTCTTTCTTTCTTTCTTTTTTTTTTAAAAAATAACATTCAGCCACATTTATTTACATCAATTAAAATTGTATCTGTGTTTTATTTTGTTTGATTTTATATGACGTCAGTGTAGGACAAAAAAAATTACTTAAATTTTTTAAACTTTTCATGATATTCAATAATGAAGAAGAGATATAATATAATTTAATAATGATCAATTATTGCTGGCGTCTGCTGGGATCACCGGGTAAGTAATAGTGAAGTTAGACGCAGGGTATTAGGGAATGATGGTAAATCAGTTGATGAGGTTGTGAATCTTCATCGACTGAAATGGTTGGGCCCGAACACCGATTACCACGACGTGCAATGCTGAATAGTGTAGGGGATGGTTGGAAGAAAGTTACGGGCGGCCAAACCAAAACGTGGCATCAGTCATTGAAGTCACTAACTTCTAGTCTGAGCCATGTTGGTAGATGCAGACTACTAGGTTGGGGTCCGCGTGACTATCGTAATCAATGGTTGGAGACTCTTGGTGACATGGCTCAGAATCGATCACAATGGGGTCGGTGTATACACTCTCTATCTTTCCTTAGACTAAGAGAATTAAATCGTTCCATATCTTTCTTTCTACGAACTAATTCTTTCTTCCTGTACTATATCCTTATTGCAATATTTCTTTTATATGTTATCACCTCTGAATTAGTTACTTTTATGAATCCGGTGTCCATCTTGTTGTGTTAATGAGGTATGGCAACTTGGACCGATGCATAAATGTGCCTGGTCCTACGTTGTAGCTGACTGACTGATTGTAATCTACATATATGAAATAGTTGTGTCGATTAGACTATTTAAGAACAACTAACTTAAATCTCCGAGTTAATAACAAATGACAAATGTTGAAGTAAATAACAATCGGAAGATACAAGTAAAACAACACCATGAGAATTTAGACTTTACCACATTGCACATACAGGTGGCTATCAGGACTCAGTAGCTAAGTGGATAACGCAATGAAGTTTGAAGCGAATGGTACGGAGTGACACATCAACTCTGCGATGTAGGTACATCCAACTGATAAGTTCCAAATAGAACGAAACGTGCATCCTGGATTCTACTGTTAGTCACTCTCCATCTTTGCTTAAAAAGCTTGTAACTTAAGGCAATAACGAGGATATTCGCACAGGATGCACATATGTTCTTAAGAGATTGATCAATTGCAGTCCTAAATAACAACGGTAAGATATAAGTAAAACAACACCATGTTAATTCTTTCTACTATTTAGGTTTGTTTTTGTTTTCTTTCGATACTTTTTTTGATGAAATTCCGCTCAACAAATCTGAGTTTATAAATACACTTATTTAATAGTTGAATTTATGAGTCGATTAAAACTAGACAACTATGGAAAACTTGGAAGCACCGGACAGTCGTTTTGGACACATGAATTCAACTATCTCCACAAAATCCCTCTTTTTGAATATATTTATCTTCGTGAATGAATTAATTTTATAGTTCTCTGAGTAATCTATAGCAGTTAGTGTTGTTACATGTTGACATGATCTGTTTTAACCGTTAGATAGATGATTTATCATAATCTTTCCAATCATTCTCTTGTTTATGTGGATGACCTTGAGTACATAAATAATGGTACGTATGTTTTTATATACTTAATGCTATCTCATCATACTTATAAATTCTGAGTCACCTAAAATCCACTGAGTTGTCTATTTATGTCACTCTAGTTCTTATCAATTTTTCTTGGTGTCTTGCGGTTCGTCTACATTGCTGAATATTTGAAATATACGTTCCTGAAATACCTTCGTATTTGATCTCTTATGTCTACACTATTATTAACGGGATTTCTCAACCTAACGTAGACTAAGCAAATAGGATTTGTATTTCATTGACATTATTAATAATTCAACTGTATTGTGATCAGATAATGAGTACTACACATTTGTTACATTCATTAATATACTATAATATAGGAGGAATTAGAAAACGTTTTGAAAATTATGATGGAGTGCGGACACTTAACAAAATTTGTAGAGCAATGCTAAAACAATTACCAACTAGACCTGGTTAATTCGGATGAAAATTTAACTAGTACACTTTGAGTACAAAAGAGACATAGTAACAAATATTCTCGGAAAATCGCTGACAAGATTATTAAACAGAACATTTTAGCCTGTCAGTTTTCAAATGGCATTCTCTTATTGGAAAACTTCAAAATGAGCTTATACAAAACAACCTAACCTATTAATCCGCAGGAATAAATATTACTGTCTCCCTACCGTTGTGAAATATACCACCTGTTCATTCACTACGCCAACTCATCAATTTCGGTCTCTGTTTTGGGAAGAAACTCTCAAAATTAACTCAGGACACTCAGTCATGTTTCTTTAAAAAACGTAGGAATGA
Source organism: Schistosoma margrebowiei (assembly GCA_944470205.2). Taxonomy (NCBI): domain Eukaryota; kingdom Metazoa; phylum Platyhelminthes; class Trematoda; order Strigeidida; family Schistosomatidae; genus Schistosoma; species Schistosoma margrebowiei. The sequence continues at coordinate 32,136,252 of OX104026.1, read as the reverse complement.
TATGTTTATGAATGGCCGAATGACTGCTTGTCACAAATTTCAAGCCAGAAGAATATTTAGCAGTCTGAAGCCTTATCATTGTCTTGAAAACCTTTATCAAACTATAAATCTACTTATCATTATTTACTGACTTTCAATTAGTGATCATGGAGATTACTCTGAAATGTTTCAACTATATGTGCATATTAGTGAAAATGAATTAAATGAGAAAAATAGGTTCTCTGAATAAGTGGCATACATTAAGTCACATGACGTCAGAAATACAATTTTTCTACTCATTGGGATATAACAAAAAGTACATTCATTACTATCTTTCTACCCAATTTGTTTGAAACTGTTGGGGTGACGCAGAAAATTCTTCGGAGAAAGCCCATAGGAGCCCTGAAAACGCTAAGAAATATCTTATCCAATCAGCACTCAATAGAACTTTACCAGAAACATATAGGAAGTGAAAAGTCACATGTTACATTTCTGATTGGATAATTACCTATCCTGCTACTATGTCTAGAGGGGTTCCAGAACTTCCCAGAAGCCCAAGGTCATCTGAGATGCTATGAATACCCTTAATTTCTGTACATACACTAACCTTGGAGTAAAGTGTCCTTTTAATATTTCACACCTTTTCCCTCGTGTTCGAGTTGCCGTGTAGATTCAGCCTGCGGTTACTAGAAGAGCTTAGGAAACCGAATCGAGCGTTCAGTTACAAGATTTACCAGGAACTATATGATTAGTAGATTTTATTTAGTTTGTAATAGATTACTCTTTCTGTAAATTGATATACTTCCACTTCGAGTTTATGTTCACATGATCTCATATCACTTTTCTTTTTTTATCTTTCTAGAGAAATAAACAATACTCCAAACATCTTTACATAGCCTCCATGTTGTTTGGATGAACATGTTTATGGGGACCGAAGAAACAGAGTTTTTAAGTGATGACTTTGATTTTATCTGGAGAGCGATATATGTGTGGTGTGTGCTACTTATGTTAACAGATATATGTAGCACCAATCGGTAGTGGAATGCCTGTGATTAAAAGGTTGAAACGATTTGAATGAAAAGAAGAGAAACAAAAACTTAAAACAATTAAAATAACAACAGGAATGAAGGGACGATAAGGTTTGTAAGAGATTGATGGTAGTTGTACAAATGATTTTTTAATGTATGGTTTTTATATCTTATGTTGATAATCTTTCATTTTGCATTAGGCGAAAAATTGGCCTTTCTCATCTGAGTCCTTTGTCCATTGCATATGCATGAAGTCTACAGCCAATCTTATAATGATCATTTCCATGTGAACATTACTTACACTTGTTATCCCTCGTGTAGCAAAGGCCGCCGACCAGCAAACTCCAACCTACTCTGCTATCATTATTCATTGTTCACAAGTGAAAAGTAATTTGAGAAAATAATAAGACAGAGAGAGAGAGAGTTTGACTGTGTACTCATATAATTATGTAACATACATTTCACGATAGTTGAGTATTTATCGTATGTATCGTGCAGAAATTGTTTGTTTTAAATCTGTATGACAAAATTTGTAAGCGATTACACTATTGTATTATTGACGGTATATAAGCAGGAGAGATTTGTTTATTTCAATTATACATCTGTCAACAAATATTTTAATCCTGACAGAATAAAACGGATTTAATTTGATACAATTCAATACATAAGTATAGCTTGATGTACACGACTTTTTAAACTATCGGAATTTGAATAAAGGCTAGTACTACCAGCTAAGTTGTTTAACCATATAACAAGAATTAAAAGTGTAGAATGAGCTTAAGCGAAATGCAGACTAGTTCTATAAACAAGGTTACTTTTTATAGTTTGTCATTAAAAAAACGGGTGCATATCATTTCAACCTTGAAGCAACTTTGCTTCAATAAATTCTAATTTTTCTATTGACATATTCTGTTGTCACCTAGGTTACAAACTCCAAACAATAAACTTTTCTTTACATTCTCCAATAGTATATCCTCAAAGGTTGCAGTTAGATTAATCTATATGATCAGTATTGCCCTACGTGGTTTTTATACAGAAAATTCACTTTGCAATGATTTAAAGCGACTATTCATAGTCTAGTGAAAAAGTATATTTGGTAACTATGGAGTAAATTACTCCATTCCATTTCGTATACCACAATACTTCGGTTAACTCAGTTGTGGGACTATGGTATAAAAAAGCAGACATGTAATCTACTGAAAGAACATAATTCAAACGTCCATTTACAAGTAAACAACTATGTGAGCAAACAAATATAGGTTGAACCACATCATTTATTTTAACTGCAACTCAAATTATACATTAAAATTAGCAGTATAGGTTTATGGAGATTATTGAGTTTATATTGATATCATGGATGGATCAATGTTAGATCACCACTGAAAAACTAGTATTGAACTGCTCAGAAATATCGTAGATTGTTTGAAGATAGACATTGACACCGTTAGATGCCGACCCAGTGGTCTAAAGGTTAAGCGATCGCGCGCGAGATCAAAGATTCTGGGTTCGAGTCCCATGTGAGGGATTGTGGATGAGCACTACTGAGGAGTCCAATGATAGGATGAAACGGAAGTTCAGTGCTTCCAGGTTTCCAATGGTGACCTAACTTTGATCAGCTCATATCAGTCTAAACTATACATGAAAAGTACACAATAAATAAATATACAGACACATATGCAAACAGGCAAATATAGATACAGGGAAATGTTACATGAACAAATAATTAATTGTACGAGAATGAGTGCTCTATGGTTATAGGGATTTGGAAAGTCAAGGGTATGGATATATACAAAATAACCGATAACATTAAAACGAATTTCCTATCACATGATTTGTTTGGTTATAAACTATTCGTCTAGATAGGTGAATAACTCGAGTTATTACAGACATAATCAATTTAATATGGACATATTGACTGTTGTCTAGGCCTTACATCATGAATTATTGAGCCGACATTTAAACCGAGGTATTTGAATATTAACACCTTAAGTGGAAAGAAATTACCAGGATGAGATAATATAATTACTGCTTAATTCTGGACAACTTTTATACTTTTGATCTGATTATCTTTACATGTAGTGATTTTTGACTAATACTCCGTGAAATCAAATTTTAGATCTGGCCACTACTAAATACTTGATCAAGATTATTGCTTCGCTTACACAGTTCTAGCAGTACAAATATGAATATTTTGGTCAGATAAGTTAACAATATCTGTAATTTTATGATCAGTTATCAATAAATGAATAAATGTTTAAATTGCCCCTCGAAAAAATTTATTATTCTACTTATAAATATGTATATAGATTTTTCAGATGTCCATTTAATTTAGAGTTAAATTCTGATGGAGTTTTGTTCTCTGAGCTGAATGGTTTGGTTGTCGAGCTTTCTTTTAACCAACATCATCAACACAAACTTCAGGTAGCAGTGAAGTTTTCAAGTTTCTCCACGTACAACTCCCAGCTTGTCCTGTAGACCTCGATCTTGATTGGATATTGTTGACCTTTAACCTGTTATTGTTTACTTCTTTATTTTGATTGTATCTCCCATTGGTTTGATTCTTGATCCTATATCTGTCCATGATTTTTTTGATTAGTTGGGAGATTGTATTAATTCCAATGTGTTTGCTAATTGCTGATTGACCTGAGTGCCAAACTTCTAAAAATTCTCTGGTGTTTTTAGAATTGCCTTTATTCAAGATCTCATCTTTTTCCCAGTCGAATGTATGTCCACAGTTGTCCACGTGCATTGATATGAGTGTCAGGGCGTTTGACCACTGGTGTTAAATTCATTTTGAATATTCAGTAACTGTACAACTGATTTATATATATATATATCATCAATTTCGAACAGTAAGATAACATTTTTGGTAACAATAAATTAAGAATTATAATAATTGAAAACAACAGAACACTGAATAGTTGTTTCATCCTAGTATGGGACATTCCTTCAATACTCAGTGGTTTTGATGATCAGAAGGTCCAGGGCTCAATCTCTGATGAAGCTGTGATTATATGTTGGTAAGGAACTTCAGTCGAGGCTATACTGTTCTGATGACTTTGAACAACCAGTCAAAATAAGGCTAACCGATGCGCGAATTTAAAATGCTATTCCGGTCAGTTTGTGGCTAGAACCCATGATTTTCATTATATTTTTTATTTCGAAAGGATTGGATGATGTTTTCTTTGGGAAATGAATTGTCAACTTCATTGTGTTTGGGTTAAGAGTATTAATGCTGGAAACCAGCGTTATGAAGTATTATGGTTAAAAGTTAGGGATGATAAGTCTTGGAGTCAGGAGTCAGAGTCTAGGGGTTTTAAAGTAAGGAGCTAGGGCCAGTGATTTTTACGATCAGGAGCTAGGATTTAGGAGTTTCAGGATTAATAGGTAGGGACGACGGGTTTTGGAACTAGAAATTAGGTTATGAAAGATTATGATCTATCCTGATTATAGAACTATGATATTCAAGTTGAGTTACTGATATTTAGCACCTATAAGTTCATTAATGGTCTCCAACCTCCTAATCATCTATATTTTCATCTTTTCTCCATATTTCAGAGCTCTAACACAAAAGCTGCATCCTTATCAGTTTTGATTGATTGGTCAATCTCAAGATCACACATAGATTCGCCGGAGGTTGTCAGTATAGCATAGTCTTGCCAAATCTTATATCGTTTAGTGTTCCCTAATTTCCAAAGGTTTCCCAACTGAAATTTATCCATGATGAATATGTTCCACAGATTAAAATAATTTCCAAAAGATCACTTCATTTAAATTACAATTATGTTAGGTGAATAATGTCAATCTATGTAGTATTTTCTGTTTTATCATTTATTAATATCAACATCAATTATGAATCAAATAATAAGAAGCAGAAAACTGAACTATACGCGTGTCTGTGTTAGTTTCTGTTTGATTATATATATATATATAATGGAATGACTTAATGCCCTAATTTTCTTAACTATTAGCTTATTGCCTCCCTTGTTGCTTAAGCCTCACGTTTCCTGCAGTGGGTATGTTGAATAGATTTACTTCTAATGCATATTTATTTATTACCTTATTTTCTTTTTAAGGAACTAATTTTTGATTGACTGTTTTCATTTGAAAAATTCAAAAATAAACAACTACATGATGAATACAATAACTTATACATTTATTAGAAAAATATTATTAGTATAACTGTTATACATAATGACAGTTGTTATCATTAAATGTTCTATCGTTATCCTTCTTACCACCACCCTCCTCACATCTCTACTTTCTTTTCATTATTGCCAATTGTGTTCTCTTTTTTTTTCATATCTTCCCTATATGCTCTTTTAACCTCTGTTATTCTCGTTGTTGCTAATGATGGTGTTTTATACGTAGTATTTTAAAAATCATAATTTATTCAGTTTGTAATTTTGTTATTTGGTAAAATTAATAGTTTAACTGCCAAATATCCTCTTAGTTGTTGAGGTCTTATAGAACTGAATTTATTGCTTTTCAAGTTTGTTTTTTCTTGAATTCATAGTTGTGAAATTGTTGATGACTGTTGGATATGTTAACTGTAATTAATACTGACTGATTTGATCAGACCAGATAGCAGTAAGCTATTGATTGCTTTGGATGATTTGATTAAGAAATAACAGTATCTATCAAATCAAATTGATTTATTTGACAGACTGATATTAGATAGAGGATCTTCGATTGTCAGAAAGCAGTATAATATAGAGCTGTCTCATTTGTTTGAAATTTTTCAGCACTGCATGGTCACTACTCATCACACAGAAAGAACTTGGGAAAAGTCATCTTTGTTTGAATTGGAACATATCTACATACACCGCTTTGACAAATAACTCGATATTTATAGAAGATTTAGTTTTGATTGTATTTCCTGATATCCTAGAGCAAAGTTTTGATCTAAAGACTTGAATCAATGGGAATAAGGATGTATGCTGACTGATTGTGACCTCATTATATTGTAGACTAACCGAAATGTAAAAATATACATTAGTGTAGGGATACTTGTTAACTATATTGCATTGTACTCTACACAAAAGTTGTAAGCCGTATACAAACACTAATGTTGAAAACCTATGAGAACTAAAAGGAATTATGCGGCTGTTTTGTTCTGGTATAAAACTCGATTGTTACGGCTCACGATATCCGATTCAGTTTCAGTGTATATACACGCCCAATGAAGCCTATGACCTATCTGCAATGAAAATGCTAACAAATCCCAAACCCAATAATCTGTACACAACCAAAGCGCATGTACATATTATTGATGTAATGAAAGATATGTGGAAAATGACCTAGACCGGGTCAGTGATTTAATTAAACTACTGACCTATTTCATTGGTACTTCTTATCTACTAGTGACCGTGAGAGGTGAGTTTTTAAATTTTTGCAGTATATGGCATGACTGAATCTATCCGGTTCATCATTCATATCAGTAATTGGTGGATGACATAAGGTTCTGAATACAATGACGTCATAGGATCTTGGATGAGTACTACTAAACAGTCTAAAACAAGATAAAACGTCGGTTAATCGATTCCTTGCTTAAGTCATGATGACAACTAACTCCATAATAGCATAAGCATCATACTGATGCAGAAATGTTTCTGTCCATTAGTTGAACATTTTTTTGTACCAATCACTTCTTATGTTTGCACATCGAGCTGAGAAATCAACTTTTCAATCTACTACTTACAATTTAGTTAATTATTATTTTATATAATTTAATGATAAATTAGTAAACTTTGTATCAGTGTATTTATGATCAATTTTCTCTTTCACAAATAATGCGTCTAATTTCTTTGTTTAAAATTTGTAATAAGTCAGTCGCATGAATTTAATATTGATTTATTTTCGAAAGCTTTGCATTCCATAGATTGATCTTCAGTGCTTTTCATGTTGGTTTAATGTAGAATTAATTTAGAATTTGAAAGTGATTTAGATTTTGATCAGAATGGGTTTTGTAGAGAATGTAATAATTTTAATAGTTGAATTCATGAATCGATGTAAGCTAGACCACCATTGAAAACCAGGGAGCGATACACTGTCGTTTCTTCCTAGTATGGGACTCTTCAGGAGTGCATATCCATGATCCCACATGCGAGACTCGAACCCGGGACCATCGGTCTCGCGTGAGGACGCTTAACTTCTAGATTACTTAGCCGACATCCAACGGTGTTAATGTCTAACTTCGATAGACATTTGGTATTGCATTCCGAATAAATGCTCCGTTATTGACTTCTAATTATAATTTTGTTATAGTCTATTTCGGATAACGCTAGCAGTGGATATGATGAAGTGCGTTTTGTCACGTATTTCGATAATTGTTAATTACACATACCAGCTTTTAGTGGAATAATGATTGGGTTCATGTCTCACTGAGATGTGGTTGCATTCATCAGACAATTCTTGGAATTTCACTATTAACCATAATCCGATTCACTAAAATATGTCAAACAAATTAAAAATACTGACATCTTATTTTTGTTTTCTTATGCTTACAGTTTCATAGAGATATAGTGTTAATGACGGTAATTTCCAGTGTATGTGTATTGTAGTTTCTTAAAGGCATATAAAGTAGTCAAAACTCACTATGAAATTTCAGTGTTGTTAAATGGTTGTTTTCAATCAATATTTACCAGTAAAAATGCTTCCAATTAAATCTTGGTTATACGTTAGATATGTTGTAGTTACAATTTTAAGACTAAATAATGTTTTGTCTAAATTATATAATATTTTTTATCTTAAATTATTCTCTTTAAATATTTATCTATTTTCCCAGATTGTTCTTTTAAACATATGTCATCTAATTTCTGTTATAGCAACCAAGATACAAACATCGAATGAATCATGCAACTGGAATGATGCCAAAATGTTAAATCAGTGAAACTGTTTATATTTACTTGATGCTGGACGCACAAGCAATTCGTTACTTTGTATATGTATTGATTATGCCGACAAAATGAGTCAATTTTTTTGTTTGACTGATTAATCTCTAAAGGAACCGTTGAATATTGGAAAGCAATTTTCAGATATGTTTTACAGTTGTTACCATTGCATGGTAATTATTAATGCCAATGTATATGCAAGTGTATCTTTATGTAGAAACAGGTTTCTGTATTTTTTTTGCCAACAATTGTGAGATTTCATATTATTGACTTACTTTGGTTACACAAACATTGATAGTCAAGAAGTACTGGACAGATGTTTTGACCTAGTATTCCTCATATGTGACCACGTTATATCGTAGCACGCGTTGATGATTTAGTTGATCAATATAATCGTAAATATTCAATTCATTCATAATAATAACAGAACGAAGATGACATAGTTTTATGCAGAATGCTGCTCACCATGAACTAGATGAACGTCAACAGAAGAACTGTTGAAAAAATAACTGTGAACTTATTAGACAATCGTTTCGTCTGGTTTTGAATAAGTTTTGATATATTCCTCAGTCAATATCAGATTATGATGACAAAATACTTTTGAATACATATTTGAAATATTCAAATGTGGTTATTATCCCACATTTGCAAGAAAATTATTGGATAATAAGTGGATGAGAAATTAATAAAACACATAATTATAGATAAAATCCTTCATATAATTAATATACTACTTAATGGCTTTTATGCAAATCCTTATTTCAGGAAACTTACACTTTTAATTCGATCTCTTACCAAAAAAATTATGCAATAAATAGATTTGTTATATTGAATAAAACTTAATTACTTACGTCTACTGTCTCTTGTTGAGGAGCATGGGCAACCCACAAACATATTCCATCGAACTCTGTCCCGGACAATCTTTTCCAGTTGTTTCCAGTTTCTATTCATTCTTTTGATGTCTGCTTCGAATTCCTGACACAATGTGTTCCCTGGTCTTCCCCTTGTTTTTTCCTTTCAGGATTTCAAGTTAAGGCTTGCTTCGTGATGCAGCTTGATGATTTCCTCAATGTATATCTATCCAGCTTCAACGTCATTTCTTAATTTCCTCTTCAGCTGGTTTGTTCTCTTCCATAGTAAAATGTTGCTGACGGTTTAAGGCCAGAGGAACGGAAGTATCTAACGTAAACATTTGTCTACGATCACCTGTACATTTTCGATGATGATTGTAAGTAGTTCTCCAAGTTTCAGCTTTACACAATAGAACTTTCTTTATATTTGTGTGGTGGAGAAGATTTGTAGCTCAGGTGGGTGATTTTGATGGAGTTTTGTTCTCTGAGCTGGGTCGTTTGATCATTGAGCTTTCATCGTTCTTCTGAACGACATCATCACTTCTACATGAAGTTTAGGCTGATGATGTCCAGAAGAATGATGATATTTGTATTGAAGATTCTTACTTTGATGTTGGCTGACAGCCATTTTGGTTCCATATGTTTTTCAGCTCTAGGAATGCTGCCCTAGCTTTGCCAATCAGTACCTTCACATCTGCCTCAGATTCTCTTTGTTTATTGATGCTGCTGTCTAGTTACCTCCATTAAGCGTGATTTGGTTGGTGCTGTCTGTGTTGTATTTGAGAATTTTGTTTTCCCCTTGTGCATGTTGAGGTCTACTGCTGCAAAGGCTGATGCTACACCGACTGTCTTCACCTATATCTGTCGGTGTGTATGAGATAGAAGGACTAGGCCTTCTAAGAAGTTTAAATTGTTTAGTTGCATGAGAGGTGTCCATTTTATTCCGTGCTTCCCATCAGATGTTGGGGTCCTTGTAATCTAGTCAACCACTGGAAGAAAGAGAAAGGGAGACAATAGGCACACTTGACTGACACCGGTCCTCACTTAGAATGCGTCTGTCAGTTGTTGTTCATTCACCATTTTGCAGTCTAGTCCATCGTATGAATTCTGGATGATGTTGACGACCTTATCAGATACTCCACAATGTTGAAGAGGGTTCCGTGATATTCTTCTATCTACACTGTCAAATTTTTACTCATAGTCAATGAAGTTGATGTACAGTGACGAGTTCCACTCAACTGACTGTTCAACGATGATCCATAGTGTCGCGATTTGGCCTATACACGACCGACCATTACGGAATCCAGCTTGTTGATCTCGAAATTAGACGTCCATTGAGTCTTTCATCCAGTTCAACAACACTCTGTTGAAAACGTTTCCTGGTACTGACAGTAGTGTGATGCCTCTGTAGTTCTCATATTTACTCATGTCTCCTTTGAATGGTATCTTGATGAGGTGTCCTTCTTTCCAGGCCATCGTCACTTGTCCTTCCGAATCTTCCTGACTAGAGTGTAAAGCATTTGTGTCTGACTTTAGTGCTATTGAATTTAGGCTATCTTGAATTCGTTGAATTTGTTAGTTTCTCAAAGGAAGGCTATATTGAACCGTTGTAATGCTGTTCCCCCGGTTGCTCAGTGTTTATTTAGCTTTAGTTTCATCTTTTCCACCACCAGGTGATGATCTAAAGCTATGCCAGTTTCTCTCCTAGTTCTCACGTCTTTCACTGGCCTTCTGCATTCTTTTTTGATGCAAAAATGATCCATCTGGTTCTCCGTGGTGTGGTCTGTTGAGACCCATCTAGTTTTATGTATGTAGTCTCTTATAAGGCTGATCGTTATCTTCTTCATTACTGTCATGAGTGGGTGCATAGACCTGGATAAAATTCGTTGTGATTATCTCCTACTTAGCTTTGAAGGATTCTTTGATGATCCTGGGTTCATGAGATACCCATCCTATAAGCGCATTTCGTGCTTCTTTGGACAGCATCAGACAAATTCCTGTATGTGCAAAGCATTTTCTTCCTCATGATCTACAGGATAGGTTTTCTGATTCCATGCATTGAATAAAACAATAAACCGAAAATATTATTTAGAAAGAAAAGATAATTTTAATGTCAGCCAACTGTAGAGAATGTATTGGTATGTAAACCTTTACCTTATTTCTAGTTAGACATTAACATTGTTGGATGCCAGCTAGGTGGTCCAGTGGTTAAGCGCACGCGCGCGAGGTTGATAGGTCCTGGGTTCGAATCTTGCAGAGTGGGATTGTGGATGCTCACTGCTGAGGAGTCCCACAGTAGGATAAAATGGCCGTTCAGTGCTTTCAGGTTTTTCATAGTAGTTTAGCTTCAATTGACTCATGATCTCAACCATTGAAATTCCTGTAATATCCACAAAAACCCCTTTGATTATTTCTAATTGCTGAATAAATTAGTTCAAGATGCTGATTACGTATAGTTTTTAATGATTGAACATACACCTTGAATGAGAATTATGCCAACCTCAATGAACATATTACACATTGTCAAAATTAACATTTAAATTTTAGGGGGCTTTAACTTAGTGACTCAATCATATCATTTTGACTAAAACATTGGGTGATTTATTTATGAATTTTTGAGACTGAATCAATTCCGCTTAACTCTTAAAGATATAACCTGTTAATGAGAGCAAATCGAATCAGTTTAGCGAAAGCACGGCGTAGGCAGAAAACTTGGAGACCAGATGAGAAGACTGTTCATATTTCAAAACACACCAAAAGATGAAATGGACGATTGAAGGATAGAATTATGTATTATGTAAATACTTTGTAACTCTTCTCTCTTTTACACAATCGTTCTGTTAATTAATGTTAACAGTCATCTCTAAAATATTTATACCACACCAAGGACCAACCGAACTACATATAGAGAATCAACAGTCTTAAGTGAATTTCAGGATCGATTAAGACCGTCGTATAAAATTCATTTACGGATCTTCATGAAGGCAAGTAAGGGAATAAGAAACAGACATCTTAGATATTTATAGCTTATATTACACCCCTGAACGATCATTTAACAAGAGCTACAGTAAAAGCAGATATGGTTATTTTTGTTTTCAATCTAATTTAACGAGACTCATAGTTCTTTATTGATTTTATAGTTTAATTTAAAACTATGCAAAAATTATATGATCACTTGCAGCCACCTAAATCTGACCAACAATTTTTTTCAAATGACATCTGTTCTACTCATTTATCTTGTATTAGTTGTTTGAAACTTCCCATGGACGTTTAAAGACTGCAATTGATCAGTCTCTAAATGACATATGTGCATACTGTGTGGATTGCCTCGATATTGCCTTAAGTCACAAGCATTAGAAGTAAAGATGGATGGTGGCTAGCAGTGGAATCCATGAAGTGCGTCTCGTCCTATCTGGGATTCGTCGGCTGAATGTACTTGCATATCAGAGCTGATACTCAATCATGGATTCGAGGCATTATCGGGCCAATCCTCATAGGATGCACGTTTACCAATAAGAGACTGATCGACTGCGGTTCTAAACATCAATGGGAACATACGAACAGATAATATGAAAATGAATTAAATTTTATCACATTGCACAAGTTATTGGCTATCTAGATTCAGTAACTAAGTGAATAACGTGATGGTGTTTGAAGCGAGCAGAATTGGGTTCGAGTCATTGAGAGAACATCAACACTGTGATGAGGGCACACTCAGCTGACGAGTCTCAAACAGGACGAAACACTCTTCCTGGCTTAGCTTCAATCTGAATTCCATAAAAAGTTATGTTTAGACGAATATATTTTAAGAAATAAACAATCATAAAATCTGATAGCTTATTGTTAAAAGCATACAAACTTATTAATGAAGAATAATCTATCATTAATCAATCAATCACTGATTATGTATTTGATATACTGTATCGTATAAAGACATCAATCATATTATGTGATACTTAGTAATGGATGAGAAATATAATGAATTGTTTTAACTTCAGGAATGTTTTACAGATAAAATTATTATTAATATTCACTGTTCACATCAGTGGTTCCATAAAGGTCTCTCAATTTCGTTACAAACTCATATTGGTTAGAGAACCCGTAAAATCCAATTACAACCGTTTCAAACTAGTTGTAGGTTTGTCAACAGTACACACTTATAGCACTTTGAAGTAGGAGTTCAAGAATTTTAAAGTTTGGTCATGAATATCACCCTATTAAGTTTAACAAATAAAAAAATTATTCCGGGTCTTGACGAAACCATTTTAAAGAATGGCAATATTAGTATAATTCACTTGATATTGTTTTTACTTGAATCTTCCCACTGATGTTTTAGGACTGAAATTGATCGGTCTCTTATTGGTATATGTGCATACTGTGCGTATTGCATCGATATTGCCTTCATTTACAAGCATTATAAGCAAAGATGGATAGTGGCTAGCAGTGGAATCCAGTGGATTCCACTGCTAGCCACTATCCATTTTTGCTTATAATATTAGTATACCTATGATCTGATAACTATCGGGTGAATCTTTTGAAAAGCCTAGTTTACTTCTAATTTACCATTTAAAACTTCATAACAGTTAAAGAAATACATTTGAATGAATGGAATATTAGTAGAAATAACTAAGTACATTTTCAATTATTTTACATTTAAACAGAGATGAATAATGGCTAGCAGTGAAATCCAGGACGCTCGTTTCGTCCTGTTTGGGACTCGTCAGCTGGATGTACCTGCATCTCAGAGTTGATCTTCACTCTGGGACTCGAACTCAGTACCTTTCGCACATATGTCAATAAGAGGCTGATCAACTTCAGTCCTAAAATATCAATGGGAAGATTCGAATAAAACAATATCAAGTAAATTAAACTTCACCCCATTGCACAAGCAAGTGGCCATCAGGACTCAGTAGCTAAGTGGATAACGCGATGGCGTTTGAAGCGAACGGTACTGAGTTCGAGTCTTAGAGTGAACAACAACTCTGAGATGCAGGTACATCCAGCTGACGAGTCCCAAACAGGACGGAAAGCGCGTCCTGGATTCCACTGCTAGTCATTATCCATCTCTGCTTATAATGTTTGTAAATTAAGGCGATTTCGAGGCATATGCACAGTATGCACATATGCCAATAAGAGGCTGATCAACTTCAGTCCTAAAATATCAATGGGAAGATTCAAGTAAAAACAATATCAAGTATTTTACATTTAGCTTAAATAGTTATGAAAAATCTCTCATTTTTTTGTTACGATAAAATCAATGAAGCAACAACTACAACTTCATTTGTATTTTCGAATATTTGACAATGTTAATAACAACACTGAACTTAATATAAACTTCTTTTTACCATTTTCTACTTTGTTTTTCTATTACTATTACCGTTAATTTCTTCATTTAGCTTATAAAAAGGAAAAAAAATAACAAAAAACTGACAAAAAAAAACACACCTGCTTACTAAGTTTTGTTCGTAACATTATAAAAACAGGTAAAATGAAAATCTAAGAGAAGAAACAGGGAAACATTATATTATTTGACATAATTTTACCGATTATTTCTTACATTGATAATAACTACATACATTACATTTGTCATAGGTACGTATTTAGTAATACACCACAAGAATATTTATACAAGTATTTATAGATAAACAAAAATGGTACATGCAAACACATATACAAACACAGAAACTAGTCGGCATACAAATGTGTTGTTTTTTTTCAAGCAAAGTCGACATTTAAACGATACTAATAGCGATATCTGTCTTATTTTTTCGATCGAAAATGACTTTCGATCTCTCTCTCTCTCTCTTTGTTATGAGCACGATCTGTTTTACTTTTGGAGAGAAAATAATGAACCAATATATTTTGAAATGGTGGAGAAGATTTGTAGCTCAGGTGGATGATTTTGATGGAGTTTTGTTCTGTGAGCTGGACGTTTTGGTCGTGGAGCTTTCATCAATTCTATCTGAAGTTCGTGATGATGTAGTTCAGAAGAACGATGAAAGATCCACGACCGAAAACATCCAGCTCAGAGAACAAAACTCTATCAGAACCAATGTATTTTTGGCAATTTTCCGTGTAGTATAGTTTATTTCTACACATCAATTTACTCACAGTGGAAGAGTACCCATTAAAACATAACGGTTATTTTTACTGAGCAATAGTCACTAGGTTACTCAATCTTTAACCGCTATTCACTCGGTTTTTCTATAATTAGTCTTATTTTTAATAGTAGTAATAATAATAACAAAAATATTCACAAAGATTCTCTTGATAAACATTGAGGAAAAATAAAGGAAATTGTACATTCAAAATAACGATCAATTTATATACTACTCTCACAACAGCCGTTAATATTACTTCTATGTTTATCATTATTATTATTACTCAACACATAAACGATCTATTTAAAAATAACACACAAACCACAAAATGTTGATTAAGACACGAAAGAAAAGCAGAATCATCAAATTCTCTCATTTTATTGATCATTGGAAAACATTGGTAACAATATTTTATGTATGAAAGCTGAATGACGTAAAATAATAGTAAAAAAAAGGAATGATAATGATGTAGTGAACAGAACATGGGTCGGGACAACTGAATGTATTTGGCGCAAAATTACAGGTACTTGGCAAAATAGAAAAACCATATAGCAAGTCGTTAATTTGCAAAATATCAATCCATCATATCAACCTGGACTGTTTCTGTTGCAAACATCAATCCATTATCTCACATTTCATTGTTCATGCGGTTTCTTACAACTTGAATTGTGTTTTCGCTCTTTCGTTTTAGATCTTCCCACATCTTTTGCTGCCAGACATTACGTTCCTGACTCGCGTCATCTACTACTTACATCAATATAAGTAGCACGCACCACAATAGTAATTATAAAATCAATATCAATAGTATGTGAGAAAATAACCTGATAGATAATCTGTGGTGGTAACTTAACCCGTATGAATTCAACTGGATTTCAGCTTTCTACTTTTGCATTAACTTGGCTAGTTACATTTTCGTTATTTTCTTTTCAATGGTCAAAATGTTTATAATAACGAACAAGAATGTTGCTTGGTAGTTAGGTATTGATTTTATTGACTGATAACTCACCTATACAACATGTGTTTGACCAGAATTCTAGTATTAACATTACTCTCAATCCATTGTCGGTTTTTGAATCTAGTATTTTGCACATTTGTCATAACTATATACTGGAGGTAAGATCTCGAACCTGGACATTCTTTTGTGTTTTTATACCTGTTCATTTAGTTACATAAATGAAAACAATACTTATATTGTTCAATGCACAATATTTGACCACAGTGAAGAACGTTCAGAACAATGCATGCAGTCGTGCAACAAAGTTTTCATATTATATGCATTTGTCTTGTAAACATTTAATGTAGTTGGAGGTACCCTACAGGAAACCTTTGACTCAAGTTTCTTGCTATTTGGCATTCTTCGGCAAGGCATACTTGTAACCTTGAAAGTACTGACTCTCTTCGTGTCACCTGACCTCACAGCTAGAAACATTGCCACTGAAGTGATAAATACCAGATAGGACGAAACGTGGATCCAGTATTACTTATTAACTAACTCCAAGTGCTTAAAAATTCAAAATAATTGATGTAATGTCGCGTCACTTAGATTAGCCTCCAAAATACAATTCGATCGACAAAGTTCGACTAACATTCAAAGGATTAAACGAGCGTGGAATTCGTCACCATTCAACGATCAGTCGATTATAAAATCGTCTTTGACTAATGTTCTCTAGACATATTTATTTATCTGTAAATGTTTACGAAAGTTCGCTCCTATAGCATCTCTTTCTGTTGTTTAATAGATTTAATCTCTAAGTCCTATATTAATCGTCTTTTATTTCTTTAAGATAAAAAGGCTGAAGAGAACATACGAGTTAACGTAATATTAATTTTGAAGTTTCTCGATAAACGGACTCATAATAGGCTGTAAACATTTAGCCAAAGCTATTTAAGTACACTAAGTTAGCAGGTATAATTAATGAATTAAATGAAATTTAAAAAAACATTGGAATTTATGGCAACAAACACACCTGAAAAAATGGTGTCTCAGAAGTTAAAGCGGGCCGTTGTTTCGTCAATATTTATGCACATTCAAAGAAAGCTATTCTTCAATCTTGAATGTTTGTAGAAATTGTCACTTGGCTATAAGTTTTGTTGATTCATTTTAAAATATCTACCACTCATTTACACAATTCTACAATATTTGTTCGTTATAACAAGTGTTCGAATCCTAACCTGAATATCAAAACTGAGTTATAGGCACATTTAATTAATAGGTCTCACACAAGGATCAAGCGCATATCCTAGATTCCACAGCCAACCAAATTTCTAAATAAATTGTAATAAAATGACAATTTTAAGGCCTTATTCACATGATGAACACATTGCAATTAAAACTGATCAAATTCTAGTAACTGAATACCAAAAACAGAATAACTAGGGTCTATTACAAATTATATATGAACACTTTAATATGACAATTTAAGATGAAAACAAAAATCGGTGTTATATGATCTTCAGTTTTAAATAACCACATAAAAAAATCAATCATGTAACCAGTGAAGAATGTAACAATAAAGGTTTCTGTCTATTTTTAGTTCACACGTAGAAGTTTCGAAACTTGTGCTTTACTTCGATACATAATTTAAAAGTAATCGGATACAAAATGACATTTAAAAATGATTTAAACTTATAGAGTAAAGTAAACAAATAGAATTCGCAAATTCATAGTAGCTGTTATACATTAGGCAAAAACAAAAATAGGTCACAATAAACAAACAAAAGAATCATAATCTACTCAAAAACAAATTCACTTAGTGTTGTTTGCTTGTATCTTCCCATTGTTATTTAGGACTGCGATTGATCAACCTCTTATAAACATATGTGCATTCTGTGCGGATTTCCTCGTTATTGCCTTAAGTCATAAGCTTTATAGGCAAAAATGGATAGCGACTAGCAGTGGAATCCACGATGCGCGTTTCGTCTAGCCTGGAACTCCTCAGCTGGATGTACCTGCATTTCAGAGTTTATGTTCACTCCATGACTCGAACCAAGTACTGTTCACTTCAAACACCATCACGTTATCCGCTTAGCTACTGAGTCCTGATAGCCACTCGCTTGTGCAATGGGGTGAAATTTAAATTCACTCAAAAACAATTTCAATCAGAAGACTAGTTGATTTAAACAATTACTGACCAGTATTTTTATGAAATAGATTGATAATTGGAACAATTAATGTACACTGAATTTATAGCTAAGATTAGAATGAAGTTGACTGGAATTCGAATAGTACTACTACGATGTAATCTAAACGTTTTTCAGTTAAAAATGAAGAATACTGATGAGAACAGGTTGCGCCATTTTAATTCAATGGAATCTGTGATGAATTAGAGCATGCGTACAGAAGTTGTGATTAAATTATTCGATGCTATGAATACAATCAGTGTGTTTTAAATCACTTATGTCTTAAATATTGATAGTCTAGTAGATCATATAATAAAAGACAAGAAAAAACCCTATCATTTACATGTAATATGGTTTCTGCTATAGCCTTAGCTACACGATTATCGTAAGATATGATTGCCAATTTAGATACGCCGACTTACACGACCAAACTAATGACGCATACACTAGTACGGGTAATATAGAGTTCCGACTGACCTTTTTATCGTTTAACCTTGCATGTTAAGTTCAGAACTCCAATCTCGGCCTCCTTAATATGAATCGTATATTTCAAACATACTTGATTTATATCAAAGCAAAATAAGACCACATCACAACATAAAATAGAAAGTAACACTTATACAAGATCAAGCCAAAAGTGACTGTGATTACGAGAAACTGTGGCTAATAGATTGAGAATAACTTGAGAATAATAAATCATATAACATTAACCAATACATTATTTAAGAGCTTATAATAAGAGGAATATAAATATATGTAATTTAGGCACTTGACAATCAAACAGTAAGAATATATGTATAGTATCAATCCATAAATAGATCCCAACAGTTACTATTCGTTATTTTCGCCGGAATATAACAGTTTCAACAATAAATATATTCCATCAGTGTTTATCTATGAGTCATATTCAACTGTAAAAATTTTCAGCTGTTTCTACACTATGCAATATGTTTCATGCTTCAATCTCAAAATATTTCCCTCTTATTTCTTTAAAGAATAAACCAAACGGGAAATATAGCAACTACTGTTCTGTGTATTCCATCATAGAAGACCATGATGGATCGGCGCTTTTTTAGAAAATCATTTAAGCACATTTTTGCACTTACATACATAATTACTTCGTTTAAATAAATCTAATACAGAACTGTTAGAATATTTTCATGTATCTAAAAATTGTGATAAGAAAATAAGACAAGAATGTATGTTGTTGACAGAAACCATGTTTTCCATTTGAGTACATTTAATATTTGAATGAAGTATGCTTTACTACTCGGTATTTGGAAATATTTAATAGGAAACTCTAAACCTACATTTGTTATTAGTCGACATTCATCATCAGGTCATGTCTGTAACCCTGAGAGAATTGAGTCTCCTTATCAGAAGTAGTTCTATCACTCTATTGTATGACATTGAGTATATTAACTAATAACAGATTTCTCTACTCCTTTGGTATTGAGTAAATCACATAAACGTTTATCACAGTTTATCCGTATAAAAAAACATCAGTGATCGGAAAAGTTATTGAGCTGATATATAGTAACTGTATTTATCTCTTGGTTAGCTTTATTTTCGCATATATATATTCAAATATTATGACTAAAGAATGAAGTGTTTTATACTGGTACTTAATATCAATAAAGTTAGCCATTGACGATTATAGGCACCTATCGGCGTATTATTCCAAACCAATTATGAAAATCTACCTTTAGATGGTAAGGTTGTAATGAGCGAACACTTAGGTGAGGACAGCCAATTTTTATTACAAAATCACAGAATACCTTCATAAAATAGAAGAACCATACTCTGAGTACTTTATTTGCAAATTTTCATTATTTGACCTTCATAATTCAATTCACGATTCCTTTCTATTTCCCTTTCAGTTCTTCTTAATACCATCTTATTAGCCTTCTGCTGTCAGGTTTTTTACTACCGGTTGATGTTACGTACTACTTATGTCGGCAGACACCACATAGTGATTAGGTACAAAATCTCATTTAGTTGAACTACTCGGAGAAGTCGATCAGAGTAAGAACAGAAAAAAAAGTGAATCAACTGAGTTTAACTAAGTTTCTGATTTTATTTAAGGAAACTGTTTTACTTGTTTGTTTCTTTAAATATAATAAATAGATATAACATACTTTTTACTTTCTTGAGTTTATTTTCGTGTCAGAATGATGATTGATGATGATGATTATCATAGACTTAGTTTCTCTGGATGACCATTGAAAAATGTTGTATTCTGATCATATGACTAAAACAGATCAGTAATGAAGCATATCTTCATCAAAACAAACAATTGACATAACTCTTCTTTATCTTATCACAGTAGATATATAATTAAAAGTAAAATTAACATTTAGAAAAGTTCCAGTTATTCTAATTAGAAGCGAATGGAATAGAGTTTGCAATGTTAATCATCCACGCTTTTGAGCTTATCTTTTTCAAAAACTGTGAAGTTCATGTGTTTTATGCCTGACAAGATTATACATGCTATGAAGTCTGGAATTGAGATAATTTATGTGATTGACAATAAGTAGTACAATTAAAGCACTATAAATCGTCTAAACTCAACGTAAATAATTTACACCAAAACAAGTCCTGACGCGAACCAAATGTATTTGTTCAACTGCAGCTACATAATTAAAATACCCGTTAAAAACTTTATTTTAACATTATCAGACGATCACAGTTTGAAAGGTTCAACTTGCAACTAAATTATATTTTCTTACATTCTGCATGAGAATCCATATCAATACTTGAAAAATAATACTTTCTTCAGGAACGATCAAAGGTTGCTGTACGAACAAAACCAAACATAACCAAATACTCATGGTCATAAATAGTATCAATATAAGATATACTTTAACAAATTCTTACGATTAAATCATTGCAAACTATCTATATGTCACTAATCTTTAATGATCTTTTACTTTGAACATCTCATCAACTTCATTTGAATTTATTGGCCTATGGTTTTTTATATTCCTCAGCAGCAGTAGGTCTCAATATACACAAAGGGAAAAGCAAGGTTCTCCGATACAACACAGCATGCATCAATCCAATCACAATTGACGGAGAAGATTTGGAAGATGTAAAAACCTTTACATATCTGGGCAGTATCATTGATGAATATGGTGGATCTGATTCAGATGTGAAGACGCGGATCGGTAAAGCAAGAGCAGCATATTTACAACTGAGGAACATCTGGAACTCAAAACAACTGTCTGTAAACCAACACCAAGGTCAGGATTTTCAATACAAATGTCAAGACAGTTCTACTGTATGGGGCGGAAACCTGGAGAACTACGAAAGCCATCATCCAGAAAATACAGGTACTTATTAACAGTTGTCTACGCAAAATACTTCAGATCCGTTGGCCGGACACTATTAGCAACAACGTACTGTGGGAGAGAACAAACCAGATTCCAGCAGAGGAAGAAATCAGGAAGAAGCGCTGGAATCGGATAGGACATACATTGAGGAAAGCACCCAACTGCGTTACAAGACAAGCACTCACATGGAATCCTGAAGGCCAAAGGAAAAGAGGAAGACCAAAGAACACATTATGCCGAGAAATGGAAATAGACATGAAGAAGATGAACAAGAATTGGATGGAATTAGAAAAGGAGTCCCAGGACAGAGTGGGTTGGAGAATGCTGGTCGGCGGCCTATGCTCCATTGGGAGTAACAGGCGTAAGTAAGTAAGTAAGTAATGGTTTTTTATACTACTGATTTTTCTTTGCACTATTTATTAGTTAATATGACAAAGCTGCTCACCAATATTATGTAAAAAAATCACCATACAGAATATCCATTTCTGTCACTTTGCCCCTAAACTAACCAATAACACACTAACCAGTATTAGCAGCCTTGAGTCATCGCTAAGGAAGACTCGAAAGCTTCTCTCCCTGCCCTGTCCTCTGAATCCACAACACAATGATCAGTTTCCGTTTCATAAATATATTTCAAGCATACGTAGTTTACATACAGAAATACTTGAGCTGATCACACCATAAAACGAAGAATAATAATTATATGCGACCACGCAAAAACTGTCTGTGGGTAGGGCAGACTGTGAATAATAAACTGGAGATACATCGGGAATAGTAAGCCATACACTTGTGGTTGATGGATTGATAGAATGCTAATGATTAAAGGTATATATATAACAATAATAATCTGGTTATTTCAGTCGTCATCGGATATAACGTTGTTAACTTATGTTCGTTTTTTTGTAAAATAAATCACCAGTTTCTTTCAAGACAAACTTCTAATTTCATAAGCAAAGATGAATAGTGGCTAGCTGTAGAATCCACGACGCACGTTTCGTCCTATTTGACATTCGTCATCTGGATGTGCCTGAACTTTTAACTTTTCATATCTTAATATTATTAACAGTGTAAATAGTTATTTTTATACAAATAAAATTCATGTCATTCCACCCAAATCATTATTGTTATCGCCATCTTTCACCAATTTGTTTTCAACTACTTTTATTGGTTAACCTTTTTTCCCGCCGAAACCACTACAGTTTTACGTTACAATATTTCCTGCTTTTATTTAATTGTTTTTGCATAACGACAAGTTCTTTTTGTTTGCATCCATAAAAGATATTTAGTTATAACGACTATTCCTATTTGATTTTTATTGTTTTCTTTTTCTCTTAAATGTACGATTTACAAACAGGTTTTTTTGTTCAGTTGCCCATTTTTGTAGTAAAAGTTTTAGGTAGTAAAAAGTAAATGACCGACATATAAAAATAGTACAGTCATCATCTTTATAATCAAAGAAGTAAGATTTAGAACAACCAACTGATTGCGAATTGTATGCTATTGAACAAGTAAAAAGGAAGAGAATAAACACTTTTCTGTATTCATGAATTATATAGTTAAACTTTATATTTAGCTGAGTGATTATATTTTCAATTGAGATCACGAACTGATCAATGTTAGACTACCATTGAAAACCTGGAAGCACTGGATAAACTTTCTGTCCTCGTATGGGACTCTTGAGCAGTGCACATCCACGATCACGCACATCGGAAACGAACCCAAGACCTTCGGGCTCACGCGCAAACGCTTGACCTCTAGACCACTGGGCCGACATTCAGCAGTGTTAATGTCTAATTTCAACCAATCCATGAAACTGCGCGACCATCTTTCATTGTCTGAGGTCGATACTTGTCTCTACCCGACCCGGATTAGCCCCATTGGTCATGGCTTCCCACTAGAACTCCGAGAATTCCTTCTCAAAGTTAGTCATTAATGAGCACATGGACGGAACGGCCATCCAGTGCTTTCAGGTTTTCAGTGGTAGTTTAACATTGATCGACTCATGATCTCAGTTAAAAACCCAACAACCTCTACAACCCTATACTGTTTATTATACTTCCATATATAACATTTACTCATCTGTATTTCCATTAAAGTAAAGTCTGATTTTAAGAAAAATAGGTGGAATTTACGTAAATTTAAGAAATTAATAATTCTAAGTGTAAAAACCGTACAAGTAGTGACTTTATTAAGAAAAATATTAGTGAGGGTTTTAAATATTAACTATAAACATCATAGGGTATTAGATTTTCCGTTGACCTACGGTAAATTGTACTTGCAAACAAATAAAAATTATTTTGATATGACTTAACAGATGGGAACTCGAATCAAATACATATTTGACACACAACAATACTTGAATAGTAGCAGCATACACGATAATTAAGAAGATTGGACTTTCAGGATAATGTTCTATTCCGCATAGAGGACAAACTTCAAAAAGAATTATTCTGTTTCTAATGGCCTTGGGACATATAACGAAGTTAGCAAACTAAGAGCAGTATCAACCAATCAGGTAACTCTGAATGTTGGCTTAGAAATATAAGTTAAGATAATGTCATGAAGGTTACCTTTGAAACAAAAAACTAACATGTAACAACAAAAATCTAGATAACTTGTTCTCTTCCTAGCAAAGAGATGGTAGGTTTGATTTTTTTTTACGACATTTTTCATCATTAATTTCAATCAAATGAAATTGAGGTTTGTATGAGTTGTGTTTGCTTATAAGTGATTCGCTTCAGTAAAATACACTGATTTTAGTTAATAAATTATTGATTCAGAACTATTGAGTTCAAACGAGAAAAAACAACCTGTGAACTATTGGTTTATAACTATTGCTTTTTTAAAGCTTTCCATACTTTCAGTAGAAGTAATATCAAATTTCATCTTGAAAGTACAATGTTACGAAGTTTCATACTCGAGTGATTAACAGTTTTTCAAACGTTTCTTTTGCTTTTGTCTTTTTTCAAATGAAAATAATCTCTAGATTAACATTTTCTTTACAAAGATGTCTTACTTAAATTTTTACCTAATTTTTCATGTACATTTTCGGGAAATTTATTTATACATTGAAATAATCAAATAATCATTAGTATAGGGGTTTTGGAGATTATTAAATTTTTGATTGAGATCATGAACCGAATGATGTTAGACAGCCGTTGAAAACCTGGAAGCACTGAACGGCCGTTTCGTCCTATTGTGAGATCTCTCAGTAGTGCGCATCCACGATCCCGCTCGCGGGTTGGAAGTTGGTCGCGCAATTTCGTGGATTGGTTGATGTTAGACACTATCACCATTGTATGCCGGCTCAGTGGTCCAGTAGGTTAAGGGTTCACGCGCTAGACCGAAGGCCTTGGGTTCGAATCCCGCGAGCAGGATCGTGGATGCGCACTGCTGAGGAATCCCACAATAGAACGAAACGACCGTCCAATGCTTTCAGGTTTTCCATGGTGGTCTAGGTTCATTTGACTCATGATTTCAATTATTGAAATTACTATAATATCCAGAAAACCCCTTCTGATAATATAATAATTGTTAATTCACTTAATTGATCACCTCCGCAAATTTGAACAAAATAGGAATGATAATGTTTGTAGATTGTAAAATGAATTGTCTTTTTTTCACACTCTTCTTACAATAACAGTAAAGCTAACACGTTTAATAAACTAAAGAACTATAGTTTAACGATAGATATCATTTATTAGATTTTTCGCACAGAATTTAAATTGTGATATTGAATAGTTTGAATTTTTTTTCAAAAATAAAACTAATTATAACTTTAATTCCTAGTTCTAACCTTAAATCTACACTTAATTCTTAGCCTTAAGTTTAATCAATATTCGATAATAAATAATTCAATCATGTTATACCTGCATTCTGATTGATCAATAAATATACGTTTTCCAAGGTCATCTATAGTTGTTCATGGTTATCGGTGAAAATAGATCTACTCAAATTATGGTAAAAATAGTTACTAATTTTAAAAATGCATTGCTTATCAGAGAACCGTAAATAATACAAGAGACAGGAATGTTATGAAACTTAAATTAAATTGTTTTAACGAAGTCTCTGCAAGTAACTGGAGTTTAAATAATATGCGTAATGATAACTGTCTTATAAAAATAATTCTTAGTAAAATTCTGTAATGTAAAACAAAACTACACCAAAATATTTATTTCGAAGATTATGTCAGCCAACTGCATTAATCAATAGAGAATTCCGTCCAAAAACTACAGTCCTCTGTTGAACCATTGAATAACCATATAAAGAAGCAATTTCTTATACTGATGTTACTAGTTGAATTCATGAGTCAATTGAAGCTAGACCACCATGGAAAACCTGGAAGCACTGGATGGCAGTTGTATTCCAGTTTGGGACTCCACAGCAGTGTACATCCGCGATCCCGCCTCTACAGAGTTGAACCCAGGATTTTGACATTGAGCGAGAGCACTTAACTTCTAAACTAATGAGCTGGCATCCAACGCTGTTAATGTCTAGCTTCAATCAATCCACGATTATAAGTTCTCATACGTTTGTGAATATATAAAACTAAAAGAATGCGAATTAGTGAATACAAAGTTCATCAACAGCGTGCCACTATAAAATTCCCGTTCGTTTATAACTGACACGTCATTCAAACTTAAAATGTTGTATCAATTCAATAATAATATTGCATAATTCAGATAATCAACACAATGTCTCACTAGTGTAATAACTCAAACTTTGCAGTTTCGTAAATGTTCACCAACTACTTATAATGCTTAGTAGTATGAACTGGATATGATTTAAAACTATCTTAAGTGAAAAGTCAACAGAACTGACTCATCTAAAACGAAGAATTTCTTAATCGGACAACTTAGCTATAGTTGAAATTTCCTTCTTACTTCATGATAAGTTGAAAAACTCGATAATGCATATGCAACCATAGGCTATTTGTGTTTGTTTTCAAACCGTTCACAAGTCAGAGTTATATGAAAAATAAAATGGACATCAAGACAACAAAATAAAACTATGTAATCCACATATAAGTATGTGTCATTTCATGGAACAAAAATATCCAAAAACAAACAACAAGCAAACAAACAAAACATACATTGTTCAAAATCGAAATCTAATTAAACACTTTCGTGATTATCATTACTATTATCATTACTATTACTCTTATTAGTATTACTATTATTATTATTATTATTATTATTATTATTATTACTATTACCATTATTATTGTTTTATGATAGATAGATCTATTCTCTGTCTTTTGTTCATAGAATCAAAATAAATTTTTTTTGTAAACATTTACGTGTTTACTAAATTCATTTTCTTGTTTCTCCATGGGATTATCATAGATGTTCTCTCCTTTTTTGTTGTTTATTACAGGGGAAAAATTATTTTTTGAAAAAAAAGAGAAAAAAAAGAAAATTAAAATAAATATGAAAATTAAATAGTCAACAATTTTTTTTGCACATAAAAGAAACTTTCTTTTATTTTTGTATTTTATGAAACACATTTGCGAAAATATTAGATATTTTCTACAGCTCTCAACATATTTCCGTTTCCTTAAAGAAAATCCATTGAAATTACTAAAAAGAAAGAATTTTGTTTGTTTGAATATCATGAAATGTTTGAAAATAAAACATGACAATAGGTCTTGGGTTCGAATCTTGAGAGCCGGGATCGTGGATATGCACTGTTGAGGAACTCCACAATAGGACAAAACGGCAGTTCAGTGTTGTCCATGGTGGTCCAGCTAGAACTGACTCAAGATCCCAACCATTGAAATTACTATAGTATCCACAAAACCCCTGCAGATACTATAGTATTTTTTTAGTGTAAAACAGTTGATTTGAGATATCCTCAAAGTTATTATTCAAATCGAGTGTATCATAATCAAGAATTTCAGTCATTTTTTTCTATTTTCATTAAATGGTGGATGTCGAATGATAGAATGCAGCGTTTATGTAATATTTGATCCCAGTTAAAACATCTGCTATATTCATATTTTTCATGTAATATTGTGGTGTGAGCTACTTATATTCACATAAGTAGTATATAATGATGGTCAGGAATGGAATGTATTTCAGTAGAAGATCGAGAAAGAAAGAACTGGAACGAAAAGCAGTTGGTATAAAAATGCAGGAACAATGAAATTTGAGGGGATGGACTGATACTTGCAAAAGTAATAGTCAAATTGGAGAAAATTGATTGATATTTTGCAAATTAAGTATTTACTATATGGGTTTCAGATTTTAGTAAAATATACTGTAATCCTTACGCATTCCTTGAGATATATATTTCCTGGATGGAAACAATACGTCCCGTCATGAGTCTTAATGAGTGACAAAATTGTTCAAAAAACTTATCACCAAAAGTTATAGTCTGTTTCATTTAAGTTTAGTAGTTATCTATTACATGAAACAATATCAGCTATTTGAAAAGTAAAATTTATTGTAATTCTAAGGAAACTACGATTTGTCAAGGCATTTCAGATTGGAATGTCATAAATCATAAGAAACGAGAACAATGATTAACAATATTGATTACTAATGGTCACATGCATAAAACCTGTTGTTGACATGCAATGCGAATACATTGTTATTTTGGTTGTAAAATCAATTTTTACTGTGGAAGTAATTTGTTTCATTTCAGAAACCAAGAAATCATGATCTTTAGAAATTATTAAATGGATACAGAATAAATCAATAGAAAATATTTTGGTTGTTCGAAATAAAATGAAGATTCACACATAGTAAAAGTAAACAAATGAATACAAAATTGTTGCATCGAAGTGATGCTTTAAATGATATCAATCTGTGATTAAAACTACATTTCGTTTATGCTCAGTCTAATTCTCCATTTTGTTGGTCTTTATTCTACCATTAATGTCCATTATTGTGTGCTTGTCTATGTGCGTTTGTCTGTGTGTACATAAAACAGAGTTTATTAATCAGAAACACGATTCGTACAGTCTTACTCCCTTTGTGTTGGTTGTGTCGATTCCACCTTTGAACTTTGGGATTCAAGTAAGAGGAGGAAAATAATAATTTGCTGTATTTTTCGTGTTATTCATTGTTTTTCTAAATGACCTATGTGAACAAGGTTATCATATGAATTGATGAATCGCGGTTAATGATAATACAGTTTTCATATTAATTCATTATTCATTGCCAATTAATCAGACTGAAAATAGTTTTGATCACTGACATTTCTTTGGGAATTTATTGAAAACCATACAATACTAGAACAGATGTTTCGCACCAGTTCGAGACTCTTCAACAATCAACACAAACACCATCCATCAGCCGTACACAACCCTTGAGTTCCAATCCTACGGTTGAAACAATCAACTTCTGTTTGTTTGTGATACTGCGAATCACTCATTCAATTCAATTTGTCACTTACTATGATCAAGTGAAGAACGAGACAGTAATCCACATTGATAAAATGAAACGAGGATTGAGTTATGCCACCAATCTACTCAAGTTCTGTGTGTTACCCGATCGAATTGTCACTATTTCACTTTACATGTGATTTGTGAGTTTATGGTCTAACTATGCGTAGAGTTGTGAGTTTGCATTGAAGTAGATTTGTCAAATTAAAGGAAATGGTTGTTCAATGCATTGTGTTTTCAAATACTTTTACAATCAATATCAGTTCAGGATGAGAACTATCTCTTAATTACAGAAATCTTTTCAGAAAACTTCATCACAGATTAAGCAAAGATGGATAGTGTCTATCAGTGGATTCCAGGGATCGTGTTTCGTCCTATTTGGGACTCGCCAGCTGGATGTACCTGCGTCACATATTTGATGTCCACTTTGGGACTCGAACCCAGTACAGTATCGTTCGCTTCAAACACCATAGCATTATCCACTTATCTGCTGATTCCTAAAAGCCACTCGCTTGTGCAATGTGGTGAGGTTTAAATTCACTTGGTGTTGTTTTACTTGTATCTGCTCATTGTTATTTAGGACTGAAATTGATCAGTCTCTTATTGGCATATGTGCATCCTGTGTGGATTGTTTCGATATAGTCTTAAGTCCCGGAGTGAACATCAACTCTGCGATGCAGGTGCATCCAACCGACTAGTGCGAAATAGGAGTAAACGCACTTCCTAGATTCCACTGCTGGCCACAATCCATCTTTGCTTCAAAAGCTTGTGACTTAAGGCTACATCGAGGCAGTCCACCTAGGGTGCACATATGCCGATAATAGACTAATCAACTGCAGTCCTAAATAACAATGGGAAGATACAAGTAAAACAACACCAAGTGAATTTAGCACAGATTGTTGTGGGATCTAGCTGACGATTTGACGATGAATTGATTCATCGATAAAAACAATTTAACGTATGGTGGATGTTCAGTGTCTTATCTAAAAGCTGTAGAGCAGCTTCACTATCAATATGTTTAGTAACTAGACGTTCGAATTCCTGCTTACTGAAAACTACTAAACGTCGTGTAAGATATTCAGTGGTAACTCATACTGATCTGTTCACAAAGTTCCGTAAATACTGTTCATCTAAGAAAGTTGTTTGGATAATAATCATATATACATATTAATAACTTACTAATATAGGTTTTACAATGCCGCAACACTGATCGACTTCTGTTATTATCTTTGAAAAGCGTGAATCTGATCATTTGTACTTGTTTCTTGGATTTATGCCGTAAAATTATTAAGAAATAGCACTAACGTTAAACGTATAATTGTTACGGTTGTGGGAATAAAATTGAACAAGAAATGTAATAGAATGTAAATTTAATATCACTTATAGTTTGTTCAATAAATATGCAAACTGGTCGTAATCAGGAACTTAAGCATCCTTTCTCGCTCGTTTAACGGACAAATATATATATATATTATCAATAATTTATCGCAGTTCATTACATTTTATGCATCGGAATCATCTAAAATTATCAACACATCTATTCTGTTCAACATGATTAGTTAAGTACTGAATGTTGCTAGAGAGAAATCCAGGACTTTTGTATTGTTCATGCATTTAAAATACACTGATCAATATTAAGTGTTGAAAGTTAAATGATGGAGAATATCTCAATCTAGGTTTCGTATTGTCTAATACTCTTCAAGAGGATACACCTTCAATCTTCCAGGATTCTAACCCGTGTCATTCAGGATCACAGTATAAAACATGACTAGATATGCATGAATTCTGAGTAGATTCATTTGTATACTCAACTTTTATTTTAATTAAAAACAACGAATAACTAAATCGATCAAATTATTATATTGGCCTCTTTTCTTTTCTACAAATTCTATCTACTATGAAATCAGTGAAAGAAAAAAAAGTGAACTGGCATCTAATTAATTTTAATTTAATGATTAGAAATACCAAAATACAAACAGAAAATGTGATAAGATTTTATTGTTATCTCGAATAAACTTTAGTTTGTTTTATAATAAGATTAATTCATTAATCTTTCTTTATGGTCAGCTTGATTATTGTTTTGTTTATTAATTTTACATTCTTATGTGATAAATGAATTTATTTGTTATCTAATAGTTTGAACTTAAGATCACTGATATTGTTCATATTTTAAAAATATGATGTTCAATTAGAAAAAAAAACTATTTATTAAATCACAAACCACTACTGAAAACCAAAAAAAAAAGCACTGAATAGTCATCTTATCGCAGTATAAGGCCTCTTATTTTATTTATTATTTATTTGAACACATAAATATTGGTACAAGAGAGCGCCAATATATATGCGCCACACAAAACAATGAAAATTCGAAGAGAGATAGAAAAAAAAAACAAAAAAACTAAGGACCACAAAAGGTAGTGTGGTTGTAACGATGGAACAGAAAGGTACAATCAGAAGAAATCTTTCAAGTAAGGAAGACACAACCACTATTATGAAGAAAGTAAAAGAAGGTTACAGCAGGATCGCCACTGGCTTCTATTCTGAGCCATATCTGATAACGTCTCTAGCCACTGTGTAGCACCATCTCTCAGACCCCAACCAGGGAGTCGTGAAGGACCAACACAAGCCAGTCCTTTGCAGCTTTCTTTCATACCACGACACCATGTCATGCACTGACCACCTCTCCGCTTTTTCCAACCAGTCCCAGAGTCGGCAAATAGTGCACGACGTGGAATTCTCTGGGACGACATTCGTAGAACATGTCCAAGCCACCGAAGTCGGTGTTTCAAGATGATGACACCAATTGAATTATCATCTCTGTGCCCAAACACACGATGCCGAACCTCTGCATTACTGACATGGTGTTGCCACTGAATGTCAGCAATCCTTCGGAGACAGCGATGATCGAACACAGAGAGTCGTCTAACGTCCTCAACTCGGAGAGGCCAGGTTTCACAAGCATAGAGCAAAACTGCTCTCACCGACGTGTTGTAGATCCGACCTTTTACAGCCAGACTAACATCACGAAGGCGCCAAAGATGGCCCAGATTGGCATAAGCCACTCTGGCTTTCACTATACGTGCATTGATCTCATCACTCACACCCCCACCAGCACTTATGCAGCTACCCAGATACACGAACTTCTCGACTACGTCTATCTGCTCATCATCCAGGGTGAGTACAGGATTCCAATCCTGTACTCACCCTCTGCCTCTGCCAGGGAAGTCCTACTCATTGCCTTCTCGTGGCGGGGGTGTTGTTTACGAAAATGAGAGGACGAAAAGCGAACGTCCGGCGCTTTAACCGGATCACAAAGCAATGGTGCACATGGGCTCCAGTATCCTGCGGGAACAAATGGCGTATGAACCAATCGTTGGTCACCGGCTACCATGGGATTGCATCTCCTTACGATGCTCCACTGCCTTGTGGGTTAGACCATTAGGTCAAAGGCTCGGGGTGTGGCCCCCTAAGATAACCACCTGCTTCGGTTTGGGCACCCGGGCAGTATCACAGCCCACACACAAACTATGAACTCTATAACTATAAGGCCTCTAGACAGTGTGGATCTACGACTCTGATGCAAGAAATCATTTCAGGTACTAACCCTTAATCGTTAAACTACTAACTCGACATTCAATAGCGAGCATGTTGAATTTTAGTCACTTCTACGTAATCCTGTACTAAAACGAAACGGCTGTTCAGTGCTTCCTGGAGTTTTTTTTGTAGCAGTCTAGCTAAAAACAATCTGTGATTTATATTATGATGATTCTACGATATCCATAAATTTTCTTATTCTAATTATTTATTGAAGTAATGTAGTCGAAAAAATTAGTTATGGCTATAAGAACTAACAAAAAGATAAATCCTTGAAGTCACTTGATTCACAATGGAAAACGAAATGATGAAACTATTTGGAAAATAATATCGAAAAATTTTTTATGCTATTTATACATATTTTATTTACAGGTAAAAAAAAAGTTTGATTTGAAGTTTAGTGGCTTAGCTTCGTTAATTAACCACTTTGATAACCGTTATCATATAAATCCCAACGCTGTTTGAATTCAGAAGGCAATATGAAAAGGCGATTACAGTTTATTAGCGGATAGCACCGATAACAAAGTAATAAGGACTTCGAGCGAATTCGCTGCTAAGAGGTTAATGTGTGTGCGCGAGCGAGAGGTGAATTTATAGTCAAATCGAATGAAGGCGCATATAGAAAAGACAAAGGGGATTAATAGGATTCGAGCACATGGGAAAGAGAATAATTTATTGAGCAATATTTAAGCGATCAATATTTAAGCTAGAGAGAGATATGTTCGTAGTACGTAATAAACATACATGTTTATACAGACATAATAGTGATCATGATAGAACAAAGAAATAGATGAATTGTCACGATTCGAATAACATTGTCTGTTAAATAAGTTCATAAAGGGCTTGATAAAAATTAATCATAGGAGTGTCGTTATGGCAGTTAAACGAAAAACGTTACAGCGCAACAAACCTTTCTCCAGTAACATTATTCATTGACTGTCTACTTAAAAAAACCACGATTTGGTTAAGCTTACTATGACTTGCGATATCATTCCAGCAAGTAATTCATGTCCGAGGTAAAGCAGTGGTAAATAATAATTACAACGAGAGCATGATTCATGGCATAATCTAGTTTTTTAATAAAAAAAATACATCATAATATGACAAATTAAATGACTACATAAACGTAAATATGAACATTATTCCGGTTTGCAATACATTAGGTTGACATGACAACGTTGAGTTTAGAACCACCCTTAATGAACATAAGAGAATTTCAACTGATCCCTATCAAGTAGTCAGCATGGAGATTTGTTTATGAAATTTACAACATAAAATATTAACTAGTTATCATACTCATTTCAATCAATGAATGAAAGATTTTGTTTAGAACACCTTGAAATTGGTATACTTTGTGCAACAACATTAAATTGTAACCTAATGTTTTCTCTCCAATAGCATAACATAAATTTATTTTTATTTGCCTTTTTTTTTATAGTTTTTTACATTTCATCATATGTTAAAGATTAATGGAATGATTGATTTCTTGTCTTTTATTTGGTTTATAGGGTGTTTTATTTTTACTGATAAACGTTGTACGCATTATTACTCAATAATATCACATGGTTTTAGAATTGAAGAAGCTTTTCCAAACTGCCTTTCATTTCAACTGATTAACTAACTGACTAGGATCTTTACAAATATTATTAGAATGGCAGGCTATAATATATGAGACTATCCAATAGTTTGCCTCAGTCAGTCAGTCATTTAATCAGTAACGATGTAGAACGTCGTATGTACGTACATCAGTTCGAGTTGCCATACCTAATATACATAGATCTAACTTAACTATTCACTCAATTTCTAAGACGCTCCAGTTGACCTAAAATAAACTATAATAGTACAAATATCAGGTAGATTAAAGCTTATGAAAAGATGTATGCCCATGGGTTTGGTATATGACAGAAGAATTTATCAATTGTATAAAAACCTGGGAAGTCGTTTATTATTGATGTTTCAATTACAGACACATTCATCATTTTCTGTATGAATAAACAAATGATGACATTATTGAATAGTGAAACATGAAATTTCTTATCTAAATGTGCGATTATTATAATCTTTGGATCGTTCATATTTGATGTATTCTTTAGACTGAACGAGGTGGTTTACAAGTAAAGAAATGGAAAAGCTATGAAATTTCGCCTAAGTTAATTACTAGAAGACTATTTTATCTGCTTATGCTGTAAAATGACTGATTATTCTTACAAACTGAATAAAATGATAAACTGAATCGCTTGACAAACTGTCAACTATCTTTAACAAAGAGGATATATTTTGTGTCACAAAACATCTCAGATGCATAGTCTATCACTCTGTGTCCAAAACTAATTTGTCTAGTAATTGATGTTTTCCTTTTTTTTTAATTTCACATTTACATTATTTTAGACATTACGTAATCGCCTGTCAAGCCTTTTGATTTGTCTTCTAAAAACAGCCTTTTTTTTCTTTTCATCTATGTTTATTTAGACGGATCCGAAATTTATACTTCATCTACATCGCAATTCAAGATGCAGTAAAATACAAATCATATCAGTATAAAAACAAAATAAATGTATATTCTTTATTTACAAACTGCCTTTGGTTTTTTCAACGATTATTTTCATTACATAATGGTGTTGAATAAAAATTTATCGGGAATGTTAAATGACGCTATTTTATGTAATTAGTAAATAAATAAAAGACTCATAATTTATCCCCAATACATAATCCCAAAGTCATTGACTACAATTTGCATTTGTTTGGAACATTGGTGAAGCAAACGTTTATTACTAGCTTACTGTGAGTCTTCAGTTGATAAGACATTTTATTCTCAGTTCGATTAGAAAACCGTTGTTGCTACCTTGACGTGGTAGTTGGGCTTGCATATCGTGATGAAGCAACCGAGCTATACTGACTGGAACAACCGACCCTCAAGGTCCTACCACTCCAGACAGGTTAATTGAAGGGCAATAAGACTAAAAGCAACAAACCCTAGATCTGAGGGTGAAGTCGTACTGCTGAATGTACAGAGGTGTGACAGCAGTAAGGTGTTTTCTTCAAACAACCAGCATGACAGCGATGCTGCTTTCCCACAAGGAGGGGTGGGGTTAGAAAAGTTTGATCCTGAAAATGCACGCCTCTCCTTATCCGACGGATATCCGTCTCCGGCTGTAGGGTCTCAGCAAGTACGAAACTAACACGAAGATTACTCATAAAAAGGTCATGTGTGACCGACCTCAAGCAGTTGTCTCTTGGGGATCGCAGTCATGCTCTGAGGTGACTAAGACCACCTCTAATCCAATTTCTTTTTCAGGTGCCACCAGAAGAACCATTCCACGGTGTGAGCAACCGGGAAGTGATAACCTCTTTAATACTTCTAACAGCACACAAGACTACTGACTGACTAGATTAGAAAAAAAATACGTAGGTACTCACTCGATAGCTTTATGTTAATATCATGCTTCTATGCTAAGAGGAATTAGACATATGTTTGACGTAAGCATACCATATACAATTCAAACGACATTTCAAAGGTAGCAGTGGAATTGATAACGCGCATTTCGTCCCATTTAGCACTTGTCGGTTGGATGTACCTCCATCCTGAATTGAACACTCGAATCCAGATATATCCAGGTGTCAAGACCTAAAGAGAACGAATTCCACTGCTAACTAAACTTCACCTTTTGAAACTTTAATGAGCTCTAATTTGTCGATGCCACGAATTGACTTCAGTTGACAAATCACTGGAAACTATTTAGCAACTGTTTTTTTCCAAAGCCTGAATCCTTATGATATTATTTAATCAAAATTTCAAGATAAATGAAAGCCAGTAACTTAAGATCATGTAAGGAGTACGTTATCCTTAAACTTACCAAACAGATTTTTAGTAGATTTCTCTAATGACTTTAATCATTTTAACATGTACACAACTGACGGTGATTAAAAATCATTAAATGAAATGTATTGTATCCGTTGTGAGACCTGATAGTCCCAAGTTCAATCCATTATTTGGGTCATGGATAAACACTATTAATGAGTTTCAAATAATGTTGTAACATTTATTCCAATTGCCTATTGTTTCCATGTGATTATCAATTACCTATGGCTATATGATTTTTTCAATGAATATTTTAATAAAATAACCGAAAACAAACAACCAAACAGCATAAATTATTGAAATCAGAGCAGAATGGTTACGCTGTATTTGTATGAGAGTGGAAGGTTTCTTTTATATGTTCAATAGGTTTTTTTTCTACTGATTACATAAATATGAATGATTATACACTTGTTCATTTCAAATGGTAAACAGAATCAAGATCGCTGGTAGTGTTTTATGGTGCGATCATTTAAACACATTTCTACAGACATGAATTCTGATAACGTTGGGTTTTTTTTAGCTGGGTTGTTTTGTCATTCTGAACAAATTTATTAGTTTCAACTCGAAATTAACTTTAAAATGAGCCTAAGATCAAAGTAGAATACAAACCAGTCATGCATGTAACACATTAGTAAATATTTTCCTTTAAAGTCATCATTTCCCTTCAATTAAGTTTCTTTTTTTAGTAAGATTCTTCAAATGAACAACAAATGTATTTGTTAATATTCTATTATTTATTAAATATTACAGTTGTACTTTTTTCCATTTGGATGGAATTTTATTAAGACATCGAATCTCGATAACTTCAGTCTTTTTCAATTTTACTTTAAATCAAATGGAATTGTCTCACTGTGTCAATTGAACAATTGGACAATAATATTTTATCAGAATGGGTTTTGTGGAGATTTTTTAGAAATTTCACTGGTTGAAATCATGAGTCGATTCAGGAGACACTCCTGGAGTTCTATTGAGAAGTCGTCACAAGTGGAGTTCAACCAGGTCTGTTGTGAGATAGGAACTCACTGAAGACAATGATGAACTTCGTGGATTGGTTGAAGTCATACATTAACACTGTTGGATGCCAGCTCATAGGTCTAATGGTTAAGTGCTCGCGCACGAAACCAGTAGGTCCTGGGTTCGAATCCCGTGGGGTGCGGGATCATGGATGCGCACTGCTGATGAGTCCCATACTAGGACGAAACGGCCTTCCAGTGCTTGCAGGTTTTCCATGGTGGTTAAGTTTCAATTGACTCATGATTTCAACCAGTGAAATTATATTTTAGTTTTAAAAATTGGGGTTTTTCGGTTAGACCTATGGTGTGGTTTTGAGTGATCACTTCTGAAGAATCTCATACTTGCACAGAAAACTTTTCATTACTCTCTACCTTCTAGTAGTACATCAACATAAATCAATCTAAGGTAAATACTATATATATAAAATCACTCTTAATTATGACAAATGTCAATCACAATCTTTTGTAACTGATGAATGTTAATTGAAATAATGTGAAATAATTGAGTTAAGCCATTTAACAATAATAATAATATTAATAATAATAATGGTAATAATAATAATAATAATAATAATAATTGTGAGGACCCTGATTTTTCCACGTTTCATATTGTAAATACATTTTGATAAATGATCATTATGATACTTGATAAATTGATTTCTACTACGTATGACGAGTATAATTATAAATAATGTGCAAAATATAATAAATAACTATATAACTTGATTAATTGACAAAAAATATCAAAATTGTTATGTAATTATGGGACACAAGGATAAAGTATGGTATTACATAATAATGTTAGTAAAATTTGCAGAAATTAAAAAAAGTGCATCCCTTAGAAGATAGTCAATATCATACAGAATTTCTATGATGGATTAAACTGCAAAGTCGTGCATGGAGGACAATTGACAGACTCGTTCGAAGTAAAGACCAGTGTTAGGCAAGGTTGCTTACTCTCACCCTTTCTCTTTCTCCTGGTGAAGACGTCAACATCTGAAGGGAAACGCGGGATACAGTAGACATCTAAGATGCAGTTGAACGATCTAGACTTCGCAGATGATCTGGCCCTTCTATCCCAAACGCAACAACAAATACAGGAGAAGTCAACCAGTGTAGCAGTAGCCTCAGCAGCAGTAGGTCTCAATATACACAAAGGGAAAAGCAAGATTCTCCGATACAACACAGCATGCACCAATCCAATCACAGTTGACGGAGAAGATTTGGAAGATGTAAAAACCTTTAAATATTTGGGCAGCATCATAGATGAACATGGTGGATCTGATGCAGATGTGAAGGCGCGGATCGGCAAAGCAAGAGCAGCATATTCACAACTGAGGAACATCTGGAACTCAAAACAATTGTCGACCAACACCAAGGTCAGGATTTTCAATACAAATGTCAAGACAGTTCTACTGTATGGGGCGGAAACCTGGAGAACTACGAAAGCCATCATCCAGAAAATACAGGTGTTTATTAACAGTTGTCTACGCAAAATACTTCAGATCCGTTGGCCGGACACTATTAGCAACAACGTACTGTGGGAGAGAACAAACCAGATCCCAACGGAAGAAATCAGGAAGAAGCGCTGGAAGTGGATAGGACATACATTGAGGAAAGCACCCAACTGCGTCACAAGACAAGCCCTCACATGGACTACTCAAGGCCAAAGGAAAAGAGGAAGACCAAAGAACACATTACTCTGAAAAATGGAAATAGACATGAGAAAAATGAGCAGGAATTGGATGTAACTAGAAAAGAAGGTGGAGGACATAGTGGGTTGGAGAATGCTGGTCGGCGGCCTATGCTTCAGTAGGAGTATCAGGCGTAAGTAATTCTTATTTTGTAAAATAAAAGTAGGGAAATGAATCAAGTATTTATGAATTTTGGGTATCAGAGAAAAACAAGATATATGTTTCGTATTATATAGGATTTACTTCTATCTCGGTGTTAATATTTGCACTACTACTCTAACTCAGTACCATTTCGTTTTATATATCAACGTGTTGCTAAGTCCAGATAACTACAGACATGTTCAATGTGTATAATGTTTGTATTATTATTATTTATATTATTATTATTAACGGTTTAACCCGTTCTGTTGTTTACATTCTCATTATATTGTCCATAAACTCAAAGCAAAATGAGTAAGTTGAGGCAACACTTACATGACACACAAATGCCACATAAGGTCATCACTACTAATATTATTTTAGAAATAATTTGAGATAGGGAAGAGGAACATTTTGGTTAATTGCCATCTATGGAAACTAGAGTACTTTATTAAATACAAACTATTATAAATAATTAATATATATTTTACTCGCTGGACTAGTTTTTCGTTATTATGGCTCAATGGATTAGTAATTAAAGCGTTGCTTTTCGAAGTGATGGATATTGAGTTAGTATCTGTAAATATTAACAATGGTATGTTTGTACAACCAGCTTGCGTTATAGACTATTGTTAGTCACTGTCGAATAGTACATATATATATATATATATATATATATATATATATATATATTGATGTATCTATTCAAAAAAGATTTACATATCAACAGAGACTACTCAGTTCTACTTCTGATTATTATTAACAACATGAAAACTCTTACACGAAAGAGAAAAATTAATTTCTAGTGTTTGATTTACTCTTAAAGTAATAATTAAAATGAGTATTAAAAAGATTTTGATTATGAAACAAGACCATAGTTTTACTTCATTCACAAATTATTTGCCAATATACTCTGATATTCAAACAACATATGACAAATGTCAATGCTTGCATAAACTAACCATTCTTGTAAAGAAACAAAATACACTTAAACTTGATAGTTTAAGCTTTGAAATTAATGTACATTCAAATTTCAATTCTTTCATAGTAAAAATAAGCAAATAATTTCTCCACATTTAAATGATTTGAATACAAATAAAATCAAGTTAGAAATCATACAGCAAGTAATAAATTTCATAAACGTAATATCATCTGATTTTAAAATATATATCGACTGAATTTAGACTTAGTAGCTTACCTGATTATGATCGTGGATAAACGTTAATAGGATCTCTTAATGATTCTTCAATTTGTGATCATCAAAATGATTTCTTATTTATATAGAATTGTCTTTCCCAACTTCATAAGCATTTATCTAATTATTATCAGAAGGGGCTTTGTATAGATTTTAATAATTTCAATAGTTGAAATCATGAGTCAATTAAAGCTAGACCACAATGGGAA
This sequence comes from Schistosoma margrebowiei, assembly GCA_944470205.2. Lineage (NCBI taxonomy): Eukaryota > Metazoa > Platyhelminthes > Trematoda > Strigeidida > Schistosomatidae > Schistosoma > Schistosoma margrebowiei. The sequence continues at coordinate 32,095,859 of OX104026.1, read as the reverse complement.
AGCTGGAAACACTGGACGGCTGTTTCTTTCTAGTATGGGACTCCTCAGCAGTGCGCATTCACGATCCCGCTTCGCAAGATTCGAACTCAGGACCTATCAGTCACGAGCGCGAGCGATTAACCATTAGACCACTGAGCCGGCATTCGATGGTGTTAATGTTTAACTCCACGCAATCCACGAAATTAAGCGACACACCCACCATTGCCATCAGTGAGCTACTATCTCACAACAGACCAACAAGAGTCACATAATAGGACGAAACGGCCGTCCAGTGCTTCCAGGTTCTCCATGGTGGTCTAGCTCCAATCGACTCATGATTTCAACTATTGAAATTTATCCAACTAGTTCATTATTATAATACTTGTATTTTTATTGACAGTATTTACCTTTTGATAGCCTAATATTTTGACGCTAATTAGACCGGACGATGATTGTTCTCTAAATATTCATATCGTCAATCATCTTATATAATCATCGACTTAAATTGCGTTAGTGAATAACATAAATAAAATAAGTTTAATACGAGATTGGATTTTAAAAGATGTATATTTTATACAGTCGTTGATCCAAACTAACGAGAAGAGAAACAAAGAGAAGAAAGCGAAGCGAAATAACGCTTAGTGTAAAAGACGTGTGAGACAAATCGATTTAATCAATATTTATAGTCAGACGAAAATAAGTCACGGACATGTGATAAGTGGGATAAGCGAGCAACACATATATGACCATATAAAAACAGTCAAGGTTAATGATAAGTGAACAAGTGACAAGGCCAAAATGTGACTCAAGTAGAATTGAATAAATTGGCCTGTCCGGAAGCTAGAATAATCTAAGTGGGCTTAACATAGCAACCGACACCTCAAACTTGTTAATAATAATAATAATAATAGTAATAATAATAATAATACACAAATGTTAGTTCATAAATTATGATTTTTATGAAGTGATTAATTACCTTATTTTAATTTTATAAATCAATAAATATATAGGATATATCTATATGTATGTATGTTTATGTGCTTGTTTGTGTGCTATTTTATTCATTTTAGACATAATTTACATCAAAAACATTATTAATATAAATATTGATTTTTAATTAGCACATATTTGCAAAATATGTCATAATTATTATCACTACGACTACGATCACCTCTCTTTTGAAAAAAAAAATAATCAATTCTATATAAACATAACAAGATCAAAATTAAATTTGTCCTGAGAATAATAATAATAATCATAATTCTGTAATAGTCTAATTCATCATTGTTGTTTCAATATCAATATTGTCATTTTAATAATGGTTGAATATTGTTTATTATATTTACATCCATCTAATTTGTATAGTTGAATTGATGGTGTATACGAGTACACATAATTATGTGATCAGTGAATTGCTATATATATATATAACCTCATATATAAATCAATGACACTTGATTCTTAAATTTCAAGTAGTATTCTTTACATATATATAGTTAGTAGAATAAAGAAGTTACAATCAAATTTACTTGTTCAGATATTTTGACAGGTTATTATTATTATTATTATTATTATTATTATTATTATTATTATTATTATTATTATTATTATTATTATCAATGTTATCAAGAGAATCTCACAATATACTATACATTGAAAATAGTTATGAAGAATACTTCTTGAAATTTAATAATCAAGTGTTACTGACTTATATACATATATATATAATTTGTAGAGGTTATTTTGATCCAAGAGACCATTTGTTTTTTTTTTCCACTAACTGATGTCATTTAGAGAATTATCAGAAGGGGTTTGTGGAGATTTTAGAAATTTTCACAGATTTAAATCATGAGTCAGTTGAAGCTAGACCACCAGGTTTTCAATGGTGGTCTAGTTTCAACTGACTCATGATTTAAATCTGTGAAAATTTAGAGAATTGTTAAATATGGAACATTTTTATATGAGTCTCCATGAAAGTACATAAACAAAATATTAACCTGTATCAATGTTGGCAACCTTAGATCATCAAGTATGCATAATAATTGAATATTACTCAATCAGCTGATTATATTATAATCATCATCCATTAGAGTTGATTAGACTTTCTTCATTTTTAGTATGGTTCATAACTATCATTTGTAATTTTTCACTAGAACTTCTAGAATCAATGTTGAATTTATTCAGTAAAGAATATACTATTATTATTAAGTTAGATTGTTTGTAGACCTTGAAAAGATTTCAGTATTGCTTTTTTCAAAATGATCTATTAAAATCCAAAGATTTTGAAAATATCACACACAGGCTTACGTGGTACAGTTCAATATACAATTTCAAACTACAGTAACTTATATTGGTCAAAATCTTTTGATAATAAGTATCCATACAAAATCAGTAAGCGTTTTTCTTTCAAATATCCTCTGATATTATCATGTTCCAACTGTGATAGTGTCTGTGAGTGTTTGTAAAAATTTTGTTATGGAATATCAGTTTAATTATTTGTTTTCGTAGGAACTTATTCAATCACCTAGAAATGAAATGTTACATCACAAAAGATTATTTACTTATTTTCAAACTATCATCCATTTGTAAACTTTGGAAAAAAAGCCGATTTAAATTGTACTATGGTGATTACTGGAATGTTGATTATTAAATGTTATATTGACACTAATCTAGCCAATTATATATATTTCTATTAAGTGAAATATTTAAACTTTAGTTATAAAGACAACTAAAAATGGTATATTAAACTGATCGATATTAAAACGTTTTTCATAATACATATCATGAACTGGTTTTGATTGGACAACCATCGAAAAATAATAGGCACTGTGCAACTGTTTTGTCGTAGTATGAGACTTGTGGGCAGTGTATATCCACAATCTCACTATAGAAGATTGAGCCCAGAAACTTCACTCTCGTATATGAGCACTTAAACTCCAAGCCACTGCTCCATCACTTAATAGTGTAGATATCTATGTTTAAAAATTTCACCTCACTGAGTAAACATATTCCATGATCTTTGATGGATAACTGCCTCACTTCCAGCACGGTTTAAATCTACTTGTTACAGCTTTACACTAGAAATTTGAGAATTCCATCTAGACGTTGGTCACTTAAGATTATGTGATCATTATTATTATTATGGAGAAGAGGTTGTAGGGGTTTCAGCCTGAAATTTAAGTGCTAAACCGAAGGTTCGGTGTTTTATACCATGCAACAGGTTCATGGATGTGCACTGCTAACGACTTCCATACTATGATAAAAAAAGGTGTGTGTTTTCTGATTTTCTGTGATAATTTAACTAAAATAAATCCGTTATTTAAACAAGGAAAATTCTACAATTTCCATAAACCCTCCTATACCAATAAAAAGAGTTGATTAATTTTTCAACAATGTTCATTTTATCATTTGTCTAATTTACTACTTACAATTCTTTACAATGTCTATATAAGTAGTAGTTTTATTCAAACTTACGTACAATTATTACAAGTTGGTTAATTCTTATTTTCATTATTTTGTTTTTGTTGTTCAAAAAGAAAATGATAATGAACAAATCTGTTCAGTAACATCACTTCAATGAATTACGTCAAGATCATTCGAATAATTACATAATCAATTCAAATCGTATTTTCAACTCGTAAAGTAGCATTGATTTTGGCAAAGAAACAAACAAAACTGAGCCAGAAATAATACAAAATGAATAAGTATGCAATACCACAATTAATTCTTTTAAATAACTTTTCAAACTGCAGACATTGCTCTCATTCTCTTCGAACTACTCAATGGAACTATGTGTATGAAATTAAATTGGAAGGATATAAGTGTTTTAGGAGTCAGTCCACTATTCACTGAACATGAGGATTGATAACAGATTGTGTTTCAAATGTTCTTTTGTCTTTTTCAACCTGATCTAGTGCAAATCATTAATGAATGTTATCATAGCTGAATAAATATGCATTAGATATGACTCAATCGATTGAGTTACACTTCACAACCTTATTAACCGATTTTAAATTTTTACTTGTAACTCTTACCCTTGATTTCAGGATTGATCACCTGATAGTACTAGGTGATTTAATTTCGGAATACCATGTGACTGATGCTTAAACTTTATCTATCGACAACTAGATATTTTTTTTCTTCAGACTAACTTGAGAAAATAAATCAATGTTTACTTATTATTTACTTGTTGTCATATTTTCCGTGTTATTCGTTCATAAACCTACGTTTTAATATAAGTAGTGTTTACTTTAAAGTTTCAAAAATTAATTTTTCAATAGGATCACTAGTTACCTCATTATTTTCATTTAGTTAATTGTTGGCTATTTGGTAATACTTATCAGTTGTACAACTGATACAACAAATAATATGCTTATATTCGAAAGTTTATATCCTTTGTTAATGGTTTTGACTTTTGACAATTCAATTTGGGTAACAGTTAAGATATCAATCATTGTTGGTAAATTATCATTTCAAATACCTTAACAGATTTTAAAAAAATGCATCAACTAGATTCATATGTTATAATGTTATGATTTTTAGTATTAGAGAACGATATACCTGGAACTATTGCGACATATGCTACTTATGTTGACAGATATAAGTAGTATGTTGCGCCAGTCGGCAATGGAATGCATACCTGCAGAAGATTGAAAGGATTCGATTAAAGAGAACAGAAAGAGAGACAAAAAGTAATTGTAATGACAATGGAATAAAAAAAATTCATGAAGCATCTAAAAGACAACTAAAGGAAGATATGCGAATGATGTATTGCATGTATAGTTTTGATATTTTATGAAAATACATTGTAAACAATAAATTGGTTTTCTCCACCAGAATACTCATTCACTATACTATCTCACCATTTCATTGATTTCCATTTCATTTAAAATCTTATTATTCAATGAACTTTATTGGGTTTATTGAATGAATATTTATCAAAATATATTTAATAATATTCAGTAGAAGAATGATACATAGATGAAGCAATTTAATATGAGAACTCGACTATTTCTTTGAGATGAATAATCCTTTATTCAAATTCACTTGGTATTGTTTATTTGAATCTTCTCATTGATGTTTAGAACTGTAATTGATAAGTCTCTTATTGATATATGTACATCGTGTGCATATTGCCTGAATTCATAAGCATTATAAGCAAAGATGGATAATGCCTAGCAGTAGATCCCAGATACATTCAATTGGCAAGTCTCAAATAGGACAAAACGTGAATTCTGGATTCTACTGCTAATCACTATCCATCTTTGCTTATAATCCTTTATTCATTTAAATGAATATACATGTAGATTAGTCTCTTTTTTTTAAAATTATTCTATCAACTGTTCTTTATTAGACGAAGGGTAATTTTCAAATTGACTAGGTATCAGTTAAAAAATTTGTAACTTAGATTGTAAACGATTCATTATCGTCTTCATTGAAATTTGTATCCAAATGAGATGAGAAATAAATTCTTTGTTTGTTTGTTTGTTTGTTTGTTTATATTCATTGATTTATTGAATAGATTTATATATTTGATTGTTTATCTTTTTTTGAGTGTTTTGTTCCATCTTAATTATGCTAAAATATCTATCATTTTTTTATTGATTTCAGCATATTCTAGTTAGTGATCGATTATGATTTTAGTAATAATAATAATGGTGAATATTCTTGTGGCACAAATATAAACATTGGTAGACTTTAAAGAATTTTTTGACAGGTTTTCAATAAGGTCGTGGTTAGAAGTAACTAATAGGGAATCATGAATTTAGGTTTCTTGAGGTAGAATTCAATCGTCACTATTCAGTGATCAATTAATTGTGAAACACTTTCTAGTTTTTCTCATTCTTTTTGTTAAGAAAGAGTAGCTCTTGAATGCATTGGTACAGTTGAAGATGAGGAGAGTCGTCACTCTCTTTTGAAATACTTTCACATGGCCAAGCGTATACAGAAAATTCTTACTTATTGCTTTCTCGCGGCATTACTATTGTTTGTGAAATGGAGAGGACGAAAAGAGAATATCCGGCTCTTTAACCGGGTTCGAAGATATGGAGAATCCACCTAGGGGAGTTGAAAACCCTAATTTCAAACCATTGGTGCACATAGGCCTCAGGATCTTGAGAGAAAAATGACATATGAACCTATTGTTGATCACCGGCTACCATGGGACGACATCTCTTTATGTTGTTTTCTTGCCTTGTGGATTAGACCTGTAGGTCAAATGCTCGGAGTGTGGCCCTCTAAGAAAACCACTTGCTTCAGTCTGGGAATCCAGGTAGTATCACAGCCCTCACACAAATTAAGTGATTTATGTGGTGCATATGTATTTGGTGCCTCCTTGTTCCAATGTTTATGTGTTTCAATAGATAAATAATAAAGACCAACTGACATTGATTGCTGGTTTTACAATATTATGAGTTGACTAGTGTAGTACAATAAAATCGAATGAGTCTCAACCCAGCAATCTGAACATGGAGCTCTTTTTACTTGGAATGAAAGTATCGGGCTCAATTACTGATAAAGTTATTAGTGCATATTCCTCATACTAGGACAAAACAGTTGTCCAGTGGGGTGTTGTTTTTAGTAGTTCACCTTATTAATTCTCTCTGTGGTGGAAGCTACAGATATGTAACGATATAACTGCTTACTGGTTCTAATGAATATTAATCAAATAACCTAATTGATATAGCAAAAGAAGAATAGATAAAACATTTGTAATTGTTGGAATACTTTATATTGTATTATTAATGAATTGAAAATGATATGAAATCTAACTAGGACAATGCTTTCCTCTTGCTCTCTTGTTTTAGTTACCAAAACAAATCAAAATACAGTTGTTCAGTCTAATGATCATTTCATAAATATACTGTTTATCATGCAAGCATCACTGACGGATGTAAAAGGAAATTTCAGTGACTATGTTATTTGGTAGCCAACTTTCCTCTTTACAAATAACTCAAGTAATTTTCCAACCGTCTCATTATTCTTCTATTTACCTCTTATATATTCGAATGAAATTTTACATATTTCGTACAAATCTTTCTATGGCTGATCAAAAAGATTTACATCTTAATGTTAAATGATTAATCTTTCAAGATAAATTGATCATGTGAGCTAATCAACAGATTGTAACGAGGATATATATGTTCTCCTAGGAATTGCAATCTACTGTAAACGATTGATAAACCGATTCAGTTAAGGGATGAAAAATAAATCCTGATATAACGGCCATTGTAAGACTGATCATCACCAAATTACCTTTTATTGAATCCCAAAATATTATATTGAAAAATGAAGATAGGAATGACTACAAGCTGTAGTGCATATTAATTGTGATGGAAATTTAAGTCAATGTTTAATCATTAAGGCCCTAACCTATTGTTGATTTAGGTCGCTTATTTTTGCGTTATTTATACTACATATTACCGAGATACTAAATAAAAGCAGGTTTATAAACAAAAATGCGATGAACATAAAATAGATTCAGGAGAATTCCTTAGTGAATTTCTTTATTAACTTTATCCGTGATTAAAACACTTTTTTATATTATTGCAAGACTACCTGTAATGGTGTTGGTTTGAATTTTCTGCTACCACTGTAGTTCTTGCTTCTCATATGTTTCCGGGACCATTCTTCATAATTTCATCTCTCTGTATTAAATGTGATACGGCGAATTATGTCGCTCTACAAATATGCCAGATTCTACATTCTTTCTGATTAGAATACTGACTAACTGACTGACTTACAACAATATTGTTTAATGTAACTGAGTTTAATTAATGATAAACCAGGAGTAATGCAACTATTGATGACAAAAAATGATAAAAACAAGTGATATGTATCATTTTGATGAAAGACAACCTGTGTATGAATTAAAACAGTGCTTCGTATTATGCATATTTCTGTGATAAAAATCATGGTATCAATATGAAATAAACGTTTATACTGCTATCAACAGTATTGTAATAAAGTAGATGCGGGCTAATCATGCGTTATCTCTTTTTCTTTCTAATCAACTTTCAATTTAGACAACTCTTTCTTTCTATATCCATATATTGGTTGATTAATCAATCAAAATGTATTTTCTTATTAAAAACTACATAAATTCATTGAAGATTAGAATGTTTTAAATTAAGATTTTATATGAAGCAACCTGTTATTACTCTATGTAATCTAATTATAATTAAATGACAATAAATCTATGATATATATATATATATATATATATATATATATATATATATATATATATATATATATATATAATGTTACTGATGATAGTCTGGACAGGTGTTACGCATTTCATATTTCGCAGATGATCTGGCTCTTCTATCGCACACGGAACAACAAATGCAGGAGAAGACGACCAGTGTAGCAGCAGTAGGTTTCAGCATACAGAAGGGGAAAAGCAAGATTCTCCGATACAACACAACATGCAACAATCGAATCACAATTGACGGACAAGCTTTGGAGGATGTAAAAACCGTTACATATCTCGACAGTATCATTGATCAACACGTTAGATCTAATGCAGATATGAAAGTGCCTACCCGCAAAACAAGAGCAGCATATCCACAATTGAAGAACATCTGCAACTCAAACTAACTGCCAACCAACACCAAGGTCAGAATTTTTAATACGAATGTCAAAACACTACCACTGTATGAGACGGAAACATGGACAACTACAAAAGCAATCATCCAGAAAATACAAGTGTTCATTAACAGCTGTCTACACAAAATACTTCAGATTCGTTGACCAGACAATACCAGCGACTATCTGTTATGGAAATGAACAAACCAGATCCCAGCGGAGGAAGAAACCATGAAGAATCACTAGAAGTGGATGGGACACACATTGAGGAAAGCAGTCAACTGTGTCACAAGGCAAACCCTTAATTGGAATCGTCAAGGCCAAAGGAGAACCGGAAGACCAAAGAACATATTACGTTGAGAAATGGAGACAGACATGAGAAGAATGAACAACATTTGGATAGAACTAGAAAGGAAAGCCCAGGTCAGGGTGGATTGGAGAATGCTGGTCGGTGGCCTTTGCTCCACTGGAAGTAAAATGCGTAAGGAAGTACACATTTCATCAGAGTACAATGGTACTTCTATTTTTTCAAAAACAAGAACTTATTTTAAAGATAGATAGAACTCTATCAGTAAATAGTAACAGAATGAAATAAGAAATTTAATGATATATTCAATAATTTTTTTGTGTGCTAAATTTACTAATATTATTAATATTTTCTAAAATAAATGATCAGAGTTTCTTAAATACAAGCGGAATATAAAAGCCTACAATTTTATTTTATTAAATACAAGGCACGTATTATCTAGTATTGTTCTATAAATTAACTTCTAAATAGGTCGTCTAATTACTTACTTACGCCTGTTACTCCTCGTGAAGGAGCATAGGCCGCTCACCAGCATTCTCCATCCAACCCTGTCCCAAGCAATCCTTTCTAGCTCCTTCCAGTTGTAATTCATCGTTTTCATATCTGCTTCTATTATCCGACGCAATGTGTTCTTTGGCCTTCCTCTTTTTCGCTTCCCTTCAGGATTCCAAGTTAGCGCTTGCCTCGTGATGCAGTTTGACGATTTGCATAATGTATGTCCTATCCATTTCCATCGTCTTTTCTTAATTTCTTCTTGAGCTGGAAGAGGTCGTCTAATATTTCAACAAATATATCAATATGATCATTGTTTGTAAAAGAAAGATTTTCTTCTTTATCCATGAACAAGCGTACAAACTAATAATATCTAGATAGACTAGGGGTTGTTTAAGCTTAACTATTTAAGATCAAAAAAGAATTTGCAAGTAAAATAACCAGGAACTATAATGTATGAGTTATTCTTTAAGAAATCATTTGAGTTGAATAACAATGCAACATTTATAACCCTTGAAAATTTAATCAATATGATATCTCTTTTGTATTTATTACTTTTTAAGGATGTGTAACTGTCTCGAAGTCATTCAATTAGTCATTTAATTCATTTCTAGTATTCTTGTAAACATAATTGTTCGTAAAAGAATCCATTCAAGTGAATTTCTTCACATTGAGGTTCATGACGTCTTCTTAAAATATAGTTAAGATAAAATAAATATTCAGAAACTTTCTAAGATGAAATACACGTTTATAATAAATACCAATAATCCAGTAAATGAAAATATCAGTAATCTAATACAATTAACTGATGGTTCACCAACAACTTTCCTGTTGAATCATCAACATGTGAAAGTTTTAAACTTAACACGTTATTGAAGCCTTATTTTTTTTAGTAGAACTATCCGAAATAAAGTTGAATCGACTAAGAAATATCGTTTGCTAAGATTAACACAGGATTACTAAACTTCACTCATCGTCACACTGAAAACATTCAAGATATTTTGAATTTATTCACAATATTTAGGTTATTAACTTATGAAGTAAAAACTGAAGAACTTCTCTTACATATATAGTTATTTTAATAACCAGTCAATTGTGTTCCATAGCTTGGATAAATCTCATAGCTACTTATTATATTCAAATCAACTATATCTATCAACCCAATTTTCGATATGATTTTATTATAAGCATGAAATCTATCATTATAATTAACATTTATTTGGGAACGTTTTATAACTGGTGATACATTTTTTATGTTCCTTTATCCATTTAGGAAATGAGCACTGAACAAGTGCATTAAAAACATTCACTTAGAAAGTGTAATATAACTTCCATTGACATAGACATTTTAGTAACAGTTTACACCAAAAAAAAATATTCAACATTTAGCAAACTTTCTAATATTATTATTATTCGTAGTAGTAGTAGTAGTAGTAGTAGTAGTAGTAGTAGTAGTAGTAGTAGTAGTAGTAGTAGTAGTAGTAGTAGTAGTAGTAGTAGTAGTAGTAGTAGTAGTAGTAGTAGTAGTAGTAGTAGTAGTAGTATGAGTACCACATTTTGGAATTTCTTTTGCATATTCGCACTTAATAATTACCTATCAGGATGAAAATGAAATAATGTAATCCTATTTGTTTTTTCTTTATTCTTGTCTCTGTTAAAAATTAAATTTTTTGGATTGAGATCATGAATTGATTGATGTTGATAAATTCTCGGAGTTATAGTGAGAAGTCGTGACCAGTGGAGCTAATCCGTGTCGAACAGAGACAGGTATGAAGACAATGGAAGAGTGTTGTGCGATTTCGTGGCTTTGTTGAAATTAGATATTAACACTGATGGATGCCGGCCCAGTGGTCTAGAGCGTTCGCGTGCAAGTTCGAAGGTTTTGGATTGGTTTCTGGCGTGCGGATCGTGGATACGCACTGCTGGAGAGTCCCATACTAGAACGAAACATCCATCCAGTGATTCCAGGTTTTCAATGGTGGTCTAATATGAGTCGATTCATGATCTCAATCAAAACTTAATAATCTCCACAACCTTATACTGAAAAAATTAAAATTACCAATAATAAGAATATTTCAACAAATAATAAATATTTTATCAGCCTGGATTAAAGTACATACTATTATTCCTTTACTTAAAAGAAAAAATACGTTTCTATAGTGAAAACAATTATAACAATAGTGATGATATTAACAATGATGTTACTATGACAGCATGAATAAAAACAAAATATATGAAATACAACAAATGGTAGTGTGAAGGTTGTACAGTGACAGAAGAATGAATATCTGTATTCATAAATGTATCATGAATATTGTTAAAAAAAGCCATATGAAAGATATTTCTGAAAAATCGTTATCAATATCATTATACATATATATATATATATCGATTTTTAAGTATTTTTGGTGATCATCGAATAATTGTTTACATCTAGATAGGCAAACTCGATATTGTTAAAGTGAAGCTATTTTCTGATGAAAATCAGATAAATTAGTTACAACATCCTCTTATAGTCAGTCAGTCATTTTAATACTGGCTTAGTCGAAGATAAAATAAATCTCAATATGAAGGTTAATTGATGGAAACAAGCAGAGGTCATACATAAATTGTCTTACATTATCATTAAAAAATAGATTAAAAGAATTAACTTATTAAGTAAGCAACAAATCATTAAAAAGATGACATTATTCATTGTTCAAAAGAAGTATTTCATCTTTGTCAAGGAAAGAAATAAGAGAAACTTCATAAAAACTGGGGAAAAATATAAAATAGCGATTGAGTATATCAGGGGTTTTTCAAATAGATTTAAACATTTACAACATGAATTCGCCATAAATTGAAGGAATCATTTACAAGAAGTTAATTTTGATTACAGTCCTGACTGAACTGTTTTTATTCGGTTTCTTCACTACAAGTTCTTTTAAAATAGCTCTTTCTTTTATCGTAATCGATTAATAATCTATTGTTTGTTCGTTTGATTATAATAAACGAATATTTTGTTGTATATGTAAATATGAAATAGTTGTTTATATAATATGTATTAGCAAAGACAACACCTTTTGATCATGTATATATAACTGGTAATCAAGAATATACATATGTCCAGATTAGACAAGATTATTTTGCAGAAAAGATACCTAATAGGAAGGTTTTTGTGAAAATTGTTCAATTCAAAGACATTCTACACTATAGATTGTCTTTGATTACATAATGCTTTCTGATTTTTGTTAAAAGAAATGTATTGATCAAAGTTGAAAATGATGATCGGTTGAAATTCAGCTCATTAGTCTATAAATAATGGGCTCTACTTCAAAACTAAAGGTTCTTAATCGTAAACGAATAATTCAGTTCATTCTGATTCCTAATGGTTCTTTAATTTATTTCGAGCATTTTATTGTCGATCATAAGAAGTTATTAGACTTAATTTTTGTGAAATAATGTAGAAAGTGCAGAGTATATAATGTGACTTGCTTTCTATATAATGATGTGACAACTCAATGTAATTACGAAATTATGAAACGAACTCTGGTATTCAAGTGTACAATTTCGTTCATTAAGCCAATCTCAAAAGATAAAGATTTAAAAAACAAAATCACTTTAAGATATTTATAGAAATTTATAAACTTTTAATCGAATTTCTAATTATATCATGAATTAATTTAACAAACTGATAAATGTCATTTATGTCTTAGTAAAGAGAGAATATTGGGTATCATTAAACGTTACTGCTTTACATATTGGACAATTTTTATTTAAACAATCACTGAAAAACAGAAAGTGCTAAACAACTCATTTCTCAAGATTGAACATCCATGGTTCCACTATGGATAAAAAATATTCAGTTACTATAGCAAACCTATGAGTCACTTGATAGATAAGAAACAATTCATTAAGGATATAAATGAATTATATCACAATTAAATCAAACATTATTTTGTATAAAATTCACTGGTTGAAATCATGACTCAATTGAAGCTAGATCACCATGGAAAACCTGGAAGCACTGGAACGGCCGTTTAGTCTTAGTATGAGACTCTTCAGCAGTACGCATCCACGATCTCGCACCTTTCGAGGTTCGAACACAAGACCTATCGGTCTCCCACCAGACGCTTAACCAAAACCCCTTCTGATTATTTTTATACCAGAATACTGTTTTCATCATTAGTATTGGAAAGGGATTGGTTGATTATATCTCTTTGTGATATAGTTGAATTTTATGTTCTTTTAATCACAAGTCAAACAACTACAATCACATACAACTATTGTATACTAATTTCAATGGTTAAGATCATGAGTCAGTTAAAGCTAGGCCATCATGGAAAACCTGGATACTAAATAACATTTTGTGTTCAATATTTTTAAAAAAAATAAAGAAAATGGAATACATTTAAAGTAGTCAATTAAAGTATATCGATAAATTGCAGGTTTTTTTTCTTTTCTTTTTTGTTGTTAAAATTCTAATGGTTTCATTGAAATTTTGATAGTAGTAATAACAAATTGAAAAGCTTCCTCTGATTATCAAACTACATATATCGTTTATTAAATCAGAATCTCTAGTAAACATATATGAGTATAAAAGGATGGGGAAAATGTTATCCAGTCAGTGCCTATAATAATTAAATAAACTAAACTGAATCTAAGATATTATGGAGGAAGAATATATTTGTGAAAATCTCAGGATTTACTTCAAATTCATTATCTGAGATTTTATAAATACATTCCTCCTCTTTAATGTTTCATATTAACTCGGCGCCTAAATACAATGAAACTATTCCATCAAATTTAAACGAAAGTTCTTATATAAACTGAAGGTAAATATTAATAATGAACACGTAATCTAATAGTTCATTATCAGTGCATCATCACTAATGTTTATCCTAATTATACAATTATAATCCCAATAAATTAAATTATACAAATAATTTATATGATAAATTTATCGTAAGTTATATTAATCAACGGAAGTTCATTGAAATAAGCAATAAGTTAGTTTTTTGACAGTCTTCATCATAAAGTGACTTGATATAGAGAAGAAAAAACAAATAATTGAAAAGAAACAAATTATTCCATAGTTAGTTTGATGATATGTCAGTGATAACGAATGTAAAATTTAAAATAAATGAATGTTGTTTGATTGACTTTTGATGGATCAATATGAATGATTTTCAAATGTCCGGTTTTACAGTAAGTTACTTTGATGTTATTGGGGGGGGGAAGATTTTTATTTCTTTCTGGACAATATCAATAACGACTATTTCAATGAAACATCTTCATAAGTGTAACATTTTACTAGAAAATTTTAATACTACCGAAAACACTCATTTGTATTTAGCAACTTCTTCATTATTAATTCTTCATAATTGTAACACTTATAAAAAAACAACCACTAATTTACTCTTAATGGGATCAGTTATGTTTACGAATACACAATTTTGTATCATTGTAATTTATGAATAAACATTGTATAATTCATTAGAACCATAACAAATTTACTTAATAGAATTCTGTTATTTATTATGATTAATTCTAGACACTTATTTTCTCATTACAACAATTGCTAAATTCAATTCAAGCTTTATACGTGTGAATTTCGTTTATTTATTATTGATCAATAGGTAGTTATTTATCATGTTTTTTTTCTTCATTACAATAATTTATCATTAAAAATAATGTGTATTCTTTGTTTTTCTTTTATTAGAATACATTGTACGTGTTCATTATTGAACATTGAATAGAAAATTCGAACGTGATATATATTCATATAAGAAGTGGAACAATGTTGATTTGAAATGTATACATTCAAACAAACCAAACAAAACCTCTAGGAGTAATAATCAAAACTTGAAAGTAAACAAACTTCTAGAACGTGTGAGAAACATTTGAATATTGCATTTTTGTTAGATTGCAGTATGAAAATTTTTTTACTATTTACTAAATTTCGATAACATATTTGTCATTCATGTTCCTAAAAGAAGGTCCACTTGTCTAGTATGAACAAAATAAGTTAAGTGTTAAAATATACTGTAATATGAAATCGTACATGATCAGTATCATTATTAAAAATGAAGATCTAATGCAGATGTGAAGGAATGAATTGAAAAAAAGCAAGGACAACATTCTTACAACTGAAAAGCAAATGAAGCTCAAAGAAGTTGTTACCGAACATCATGGTCAGAAGTTGCAATAAAAACGTCAAGACAGTTCTATTGTGTGGAACTGAAACTTAAAGAACTACTACGACCATCATCTAAATGGTACAGGTATTTATGAACAGCTGTTTAGACAAGACACTCAAGATCCGTTGTCCAAATATCATCATCAACAAACTACTATGGCAGAGAACAAACCAACTCCCGGTTGAAGAAGAAATTAAGAAAAGACATTTGAGGTGGATAGACCATGCATTTCGGAAATCACCCAACTGCATTACGAAACAAGCCGTAACTTGGAATCCTGTAGGGAAAAAGAAAAGAGGGAAACCAAAGAACATGTTACTCTGGGAACTGAAAGCAGACACGAAAAGAATGAATAGAGATTGCAAACAACAGGAAAAGAGAGTCCAGGACAGGGATTGGTTAGAGAATCCTGGTCGATAGTTTATGCTTAATGAAGGTTAACAAGTGTAAGGAAAGAAAATAATGTGAAATTACACTTCTCAAAAAGACTATCAAACTTTCATATCGTTTATTAATAAAACGCATATGGATAAATAATTTAATATGTTTTCAAGGTTGTTAATTGAAAAAATTCATAATACTTAGTCCATAGAGAATTATCCATTTACGCGTATATCAATTTCCATGTGATTAGATTTGCGGTCATATGTTTCATATAGTACTCTACATAGTTATCACGTTGTTAATATTCCACAAAAACTCAATAAAGTGTTATTATCTATGAAGCTTTCCAAAAAAAAAAAACTATTGTCAGTAATTTGGAGTAAAAACACTTTCACCAACGAAAAAATTCTACTAAGAAACAATTAACAAATCAACACATGACTTCAATTATATTCTAATTACCTTGTTGGTAAATGTTCTGTAAGGCTTTTGAATAATTATTCCAAAAACTTCCATTTGTTAAGAATTGCTCAATCAAATCAATTTTTAGTTAAAGTGAATATAAGATTAAATGGGCAAACAAATCAATGTTCTGAACTGTTCTCAAATTTATAAGATATTGTAAGGATAATGATATTGAATTTATGCATTGATTCTTCTCCATACGTTTATGCCATTGTATCTGTATTGTTTAACTGGACATCACAAAGAGAAAGTTTATAGTATTCTTATTAAATCTGTAACATTATCTACATAATTTGCAAAACTTAATTTGTAATCATTTCAATATTTGAGATCATGAGTCAATTGAAACTAGACCATTATGGAAAACCTAAAAGCACTGGACGGTCGTTTTGTCCTATTGTGGCACTACTCAACAGTGCGCATCCACAACCCCGCCTCGCGGAATTCGAACCCAGTATTTCAAGTTTTCCATTTTGGTCTGGCTTCATGATCTCAACTATTGAAATTACTAATATTCTCCACAAGACCCCTTCTGATATCAAAAAAATTATCATTAAAATAAAATAAATTTCTTTTTATTTAATTTTATTTGTAAAACCTTCATACAAAATGTATAATTACACAAATTGTTGGGTAGGAAACGAATTATTATTTTAAAAAACGTAAAAGAGATACAAATTATGCATATATATATAGCCATATATTAACACACGTTTTGTTGAAATACTCTGTGTTCAATTCATTGAATCGATCAAAAATAAATAACAAGTTGATGAATTAAATAATAATAAAAAAAATGAATTAGTGACTAATTAATTTTATAAAAATTAAAGATAATCTGTTAAACATACTTATTTACTTATTCCTGTTACTCCCAATGGAGCATAGTACGCCGACCAGCATTCTCCAATCCACTCTGACCTAGGCTTTCCTTTCTAGTTCTATCCAAGTGTTGTTCATTCTTCTCATGTCTGTTTCCATTTCTCAACGTAATCTGTTCTTTAGTCTTCCGCTTCTCCTTTTGCCTTGACGATTTGCCTTGTGACACAGTTGACTGCTTTTCTCAATGTGTGTCCCATCCACTTCTAGTGATTCTTCATGATTTCTTCCTCCACTGGGATCTGGTTTGTTCATTTCCATAACAGATAGTCGCTGGTAGTGTCTGGTCAACGAATCCGAAGTATTTTGTTTAGACAGCTGTTAATGAACACTTGTATTTTCTGGATGACTGCTTTTGTAGTTGTCCATGTTTCCGTCTCATACAGTGGTAGTGTTTTGACATTCGTATTAAAAATTCTGACTTTGGTGTTGGTTGGCAGTTAGTTTGAGTTGCAGATGTTCTTCAATTGTGGATATGCTGCTCTTACTTTGCGGGTAAGCACCTTCATATCTGCATTAGATCGAACGTGTTGATCAATGATATTGTCGAGATATGTAACGGTTTTTACATCCTCCAAAGCTTGTCCGTCAATTGTGATTAGATGTTGCATGTTGTGTTGTATCGGAAAATCATGCTTTTCCATTTGTGTATGTTGAGATTTACTGCTTCTAAGGCCGCTGCTAAATATGATATTAGTGAATTGGATAAATTTATCAACGTTGAATAAATTCTAAATTTTATTGTGATTGTTGTCAAACTACGTTGTTGTTATTTTTCTTTTTAAATAATATAACTTCTAACTTTTATGCTACGAAACAAGACATAATACCAACCAATAAATAGTTGAATTTCTTGCTAAATAACGTAAAACTCTTTTAAGTACGGTATATATAATTACAGAATACATTTACAGAAGTTCATTATGCTTATATACAATGTAGTTTATGAGGTAACACGACCAAAGGACATTGGATTGAAGTTCAGTTTATTGGGTTTGGTTGTTTGCATCTTCCTATGAATGCGATTGATCGGTTTCTTTAGAAAGATTCAAGCACACCTAGCTGATAAGTCTCAAATAGGACGAAATGCGTGTCATGTTTTCTAATGCTAACCACTATCCATCTCTATCTCCAAAAAGATCGTGACTCAATGGCTATATCGAAGCGATCCCAGCTGAATGAATATTTGTCAAAAGATACTAACTAATTGCTGTTCTAAACGTTCATGGGAAGATTCAAATAAACAACATACATGAAGTATATCTGTTCGTTTAAACTAAACACTAAACAATAGAAAATACTATAAATTATGCTGTACTTTTACTGAATATGTGCATACGATGTTAAAGATGTGTTGTTTAACCAAAAACACATTTTCATCAATTCATAAGTCAGTCGTTGATTGAATGATTAAATGGTTAAATTTCACCCTCCCCCCCGTCAGGTATCCACATCTGGAAATAAATAAATAGATATAGTAAAATGATATATAGTAGTCAGGCTCATTTATCAAATGATAAGTAGACATGATTTTAAAAAGTGTCGGAAAACTTTAAAAGGATGAAAATGTAAACAAATTTAATAAAATACTTGTTCATTATTGATTCCTTAGATCTATGAAGTACAAACTTTTCACAGAAAGAAATGTATTCTACTCACAAAATGAGCTCAAATAAAAACTGATATCGAAAATAAACAAAATTTTCTTTGATCCTTCCACTGAAATCTGTTCAATTTAATTAAAAACAGGTAGATTTTTTTCACAATAGAAACAAATAAAACTACGTGATTTACTTAACAAGGAAAAGCATTACTGGGATATATAAATAACCTGGCAACTTATTACAATGAATACAGTTATGACTAATTTGAATATACAAATCGTTTCATGTCATGTCAAGGAGTCAATCATTTTATACTTGAAGACTTTCGAACACAAATATTTGATCAATACTGATCAGGTAAAAATTATTCTCATGATCAACTATAATTTCTCAACTATATTTTAGTTATTGTTTCTCTGTTTCAGTCGCTGATAGATTAAAATCATGATCCTAAATGTTTCATTAACTATAAATAGTGAATAGATAGTCGAGATAAGTTTGATTGATGAATTTAATATATATTCGAACAAATACTGAATTATATAATGATTAAAATCTATCAAGTACAAACTGCGTGAAAACGTTGAGATTGTTAATAATAAGACATTTTATAGTTGAGTATCTAAGATTAGATCGATAAACAGCCAGGGCTAGTAATTCACAAACATTAAGCTATAAATAGAAATTAGGAAGGGTCATAAACTCAGTTTATGAATATACAGGAAATTCGATTATAAATTTTATGATCATTAGTTCTATAACGGATATATTGAAAGAGGTTTATGAAGTTTTAATGACAGTATTGGAAAATTACTGTAAAGGTCAAAATTTATTAAAGAGTTGTTTTATTCTTGTTTTAAAACACTCATAACCTCATTCACTATCAAGATTAGAATCGCTTGATTGTATGAGACAAGTAAACTATATTCTTAGACTGTTGAATAAGTTTAATTATAATTTAAACATTTTAAACAAAATAACGCATCTATTGATCAATATCATCACAAGAGTTGACTTTATAAACAAACTTTTGTTATTTTCAAAGATTAAGATTGATGAAGTTTTGTTTTAACTTACCATAAAAATCAAAGTATAACCCTTCATAAACATTAAACTACCATCTTCAACTTGTACATTCAAATATAAAACATACTAAATCCTTGGTATTGTCTGGCTTGTATTATCCCATTGAGGTTTAAGACTGCAACTGATCAGTCTGTTATTGGCATATGTGTATACTGTGCGTATGCCTTGATATTGCCTTAATTCACAAGCGTTTTGTAAGCAATGATGAATAATAGGACGAAACGCGCGTCCTGGATTCCACTGCTAGCCACTATCCGGCATTCCTTACTAAATCCTATTCATGTAGAATGTAATATTGTTTGTTTTTATGCACAACAGATTTCTTATCAAAATTACTCGATAAATCTTCTAAAACAATTGATGGAACTGTATTACAATAAAGAATACATACGATTAACCTTATAATTAAATTGTTAATGTACACTTAACGATAAATTATTATATCAAGTGATTAATCATTGGGTTTTTAAAGTAAATTTTTCTGGTTGGTAATTATAATAATAATTGCCTTAGAGATAAAATCCTATCTCAAAACAAATCAATTAATGGCTCATTTTTCATCTCACATTTCATACAACTATCTTTTAAACAAAATACACATGATAGTAGTTGTCATGTAAAATACATTAATCTCTTTTTTTTTAAAAATAGTGAAGATGGTATAAATCACAATATGAATCCAGATAAATGATATAAAGTACCTTCAAAAAAATGTATTCTTTCAAGAAATAAATAATGATAAATGAGGTGATGAATGTACAAAAAAATGAGAGTAGATTTTTACCTACCAGTAATAATGCTAAAAGTTTGAAGATGCTACCAAAAGATATGACTAACATTTAATAGCTGAAATTTGTTGGATTAAAATTCTTCTAGACTTTCATCTTCACTGTTGAAATCAAGAATTGAACCAAGCTAGACTATTATAGGAAATCTTCTTAGTATGAGATACCTTAATTGTGAGATTTCACGATCCTGTATGCAGGACATGAACTCATAACCTTCTGTCTCATGAGTATCTGTGGACCAATGAGCAGCGATCTAACGACATTAACTTTTTTACGTCTAATGTGATTGAACTCTATTGATCATAGCTTCTAACTAGAATTCAAAGAGTTACAGTTGCTCACCACAAGCAATGAATGAAGGGTTGAGCAAGATCATGGATTGGTTGAAGTTAGATACTAAGGTTGATAGATCTCGGTTCAGTGAAATAACCAAAATCTAAAATTCTAAAATTTGTCAATTTAAGGGAAACGTAAAACTAGGTATGTGAGACAGAAATAACCTTGTTAACGAATTAAAAATACAAATTTTTCAATGAATTCACATAATTCCCATATTTTGTTTGTACACTTTTTTCTTAACTAAACATATTCAAGTTGGTGAAGAACTGTTTAAAATTTGTAAGCCACAAAAGTGTCTATTATGTAGTAAATAAATAAACAAAGCAGAAATTGGTTCACATCGATCTATCGTATTAGCATAATAGATTATCAAAGAACAAATCACAATTCGTGCGCGTTCCATACATTCATATGTTTTTTTGAAAGCAGAAGTTTAATAGTTTGAATATTCAGTTCAGAGGGTTCACTTTCATTAAAGACATTCTTCTAAGCTAATATATTATTGTTACTTTTAATTAACAATGAAATAATGCATACTTATCAGCTCACACCATTTTTCAGCATTGGTTTATGTTATGGTTTGTACTGAAAACACGGGTATTAGTTCAATTAAGCGTATCTTAAAGCTATTTTCACCGAGTGTTTTGTGTAATGAAAAATAAAAGTCATTTATTTTTAAAGTCGGTGCTAACGATCAAACCATTCACTTTTTGATTTCGACTGTTTCGTCTCTATTCTATATTTACTTAGCAACTATTTAGCCAGATAGTTAATAAAAAGTATTCGAAGTCAGTAATAATATCATATGATAAATACAGTATTTTAAACTCGTTTTCATGACGAAACTACAGAAAACAATGGTGATGGATATTCGATTCACTTCAGCTTATAATTTACATGAATTGACTATTCATGGCTCCCCACTAGATCACATCTAAATTACCATACAGTTGATCTGAATCTGTGATAACTTCGAATTGAAGAAATCTTTATAAAGCACAAAGTTTAAAAAAAGTGACCAAATTCTTAGAGTTGTTATATTGTTCACCGTAGTTAATTAATGTAATCTAATAATTACTAATGAAAATAAAACGATTCATTTGTTTTCCTTACTGAGGTTACTTATTCCCATAGGTGTATTTATCATTAGTAAATTAGAACAGTATCCTTTATTTGAATTAAAATAAATACCTCTCATAATAAATAAAAAACTAGAGGGAGTCGATATTGTTCAATTACTGAGCACACAGTTTGTTGTATCCAGTTCTAGTTTGTGAAATTTATCCATAAACCGAATTGTGTAAATATTCGGGTGTTCAAACCTCAATTATTCTATTATTGAAGAATAATACTATTTCAGTGAAAAGAAAACAATCAATTTGTGTTTACTTTCAAGTTTTTAAAATGAAATTACTAAAGTCAAAGTATTCTTAACATTTGTTTTGTTAGTTATTTATTTCTGAGTCTTACTGTGAATGTGATCTATGAGATTTAAATACATCTACCCGAAAAGTCTCAAATAAAATAAAAAACACATGTGGGATTTCACAACCGGCCAAAATCTTTTTTCCTTATTCTATTTTGGTATATATATATGCAAAATTATTTCACTAGTTACTTACTTACTTACTTACGCCTGTTACTCCTAATGGAGCATTGGCCGCCGACCAGCTTTCTCCAACCCACTCTGTCCTGGGCCTTCTTTTCTAGTTCCATCCAATTTCTGGTCATTTTTCTCATGTCTATCTCCATTTCTCGGCGTAATGTGTTGTTCGGTCTTCCTCTTTTCCTTTGGCCCTGAGGATTCCATGTGAGGGCTTGTCTTGTGACAACTCCGCCTGGAGTCCCTCCGGGGGCTACTGCCGGTTCCAAGCCCGAATAAAGGAGGAGGGTTGGGCATGGGGTTAGCGTCCCCATCCCGTAGAAAACTAACTCGCTAAAAAAACGCTAACCAGAAAAAATTTCAGTAGTGATTCAATTTAATGGGACTATACTCAACATATATGTTGAAGAAGGTCTATTCTATTAATTCAAATTTTAGTAATGATATGAAATTATTTCTAACTTTTTAATGCTTTGTAAAACAAATCTTTTCTTTTTATAATTTGTATGAGTGATAATAATAAATGATCTTAGCAAACCAGAAAACAAAAAAGAAGAAATCACTTCAGATCTGTAAACTCATCAAAATGAATAAGCATTTCAAAAGTGAATTAGTAATCTTTTTTTTCGCCTTCCAACTGCTTATCACGTTTTTTTCTTAAAAAAAAGGAAGATACAAATGATAAAAAGAAAACGATGCAAAAAAAGGGAAAGAATTTAGACAGACATTGAAAATCAATCTAACTAACATGTGATGTATCTAATTTCAATCGTGTCTAGACTTCAAATGAAGTAAGATTTCTTTTTCATCCTCCTTCATTCATTATATTGAATATTGAATATTGAGATCATAAAACAAAAACAAAATTGAAAATTACCTTCATTTTACTTTTTTTTTGTTTGAAAGCAATGTACCAAACTTTTCCTTCTCTTCATTCATGTTGTGTAACTTAAACATGATAAAATATAAAATTATAGAGATGTGAATTTTGAAAAGAAATAAACATTTTCTCTTATCAAGTTTGAAATCGACAGAATTTTTTTCTTCATTCATAAAATTAATTCTTTACTTTTCTTCAATTTGAATAAGTTTCTTTACAGTTGATAACTTATTTCAAATGTGTACAAGTTTATTTGTGAGGTTGACGGAGCTTAGTTTATAAATAATATTCATTAAATATAAATATAAAGATATGCATATCATTTGAGATAATATGCTTATTGTAGGATCAAAAAATATGATAGAGTTATTTAGTCGCATACTACGGTTAATAATAGATGCTTAACTCCCTTTGGATTTCAACAATACTCAGAAATATGATGTACTTCACTACTTTATATGGTAGTTTATTTTGAATATACACATTGATGATAGATAAGAATCACAATAATAAGTAAATAGGAATGCAACAAACTTTAAATTTATAAGTGTGAAAAGTTGTTTATTCAACAATAAACTGGAATGAAGTCGGTGAAAGCTTCAAAGTAAAGAATAAAATTTCTTGGTAATTTGATTAAAAACAATAAAATTCTATCATGAAATTACTAACATAATCTAATTATATACAAGTTTGTTAATGAATGTATTTTAATTTAACAAGATACAGTGGTATTTGGTATCTGTTGAGTAATGTAAACAGAATTGTCAAATTGAAACTTAATTCTATAATTGATATTTTGCATTTATATACCAAAGAAAAGTGAAATCACATCATATATTAGTTTCTTTTTATTCATTTTTAAATTTATAACAAATTAATAAATGGAATGAAATGAAAGACGAAGTGGTTCAAACCCAGAACCCATCAGCGGATTAGTTGAATTTAGATATTAATATCGTTAAATGCTCGCTCAGTGGTCTAGAGTGTGAGAGTTCGCGCGCGAGTCTGATATGTCCTGAGTTCGAATCCGGCGAGACGGGATCGTGGATGTGAATTGCTGAGCAGTGCCACAATAAGATGAAATGGCCGTTCAGTGGTTCCAGGCTTTCCATGGTGGTCTAGTTTCAAATGACTCATGATTTCAACTGTTAAGATAACTACAAGTTCCACAGAACCCCTTCTGATCTTAATCATTTGTCAGTTACCTTTTGATCGGTTTTAAGTTTACAACAACTTAATTAATAGAATGAAATGAAAGACAATGTCTTGTGAATACACAATCAATTTAATGGTAAAATTCATTCAATCAAATACATATTGCATATTCTTGATACACATACACATAAGTAATCTCATTTATTGAGAAGAGAAGAGAAGGGAGATTGAAATGTTGACAAATTATTTGATTAGATTCACACATTACAGTGTTATCGAGTTGAAGTACATTATCAAGATGAATGTGTAAAATGTTTTTTTTTTAAATTAACAATTTTTCTAACCACTTATTGAATAGTAATTAATCTTTCCATTGATTCATAGAGTTGATCACCGTTTAATCCACGGAATACTAATTTGACATAATTTTGTACATGTTATATATAAAAGAGTATTATGAATCTCTTTTTTATTTGATTCTCAACTTAATTTCCATTCCAAATTTTCTATTTCTTTAAGGTTTACTCATGATGAATAAGAATTAATGTAATACCGGTGTAACTTACAAATGATACATACATTTAGTGTTATTTGTTAATTAAGGACTATTTTAGACATTATCTTTTATTATTCATTTTTATGTCACTCAATAAAAAGAGAAAGAATATCATGATACATTATAGAGTAATTATCTTCATGGCATAAGTGAAATGCTTTAATAAAACATTTTCTTCATATCACAGATAAAAAATAAATAGTGAATTTGGAAATATATGGACTATTAGAGTTAAACGAACTGATATAAATATAGAAATTTCACATACAAACTCTATATGCTCGTAGTTCGAGTTCTGTCTAGATTTTCGGTGGACTCTGAAAATGAATTTCAATCAGATCCTTAATTGTGGGCAGAGATGGATGGTGACCAGCAGTAAAGTCTTGGACTTGAGCTTTTTGCCATTTATAACTATTAGGCTACAAATTTAAAAATGGTATAAAATTCATATAAAAAATGGGTAATTTTCAAGACCATTCATTCCTAAGCAGAGATGGATAGTAGCTAACAATGGAATCTCAGAAATGCGTTACATCTTATTTGTGGACCGTCAGTTGGATGTAACTGCATTCCTGAATTCATATTTATTCCAGAACTCAAACCCAGTAGTACCGTTTGCTGCAAGCGTCATCACGTTATCTAGTTGATTATTGTTTCCAGATAATCACTGGTTTGTGCAAAAGGATGAAGTTCACTTCATCTTGTATTGTTTGTTTGGATCTTCCAATTAATGTTTAGGACTCCAACTGATCCTCACAAGATGAACGTATACCAAATGTGACTTAAAACACTTGTTAAATTTGTGGTTCACTAGTTACTAAAAAACAGAAAACCCTAAACTCCTGTTTGTTTAAGTACTAGAGTTTTCAACGCACCTACAACACTATCAGGACCTTCAGGTCTGACAGTGGGTGTTTAATTCTTAGACGCCTGAGTCAGCATCTCATGATTTGCATTTTCAAATTCATTCAATTCACGTTATATTGCACAGTTATCTTTCATTGCCATTTATGTATAGCTGCCTCACACCCTACATGAGTTTTCATTTAAAAACTGGAAATTATATTCCTGAATCTGTGTTTCCTCTTTCATAACAATAATTTTTGATAAAGAGGTTCATCTATGTAATGAATTTCATTTCTATCTAAATGAGGGGAAAGGTAAGTTGTATATACTCTTCATATCATCTGTTATTAATGAAAACATTTTGTTTTATATTAAAATCATTATGATAATTTAACATTATACATATCTATTGATAACTTCCCAGAAGTACCTTATAGGTTAGTTACTTCTAATCTAATTTTGCATCCTACGATTTACTAACTTCAGTCAATATGAAGATCTTTCTTCAAGCATATATTTAGCTTTACTTGATACAATGATTTACACTGACATTCAATGGGTTTATCAGTGAAACTGATGAAAAGAATAGTACACTAGATTCTATTTCTGAAAGTAATCCTATAAACTATTTCAAAATTATTTAGGTCTTTTATAAATGCATCCTATATATTTCACAAGCATAACACGACTTCATTACTATCATGATAAAACACTTTTAAAGTTCAGTAATATATCTTCTAGATAAAACAATTTTAGATTAAACGAATTTTAAACAAGGATATGACTTTATTGAAAAATATAATAATCAGATTTATAATTAATTATGAGCAAATTAACTTAAAACGAAGTTCATAAAAAGTACTTTATTGACTAAATCTTATTGGTTGTTGAAGTTGACCAATGAACAAGTTCAATTAAGCTTAAGGTCAGTATGTAGCTTGTCGATTAAGTTTCAAGGACAGATTAAGATTATTAATGTTTCCTGAGTTTTATAATTTGAAACAACTGAATAATTTAAGGAACATTTATGAGACACTTTTTGATACATTAATCCCAACAACAAATATATATCAAAGTGCCGAAATCCTTTTTTTTTCAAATACAAATAAATACATGAAAATAAAGGGAATTGAAATATAAAATTAGATGAAAATTCACATAGAACATTCGTGAATAACTGATATACATTTAAGTTATTTGTATGATTAGATTCAATTATAAATATTGACTAAACTGTTTTTTTGTTGTTGAAATAATGAACTCGTAAAAAACCAAACAACATAAATACACCATAATATAGATCGAATCCTAGCTACCAAGTTGTAAACTAACTTAACATAATAGTATACGTTGTTTGAGGCTAAGTGGCTATAGACTTTAAAAGGAATATTTTGAACCTTGTTTGTTGTCTGAAACTTATCAACAAAGATTTAATGCAGCCAAATCATACGCAAAACCTAAATTTATTTACCCACTGTAAATGAGGGTTACTGGTGTTCAGATAAAATGATATTAGTTGATCATAACGACCCATCTAAGAAATATGTGTCATAAATAAAAATGTTTAAAATTTGGTTTTTTAAATGAATTATTTATTGTGAAAATAGTACTACGAAATCACTCCATCGTTCAAAAATCTTAATTCTGAATAATGAGAATAGTTTCGTTTATCACATCAATCACATAACATAGCTAAGAACTTCATTCAATCGATACTGTCTTCAAATTAGATTGAAGTAATGTCTTAACTAGGCATGTTTTCATTTCCTAGTTAACTAAAGAGATATTTGCATTTATAAGTTATTTTTATAATCTGTTTCTAAAATATTTGATGAATTTGAACGGGACAAGTCCTTCTATTACCATCTTTATTTTCTTCGTTTTTTCTTGCATTATTCACCTTGTGTTCATTATGTATGCAAAAGACCCTATTGGATACATGCTAGTTTTATTCTTGTTTAGAGTGCTTTGAAACAGATGGGTTACAATAAAATATCGAATGACTGATTTTACTTTCAGCCACTTATAATATTGAATTGTTAAACTTTAGTCATGCACAATAAAACGAGTAGGAAAGATTAACTACGTCGAATGAATCTCGTAACAATAATAATTTTGTTATAAGCGATGTAAAAAGTGTTACATACTTTACCACAACATTTTCCTTTGATCTATCTCAATCCAAGCATGTTTTAATAGTAACTGGGACGTCATTTTGTCGGCTAGTCTATTAAGTAGAAATACTACTTTCTTCGAAACTTCCAATATTTTACTTGACTTTTATCAATTTTTACAGATTTTTATCCCAAAGAGTTTGAAATAAAACAATTTCGTTTCGTATATCATCTTTAAGGTTATCACTAGGATCGGCTAGGATTGAATCTTTCAACGTGGTTATGGTTTATGGATAAAACTATGCTCGCCATCTGTCATTTTTCAGTAGATCACAAGTGTTATTAGCAATGACGCATGCAAATGTAATACTAACGTCTACAATATCTTATATACCATATAATAATGTCATTAATAGTGCAACGACGGAAATACCAATATTCGGTTTGAACGCAGAATTAAAGAACCGAAGCTTATTCGATTAAGCCGGACTACGTTGTTCTGTGTAGCATACAAGGCGGTTTTAAGTGACTCACATTAAATCATATTCAAACACGAACTCTGTGTTCAATTTAAACATTTCTAATTTAAGAAAGATAATAAATTACAAAGTACAAAATACCTCAAACGGTACAGCCCACACTGTGACCTTGAGCTTAGTAAAATATGATCTTATTGTCAATGGTCCGGCAACATGCAATAGTAAATTTAGTAGTAAAAGTTAAATGTTTAACCAAGATCAAATATCAAAAGCCCCGACAAGAAAGACTGAAGAACATAGAGTGTGCTTAAAAAAGACCTGAATAAATGGTAAAATACGAGACAGGGAGAAGATACAAATAAATGACAATACTGTCCAATGAGATGCTTTGGAGGGATTTTCAGTATGTTCTTTCAGTTACAAATAGATTTTTGAGTTTGAATAAATTGCTCAATTTGTTGTATATAGGGGTAATTTCAATAATTATTGATAATTTATTTGATATCTTGATTACTAATCATGTTTTGAAGTTGAGTATTGTGATTTCTGATGTTCTAATGAATTTTGAGGCCTTACACACCTGACGGGAAGCACAGAATACAATGAACATCTCAAAACCAACTACAAGATTTGGACTGGGTAAATCAACTACTCATTCCATCCCAAACACACCGGCAGATGCAGATCAAGACAAACAGTGTAACAGAAGCTTCTGCATCAGTAAGCCTCAACACATAAAGCACAAGGAACATCAACTCAATCACATTTGGTGGAGAAGAACTGGAAGATGTGGAATCTTTCATGTACATGTGGAGGATCATCAATGAGCGTGAAGGATCCGATGCAGTAACAACCTACTGTGGGAGAGAACAAACTATATTCCAAATGTAGAGGAAATCAGTAAAAGATGTTGGAAGTGGATAGTAGAAAAATACATTACAGAAAACATCAAAATGCATGACGAGGCTAGCGTTAACTTAAAATCCTGAAGTGAAACGAAAAATTAGAAAACCAAAGAACGAACTGTGACGCCGCCGACCAGCATTCTCCAACCCATTCTGTCCTCCGCCTTCTTTTCTAGTTTCATCGAATTCTTGTTCATTTTTCTCATGTCTATTTCCATTTCCCGGCGTAATGTGTTCTTTGGTCTTCCTCACCTCCTTTGGCCTTGAGGATCCCATGTGAGGGCTTGCCTGGTGACACAGTTGGGTGCTTTCCTCAATGTGTGTCCTATCCACTTCCAGCGCTTCTTGCTGATTTATTCCTCCGCTGGGATCTGGTTTGTTCTCTTCTAATTAAGAAGATACAATCATAGATTCTTGAAATGTATGAATTGAAATTATTTAGGTAGTTGGTTATATATGTATGAACTTAACGTACATATGTATGTTTGGATGAACTTAATTATTGCGTTACAAAATATGAAGTACTCTTGAACTTTTCTTAGCTAAACGATTGTAGCACGGAAGATACACATTACAGTAGATCTATTTCAAAGTATGTTGATAAGTAAAAGCTTTTAAAACTCAATCCGTGTTTTTAACAGATTTTTTCAGAATTACACATCATAATGTATATAGCTAGTTTATTACTGACCTATTCAAAACATCCCAGATATATGAATCAATATTTAAATTATACATAAATAAAATAAGCAAATGATGTGTATTGAATATGTCTAAAATTGTTTAGTAATACTTGATAACGATTGCATTTGATTGTAAAGTCAAGTTGTTTGAAAAAGGTGTTATTGTATAAATTTCAAATTCTAACGAAATGAACAAGTTGAAGTAATGGATGACCATTTCGTCCTAGTAGGTTACTCCTTGTGGAAATCGAACTCAAAACCATCGGTCTGACGCGCGGACGCTTAATCTGTAGACCACTGAGCCAGTGTCAAACGGCTTTAATGTCTTAATTCAACCAACCCATGATATTGAGTGGCTATCTTTTATTGTCTGTGGTGGGTAACTGCCTCACACCTGATTCACGTGGAATCCACTGGCCATAAATTCTCACTAGAACTCCGAGAATGACCTCTCGAAGCTAATCACTAATAAGCACATGAGAATTTTCAGTTTGCGATTATATAGATTGTTGAATTTCATTGAAATCATGAACCTATCAATGTTGGACCATCAGTGCGTCCAGATGTTTAATCGTGGTTCATTAGTGATCGGTTCATGATTTCAATGAACTTCAACTATCTCAACAACTTTAAACTCAAATGGCATGGTGATTAAAAGATAGAAGTGAAATAATCCTATTAGAAAAATGCTTCAAAAGACATTTTTTTCTTCCATTTGTGTTTAAATCATAAAATTAGATAACTGAGTAATTAATTATTATCATTATTATCATCAGCTTTATTCAATATGATATTTTTGGTACAATATAGAATTCTCAGCACAAAGTATTTCAGCAAGTTTCCATTTCTTACTTCTTGGTCTGTCCTGGCGATAAATATTGAGTGACCGCCATTTAGATGTTAGCAGTTCAGCAAATGAACATCTGAATAATGTATATTCTTTTCTTTGCATATTGCCAGCGACCACATTATCTCTTATTGGGGTTTTTGTATCTTTGACAACGAAAGGTTGTACACTTTTCAGAAATGCACCAGGATAGGTTATGCGATTAATAGACATAATGATATATTAAAACGAACAAAAATAGATAACTTGTTGAAATATCTAGATGGCAGGAACAGGTAGCCCAGATGCTCAAGCAGGCCGCTGTAAAAAGTGTGATTACCTTATTCTTTGGAATAGCGTTTCGCTTAAAGACTGAGTCAAGGATTTTACTGAATCGTACATATATAATGAGAGACCTGAAAGTATATGAGACGTAGAGGTAATCAAGGAAAAAACTTAAGGTTATGAACTATTTGATTACATGCACTAAAATTCCATTTTCTATGCTACTTATCCTGACCATTTTTGATCAGGACTTTCATTTATTGCAAAATTATTACTTCATCCAAAACGACGATAAGAATATTTGAATTTGAAGACGATTTTTTACAATGATGTAACGTCAGTGCTTAATATTGATTTCTTAAATGTGTCTGAAATACTTTGGTATGCAGTAATTATTGTTACACTTATCAACTTGTTGATTGAGATCAAATGATAATGATTTTCAACTTTGTATTCAGGTTGGATATTTACACAAATTCTTGCTGAGTAAGTTGTTTAACAAGACCTTACTTTATGATAAATATTCAATTAGTACTAAACTAAATCTAAGTAAAAATAATTCTAACATTTGTTATAAGAAAACAAGCATAGAATTCCTCAATTGTAATTTTCATTGGAACCTCTTTAAAACATAATAATATCTCCACCTAATTTATCAGTGATAATTGTATGATCATTAGTGAATAACATCATGATGAATTTTTGGAATCATTAAAAATGTTGACACAGTGAATGTTAATCCAATATTTTGAAGGCACCATACTTGACGGTTACGATTCCTATTCCATGTAAGGTTTTTAGTAAGATTGCTATGAATTTCAACTTGTTCGGTAATAACTGAAGGTAACCATTAGGAAGTTTTATTATCAAGTTTACTGTTAATTAGTACTCATCACTATGATATATCCATAAACCTAATTTAACTAAATCGATTGGATTCGATCAGTTCTTCAAATGAGATAAGTATAACATTAGTTGCCACTCAGTGATCAATCAATACAGATGTCGTTATCTGTTTATCATCTATTATTGAAATAATATTGAAAATAGTTAATAATTAATTTCATAAGGGGTTTTTTGTCGATATTATGGTAATTTATTTAATAGTTGAGATCATGAGTCAATTAAAGCTAGACCACTATGAAAATTCTGGAAGCACTAAACGGCTGTTTCGTTCCATCGTGGGACTCCTCAGCAGTCCGCATCCACGATCTCATTTCGTGAGATTCGAACCCAGGACCTATCGGTCCCGCGCGTGATTGCTTAACCCTGAGCCGGCATCCAATGGTGTTAATAATTGATTGTCAATTTAAAACAAATACATATTTTATAATTTAAATGTAAAATTTAAAAAAAATAGTAATCACCATGGTAACATTTAATTGTACTTTATTTCAGAAAAAGAAAGATATGTAAATTGTATTCGTTGAAAATTAATTTAAAAAAAACGTGTTATTCATGTGACCATAAAAAAGTGGAAAGTATGATTTGAATCGTTTTTTTTTAAAAAAAAAGAGAAAAAACTTAGTTTATTGAATAATTTATTTATTGTATAAAAAGTACAATGGAATTTGTATTGAAAATATTTAAAAAAATCTATTTGAAAATGATATACTTTTAGTAATATTAAAGATTATATGATTGTATTATGGAAGTATTAACACTTAGGTAATCTTCGGAAATTGTGTATCGAATTCAAGAAAATTAGTATAATACATCAATGATCAATTGATAAATTTCATGAAATCGATTTATTATTTTTTTAAGTTCACTTGGTATTGTTTACTTCAACCCATTACACAAGTAAGTGGCTATCAGGACTCAGTAAGTAAGTAGATAATATGGTGGCGTTTGAAGTGAACGGTATTGGGTTTGAGCCTCGGAGTGAACATCAACTATTAGATGCAGGTACATCCAGTTGACGAGTCCCAAATAGGACGAAACGCGCGTCCTGGGTTCCTCTGCTAGCCACTATCTATCATTCTTATTATGGTCTTTTTTTAAAAAGAATAAATGATTACACTGGTAAATTGTTAGTAATTTCGGCTTTTTTCTCTAGATATTTACAGAGTTTCAGTGTCACTTTGGTAATGTATTCAAACGTACTTAGGAATAAATTTCAACTCATTTCATTGCCTATTTTATTTGTTTAATGATTATTTTTATGTAGAGTAGCAGGGAGTCCTTATATCGGTTAGGAATTCGAACACATTTGTATGATCCTCAAAAAAATAGTCAGTATAAAGAGTGAAAACAGTTTAACAACAATAATAATTGCTTAGGATTCTCTTACTGAAGTAAAATGTTGAAAGGATCAATGGTGTTATATTCAGTGGAGTGTTGTGTTCGGTAGATATATTGTGGCCTGATATCTGACTCCAGTTATATCGTATTATGATCGTATGAATAACGTTTTTTGAATTATACATCTCGCCAATCCTCGTATATAAGTATCGACTCAAGTCACGTTAGTTAAATAACGGAATTAAAATAAGTCATATACTCGAATGGATTTTTGAATATGCATGTCTCATACAATCGTTGATCCAGACAAACGATCAAAGAAACGAAGCAAAATGACGAGTGGTGGAGAAAATATAGAAACCAACTCGATTTAGACAAGCGTTAATCGATATTTATAGCTGAACAAAAATACATTACAGACATGTAATGAATAAGATAAGAAATGTACACAGAGATACATAAATAGTCAAGGTTGACAAGTAAATAATTAACAAGGTCAAAATGTGACTTATGAAGAATGAATAAATTGGCCTGTCCGGAAGCTAGAATAAGCTATGTAGGCTTGATATGGGAACCGATACTAGATTAAACAAAAGATGGCTTGGAAATTGATAACAAAAATGTATTAACAAAGGAATAATTGAAAATGTAATATAAAATATGGAAATGAGTAATTGGAATATTGTGAAAATCTATCTTCTCATGTTTTGTATTCAGAAGAAGAATCGATAGCAGAAAAAGGGATGAATTGAAAATTAGCATCCATGTAACACAGATGGTTACAGTATATGATACAAATTGATAACTAATACAATCAAAAGTAGAATAATACTCTTCTGAGGTCACCTTAAGTTGTATTTCTTAATTTATAAATATTGATGGTAAAAAAGTATGAGGAAGACTGCTAGGAAGGTTTTGTGACATATTACAAAAACGACTCGAGAGTCAGTTACTTGTGGACAACGGAAGTGAAGTAGATATCTCTGACACCTTTAAAATGCTAACATGATTTTCACTACCTTTTGTTGAGACCATTGCTTTCAAGAGTTCTCGACCTGGTCTACGTATATGAAAGGAAAGACGTGGTTAATAACTTTTAACCTTATATAGATAACTAAAATGTTTTATTTTGGCTTATTAAATGTTTCATTGTTACACATCTATTAATATTCATTCACTGATAATCTGACAATCTATTTCTTCGTGAGGTAATTAATAATCATGACTTTCTCTTTTCTATTCTTTCTTTGAGTCATTAAATTTTTCATATATAATTAAATATTAGTCTTGGCTTATACAGCAATCCATCTTATATATTGTATAATTCCCTTCTACAAAAATCTTCTGTTCAATCTCTAACATCTACCTTAATTTGATTTGCTTAAATACACTAAACTTTTTGATTCTAAACATAAAATTCTCTAAAAATTTTTTTTAATTATTTTGCCATTATTTGAGAAGTTTTGAGACGATAGCGGAAATCATTAATATAAAACAATGTGTTTTAATGTGACTAAGTTAAAATTTCTATTTGTCATGCAATTTACTTTAAATTTTATCAGTTAATTATTCTTTTATAAACACATGAAATACGTGATTGAGTGTGTTCACTTTTTTTCAATGTTTTGTTTTTACAACAAGTACACTTCTATTTTCAAAATGCTAAACATTGAATAACGCCAGAGTTATATGACACAATTTTCATCAGTCATGTATTGAATGTAGTGTATGCAGTATATATTGATTACATACTGTGTCCCTGCTTCGGTTTGGGCACCCGAGCAGTATCACAACCCTCACACATATCGAATGAGATTTGTGTGGCGCATATATATTTGGTGCCTCCTTGTACCAATATCTATGTGTTAAAATAAATAATAA
Organism: Schistosoma margrebowiei; assembly: GCA_944470205.2. Taxonomy (NCBI): domain Eukaryota; kingdom Metazoa; phylum Platyhelminthes; class Trematoda; order Strigeidida; family Schistosomatidae; genus Schistosoma; species Schistosoma margrebowiei. Next base: position 32,060,311 of record OX104026.1, on the reverse strand, counting down.
AAGCATACTGCGTCATGTTTGCTTGATCAAATTTTATTAATTTTAAATACATCTTACTGCAATGATAACGCTTAAGATTATGATACCGGATGAAGTGTGTCGAAATCTCTTGAGATTGAAAAAAAACAATCTGCTGAAGAGATTCTCAGTTAATATGTAACCTAAGTTTTGAATTTTCTACCTTCAATCAGATTACGTTACATAAAACTGCTAGAATCCAACTTTATAGTCACCAGTGATTACATTTCTGAATAGAGAATCTTCCTGTTAAATGGCTGTAGGCAGTCTATAGGAAACTTTGCAACCAGGTTACATGGTATTTGGCACGTGTCAGTAAGGTGTATGTATGTGATCAATGTTTCTTTGTATTAATAATCTGTTACAATTAACCAAAAAGGAGTCGATTGACATTTGAAAGCTTGATTACAGTTTTTATAAACTAGGAGGAATGCTTCACAACATAATGATGTAATTAAATGTGAATCTAGCTACAATTGCTGAGAGTCGCTGCTCCACTCTAGAATGAATCTTCATTTAAGCTTTACAATAATTTTTTTGTTAGGAAGTATTAATAAATAGTACTCTGGATCGCTTTTTTATTCTCATAAAAAAAAACAACAAAATCTAACAATCTTCACAATCCCTCTGTACTAATGTTCTGAAATTTACTTTCTTAACAGATAAATAAAAAAATTTCCTCTCTCAGTATGACATTTTGTAGATTATAGAATTTCATGAAGACCACCATTAGATCCTGGCTCAGTAGTTTATAGGTTAAGTGTTGACACTAAAGCCCGAAGGTCATGAGTTCGATTTCTGTTTACCACGTTGTTAATGTACACCGTTAAAGAGTCTAATAATAGAACAAAACAGCCGTCTATTGCTTCCAAGTTTTCAATTATTATCTAACTTTGATCAGGTCATAATTTCAATGAAATAAAAATGAATTTTTTCATGTTCGTTAAACTGTAGCTTTTTTTCTTTATAATGTGACAATTTATCATGTTTCCAAAATCTAAACATTTTTCAAATGGTTTATCAACTACGTAGTATCAAGTGGAAACAACTCATATTATATATGCATATATATACAAAAATGACATTATCAGAATGGGTTTTGTGGAAATTTTTAGAAATTTCACAGGTTGAAATCATGAGTTAATTGAAGCTAGATCACCATGGAAAACCTGGAAGCACTGGACGGCCGTTTCGTCCTAGTATGGGACTCCTCAGCAGTGCGCATCCACGATCCCGCACCTCGCGGGATTCGAACCTAGGACCTACTGGTTTTGCGCGCGAGCACTTAACCATTAGACCACTGAGCAGGCATCCAACGGTGTTAATGTCTAACTTCAACCAATCCACGAAGTTCCGCCATCGTACACCATTGTCATCAGTGAGCTGATATCTCACAACAGACCTGGTTGAACTCCCATACTAGGATGAGACGGCCGTCCAGTGCTTCCAGGTTTTCCATGGTGGTCTAGCTTCAATTGACTCATGATTTCAATCTGTGAAAAATAACATTCGCTCAAACTTAAAATTAATCGATGTCAAATTCACTCTAAATACCATAGTAAGTTAACTGTAAATTAGATTCATTACCATCATCACTGTTACTTAAATAGACGTGATAAGTAATATGTCAAATAGGTTAGTTATATATGTATATATTAGTTTATTTAATAAAGATACGTATCATTTTTACGTTTTATTTAAGTTTATAAATTCTACATAAAATTAATAGCCTTTACCTTACTCGAGTATGAATGTACATATATACATAGTATGATTATTATCTCCTTAAAATTCACTCAACTACACACACACATATACATACATACATACATACATACGTACGTACGTACGTACATACTCTTTTTATGACGTCTACTATCATCGTGAAAAAGAAAATATTTACAAGTATACACGTGATGTGAAAATGAGCGGAATAAAAGAAGCAAGTAACTATTGAAGATGAAAACATAGAATAGTTTCATTCAGTCATTTATGGCCTTAGTTTATATATATATATGCATTAGTCAGAAAGATACTGGAACAAGAGATAAACATGAAAATATACTAGAAAAGCTATAAATGATGTATCATTAAAAAAAAAGAAGGAATATCCACACAAAAAAAATACTCTGATGGTGAGTGAATAATACGATAAGAGGCAAGGGAAGAAAATGAAAGAGAAATAGAATAACTTGTTATAGATTATTATTATTTTTTCAATGTAGTAAATATTATATTCTACTTCAATGTAACTAATATACAAAATATTTATGGTGAGACATGAATTTCCTCTTTCGTTATCATTATTTTTTCTAATGGATTTTCTTTGTTTGTTCAGTTTATTCGTTAGTATGAGTAATACGAATTGAATATGATAAATAATACTAGTGCCCAATTTGAGTAACCTTTAAAATGACCTTGAGACGTATGAAAATTATTAACCAATAAACATACAGATAGATTAAACTAAGGAATCCTCCATTATAATTTATTATTCAGATATAATATCATTTTATAATATCATAAACCTAATGTTTTTAAGAATAGTAAAATAAACTAACCTTTTAGAAACAGTAAAACATTTCATCATAAAATAAGTAAAATAAAGACGGCCTAATTGAATATTTGGGCTATCAGTTGTTGCCATCTAGATGTTTCAACAAGTTATCTACTGAATAACCTATTCATATGTGTTTGTAAAGTGTTTACAACTTTTGGTTGTACAAGTTACAAAAATGTGCAATTGGAGATATTGTGATGGCTGAAAATATGCATTGGAAAGAATGAATGTTATTCAGATATCGACTTTTGATATACTAATATCTAACTGACAATCATTCAATATTTATCGTCAGGATCGACCAAGAACTTAGAAACGGGAACTTACTGAAATACTTTTTACTGAAAATTCTATATGGTATCAAACATATAATATTGAATAAAGTTGATTATAAATAAAATAATAATAAATAAAAATAATTGGAATTCAGTGATTAGTTCGAATCACGCTGAGGGACTGGATCGTGGATGCGCTGATGAGTCCCGCGATAGGACGGAATGGTCGTCTGGTGCTTCCAGGTTTTCCATGGTGGTCTAAGTTTAATTCACTCATGATCTCAATTATTGAAAGAGTTTATTTGTCAAACAGAAATAGTGTAACATAATCATATACAATTATTTCATTTCACGGTTAACAGATTGTACATATGAAAAAACGTGTTGCTATATACAACTAATGGTAATAAAACAATTAATATTGTATAGTGATTGTTATAATTATTCTAATATAAAATTATTGTGGTCTCATATGGATCATACTGGTCCATAAGACTTGTATCTACAGTTTAATTCATTATCATAATGTTTTCCTGTTCTCTTCTTTAAGTCGTTTATTTTGGATTGTGATATAAAAATAATAAAAGTTGACTCTGTGGTTTAGAAACACTATGACATCATTAGAGTAAGTACAATATTGACATACTGACATCTCTTCATTTAACATATATCTATATGAAGTAGTATCTTCTCCAGAAGGATAACGAAACCATTAAGTCTAGAGAACTCAAAACAACCAAATACGTACATTAAAATAGAATTTTATATCTATAATTGTCAATTAAAAAGTGCGGTTTTTATGAAAGAAGTCAATGATTGGTTAATACTGTGATACAAATTTCATGCCTCTAGTTACAATAGTAAAATATAGATAGAATTATCAGTCATTTGACACTGTACAAAAACACTATATGGTCTCCTGCGGGCTGTTTTGAATGTTATAAATTTACCAACCATAATTTCATGATATCAGAATCAATGTGTTAAATCATTTCAAATTGGATGATTATTCTTATCATACTCCCTTAAACAGTTAAATATACTGAATATATTCACTTTGTATTGTTTTACTGGAATCTTCCCATTGATGTTTTAGGACTGAAATTGATCAGTCTATTATTGGCATATGTGCATACTATGCGTATTGCATCGATATTGCCTTAATTTACAAGCATCATATAATGAATATATATGAATACATTACATAATTGTGTTATTTTCATCATGAAATATATCTAGTATCTAATATAAACTTACAATTTTAAAAATACATATAAATCTAACATCTTTTGATTAAGCGCTAAAACACAATTACTTCAGGCTATATTTTCTTCAACTTTAATTCATATCTATCCCCTTGAAATTATTTCAATAAAAGAATTATATTTTTTCAAGTTTCTTTGTATAGGCTAGTCAAGTAGTTTATTTGAAGTGGTTTTATTACTATTATTATTATTGTTATTATTATTATGTAAAATAACATCGAATCAAGAATCATTTATCTAGAACAAATCAATATGATTAACTTTGTTAGGTAATTCCTTATGATATATATATATATATATACCTACATTAAAATCAATCAATAAGATGTTCTAATTTCAAATATTACACTTATTAAATTATAAATTAAAACAAATAGAATATATAAAAATATAATGATAATAGAACAAATGAATATAGGATCAATGATAATTCAAATTATATAATCATTATTATTTATTTATTGTATAAATAAGTGATAAATATACAATTATTGACATTATAAATTGATATAGTAGATTGTTTTATATATAATTCAATTTGAATAAAGTGAAGATATTTTGTAAGTAGTTGAAAATATATTATTAATATTCTGGTAAGCGTTTTTTTAGCGAGTTAGTTTTCTACAGGATGGGGACGCTAACACCATGCCAAACCCTCCTCCTTTACCCGAGCTTGGGACCGGCAGTAACCCTATAAGAGCTATAGGCGGAGTTATTATTAATATTACTACAATATAATTATTTCATATTATAGACATAATTACTTGTTTATCATAATTTATTATTCATATTATACTCGCATCGAGTAGACCTAGATTGATTTATAAAGTAATGTAATTAATGATAAGATTGCTGCAAACAAACATAGATAGATAGTTAGTTGGTTTATCAGTTAGTTGGTTTGTCAGTTAGTTAGTTAGTTAGTTAGTTAGGTAGTTAGTTAGTTAGTTAGTTAGTTAGTTTGTTAGGTAGTTAGTTAGTTAGTTAGTTAGTTAGTTAGATAGATAGATAGATAGATAGATAGATAGGTAGGTAGATAAGTAGGTAAGTAGATAGATAGATAAAAAGCTAGTAAAATAAAATTATTTTTCTGGTAAGCGTTATTTTAGCGAGTTAGTTTTCTACGGGATGGGGACGCTAACCCCATGCCCAACCCTCCTCCTTTGCCCGGGCTTGGGACTGGCAGTAACTCTGGAAGAGCTACAAACGGAGTTAGTAAAATAAAATAATGAAACATATAAACAATATCTATAGACTATAAACAGATCATTTATTATCTTTTCATCATGGAATATATTCTACATAACTTATATTCATTATTGATATCAATGAAGTTAATATAAATTAATTTTGACATTTTGTGTATCAAATATCAAAATCAAAGAAATGATGATTGACTTCTTTGTGTAAACCAAACAATCAGTTTAGTCTAAATGATTTATTTTGATAAATTTTCTCCAATAACATTTCGATTTTTCAGAAAAAAATCTTTTTCTTCATCATTTTGATTGATCTCGTGATTTTTAATATGATCGATTAAATGTGTGTTAGACAATCGATTTTTTGCTTAAATATAACGCTATCAAGTAGATTTAGTTTATTGAAAGGTTCTATTCTTAATAATTGATTTTAAATTTATTGATTATATATATATCCCCTTATATATATATATATAAGGGGATCTGATGTAGATATAAAGAAGAGGATCGGTAAAGCAAGGACAGCATTCCTACACTTGAAGATTAAATGAAACACAAAACAACTATCAAACAATATTAAAGTCAGAATCTTCAAATATGAACGTCAAGACAGTTCTACCGTAACGAGCTAAAACTTGAACAACTAACACAACCATCATCAAAATGTGCAAATATTTAGAAACAATTTTCTACACAACATATTCAATGTTCGTTGGTCGGATAAAATCAGTAACAACCTACTATTGAAGAGAACAAACCAGATTCCAAATGTGGAGGAAATCAGGAAAAGATGTTGGAAGTGGATAGTAGATAAATACATTACGGAAACCATCAAACTGCATGACGAGGAGAGATTTAACTCGAAATCCTGAAGTGAAACGAAGAAGAGGAAAACCAAAGAACGAACTGTGTCGATAATTAGAAGCAGACATGAAAAGAATGAATAGCAAGTGGAAACGAGTGGGAAGGATTGTCTAGGACAGAGTTGGATAGAGAGTGTTAGTGGATGGCTTGTGCTCCTCCACAGGGGATAGCAGGAGGAAGTAAGCAAATCATGAAAAATCCTGGAGAGTAGTTGATGCTTCTCCACGAGCGGTAACAGGCGTAATATATATATATATATATATATATATATATATATATATATATATATATATATATATATATATATACAGAGAGAGAGAGGAAGACGGAGATTTAATACGAACAGCTTAAACCGAAAACTCGGTGTATTATTAAATAAATAAACTTACATGGATAATTATTTGCAATTTATCAGTTGGTTGCTTTGAAGTGAATTTCTCTGAATTATGATGGCAGCCTGTGTCTTATGACTTATCGACTTGTTTAGTAATGATGTAATTAACAAACGAGATTAAAAAAGATTACTGTTGGAAAGTATGACCTTCCCATCAAGTACAGATTTATTTACATGACCTTGATTCACTTAGGTAGGTGAAGAAAAGTTTAAATCTACAATCTAATGGTTAAAGATCTGAAAGTTATATCACCACATTTTAAAACTAATGAACTGTGAAGTATTTGATTTAAATTAAGTATCTGGGTAAATCCAAGAACACCATCAAACCCATAAATAATTTTAGGAGAGGTGGTAGGTATACAAATTTCATTGTGATTGATTTAATCAAAAATACTAAATAGATTGAAGATATTGTTCACGTTTTACATTTGAAACTGCTGTTAATGTTATGAACAAGCCGAGAAAAATTGTATCCATAGCATAAAATGAATTCATTGTACTTCAAAATTTCCGGTCAACTGGAGACAGCTGAAATTTACTTCAAAAAATAATATTTGAAAAAATGATTATAAAGCTTTCATTGTTAATAAAATCAAAAGGGAAGTCTTAGAAAAGTCACAAAATGGTACAGTACATACTTCATTTGAGACCAATATAAAATTTACAAGTAGAAAATCTATCTTTAAAATGTTACAAAAGATTGTATGAGGCTTTTACAAGGTTCCACAAAATCAAGAAGTAAGAAAAGACAGACGTTTTACGAGTTCGACTGCTAATTATTTGATGAATTTTGAACATGAAATATGTATCATCAAAACCTTAAAACTAATTAACAGCTATTTAAAGCTAAATATATGTTACCTTACAAAAATTATTGTTATATCCTTCAATAGTGATAGAAATTGATCACAAATAAGTTAAGATCACATTACAATTCTTGATAATTCGAGATATACTTTGGTGAATATCAGCTGGTCACATGTTGTTTTATCATAAGATGTCACTGAACTCCTTAGCTTAGTATTATTATTTTGGGGTTACTTGATAAAATATCTTGATATTGTGATGAACTCTTCTTTATTTTGAATGACTGAAAGAAACCAGCACAAACGTTTGTAAACTTATTCACGAAGAATAAGTTGATTTGATAGTATGTAAATGTTTGAATCTTCCCATTGTTGATGTTAGGGACATAGTATAATCAGTTTCTTATCATGATCTATGTTTCATGAACGAATTCCCTGCATAATGTCATTCGATAACAAGTTTTTAAGTAAAGATGGACAATGACTAGCGATAGAATTCAGAATACCAGTTTTATCGTACTTTTAATCCATCAACTGGATGTACTTGAATCATACTGTCGATATTTACATAGGAATGTTAGTAAATCCAGCTGATAGGTTATAAATATTACTGAAATTGCGTCTCGCATTCCACTGCTAACCATTATCTGACTTAAATAGGTTTGTCTGTAGTCATTTGTATCACTTGGAAATTACCTTAATGTGAAATCAGTCAAAGTATTTTGACTAGTATCACGATCTAAACTGATTTAAAATAATTAAAAAGAATAGAACATTAGAAAAACACCAAATATTTATCGATGTCATATTGGCCTACAAATCCTTTTCACATACATTTTGTATTTATAAGTAGTGTCATGTATAAAATATTGATCTATGCTTCTAACAGTACAAATTTAACCTTATAAATCTTCAATATTAATTAAGAATTGAAAGATATAATTATTTATACTTAATATGGCAAGTAATCAATATAGTTGGACTATTAAAACGTCTAATATTTCAATTCAACGTTTACTCCCGATATACATAATAACATCATATACCAAAAACCTACATCACCATGAAGCTATTTGATAAATTATCCGAGGTAAGAATAAACTACGAACCACTGGATTTCCACCTATTGATGATCCGGTTTGATCTTATATAGAATCAGTGAAGCACTTCCTAAGTTTCCAACAATTACTCAGCTTGATGGAAAGTTATTTTTACATTCAGTCAATGACCACAAACCAGCAATTTCAGGAATTCTGCATCAATATCACTAATATTCATCCTAATTAATGTATCTGGTGTTTTGAAGTATTATAGTTAAAGCCAGTCTACAGAAAATCATCGAACTAGGTTTTGTGATGGTTGGCATTTGCTAGAACTAATTCTTTTCAATCTGTAGATTTTGTAACCTCGTCATTCATATTCACAATCTGATACGTTATCATTGAAGAATTTGAACTATGATTGATATATTGTATAATCATATTGATTGATAATTATAAAGTAGTAACGAATACCACATGTATGTCTACATGTTAGATGTTATATTTTAAAACTGTTTACATTATTTACTTATTAATTGTCATATCGAATTACATAGAGACAATATTTATTTGCGTATTTAGTGTATTTATCACGTGTTAAACAGGATTAAATTGAAATATTTTATAGATTTTAATGTTTCATAGAATGTAAATAATCTTTACTATTTCAGATAACAACATTTTATACCTTTAAAGTTTTGTAAAGAAGTTGTTGATAGCGTTTTTATTTCTGTATATACATTGGATACAATTTATTATAAACATTTAAATATTGTACAACTGTGTTTGAAAACAAAAGAAAATCATTGTGTGATTAAAGAAGATAATAAATATAAATCAATAAAGAAGATATTCTTTTCTATGATAACATTTACCGGAATAAAACAGATTATCAGTATAGGGGTTGTGGAGATTATTAATTTCTTTAATTGAGATCATGAACCAATTGATGTTAGACCATCGTCGGAAACCTGGAAGCACTGGACGGCTGTGGAACTCAGTGGTTCAGTAGGTTGAGCGTTTGCGCGCGAGACTGAAGGTCCTGGATTCGAATCCAGCTAGCGGGATCGTGGATGCGCGCTGATGAGAAGTCCCACAACAAGACGAAACGGCCGTCCAGTGCTTCCAGGTTTCCAACGGTGGTCTAACATCAATTGGTTCATGATCTTAATCAAATAAAACACATTATATTTGATCCATTACAATGTAAATGATTTCCGTTGTTGGATTATGGTTAAATAATTGAATGACTATATTTTTGGCATTGTTTTTTCATTGTAGTTAAAATTGAAGTTTAAAATATGTTTCTCATTCTTTATAAGGCTTGTCAAATACATATACTATCATTTCAATGTTGATTTTCTCTCTAAGATTAGGACTCATTGAATATCACTACAAATGATTACGAGTTATTCACAAACCTACTGACTATAAACAAAGTCTAATTTATTCAAAGAGTATGAAGTTATTTGTTAGGGTTTGTACTTTCTTCAAAAAGAAATTGATCAAATAAAATGTTGAATATCAGCAGTGGGTATACTATAACTTTAACAAATTAGGAGGGTTGAGTTATAAAATATAACTACTACTTAAAGTTATAAGCAAAGTTAGATGGTGGCTAGCAGTAGAATGCAAGACGTGCGTTTAGTCAACAATACAAAAGCTAGTGGCTATCAAGACTCAGTAGCCAAGTAGATAACGTGATGACGTTTAAAGCGAACGGTAATGGGTTCAAGTCTTGGAGTAAACATCAACTCTGAGATGCAGGTACATCCAGTTGACGAGTCCTAAATAGGATGAAACTCGCGTCCTGGATTCCACAGCTAGCCACTATCCATCTTCGCTTATTACGCATGTGTCTTAAGGCAATATCGAGCCAATCCGTACAGGATGCATATATGCCAATAAAAGAATGATCAACTGCAGTTCTAAACATCAATGTGAGAATTTAAGTAATCAATACCAGTGAGTTTATTTTTAACAGTTGTTAAAAACAGAGTCCTAACATGTTCTCTTTAAATAATCTGTACACGTTACAATATAAATAGGTGTTTTCTGTGGTAATATCAAACATTTTAAAAATTCCCATTTTTATCTCCTAGTATATTGTATTGTCTTGTTACGAATATTTATCCGCTAAATTTGTAAATCGACACATATTCAATATTAGTGATGATAACATTGATAAAACATTAATTAGTTGGAAAAAATCGATCAGTTTTGATAGATTGATAATAAAATCATGGATTTATACTACTGACTAATACTTATATAATCACTTCTAATCCTTCCATTCACAAATTCTATGTCACTTAAAAATCAACTATATTTGAGCTGATTTGGATGACTCACGATGTTGTATTCAATTTCCTGGTATGATGAGTCAGTTTAATAAAAGAGACATAATAGACGAGTAAAATGTACATACTTCTGACAATATTTCTTCTATATTTGAAGAGATTATGTGAACACCTAAATCGGCAAACGGAACGAAGAATCAGCGACACAACGACAAGACAAGCTAACTATTCCAATGCATCCCATCTCCGCTAACTAGGGAGAAAAGACTAGGTTCAGATTAAGGAAAGGTATATTACACAAGCAGCTAGAAGTACGATCAAACTAAACACATAACTCAAGCGTACATATACAGCATAAATAGGTCTTAGAAAAATTCAAAAAATATCGTATTTAAAGAAGCAAAGAACCAATGACATTTTGGGTCCTTCCAAGTGGGAAATACAATATAAAGGTAAAAATGGGCGCTTTTAGCACGATAACGAAAACATTAAAATCTCCAAAATAAAGTTACAAAATAAGACGTTAAACTAATGATCTCTGAGGATCTAGCATCCCCAACAATTTCGTAAAAAGATTAATACATTATCCGCTGGAATAAACAATAACATCGTGAGGAAGTTTGTAAGATCAAGCTACTGACATCTGATTAGTATCATGTTTACTAAGTAAATCAGCACAAAATATTAATGAATGTCCATAAAGTTGAAAACCCGATATAAATTTTGTTTGATATTGGTTGATAATGGAATTTAAAACAAGTGTTTTACTATTTTGTCACCTCCGTGGCGCAACCGGTTAACGCGTTCGGCTGTTAACCGAAAGGTTGGTTTTACTATTCTGCAAAAGTATTGTCTAGTTTATTCATTGATTCATTTGAAGCTATGTCATTGCAAACTCTAGTCGACTATCTAATTAAATATTGAATCAAATAAGCTATAATTTAAACAAAAGTTGTAATTTGTTATTGTGCTCTTTTATTTTGATTCGGTTGACTTACTGGAATGAAATGATAAATAATAATAATTGTTCGATTCAATAATATGAGTTTTATCACGATATTGAATTTTCAGCATTGATTATGCAACATGACAAAAATTTCCCATTTGTCACACATTCAATACAGTTATTATCATTATAAATGTATTTACCTATCAATATCTGCTACCAGTTCAGCTGTTATGAATATTTTCTTTCTATTTGTTATATAGTAGATGCATAAATCCAAATGTATTCTTCCCTCATTCCTCTAAAAAACCGATAAAGATAGAAATATCTCGATGGGAGTGTTTCATTACTGAATTTCTCAGTATTTACCATACCCAATAATCTATAAGTCTTTAATAATAGTTCACCATACATATAGTTTGTATTCATATAAATTTACCTCTAGAACACAAGGGAAGATTGGTTGCAATATTTAGACAGTTGAGAAATAAGTGATTCAAATATTTCATCAGGCTAAAGCCTAATTATTATCATGGTTTCTAACTCCGATCAGTTCAGAGTGTTGCTGTACTACATTCACCATTGCGTTGCGGCGATATTACAATTCAGTAACCAAGTATTGATTTATATAAATAAGTCAATGGATCAGTATTCGAATCTGTTACCACAAATTGGTAATAGAATGTTTTAGTCACCAGGTCATCTTTTCACTTAGTTTCACAATTGACAGTAAATCCATATATTTAAGTATTTTGAAAATCTTCAAACATTTCATAACATATTTTTTTAAAATATTTTCAGCACTTATCTAGGTGATGTTAAATGAATCGATAAAATTTTATGAAAAAAGAAAGTCACTCATCTGATATAATTGTAAATATGTGCTGATTTCAATGGATGAGATGAAAATTATTTCATGATGTCTCTAATTTTTTTTTAAAGTAACATAATGTCTGTAATAGATAATATTAAGAAAGTAACAATAATTGATTCAATCAGTTCATCAGATGAAATTCATGTTCCATGGATAGAATCCTAGAAACACTAGAAATTGGTTTGTATAAATCGTTTGCAGAATAGTTGAAAATAAATGACAGTAGGGTACATTAATAAATCCATTATATTCACGTATATTTTATTCATTCTGTTAATTGTTAATTTATTTATCTTACGTCCATTTGTATCATACTTAATCGGTTTGAATATTACAGTTAATGATTATGTTTGGTCTTGTTAGGAAATGAAGAACATTGAATGAATAATTGTTTAGGCATCTAGTGTCAGCCTTTTTTTTCTGATAATGTTCTCTTTTAAGGAATAAGGTTTTTAATCCCATATCCAACCCATTTCATCTATCTGGTATCGTGAATGGGAGTAATCTTAGAAGGACTCCAGATGGAATTGTATTTTTATAAAAAAAAGTCTCATATTATTCTACTAGTCTATCAATAGGATATTTGTAGTTTTGTACAGACAGATAAATCAATTAATTAAACAATTCTAATAATCAGAATTCCATTCTTTTAGAAGATTCTAGTAAAAATGGCTAATCCCCTCCTCCCTAAAAAAATAATTGTAACATTATTAAAGGTTTAAAAGGTTACATTTCATTTACAAACATTTCAGAGTATAACTTGAAATACTGATTTTTTGATATCAATTAAAGATAATTCTGTAGTTACCAAACTATATAATGAATAGAGTTCATGAAATTTATTACAAATTAGTTTGTTGACCTAATGATATCTACTAAAAGTTGAAGTTAGTTATTAGTAACATATTTATTAATTATTTAATTATGAACAAATTTAACAAATCATAATGTATTTTATACTGAAAATATGCTTAAATTAACGACTATCAAGGACGTTTGTGTCATAGTATGTTATTCACCTGATGATGAATGAACTAAAGGTTTACTGAGGAGAACAATTTACGAAGATCTAATTAGAATCAACTAACGAACCGTGACGTTTAGTTCAAATTATAATTGTTCGTCATTACTGAATTTCAAATCGAAGTGTGAGTAAAGTTAATAAATGAGGCATCTTTAAAAGAAAGCTGTCTGTTGATAGTTTCTCTTTAGTGGTGTAAAAGCATTACCGTAGCCTCATGATTAGAAAATCATTTGTTTAAATTTTTGTACAGCTCCAAGTACAAATCATTGATTTGTAAATTATTGTGGAATAGATATTTAGAGTTTCTGTAGATTCCTAAGATTACATCAGACATTAGTTTATGAACAAGATAACCTTGACAATAAAACTACTAAAAAATCTTAATAATAGGTATTCGCTTCAAATGCTTCTGACAGTTTATTATTACTCTTATTATTATTATTATTATTATTATTAGTAGTAGTAGTAGTAGTAGTAGTAGTATCAGTAGTTAACCAAAAGTACCCATTTAAATAACTGTTTATCAAGGTCCACCGACAAAATTGTACCTCAAATAACGAAAGACAAACCACCCAACATAAATTTACTTTATAAAAGTTACTTGGTTTACATCTGTTATTGCGATGTGTGAATACAGTTGATCTTGTAAATACAAAAACAGATAATTTGGTTAAACCGGTATTAAACTCTCAATAAAAATATATTTCAGAATGTAGAATCACTAGTTGTTACAAGGAATCAATATTGTAGTTTTTTATATTAAACACTAAATAGAAACAGTACGGTACTAGTTGCTACTCAGTGATCAGTCAGTTCAAAAACCCTTACTATAAAATATTTATGTATCGCAATAACTACTAAACCATATGATAAATTCAACCATTATATAAGAAAACACTAATATTTATTTATCCTCTAAAATATTTTGATTTTGCTAATGGTGAACAAGGTTAAATTCCAAGAAAACATCTGTATACTATTGTTACTACGGCGAGACTCTAATTCATGGACGAGCCAATCAGAAGCGGTTGAGAGATTTCAAAGTTACAGCGCCAACTTCAGTCTTAATGCTAACGTACGATTGGTTCACAAGGAATTTTGTACAAAACATGGTAATTGAGCGGCTATAACAAATGAAACAGCGAGACTATAATTTGTGGACGAACCAATCAGGTATAAGATAATAGATCTCGAATTTTGGTGCGAAAGCCTTCTATCCATTTGGCTAAATAAATTTCTGGCATTATAGCTGATGTCAGCTCGTGATGAAAACCCCATGTATAATTACTAACTAAGGCAAAGTACGACAATTATTGCGAAATGGATAATAAAAGCACCAGTAACACTGGCTGCAGCCAGGTACTACATTATGTACGGATGTTTGGAAAACGTACAGACTCTTACGTAGGCTTGGTTATGTGCACCGCTTTTTTATCCACAAGTAGCATTTTGTGCACTCAACAACCGGAGTGTACATAAACAGTATTGAAGCTATGTGGTCGAGGCTGAAAGAGTTTTTGGGAGTTTATCATAGCTCCAGAGACCGAGTATTCTGTAGTCGTATGGATGATTTCCTCTACTGCATGCATTACAATTTTAGAACTTGTGAACCTCTTTCTAACGTTGACAAGTTCTTGAACCACGTATAAGAAGTGTATCCACTTTATTACCTTGATTTCGTATAATATATATGTTTACTCTATATTGACTGTTTGCTGATTGGTTAATAGTTCTCAAGGTCATTTAAGATTCGTTCAAATGTCGTCCATAAATTAGGGTCTCGCCGTTACTACTACTCACTAATTTTATCAGTGACATTGAATCATGATCAAAACATTCACTTAAATAATTTTGTGGCATTTTCGTATAGAAAGAAAATTCGACTAATATAATTTAACAGATTGAATGTACATAATGCCGTTATATTTTTTCTATTCATATATTACTTATGGAAATCTTTTTCTCCAAACCAGTAAAATTCTTAAGTTTGGTTTATCTTTTATTTTAAGAAAAAAAAACAAGCCAAATTATTATTGAATAATAAATAGATTTAAAATCATTCTTTACTGAAGTTAATCGAAAAAGAAAAATCCAATAAGAATGAATGTAGCTTGATACTATTTCATTTTTCTTAAAAGAAAAAAAAAGAAAGAAACTTAATTTATCTATTTCTTTATAGATTCATGTGTTTCACCATTTGAATATCATCAGTTTGCCATATTCTTTTTTTCACAGAGTTATCTTACATGTTTCCACTTCACAACAAATGAGCGGTAAACTTTTTTTATTTTCTGTTACAATTTTCTTTTCTTTTTTTAACATAAGGACAAATTTTCAACATAAATTTTCAAATATATTCTAGTCATTATGTGTTTTATTTCATTAGTTCCCAGACAAAATTCTACTACTTCAATAATATAATTTACATATATATATATATATATATATATATATATATATATATATATATATATATATATATATATATATATATATATATACGTTGAAAGATAGAGGATAGAATTCTCAAGACTAATGCCTATGTTAAAAACTAAAAGAGAAAATTCATTATTAGTGTCTCATGTTATACAAAATAAGAACAAAACAATCTTACAATCAATTAGTATATTGCGTGAATTATTAAAATTTTAGATAAATATATGATGATCTAATTAAACTTATATAATAACTGTTGTACTTTTGTGGTTGTTGTTATTGTTATTGTTGGCGTTGTTGTTATTTACAATTCATTAAGATGTGTATAAATGAATGAATTAAATAAATAATGATCAGTAAATTAAAAAGGTGAAAGGATAAACAATCTATTTAATGTGAAAAATCTATTATCAGTAACTATTTACAAATACTTCTAATGTAATTAACTGACTGTATTATTTACATCTTATCATGATAATTGAAATTTTATAATTAGATGATGAAATAATTGACCATAAATAAAAACAGATTAATATGTAGGTTAATTGATTGATAATTATGTTTTCTTAAATTCAATTGATGTTGTTTTACTTGTATCTTCGCATTGTTATTTAGGACTGAAATTGATCAGTCTCTAATTGGTATATGTGCATCCTGTGTGGATTGCCTCAATATAGCCTTAAATCGTAAGCTTTTTAAGCATAGATGGATAGTGGCTAGCAGTGGAGTCCAGGACGCGCGTTTAGTCTCGTTTAGGACGATGGATGTACCTGCATCGCAGAATTGATGTTCACTCCTGGACTCGAACCCAGTACCATTCGCTACAAACGCCATCACGTTATCCACTTGGTTGCTGAGTCCTGTATTGAACATCAACTCTGAGATGTAGGTACATCCACCTACTGAATCCCAAATAGAACGAAACGCGCGCTCTGGATTCCTTATGTGTTCTTAAATTAACATGTTTTTTATTCAAATTGGACACTACAATTGATAGTACATACATCATATTGCCAGATTCATTTCATTTTGTTGACATCAATTTTTTAAATGTTAATCAACTAATCAGTATTTTAATCACTAATGTAATCATGATGCTTAGAAATATATGTTGCTTTTAAAGAGGGGAGCTTTATAAACTGAAACTGATTGATAATTATTATTATCACTATTTCTGGTAGTATTATTGGAAATAGCGTTGCTATGACTATTAAAGGTACACTAAATATCAGAAGTGGTTTTGTGAATATTATAGTAATTTCAATGCTTGGGATCATAAATCAGTTGAAGCTAGATCTCCATGGAAAACTTGAAAGCACTGGTTGTGGGACTCCCCCATCAGTGCGCATTCACGATCCCGCCTCGTGAGATTCAAACTCAAGACCGCTGAGCCAGCATCCAACGATGTTAACGTCTAACTTCAACCAATCCACGAAATTGTGTGACACATCTACCATTGTCGACAGTGAGTTAATATCTCACAACAGACCCAGTTGAACACCATCGGTCACTGCTTCTCACTAGAACGCTAGGAAATACCATTTGAAGCTAATCACTAATGAGCATATGTTGATTATTATCAGTAGAGATTTTGTGGATATTATAGTAATCTTAATAGTTGAGATCATAAGTCACTTGAATGTGCGAACCTCCTAGTTTGTGGTGAATAAACAAGCTTAAAATGGAATGTATAAAAAAAATGAAAAATAGAAGAAAAGGTATGATAATTGATATGTATCAACATAAATAATCAAATTAAATTGAAACCAGTGAAAAATTTAGCTTGCACATATGTGAAGTGAGTCGTGTAGATCGTAATTCTTACTTACAGTGACTTAAATCAACTATCATTTATGAGTGGCAGGCTAATAAGTGTTTCCAAACAGACTGATAATGTATATGGAGAAGTATATTTTGTGGTAGAGAAAATTATATCCATTCAAAGCTGAACAATACTACACATATAAAAGGTTTTTAATGGTTAATAATAATGAAATAGAAAAGGAACTGTAGAAAACGACTCATTGATAAATTATATTTTTCCGTATAAGTGAGTATATTATGTAGTTTACGTTAATAACATCATTTTTGGTTTTATGCTAACGTTGAGAATAAGTAGGAAAGTTTTTAAAAAAAAACTGTATTCAAGTGTAATAATGAAGTTAACGGAAAAAATACTTTGTTCATTGATTTGGACTTGTTTATATACAATCTGTTTGAACAGAAAGCAATACAATATTTATTACATACTGTTTGAACTATTCTGTTAAATTTTTAAAAGAGATCGGTTTATGACACAGTGAATGTCGTATTCTCTTCACATCTTTTTCTATAACATAATTTTACACTGATTGATCATTAATTAGTAACTGATGTTGTGTTTACAGATATTAATATGAAGGTTGAACTTGATAGTTTCAAATAAATGTATGCCACTTCTTTAGAGTAAATTAAATTAACACAAGTCTAAATAGTACGAAGAAAAGAATGATGTTATTTTTTATCCAGTTTTTTAGGACTGATTGAATTCTGTTCCAATCAAGTTGTAATATTCTCACTAGTCTAAGAAATTAAATATTGGGTAGACTATATTGTAGCGTTAGGTAGTTGAAAGAGAAATAACTAGTATGGAAATTATGTCAGCAATTTGTACTGTTTCACAAAAAATTGTCTTCAAATTAGATTTGAAGTATAGCATGGCAACTTTATTGACTGATATTTTGTGTATTTAGAACCGAACCAAAAACTAATTTACATCGACTTTTTTGGTAAAACTGGAAGTTTTTATTGTAGTAAGGTATGATGACTGGTCAACATTTGTAAGATATTTGACATTAATAAGTCAAGTAAATAAATTCTGCGAGATTTAACTTTCCGAAAGGATTTTCTCATTAATAAACTTTAGTTAATAAACAAGTGAAAACTGAGGGAATACTGTATAGATGTTTTAATCTAGCATGAAACTACTCAGCAATTTGTGTTCAAAATTCCTCTAAGAATTGAGATCCTAAAACCTTAAGATTTCGCATGAAACGCGTTACCATTATCCCACTACATTGATATCCTATGGTCCACAATTCTAATTTCAATCAGTAGGAGGTGTTCAATTATCACGAATTTTGTGGAACATCAACTTTTTCATCTTTGAACATACTTTTATTGACTTCAACGCAAACTTTATGCCTTTACTTTCATTTAATATAGTTCATTTATATATTACAAATCAAAACTTTGCAGTTATTATTTATCGTCCTTAAGTTATGTTCACTTATAAAAAGAACGCTTTCAAAACTAGTTTCTTATATTGTATACACCAACAGGTTTATTAACAGTACAGTGATGATTTCATTGATTTTTGAGGAACACTATTACTATGATAGTTTAGGGCATAAAGATCAATTCATTCAATACTTCTAGTACAGTATGCATATCTCATTGTTACTACTGTGAAGATTTATTCTTTGTCTCACGCAACACATTCTTGTTACAAAACATGTTACAAATAAGCCTTCTAGTTTCATTCCATGATATGGATTACATCATATTATTTTGTTCCCATTTACGACATAAAATGTATTGGAATGCCAGTAAAAAATCAAACACAATATCAGCAGTATTTACTGCCATTATTTGTTACAACACAAAGATCTCACATTTCATATTCCAAGTATGAATTCATTTGATTTCATTCGCTTTTATGGGATTTCAGTGTAAATCACTTACTAACATGTAAATAAATTACCAATAATCTAATGATATCTGATTAGTGAGACATTTAGTTATTTGTAATAATTGATTAATCGATGTTTATATAAATTCTATATTATACTGTGTTGGATCCCAATAATAGTTTCTCAAATAAGTCTGAAAAAGCCAGGAGTGTGTTGAAAATACTTCTACCAAACAAATTTCCTTAGAGACTTCATTATCCTGGATGATATTGATATTGATATTGTTTTACTGATTTTAGGACATTTTTCAGAAGCTTATGAAACTTTAAGTTATATAGACCTCTATAAATACCCTCTTATTCTGAATATAATCATATCACATAAGTAAACTTTCTTGGATACTTACAGCCATCTATTTGTTATTCATAGTTTAGGGGTAGAAGATTACTAGAAACTAGGAAAACCGATAGAAATTCAATATCTGATATATTAACTTTGAAGCTAGGATCATTTAAAATGAGATTGTAGTCTAATTTGTAAAAAACAAATTGAATATTAAATTGTTGTAATCTAATTAAAATCCAAAGTGGCGCAACTTCGTGGATTGGTTGAAGTTAGACATTAACACTGTTGGATGTCGGCCAGCTCAGTGGTCTAGTCGGTTAAGCGCTTGGCGTGAAACTGATAGGTCCTGGGTTCGAACCTCGAGGGGTGCGGGATCGTGGATGCACATTGCTGAGGAGTCTCACATTAGGACGGAACGGCCTTCCGGTGCTTCCAGGGTTTCCATGGTGGTCTAGCTTCAATTGACTCATGATTTCAATCAGTGAAAAATTGGATTGTTAACCTTTTTTCATTAATTTCAATAGAGCAATTAAAAATTGATCATTTTTGAATAGAAAGTATTATTTTATTGTATAAAATTAAATAGTAAAGTGTATAGGGTAAATCAAGGGTTTTTCATTCATGTGCTATTTATATTCAAATGGAATTTGTTCATTATGTTTTAATTATAATTGTAGAAATAAAAGAATTTTTGAAATTGAATTCAACTGTATATGATCAGAAATAAACTAACAATAAATTATATTTAATAGTTGAGATCATGAGTGAATTGAAGTTAAACCACTGTGGAAAACCTAAAAGCATTGGATGATTGTTTCGTCTTATTTTGAGACTCTTCAGCAGTGTGCATCTGCGATCTATACGTTAACTAGTAACAAACAAATTATTCTTAAAGGTGTTAGTGTAATAAACAAACAACAGTATAGTTGATTATCATTTATTCAGTAGTATGTAAACAACTTCATATTGAAATACTTCAAATTAATGAATATGTTAATTCATTAAAATTAATTGTACTTTAGTGAACAAAAATTAAAGTAAAGGAAACCAATTTATTGTTTTGTACAAAATTACTTAGTGGCTTAGTACAATATGAAAGTCATACATTAATTACGTCATTTGCATACCTTCTTTGCATAGTCCTTTATCTAATCCATTACTTTTCTAATTCTCTTGTTATTTTGATTGTTCTCTGATTTCTTTCTTGTTCGCTTCAATTCAATCGTCTAATGTTAAGCATTCTACTTCCGATTGTGGCTACATGCTACTTATACCTATCAATGTAAGAAGTATACACCACAGTGCTTTATGCAAACCAAAAGATTTTAACCAGTCTTGTAGGTCTGCATGAATATCTGGGCTATTTGTCCCTATCATTTAGAAATTTCAACAACTGCATCACGAGGCAAGCCCTAACCTGGAATCCTGAAGGGGAGCGGAGAATCGGAAGGCCAAAAAACACATTATGTCGGGAAATCGAATGAAAAGAATGAATAGGAACTGGAAGGAGCTGGATAGGACTGCCCAGAACAAGGTTAGATGGCAAATACTGGTTATCGGCCTATGCTCCTTCATGAGGAGTAACAGGAGTAAGTTAGTAAGTAATTAATCTTTATGAATAACTAATACAAATAAAATTACATTTTATTGACCTGTAGTTAACTCCACCCTTGATTATTACATTTTTTCTTTTCTTGAAACGTGATATTAGGGAAAAATATAAATCTTAGTGATTACTAGATTGTAAATAAATGAAGTGCATTTGTGAAATATAATTAATTTATTATAATAATAATAATTATTATTATTATTCTATTCAGTTTGTTGTTCTTGTGTAAGTGAAGTATATTTCTTTTAAATAGGTAAATGAATAATTATGAAGTAAGCGGGAAACAGTTGAATCAACTATCTTTTTCTCATTAAATAAACTTGAAACATAAATAAATATTTACAATAAATAATAGGAATGATGTAAATAACTAGAGTTTTGAATTAGAAGTATTTAATTAAGTTCAATATGTTATTTCCTTAGAAATGGATAGAACATCAAAACATCAGTTTGCAAATTGATATATTCAACATTTTTTTGGTGTGTGTAATATTAGTATAGTTGAAATATGGCTAGTAAGGGAATTCATTGTACATATTTCGTCATATCTGGGAATTACCTGCTAGATGTACCTGCTTCTTAATAATGATGACCATACGGAGACTGAGCTGATGACATAACACTAGTCAATAACTCAATTCTTAGTTATCATCCTATCCTAAAAGAGGTTGATCAGTTGTAATACAGAATTACAACGACAAAAATTACAAATCCTTATTAACTTTTTTTTGTAATAGTCCTTAAAGTTTTGATCGTTTTGAACCTGTTATGTACCTACAATAAGTTAAAGAAACCGGTGTTTTTTTATTAGAACCTGCCTTTTAATCGGTTTGTTTAAGTTCGAATTGATTGATTCACTTCAAATATTTGGAGTGGAATTTAATATAAGGATTTTGTTGTGTTCTGGATTCACCTACAGCTTGACTTATTTGATTCGTGATAAATTTTATTTTTTTTCTAGGAGACTTCTATTCAGCAGCTTTTATTTTAAACGTTATCAGATTATTTGGCTAATGACCATATAATAATTATTACCATTCAGCTTCACACTATTGATTTAAAGTGCTTGAGCTGTTATTGTCAATAAGAAGATAACAATCCAAATGTATTATAATTAACTATATTTTATATGAATTTATAAAACGTTTTAGTGGTCCACGAGACTTGATTTCAGGTTGATAATGTAAATGATTATTGTTATCAAAATATACATGTAAACAATCCTCGTATGTAATTATCGGCTTAACTGGTGTTAGTGATTAACGGAATTAAATGAGTCAAATACAAGTATGAATTTTTGAATACGTCTATTTCGTACAATCGTTGATCGGAAAACAAAGCCAAACAAAAGCAGGTATTTGAGCCGATTCGATTTAACCAGGCGTGAATCGATATTTATAGTCACACAAAAATAAGTTACAGACATGTGATAAGATAAGAAATTCGCACACATACGCTTACATAAAAACAGCCAAGACTGGTAAGCGCATAAGTGACAAGGTCAAATTGTAGCTTGAAGTGAATAGATAGTTTGCTTTATCCAGAAGCTAGAATAAGTTATGAGAGCTTGACATAGTACCAGCCACTACAATACCAACAAGAACTTAAATTAACCAAATAGAAAAAGTAGATTTAATTTCTCTTATTAAAAACACTTCTTCATTTTTCAGAATTGATGTTTTAATACAACTGTGTTGTAGGCCATCTAGATCATAGGCAATTCCGATAATCAATATTTTAACTGAATAAATCTCAACATATTAAGTAATACGCTTCGTACATTTTACAAATGTAGTGTAAGTGTAATTTATAGTATGTTTTTACGTCATATATGTACTGATTGCTCTCTAATTTTATTCATAAACTGAATGTTGAGTAGGGGAATTACTATTTTCTTTATAGTTTACATCACGAACTGAACGTAGATAAGCCACCAGTGAGAACCAGAAAGCAAAAAAAAACTCCTCGGTAGTGAGCGTCAACCTTCCACCCTGAAGATCTAAACCAGGACATTCCATCGCACTTATCATCTAGACCGTTAAGGTGGAACCAGGTGATGTGTTTTTTCAACCAACCAGTTTTTTGTGTTGGGCGGCCATCTATTGCCTGTGGTAGACAACTGTCTAACATCCAACATAGCTGAAGTCCACTAATCACGACTTCTTACTAGATTTCTGACAATTGAATTTAAATGTTGATCACTAGTGAGGACCGCATTGTTAATAGTTTAGAGGATTTTTGGGTATTGTTAAATTTTCATCGTTTGCATAAAGAACTAATCTTAATTATATTTTAATTACTATCTTAATGATCGATAATATACTCAAATCATTAAACTTTTCCCTTACTTGTAATCTCCATGTAATTAGATTGTCATATAGATAAAAGAACAGGATAAAAAGCTCAGTAACTGCCAGTGAAATTAAGATCAAGTTTAACATTTGAATAGTATAGAACAATTAAGAATTGAATTATTCAAATGAACAGTTGTTTCTTTTCTTTCATTTAACGACCTAGTTGGAACCCTGTTGTTATTTTGTTGTTTATGCTAATCAACCTTGAACACTATCTTCAAATTTTTTTCCTACTTCAGTCAGGTAGAAAAATAGTCCTTCAAAGTTTCTTGGTTCAGTTGTTTTTTGTCACATGAACTATATGCAAAATATCAACTTGTACTATTATTTTGATAAATTGTTTTATGCAAGTAACATGCAGAAATTATTGACTGTTCGCCTAATTATTTATGTATTTATGTTTAGTTTTGCTGATTACTCTCGAAAATGGAGCAAAATCTATTATGTGTTGTACTCAGTAGCTTAGTGAATAATACATTGGGATTTGAAGAGTGTTACATACTGGGTTTGAGTTTCAATGTGAATAATAACAATTCTGGGATGGGGTTATATCTTGTTTATGAGTCCTTAAAGCAATAAAATGGTTATCCAGGATTCTAATTTCTAACACAAATGTACTTAAGTATACTTTCGTCATAGATACTTTAATGTAATCCCGTTTCAGTTTGTCAGAAGATGAGCAAATCATATCATAGTTGAAACATTCAATCGGACGACGATGTTTTTTTGGTAATTATCTCATGATGAGTTATTTTTTGCTTGATTTTCTCTCCTTTTATTCACTTTACTTAAAACTATGTAAGTTAATGAAAACTAATATAATTTATTAGTCAATGTTACTTAAATAATACGCATGGTTAACTAGTGATTTAGTTGTAAAAAGATATATCTAATTGAATAATAACAATAATAATAATAACAAACTAAAATAACAAGTACTTCTTTAGCCATCTCAAGTCATAAAACTTTATTCGAAAACAAAATACTACAACACTCAATGATTTGTTTATTAGTGATTTGAAGCGGAATGATTTTTTTGTTGTTAGAAACAGAATAAATTTAATAACATTTTGATAACAGTTCATTAGAAAGTTTATATAATTCTATGATTTAGGAAATGTTAAGTGATATAACTTTAAGATTGGTCACAGTGGTTAGTAATATATTCAGTTTTTATTTCCTTTATTTTTCAAAAAAGCTAGTTATTGCTTAACAAATAATTTAAATATATCTACTAAATTATAAGATTGTTTACTTAGTGATTAAATCCTCTTTAATGAGTTCATTTCCAGAGTTGTAAAGCCATGTGAATGGTAATAACTATTAAAAATGTACTAATAAACCAAAGTTGGGATAATTTTATACACATAAGATCAGGAATGAAGAAGAAAGAGAACAGTTAAATAAAAAACTTTAAGTCATAAACAAAGAATGTGTAAAGATAAGAACCCTAAGACCTTAAACCGATCGACGTCAGGCCACCACTAAGTGCCTAGAAGCATTGGAAGGCTATCTCGTCCTATTACGGGACTCTTCAACAGAGCGCTTACAGGGTTCGAACCCAGGACCTCGAGTTTACATGCGCGGTCGCCTAACCTCTAGGTCAGTGAAGCGCCGTCCGATGGCGTTAATGTCTAATTCCAATCGGTCCATAATCTTGTGCAGCCCTTCATCCACTGCCTGAAGTGGATAACTATCTTCTTTTGACATGGATGGGACTCCAATGGTCACGGCTTATCACTTGAACTTCAGGAAATCCATCTTGAAGCCGTTGTTAATGTCTAAATTCAATCAATCAACTATATTGCATGATCATCTTTCATTATCTTCGGTAGGTAACTGCCTCACACCTGACACAATAGAACTTCAGTAATCACGATGGGTTCATGACCTTAATTAAAACTCAACAATCTCCACAACCCCATACTGATGAAGATAAAAATGTTTCATATTGTTTTTGTGTGGTTAACCCAGGTTTAAAGTTATGGATAGCCTAAGTTTCTAAGATGTAAAGTAGGTTAAGGTGTATACTTTTTGTCATATTAGACTGGGTTTTGTAAATGATGTCAAACGAGGAGTATCAGGCTGAATGTTCAGTGTCTACTAAATGTCGCAGAACCGATTATGTGTTTGATTTATGTCAACCTTCGCCAACTTACATTGATAGATGCTTTCGAATATGAAAGCTGACCTGGACGATTGAAAATTCTTGTTTGACTTTTTGATTTTATTCGATTTATTAGAACTATAATTTCTTATTGCTTATTTGGTAGTTTGGGAAGATTGTTTCAATCTCAATATAATTCTTGTTCTCACTTTAAATCACTAAACATCGCTTAGCAGCTATTTCTACCTAGTATAAACGCATTCTTTGATAGTGAAGAGCTACGATAGCATCATGGATTGAACCTAGATTCTTCAAATATAATTTCCATTTTCACTTGTTTTCCAGATTTTTTTCCTTGTTTGCATTTCCTATCTTGGTTCGTTGATGTGAAGCATTGTAGCCAATTTCGAAATGGCTTCATGACTAATAAACTGACTAGTCTTAGTTCTACTAAAAAATGTGAATTACTGAATTCTCCAGCGCATTAATCAAACCAATTATGTTTTTTATCACTTACTTTTAATTGATATGTGTAGTTGACAACAAATCATGTTATTATTTAGAATTAAATACCATACAAAAATCACGTTATTCATCATACCATATAAATCATTCACACGTTCATATCCATGCAGACATACGCACAATATAATATGGTAATTTTATTTAATAACAAAGAAAACCATTATATATAATAAGAGTGGATAAATAGTAGTCAACTTTCTGATTTATTGACCGATTCCTTAATTTTTTCCAGAATTTTCTCAAACCATTCAACTATGATAGAGAGTTTGAGTGAATGAAATCGACTGGAATAACAGTTTTTACCACATGTAGTTATTTATAGCCTAAATATAGGTATGTATTCATCTCATTTCGAAATTTCTCAAAATGGTCAATCGACTAAGAAAGAGTTTACTTAAAATTCGAAATGAGTCTTTCCAAAAGAAGGGTCAGATTAGTGTTTTGTTGTTGTTGTGGTGGTGGTGGTGGTCATACACTTTTCAACTATCAAATGTGTACATCATTGTGATTTTGACGAAAGAAAAGAACAACCAAAATCGTAGTTCATGTAAATAATATAAAGAAATCTCACTAAAATTAATTCTCTTGATGAGCTTCAATAAAGCACTCTATACTGGATAAAATAAATTCACTTTTGTATTGTTTGTTTGAATCTTCCCATTGGCGTTTAGAACTGCAATCGATCATTCTTTAATTGGTATATGTCTATCCTGTAGGGATTGCCTCGATATTGCCTTAAGTCACCAGCATTATAATCAGAGATGGATGGTAACTATTAATGGAATCCAGGATGCATGTTTCGTTCTATTTAGGAATCGTTAGTTGGATGTACCTGCATCCCAGAGTTGATGTTCACCCATGAACTCGAACCCAATACCGTTGGCTTCAAACGCCACTTAGCTACTGAGTCCTGATAGCCACTAGCTTGTGCAATGTTGACTAAATGTAAGTCTTGGATCTCACTGTTAGTTGCCATCCGTCTTTGCTTATAAATTCACTTTTGTTTCGTGGGTTCGCATCAACTATTTTCATATATATATTTTTAGAAAGCTTTATAACCGTTAAAAAACGAGCTGTTTAATTCAATAGCTTCGAAATATGATTATGATAAAATGAAATTTTACTCAAGATATTATCACATTTTATGTGTGTGTGATTTATAAGTTATTACGGTAATTTGTTCAGATCACAGACTGGATTTATGAAGGAATTAATATCAACTGAATAACTACTCTAAACTATGAAATATGGTTAAGGTACTAGATAACCTAATTTATTGTAGTTTCAGTCAATAGATTAAATTTCATCAACTGAATTCAATCAGCTTTCAAGACTAGATATACAGAACGTAATCAGTGTTCATTGATCAATCTCATTCTTTATCCAATCCTGAAGTATATCATTTGTATTATGAGTAATTCATTGGTCGGTAGTAAATTTTCTACTTGCTAATGTGAGTAAAACTAGTTCGATTCTATTAATTTTATTTTGAAATACTTTTCAAGGTTATAAGTATAACTTACTACTGAATAACTTCAAAAGAAAAGCAGAAATCAGTGAAATTCTTAGTAGTATAATGAAAAATCAACAAAGAATATAACTGGGTATTTGATACTAAACGTATTTCAACATGATGATTATAGAAAACATTAAACAAAAGAAATTTTGGTAACTTAACATGTTAATTAATGTAACATGACTTTTAAATCAGATCAAACATTAGGAGAACTAAACTACAAACTTCTATTAATATTGGGATCTGATTGGTCGCTGAAATACTTCGTGAATTTACCTGTTAACTCACTGCAAAAATTCATTTTAAAATTTTAGATCAATAGGACATAATTTATATTTGATCATAATCAAATTTCCAGAATTAAGAACAAAATGTGTGAAGTATGAAATTAAAGTATTGTGTAGATAAATCAAAGATTAAGAATAAAATTAACTATAGTACATTGATTTAAACGAATCTGGTAAGATAGAAAATACAGTTTGAGTAAGAGTTACAAAGTTCAATGATTATATCTATCCTAGAAATATACGGAACAAGTCAGAGTAGCTTGATCTTTGTAAAGCGATTCAGTTCTACCATATATTGTATCGTTTTATGGCTGTTAGAAACATTTTGTATATGATATTTATAAGTTATTTATAGATTGTCACTAATCAGAAGAATACACTTAATTAGATAAAGAGAATTTTTGTGTTAAGTAGAAACTTGACTAGAAATGTCATCTCTTGGAAAATCCTTATGATTTGAATACAATTTTTGTAGTATTAATAAAACCTGACAAATTTATTTCATTAAATAAGAAAGAAAGATTAGTTCAGCGAAGAGTTCTCTTTTCGGCGAATTCATTTTCAAAGCTGTACAATCGCAAATATATATACTTATTTTTACAGGGTGATAATAATACTGATAATAAACTTATGATATACATGGTGACAGTGAGGTTAAATAAACAAAGGTATTAGAAAAAAATTTTTTTTAAAACAAGGAAAGTTTGATAGTTAACGGCTTAGATATTCATCGGGTAAGAGTAACTCAGCATGATAAAATAACATAAAATGTTGAAACGGAGATGAAATGTAATCGGAATGATCGTTGAAATAAAAACAAACCGGTTTATTTCACTTATCGTCATTCTAAATTGAACTTATGGATCAGTTATAGATCATTCTTTATTTTTTAACACTGTGCAACCCTTTGACCTTTTGTACTTCTCAAGGTCGAATTTTATATCATAATTTTCATTAAATCTAATGCATAACTTCATATCATTCCTTTCTACAAAAAACTACGTATCCATTCATTTATTAGTGTGGATTATTATAACAAGTCAGGTTTGAATCATTTTCTCTTTCAACTTTGAATACAAACGACAATCATCTTGAGGATATTTAACTACAACCAATAGATAATCAGAATCTTCAATACAAAAGTCGAGAAAGTCCTACTGTACCGAGCTGAAACGTGAAGTACTACTACAACCAACATCAAAAAGGTACAAGTATTTATAAACAATTGTCTACGCATGATGCTCAATATCTGTTAACCTGATACCATCAGCAACAGTCTACTATAGGAGAAAACCAACCAGCTTCCGAATGAAGAGGAAATCAGAAAAAGATGTTGGAAGTGGATAGTACATAGATTGCGTAAATCATCAGGCTGCATCATTAGATAAGCGCGTACTTGAAATCCTGAAGGAAAACGGAAAATTGGAAGACCGAAGAGCACATTACGTCGAGAATTGGAAGCAGACATGAAAAGAATGAATAGAAACTTGAAACAAATGGAAAGGATTGTGGAGGACAGAGTTGGATACAGAATGCTAGTGAGCGGCCTATGCTCCTCCATGAAGGGTAACAGGCCTAAGTAAGTAAAGTAAACAGATAATCAGACGATTTTATTACATATTACATAATCCGAATTTTAAACTGACCAATTATAAGAATAAGTTTTATTTGAATCACAATAGTTAATGTTACTTCAGAGTCTACATGAAATGTTAGATGTTAATAATATTATGTACCAGTGTATAGAATAAATATACACTTATATATTACATTTATAAATCATTATAACGTCGAAAGACTATTTTTTAGAGCATGATCACTGTTTAATACATACATGTAACTTGTACATATCCATTTGTTTACAAATTGTGCAAAGTAAGACTTACACTTATGAAATATATTAGCAAGAACTTATTTAGGTAAAGAGTTGACTCAATTTTATATACAATGAAATAGAATACATTAACAAATGTATAAACTTGCATAAATTTATCACATAGTTTAGTCTAAACAAAGGTTATATATACAGGTTGATTTGTAAGTAATGATGGATAGTGGTTAGCAAATAGCTTGTGAATTAAGTTACTATCGAGGCATACGCACAGTATGCACATATGCCAATAACAGACTGATTAATTGCAGTCTTAAACCTCAATGGGAAGATACAAGCCAAACAATACCAAGTGAATACAGGTTGATTACTTGAGAAATTCACGTTGTTTTTAACAGAAATGAATTGAGTAAAACACGAGAAAAGATTACGTCTTATCCTGTTGAAAATTTTACGTTTATTGTGTATAGTTCTGCTGTAAAACTGTCTCAGTAAATATAAAATTCCTACTAGTTTATTTTGATTACTAATGGTGAAAAACCCAAGACATCTCTGAATGGAAGTGTGTAATTTTTTCACTACTGATGCGTTAATCAATATTCGATGAATAGAACATATTCAGCAAGTAAAAGATTTTAAATTTGTCTTTGAATTTAACCATAGGATATTAACACCATTTAACTCCTGAAAGTGAGTTAGATGATATTAGACTAAAATCTGTAACCTATTGAATAGAAGTCAAGTGGTTTAACCACTACTTACTGTGTAGGTTTCATTATCACATATAATCTTGAAACAAGGAACTTTAAATCTACTGATACAACTACTGAAACAAACATTATATATAATATATATACAT
This sequence comes from Schistosoma margrebowiei, assembly GCA_944470205.2. Taxonomy (NCBI): domain Eukaryota; kingdom Metazoa; phylum Platyhelminthes; class Trematoda; order Strigeidida; family Schistosomatidae; genus Schistosoma; species Schistosoma margrebowiei. The sequence continues at coordinate 32,029,203 of OX104026.1, read as the reverse complement.
CACTAAAGCAAAATCTGAAGGGATTTTAATCTATCCGAGGTATAATGGCTGCTTTGATGATTAAGAAATAAGACTTTTTGTAAATATGTGTAAAGTTTCTGGAAAGTGATTTTGATCATAAACTGGTTGAGAAACTATTGCATCACAAAAAAAATGGTGGATAATTTGTTTCAACCTAAGTCATCACTTCCTAAGAGTGAACAGTGACTAAATTACAGATTAAACACTAATCATTGAAATATCGTATATATTGTGACAAATTCGGGAATTCTGTAACTAATATTATTTCTTAACGAAATGTAACTGCATATTAAACAGATTCTTATCAACTACTGAATTAATCATTATTGTTTATTCACTGGTGAGGAAAGAAGCCTAAAAAAGAAATTTTAATTTTTAGACTTAACATTTACATGAGAACTAAGATATACAACATGTTGTAAAATTACATGTTGTTCACTTAGTAACTTCATGACATCAATGTTTACAACAGAAATATCAATGTCATTTGTTTGTTTCTGTCAAAGACTCTAAGAAAAACTTATCATCTGAATGGGTTTTGTGGAGATTTTAGAAATTTCACAGATTGAAATCATGAATCATGAGGAGTCCCATACTAGGACGAAACGGCCGTCCAGTGCTTCCAGGTTTTCAATGGTGGTCTAGCTTCAACTGACTCAAGATTTCAATCCGAAAAATCTTATCAATCTAAAACAATTGAAATGATCTCATTCAATGTAATTTATTGAGTTTGTATGTACTTACAAATAGTAAGCATTTGAAACATTTCACAAATCTCTAACAAAATCTAAATTATATCTATCAACTAATAAGAATGAATTTTTGTTAGAAAAAAAAAGCGAGAGATACCAACGAACACTTTTACACTCTAATAAACATCCCAAAATGTTTGAATTTAAGAAAAATCTAAACACTATTGATAATTTAAGTGAATCTCGACTACTTGATATAAGACGGATCTGATGAACACATTCAAAACAATTCTTCAAGTGGATCATTTTGACCTATCTCAATTTCGCATATGTTGTCTCACTGTAAAGTATACAAACACATCAGAAAAATACTCGACTTTTAAAACTTAAAAAGAGTTCATACTTAACCTTTCAACAACTTTATTAGTTAAAAAATTCCATTTTTTTTCTTTGTTTCCCTTAATTTCGACTAAGATTATGAGTTAATGAGATGAAAACTCAAATATTTTTTTTATTTCCTTATTTTCTTAAATAACAGTCTTCTCTGTTATAATGTTCAAGAATATTATCTTTCATTGTCCTAGAAGTGTCTTTTGCTTTAATCGTCTATAGAAATTCTTCTGAAACTCTTCATTTTAAACTACGTCATAATTTTTTTTACCTATTTAAACAATTAAGCGTTCTTTGGTGGATAATTCTTTTTTTTTGAATATTTCAAGTATGTTATTATGTTCACTGAAAGTTGTAGAAATTGTTCGATTTGAAAAAGGTTTACTTTACAGACTGACTTGAGTAATAAATCCCTACAACATTGGAAAATTGTTTCTTCCTAGTATAAGACTTCTCAATAGAGTACAAAGACGAACTCCCTAGAAATCAAACACTTAACGTTCAGTCACCACATCAAGCACGTGATCTTTAAACTACTAAGTTAGGAACCAATGGTTAATAATTTAATCTTTAGACAGTGATATTATACGATCATTATTAATTCATTTAGGTGATCCCTGTATCATACATATAATTTAATTACTCTGGTTGATGCTTCTAACTAAAACTTCGGATGTCATTTGCTAAGGAGTTTTATATTGAAACAAAATAACTATCAAGCCTTTCTTAGTTTTCAAGTTCCAAAGTCAATATACATTATGAACTACACTAATATCTGACAATAGTTTATATCATAGTCTGAATTTAACTGAGACAAGCACTGATAACAAAAAAAGCATTGTTTATTGATCTGGATATAGTCAGTTATTGATGTACACTATTGTTACACTGAACATTCTTGATACAACTCTTTCATTCTAATATGATCAAATTGACTAACAAACGTTTAAAAATATAATCAGATCTTGTTAGCATATTGGTTGTTTCGAGCAGAATACAGTAAAATACAATAAAATTTTATGGAATTTCACAAACTGTCTAGCTACTACTGTTTCTATAATCTATGAATGAAGATATGTATGAAATTTATTTTTATACAATCAATATGTTTAATTGTTTTTCTTTAAAACAAGTTAAACTACGGATAAAATAAAATTCTCAAAAATTTCAATGTACATAATGAATTAATCTCTTAGTTCTAATGGTGTACAATAATGATTAGAAATAATCGGTTAAATGTTTTCAGCATCTTACTAGTTCACACTTATCAACAAGTTGAACTAATATTAATGAGACAATGAAAACTTTCTATGAGAATTGAACATACATTACCAAACGTCTTAGTCAAAAATGTTGACACTAAGCTACTCAAATCACGATTTGATCTCCGTTAGTAATGAGTTCTTTTCACCGATTGGTGATATCGTTCAAGGAAATTTTTTAAAGAGTACTTTAAACTCACTAACTTCTCTCGCACTGACTTACAAATCGTTTTACATTAAGACATATTTTTATGAACCTAAGTTCTTACCTGAAACTATAGGTGATCTATTACTATTATATATGTAAGCTCATTACACGTAAACTCTTCTCTTTTGTTCACAAGTATTTGTAATAAACAAATCATTGTTATCTCTATGATTAACATATGTGACAGGGGATTATTTTCTCGTTATCATGAAAAATTGAGGTAATCCATCAATTTTTAACGACAAGAAAAGTTTGTATTTCTCAACTTGACTTATTTTTCTTCATTGTATTCTAACTATTAGTATTGAGTCATTATATCCTAAACCATATTTTGAATAATGTCGCAAAAAGCATCCATACACGCATACATTATGAGTTTTAAAAAAAAAATTTCAAAAAATTGTCAGACAAAGAGATTATTTTTATTTAACCCTGAAAACAATGCATTCCATCTGATTTTGCCTTTGACCTTATATTTATGTAAACTTGTTGAGTCTTATATTCAATGTGTTTGTGGCTTTAAGTTGGTAAACATTGAATGAACAAAGCAATGAGTAAAAATATCATCATTTCAGTAATACAAAGAGTAATTATTTATTGAGTCATATGAAACAGAGGAATAGTGTTCTTTAAAACAAAATAGATATTCAAGCAACCATTAACTACTGATATTTAAAAAAAATGAATAAAATGCTCAAATAAAAATAGGAAACCAGTGGGCTTTTTTCCAGTTTAAGTATACCTTAGTAGGATTGTAGACAGGCATTATTGTAAAGTCACACACTAGTATGACACAGATTTCTGGAGTTTCTTCGCCTTTTGATAGTTGTATTCAGATGAACCCAGGTTTGAAGTAACGGTGAGATGTCGTAACTAGCAAAGTCCTGAATGAACTGAATGTAAAGAGACACCCCCCCCCAAAAAAATGATGTAAATAAGTTAATAATAATCAGTTGATACCCGCTCACTAAAGGAATGGTTTCGTGTAGCCATTAAGATTTGAATGTCTTGTGTTTGATCTAAAGTATAGTATAAGCTATTATGAAACATCAGATTAGTATTATTCGGTAATCTGTAGATCCTCAGCTGATGTTAGGATATGATAAAATACGTAATATCTTTGTTTATTTATAGCCAATATTGTATGTGTATATCTCAGTAATATAGATAGGGAAGAATCCCAGTTCTGGACCCCGCAATAAAGTTCAGATAAGATATGACAGATTTCATGATTATGAAGTTTCACAGAAAATCTTATAAATCGTCTTTTAGACAACTATATATTCTTTCAGTAATTCCTCCTATACCAACGTAAAATAATTTTAACTATATCCGAATTTAAACGACAATTTCCACCCAATACTCAAACTCTTGTACTTTGAATGTCAATAACATGTTTGTAAAACAATTGAAATGGTTTCTTGACTTTGTATTAAACAGCGCATTAAAATTAACATGATTTATGTAAAATTCAACCTTGATTGAAATAAAAACAAATCACTTTAGATTGATTTCTTTCACTAACACACAATACATTACTTGATGTCATATTTCTTTTAATTTATTCACAATCATTTTGAAGTCAAAAATCTCAAATAGCCATTGCCTTTAACAATTTCAAGTGTTATAAATAGTTTGTCATAGATTTCTTTTAGTAAATTTATTAATTTCACTCTCAGAATCATATTTCATTGTATATGCTACGTGACCTACAGTTAGCTATCGTGATCACAATTGTTAATTTTGTATAATTAAATATAACCAGTAGTATATTTCAACTATGTTACATCCTATGATCAAATCAGATAAATAAAAGATATACCTAAACATAACATAAGAATTTGACCGAAATCTAACTACATAGACTAGTATCTACAAATGATGGGTAACATTTAGAAAAAGTTTGATAAATTTCACAGGTTGAAATCATGAGTCAGTTGAAGCTAGACCACCATTGAAAACCTGGAAGCACTGGACGGCCGTTTCGTCCTGGTATGGGACTCCTCAGCAGTGCGCACCCAGTAGGTCCTGGGTTCGAGCCCCGCGTGGTGCGGGATCATGGATGCGCACTGCTGAGGAGTCGCATACCAGAACGAAACGGCCGTCCAGTGCTTCCAGGTTTTCAATGGTGGTCTATCTTCAACTGACTCATGATTTCAACCTGTGAAATTTCTTAAACTCTCCACAAAAACTCATTCTGATAAAAAGTTTGATGATAACGATGAGAATTAAAAAAAAAGAAAAGAGAATAAACAAAAATGCCTATAAATAATATAGATTAAAATGATTTATTTATAATACCTAAAACATTTCTGGTATAATAGGTGATTGAACAAAGAATGTGCATTACAAAACAAAATGATAATATTGTCAATAAAGAGAATAATAACAATCTAATGAATAAATGAATAAGAATTAAGCTTCATAGAAAAAATTAATTATTTTTTTCCATTTTCAGACAATGATACAACTAAAATTTTGATTATATTTAGTAAGATGAACATTTATTTCACCCTATTTGGAATTCTTCAGCTGGATATTCCAGTGGTATAGTTCGAACTAGGACTCGAACTCAGTACTATGCATTTCGAATATCCAAAGCATTATCCATAGAGCTCATGATGTACAGATGACAACAGAGACTGATAATTTACAGTCATGAATATTAATAAAAGGAAATTACAAACTATAACATAGATTTCTAATCATTTTATATTTAATTAAAGAATACTATAGAAAATTTTGACAGACTAACCACAGGTCTATGTTTCAAGGCAAATCCGATAACTTCTCAAACTATCAGACTGAAAATTAGGTAGTATATCATACCAAACTGTTATATAATTGAATTACATTTTTAACTTAAGGATTTTGTGGAGATTGTGGAATTTTAATAATTTACATTATTAACTGTTCATAGTTAGCCAGACACAGAAATTCAGTAAAAGCTGAACAGCTGTTCTGTCTTTATATGTAATTCATCAGCGGTGAGCCCTCACGACTGCATCGCTAGGGATTGAAACCAAGGCCTTCCGTCTCGTGTACGAGCCCTTAACATCTGGACCACTACTTTGTCATTCAACAGTGTACGTGTTTGTCGATTCGCGATATTAAGAAGCCATCTCCCAATGACTGTGATGTTTCACACCCGACATGGTTGAACATTATTCATGGCTTCTCACTAAGAATTACTCAGTGGTCTAAAGGCTAAGCGACTGCACGCCAAACTGACAGTTCCGGGTTCAATTTATTGTCATAGGGTCTTGGATGCTCACTGGTGTGGTGTCCCATACTAAAACAAAATAGCTACCCAATGCTTCCTGGTTTTCGGTGCCTGCTAAACCAATGTCAGTCCGCAATGTGGACTGTGATAACTGCATTTCGTCACAATTAAATCTACTACTTTGATACTTTTTTCTAATACATACACAATATTAACTTAATTCTAATTTTTTCAAATAGAAGTTTTCCTCAGTTGATTAATCACTAATCACTTTGATTTGGAGAAATTCATTTTAAGATAACCGAAATCATATAGGAATATATGGTGTGTAATGATTGTTGTCATCATAATAATCAAAGTGATAATCACCCATTTTAACAATTACAAAGGAAAGCAGTTTCGATAGACTATATATATATATATATATATATATATATATATATATATATATATATTGATATGAAGTGGGTATAAAACTATTTTCCAACTTTATACTCTTATTATTGCTTTAAGTTCAACTCAAACTAATTATTATTAATGTCCATTACTTTTCTTTATGTCGTGTTAATATTAGTTGAAAATGATGTTATCAAAATCGACGAGAGAAAAATACAGTGAATCAATAAAGTTGATGAACTAATCATTCGCAGCCTGAAACGAACCCCAAGCACTAAGCTAAATGCATATTATATATTCAGAAATTAGAACTGTCAATTCTTGTTAGGTGGTTGAAGGTATTCAATGGGGAATCTTGGACTCAAGGTTCGTACTAATTGACGGTGATCAGTGAGACGTACCAGTAATCTTGAGGGAACTGATGTATCCTGTGGAATTTGGTACCAGATCATCAAGCTTCACAATCTGAGACACTACAACTGACCTATTCAGGCCGGAGGCAACTTCTTGTAGGGTAGACAAATTCAAATCTACTCTTTTCAAGTGGTAACAGAAGTCGAACAGTGTTGCGGCATTTTGTAACTTATAACAGTAAGTTACCAATGTGCATATATCAGTATTATCCAAAAAAATTTCTAAAATGAACATCAAGAGATTATTGACTTAAAGAATTTTGTGAACATACAGTGAACACAGTGTGTGAGGTGAGTTGCCACTGAATATCTTACACAGCGTTTGGAAGTTTTCAGTAAGCTATTGAAACATCAATAGTAAAGCTTCTCTACAGCTTTTAGATAAAACACTGAACATCCACCATACGTTAAATTGTTTTTCTCGATGAATCAACTCATGGTCAAATCGTCAGCTAGATCCCGCAACAATATGTGGTGAATTAACTTGGTGTTGTTTTACTTGTATCTTCCCATTGTTATTTAGGACCGCAATTGACTAGTCTATTATCGGCATATGTGCATCCTATGTGGATTGCATCGATATAGCCTTAAGTCACAAACTTTTGAAGCAAAGATGGATTGTGGCTAGCAGTGGAATCCAGGAAGCGCGTTTCGTCCTATTTCTCACTAGTCGGTTGGATGCACCTGCATCGCAGAGTTGATGTTCACTCCGGGACTTAAGACTATATCGAAACAATGCACACAGGATGCACATATGCCAATAAGAGACTGATCAATTTCAGTCCTAAATAACAATGAGCAGATACAAGTAAAACAACACCAAGTGAATTTAAACCTCACCACATTGCACAAGCGAGTGGCTTTTAGGAATCAGTAGACAAGTGGATAATGCTATGGTGTTTAAAGCGAACGGTACTGGGTTCGAGTCCCGGGGTAGACATCAAGTATGCGACGCAGGTACATCCAGCTGACGAGTCCCAAATAGGACGAAACGCGCTCCCTGGAATCCACTGATAGACACTATCCATCTTTGCTTAATCTGTGATGAAGTTTTTTGAAAAGATTTCTGTAATTAAGAGATAGTTCTCATCCTGAACTGATATCGATTGTAAAAGTATTTGAAAACACAATGCATTGAACAACCATTTCCTTTAATTTGACAAATCTACTTCAATGCAAACTCATAACTCTACGCATAGTTAGACCATAAACTCACAAATCACATGTAAAGTGAAATAGTGACAATTCGATCGGGTAACACACAGAACTTGAGTAGATTGGTGGCATAACTCAATCCTCGTTTCATTTTATCAATGTGGATTACTGTCTCGTTCTTCACCTGGTCATAGTAAGAGACAAGTTGAATTGAATGAGTGATTCGCAGTATCACAAACAAACAGAAGTTGATTGTTTCAACCGTAGGATTGGAACTCAAGGGTTGTGTACGGCTGATGGATGGTGTTTGTGTTGATTGTTGAAGAGTCTCGAACTGGTGCGAAACATCTGTTCTAGTATTGTATGGTTTTCAATAAATTCCCAAAGAAATGTCAGTGATCGAAACTATTTTCAGTCTGATTAATTGGCAATGAATAATGAATTAATATGAAAACTGTATTATCATTAACCGCGATTCATCAATTCATATGATAACCTTGTTCACATAGGTCATTTAGAAAAACAATGAATAACACGAAAAATACAGCAAATTATTATTTTCCTCCTCTTACTTGAATCCCAAAGTTCAAAGGTGGAATCGACACAACCAACACAAAGGGAGTAAGACTGTACGAATCGTGTTTCTGATTAATAAGCTCTGTTTTATGTACACACAGACAAACGCGCATAGACAAGCACACAATAATGGACATTAATGGTAGAACAAAGACTAACAAAATGGAAAACTAGACCAAGCGTGAATGAAATCATAATCCAAGTTTCTTTATAATTTTCATATTTTAAATTCCTAATAACAACAACGAATAGGTGTGGGGTTGTGGATGACTTGTAAAGATTAAGAATTTACTTCCGTAGTAGGTTATCATCAACTGATGCAAAATATTTTAGGATGTTGCTAGCAATGGGATCTCTCTTAGCCTTTTCAGGTTTACTGCTGGTCCCAAGCCCGGATGAAGGATGAGAGTTAGGTATGCGGTCATCAACCCAATGCCGTAGAAGACCTTGCTAAAAAAGCATAAATACCATAGAAAATTTACCCTGGGAGTTGATGGATTTTCATTTAGAAGAGTTGTGACGCCTCATACTGAAAGCTGAGTTTCTTCAAAAGCTGCGAAGTTGGTGTTCTTCCTAACAATTAGAGTGACAATTACTATAGGTACATGAAATGTTCAAACAATATATTGTTGTATACTGAACATGAAGAAAATCCTTTGCTGACACAAGAAGTTGCACTGATGCTGTCTAAAGGGGCACGAAACTCACTCATAGGCTAAGGATTGCATTGATTCAGAATCATCAGAGCATCCTTCAAAACAACGAATCACAAAGGATCACAATAAATGTTATCCAGGTATATGTACCCACTCATAATAGCAATAAAGGCGATAAACATCAGTTTTATGAGAGGTTACAGCCAATTGTAGCAAAGTGCTCAGGAAAACTCCTAACCATCCTCATTGCAGACTTAAACCCCGAAAAATAGACAACGCCGGGTATGAAGATATCAAGGGACGATATGGAATGACTGACTGGGAGAAAAGAACCACAATGTTCAGAGATTCGCAAATTTATGTGCAGTCAACAAAATGGTTACAGACGGCACAATATTCGCACACAAACGCATACTCAAATCTGCATGGGTCTCACCGAATCACACTACACAGGATCACATCGGTCATATTTGAATCACTAAAAGGTTCAGAAGGTCAATGGAAGATGTGAGAACCAGGAGAGGAGCTGACATAACTCCAGATCACCACCAACTGGTAGTTGTCAAGATGAAACCAAAGCTAAAGAAGCATTGGACAACTGAGGAAGCAGAATTACAAAGGTTCAATATAGAGTACCTTCGAGATACTGACAAACTCAACGAATTAAAGATAACCCCTAACAACAAGTCCCAGGCCTCATTATATATACTGAAATAAGAGGAAACTACTATGGAGGACAACTGGAAAGGGATCAAATAAACACTAACTTCAACGTGTCAGGAGGTGCTGTAACAGGGGGAACATCATCATAAGAAATGCATCACTATGGAGACCATGGATGAGATTCAAGAAAGGAAGTACACGTAGACAGCAACCAACAACAGGCGAACAAGTGAAGAGAAAGTCAAGAAACAGAGCAAATGTACACAAGCGAATAAAAGGGTGAAGATGAGTATCAAAGCTGAGAAGCAGAAATACGTGGAAGACCTAGCAAGAAAAGGAAATATGAAACTTCTATATGACACGACAAAAAACTGGCAGGGAAATACAACAAACCAGATGGAGCTGCCAGGAACAAAGAAGGTAAGCTAATCTCTCAGATTCAAGAAAAGGGGAATAGATGAGTGGAACAATTTGAGGAACTATTGAATAGATCAGCTCCTTTGCATCGAACAGACATTGAAGCAGCACACACACACACCTTCCTATAGATGTCACTTCACAGACGATCGAACGAAGCGGTATGGGCATCAGACAAATCAAGAGTGGGAAAGTAGTAGGAGCAGACGACATACAATGGATAGCTCGCATGCAGCTAAACGATATGGACTTCGAGATGGCGGAGATTTGTAGCTCAGGTGGATGATTTTGATGAGGTTTTGTTCTCTGAGCTGGATGGTTTTGTCTGCTATAATATGTGAATAAGTAAATGTACCCAACTACTTCACTTCCTTTAATCGGTCTATGTGATGACACAAACCAGTCCTGAAGCAAAACTTTGGTTTTAGCCAACAAGAAATGCATCCCATAAATGCTTCCATTGTTGCTCAAAGAGATTAAAAGACTAAATTTTGTCATCATCCTTGAAGTTGATAAGTAAATTATCTGAGAGGAGACTAATCCTCAAGAATTAGACGAAAAGAAAGTTATCTAAAAACAAGAATAATGATCAACCCTGACTAACATAAATTAAAGCCACTAATTCAAGTGAAAGTTCGATATACGTTCTGATACAACTTTTTATTTTTTTAAGTAAATAGCCTTTAGATGATCTACTTGGTTTTTGAATGCATCTTTTAACAATAAAATACAATCATAGACACTTGTCAATCAACATAGTTAAATATGACCTTATGGTCGAAAAGTATATACTATTCATAGAAGTCGTTAAGTATATCTACATTCAAGGATCTTGAATAATCACCAAATACAGATTCATTGATTGATAGATAAATTAAATAAATAATCATTAAAATAAAAAATTAAATAATTGAACTAAATGACTCAATATTAAAATATGGATTAATTTAAAAATAAGTTCAATATAGTATGTAAAACTGTATGACCTTGATTAACTGTATCATTTACATACTAACTAGTATCTAATTGATTGAAAACTTCGATCTAAATAACTGAAAAAAAAAGTATCCACTTTAAATTTACATCAATAATCAATAATTTACTAATTTACATAGGTATATGCTTGTATATTGTGTAATTATTCAATAATAAAATTACATAAATATTTAATATGAATGAAGAGAATATAATGAAAATACAGAGAGTATTATTAATATTAAAAACGAAACCTTATTTATTAAGATTACTTAATTCATGATACATTGTTATTTAAGTATGGTATAAATAAGAAGTAATCTAATTAACTTCCAGTCTTATAAAACTTTTTTTTTCTTAACAACAACAACAACAACAACAAAAATGTAAGTAAGACACTTATATAATTTGTGTGAGAACTAGTTAAGTTGTGACTTTGATGACCTTGTAAAGAAATCTATCGGACTTACATGACGATCCATGATTATCATATTAGATGATTCAGATCGAAGTAGACCAAGCGAATGGAAACGTATGACCAAATGAATAATTCAAGGTCAAATTCCAAACTACATTAAGACTACTGATATAAACTATAACTATGTTGTTAATGTATACAATTTTTTTCAAGATTTTTTATTGGATATAATTTTTTGATATCGGTATCATCATCATAGACCCTTTTATGCACTAAATTGATCATTAGTAAAGATCCATTCAATAAATTTCCAAATGGATTACTATATATTTGTACAGATTTTTAAGATGTTTAACATACCACAACACAATGATTATTTACGGCTAGATTACTGTGATCCATTCTGATTAAATGTTAGTAATTAGCGTCTATTCTCTAAATTTAATGTTATTAAGTCTACATTCCATAAATCATTATCATGTCTAAATGGTTGTAGATCTAAAGTATACCTCGACTGGCGGAAAACAGGTCACATTATTACTCCCTCAACATATTCTTGACATAAAGAATAGTTTAACACTTATTCACGATGATATTAATCAGGTTCACGTACTTCATGCCTAATTCTGTCCTTTGTCTTAAGCTAACTATTCCATAGTCAATCAGGATTAGTGATGGGATAATCAATGTGAATATAAATGGTTATAGCAATCAAATTGTTTTTTTCCTACAATAAGCTTAAAATCAACGTCAATCTTAGTAATAAGTAACCATAATTAATAATACACAGTCGTCTAATGTTATATTTATCATCTATGGTTTTACTAAATTTATGGAGGTTTGACGGCTAGAATTCTCTATGACTGAAACTAGTCGAAATTTAAACGCTTTAATCATTTTGCCTAATGAATATTATATTCTCTCAGATCACATGAAATGGAATAACTATTCCGAACACTCTGACTGTAATATATTTGATTTATATAAAATGTCTAATAACTAAACAAAAATAGTTTGCATGAATACATATGTCATGCTAACTATGATTTGCTAGTTTTACAAACAAAACTTCACTATTCGATGGATTTCAGAACATAGACATACACATCAACGACCAATTACTCACAGTCAATCAAACTAAAAGCGACATATGACTATGTCAATCGAGAGATTTCAACAAAAAGAGTAATGAGGTGTATTTTTCAGTCGAGTACGACCACTCAAATCAGAGCTTATAATAAACTATCATCTAAACCGGTCTACTTCCTTTATTTCTATTCCACGTATGCACTCATAGAGGTAGAACTTTCTTCACTTAACTTCTCAGAGACCAACCCACTTAGGAACTCCCTCAAAGACTTGGAGTACACTAATGATACAGTCCCATTCGGTGAGGATGCTAACAAAAGGCAGTCATTTTAGAGACTTCATTGACAATGAAAGAACGTTTGAAATCCACTCATGCTTATAAGTGTTAGTTTGTTTCGAGTGAATTATATCGACACCCAACCCTAATCAAGAAAGTAAAGCAACCGAGTTTTACCGCTTTAGACTTATCTTAAGAGTATTATAACCCTCGGAGGGTAAATGACTGAATAAGCTTCAACGATAATAAAGAAAGATCCCTCAGCTCTTGTTGATATGAAGGAAGCGTATTTTATTTATTTGAACACATAAATATTGGTAAAGGGGCACCGAATACATATGTGCCACACAAGTCATTTGATTTGCGTGGGATGTGATATTACCCAGGTGCCCGAACCGAAGCAGGTGGTTTCCTCAGAGGGCCACTCCCCAAATCTTTTACCTAGAGGTCTAGTTCACAAAGCAGTAAAACAACGTTAGAAGATGCGGTCCCATGATAGCCGGTGACCAACAATAGGTTCATATGTCATTTGTTCCCTCAGGATCCTGGAGTCCATGTACACCATTGGTTTGGAATCAGGGTTTTCCAACTCCCCATGTAGATCCTCTGTACCCACAGACCCGATTAAAGCACTGGACATTCGCTTTTCATCCTCTCAATTCCGTAAACAACAGTAAGGCCGCAAGAAGGAAGTGAGTAGGACTTCCCTAGCAGTGGCTGTTTACGCGTAGCTATGTGAGAGCATTTCGAGAGGGAGAGCTAACTCTCTCCACCATCGGCCGTACCATGGCATTTGGGAGCAGGTAAAAAGGTTCCATCTTCATACCTGGAAGTTAGGGTACTTTGGAGTTCTTAAAACTGGTTATGACATAAATAACGTGGTAAAACTTGATCATAAATGTTTCTGAAGGATTCTGTGTGTAAAAACTACCAAATAGTGCTGAAGTTAAACGTAAGGTCCCGGATACAAGTTTTTCTGAATGATGAGGCTTTAAATCAGAAAAGACGTGGACTGGTGACAAACAGATAAAAATACATCCCGTAATTTGTATAACTTTAAGTACCTTATATTTAACCAATTAGCTGTGCTACTTGACTAATTCACATTGGATAACTAGGAAAACAAAGTAGTTGGGATAACATTGTCACATAACGTAACGAATCATGAAATACAGACCGAAGCCTTATTATGAGCCAAGCATATCTTGCACAACGTTAATTCCTTGTTCAATATTTAAAAGACTACGTTATGAAATCATGTTCCATCTGCGAAGTTGTTGATAAGTTACTCGGACAATGAAAATAATGGACAGAGGCTGATTTACAATTCGTCATTGTTTTTTCGATAGCTAACATATATTCCAAAACACTGCTTTTAAACTATAGAACATTCTTACAATGCCAACTAAGATAGACATTTCTGAGACCTTAACTTGTGATGAGCAGAAATACAATTAAAATGCATGATAACAGCCTATACTGTGTTGAAAGAAAAATACACTATAGTTTTACACAGTACTACAAAGGACTTGGAATGCACACACTTTGTACAATAAGCTTACTTTTATGAGTCCTATAAGGCGAGATAAATTCAGCGGAATTTATAACTATGGTTGAATGTGCATTAATACCTAGTTTCAACTACTAACATTAGCTTGAAGAACAATTCATAATAGCTATTTCGGCTTATTTCATTACAATCTGAAGTTAAGACAATAATCTGAGTCTAAGTATATGACTCAAACGAACTTCGTCATCACTGAAGGTCAATCAAAACAGTTGAAATGTGATATAGCCCATATTTCTAGGAATTAAGCTTGCTTATCTTTCTAAATGATGGAGAATACCATCGACCTCACGGACAAACGAGATTTCGTTTGCTGTTATTAATCATGCTTAATAGTCTATGCTATTTGCAATCTTATAACACGGATTTAGACCGATTTTTCGTATGTAGTTACGTAGAATCACCAGTTCCTACACAATAAATCAAGATACGATATAGACAAAACGTTAGTAACCGAGTTGTGCTGTCAAAATATACAAATAACGAACCTGTACAGCGAAACATGGCGGGAATTTATGGATGGGAACATTACTAGCAGTAAATGATATTACACAGTGTGACAGTTAATAAAATCTTGAAACACTACTATTTTTGTATACCTACAAGCTAGTGTATTTAGACATGACAACCAAACCAAGAAAAGGTTACGCAATACCAGATGTTTCTACCCTATTTTTGTTTCTGGACATACAATAAGATAGGAATTTCGATCACATGAACAGTGGAGCATGTAATGTTCACATTACCCAACTGGTCACGTAAGATAGTAAATGAAGCATGAGTTTATCTCCTTGGATATCTAGACTTACTACAGGCGAACGTCGGAAAGAACGGATTCCGTCTAAAGACTATCTTACTGGGTCAAGTTGATTCTCAAACACATTGTGCAACATTAATACGTACCTAGGGGTGATTTGGACCACAAGTTTGACTAGTGGTAGTTCGAAAAGTGTTTCCACATTGAGCTTTAAACGACATTCAGTTTGAAATGTTATCTCAATGGAGATGGGGCTCATGCTTTATTACCAATCGTCTAAAATTAACAGGTGTAGTCAAACCAATGAGCGATTAATTTACGAGCATAATATTATCTCTATATTCAGCTTGTTCCTGAGACCGGATACTCAGGAGAATCTATCGGTAAATTGGACTGTAATATTTATGAAACTAAGGAAGTATTATTGCTCACAATTTTCACAACCTATGAAACACGAGTATGTCTTCAATACCACACCTTACTATCATTGTCACAGCTGTGTTTTTAAGCACAGAAACTACGTATATATTTCACTTTGATAAGAGGCGAAATTTCCACTACCAAACAGAAAGTATTGGAAAGACTCAAGATGAAAAACTGGGCAAACTACTTAATCGCCAAATTAAGGAAGGATGTATTAAGGCCATAAGACAGCAAACAATAAGTGAAACTGCAACTACTTAAATACAAGGGTGTGTTATCTCACTGTAAATGAAAGTAAGATACTTTATATCACAAAATATATAGCTTTACACTTTCCCTACAATGATCGGTCAATTTGATCAAAAATGTGAACACATTGAGCAAAATACATTGACTCAACTAACCACAGAGTGAAAACATTCGTCCACCTGTATAATGAGAGACTATAAAAACACGGACTAAAATGCTGATTAATCGCAGTACAAAAAATGGTAAGAGTGCACACGACAAATCTCAGTCAGTTAAAAACGCTGAAACGATATTGTGCCAACCACCTAGTAAATCGAGACAAAACATAAATAGCCTTAAGCGCCTCCTACAGGGGATATATTGTTTTACCCATCCGAATATCCCAATCACATAAACAAACGGAACGACGTAAGCAAAAGACGAAATGGTTGATTTGAACGAGATCAGTTGTTAAAAGACCCAATTAAATGGATCATAAATGAAACAGATTGAAAGCAGACAATATATAGACAATTTGAAAAGGATCAATATTATTACAAGCAAATTAGGGTATTAACATGGCAGATTGCCTTTAGGAAATAAACTTCGTTTACAATAAAACAGCTGCCATTGTAGGGATATTTCGAAATAACAACTTTAACGAGGAAAGAATTGTCTTATTTACAAACAGATCAATCAGGATTTATAAGTTTGTCACTTGAATATCAGGCAACATATAAGGTTTCTAACATTAAATGTACAAACAATCACAGCTAGCAAATTTGCTGCCGTTAAAAACTGGACAAAATCACTAAAAAATAATGCAAGTGCATTAAGCACCCACGCTGGATAGATGATCAGATTATCTTTAAAAGCATGTATACCCTTCGCAGAAAAATACTATACAAAGTTCATATTGGCATACATATGCCCACGAAGCACATTATAAAGCCGCTGCCGAAATTGCACGTGACTTGTAAGCTGGAAAAGACACGAGACAGTCCAAGAAATTTCAGTAATTTGTGTATAGCACGAGATTCAGAAGCATAGTGACTCATTCATGAAAGACATATCTGGCATCCGCACAGAAATATTAGGTGAGTACTCGAGGAATATACGACAACGAATAAAGTTGAAGGGATTAGATAAACGGGGAAATATATTAAGCGGTTTAATTCAAAATCTGCTAGATACAGCAGGCAACTATGAGGGCTCTCGAATATTATTCAGTAAAATGCAAAATAGAGCAGAATCACAGTTTGCATTACGCACCAACAGTGGGAAGGATTAAGATAATTAAAAACAGGAAAGGGAATGTGCGTTTAAAACTAATATGTCGGTAGAAGTATGAGAACAGTCCTAAATATCAATTACAATTTACTCAATAGTTTCTAAAAACTCGTAGTCACTACCTAATTGACATGACCAGCGACAGTAAATACTTACCGAGAACTGAAAATAAATAAAGTTCAGAATACATATGATGATGATAGAAGATAAACGTCGAGCTGCTACAAATTAATGTTTTTAACAAAGCGAAAATTCCAGACCAGATAATTGAGCACATAAATAAACTGTACTATCAGTGAACACAATGTGAGGAAACTGATTGGCACGATGTGACTGAAAGCCGTCAAAATGTCCAATTTGCAGCATTGACTATGATGCACGCAAATGAAAAAATTCTGAGTAGAATGAACAACAAACAGTCGACGAAGGAAATAACAAGAGGATTGGGTACAAATCGAACATATTTAGCAAGCCCTGCATACCTTGTTTGAATATGATGACACACATTGAGATCTATCATTGATACAATAAGTTAGTGAGTTTTCATTTGGAGATACAACACCATTAGAAGATATAGTGATTTCCTCAAATCCTGAATCTGAACTACTTGCATCGAAAGCATCCAAACCGACAGGTGAACTGCTTATAGTGCCGATGGGTGAACTGAGACTTCTGTGTTTGGATATGTGTAAAACAAAGTTTGGATCATTAACACATGTGTTGAGACCCGCTGCTGCTGTATTAGATAGTTGTGTATTGTTATTTAAAGACGGTGTAGTAATATTAGATAAAGAACCAGATCGTAAATCCATTTCAGAATCGTCTGTAAAGAAATAAGATAGTATTTTAGAATCATAGGAACCATTGTAAAGCGGTTCAATGAAACAAATCCTACCTGAAGATGTAGTCGCAATGGAACACTCTGAACAGTTGCGATTTCTTTCTTTCCAACTTTGCAGTTTTAATGAACGACTTCTTTTCTCCTCCAACTTTTTTCTAAGAGCCTGGCGTCGTTTGAGCAATTGGACACATCTTTGTTTCTCACTATCTTCATAGACCTCAAGACACTGCTTTTTCTGTTTTAAAAGCTGGACATTAAAAATAACATAGATATGAATAAACAAAGTTATCGAAAATAGTGTATTACAAATAGTGGAAAATCACTTATTCATGGAACGTACTTGTATAGTAGCTGTTGCCTTTTTTAGAACTGTCAGCATAGTTATTCTTGGTACGTCATTATCGAAATTTAGGTGCTCTTTTAGAGTCTCCATACAAGTACGAAGGTGTGCACGGCTGCATGAACTGGGTTTACATTTTCATTTATGAACTTACCGACTTTTTTCAAGCTCATTGTGTGTGCATCTAAATGAATTTTAGGATTTTCTGCAGAAAAAACTTACCTCACAGATGTGACTGGTCGTTTTTGTGAGCTATAGCTGTGAGGACAGGAGTATGATGAATGTGTTTCATCGTAATTTCTCTGAGATCTATGTTCCCACTTATCTGTACTATAGGAATATCGATGTAATGTTTCTAAATAAAATAGTAAAAGTTGGCACTCTTCATCCTACCTTCCTCATCCAACTTCTTGGCAGCTTGTAAAAGTAATAGAAGACCATTTTTCTGTGGATGGCTAACGGACATGGACAAAAACCAGACAGAAATGCGACAACTACGTCCACTGCCTTTTTATTCCAGCATGAATCGCTTTTCTGCCTTGACCTTGGTTTATATAGCAAAGACCTTGTGTTTTGATTGGCTTTCACGTTAGTTACAAATAGTCGATAAATAAGCAGATTTCGTTTGTCAAGCATATTAGCTATGACAATATATAGTAACCAATCAAATTCATGTTTTAATAAGAGCTTCTATATTTTAACGAATTAAAATGGAGAGATTTAACCTGAGTGAATACTTCATTTGCTGTTTCCTTGTACCATTCGAAAGGCAGGTTGGTGGAAAGCATAACAGGCTGGATTGGGCTGAACCACATGATCCACCACATTTAAAGGGATAATTTGCGTAGATAACAACAACACCCTTAACCCATAGCTTGAGAGCCCTAGAAGCTCCGTGATTTTCCCTAAATTTTGGCTTAAGCCTGGTATTTTTACGTAACTGAGCATGGTTAATTGTAACTATCGCATTTGAATAATGTAAGATCCCGCTAATAAAATAGCATATAACTAAGGGAAATGCCATTCGATACAGCATGATGTACATAACTTAGAACAATACTTAGTTGTAAATGAATTACAGGAGACTATTGGTTGAAAATTTTCGAAATTATGTCACCTCTCTACAATAAACAATATTGGGTCATAATGTGTTTTGAAATAAAGATTTTGAGGATTAAGCAACTGATTTCAAACAAATTATTATAACCTTATGATAGAATTTCAATCTTTTAAATACTTGGTATCGATTTATCTATGTTTATGATATGATGTGAATAATTTGGCTCCTTGTGGCTGATCATTACGAACAAAGTATTGATGACATCTAGATACAAAGGTCCAATATTTAAATTACTTCATTTTGACACTTAAATACCTATAACTTCATTTTAATTTAAGAAAAGGTATAAAAAGTAAATGAGTAGTTTATATAACCAGACAATGATAGTGTGACTAAAATATAGATGATCCTTAATAGGGGTATCACTGAAAGCATTATGGTTATATGGATTTCATTTGCTTGATTACAAAGAACACGAACAGCATTACACACTAATTATATTTACCAATGTTTCAAATCCAAAAGAATCCCAATCGACACTATCAATTTATAAAAAGACGTAATTATTGTCCTATCAATTATTCACCAATAAATAACGATAGGTCGAACTCCATGATTCTAAATGTAAATGTTTGGTAATGAAGGTTAACATAGCAATGCGTAGGGTTTATCCCTCTGATATATATAATACGGTGTTGAAAGGCCTTTGTATTTCTCTTGATGTGCACGGATTATCATGTTTTGGCCTTTCACTTTGAATGGGGTTAAACAAAAGGAGAGTTGTGAATGAATCATATGTCTTGTTATATTCCATAAAATAAAACTAGTCTGGAGAATATGTAAAGATGATCTTTACAATTTTCTGTTAGACTAGTTCATGTTAGTTACTTGACTGATACCAAGTAATCAGTATTTGAACAGTAGCAATATGCAGCAGTAAACTGTTCATAAAATTTTCATTCTTGACACTAATTGTCAATAAATACAAAATACATAGATAAAATAGAGGTTCTTCTTGACTATTTCCGTACATTTAAAGAAGAATTATGGTTTACCTGATTATGGAATCATTCGACTTAGTGGCTAAGATACAAACTTAATTACTACAACCTGTTGTCTGATAACTGTTAAAAACCCAGGATTAAAAGGTCAGTCTTTAATTAATATATTTATTGATAGTCAACATTAACTAAATAAATTAAATATAACATTGTCTAAAGATTCTTGTTTTCAATCTCGAACAAGATTGAAATTATTTCAATGGGGGTTTGTGGAGATTGTAGTGATTTTTAATAGTTGAGTTCATGAGTCAATATAAGCTAGATCATCAATGAAAACATGGAGGCACTGGGCAGCCGTTCCGTCTTAGTATGGGACTCCCATATTAGGACGAAATGGTCGTCTAATGCTTCCAGGTTTTCAATGATGGTTTGGCTTACATCGACTCATGAAATTGTTTACTAACATAGATTTCCAATGATAAATATAAACTAGTATTCATTATTATATACTTTTTATTGATACCTTATAAACCTCAACCAAATAGAAAAGAAAAACCGTTTATGTATTAATCAACATTAGATAATATTCACACGAAATTTTGTTTTAAGGTAAAGAATACATGTATGGAAATATTCGAAAAAAATGTTTACAAAAAAATAAGTCATAGATCTGTTCAGTTAAACTAATTACTGCCAATTCAAAAAAATGTTACTTTAGATCATTGAAGTGATCCAAAGGAATCACCAGGAATGCTTAGACATAGGCTTCAGTCTGGCCAGAACCAATAAACAAAAGCATTTCTGAAAGAACAAATGTTGACCATAGCATTCTAACCCGGGTCATTATTTATCACAGTTACAGATACTACAGTTTAGCTAGTTGATGGGTTTACAACCTACTTATTACTTTAGATCTTCTAACATCCACTTAGTTGTAATGTGATGTCGGATCAAATGGATTAGAAGTTACATTATATCCAATCAGCACTAAGAGTAGACAACATAAAATTGGTTTCTACTCAATGATCAACAACAGCATTTCAACGATCTCCAAAACCCAAAAGTGAAGAGACTTTGTAATCTGTCAAATAAATCTCCAGTCCTCCTGTTCTTTGTTATACAGCAGTATCAAAGGGACGTTAGATTGTGTAAATGTTGTGTAACCACAAATGATTATTATAGAATTTGAAGCTTCATAACCTCTTATTATTTTAGATTACGTATCAGTACTAAGATTTATCAGTCTAGACTATTTTCAAATGATCTGAATTCATTTTTCAACGTTCAGTCATATTTAAACAGAATTAAAACTGCATTATGTTTTTAGTCAAATGATAATCACCATTGAATAATGTGGCATATTAAACAATGATGGCTACATCATTAGTTCAGACAGTCTGTTCTTAATATTAAGTAACCTAACGTTTAAGTTTAGATATTCAGACTTGTGAATAACATGAATCTTAGTTATGAAACCTTGAATACAGTTTATTTATTATGTATTGTTTAATTAGTTATTTGAAAATTGTTTTATCATAATAGTTTTTAGTGGCCTTTGAAGTTATGGATGGTAACTGGTGATAATTTGTAAATTATAGGGAAAAATACTTTCTAGTAGTCTCTGGCTTCCAACAATCCTCTAATTGACATCAGTTTACAATAAAAACCATCTTCAGTCTATACAAATCACAACCCCAAAGAAACACATCAGTAGATAAAATGAATAATTAATTATTGAGATTCTAAACGTTGCATAAGTAGGTGGAAAACTACTTCCTCTTATTTCATTTTCGTTTCGGTTCTATGCTATTCATTCTAGTTAATTCTATCCTTTTGGGATGATTTCTTTAATCCAAGTTGCCTGTTTTGTTAAAATTTAGCCACTATATGGGAATAATAATACTTGATGGTTTAACTAATAATTGTACTGGAAATCTGTCAAGGTATGTGATAATGAAAGTAACTGATATGAAGACTTATCAAAAGCTAGAATATCATTGAAAATCGAGGAACACCAGTGAGTTGTTTTGTCCCAATCGACAACTTTTCAACATTGGCGACTAACAACACTAACACTACGGATTACATTTTGGATGTTCAATTCTTGTGATGACCACGACAAAGTTAGATTTCCCTGAGAGATTTATGCGCTTTTCAACATTTTAATTTGATAAATTAATGTATGGAGATTAATAATCGTCGCATTTATAAATATTATTAACATTACTAGTATTATTATTAGCTTATTTCAAATACCAGATGAGTTTTGTGGATATTATAGTAATTTCAGTGTTTAAGATCATGAGTCATTTGAAGCTAGAACATCACGGAAAACCTGGAAGCAGTGGACGGCCGTTTCGTCCTACTGTGGGGCTCCTCAACAGTGCACATTCACGACCCTACCCCTGCGAGATTCGAACCCAGGACCTACTGGTTTCACGTGCGATCACTTAACCATTAGGCCACTGAGCTGGCCGGAATCCAACGCTGTTGATGTCTAGCTTTAACTAATCCACAAAATTGAGCGACACATCCATTATTGTCTTCAGTGAGTTACTATCTCACAACAGACCTGGTCGGACTCCACAATAGAACGGAACGACCATCCAGTGCTTCCAGGTTTTCCATGGTGGTTTAGCCTCAAGTGACTCATGATCTTAACCATTGAAATTATTTCGAATAGTTAAAAATTATTTTTAAGCGAAATTTGATTAGCATATTATGATATGAAATAAAATCACAGCTAAAAAGTTTCAGTAGTTGAAATCATGAGTCAGTTTAAGCTAAACCACTATGGAAAACCTAGAAGCAATGGAACGGCTCAGTGGTCTAGAGGTTAAACGTTCGCGTGTGCGACCGAAGCTCTTGGGTTCGAGTCCTTTATGGTGAAAGATCGTGGATGCGCACTACTGATGAGTCCTAAAACGGGACGAAACGGCTATCCAGTGCTTCCAGGTTATCCATGATGGTCTAGCTTCAATTGACTCATGATTTCAACTATTGAAATTACTATAGTATCCACAAAAAACCTCTTCTAAAAAAATCTATCATTCAACTATTACAAACGATGCTTATAATTTATGTGTATGATTTAAATTAATTATGTGTATGAATGTTATAATGTAGTCAATGTAATTCTTTATTCACAATGTACATATGAAAGGTGTAAGTTGAAAACTTATATGGAGAATTTCAAATAAATATGAACTGATGGCTAAAAACAGTTTATTTTTGTGTTTTTGTTCTAAATTTTACTGACAATCAATCATGAAGTATTGTTGTGATGATAATAATTTCAAGCAATAAGAGATAGAGTTAAAAGTTTCTTGTAATCAAATTCTAAACTCAGGAAAGTTTCATAATTGTTGGCAAATTAGAAATATACAATTTACTGTCACCTTTTAAAGTAAGACAAATAGTTAAGAGATACTTCATAGTATAATTCAGTGTAATTTGTTTATTTTTACAGTGCGCATCCACGAACCCACACCCCGCGGGATCCGAACCCAGGACCTACTGACTTCGCGCGTGAGCACTTAACCATTAGACCACTGAGCCGGCATCCAACGATGTTAATGTCTAACGAAACGGCCGTCCAGTGCTTCCAGGTTTTCCATGGTGGTCTAGCTTCATTGACTCATGATTTCAACCTGTGAAATTTCCTAAAATCTCCACAAAACTCATTCTGATATTCCTACAGTGTCTTCTTGAGCAAATCCTGCAAAATCAATAAGTGAAAGATGAATGTGTGTAAATTATTTTTTTCAAATTTCAATTCTTCATATGTTAAGCATAAAATTCCCAGTAAATAAAACTAGATAGATGGGAATTGAACTAAGTTTTTCATATTTTAGCTAGAACTAGTAGTAGTCATAAGTAACATATATTTTTTAGCTTTATCATATCCATCTGTACCTGTTTATTCCATTTAACTTATTTGTTTCTTTTGAACTGTTCAATCATTTCTAGATAGAAAATTTTCAGTGAACTATTTTCTCAATTAGTCATGTGTGTTTAGTTGAAGTGATTCGTGATTAAGTGATGGGAACATTTATTGAAATTTATAATTCTTTTTATTCTCTTTACTGAATCATTTAAGTTTCATAATTCGAAATTTGTTTATTTCTGTTTGTTGTTGTTATTGCTCCATGGTCTTCTCTTAAAATGTCATTTTCTCCTCGAATTAGTGTGAATCAGAAACAGGAGTGATGTTGATTTGCATATCTCACGTTGATTATGTAAATTATAGTGTGTGTGTGTGTATGTGTATATATATGCATGTAGGTGCTTGATCCACAATTTATATTGTTTACATGTTGTGATACAAGCATATGGTTTTTGAAAATAAAAAAAATTTCTTTCATAAGAAAAAAAATATTTCAAGAAAGGGGTAGGAAAGAAACGGGTTAGTGTATAAAAACGTTAGAAATAACTGTTTATAAGAAACATATTTTAAAAGCATAATATACTAGTCATTCTATGTATGAAAACGTGTTAACCACTTGAAAAGTTTATTGTATAATCTTATTTTTCTCATTAAATCGAGTGTTTATGAGGATATTTTTTCTTTCTTACCTCTCTCTCTCTTTCTCGAACTGTTCTTTGTTCTTGTTTTATTTATCATCAAATTGTTGGGTTACGATCGATTTTAACTAACTGACATCCTTTGTACAATAATCTATAATCAATATATACAGAATAATGAATGTCCAAAGTTGATATTTAATAAAATGATTGCTAAACTGTGAACTAATTAATGTTAATGAAAATTATGGGTCATTAAACTTAAACTAAATCAATAAACGGATGGTACGATGTTAACTCCTGAAATCCCATTGTATATCTTAAAAATAATAACAAAATAAATATAAATTACACTCTGATTTTCTATGATCAATGAAACTTTTACAAAGTATCTTCAAATTAAGAATAATTTCTCTGCAAAACAACTTCACAACTGAACTATTCAGATAAAAAAATATACTGCAATAGGACGAAACGGCCGTCCAGTGCTTCCAGGTTTTGCATGGTGGTCTAGCTTCAATTGACTCAATTATTGAAATATACTAACATTAGACTTGTTCAACTGAGCTACATATAATCTTTACCATTTAAAAAAATATATAAAATGATGTTATACTTGAACTGATTTAAAAGTGAGATAACTTTGGTAAGACGTCATTATCAAATAAATAATAATTCTCTTTCCTTCTTTAATAGATAAAACGTATAGTCTTTTATACTTTACAGTAATTTTTCCCTTCATTTTGATCAAGACGCTGAATTATGGATTCAATAAATGAAACTGAATTCTTTAGAGTAATTTGGTCAAACATTCATTCATTGTTTTTTACTAAACGGAATCAGTTGGTCAATGACTGTAATAAAATAAATCATTGTGTCTTACATCCACCACATCTTGAATAAAGTGAGAGGAGTTTACGATTTCACTGTGATTAGAGAATTCACGAATATGTAAATCCTCATGTTCTTCAAATACCAGCTGTTTTAGTTGTGGTTGGTGTGTAGTACATATTGATTGAAGTGATACTATTGTTATAAAAATAATATCGTTAATACATAAATAGGCTATAATAATAATACTGATCTTTTTATGCACCAAAACACTGAAGACTAATGATGAGAAATGGTGAGAATACTTAACAGTAGGCATTCAACTTCATATCATATAATAACAAGAAGTTAATTCATACTAATTTTGAATCATTTAACAGTAAGCATACATTCCATCTAGTCTACACAGGCTTTTGTCATTTAATCACAATATTGAGACAGTTCTTAAAAGACGAACATTTCTAAATCAATACTGATCGATTTCCAATTTAAATCATTACAAAGTAAATGATAAATAAATGTGTTATAGAATGATAAAATACTCGTATAATTGTTTGTTTTGTTACATAGACATAACTAGTTACTCACCCCTGTATAAATGAACAAAGATCGATACAGCTAGATGTAAGGTAAAGAACAAGTCTTTAAAAGAAGATTAACTCAAGGAACAAAATAAATAAATAACAAATACAATTAATAATTTTATTACTGATTCAATGAACTATCAAATTATACTGAGTTCTAAATGACCGATAGATAAATTTGTATATATTGAACTAGGGAGTAGTTACTATGAATAAATTCAATTAGATTAACGAACAATGTAAATAAATTACTGAGTTACAACTATGGTCCTTTTTAACAAAAGTGAAAACAAAAACTGTTTTCACTAATAATAAACTTTAAACCACAACTGCTTTGGAAATCAAAATATCAACAATTTAGGTTATATAATAACATATATTCATTTATTCAACACTGTGTTATAATCATTGTTTAATAATTTATTTAAAATAAATGGACTATGGAGTAATAATGAAAGTCAGAATATGAATTTTTTTCTATTTAAGACTTATCAATTGAATTTATTTGAATCTCAGTATTGATTATACATGGACACAAACTTAATGCCTTTCATGACAAAGCCTATTATGTTATCCACCAACCTACTGAGTTCAGGTAGTTATCAGTTTCCATAATGAAGATGAATGATGGTCTAAATTTTTCCGTTGTTGTTATTGTTGTAACTAGTGTTAAATATTAATTTATGATTAGTCATTTTTTGGCTTGTATACATTCAATATTCAAGTTTACTTAATAACCTGTGATTTAATGGTATTATCAAGATAATCCACTTAAGATGGACATATATTAAGAAGAATTGATTAAAACCCAATTCTTATCGTTAACAACAACGAAAAGATTCCAACTCTTACAAATAGAATGGATTTTTAGGTACTTTTAAATAAATAAAATTGTTTATCGATTAATAATCAACACTTAGTAGAATAATGTAATAAGGATTTTAATAATCTAAATAAATTTGAAGAAAAGATCTAGGAAACCTATGACAGTTAAAGTAAATATGTCTGTAAATCGTGACATTGAACATTTCCATCCCTTTTTTTGAAATATCCATTATTCAAGAAAAAAACAACACATCTTCAATGAACGTATGTTAGGTAGGTCATTTTTTATATTGATTTGACTGTTTAAATAGATATAATGCAACTGAAATAGACAATCAACTGTAACTTGATAAGAATACCGGTTAATATAATAATAATAGTTGCTATTACTATTTTGTTAGTGAATAAATTTTTTACATGTACTGTAATTTATTTCATTTGATTTCTTTTCCTTCTAATAATAACAAACTATATTTAAACCATTGAAATCAATATTTGTTTGGTTTTATTCTTAAAACAAATTGAAATCTTACTATATGATTACGTAACAATGTAAAAGGCAAATACTGAAAAAAAATCCACTATCAATTACAATACATCTGATATTCATCCAAAGAATACTGTAGTGTAAGAGAAAGGGTCTGTGTATGCAAAACAGAAAATAAAAGAGGCTATGAATAAATGAATGCATGATCATAAATTTATTATATTATTAGGGAAGTAGTAGTATTGCCTATAATCGTGATAATCGTTGTCTCATTTCATTAATAAACATTAAAAAAGAAACGAGATTTGTTGTCTTGCGTATTTTTCTGATGATAAAATGTGATTTATATGCAGTTTTTTCACATGACAATAAATATATAGGCGGCCTACTTGAATATCTGGGTAACCTCTTCCTTCCATCTACATATTTCAACAAGTTTTCTATTTCCTTGTTTGTTTCAACAGATGATTATGTCAATTAATTGCACAACCTATTCAGGTGCGTTTGTACATGCAACGGAAAGAATGTACATTATTCAGATGTCCATTCCTGAATCGCTAACAGATTTTTGGCGATCACTCAATATTTATCGTTAAGATCGATTAAGAAATAAGAAATGGAAACATGTTGAAATACTTTGTGCTGAGAATTCTATATTATATCAGAAATATCATATTGAATAAAGCTAATAATAATAAATAAAAATAATAGAAAAATACAACACAAAATACGCTCATCACTCAATCATCCATAATATATGTATATACACCATTTTTAAAAGTTTTATCAAAGTGCTCTCTCACTTGCTCTTTCTGTATTTTATTAGATTATTGATTCATTTATTGATCGATCAATCAATCGATCAATAAATTGTGTGATTATTTATCCAATTATATGTTCGTAAATCTTTCTCAAGGCTAACAATAATAAAAAAATAGATTTGATCTATAATAAATGTCATTGAGAAAATAACTTCATGCACTGCATAATTTTATTATTTATTCATCGTTTTTTTATTATTTGTAGTAAAATATAGTTATTGAATGTTTTTTAGTTGCTAGGCATGGTCTAGATGAAGAAAGATCAAGTTGACAGTACTTCAATAGCTGACAACAAAATAGAAAATTTTTTTTCTAGAATTCAAAACTGATTCAACATAATACCATTTGAATATATAAAATAACTTCTAGAATTTATTTCACTTAAATTGTAGATAAACAATAATTTCCTTATGAATAAATTAATATATTTGTAATATTACAATAAGTAGAAAAATGAGATTTTCTGACGTTTCGTAACCTAGTGTAACCCACTTCTTCAGAGAAATAAATAATCGAATTAAAATAATTCAAGTTTAAATAATACAATGGAATAACACAAGAATATTATGTGATCAATCAGTATATTTTCTTATGATAGTATCAAAATTGTAAGATTCTCTTGTTTTATTAAAGATTTAAATATCTCTATGTTGATTTTCTTTTATTTAGAAAATCTAACTTAATTTGAGTACTTAATAAATAAGATTTACTCATTTGTAGAAATGAACACTACATTGGTATATCTTATCAACACCAACAAAAACAACAACGAGAGACTCAATCAAATGTAAAGGTAATATAGAAAATAATCAATAAATTTGGATAAAGCAACAATGATAATTTAATTAAGTAAACTACCATTGTACAGAATGATATATATCTAAAAACGATGGATATGGTTAAAAGGATATTTCAGAAGCAAATAATCAACACTGGGATACATGCCGTTTTGTAAAAACTATATAAATCAAGAATTAAAAAAAAATATTTGAAGCAAAAAATAGACATTTTATAGAAAAGAGAATATTAGATAATAATAACATTAGATATATAGATTTTTAAAAATATAACTTATTGGAATAAAAAAAGTACAAGTGTTTATAAATGATTGTCTACGTAAGATGCTGAATATCCATTAGTCGTATACCATCAACAATCATCTACTGTAGGAGAGAACAGTCTAGATTCCAGCTGAAGAGGAAATTAGGAAAAGACATCACGAGACAAACGACTACTCAGAATCCTGAAGGGTAATGAAAAAGAGGAATATAAAAGAACACACAATGTCGATAATTGGAAACAGACATAAAAAGGATGAATAGCAATTGTAAACAACTGGAAAGGATTGTCAGGGACAGAGTTGGATGGAGAATGCTGGAGGGTGAACTATGCTCCTTCACGAAGGGTGATAAGCATAAGTAAGTAAGTAAGCGAGTATTTATTCCTCTTTGGTAATAATTAACTGATAATAAAAATCCCTTTTTGCTTATAAAACCAGAATATATTTGATTATTTTGTTGTCAGTAGCTAAGATGGAATCCTTAAACAAGCAAGTATGAACTCCGATGATTTTATTTCTTCATGCTCTTTTACATTTTCTAAGTTTTTTCTCCTTCCTTCTTAACTTTCACTTTTATTTCCCACCGTTGTGTTCTCTTTCTTGTGCTTCTCCTCCTGCTCGTTTCTCCCTCTTCACATCTTTCTTGTTTAAAGCAATTAATCTTTTTTATAAACTTCGATAGAGCAATTAGAAGACAGAGTTGGTTTGAAAAATGTGTGACCAAATTTTTCGGATTGTATAGCGCAATTACATCTCAATTTTCAGATCAACTCCTTCTTTCTTGTTTATCTTTTTCATCTCTTTTTCCTCATTCTTCTTTATTTGAAACTAAGCCTTCGATATTTCTTTAAAGCTATGAACATTTATTCATTGAGTTATTTGTGGTGATTGGAACAACTACTTATTCGCATGCACACAATCATTGAAAACAAATTCTAGAACTCTTGACTTTGTGTTCTTACCAGATTAATATAGTAATGTATTATTAAAATTTTTACTGTTGTTCTCATCGTGGTTGTTCAATTACTTTAACTGTGTAATAGAAATTCGGATAAAAAGTTATTGATATCACTATATGAACTATTTAAAAACTACTTTTGGGATTCTGTACGTATCTAGTCGTATACATCAAAGACTATTATCCTCTCACAATTGATTGATCACTGGATGGTGATCAATGTCATGCTTGTCTAGTCCTTATTAGTGCAGATCGAATGCTACCGATCATGTTGCAATGTGGCCACCAGTCTAGATGACTCGACACTGAGGGCACTATGTATTGAGATTTTAGATGGTGGTTGGAGGTAGCCAAGTAGCACGAAACCCGGGTCCAGGGTTTCCTGTTGACTACCTCCAACCACCATCTGAAAACTATTATCCCCTGTTTAGCTTTCATAACAGAAATATTATGTTACTCTTTTTAATGGAAAACTCAAATATATTTATCGACTCATTACCAAGGTACTTCTAGTGTTTACCTTTACTTGGAAAATTGAATAACATATCAGTTTCTATTAGAAATGTCAATGAATTAAGTCATATACAATTATGTATTAAGAATGATTCATTTCTCATTAATTTATGCTTTCCACTGAATGATTTCAGTTTTAATCAAATACTGAAAGTAAATAAACGAGTACAGATTTTGTTTGGTTTTTTTTTTCAAATGAATGAATATAAGGTAAATTATCTTTCAATAACTAATGACATGCTTCATACTTCTAAATGGTTACCATTCAACTTAAATCGTATACTTGAATAAACAGTTTATTTCAACCTTAATTTTTAAAAAAATTATTATTATTAATTTAATTATTTATTTACTATACAAGAAATGATAAGATTACTAGTATAGGAGTTGTGCAGATTATTAAGTTTTTGATTGAGATCATGAACCAATTGATGTTAGACCATCACAATTGAAAACCTGGAAGCACTGGACGGCCGTTTCGTCCTATTGTGGGACTCCTCAGCAGTGCGCATCCACGATCCCGCGAGCGGGATTCGAACCCAGGGCCTTCGGTCTCGCGCGCGAACGCTTAACCAACTGGACCACTGAGCCGGCATCCAATGGTGATAGTTTCTAACATCAACCAATCCACGAAATTGCGCGACCAACTTCCATTGTACTGAAGTAGATAACTGTCTCTACCCGACAAGGATTAGCTCCACTGGTCACGGCTTCTCACTAGAACTCCGAGAATTCCCTCACGAAGCTAGTCACTAGTGAGCACATGTTGATTACTAGTGGATACGCACTGCTGAGGAGTCCCACAATAGGACGAAACGGCCGTTCAATGCTTCCAGGTTTTCAATTGTGATGGTCTAACATCAATTGATTCATGATCTCAATCAAAAAATGATAAGATCTTTATTGTTTAAAATGAAGTTAATCTTTATTTATTTTCTGAAATGTTTGACAAATATCTATCTGCCTACCTTTTTTTTCTTCTAATACAACAAATAGAACCAACGTTTATCTCAACACATTGATCCATATCGATATATAAATAAATAAATAAATAAATAAATAAATAAATAAATAGAGAAATAAAATAGAACATCCCTAACAAAAGAGTCATAAACAAGTCATTTCAGTTGATTACTTTAATGAACTCATTTCAACAAAAGAAAAGAAATAACAACAGAATGTAGAATAAACAAGTAAACAGTTTAATATATATACACACATACATAAATATATACATACACACAATGTTTAAAAAAACGATTACGTTTAGAATTATATATATTTATATAGAAATTAAAAAATGATACAGAGGGTTTCTATTTAATAAAATGGTGCTTTTATGATCTTGTTCTAGATTACCGATTTTTTTTTTAATGATTGATTTAAGGTGAAAGATATAGATAGTAGATGGAGTGAAGATGATTATTTTTCTCTCTTTATAAATTGGATTATTTTCTGCATTACCTTCAAAATAGATTCAGAGAGATTAACTTGTTTTATTTGTAGTTAGTCATAGTTCAAAACTGTATATTCATCACTATACATCGAGATAAAGCTCAGAGTATATCAGTGTTACAGAAAGTACAATTCAGTTTAACTACTGAGCTATTCCCTGTTCAGTGGTTCATAATCTTAGTTTCATAAAACGATCTAACTACCATTCAGTCCGATTTTTTCATTACCAACATGGCTGAGCTGCACTAATCATGAAATTCTACTACGAATTGGTGAATTCAACATGATGATTATCAATTGTAGTCAGATGATCATAGTATATGTTGGTGGAATACAGGTAGTGAATATATGTTTGAAGCAATCGGTCCCTTTGATAAATTTCGGTAGTGTAAAAATAATTCTGATGATCTTCGTCTCCATATTACACTATCCGAATATATATTACCCCTCATGGAGTAGCCCCGTTTGTCCACCAGCATTCCTATTAAACTCTATCCTCGACAATTCTTTCCAGTTGTCATTCATCCTTTACATATCTTCTAACTACCGAAAAAATGTGTTCCTCAGTCTACGTCTTTATCTTTGGCATCCAGGATTCCAAATTAGCACTCGCCTAGTCATGCAGTTTGATGTTTCCGAAATGTATGTCTATTCACTTCCAACGTATTTTCTTCTTCAACTTCAAGTTGGTTTGTTTTCTCCCATATTAAAATGTTGTTCATGATATCCAACCAACGGATATTGAGTATCTTGTGTAGATAGTTGTTTAACGATATATGCACACTTTCGATGATGGTTGTGGTAGTTCTTCAAGTTTCTGCTTTAACCTGTGTTGACATTAGTATTGAATATTCTTAATTTGATGTTGGCTGATAATTGTATTTAGTTGCATATGTTTATCAGTTACAGGAATGCTGTCCTTGCCTTGTCAAGTCATGCTTTTACACGCGCATCAGATCCTCCTTATTCATCAATGCTGCTGTTCAGTTACGTGAAAGATTCCACCTCTTCAAGAGTTTCTTTATCAAGTGTGACTGAGTTGTTCTCCGAGTTGTATTTGATAATCCATTGTGTTTGTTGAGGCCTACTGATGTAGAGGCTTCCGTTATACTGGTTGTCTTCATCTTAATTTGTTCGTGAATGTGGTACAGAAGGGGTAGGTCATCTACGGGGTTCAAATCATCTAGCTGCATGAAAGCTATCCGTTTTATTCCATGCTTCCACTTGAATATCAAGGTTCTTATAATTTAGTCAGGGGAAGGGTAAGTAGCCTTATCTGACACCGGCCCTCACTTGGAATGCATCTGTCAGCTGTCCTCTATGTATGAATTTGCAGTGTAGTCCGTCATACGTATTCCGTATGATGTTGACGATTCTCTCAGGTACTCCATAGTGTTGAAGGAGGTTCCAGAGTACGGAAACATCTCTCCAGAATCTAACGTTTTTTGTCCAGCTTGGGTCTAATATGTTTCGCTAATTACGAGCGCCGCCAAATTGCATCTCCTCATTTTCTCACCTATTTGATTGGTTCTCCCGGTCTCCCACATTGTTCAGATGTTTCTTGTACCTATAAAAATTGTTGCTCTAGTTGTTAAAAGAAGCATCATCTTCGTGACTTTCGGAGAATGTCGGCTTTCATCATGAGGTGTCATAATTATTCCTTGAACTCAGAGCGCAGATTTTAAATGGTTTATTTTTGATTATTCTTATTAGCCGACCCCATGTGCAACCCTCCTCCTTTACCCAGTCTTAGGACCGGCACTAACATTAGAAGAGCTACAGGCGGAGTTATATATATATATATATATATTTATAATAAAATAGATCATGGATATTGGACACATAATTGTGTTTTATGAACAGTCATAGTAATAAATAAATATAACAAAGGAAACCAATAGGATTCGTCTCTTTGTGATTAATCATTCATATTTTTCTACTAATTATTCACTGTCTTTATGACTATCATAAGATGAGATTTTATCCGTTTTCCTCTTTTGAACTTTCAAAAGGGAAAACAAATAAATAAAGTGAAGTGAAATATGGAATGAATGGGACTGTTATTGTCAGTTCTGGTTATGTTGTAATACTTGTAGATCACTAATACGGATGGTGGGTCTACTTGAGTCTTATGGGAACGGCATGACCTTCTAGTCTGTGTAAAAGTCACACCTCGCGATAAATATCTAACCTAGATTACCCCAGATAAAAAATCTTCCCACAATAATTGTGTATAATAATGAAAACAAATTACCAGCTTCCAGCTGAAGAGGAAATTAGGAAAAGACGATGAAAATGGATAGGACATACATTACGCAAATCACCAAACTGCATCACGAGGCAAGCCCTAACTTCGAGTCCTGAAGGGTAGCGGAAAAGTGGAAGGCCAAAGAACACATTACGTCGGGAAATAGAATCACGTATGAAAAGGATGAATAACAACTGGAAAGAGCTGGAATGGATTGCCCAGGACAGGGTTGTATGAAGAATGCTGGTTAACGGCCCATGTTTCTTCATGAGGAGCATCAGGCGTAAGTAAGTGAGTATCACTAATAACCAACTAATTACTTGCCCCCACATTCAATTCAATTGTGTACATCGATTACATCACCAACAGTAACGTTTAATACAGGAATGAGTTGACACAGAATGATTTAAGTAAAGTAGGAAGAAATATTATTTAAAGATTAGTTTTCATCAAGATCTAACAATAATTGAGAAATTATTGAAGACGATCGATGAGGGGTTTGTTTAGAATTAACTTACAACCGTGTGTAAAATCAGACCCATGTATCGAGATGATCGTTCAGTCAATAAGTAATGGTTATTTTAATTCATAACTGGTGATAAATGTTAAAGTTTATGTCAATATTTACACACAATAGAAAACTAGACAACGACCGTATACTTGAGGTCGATTCAAAGAATTCTAGTATGGAGTTATGATTTATTAAAGCAACAAAATGATTGACATTATCCATAAAAATATACATTAATAATTTACATTTTGATCAGAATTATGAAGAAATGCATGCAATATCATATGTTGCATTCAGATTCTAAAATTGAATAGATTTCATCAAATGAAACTTCCTCATTCTTCATTATGTTTAAATGAATGACTGTGAACGTGTATGCTTGTATATACGTATATAGAGGTTATGAATAACACTGTTTATTAATAGGAAATCTAGTTTTCTGTAAATATGAATCATATATCTGACTCTCATGTGATGCTTGTTATATTCATAGGGTCAACTTAATCAAACAACATTATTGATTATTACTATTATTAGTAGTAGTATTAGTATTATTAGCTTTATTCAATATCATATTTTTGGTACAATATAGGATTCTCAGCACAAAGTATTTCAACAAGTTTCCGTTTCTTACTTCTTGGTCTGTCCTGGCGATAAATATGGAGTGATCACCAGTTAGATGTTAGCAGTCCCGTAAATGAACATCTGATTAATGTATATTCCTTTCTCTGCTAATTGCCAGCGACCACATTATCTCTTATTGGGGTTTCTGTAACTTTGACAACGAAAGGTTGTATACTTTTCAGAAATGCACCACGATATGTTATGCGATCAATAGACATAATGATATATTAAAACAAACAAAAATAGATAACTTGTTGAAATATCTAGATGGCAGGAACAGGTTGCCTAGATCTCAAGCAGGCTGCCTTAGTGATTAATAATCTATGTTTATATCCTGTTAGTTAACTGATAAAATTGTCTTTTTCCCATAGAATGTATACTCTGTTTCTGTATTTTCCGATTTTTATGGAAGGCGATTAAAAAAAATCCAAGTAAGAAGAATAAATTTAAATTATCAATGTTATATGCGGTTGTTAATGAATGAAAAACTGATTTTATAGTATCATAATATGAGTATGGTAAAATGTACACATCATTTTGAATATTAAAATAAGGCATTTGATCAAGAAACTAGTTGTTATAGGTAATTAGTTGAGTGTTGTTCCTTTCAATGTTGGGGTTCTATTCTCTC
Organism: Schistosoma margrebowiei; assembly: GCA_944470205.2. Classification (NCBI taxonomy): domain Eukaryota; kingdom Metazoa; phylum Platyhelminthes; class Trematoda; order Strigeidida; family Schistosomatidae; genus Schistosoma; species Schistosoma margrebowiei. The sequence continues at coordinate 31,992,793 of OX104026.1, read as the reverse complement.
AATTAAATGATTTAATTATAAAGGTTTTGATTGTCAGAAAAAAATATTCTTCCTCCTAGCTACACATTTTCCTCAACATTTAAAAATCTTACTAGACTGATTTTGTACATAAAATTGTACAGATTCAGGAATAAAATAGCCGAAAACTGTTCCCTTCAGTAACTTTATATGTCAGTCGGTAAATTTCTTTTAATACGAATAAAAGAAATGAATCAGAAGATTAGTTTGAACCCTTAGATTCAAGTCAGTTTATCATCATTTAAAATTGTATTAACTTTATTCGTAGTCATATTACTAATTGATAATGAGAGGTTGTTTTACCGGTCACTGAGATATAATAAAAGCTGATTGGATTGGATTTAAAAGAAATCACACTTCTATTCTTCATGTCTTTATCAGTTCATTTCTTCTACTAATCAGATTCCAAAACTGATGAAGCTTTCTGTGTTTTCAACTGTTAATTCGATGGTATATTTGGTGATGGTATCACAATGAAAATTACTATAGCATATTGATTTATTTTTACAATATCACTTCAGCCAACTTCTACCATGCAAAATATGTTATCTATTCTTTTTCGTCTTATCATTGTTATTACAACCTGCTTTTTAATATGCTCCTTATTTCGTCGATAAACAAAGGCTTTTATATGTATAACATGAAAAGCAATGAGCACTTACAACACACCTACCTAAGTAGGTACCTACTTAAATAAGTTTACACAAAGAAATATTGATAATATAGGTATATTATTGGTCAAATGACATATGTATGAACTACTTAAAGGATATTTCATTCGGGTTTGTGCAGTGTATACAGTACAGAAGATCTAAAGTAAGGGAGAGAGAGAGAAAACAAGGTAGTTAACAGTAAATGATTTGAGTTAGTCAATAATAACCATTATTAATTCTAAGATCACATAACTATGATCCGTGAACTAGCCACACTGACCAGAAAATGTATATATTTAGTCCACTGTAAAGAAATCTTCAGTCACATGTGGTGTTCTCGTAGAGCTTAATTTCATAAACTATTTTCTTAAGCTTGTGAATTGATTAAAGACTATAGAAGGAATGTTGCAATACTTTCACTCGTTATTTTTGGTCTGATCTATTTTCAGAAAGTTGATTATGGACATTAATTGACCAATCGGACTGAATTAGCTTTGCTCAACGGTCTAATGTATGATTCCAGAATTTTATATGACAAATGATAAGTATGATCGACCATTCCAGGAACTGAAGTAAAGACCATCAGGTCTAGTAGAGAGCGTCTGACCAGTAGGCCACTGGTTCGGTAGGTAATGGTACATATTTTTGGTTTTACCTTTATTGAAACTAGTCTGCTACAAATACCATCTACGAATGAAACCAGCCCTACCTAGAGACTGCTTAGCAGTACACACTCATTTATCCATATCTGGAGTGGCACAGGTTTCATCAATGACATTGAACAGCAACATAAACTATGCATTAGATTATATAATGGCGACATATGGGGGTTCTGATTCCAGTCTCTAAGTGAGATCATGAAAGGACACTGATGAGTACCATCGGACTCTCATGAAATAGCTATTCACCCTTCCCTGGTTTGCACACAGCCCCCAAGTAAACGGTCTAATAACAAGAAAATCTTTAGAAATACTTTTAAAATATTGATCGTTTGCTTGATACCATCATTTCAATTTTCATATGATAAGGTCAATCGAATAATTATTCTTTAGAAGATGACTAATTTTTGTTTTCTATTATTGTTCGCGTTTAATAATAATTGAGAATTCACTTTTTAGTTACTATCTGCCATAACTTTATGTGAATATCTCCTCTTGTTTACTAAGGATAACACCCTGACCTTATTCAGTTATTTTTTATGAATATTCGAGTCCATTTTTTACACTAAACATTTTAAAATACAATCGACCTGATCAATAACTTTCTTTCTTCTTAAAAATTATAATCTTTCAAAAAGTTTTTTATCACCATTTTGTTGATATGCTTATGAATATTTAGAATAAAGTTATGAATCCCTTAAAATTCTTATAAACGTTGTTATGAGAATCATTTACACAAAGTTATATATTGTAGAGTGATTTGAATTTGGAGCGTCTTATTAAATTATATGAATAAATTAAGTTATTTCTTACTGAAAATTCACATGATTCCTCAAGGTATAGAAACATTATTATTCATAGCATAAAATGTATAAACTCAATTTAGAAAATTCATTTTCAAACATAAACATAATTGGTGTAATAAATTTTGACAATTTTGGTGGAGTTTTGTTCTCTGAGCTGGATGATTTGATCCGTCCAGCTCAGAGAACAAAACTCTACCAAAATCATTCGCCTGAGCTACAAATCTTCTCCACCATCTCAAATTTTGACTAAAAATTGTTTATCTATCATTTAGTGTTTACCAGTCTTAGTATTTAACGAGCATATTGATGCAAATTAAAATAAAGATCATGTTTTTTTGTTCATGTAATGGTTAATTACATCTATAATGTAAGGACAAGATTTAAAAAAAAGCAACCGTAATGAATCCTTAGCCAATCAGGAAACACTTTCCATAAGTAAATAGTTTATACAAAAGTAAACTAGAATACTACAAATTGTAAACAAATTTTACAAATTAGTTCGTAAATTAAATATAGTACCGTTGGGTTAAGATTTGTTTCAGGGCTAAACGTTTTAAGGTCTACATTAACCGACTATTGAGTGAGTAACCAATATCTTTGTTTGTTTAATCCGCAGAACTAGATAATTTGCATATTATGTACTATTTATTACCCGATTAATACAAATATCTCTGTAGTTCAGAGTTCAGTTTCTGCTTGAATATCTTATTGTTGATGTCTCGAAGTGTGACACCAAATGAAGTGGATTGTACTCATACAGTGAGACATAACTCCTCTAAAATTTCAGATAAATCTTGTAGATTAGCGCCAAGTAACAAATTTAATATTCATACCTTTCTGCTGATTGTTTACAAAAACCTAAAATCTAATAAATTGGATTCATTGAAAGGAAGTTTGTTGTGACTCTTCAAGTTAGGAATATTTAATTAGAAAAATCAGACCCTTTAATTTTCAACTCAAATGGGAAACTAAATGATTAATGATATGTGTACAAATACAGGTGTATGTGTAATCCGATTAAACGGAATTAGGACCTCAGTTCATATTTGATATTAATGTGCCTCCGGTAAACAGTAAAGTTGGTTATCATGTTATGTTAATACTAACAGAATAAGGATCGGGAGTAAGGGGAAATGCTGAACAACTACTTTGTCATAGTTTGACTGTTCTCACCACTATTCACCCAATATGTAGTAGTTCTTCACCTGGTATCCACTCTCAAGGATAATCTTTGAATGAATATTAACTATTACAATTGTTCTATTTAACTGACCGAATTCTACATTAGCTCATTCACTCAATAGAGGTATATGATATTTTGATGGAAGTAATGAGAGAATATTTTTGAATTAAGGATATTGACAACCGTCACACAATGAACAGATTCTGTATCGACTAAAATAACCAGTTTATTAATAGTTAGCTGTTACTTAATAAAATCGCCTTACTGACATAACTTGCTTCATAGAAATATGCTTTGATGTTGTTTAGGATGAAAACATAAGCTTCACAACTAAATCATCCAACTCACAGAATTAAACACCTTTAAAACGTAGAATTAAGGAATATCTCATCCAATATTTAAAAAATAAGTAAAATAGACAAAACATCAGATGTAGGGTAATCGGATTATGTCACTGACCTATCGGATCAGAATTTTAAGAATACTAACTAAAAACAAAATAAAAATAATTTATCAGTATTACATTGAATAACAACTATGTTTTATGTGCCATATTTTGTCTAAATACTTAACTATCTTTTGATAGTTTTTGTTAGTGAAATTTCAGATGTTAAATTCATTTCTAACACAGTTTAGACCTAACTTTAATAGCTAAGCTGTAACATCTTTATCTATGAAATTGAGTCTTATGACATAGAATTTGTGAAAAAGTTTAAATTACAACAGATTTTTAACGGGAAAATAGAAAACTATACTGTACTGTAAAACATGAGAAACTCACACAAATGACCAGAAAGTTTTTATATCCCAATGAGTAAGAGTTTATTCATAATAACAAATAAATCTTAATCATATTCAAAGTTTATCACATAGTTTATGAGTTCTTTAATTACTTATGATCAGTTATAAAAGCTCACAATCAAAGTGTGTTTGGTTCACAAAATTGTCACATAAAAAAGGCGATACATTTTTTATTAAGTGCTTCTTACAGGGTGATGAGTAGATCATTAACTGACTTGATATAGTCTCCAAGTTGTTTATCTGTATAGGCGTTAATAGATGGGACAATGAGTTGATGATTTTATCTAAACTCGATTGACACAAGGGTTAACTTTAAACAAACGAAATAGTAAACAATATCTATTTTGGATATACACTACCAATGAAGTTCACATCAAAATCAGTCAGTATATCGAATTCCTTACTTTTATTTATATTAAGATGGTAAATAACATGAAAATACCGGTATAGCATTGCTAAATAATGAGTGATAAATGATATTTGTTAACTATAAACTTTGGATTTTAGATAGTTGAAGGTAGTCAGTAGAAAACTTTTAACAGTCTGTTTTCTTGCCAGTTGGTATAGATCAAGAGGTAAAGCATTAAACTGATACTATCTGTGAGATTTTTAAGCCATATTTGGAGATGTTAACAATTTCGATTATAGTACACATATTCTCTAATTGGTTAGATTATATTGGACAACAAAAGGAACTAAATGTGTATGATTTTGGTTACTAATCAATATACTTATTAACTCTCCCTTACTTCATCAGGATGAACAAAATAATGATATTTCAAGACTTCATTTACATTTTTCACCATATATTTCGAAATTTTTAAAAGTGTACATCATTGTTTTGATATTAAACTCACAGAGTACAAACAAACAAATGATTTGTTTTGGAATTCATTGAGTAGGTGAATACATAGTTCGTATAATAAAATATGTGATTAATTAGATGACATATATATGTAAATATATAATCAAATAAACAGTTACCTAACTGGGAACAATAAATATCTAAAATGGAAAATAATTATGATATCGACATGAGAATAATAGTAAACCACGAAGTGAGTTGTTCATTAATTCTTTGGTTCAGTTGCCTGGTAGTGCGCCCAATATAGATTTCTCCACAGGAGCAGCCGAATTTGTAGATACACATAGAAGTGGCATAACCAGGTAACTTATCCTGTAGTTGGGGAATCACAATAGATCGGGTCGAATACGATAGACAGAGGTTGGCAGCATTAAACGTTCTCTTTACTGCTCTAGTCAGTCTATCACGTAATACATCACTAGCTACATCACCATTGAATTGTAGCTTCAAGAAAAGAGGTTTCTTATTAGCCGTCAGTATCACTATTTTCTTGCTTGTTACACAAACACACAAGTGATTTGTTTTGGAATTCATTGAGTAGATGAATAAATAGTTTGTTTAATAAAATAAAAAAATATGTGATCAATTAGATGACATATATATGTGAATATATAATCAAATAAACAGCCACCTAACTGGAAACAATGAATATCTAAGATGGAAAATAATTATGATATCGATATGATAATAATAGTAATGTTAGAAAATCTCTTGTTATCGTAATAATAAAGCATAATGTTCGTATTCTCTCTTTAGAATAAAAAAGTTGAGTTGAATAACAGTACATTACAGGTTATTTTTTCGTTTGTTTATAACTCTAAAAACTAGTATATTTGACATGTAGCTATGACGGAAATTCAGGATATATGAAGCTGAAAATAATGGACTCAAGTCTCGTTGTGATCATCGGAAATGAAGTGAATGTAAACCCAGCTGATAAATCCTAAATAAATTAAAAGGTAACTCGTACATTACACTTCTAACCACATAACAAATATACCTAAATTTGTAGCATAATGATATGATCAAGTAATTCGCTAGGGATCGACATGTGGCAACATATATTGACCAACTTAAATCCTGAATATTGACAGCAGTCAGATAAAAACTATTATTAACACTCTAAATATATTCGTTCCATATTTATGATACTCAATTATGCTTAGTTAGATATCTGACTCTTTTAATAATAGAATGATTATATATATATGCAGTACTTCTGAATACTTTTCCACAGATACTTCCTGCTAAAATATGTGTTAAATTTATTTTGTAGTACTTTTTAGGCAACAATTTTCTGTTATCTGATTGAGTCATCCAGATTTTACAGTGTTTTTCAAAATCTTTTTAAAAATAATTGGTTTCTAATCATTAGATTTTATAAACCATGCCCCCAGTAGCCCAGTGATAATGTCTCAGATTGATATTATGTAATATAGATTCAATTCTCAGGGAGAATATAAATTTTATCATAATTGCAGATATACTTTGAGATGTTGATGAAAATCCATAGTTTAGACGGAGGACTTTGTTAAAGTTCTGTTTTCTGATTTGGATGGCATAATCGTGAGGTGTTCTTTGTTCTTCTGAACAAAATTATCAGCACAAGAATTAGGTGGAAGTCGTAGTGATTTACTTTTATCAAGAGAACGCGATTGGTTTAATGGAAACAATTATAATTACAATCAATTGTACCAGTGATTGTTTTACTTGTTTGTTTAACTGTACTAAAGACATTCTTCTTTCGGTTGATTGTGACCCTGCGCGAATTCCGTTACGCTCAGCAACCACACTTGTAAGCTGGTACGATCTCGGTATTCTTTTGATTCCACGAGATCGCCAACAAATAGATCTCGACTACAGCCACCAACTACCTTCTGATATTTGGCCTACGGGGGATTTTATTAGTTAACTGGCGCGTAGTCTTCCTGTAGTGGTGATCATAGTCAACCACAACTCGACACTACACTACAAAGTGTACTTTACTAATGTGAACTGACCGTCACGAAACTTTGTTTCAGAGCATTTTGATGATCGTTTCGAATAAGGCAGCACCAAACAAACCATATAGTGAGATATTGAACCATACAGCTCAGTAATTATATTACGAATTGAGCAATATGGATATATTTACGCTAACAACTACAGTACACTAGACTAGTTACTACTTAGTGACCAAATGATGAAGACGATGCTTGTTTAATTTTTGTTAAACAGAAGGCATCACATTTATGAAAGTACTGAACAGTTTTACATTGTTCATAAGTGAGCCATTTTAATACAAAATTGATCTGAATTTTCAAATTCAATATATATCATCTAAACGTGAAAATGAATCAATAAAATCGGATGATTTCGGTCAAATTGTGATGATACACATCAGTGTGATGTTGATGTAATGAAAATCAATAGACACTAATTTAATTGAGTCAGTGTACAAACAATTTTATTACAGGTGAATCTATAAATCACTACTTAGGGTTTGATTTACAAAGTAATTAGCTAATATTTCCATATTCAGATTTCATATTCTGTAAATCTACATTCTGTTTAATCGACGCTTATGTGAAGCACTATTGATATTGCTTAATATGAAAGTGATGATATAGCGAACATACTATTTGTCTTATTGTAACAATTTCTTCTAGACAGTGAATAATGTCTTATTGCTTTATCACGAATTTAATCAATATTTGAACTGGATAGCATATAATTCTAAGAGAAATATTGATGCAGTTCAAAGACTTGTTAGACTGAAAATTAAAAGTATGTAGTTAGATATTTGTATTAAAATGTAAGTGCATATTTTTTCCAGTGAATATGCAAAATAAGATCATGAAAACTGTATTTTACAAAATGTAATGTACGTCAACGCTATCCTTTGTAAAAAGTGACTTGTTATATCTATGTTTTTGTCATTCAAAAATCTCTAAAATTAAAGCTTTTCAATTGTCTCATAATTTCAATTCTAATAAGGGCTTCATGGACAGATAATTTTTATAAACTCAAAATCATCCACACGGTGAGTCAGCGGTCAGGAAGTAGAACACACAAAGCATCTTTATGTTTTAATCATCACAATGAATCGACAATCGCTCTGGCTTTATGCCTTTATGAGACACTTGTCAATTCTCATTACTTTAATAAAATTGTTTTCCTTCATATATTACCTCCGCTAATACCGCTTTTCTGAAGTTTCATTGAAAAAAACTTGATCAGTTTGCTTACTCATGAATACATATATTTTACTTGGAAACTTAAAGACCAAATTATATAAGACGAGCATATAGTATCAACTAGTGTATATTCATTTAGTTTTGATGTCTTGAAACAAATATAATTTACTAGTATAGGGGTTGTGGGGATTATTAAGTTTTTGATTGAGATCTTGAACCAATTGATGTTAGACCATCACAATTGAAAACCTGGAAGCACTGGACGGCCGTTTCGTCCTATTGTGGTTTTCAATTGTGATGGTCTAACATCAATTGGTTCAAGATCTCAATCAAAAACTTAATAATCTCCACAACCCCTATACTAGTAATCAACATGTGCTCACTAGTGACTAGCTTCGTGAGGGAATTCTCGGAGTTCTAGTGAGAAGCCGTGACGAGTGGAGCTAATCATTGTCGGGTAGAGACAGTTATCTACTTCAGTACAATGGAAGTTGGTCGCGCAATTTCGTGAATTGGTTGATGTTAGAAACTATCACCATTGGATGCCGGCTCAGTGGTCCAGTTGGCTAAGCGTTCGCGCGCGAGACCGAAGGCCCTGGGTTCGAATCCCGCTCTCGGGATCGTGGATGCGCACTGCTGAGGAGTCCCACAATAGGACGAAACGGCCGTCCAATGCTTCCAGGTTTTCAATTGTGATGGTCTAACATCAATTGGTTCATGATCTCAATCAAAAACAAATATAATTTGTTTGATAGTACTCAGTCCTAAATGTATATTTCCTATTCAATTGTTTACTACTGATTTACATGTTACAGATATTTTAATCAAGTTGTTTTCTTGATATTAAAAACAAGAGTATAAAATTATTTTCATTATACATATAGTATCCCATTAGTTTGTCAAAAAAAGGTGTTTATACAATTTCATTTAATCATTTCAACTATAGAACGATGCATTTTTTTTCTTGTTTCAATAAACTTGTCAGCTGTTGTTTGTTATATTGTGAAAATATCTACCGGGATTATATTGTTCCATTAAACAAGTAAGTAGGTATTAGCAACAATACAAAAAAAAAATTATAACAACTGTTTACACTGAATATAACGATGATTTAAATATCATTTGAATACTTATTTTATAGATGAATAAATAGATTTTGTAATGAGAGTTTTCATTATTAACATTTTACCGTCACACCCTAGAGATATAACTTTTTAAGTATGTATGCATAAATAATTGTATGGTGTATGTTTTTATGTACGTTAGTAATCATTTTATAACCTAGATAGTATCAAATCAAACTATTATGTTTAAAATTGTTATACTTTCAGTGTTACCCCAAAATTCTTGGAATCGACCTGTATCTATACGATGTATAATATCCACTGTCAAGGAGTGCTTAGATAAAGTAACATACGTTGAATTTGAATATACTTCTTATTTTAGCTAACAAGAGTTTAGAATCAAAAACTATAGTCTAAATATCTTTTCTTTTTAAAGAAAAATGTATGAGAGATAGTAGTATATTAAATGGAAAAAAAAGGAGACTAGCCTTAGAAGACTTAGAGTTGAACCATGTGTTTCATGATTATAGTTAAATGTATATTCTTTGTCATATGTTTAAATTAATTTCACTGATTTATCATTTTCATTATTAATGAATTAATTTAAACAACAATACTTTTGAGAATGCTTACACTTACTTACTTACACCTAGTACTCCTCGTGAAGGAGAATAGGCCGCTCACCAGCATTCTCCATCCAACCCTGTCCTGGGCAATCCTTCCCAGCTCCTTCCAGAATGCTCTCACATTAATAATAAATTCTATTTAAGAGTACTACTGAATCATTCAGCATAGTTGAAAATTTGAAGAAATAAATATCATATACCCATAGATTAGTTATTTATTACAAGACATAAATTCGAATTTTAACGTGTTAAAAATCCTCGTAAAATGTTTATAATGATTAATTATTTGTCATAATTTCTTCATATGATTTCATTGTTTTAAATGAGTAATTATTGTTAAGTTGGATGATGACTAGCAGTGGAATCTAGGAAGCACGTTTCGTCCTATTTACAACTAGTCAACTACATCTTAGAGTTGATGTTCACTCTGATACTTGAACCCAGTATCATTCTCTTCAAGAGCCTTCACGTTATCTACTTAGCTAATGAGTTCAGATTGCCACTAGCTTATGTAATAAAGTGAAGTTTAATTCATTTTTGTGTTGGTTGTTTAAATCTTCCTATTGATGTTTAGGACTGCAATTGATCAGTCTCTTACTGATATATGTGCATCCTGTGCAGATTGATTCGATAATGCCTTAAGTCACAAGAATTATAAGAAAAGATGGATGATGGCTAGCAATGGAATCCAGGACACGCATTTCGTTTTATTTAGGACTCGTCAGCTGAATGTACCTACATGTCACAGTTGATGTTCACTGCAAGACTTTATATGGATAACACGATAGCATTTTAATTAAACGGTACTAATTTTGAGTACCTATAGAACATCAACTCTGGGATCCAGGTAAACATTGTAAGCATTATAGAATTCTTAGAAATTTTGAATGACGAACTGATCTTATTCAGATTACTATTAAAAAGTTGAAATGACGGGAAGACCGTTTCTTCCTGCTGTAGAACTCCTAAGGACAACACATTTCGCTAAGTGATCTAGAGGTCAAGCAATCAAGCGCAAAGCTAAAGGTCCTGGGTCTGATTTCCGTATGTAGGGATAATGTCAATTGGTGAGGAATCCCATACTAGAACGAAATGCACGTGCAATGCTTTCAAGTTTCCTGTGGTGGTTTAGCTAAGACTAATGAACTGATCTATAGCTTAGTTGATAGTAGATACTGACAATGTTGTATGGAACGACAATAAGTTTCATAATAAAGTCATTTATTTATAAAAATATAACAAGTTCTACAAACAACCATTCAGTTAAGCAGATTAATGTAGTATGATAATTAGAAGTATTTGAATTATAGTATGAACTAAGAATCATAGAAATAGCTTAATCGGATCAAGAAGTACTAGATAACCACCAACGAATGTACTGTATTTAGAATTCAAAATCAAGCATTCAACAAGTACAAAGGTATCATTAGTTCATTCAAACACCACATGTAGGCATAATTGAATATCACAGAATTGTTTTATGAACTTTGAAACTCTTCAATATAATAATTATTATTAAAACTTCAATGCATTAATCAAGTCTATGATGTTGAAATTCGATGCAAGATAATTTATTTCATGGATTATTGAGTATTGTATCAATGTTAACATTTTAGTAATATATGTGTTAAAATTATCATGTTTAGTATTACAAATATCAGTGAATTCTCTAAACTTTAAAAAAAACGAAAAGGAAACACATTATAGATGAAACACACTTTGATGTTATCATAAGTCTTGTAGCAGTTATCATTACTGAGTAATTTATAATGAGTATAATTGGAACTTAAACGAAACACACGTCCTGGTTTCCACTGTTAGCCAACATCCATCTTTCCTCATAATTCTTGTGACTTAAGGCATTATTGAAGCAAACTGCACAGGTTATACATATGCCAATAACAGACTGATCAATTGCAGTTCTAAACATCAATAGGAAGATTTAAACAACGAAATACAAAATGAATTAAAACTGAGTCATATACTTTAAAAATTTGGGATAACTACAAAGTCATATGCATGTTGAAATTCTATAAATCAAACAATTTTTATGGAAGGTATATTAGTCAATCAAGTTTCACTTCCTACATTAATTTACTGTACAGTAGTGATAAATATAAGTCATTGTAACTGGTTAGGGATGTACTGTGTTAGATGATTATATACATCGTTTAATACTTGAAAAAGAACTGAATTTCTTGAATCAAGTTTAGTGTTAATGATAAGGTCTAACAAACCTGGTGTACTAGATATGTTATTTAATTTGTCATTCTTTCTAGGAAAATGAAGCCTGTTATATTCCTAAAGAAAATCAAGGAATATACCGGTCTTTAAAATTCATTATTAACTTAATAGGGAAACTGAAACTGTAACTTTACAAACTGGTAAAATCATTGATGCAATATTATGTGATTCCAATCCAGCGAGATGCTCCATGTGAACAAGTACAACTAGAATAAAAGAAAACAACACAAGAGCTTAGAAGTAAAAGCTGAAATTGATATACAGAATGCTTAAATGCTTAAATACAAAACATTACATATTTTATTGTGTAACTTGAAAAAGTAACTCATATCATCTACTACCCAAAATAATTTGATAATAGACTAAGTTGTTAACAATTAAGACTGGAAAATAAGCCCAGAGAAAGTAGCATTATATAACACTTCAGTATTTATTTTTTTTATATTAATTGAGTATTGACCAAAATTCAGTTATTTTCATCATACAACGCTAACAACCATGTTTTTTGCATTACACGTTCAACAAATATATATAAAGGTATTTGTAACCCTACCTAATCAACTCCTAATCTCAGCTATTGGATCGCGTTAATTTCATGTTTAAATCACTGTTTATTGTAATCAATTGCTATTATGAATAAATGTATATTAGTTTTACATGTGCTTACTGGGTTGTAAGTTCATTTCTATCACTTTTCTCTTTCAGCTACTCGTACATGATACTGTTCGCAATTCCTAAACATACAGTTTAGCTTCTAACTCATTTGAAACCTGTAAAAGGTTAAATGTTATATTTCAATACCTTAATATTATGTGAAATGATTAACATTTAAAATAATAATAGATGGTTTCTGTTGTAATAAAAGATTAATAAATGAACTTGTAACAGGTAGATTTCTATTAATCAGATTTGAAACTGTTTATCAATAATTCTTGCAATAGTACAATATATTTTTGATTGTATTGCCTAATGATCATAAACATTTCGAAATTTAATACAATTATTGTAATGTGTATATTAAACTAGTCTTTTCAATCAAAACTTTTCTCCAAAAAAAGTATCTTTTGACAGTAAGATTATGTAATGGATAACAGTAGATCAACAAACTGAATTGTATATTGAAGCTGAATGTATCCTTAATATTTACGGTGTTCATTAAATATATTGTACTTTGGACTTTTGATTATTTTTCCATTTATTTACTAAGTAGGTTCTAAGCATTAAAATGTAATTTTTCATTTAATATTTGATTTTAAATATAATTGTTTACCATGTTTGTGTTTATCATCTGGCATCATTATTGGACATGTTCATAGTAGACAGTTGGGTGGAACTTTAGATTCTCAAATTGAAATGTTTAATGAAAATTAACCTGAAATATGTAACTTTTATTCACTAAATGAACAAAAAATTAACAAATTTTGATGAGTATGACACATTTAATGAAATTTTTGAACTGTTAAAGACAATCTTGACCAACTTCAATACATGAGTGGACATGAAAATTCAGTTAAAATGGTTAATTAAACATCAGATTATTGTAAATCTAATGTTAACTTCTCGAATAATTACATTAAGGAAAATATTTTTCAGTGTCTTTTAAACAAAAAGTTATTGTTAAGAAGATTTGTGGAGATTGTAGTATTTTCACAGTTGAAATCGCCAGTCGATATAAGCTAGACCACCATTGAAAACTTGAGAGCATTGAATGGCCATTTCTTTCTAGTATAGGACTACTCAGCAGTATATATCTACAAACCCTCACGTAAACGGTTAAGCTTTTAACCACCAAGTCACCATCCAACACTATAAATTTCAAACTTCAGTCAAATAATGATATTTTGCAACCCTTCATCCAATACCTGTGGTGGATATTGGTCTCAAATCAGACACGGATAGGACTTGGTTATTCACGACTTCTAACATTGCAGCTTGGTCGGTAGGATTTGATCTGCAGCAAGGAGAACCTGACACACGTAACAGTGATAACCACTCAGCGATCAATCAATTGTGAATACATCTCAGTCCTTCAGGATGTCAGTTACGGCCCGGATAGCCCAATGGTAAAATCTCTGACTCTGAAGCTGGATGACACGAGAGTGAATCTGTCAGGGAGCATCAGTTCCCTCAAGATTACAGGTACACCTTGTTGATGAGTGCCAAGCAGCACACAACCTAGGTCCACGGTTTCCTGTTCATCTCCAACCACCATCTTACTAGAATCCCAGAAGTTACATCTTTGATCTAGTTACTAGCGGTTCCATGATTGTTATCAGTACGAGAGATTTGTAGAGATTGTAGTATTTTCGCAGTTGTAATCACGAGTTAATCTAAGTTAAATTGAATGATTATGAAAAATCCAATTGTGTTTCTGCATGTGAGATCGCGGACACATACTGCTAAGGAATTCCACACTAGGACGAAATGACCGTCCATTGCATTTAGGTTTTCAATGATTATCTAGTTTAGATTGACATATGATTTCAACTGTAAAAAGTTACTATTAGATGAAAGAGAACTACAAATTTATTCATTGTTTTTCATATAAAATAATATTTTCCTTTTGTCTTTAATTCATTCAAGTATTTATTCTTATCAAGTAGAAATTTGAAATTCATCATTTCAATAACAATTCACTCTTTACAATAGATAAATAATATTGAAAATAGAATACTTAAATCACGAAAGCATTATGACAGTTCAAAATAGTATAACTTGAATTATATATAATCAAGTAAATTGTTTATTTAGAGCGGTCAGAAAATCATGATAAACACAGCATAAAATGATTCTAGAAATGAAACCGGTCCAGATGTTTGAATAACAGATGAGGTCCAGAAAAAAAAAAGAATGTCACATCAAGTAAATAAACACAACAGTAACATCATTATTATATGGGAAAAAGAGGTGATGATGAAATAACAACGAATAGGATAGAAAGAGGTAGAGAGAGAGAGAGAAGAAAAAAGTTACAACATAAGATGAAGCAGGGCATTTCTTAATTAAATACAATAATATATTAGAAATAAATGAGTCATACTACTGAAGAATAAATAAATCAATAAGAAATAAACACTAGTTATTTTCTATTTTCATCCTAAATAAGCATTCGAAGCGTATAATTATGTTCCTTACTTTTAAGATTATTATTGTTTACACGGGTAAACGATTTTAGAATTTCATTGATTGAAATCATGAGTCAATTGAAACTAGACCACCATGGAAAACCTGGAAGCACTGGACGGTCGTTTCGTCCTAATATGGGACTCATCAGTAGTGCGTATCCACGATCCTGCACTCCATGAGATTCGAACCCAGGACCTATCGATTGACTCATGATTTCAACCAGTGAACTTTCTAAAATCTCCACAAAACCCCTTATGATTCTAGAATTCTCCAAAATAGCTACACGTCTCTGTTGTTTATAATTTGCTTATTTACATGTTGGATCATCTGAAATATAACGGTATTGATGTGAAACAAATAGGAAGAATGGTTTCTTTGATGATTGAAAACTATAATTATAAACTGAATCATTGACATAAATTCAATGTGATGTAGGATATAATGTCTTCTTTAGTGACTAATTTCAATAGATAATATCTGAAGTTCCATGGTCAGTATAGTTCAGACATGAAATGTTCATGTGAGATACAGCTACAAGCCATAATTCAAAATATATCTATATGAGCAGATTATAAGAATCGTTATGATGTCTTTGACTTTTATAGTAAACTAACATCAAAAAGATATCAACCTCTTAGTTTGCGTTGGATTGACATGGCTAAGATTCAGTCACTCTGATGTCGATTAACCTCAGCAATATCTTATGAACTATAATTCCTTTCAGCTAGCTTAAACTATCATTATTATTAATATTATTTATTATGATGTTGTTAATTCTTATTTGATGAACTCTCTCACATACATTGTGTTTTTATTTACATTAATGTGACAGTGTGAGAATTTGTATGAATAGATATTTAACTGTCAGATACATTGATTGAGTGAATTCTAACTGATTGATTTGAGTGAATTCTGTTTATCTAACATCTTTTAATACATTTTATCTACATTTATTAACTTGTAAAAATAATTTTTTCTGAAGAAAACACCCATAAATACTATTTGTTGATCTATCATATATCTATATATATTGTAAACAAATTCATTATTCTTTGGGATTTCTTATTCTGAATTATTGTTGATTGACATATAGGGTTATAGTTCTAGTGTAAATATTCATCCAATATACCATTATAAAACATGCTTACAGATATATATATAAATGAACAGAGAAGAAAATACATGAGAATAAGAAGGGACAAGTCAATATAAATTTTCAAAGTTGAATATTAATGGATAACAAAGGAATCACAAAAGCACAAAAGAATATGTTTACAAGTGATTATTTCAATAATGTTAAGGAGTATGATGAATAGATTAGAATATTTAATTTATATATTTTCCATTTTACACTTTTACCATAGTGTATAACTAATTATCTATAATTACTAGTTTCTTCTTCGGATAGGAAGATATTGTACATTTCTTTACTATATAAATAAATTTTGTTTGAATCTATTTTGTAATACAATTTATGAATAGTAACTAGAAATTAACTTGGGTTCAAAACGGTTCATTTGTTCCTTCAAAATACTGGAGCCCATGTACGCCATTGGTTTGGAATGAGGATTTCCCAACTCCCCGTAGATGGATTCTCCGTATTCACATAAGGAATCAAACTGAGTGGATTGTACTCCAAACTCCGTCGTGTTATTCATTTATCTAATGGGTCCAGATAGCTACTAACTTGTTTGATAAGTAAGATATTTATTTAATCAGACGATCTCCTTAGAATATACAAACGCCAAAAAAACTGATCAACAGTCAGCTTTGAATATAACTGATGGTAGAATCAAAATCTTTACTAATAATCATGCACACATTCTATTAGTTGCAATAAGCGTTGGCTATTTGGACTTGGTAGCTTGTTGGATAACTCACTAACTCTTGAAGAGGCAGATGCTGAGCTTGACTTTGGATGTAAATACTGTTCCTTGGAGTGTAGATACATAGAATTGACCAGTTGGAACCAAGATAATACAAGTCTCCTGCCTCCCACCCTTAGCCATATTCCATACATTCTATAAAACTAGTAACAAAATGGCTATATCAAAGGTACCTGTGCAGGATACACATTTGTCAATTAAGACTAATTAAAGTTTGATCAAGAATATCAACAACGGGATCATTCAAAACCTTACAAATTGGAGAAATAAGTTATTCTTTTTGTCAGTAGTTTAGTAATTAATTTGTTTCATTAATTCAAACTGATGAAGTGAATAGAGCTAACTCGCTTAATATCATATCAAATTTACAAACTGTTAAGCAGTTGAAAGTAATAAATAGTAAGATCTGGTCTTAAGTTTCTTGTAACTCATCATCAAAGTGTATATGCAATCTTTAGGGGACTAATACACTATATGACATGTATCATTGGATAAATAGACAAACAACTGTATTAGATTCACTTAGTGTTATTTTACTTATATCTGCCCATTGCTATTTAGGACTGCAATTAATAAGTCTCGTGTTGGAATATGTGCATTCTGTGCAGATTGCCTCGATATATATAGCCTATATATAGCCTATCGAGGATATCAATATAGTCTTAAGTCATATGCTTGTTAAGCAAAGATGGATAGTGGCTAGGAGTGGAATCCAGGTTGCGCTATTCGTCTTATTTGGGACTCGTCAGCTGAATGTTCCTCCATCTCAGAGTTGATATTCACCTCTGGACTCGAACCCAGAACCATTCGCTTCAAACGTCATCACGTTATCCACTTAGCTACCGAGTAATGAAGTGAATATCAACTCTGAGATACAGATACATTCAGCTGACGAGTTTCAAATAGGATGAAGTGCACGTTCTGGATTCCACTGCTAGTCACTATTCATCTTTGCTTAAAATCAGTACTAGATATTTAGAAAAATAATTAGTATATTATCATAATGATTAAATAATTAATTTCTAAGATCAGAGTAAACTGACTATATGTAAACATATTCTGTGAGTAGACGCTAACGATATTGAACCTTTTTTAATGAACTATTTGTAAGTTTCAATAAAATACCTATGTATTTATCAACGATTACTATTATTGATACTTCCATGGGTTTTAGGAATAGTTTAATTTTCACTTACAAAGGGAAAACAATTTTTGTTTGCTTTTTTTAATTTTTAAACTACCATTTAGTCACATATGGGAGTTTTACTTATTCTCTGAAGAAGTGACTTACACTAAGTCACGAAACATCAGAAAATCTAATTTTTCTACTCTTGCGGATATTACAAATATATTATTTACTTATAACAATCTATTCAATGCTCAATTTATTCGAAATTATCAAGTCAAACATTGATAATGATGCCTACATATCGGAGTGTTAAGTTGTTTAATCTTAAATGTGTATTTTACAAAGAATAAAAATTCTAATATAGATAGTTATCTTTATGGGATAAAATAGTACTTTTTTTGCTTTATTATTAAACAATTTATGAAAAAAAACTGTCCAGTTTAAAGATGCTTATTTTTCATGACACATTGATGATGTCAGTTGAAAATATTTGTTCAATTCATTTGGACAAATAAATAGTATTACAGTCATCCAAAGACATTAGAACATTTTCGGTTTCTATTGTTTACATCATAAATTATTCTTATTTCTACAAAGATTGAGACCCAGGAAGCACTGATACATTTATTTCGTCTCGATATGAATTTCTTCATTAGTTAGTATCGACAATTTCATTGAATATCCTACCCAAAACTCTCAGGTCTTACAGTGACAACTTAACTTTTCGACTATAGGGTAAGCATATGATAAACAGTTCAATATTAGGCCAAAATAACTGTTTGGTACTTCTTTCTTTTCATTCATTGTCACTCTAGAGTCAGTTAGAGATATAAACTGTAAATTTCAACAATTCCCGAAAACCAATTTAGTAATAGCTTATATCGTGTTTGAAAAAAGTTAAAAACATTGAGATGTAATTTAACTATTGGATACCAGTTGTACTAAAATTCAATCAATTTGTCAAACATAAAATTCTACTCAATAATATTCGAAGAATACAATCTTAAAACTTTATATTTTACTATTTCCTAATTGGTATTATTATAACGGAAATATCATTATATTCAATTCAGATTTCACATGTTAACTAAAACAATCCTTTATGGAAACATAATGAATGAGATGTATATGATTAATTTTAATCAAAACAACACCAATGTTGACTTATCCTTCCTTAAAAATCGAAATAATAAATCCGGAAAGTTGTAAACTAAAGGAAAGAATCGTCTTTTGAAAAAAAGACCTAAATAGTCTACTATAGCAAAGTGGGACAAGTTGTACTATTCAACGAACTGATCAATATTGTAATCGATAGGATATGATCGTACGATTTATATGTAACTAAGGTGATTATATAACGTACAGTTATATGAGATTAATTTCCAACAAAGGTTGTAAATTACTTACTGATCTAAACTTATTTAATGGACTGAGAAGTGTTCATTGTGTTTTTAATAAGCATTCAACTCGTGATTTCAACTACGAAAATATCACAAATCTACTATACTGATAATAAACATGGAACCACTAGTGATTAGATCGAAGATTTAATCTAAGGAGTTCTAGTAAGAAGTCGTGACTAGTCGAGTCAGATCCATGTTGTGCATGAAACCGATATCCATCACAATTATTGGATGAAGGGTTGCACAAGATCATAGTTTAACAGAAATCGGACATTTACAACGGTGGATGGTGGCTCGTTAGTCTAGAGATGAAACGTTCAGGCGCGATACAAAATGTTCTGAGTTCGTGTTTCACGTGAGCGTTTGTGGATATGCACTGTTTAGTAATCCCATACTAGAACGAAATGGTCATCCATTACTTTCAGGTTTTCAGTGGTGGTCTAACATTGGTCGATTCATGATCTCAGTTAAAACTCAACAATCTCCACAACCCTATACACATAAATATTTTTATGATTGATTTGCTCAACAAAAGAAAAAAAAATAATAACATATTTCATCTAACTGGTCAATTTACTTTCAAAGAATAATCGGTTAACTCATTCCATCAACATTCGAGTATATAAAGTTTAATTTTTATGAAACGTAAATGATAATAATAATGATAAATATATTTTTTGTGATATCCTAATCGTATTTTTGATGTTTCTTAACTTAATGTAAGCCACTTCTTCAGCGTAAATCTTTACTCTCTATTCAATGCTCAATGTAGTTGAAACTATCAAATCCAACCTTGGTATTGGTAATAGTTTCGAAATCAAGATAATCTTTGTAAAACGTAATTAATAACAACAATAAGATGTTTAATGTTTAAAATATTCTACTTCATTAATGAATTGATTATAGTCAATTCATCACTATTGTTTATGAATTAAATACTGACAAATTTTTCTTTTCAGTTGAATACACCATCAGAGTAATGTAAATAAACTTTTACAATGAAATAAAGTGAAAGAAATGAGTGAAGTGAAATATTAACACTTCAATTTGTAAATCATTTTCCGTTGCTCATTGTCTTCTTTTTTTTTCTATTTTAAACCGTAAACATAAATATCTAGTTTTGAAAGATAATAATAATAATAACAACACTCATTGGAACATTGTAAATTGAAAACAAACTGACTAAATCCACTATTGACCATAACATCTACTTCACTGATTGACTACAGAATAGAATGATCAGATTTCCTTTGTTTCTGTATTGAAAAATTGATTTTCAACTTTCTTCCATTCTATTATTTACTTTCTTTTTCTCTTTAAAAAGATATAAAAAACATTTTGATACAATTCACTATTTGTTGTTTTGATATAAGGTTGTGAATGAGATTCATCAATAGATTGAAATTATGGATGAATAGATGGATAGAGTTTATCTCCTTTTTTTCCTGTTTACTTTTTTTTAATTTTGGAGTTTCAGATATATTTTAATTTCTATACTTTTTTCTATCTCTTCATGGTTCATATATATATTGGATGCTTTAACAACAATGTACATACTTCATGTGGAATCCAAATGATCAGACTTTGAATAAAGAAGATACAACTTAACAGGTTTACAGTCTTAAGTCGAAATCGAAACGAATTCCAAAAACTTGAATAATTAATTTATATAATATCCAATTGAAGACCTACTATAAGTTTATCTTTTACATTATATTATAGATTTAAAGCAATTTGTCTCTATGATAAATTTGGATAACGCAATAAGAAGTAGATTATTAGTACTGGGTTTGAGTCCCAGAGTGACCACTAACTCTGAGATGCAGATACATTCAGTTGACAAGTTCCATGTAGGACGAACTGCACGTCCGCGATTCCGTTGCTAGCCACTATCCATCTTTGTATACTTAATTTTCTTTGTACGTATTTATTCGAGTAAATGTTTAGAATTTTTTTTGTTCAAAATCATTAAAACTGATAAATTCATTGTGTGTAAGTGTGTTTATTTATTTCATTTTTTTGATGAGTAACTCATGAAGTAACACAGCAATGGTTCAATTTCTACAGTGCTTCTTTGAAAAAATAAAAGTTGGGTTGTTAAAAATATTAACGGAGAGAATGTAATATCATATGACTTGAAGTGATTACAAACATTTATGTATGAATATGAATGGCAGTTAATCATTATTTAGAAACATTTCTACACAAAATTTTTAAACATTTTTCGATTGAGATCATGAACCGATTAATGTTGGACCACCATGGAGAACGTGGAAGCACTGAACAAAGGTTTCGTCCTATTGTGGAACTTCTAAGCAGCGCGAATCCACGATTCAGGACTTGAACCCAGGTGAATCTAATATGTACTCGCGAAATAATCCACAATGAAATGTCTCTCCATAGATTAGTTGAATACAACTGTACATATTCTTTGATTTATGCACTGTAGTAAGGAGTCATTTTTCTTATCGTAATATGGATACTACTAGTGCAATGAACAAGAACACAAGTGTGGACAATCGAATGTATTTCACACGAAATTACATATCATCTCAATAAAATCTGAGAACCATGGAGTAAATAATTAATTTGCAAAATATCAATCCATCGTCTCGAACTTCACTGTTTCCTTGCAAATGTCAGTCCATTGTCTCAGATTTCATTTTTAATGCCTTTTCGTATCAATTGTGTTCCGTTTCCGTCCTTTCCTTATCGATATTTTGCTGAAATACATTCTATGTCTGACCGCCGTTATATACTACTTATATGTTTATAAGTAACCCACACCACGCT
Source organism: Schistosoma margrebowiei (assembly GCA_944470205.2). Classification (NCBI taxonomy): domain Eukaryota; kingdom Metazoa; phylum Platyhelminthes; class Trematoda; order Strigeidida; family Schistosomatidae; genus Schistosoma; species Schistosoma margrebowiei. The sequence continues at coordinate 31,970,361 of OX104026.1, read as the reverse complement.
AGTTCTACCACTACCACTACTAATATATTTGAGTTTTTCAAGTGAAAATTGGATCCTTGACTTTTACGTAAGTGCGATTTTTTTTAAATTGACACAAAAGAGATTGTGAAACATACCTTCTACTAATGATGAAGAGAATAACGTCGTTTTGGTAAATATGGGACATTTATTCAAGCCATTTTCAGCTTGAAGCTCATAATTATTATAAGATTTTCCCAGTATTACAACTAATATTTCTTTTCATTTGTGATCATAGTCTATATATATCCGATATATGAATTAAATAATCAATGTTCTACTGAGTCGTTCATGTCATATAGTCCATCGAAAAGTATACAACATATCTTTATACATAACTACTCTCTCTCTCTCTCTCGTTATATGTATATAACTTATTACAAATCAGACAATGATTTGATTCGGTTGATTTCATTCAAATACATTAAGTATTTGTATTCAATGTTAGACTGTTCTCATGTCATGGATCGCTTGTTATATTCATTTTAGTAAATTGATTTAAACGTTTGAATTAAAAAAAAACTAGACTGAAACACATATAAATGTATCTGGATGTCTGCATAAATTGTTGATGAAATGTGTATTAAGTGAAAGAGAGAAAAGTTAGAATAAATGGTCAGGAATCATTTCTCTAAAATATCTACCTACCAGTATAATATATTTTAATAGGTAATTTTACTGTAAAAATTGGTCAATTGTATTGAACGTCCTCATCATCATCAATGTTTTTGGTATGTAAGTTAAGTGAAAAATATTAACCCCATTCAATTTATCTTCAACAAACTCATATAATGAATTTTATTTAGTTTATGATACAAAAGCAACTTATTATTAAATTATAACTAACTGATTTACCTTGAACATATTTACGATATAAATAGAGAATTGTTTAACAAATCTTTTTTATTATATGAAGCGGGTTTTTGTAGATATTATAGTAATTTCAATGATTGAGATCATGAATGAATTGAAGCTGGACCACTATGGAAAACCTGGTAGCACTGAACAGCCGTTTCTTTCTATTATAGCACTCCTCAGCCAAGCGCATCCACGATCCTGCCTCGTGAGATTCGAACCCATGACCTATCAGTCACTAGCACGAACGCTTAACCTCTAGACCACTAAACTGACCAGGATCTAACGGTGTTAATTTCTAACTTCAACCAATCCATGAAGTTGCGCCACCATGTTTCCAGGTTTTTCATGGTGGTCTAGCTTCAGCTAACTCATGAGTTCAACAATTAAATTAATATAATATCCACAAAACTCCTCTCTGATTAAAAAATGATTATTCAGAATTACTTTGTGTTAATGAGCTAACAAGATCAGTAATTTGACTTTGGCATTCATTTTTTAGCCATCATTAAAGATAAATACTAATAAAACGGTGGAATATAAATCAATTGAGTAAAATTCTAGTTTCACTGTAAAAACAAATATATTTAATGGATTTTCTGATAACCATACAACATTAATAATGGGTCTGTAATTCTCCATTGTTAATATTCCAGATTTTCCATAGTGGTCTAGATTCAATTAACTCATGAATTCAATAATCATTTTTCCTTAATTTAAAGAAACCATACATAAACTATGCATAAGATATTTCGTATTCTACTTAGAGATTTCTATAGATCTTGTCTATTTTACTGATATTAAATGTCTCATCACAAAGATTCTTATTAATGAGTAATTTGATTAGAATTAATTAAGTAATATCCAAATTTGGAAAAATGTTGTTGATCATTGAATGTTATATAGACCCCTTCTTTTTACTTATTTATTTATGATTAATAAATCATACTCCCAACTACTGAATAGTCATATTATTCTAGCACATAATCCAAAACTATTTCAATTATATTTACCCATCTTGATGTTTAATAAATAATCATTATTTATTCATTAATGTTTTCTAAAATCAAAATGATTCAAAGACTATTCTATGGATTAGAAAAAATACTCTTTTTTTTCAAATACTCTTTTGTAACTAAGTTTACCGATTAATAAATTTTCACGCTTTGATCTGTTGTTTATTATTTTTTTTGTTCGTCATTTAGTTGTTTTTTATTTTTTGTTTTTGAAGAGTTGTCAACGTAAAGAAAGAGAATAGAAAAATGTTACAATGATTTAGTGAATTTACTTTGTTTCAATTCCTATCCCTTTTCATTCTAATAGTCACGTACTCACTTTTGTATTATCCTTTTTATTTCATAAACAAATATTCAACAAATATGAACAACCCTTTCCTGAAAATGGAACATTTTAGTTTTTATTTGAATAGAAAAGATTAACTTAATCTATCAAGCAAACAAATATATAACAATTTCCTTTTCATCCAGTTTTTTTTCTCCATAATTTACTCATTTTTGTAATTTATCATTATTGAAATTGTTATTATTGTATTGACCGACTGGATGAATGTATCATCTCAGATTTATCAACACGATTTCCATTATTCCATTTGCTAAAATTGTCATCATTATCATTATTATCTATAACATACAGTGTATACATTAATGTAATTGAAGAAAATATGTAAGGATGAATATGTTTTTATATATTTTTCAACATTCCAATTTACGGCATTTATAGGTCTTTATTTGTATGTTTAAATATACTACTACTAATACTATGACTACTACTATATAGTTAATCATACCTTTGTTACAATGAATGGAAATCCAAGTAATAATATGTTAAAAACTATATGCCTTTTAATGAATACATTTATGGAGATGTATAAACAGTTAATTAGGAGAAGAATTAAACGAGTATCTTTGGAATTATATTTGTATTAATTAAATGTTTTATCATATTTTTGTATGGTAAATTAATTACAGTACTTTCATTTATACTATTAAATAGTTTGTTGTAATGAAATGATGTAAGTTTAACTCTACATATGCTATTTTGTTGTATAGAAGGTGTTCTAGACTGAATAAGAAATCCTGAAAATGTTAGCATAACTGTTTATTTACTAGTGAATGATTTTCAGATAGATGTTGTGAATTCCTTATAAAAGATTATAACATGTTACTTAAATAAAATAAAAAGTGATAGTGTTTCTTAATGGTCTTATTCAGATAAATAAGTTGAATTTGAAACTGTAAACTAATGAATCACGACTTATTAACTCAGTGGTATTGTGCTCATTGTGATGGAGGAAGATTCAGTTTACGTATACTGGTAACTAGTCCCAAATTAAAATGAAACGAAAGTGTGCTCAAATTTTCTTCAACCCTTTAATCTATGTTAACTTCTGACAAAGGCTATCTTCATTTTATTTTGTTGATAATAATAGTCCGATTCTACATTTTTAAATATTATGTATATGTTTGCATAAAGTAACTAGGATTTTGTATAATTAGAAATAAAATGAATGAACTGATTTTAAACTTTGGCTATAATGTGGGAAACAGGTCGTGATAGATCTAACCACAATATTCTTACTAATCCAATTCGATTGAGAGATACACTTTACAATTATGATGATTGTACAAAGAAAAACAATCGAATACCTGACATGTATGCTTAGAAGTTATTATCTTTGTTGAACTTACTGAATAGAGTAGTGTACAAGTCTTGAAGGCTTTACTAATACTCTGTTTATGATATTGATCTCTATATGACTATTGTTGTTATTCATTGTGTTCACTAAATGGAATAATATTAAAACGTCTAGGGAATTAAATGAACACACTACATGACCGTTTTAAACAAGTTAATGTAGTCAATACCAAATTACACTTTTAATTTGAGAGTTATTAACAATATTTTACCATAAAAAGGAAATTGCTGTTTGAACTTTTCAATAAACAGTTAATATTTGAAATTCATAAACACTAAGCCATCATTCTAATATTTTTTTAAATTGATCTTTTGTTATCTAAAGCAAGTTAGTTCTATTAATTGTAAAGTATTATTCTTTACCAAATTAAATAATTAAGATGGAAACAATAAAGAAGAAGAAAAAAACAGGTTTTACAAATCAAATCAATTGTAAAGTAATTGTGAATAGTTTTAATTAAAGTTACTAATTGTTTAGTCTGTAAAAAAACATTTAAAATATACTTTATGTAAAGTATTGTAATAGGAACTATCTAAAACAGTCTACTTCAGAGAACTAATAATACAGATGTACACTGATAACAGAAGAAAAATATAATGCACATATATTATAAAGAAATACAATTTTGTAAAAGTTTCATTTTTACTCACAAATTGCATAATCAATGAATGACAGATGAAAAACAAATCAACACCTGAAAACTGATTATATTATAATCTGTTATGCAATAAAAAGTAGATAGAAAGGAGTAATATTACCAAGGATATATATATATATATATATATATATATATATATATATATATATATATATATATATATATATATATACTACTTACTACTTACGCCTGTTACTCCTCGTGGAGGAGTATAGGCCGCTCACCAGCATTTTCCATACAACCCTGTTCTGGGCAATCCTTTCCACCTCTTTCCAGTTGTTATTCATCTTTTTCATATTTGATCCTATTTTCTGACATAATGTGTTCTTTGGCCTTTCAATTTTCCATTTCCCTTCAGGATTCCAACTTAGGGCTTGCCTCGTGTGTCCTATTCACTTCCAACATCTTTTCGTGATTTTCTCTTCGACTGAAAGTTGGTTTGTCCTATCCACACTACGTTGTTGCTCGTGGTATCCAGCAAACGAACATTGAGTATCATGCGTAGACAGCTGTTTATAAGTACTTTTACATTTCGATGATGTCTGTGGTAGTTCTCCGAGTTTTGGCTCCGTATAGTAGAACTGTCTTAATGTTCATATTAAAGATTCTCACTTTGATATTAGTTTGCAGACAGTTGTTTTGAGTTCCATATATTCTTCAGTTGTAGGAATGTGGCCCTTACTCTGTCAATCTTTACCGTTAAGTCTGCATCAGATCCTCCACGTTCATCGATGCTGCCTCCCGGATACGTGAATGGTTCCACCTCTTCAAGAGTTTCTCCATCAAGTATGATTGAGTTGGTGTTCTCCGTGTTTTATTTGAGTATCTTGCTATTTCCCTTGTGTATGTTGAAACCTACTGATGCAGAGCCTCCTACTATACTGGTTGTCTTTACCTAAATTTGTTCGTGTGTATGCGATAGGAAGGCTAGTTCATCTACGAAGTACAAATCGTCTAATTGATTCTGAGCTGTCCATTGTATGCCATGTTTTCCTTCAGATGTCAAGGTCTTGATTACCTAGTCGACCACCAGAGGAAAGAGAAAATGGAAGGGCGAAAGTGGACAGCCTTGTCTGACACTGGTCCTCATTTGGGATGAATCAGTCAGCTGTTCTCCATGAACGACCTTGCACTGTATTCAGTCATATGAGTTACGGATAACACTGACAATTTTCTCAGGGACTCCATAATGTCGAAGAAGTTTCCATCACATCCTCCCATCTACATTGTCAAATGGTTTTTCATAATCAATGAAGTTGATATACAGTGAGGAGTTCCACTCGACGATGATTCGTAGTGTCACAATTCGGTCTCTGCAAGACTGATCCTTGCGGAATCCAGCATGTTCATCTTGAAGTTGAGAGTCTACTGAGTCTTTCATCCGATTCAGCAACACTCTGTTGAAGACCTTCCCCGGGTATTGACAGCAGTGTAATGCCTCTGTAGTTTTCACATTTGCTCAGATCTCCTTTCTTTGGAATCTTGATGAGGTGCCCTTCTTTCCAGTCCATCGGCACTTGTTCCTCCTCCCAAATCTTTTTGAATAGAAGGTGAAGCACGTTTGTAGTTACTTCGATGTCTGACTTTAGTGCTTCAACTGGTATACTGTCGGATCCTGATGCTATCTCGCACTTGATTTGTCTGATGGCCATTCTGATTTCTCCCGTCGTTGCTGGATTGACATATATAGGAAGATCTGTGTGTGCTGCTTCGATGTCTGGTGGATTTATTGGAGCCGAACTATTTAGGAGTTCCTCAAAGTACTCTAACCATCTGTTCCGCCGTTGTTGAGTTTCAGTGATTGACCTGCCTTCTTTGACTCTGACCGGTCTCTCTGGTTTACTGTATTTCCCTGATAGTTTCTTCGTTGTATCGTAAAGCTGTTCCATATTTCCTTCTCTTGCAGCTTTTTCCGTTGTCGTTGCTAGTTCTTCCACGTATTTCTGATTGTCGGCTTCAATGCTCCTCTTCACTTGCTTGTTTGCTTCTGTGTATTCATCTTGTGTTTGGACTTTCTTTGAGCGTTTTCGGCTGTTGTTAATTGCTATCTTCTTGTTCTTCCTTTCTTTGATCTTGTCCAGTGTTTCTATAGAGATCCATTCCTTATGATGGTGTTTCTTTAGACCCAGAACCTCTTGACACGTTGAAGTTAATGCTTCATTGATGCCTTTCCAGTTGTTCTCCATAGTAGTTTCCCCTTTCAATAGATCTTGTAAGGCTTGTAACCTGTTGTTGAGAGCTATCTTGAACTCATTGATTTTGTTAGTATCTCGAAGGAAGGCTGTATTGAACCTTTGTAGTGCTGTTTGTCAGGTTGTCCACTTCTTCTTTAGTTTCAGTTTTAAATTGGCCATGAATAGGTGGTGATCTGAAGCTATGTCAGCTCCTCTTTTGGTTCTCACATCTTCCATTGTCCTTTGGAATTTTTATCGTTTCTCTCTCACAGTCCATGTTGTCTTTATATCCGGTGTTGTCTATTTCGACTTTGGAGTTTAGATCTTCCATCAGAATGGTGAGGTTCTTCCTTGTGCACATCTCTCTGATTGATTGCAGCCGTTCGTAGAATTGATCTTTAATGTAGTCGTTGCTATCATTGGTGGGTGAATAACATTGGATAACATTCAGGGTGACCCCCTCCTTCTTTTTTTGAATGATGCTTTGATGATTATGGATCCGTGAGATTCCCATCCTACAAGTGTATTTCGAGCTACTTTGGACAGCATCAGAGCAGCTCTTTGAGTGTGTGGAGCATTTTCCTCTTCGTGGCCAGAGTATAGCAGTATCTCTCCCGTATCTATCCGTTTCTATCCAGCTTGAGTCCAATGGGTTCCGCTGATTATCATTACTGCCAAGTTGCATCTCCTCATTTCCGTTGTTATTTGACTGGTCTTCCTAGTCTCCCACATTGTCTAGACGTTCCATATACCTATAAAAATTGTTGCTATGGTTGTTAGAAGGGGCATCGGCCTCGTGGCTTCCGAAGGAGTTCGGCCTTCACCATGAGGCGTTATAGTTCTTCTAAATGAAGACCTTCTAACTCTCAAGGCAGAGTTTAAATGGTTTGAATTATGCCCAACTCTCTTCCTTCACCCGGGCTTGGGGCCGGTAGTAACTCTAGAAGAGCTACAGGTGGAGTTATATATATATATATATATATATATATATATATATATATATATATATATATATATATATATATATATATATGAAGTAAAGGACAATAATATTATTCACTATTATAAAATTAGATAAATTTTAGGAATTGTGCATGTATATTAATTAGAGGAAGAAGAGCCGTACTGTATTTGCTAAAATTTCGTCTTTGAATTATCAAACTGAAAGTATTTGGAATAGAAATACAATTGCCTAAACTAGGATGAATTTTTGAGAGATATGTATATTTAATGAAATGTAATACGTTAACAAAACAGGTAGATTAACTACGTTACAGCTAAAAAAATTTACGTCCACTAGCTAACTACAGGAGGTTTAATGTAAAGTTTGCACAGTAAATTAAAGGCGAAATAGTGACACATTGATAACATTAGTTAAGTATTTTGATATATCAAAGTTGTGTGGTATTATCTTCTGATTTAGCAGATTGAGCTCACTTCAAGATTCTTCTCTGATTCGCTTCAGTTCGAGAGTTAAAACAGACTGGGAATTATCAAAGAACTGTTTCATTCCAGTTTATGAATTTAAAGTAATATTTATTAATGTTCGAAACCAGTACCCTTAAGGGTAATTGTGAGTACAATATCTTTAGATTACTGAGTTGAGGTGTTTTGTATTTTCAATCAATCTAAGAGAGATAGCGATATAGCTCGACAATTACTCAATGTGATAGATTTTACCCTTCTTATTCTAACTATGATCGAAATCCGTGTATCAGTTTTCTGTAAGTTTGCGGGATTTTTTCTATCAGTTAATCTGCCACAATTACTATTAAAGCAGTTGGTTGATTATGAAAATCAGTTGAATGTTTGAGAAAATTATCGAAATATTCTATAACATAATAGTAGGCATGCGAAATTCAGCGCAAGACGAAAATAACTAAATGATTTGTGATAATATTATCAATTACATTAGACTATAAAGCTCACACGCGTCAAGATTATGTCTTATGATTATTTTCATTACTGATGTTTTTAGTGACAAATGAATTAAGGGCAAGCTTCAACTGACTCATGATTTCAACTTGTGAAATATAATACAGCCTATTATATAATATTTTCAAAAAATATGCTTTGGAGCTATTACGAATTTGTTCTATAAAACATTAAATAGCTTTTTGTCAACAACAACAACAACCATAAGAATACCAAATACATTACGCAACTAATCTAAAAGTCAATAAACTTTTTTTAAATCAATAAATTAAGAAAGTAAGTTTCTCTTTCAATTTCCTCTGAAACTTATGAATAGTAGCAATAAGACAAGTTGTATATTAACCAACACATAGATATTAGTTAATGTCTTAGAATTGATTACCACTGGTTAGCTAGTCTTTGTAATATGATTATTAAACTAAATAAGATATATATTAATGAACAGTTAGGATTCAACAACATTTGCCTACGAAACTTACACACAACATTAAAGCAACTAATGAGCATCTACTAAATTGAATTACTGTTTACTGAAATAATAGTCAAAGAAGTTATAAAATATTGAGTTCATGTTCCATCCGAAAACAACAATATCCAGACCTAGTAAGTGGTAAAATATGAAAGAGTCATTGATTTGTTAGAATCAACTGTGCGATAATACTCAAAATTTTAAGTAAGAGTAGATAATAAATCCTCATCATAGAATGATATCAATGAAGTAATCATGAAAACTGAAGAATATAACTTGTACAGCATCATGGGTGACACTATAGTTTGTGGACTAAACAATTACGTATAAGATAATAGGTCTCGGATTTTGACGCAAAATTCACTCATTCATTTAGCTAAATAAATTTATGGCATTATAGCTCATGTCCATTTGTAATGAAAACCCTAAATCTAATTTCTAACTTTAATCATCAACTATAAATCATAATTCGAATTCCTCATACTAATTTATAACTCTCATTTGGTCCTAGTTATCAGGTGGACAATCTTAAGGGTAGTTTAGCGTCGCCCACAGGTCATCCATAAATTATAGTCTTACAGTATCATGTATATACATTCGCTATGAAAGAATATTTTTCCATACACATAGTTCCCTTTATCATTTTGAAAAGAGAAAGAACAAACATTCTAGCAGAATAGCATGAATTCATCTTTGTTTCGTTGGTTCTCGTCAGCTGCTTACAACCTGTGATATTTAAAATCCTAATTACATAATGGGTTTAAATTACTTACATGAAAGAGTTTGATTGGGAGTTATATTGAAGACATATTCGAATAGTATAGCAAGAGTGTAAATAAATTTAATAGACTGAATATTGTAAATATATATCTCATGTAAAACAGCATTGTAATAACAGTTCAAACGGCTAGAAACAAGTAAACATCGATAGGAATAAAATGAGTAGAGTTCAGTTGATAAAATAAGATTAATAATTTGGAAGATAGTTGGAATAAAACTCAATAATGTGGTAAGTTCAAGAAGGAGATTAAAGAAAAAGAAAAAAGATATATTAAGATACAGCGAAGGAATATTAGTCACCAAGGCAAGGAAAGATTAATAACCATCTCCTTTTGAACACATAAATCAGGTTTTCGGCGTCTGATAGCAACTGCTTCAGCAAACTTCAGAAGACTAGAGTTTGGCTGCTTACTAATCACCTTGAATGAGTGTAGGGTATCGACCTGATATCATGTATCAAGGAGATGTTTGATGATTGCACAATTTAAAGTGTTTCTTTCTCATGTTCTGAGGCTTTTTGGAACACGTTCAAAAAATCTGAGATACGCCCTCCTTTCTGTTCGGCCAATGTAGCTGATTTGGCAAGCACACGTAAATTTATAAATATAATTGGCGGTAACATGAAACGATGCTTATTAACCTTTGATTGAGTTATTGAACATGTTGTTTTATACAGAATCAGAAGTTTGGCCGCCGGATAAGTTCTGCCTAGCGCAGTATTCATTCTCCTGTTGATTGCTATCAGACGCCAAAAACCAAAAATGAATTTATGCTATTCTGCTAGAATGTTTGTTCTTGCTCTTTTCAATATTTATCCAGTTTTCTATGATTTACAACGAGTATCCCTCCAAGTTGAAATCAATTAGTGATGTTAATAAGTTTTCCAACAAGTTAATTAATATTCATGTTCAGTTATAGCATTATACACAGAATTGATTAATACATTAACTGTGCATAGATTCTGCTAATAATTATAATTATTATAAGCAAAGATGGACAGTGGCTAGCAGTGGAATTCAAGACGCGCGTTTCGTCCTGTTTGGTACTCGTCAGCTGGATGTACCTGCATCTCAGAGTTGATGTTCACTCTAGGACTCGAACTCAGTACCGTTTGCCACAAACACTATCGCATTATCCACTCAGCTACTGAGTCCTGATAGCCACTTGCTTTTGCAATGGGGTGAAGTTTAATTCACTTGATATTGTTTTACCTGAATCTTCCCATTGATGTTTTATGACTGAAACGCGCGTCCTGGATTCCACTGCTAGCCACTATCCATCTTTGCTTATAATGCTTGTAAATTAAGGCAATATCGAGGCATACTCACAGTATGCACATATGCCATCAATGGGAAGATTCAAGTAAAACAATATCAAATGAATAATAATAATAATTATTATTATTATTATCATTACTATTATTATTAATATTATTATTATATATCGTTTTATTTCCTAAAGTTCATAAATAAAATTTAATTGTATTATTTAACTGAATAGTTGAAAAGTTAGTCCCCAATTTATTTTATCTTATGACCAGAAGAAAAAATTATATTCTAGAAATATTTTTATTTGCTCCATTAATTTAAAAATAAATAAAAAATTATTATTCCATTTTAATGAGGGCAGGAAAATTACAGGTAGAAATATTCTCAAAGTGTTTTCTTCAGTTGAATAGAATTGACTGGTTAGAAAATATGAAGCAGAAAGAAGGAAAGAGAATGGGAAAGAGAGAAATTATATATATAGGTAGATAGATAGATAGATATTGTAGAGATGTGGTATGGTTAGGATAAATTGAGTATCATAAAATAAGTAAAGTTTTAGGGTAATATTTTGGGCAAGAAAAAAAAAAGAAAAGAAAACATAGAACATTATCTATTACATATGATCTTCTACACATGTCCAGTATAGATTTGTTTTCATTTTTAAAATAATGACCTATATGTTGACCTGATAAGGACAATAGGAAGAATAGAAGAATAATCATTCATCTAACATTTAAATAAATACAAAATACTATTGGATACTTACATAATTATATTGAATATTGAATAGTATATGACAGAATAAAACGGAAGACAATTTATGCATTTAAATAATATTGAAATCAATTGTATATCTTTTCAAACCACTAAAGGATATTACTATTATTATTATTACTATTACAACTACTATTATTACTATTAATTCTACCTTGGTTTTTTTTCTTTTAAAAAGAGTTTACTCCTAGATACAATATGATAATGTTTTAGTTTGGATAATATCTTTTTAATATAAATAAGATATGTGTACGTGACCATATAATTGAAAAATCACTTGTATCTTAGTTACCTATTTTATTTATAACCATTATTGTTTTGTTTACAATTATATTAGCTTTAAATAAATCATGTGTTCATTGGAAAGATTACTCTAGAACTCATTAAATAGGAAGAACGTATTTGTAAAATCTCAGCGAAAGAATTTGAAGTAAATACGTTCTTCCTGTTTAATGACTCACATTAACTCGGCGCCCAAATATTGTGGAACTATTCGTTCAAACTTAGACGAAAGTTCTTATCTACTCTGGAACTGTTTATTTATTTATATTGAATATCAGTATAGGGGTTAAGGCGATTATTAAGTTTGTGATTGAGATCATGAACCGATTGATGTTAGACCACCGTTGGAAACCTGGATGCACTGAACAAGCGTTTCATCCTATTGTGGGACTTCTCAGAAATGCGCATCCACTGATAATGAATATGTTTGAATTAGTTTTTCCTTTACAAATATTTTGTTATTTAAAAAAAAGTAAATTATTACACATTATATATGAACATGGTCAAATGAATGTAATACGAAGTACATTTTTATCAAAAATGTATATTATCAAAAGAAAAACAACAGAGAGTGTAAATTAAGTTTTATAATTTAAGCGAGTGATTTTGACAAAAATACTTTGTTTGAACTAGATGATTTAATGTTGAAAAAAAGTTTATCTTTCTAAACATCATTGAGTTGAGAATGAAAATGAACTAATTGAATTTCATGACTTGGATTTGATTGGCCGTTATCAAATATCGATCGATCAATGATCATGACAACAAAAAAAACTCAACAATCTCCACAACCACATATTGGTAACTACCATGTGCTCACTGATGATTAGCTTCGTGAGGTAATACTTGGATTTCCACTGGAGTTCAATCCGTGCCGGGTGTGAGACACTTACTTACCGAAGACAATGGAAGATGGTCGCAAAATTTCGTGGATCGGTTGAAGTTAAACACTGACACTGTTAGATGACGGTTCCGTGGCCTATAGGTCAGTCATTCACTCACGAAACTGAACGTGCTAGGTTCCAGTGCGCTGTGCGGTTTTGTGGATGTGCATTGCTATGGAGTCCCCTACTACGAGGAAACGACCGTTCTGTAATTCCAAGTTTTCAATAGCGGTCTGACAATAATCGATTCATGATCTCAATAAAAAAAACAATCTGTATAACCTTATACTGAAAATATTGTTCAGAACAATGACTGGGAAGTTGACAGAACAAACTTTTAGTTATCGGTGTAGAAAGTTTAATAACCCATTTCTTTACGAAGTTTGAATTAGTAATATTGTTTGAAAATACAATGAAATGTGCAAAATTACACGATCCAATTCAGAGAATGTAACGACCAAAAAGATCGATAAATATTTTGTTGTAAACGATATTGAAACATAAAGATGGTCAAATGGAGATGAGTTCAGGTTTTTTCTAATAGAAAAGAAATTCACATTTAGGATTTTTTTCCCCAGTAATTATCATGAAATGAAAATTTAAAAATTTATTTGTACTGCACTAAAAACGTACTGAATATAATGAAATGGTAAGTTAATTTCGAATGTGATGCATTTTAATTGTTCTTTACAAAGGAAACTGTATATATGTGTATAGTTGTCTGAACTTTACTGAATCTAGAAGATCCATGGAAGAGAGATCTCTTTAAGATCAGCCAAATGGATGAACATTGTTGAGGAAATAGTTTAGATAAGAGTAGATGGACAATTAGAATAATGTGAAAATGATATTCATTTCGAGGTAGCTTTAAATAATATACAAACAGCTGTAAGAATATCAAATATTTTTGTTTGGGATCTAAACTGCAAGATCAAGAAATCTCAGGTTACTTAGTCTTTATAAAATCGACAGATGCTTGCAAATTTATCTTGTCAGAATTTATAAATGATCATTGGAAAGGATAACTTCAATATAGACTGACAAAGTGTCTGTGTGGTAATCGTGGATACTGGTAAACAATGGAAAGGGGAGTGAACACAACAAAACGAGTGTTAAAGAATATGAAGCAATTATAAGTTAATGGACCACAAAACAAATGGCACACTAAATAAACTAGCCATCAATCTATCAACAACTTCACTGGAAAACACTTAATTACACCTATGACTCTTAACAAGTTTATTAGAGTTAAAAGTAACACAGGAGCAGGTATTGATCAATGAAGCAAAAATGTTTCTAAAGATGATGAAGTATGGTCAGTCAAATTAACTGAGATATTAACTAGAGCTTGAAAGCTTGAAATAGTAATATATAACTCCTTTCCATCGTTAATCGTTTCTAAAAACAATTAAAAATCTACACACACACTTCTCATAAATACTAAGATTCTAAAATGCCTAAATAATACTGATGCATGTGGATTCCATTTATCACTTAGAGTTTAAAAGCTTTTAGACTTGTTCCACAAACTAATCGAGTGATTTCCCGCCATAAATAACACAACATGATAAACGAGCACCAAACAGTTCGGAGTATCGTGTCAACTAATTACTCGAATGAATTGTTTGAGTAATTCGTCTATAACTTAAACATCTCATTCTCGATACTGTGAGTGTGTTATGTAACATTCTCTAACATATCGTGAGTCAGCTCTCAACAGAAGAGTAAGTTAGGGAAAGATGCTAAAGGTTAGTAGGACACAAATTGAGAAAATCATCGAACTGCATCACAATTAACAACCTAAAGTGGAACCCTGAAGGCGAAAGAAAGTAAGGAAAACTAAAGAACACATCTTGCCTAGAGTTTCAGGCGGACATAAAAAAAATTAGTAGCACGTCACAACAACTGAAAAGAAAAAACCAGAACGGAAGTAGTTGAACAGTCCTGGTTGACGGCTTATGTTTCTCGACACATAATAGGCTTAAGTAATTAAGTTAGTAGGTAAGATATTACCGTTGATGATTTAAACTGGTCTAGATATTGATATCTTAGACACCAAATGAAAACACTGCCATAATGTGAAAGAAAGATAGGATATTGTTAGTTGAGTCTAAGTAGGAACATTGTAATGTAGTTATTCGACAGTTAGATAGATAGTTATAAAACAATTATTCATGAATGACTAAAGAAAAGTAGTGAGAGTTACTAGCAAACCGACCCAATAAAACCATTAGCGATTCAGTGTATTTATACTGAGTCATGAAAAAAAGAAAATATACCTTTATTTTAAGCAAAACATTCCGTCTTTTATTGGGATGGTTTCTAAATTAATCGATATATAGTATGGCGACAAATTCATAAAAAAAATTGGGTTGGAGACCTTTAAAATTGATTCTAGTAAATTTATCAAATATTTGGAGCTGAAAACTACCTTTCTTTTTAGAAAAAACTAACTTGTAGCTTTCCGATATTAATTTCTGCCTAACTGATCCGAACCGTCTCCGTTAGCAAATGTGATCATAATTAACAGTCTCACGTTCTCAATTTTATCGTGACTTGCAGATGTTAGGAACAAATCCAGGGAACATGTTTTGTCGTTTTTTCATAATTTACAATCTACATGCATCTACATGCCTAACCATATGTTTGAATCGCATCACCAATTAGTTCAAAGGCTATAAAGTAACTTACTAGGCTACTGAATTATGACGGTCAATGATTACTCATAGTTTCAGATTTTCCATTGTCGATATTTTCACTACTGAGTCAATTAAACTTAGTCGGTATATTAGTTTCCTTTATGAATGCATTTATATCATCTGTAATCTTATTTGGAACTTATATGAAGTAATATCTAAAGATAGTAATATTCAGCTGAAAAGTTTCTGACAAAGGAAGTTTGACTGATTTCAGTTAGTAGTATTTAAATAAACTGAATATTATAACGAATACCTACGATATAATATGGGTTCTTCTATTGTTGAATAATTATTGTTATCAATGAAAACTCAATTGGCTTCCATTTCTGAATACTTATCAAATTGATTTCATTATTTTGTCGTTATAATTCAATTTCTTTCTATAAAAACTACAACATTACGTTTGTTTTACCAATGGATAAGTGCAACTTACCAAAATAACGAACGAATCTACATTCTAAATCTAGTGGTTTAATTTTAATTCTACATTGAAAGTGGCTCATATTTGTTAGTACACTTTTTAAACATTATTGTACACTGATTATCTCATCTAAATTTAATATACATTGTAGTTTTCATCATTCATTTGTAGTATGTAAATTAAAGTTATCAAGTATACATAAACATTGGATGAACATGTAATTACAAAATCAGCAATGTATGCGATAATAATTATCATAATTTATGTTTACTAAATTAATGTGAATTAGAAAGATTGTCACAGACCTACAAATATGAATTCAAGTTTTTTTTTTAATCTAGTTAAATGATTTTGTTTAGATCTTCAGATGTTTTTTTAATATTGATTGATGCCAGGAAAAGGAGCTGATATAGCTTCAGATCACCAATAGCTGGTGGTTTCCAAGATTAAATAGAAGCTGAAGAAGCAATGGACAACTGAAGAAAACGCATTGCAATAGTTTGATACAGATTTCCTTCGACATACTGACAAACTCAACAAGTTCAAGATAGGTCTCAATAACATATTCAAAGCCTTAAAAGATCTACTCTAAGAAGAGGAAACTACTATGCAGGACAACAGGAAAGGGGTAGAAGAAAAACTAACTTCGGCTTGTCAGGAGATTTCGGGCCGTATGGAGGAATGGATCTCTATTGAAACCCTGTACATGAATCAAGAAAGGAGGAACAAGAATGTAGCAATTACCAACAGTCAAACAAGAGCAGAGAAAGTCAAGACACACGGAACTTCCTCTCAATGTCACTCGGCAAACGATCGAAAAAATCGGCATGGACATCAGATAAATCAACAGTGGGAAAGCAGTAGGACCAGACAACATACCAGCTGAATCCTTGAACTCAGATATAGAAGGAACTGCAAACATGCTCCATGTTCTATTCAGGAAGATTTGTGAGTAAGAACAAAAGCCGACAGACTGGAAAGAAGGATATCTCATCAAGATACCAGAGAAAGGAGATTTAAGCAAGTATGATTACTTAGCTTCAGAGGTATCACACTACTATCGGCACCAGGAAACGTTTTCAAAAGTGTTGCTGGATAAGATGATTCAGTAAACGCCCAACTTCGAAAGGATTGTGTAGGACAAAGTTGGTTGGAGAATCCTGGTTGGCGAACTATAAAATATGCTCAAACTTACTTAACGTTTATCCATAACGATGCTTAGAGCAAACAAACTTATTGACATTTCTTTAGAAAATTCAGGATGTCAAAAAGTTGCTAAATGATGACTTTTTATGTCCGATAGAATAACGCAATGCTCTGAAGATAGCTATCACTAGACCCTGAGAGCAGCTCGAAAGTTAGTGAAAAATTAAGAGAAATAAAAGAGTGCTCATTCCTATAATTTTTCAACATTCCTTATAAGTTTATTTACATTATTCTACCTTAGGTATAATTCGATCCCTTTTAGCCTTAGGGTTACCACAATACCACTCAAATATCATGTTCATCCATAGGTTTCTTATATTTTTCACAGTAAGCATTAGTTTTTTAAGAAAATCTATAATATCATCCTTAAAATATGGGGCTATTAGTTTATATGGATTATGGAATATTAAATGACTTTTGTACCAAATATACATATCATACACAATTTAAGTTAGATTTCTGCAAACTGCTCACTAATGTTCACCAGTGACTAATCTCGAAAGATTATTCTCTGAGTTCTAGTAAGAAGCCATGACCAGTGGAATTCAACCGTATCGTGTGTGAGCCAGTTACTCTTCGAAGACAATGATAGATAGTCGAGTAATATCATGAATTGTTTAATTTAAAGTTTACTTCACTTTTAATCATTTCAATGTTACCAATTGTTATACTCTATTCAATAGATATTCACCTATTCAACGTGATTTTTCACTTCAATTTTCAACTAAATTAATGAATTGTGAAATATTCACATAGATTTTGTACTAAATACGCACACATATATATGTACGTACACAAAATGTACTGTTCCATGACCTTTAAATGAAAAAAATCTAAATGCTATTTGATAGTCGAATATTTTCTGTGTAAACAACTGTGCAGAGAAAGCACACAATAAAACAGATGAAAATTTAACTATTTTAAACTGTCAAACAGTTATTAGAATGTGTGTGTGTGTGTGTGTACATTACGTAGTGTAGTTTATAATGGATAGTTCAATTGTGAAGAAAAAATTTTCAGAAAGATAATTTCAAAAGACAACACATTTAGATATAACACACTTCAGATTCATTCAATAGTGTAGAAACGAAAGCATTAAGTATATAAATTAAGTGAAAAGAGTTCATGGTGACCTGTGGAGTTAATGAAAAACGAAGAAAACAACACTTATATTTCATCCCCATCAAATGAAAGGGTTATTTTAATTAAATGTCCTTAAAGCATAAGATATTTACCGTTTGTTCTATTAATACACTACACTAAATTGAGGTGAAAGTTGGGAGAAACTTTTAGAAAACTCTTGATTTTTAAAAGGCTATTCATTAGTATAATTCATTGAACAAAGCAGCTTTCCTTTAAGTGTATCCGGTGTTTTTACATGAAATCTGTGACAAATGCGAAAATGGTATAGGCTCAGGGTGACCATTAGCTTTCCGTATCGGTGATGAACTAGAATCGGGTGAAAGAATCTTGGTGTACGAGCACTCATGATGAAGTAGATAAAGAGATCTGATATAGCCAAAAACAATTGTAGATTCATTTTTCAATCTTGGGTTAAAAAACGACACTATGGAGTCTATATAAAGCACTGAAAGTTAATTATTGTGTAATCACATTACTTCCCCTCGTTTCAATTTGTAATAACTCAAGTTATCCCGTTCCTTATATTTTGACTGAAACTTAATCAGTCTTCGTTGGCATATTTACATCCGGTGAGGGTTACCTCGATATTTCCATTAAGTCACCAGTACTTTAAACAGAGATCGATAGCGGTTCGCAGTGGAATTCAGGATGCTTATTTCATCCTACTTGTGATTCATCAGCTGGATGTACCTATAATTCAATGTTGATGTTCGCTTCACGATACGAATCCAGTATCTTTCGATATAAATCTCGATGCGTTATCCACTTAGCTACCGAGATGGTGGGGAAGATTTATAGCTCAGGTGGATGATTTAGGAGTTTCGTCATCTGAGCTGGTTGATTTGGTCGTGGAGTAATAATTATTCTTTTGAAAAACATAATCAGTGCAGTAGCAAAAACCCAAGAACTCACAAAATCAACTGCATACAAACTTCGAAAGGGCAAGAATACATTTCAGCACACTTACAGCGCGAGAAGGTGAAAAAAAATATCCGATGACTATTTTTAAAAAAATGCCAATTCAACACATTAGCAAAACAAAATCAAAAATATAAATCAACAAACAGATTATCCGACCATATATAAAAGATATATCACAAATCACAAGATTATTGAATCCGTTTTGGATAGGTATAGCATATAAACCGCCAAAATCACTTCCGTCGTTCTTACGCGAACCAAAGGATGAAGTGACAAAAGAGGAAAGGCTAAATATCAACTACAAATAAACCGTTCCAGTTGCGAAAAGTCATTGCAACGGACAAAGAGGATGCCGCCTTTATCTTTGCCTGATCGAACGCCAGTCAAACTCTATGATATATCTTAGCTTAGATTAATGCGAATAGACAATTGTGGACATATATTCGACTGAAAAAAAAGTGTTGAAATATTGGGCAGAGTGGATATTAAGGCCACCAGAACATTTTTAGAAGTTTGTCATTCAGGTCAATCAACAAACACATTGAAATCGATCCAAACTATCAAACAAACAGAAAGTTCATGGACAAATATGGGACTAAGAATCAAATCAAAGGGAGATATAATCAAAATGAAGAGACAGAAAATGATAGTTTAAAGTTCAAGATCGAGGTAAACAGAAAAAACAATTGGTCATTTGTGGAAAAATACGAATATATCACTTCTACCAGAAGCTTGTGCTGATGATATTGTTCAGAAGAACATCGAAAGATTTACAACCAAACCATACAATCCAAAGTATAAGACTACCAAAAACTTAGCTACTGATTTCGTGTCGGTTATTATGTTAAACCCATATATCTTATTCTCGCTTTCGGACAGGCCAATCTATTCATTCTAGTTGAGTCACATTTTGACCTTGTTAATTATCCGCTTATCAATATTGACTGTTTTCATATGACCTCATATGTGTGTTTACACTTATTATCCCATTACTCATCACGTGCCTGTAACCTAGTTTTGTGTAACTATAATTATTGATTAACGCTTGGTTAGGTGGGAGTTGGCTTACCAGCCATCTCCTCTGCGCGTCGTTTTGCTTTGTTCTATTCCATTCACTTTACATACAAAATATATGTATTCAAAAAACCATTCTCGTTATTTGACTTATTTAATTCCGTTATCGACTATCGATTTAAGTCAATGAGTATATACGAGGATAGGCGATAACAAACATTCATACGATCTACTTGGAGTCAGATCTCGGGCCACTAAAGTGGAGAGCCCTTCAACAAACATCGTCTGATCTAAATGACGACAAAAATGGGCCCCACACTGAATTCAGAATGCCATGCACATTTGCTATAAGTATGAGATTCGAATTAATTTGTCAGTTTACTCAAAATTCAGTCAAAACACAAATAACAGGATAATTTAAACCATTACAAATTAAATATCGAATTTCATACCCTTTGAACAAATGTATGTCGATTTGGTCTCAGTAGCTAATTGCATAATAGATTGAGGTTTTTATTGAAAGATACTAGATTCGTGTCGTGGAGTGAACATCAACATTGGAATATAGGTACATCCAACTGATAAAATAAGCATCTTGAATTCTGTTTCATGAACAATGAAATTTATCGATATGTAAATATGTTTTCTCTAATTAATTCACCACAGTAGAATTTCGGATATTGATTAAAATCAATAAAATCATGAAATTATAAGAAGTTATTATATGCTTACTAACACATATGTATCCAATTTTCGACTAGTCAGATAATGTGGATAATGTAAACTATAATTAAGGATGCATATATACTAGGAATCAGTAGTTACTACAGTAAAATGTTACCGATATTGATCAAGAATATCGTTAAAATGTAAATGCTAATTGTCATCAAATATAAAATTATTATTATTGTCTGAACAGAAAAACGACTGGGTTTTTTTTCAGTGTAATTCTATTATGATTTGAATGATGAATTCATTTCGACTAATGTACAGATAAGGTTGTTACTTCAAAAGTTTTTTTGTTCAATGTTTTTACATCCACTCTAATTGTTAATTTAAACTCATTTTAGAAGGTAAATTCATTTTTATCAGTTAATGGTGAATGCGCTATGGTTTAAAACACAAGCTTCACACCCAACTCCACTGGTCAGAATGAAACAGGGTTTTTTTCAATGCTCCTTAGTTTTCAGTGGTTGTTTAAATAAGATCAAGTCAATTTCGCTCAAATTCTTTGTAATAACTGCAGTTCATTGATTAAGCTGACAGGCCATGGGTTCGAATCTCGCGGGGGTGCGGGATCGTGGATGTGCACTGATAAGGAGTCTTATACTAGGAGGAAACGGCCATCCAGTGCTTCCAGGTTTTCCATAGTGATCTAACTTCAATTGACACATGATTTAAACTATTGAAATTTCTAAAATCTCCACAAAACCCCTTTCGATTAAACTATGTTTAGTTTTTAAAAGGATTGATAATAATAATTACACAACCTATAAATATTTCTGTAAATTATGTAATTTTTTATAAGACAAATGGCAATATTCAAAATCTTTGAACAGAAAATACTGATTTAATAAGTGGATAAATGGATCAAATGAAGTATATTCAGTATTCACAATATGTTGATAAAACAAGAAATAGCCGACAGTTAGTTTCTTCATTTTTCAATTCATTACTATAAAATTATAATTCCTTTTTCCAAATACGTTTTATTCTTTATCAGTAAAATCAAATTTACTACTCTGAAGAATACTGAAAACCAATCCACTTAATGTTTTTTTTGCACAAAAATGTAGTTCGAAGTTGTCTAGATGGTTATTAGAAGTTTTATTTAGGATAGAATGAGAAATATATATAAGCAATCGTTATGCGATCCGTTTCATCTACTCTAATAAAATTCGCCTTGGTAACATGAATGAAGAATTAAATTTAAATACAAATTAATCGTTTCTTAAACAATAACTTATGCCTAAATAATTAGTAGAATATAAACTTCATCGGATTCCCACCTGCTTTCCGCTTATAAGATCTGTTAAACACAAATCCTGATATTAAGGCTATTAAAAAAAACGGTTTTAATTATCTAAAGCCATAACATTGGCGGCCTGCTTGAATATCTGGGCAATATCTTCCTGCGAACTAGATATTTGGACAAGTTATCTGTTTCTTTGTTTGTTTTAACACATCATTATGTCTATTAATCACATAACCTATTCAGGTGCGTTTGAACAATTTACAATCAGCGGCATCGTTAAGGCTGTCAATATGCACTAAAAAGAATGAACATTATTCGGATGTCGATTCCCGAAACTGCTCATATCTAACTGGTGATTACTCAATATTTATCAATTAATTTATCGATCAAGAAATAAGAAAAGGAATCTTGTCAAAATACTTTATTCTGAGAATTTTATATTGTACCAAAAATATATTGAATAAAGCCACTAATAATGATAAATGTAACTGTAATGCTTCCTAATTTATGAAGTATTTACATGGATATTTCAAAGAATTGTAAACTATTAGACATTGAATTTCTAATGAACCATATAGTGTGTACAGGCGGCCTGCTTGAGCATCTGGGCTACCTGTTCCTGCCATCTAGATATTTCAACAACTTATCTATTTTTGTTCGTTTTAATACATCATTATGTCTATTGATCGCATAACATATCGTGGTGCATTTCTGAAAAGTGTACAACTTTTCATTATCATAGTTACAAAAAGCCCAATAAGAGATAATGTGCTTGCTGGCAATATGCAGAGAAAGGAATATACATTATTCAGATGTTCATTTACTGAACTTCTGATATCTAACTGGTGATCACTCAATACTTATCGTCATGATCGACCAAGAAGTAAGAAACGGAAACTTGCTGAAATATTTTGTGCTGAGAATTCCATATTGTAGCAAAACTATAATATTGAATAAAGCTTATAATAATAACAATAATAATAATAATAATAATAATACAAACAACGCTTATAAATAAATTTTTGACAATTTTAATTCAGAACACTTAATGGATCTCGAACTTTCAAATTCATTTAAGTTATAGGTTTAAAGAAAGAAAAAAAAACATTAATTGATGTAGCAAATTGTCCACTATTAACATTTTAAGATTTTTCATTCATTTAAATCTAATTATCATATCGCCCAATGTTATGATTTTAAAGTATATTCGTTGATTACCATTTCTTTTTTAGCTGTTATTTATGAATATTTACTTTGATTATGAATGTTATATATTTTTTTAATACAACTAATATATCTAAATTTGGAGAACTACAACAACAACCATCAAGAAGGTACAAGTATTTATAAATAGTTGTCTACGCAAGATACTCAATATCCATTGGCCGGATACCATCAGCAATAGCCTTCTGTGGGAGAGAACAAACCAACTTCCAACTGAAGAAGAAATTAGGAAAAGACGATGGAAATGGATAGGACATACATTACGCAAATCTTCAAACTGCATCACGAGACAAGCCCTAACTTGGAATCCTGAAAGGAAGCGAACAAGAGGAAGGCCAAAGAACACATTGCGTCGGATAATAGAAGCAGATATGAAAACGATGAATTACAACTGGACGCAGCTAGAAAGGATTGCCCAGGACAGGGTTGGATGGAGAATGCTGGTGAGCGGCCTATGCTCCTTCACGAGGAGTAACAGGCGTAAGTAAGTAAGTAAGTAATATACCTAAATGGATTATTATAAGTTTGTGTATCTGAAATGGATTTCATTTGAAAATCTATAAAATTGTTAATGAAACAAAGAGTCATCTGGAAAATTTCATTAATTTATTACTTGTATGTCAATTATAAAATTGTCTTTATGTCACCGAATATTGTGTTATCTAATTAAATATATATGTACATTATTACTTAAATCTGAATGTTACACACTAAACACTGACATAAGCTTTAGTAATTGAATTTATATTATTCATTGAATGGATTGTAAAAATTTATCTAATAATAATAATTATTATTTTTTGACCTTATGGTTTAACATGTCTGATATGAACACAGAAAAAATTGCTGTTTCTGAAAAGAAAAAAAAATCAAGGCAGGGGGGGGGAGGGCTATTAAAATCATTTTAATCGCCATGTGTATTACTTAATATTTTTTTTCTTCTTTTGCCAAACATACCGAAATAATATTTTTAAAATTACTGATTCTGTATGTTTCATTCATTTTTTTAATTTACTCACTTAAGCTCTATCACACATACACACAAAATACATAAATAATGAATTAATTTACATTCTAAAGAAACAATGTATTTCATCTATCTCTATATGAAAAATAGTGTATATTGGTTTAATGACATAGTCTACTGTTAATCTGACTATTCACAATATGATTACGTATAAACTTGACTATACATGTATTATTCACATTGATTGCTTTGTATATATGTATATGAGAATGTATATGATGTGCAATTTATGTATATATGTATATGTGCATAACTTTTACCATCAGTGTCCAGAAATTTATTCTAACCTGGCTTATAATTTATATCACTTTCATATATATATATATATATATATATATATATATATATATATATATATATATATGACATTGAGAAATTAGGAAGAAACAAAGAAGATGACACATTGCTTTTTCTTTCTTTGTCTTTGCAAAAAATAAATATACAATATACCATGAGTGTATAGTTATTAATAATACACATACAGAAAAAAGAACACAAATGTTATGTATAGAGTAAAAGAAGTAAAGCAGACATTTAGCATACATTGAATGACCTGATCTAAACTGTAAAAATCCAGACAGGAATAACCAGACTAAAATAGTTTATTTTATGACTCCATTATACTTAATAAGATTATTAATCGTTTGCTTTCTTTCGTCTGATTGTCCTAGTCGTCAGTGTTAAATATCAAAGACTGGATATCAAAAAACATGAGTTAGTTGTTTAAAACAATAATAAACTAAAAATGTAATAATTATGGAGCGCGTGTGTAAGCAAACGTCTTGTTCACTTTATTCCATTAACATATATATATAATAAAAATTAAATATGACTTGATGAAACGCATACGCACGCACGCTCTAGTAGAAGACAGTAAATACATAAATGAATAAATATCATTTACTTGGCATAGTTACAATAAATATTTACATATTCCTGTTTGAATTATAGTCGAGTCGAAATGAACACAACAACTGCTCTAAGATAATGACGACGGTAATGGTCATGATGATGATAATAATAATAATAATGACTTTATTTATAGTAATCATATTCATAATAACATTTTTTTATGTGAAATATGCTAATTATATCAAGAATATTTTAACATTGTACGTAACTTATTTTGAATTAAACAAAAATAAAGTTAACACTTTAAAAGAAGATAAGTGATTAAATAATTTATCGTAAGCTTGATCTAAAGTTAATTTCCATGATGAACGATAGCAATAGTTGAAGAAAGGGATTAATACTCAGGGAGTACTTTATGTATAATCATTAAATGTTTATCAGTAACTAGCTTCAAGATAAATTTACAAAAGTTTCGGAGTGAATATGTGATTTGTGGAATGAAACAAGTTGAAAGCAAGATCAATACTCAGCAATGATATCTGAAGAAGAAGAAGAAGAAGAAGAAGAAGAAGAAGTAGTGTTATCAAAAACTGACCGAAATGAAGTATATTGGTTAATAAAATTCATCATAACGTTTCATTGATATTATGCTCGTTGCTAAACCGACCATTATGAAACTAATCTTGTCCTGATTCACTGAAATGAATACTGACTTCTTCGAAACTTACTAATGAGAAATCTGTCTTCAACTGAAATTTTTCTTACTTTGAATTAAAACAAATGAGAAATTAAATAAGTACTGAATGACGAGAGATTTAAATATTTAATCATTGTTTTTATACAAATAAAAACGAAACTAGTGAAATGAATCCTATTCAGTATGACGGGAATTCCAATATGTTCGTTCAGGAAGTAATTAATAATCACCTGCTCACTAGTGACTGACTTCAGAAGACACTCCTGGAGTTTTAATGAGAAGTCGTTACCAGTGTAGTTCAACCAGGTCTGTTGTGAGATAGGAACTCACTGAGGACAATGGTGTACGGTAGCGCAACTTCGTGGATTGGTTGAAGTTAGACATTAACACCGTTGGATGCCGGCTCAGTGGTTTAATGGTTAAGTGCTCGCGCGCGAAGCCAGTAGGTCCTGGGTTCGAATTCCGCGAGGTGCGGGGTCGTGGATGCGCACTGCTGAGGAGTCCCATACTAGGACGAAACGGCCGTCCAGTGCTTCCAGGTTTTCATTGGTGGTCTAGCTTCAACTGACTCATGATTTCAATCTGTGAAAATTTCTAAAAATCTGCACAAAACACATTCTGATAAAAGTAATTTATTGACAATTTTTCTTCTGTGAATATTATAGTATGCGTTTATTGCAGATTAATGAGTGGCGCTATTCTTAAATTACTGCTTTAGTACATGTTCATCAGTGATAAGTACTTTGAAAAAAAATCGGGTTACAGAGTAATTATCTTTCTTTTGAAAAAAAAACAAAACAAAAACAAACTTGAATCGCTGGAGCAATTCAGAATGTACTCTGTTTAGATATCTAGTATATTGATTGATTGTATCATAATGATTGTTATATTAATCTATGATGGAAATCAATACCAGTTAGAACTATTTCATTGATTATGTTGAAAGAATAAAATAAGTGTGCTATGAAATAAATTGATTGTTTACTTATATTTTATCAAGAACATTGAAATGAATATAAAATTCTATCATAAATGTTTGTATTTTGATTGATATCACATTTAATTTGCGTAATTTTTTTTTAGTTCAATAGTGAAATGTGTGAGTTGAAATGCACTTTGTAAAATTTGCATTTTATTAATATTTACATCTTAGTGATATTGTAAAATATAAAATATTTGATATTAACATATGATTACGTAATAGAGTATAAACCATTGTATAAGGCTCTTACTGTATTGACAATGTAAAATATATTTAGTATATTTTATTTTTATTTCAACAGATATATATTGGTACAAGAGGGAACCAAATATATATGCGCCACACCATATTTGTGTGTGTGTGTGGGCTGTGATACTGCTCGGGTGCCCAGACCGAAGCAGGTGATTTTCTTAGGGGCCACACATCGAGCATTTGACCTAAAGGTCTGGTCCACAAGGCAGTGGAGCATCGTGAGAAGATGCATCCCTATGGTAGCTGGTGACCAACGATTCGTTCATATGCCATTTGTTCCCGCAGGATACTAGAGTCCATTTGTTCCATTGGTTTGGGATCCGGTTACAGCGCCGGACATTCGCTTTTCGTCTTTTCAATTTCGTAAACAACACCCCTGCCACGAGAAGGCAGTGAGTAGAACTTCCCTGGCAGATGCTGCATACGCGTGGCCGTGTGAAAGCATTTCGAGAGGGAGAGCTAACTCTCCCCACTCTCGGCCATACCAGGGCATTTATAATTTATGCAAGATGAACTTTTATGTTGCTAGTAATATAACCTATAAAGGTTAAATCTCATATTCATGCATAAAAAGTTACTTAATAAATGTATAAATCAGGACTTTTATACGTTAGTTATGCCAGAGAATAGGTATATATCATAAGAGTAAGTGGATAATTTCTTACTTCTATTTTGATTAATACAGAGTATGCAATCAGCTAAACGACTACCCTCAAGTATAAAAAAAGACTGAATATTGTATACTTGTTTGTTGTATGAAATTCTTTGCAAATGTTAAATAAACACTTTTATGTCTTTTGGTCAAAATGTTTGTAGAAATAAATCTAGTTTGAAGTTGGAATTTTCCTTGAATTAAAATGTGTAAACATTAAAAATGAGTATGTACTGAATTTTTATTTATTCTAGTACGAGGCTCATTAGTGCTACAATCCGCAATTTAGAGATTTAAAATACTACAATCTCCACAAATCTCCCATACTGATAACAATCGTGGATTGAAGATGTAACCTATGGAGTTCTAGTAAAAAGCCATGCAGGGTGTGAAACCGATATCCACCACAGGTATTGGATTAAGGATTGCACAAAATCACGGGTTGACTGAAGCCAGACATTTATAGAGTTGAATGGCGACTCAGTAATCTAGACATTAAGCGTTCACGGGCGAGACGGAAGGTGCTAAGTTCGAGTTCAACATGAGTATTTGTGGATATGCACTGTTTAGTAATCCCATATTAGAACGAAATGACCATTCAGTGCTCTCAGGTCTTCAATGGTGGTCTAGCTTATATCGACTAGTGATTTCAACTGTGAAAATACTACAACCTCCACAAATCTTCCATACTGATTAAATACTTATTAGTGATTTGCTTAATCCAGATTATAAGTTGATGCCGGAATTATCATATCTTACTAATACAATACAAATGAATTTTATGGATAATTTACATTATAGACTGAATTTAGGGAAAATATGGATAACATATAAAAATGGTAGACTTGTCAATCGTGTGTACAAACTACTCCATTAAACATCGATCACCGACAATAAAAAGTTTGCAGCGTACGATTTACGTATAGAAAACTAATTTGACCTCCCATGCTTTACATTTTCAATTTCTGTCAACTAATACAAATCTACGATTATCATTCATTTTCATTGGTACTCACTATACCATTTACGGTAAGGTTGAAATCCACCGGCTAAGGTCTATCACTAGAATTCAGGTGATTCTTTTCACAGTTATTCACTAGCTAGTGCATGATTATTTATTATTATTGAGATTGTGACAAGCCATAAAATCAAGAATTAGTTTGCTATATGTTACTGGGTCACGGTTTTAATGTTTACACTGAAGTTCAAACCCAATATCGATCAATTCAAATGAAATTGTGCTATCCAGTAAGCTACTGGATCCAAATAGTCATTTATTTATTTAACAGCTATGATATACATATTTATATTTAAAATGTTCATATCTTCCCTGTTGTTGATATTCTACATTCAATTTCAGTCGGTTCAATCAATGTGAACATAAAAATTATGATGCAGTGCTATAGTGTTCATAATAAATTTCATAACAGATTAAGTAACCTTTGTACAATTGTGAACTATATACTTTATGATCTAATCTGTCTTAGAAGTACATTATTTTTACACAGACAGAATAAAAAGAAACAAAATGAGAAATCATGCCGTTTTGTACAAGTAACTTGAAATGTATTCTACAATTGTCACTTCAATTTCCATTTATTCATATATAATGAAATTTTACTTTTTTTCCGCTTCACCATTTTAAAATGACATAGAAACTAGTCATTAGAAATGATTGTTTTAACATTATACGGAATTCATATGATGAACTACAGTGAAAAGTCATGCATAGAGGACAGATGACAGATGCATTCCAAGTGAGGACCACAGTCAAACAAGGCTGTATACTCTCTCACGTTCTCTTTCTTCTAGTGGTTGATGGGATTATCAAAAGCTCGCCATTTTAGAGAAAGCACGGAATACAATCAACAACTCGTAATCAAGTAGACGATTTGGACTTCGTAGATGACTTACCCCTTCTATCCTATACACACGAATAAATTCAGGTGAAGACAACCGGTGTAGCAGGAGCATCTGCATCGGTAGGCCTTAACATACACAAGGGAAATAGCAAGATACTCAAATAAAACACGGAGAACACCAACTCAGTCATACTTGATGGAGAAACTCTTGAAGAGGTGGAACCATTCACGTATCTGGGAAGCAGCATCGATGAACGTGGAGGATCTGATGGAGACTTAACGGTAATGATTGACAGAGTAAGGGTCATATTCCTACAGTCGAAGAACGTATGGAACTAAAAAACTGTCTTTAAGCTTATATCAGAGTGAGAATCTTTAATATGAACATTAAGACAGTTCTACTGTACAGAGACGAAATTCGGAGAACTACCACAGACATCATCGAAATGTACAAGTATTTATAAATGGTTGTCTACGCAAGATACTCAGTTACCATTGGTCGGATACCATAAGCAACAGCCTTCTGTGGAATAGAACAAACCAGCTTCCAGCTGAAGAAGAAAATAAGAAAAGACGTTGGAAATGAATAGGTTGTACATTACGCGAATCATCAAACTGCATCACGAGGCAAGCCCTAACTTGGAATCCTGAAGGAAGGCGGAAAAGAGAAATGCCAAAGAACACACACATAGAAACAGATATGAAAAGGATGAATAACAACTGGAAGGAGCTGGAAAGGATTGTTTGGGACAGGATTGGATGGAGAATGCTGGTTAGCGGCCTATGCACTTTATGGAGGAGTAACAGGAATAAGTAAGTAAGTAAGTAAGTAAGTAAGTAAGTAAGTAAGTAAGTAAGTAAGTAAGTAAGTAAGTAAGTAAGTAAGTAAGTAAGTAAGTAAGTAAGTAAGTAAGTAAGTAAGTAAGTAAGTAAGTAAGTAAGTAAGTAAGTAAGTAAGTAAGTAAGTAAGTAAGTAAGTAAGTAAGTAAGTAAGTAAGTAAGTAAGTAAGTAAGTAAGTAAGTAAGTAAGTAAGTAAGTAAGTAAGTAAGTAAGTAAGTAAGTAAGTAAGTAAGTAAGTAAGTAAGTAAGTAAGTAAGTAAGTAAGTAAGTAAGTAAGTAAGTAAGTAAGTAAGTAAGTAAGTAAGTAAGTAAGTAAGTAAGTAAGTAAGTAAGTAAGTAAGTAAGTAAGTAAGTAAGTAAGTAAGTAGGCAAGCAAGCAAGTAATGCTTATGTCATATTCTGAATTGTTGCAGCTTATGAAAGGGAATAAGTACTCTTTTTGGTTGTGCTCAACTTCTTTGAATCCGTTGTGTTTCACAGTACCGGAAGGGAAACGAAACAGATTATTGTACGGGAGTATGTTACATTACAGTGATCAAATATTGATTAACAAATGTTCACTTTTTACTCGCTTGTAAAATCAACTTGGAAAGTTTGCTCACCAATAAATATATCCTAAACTTTAGTTAGCCTATTAATTAACCATTAATTAAATATAAATAAATGCAGACAGGAATTAATGAAATTGAATTACAAGGCTTTTATGATTGACGAATCTGTCATAAAAATAGAGGTTATCCCTAAACCTAGGTCTTACGTGCATCAGCACTGATAAGGAACGAGGTACCTATAATCTCGATGTACATGATACTCTTCGAGAGATCTAAACCTATATGGTCTTATGGTATATTCATATATATCACAAGTGTACAGCTCTATTAACGATTATGACTTGGACACATGAAGTCAGTTATTAGTTAATTTAAATACTAAAAAAATAGTTCAGCCAACAGTTCTCTTTTCGGCGAATTCATCTACAGAGTTGTATAACAACAAATATATACTTATTTTTCCAAAATGATGTTCATTACAATAATATTGATAATAAAATTCTGCCAAACATGGTAATAGTAATGTAAAATAAATAAAGGCATATAAACATTATTTTTTACCATGGCAACTAATAATAACTTTGTTGTTGAGATCTTGAATATTCATAATGAAGATAGATGGAGAATTTTAATTAGAGAGGGAAGGCTCAACGTGATAAGATAAATTGTCGAAATTTAGATGAACAGTAGTCAAAATGGTGGTAGGAACAGAAATAAATCAGATAGGATGAAAAGTCTATCGAGGAGAAAAAGGCAAGCAGATGGCTGAGAAAGAAGAAAAGTATGAAGAAGAAAAAAACTTCTAGGGATTAGGATGATAGTAGAAGAAGAGGTTGCACCAGTCTCTTTTGGGCACAATTCTGGTTTTTCCAGTTGTGTAGCCAGTAATTCGGAAATGTTAAGAGGATGGGATGCTTTTGGCAACTTTCTACTTACCTTGTATATGACTTCGAACGTAGAATCCACTCTGACTGAGTAACCCGTTTTCGCAGAGTGTTCACTTATTGAACTTCTCATTGAGCCATTTCCAGCTCTTTCAAGATGAACTGAATAATGTCCCTAAATTCTTTTGTGTAAAATATGCATCGAACGACCTATGTACATGGCTCCAAGTGAACAGGTAAACTGACAAACTCACAAACAGTTGGTCAAGTTAGATAATTTATCCTTAAGATTTATGGTGAACACTGATCAGCTGAACAACACTATGGGCAGATTCTGCGAAGAACGTTCAATTGAGAGAGTCGGAAATTCCCCTCTCCCGGACGTCTATAGCTATGTCAACACTGAAACTAGTATTCATATAGAGTTTTTTTCTACGGAGGTTAAGCTTTATGATTTTTATGAGTTTTATATTCTTGTAAGTAAGTGTAGGTAGACATTCGTTTTCGATAAATATTTTCTTCAGTAGGCTCAGTTCATTATCTATGACATCGGGACTACAATTTCTTTGTATCCGTGTAGTAAGGGATATGATTGAGTTTCGCTTCCGGCTAATGGGAGCCCAGTTATGAAAACTTGATGACTGGCCATTCCACAAGGGTTTCCTGTAGATAAATATTCTTAGAATTCCAGCGTGTTTTCTTGTCATTTTGTTATCAAGAAAGTGAATACTTTGTTTGTTTTCAACTCCAAGTGTGAAATTTATTATCATGTGACATTTATTAAATGTCTTTAGATGATTGACATTATAATTCTTATTAAAAAAGCCTTTGTTTGTTCTACCTCATTGTTACCATGTTTAGCAGAATTTTATGATCACTATTATTATAAGTATAGGAGTTGTGGAGATTATTAAGTTTTTGATTGAGATCATGAACCAATTGATGTTAGACCATCACAATTGAAAACCTGGAAGCACTGGACGGCCGTTTCGTCTTACTGTGGGACTCCTCAGCAGTGCGCATCCACGATCCCGCGAGCGGGATTCGAACCCAGGGCCTTCGGTCTCGCGCACGAACGCTTAACCAACTGGACCACTGAGCCGGCATCCAATGCTGATATAATAATCATCATTTTGGAAAAATAAGTATATATATTTGTTAGTGTACAGCTTTGAAAATGAATTCTCCGAAAAGAGAACTGTTATCTGAACCAATTTTTTCTCATTTCATATCTCAGTAGGTATATTCCGTTTATTAATTAGCTGACTAACAGAATTCAGTTCATCTTATAACAAGAATATCAGCGTCTCAATCCTGTGTTCGACTTCTTAGAGTTCACTGCTTATAGATAATTAAAATTTTCTTAAAACTTAACAGACCTTTCATTTGATATCATTCTGCCTAATTTCATCATTTCGATTATAGGTCTTTTTTAATGAGATAAATTTCATTAGAAAATAGTCGATAACATATGGGATTATTCATGTTTTAATTTGATTCTTTAAATTCATTACTGCTTATCTTAATATACATGTGAAAAACTTTTCTTGATGCAATTAAATAAATTAAACGAAATTTTATTATGTAAGAATAAATCTTTGAAGATATTTCACATCTGACTTAATCTAGATAACAATTCCAAATCAATAAGAACTGAACATTCAAAAGTATAGTAATCATCAATAGTGAATATCGATTATACTATGGAAAATTGAATAGGGAAAATTAGGGCTTAACAACAAGAGTATTATATTTAGAAAATAAAAAGATACTATCTATTTATCTTATATTTCCATTAATGAATAGTTGTGTACAAGAAATCTATGGATCTTTCAAGTTCAAAGTTAGGATTATCTATCTAAAATAGGTTTGTAATGTAAACATTTTCAAATTAGAAAAAAAAACAACTTCCATAAATCTTCCATCCTATAATTAATACTTTATTGATTATCATCAAGTATATATAAAGGGAAATCGATTATAAACGGAATACACCCATTAAGACATTAAATAAGAACGATTAGTTCAGCGAAGAGTTCTTTTTCTGGTGAATTCATTTTCAAACTTGCACAATAGCAAATATATATACTTATTTTTACAGGCTGATAATAATATTGATAATAAACTTCTGACAGTGAGGTTTCAGCATTTTATTTTATCATGCTTAGCCATCCTTTCCCAATGATAATTTCCCTATCTATCTCCTGATGAATACATAAGCCAATAACAATCAAATGATTATTAAACTTTCTTTGTTTTAAAAAAATATATTTTTAATACCTTTGTTTATTTAACCTCACTGTCACCATGTATAACAGAAGTTTATTATCAGTATTATTATCATCCTGTAAAAATACATACTTACGTCTGTTACTCCTCGTAAAGGAGCATAGGCCGCTCACCAGCATTCTCCATCCAACCCTGTCCTGGGCAGTCCTTTCCAGCTCCTTCCAGTTCCTATTCATCCTTTTCATATCTGCTTCTATTATCCGACGTAATGTGTTCTTAGGCCTTCCTCTTTTTCGCTTCCCTTCAGGATTCCAAGTTAGGGCTTGCCTCGTGATTCAGTTTGATGATTTGCGTAATGTATGTCCTATCCATTTCCATCGTCTTTTCCTAATTTCTTCTTCAGCTGGAAGCTGATTTGTTCTCTCCCACAAAAGGCTGTTGCTGATGGTATCCGAAAAATGGATGTTGAGTATCTTGCGAAGACAGCTATTTATAAATACGTGCACCTTCTTGATGGTGGTTGTTGTAGTTCTCCATGTTTCAGCTCCGTACAGTAGAACTGACTGTCTTGACGTTCGTATTGAAGATTCTCACTTTGATATTGTTTGAAAGTTGTTTTGAGTTCCATATGTTCTTCAAATGTAGGAATGCGACCCTTGCTTTGCCGATCCTTGCCTTTACGTCTGCATCTGAACCTCCTTGTTCATCGATGATGCTTCCCAGGTATGTGAAGGATTCTACATTTTCCAAAGTTTCGCCATCAAGAGTGATTGGATTGCTGTTCTCCTCCTTGAATTCGAGGACCTTGGTTTTCCCTTTGTGTATGCTGAGGCTTACTGATGCAGAGACTGCTGCCACACTGGCTGTCTTTGTCTGCATCTGTTTGTGTGTATGCGATAGGAGGGCTAGGTCATCTGCGAAGTCCAAATCGTCTAATTGATTCTGAGCTGTTCATTGTATTCCGTCTTTTCCTTCAGTTTTCGAGGTCCTCATAATCCAGTCGACCACTAGAAGAAAAAGGAAGGGAGAGAGTAGACAGCCTTTTATGAGTCCGGTCCTTAATTGGAATGCGTCTGTAAGCTGCCCTCCATGCACGACCTTGCACTGTAGTCCGTCGTATGAGTTCCGGATAATGTTGACAATCTTCTCAGGAACTCCGTAGTGTCGAAGAAGCTTCCATCACATCCTCCTATCTACACTGTCAAATGCTTTTTCATAATCAATGAAGTTGATGTATAGAGTTCCACTCAACTGATTGTTCGACGATGATCCGTAGTGTTGCAATTTGGACTGTGCATGATCGATCCTTACGGAATCCAGCTTGTTGATCTCGAAGTTGGGCATCTACTGCATCTTTCATCCAGTTCAGCAACACTCTGTTGAAGACCTTCCCCAGGTATTGACAACAGTGTAATGCCTCTATCGTTCTCACATTTGCTCAGATCTCCTTTCTTTGGAATCTTGATGAGGTGTCCTTCTTTCCAGTCCATCGGCACTTGTTCCTCCTCCCAAATATTTTTGAATGGAAGGTAAAGCATGTTTGTAGTTACTTTGATGTCTGACTTCAGTGCTTCAGCTGGTATGTTGTCCGGTCCCGGTGCCTTCCTCGTTTTCGATTTGTATGATGGCCATTCCGATTTCTTCCTTCATTGGTGGGTTGACGTCTATGGGAAGATCTGTGTGTGCCGCTTCGATGTCCGGTGGATTCATTGGAGCCGAAGTATTCTACCCATCTGTTCCGCTGTTGTTGAATTTCAGTGATTGGCTTGCCTTCTTTGTCTTTGACCGGTCTCTCTGGTTTACTGTATTTCCCTGCTAGTTTCTTCGTTGTATCGTAAAGCTGTTACATATTTCCTTCTCTAGCAGTTTTTTCCGCCGTCGTTGCTAGTTCTTCCACGTATTTCTGCTCGTCGGCTCTAATGCTCCTCTTCACTTGCTTGTTTGTTTCTATGTATTCAGTTTGTGCTTGGACTTTCTTTGAGCGTGTTCGGCTGTTGTTAATTGCTGCCTTCTTGTTCTTCCTTTCTTTGATCTTGTCCAGTGTTTCTACAGAGATCCATTCCTTTTGATGGTGTTTCTTTAGACCCAGAACCTCTTGACACGTTGAAGTTAATGCTTCTTTGATATTTTTCCAGTTATCCTCCATAGTAGTTTCCCCTTTCAATAGATCTTGTAAGGCTTGTAACCTGTTGTTGAGAGCTATCTTGAATTCGTTGATTTTGTTAGTATCTCGAAGGAAGGCTGTATTGAACCTTTGTAGTGCTGTTTGTCAGGTTGTCCACTTCTTATTTAGCTTCAGTTTTAAATTGGCCATGAATAGGTGGTGATCTGAAGCTATGTCAGCTCCTCTTTTGGTTCTCACATCTTCCATTGTCCTTCGGAATTTTTTGTTGATGCAGATATGATCTATCTGGTTCTCTGTAGTGTGGTCCTGTGAAATCCATTTAGCTTTGTGTATACGCTTGTGTGGAAATATTGTGCCTCCTATGACCAATTCGTTGAATGCACATAGATTTGCAATTCTTTCTCCATTTTCGTTTCTTTCTCCCAGTCCATGTCGTCCCATAATATCTTCATATCCACTGTTGTCTATTCCGACTTTGGCATTTAGATCTCCCATTAAAATTGTGAGGTTCTTTCTTGTGCACTTCTCTATGATTGACTGCAGCCCATCGTAGAATTGATCTTTAATGTTGTCGTTGCTATCATTGGTGGGTGCATAACATTGGATAATATTCATTAAAATCCCCTCCTTCTTTGTTTTGAACGATTCTTTGATGATTCTGGATCCGTGAGATTCACATCCTACAAGTGCATTTCGTGCTACTTTGGACAGCATTAGAGCGACTCCCTGAGTGTGTGGAGCATTTTTCTTTTCGTGACCGGAGTATAGCAGCATCTCTTCCGTAGCTAGTCTTTTCTGTCTAGCTTGAGTCCATTGGGTTTCGCTGATTCCCAGTATTGCTAAATTGTATCTCCGCATTTCCGTTGCTATTTGACTGGCCTTCCTGGTCTCCCACATTGTTCAAACGTTCCATGTACCTACAAAAATTGGTTGTTAGAAGGGGCATCGGCCTCGTGGCTTCCGAAGGAACTCGGCTTTCACCATGAAGCGTCATAATTCTTCTAAATGAAGACCTTCTATCTCCCAGGTCAGAGTTAAAATGGTTTGAATTATTTTTTCTGGTAAGCGTTTTTTTAGCGAGTTAGTTTTCTACGGGATGGGGACGCTAACCCGATGCCCAACCCTCCTCCTTTACCCGGGCTTGGGATCGGGAGTAACTCTTGAAAAGCTACAGTCGGAGTTATCCGCTAAAAATAAGTATATATATTTTTGCGATTGTACAGCTTTAAAAATGAATTCGCCGAAAAGAGAACTCTTCCCTGAACTAATCATTCTTATTTAAAATCGATTATAATGAATATAGAAATCCTATTTCATCTATTGATATAATAGGTGAATATCATAAAAATTTGTATGTCTATTTACCAATAAAGAAAGGTGATTATTAATTATCACTGATAACTTGATTGATTTAGAAGAAAGTATAATCTTGAATAATTGAACGGATTATGTATAAAACTCATAGACCATAAAGCACAGATAACCTCCGTGGAAAAAAACTTTATATGAATACTAATTTCAATGGTGACATAGATATAGACGTCCGGGAGAGGAGAATTTCCGACTCTCTTAATAGAACATTCTTCACAGAAGCTGCCTAGTGTTCACCATAAATCTTAAGGATAAATTATTTCACTTGACCAACTCTGTATGAATTTGTCAGTTTATCTATTCACTTGGAGCCATATACATAGGTCGTTCGATGTATATTTACAGAAATAACCATGATAATAATTGTTTATTATAACATATCTATTTTCATCATTTAATCAATTACTTATTGATGACTTTTATAATCAATAGTTTACCTAGTAATAACAAATGTAAAATTCTAATAAACGTATAGTTAGATTAATAGGGAAGGAAAGAAACTATATCCATAATTGTATATGTGTATGTATGTGTGATTGATGGGAATATTTTATTCATTCATATGGCAAATTAATAATCTACAATGATGTATATATGTTTATATGAATTATAACTAATATATTGTGTAAGTGTAACACATTTTCTTATGTGTCATCCACTTTAAAATCTTAAAAGATTGACACGTGATGATTTATTCATACCAACACTATGTTTTATATATGTCTTTATACTCTTTGTTTGTATTTCTTCCATTCTATTGGGTTTTTCTTCAGCAACAACAAAAGAAGAAACAAGAAGAAAGAGGGAAAAGGAAATTATACAAATAAAGGTGAAACTATCATAAACTATTTTCTCTCATTTACATACCTGTCTATCTAACTGTTTATCTATAGTTGAAATGATTATTCATTTGTTCATTCAACTATACAATCTCTCAGATCAATTTAATGTATATATAACTCATTTATCTATTCAATAGATGTGTGTGTTTTAAGGTCGAATAAATTTTCTTTTAGTATTTCTATTTGATTCACAGGAAATAAACATTCTAATTTGATATTGTTTTCTTTCTTTCTTTCTTTGGAGAAAGTATTTTTTCATAGAAAAAAATTATAATTATCGAGTCATACAATGCTGTATGTTAATCAGAATCTATTCTTTCTTTTCATTTTCCTATTATATTTTGACAAGTTACCCATCGACCCTTTGAACCATCAATCAGTGTATTTGCCCATTCAATTCAATTCCATTCAAGTGTTTACATATTCATAAAATATCTATCTAAACACATACCATACATACAATAATCATGTTCATTTGTTTCTTCTGTATGTTTTATTTGGCTGTAATCTCTTATGGAAATTTTGTTTATCTATTCGTACATGAATATAGGTACACATAAATGTGTGTATGTCTATTTATTTGTTTGTTTCAATGCTGAAACAGTCATAAGGTCGTTTCTCATGTAAAATCAAATTAAATGAAGAGAAAACAAGAATACAATAATTAAAAAAACAAGCATATATTATCTTGTCGATAGATTAGTAATTTAACAGTTGAAATCACGAACTGATTTTAACTGGACCACCAATGAAAATCTAAAAGCCCTTGATGACCATTTTATTTTTAGTAAAAAAAAATTCCTCAGCAATCAGCATCTATGGAGAAATCGAACCCAGTACCTATGGTCTTGTATGTGAGCACTTAACCTTTAGACCATTGAACCATCTCATTTATAAGTTTAGTTCAAAATTGAGATTGTGAATGTTTTTTTATTGTCTCTTTTATTTTAATGTTTTCAGACAAGATTTGATGATTTCAACAATCTCAATCTTTATTAAAGTTGTTGATAATAAAAAATTTTGGTAGATTTGTGCTACAGAATATTATTATGATTGACAATTAGTAGATGTTATTCTTTCAAATAAGTCATGAAAAAAGAAACTGTTTAAAATATAGACACTTGCTATTTCCAGTAGGTTTTATATCATGAATTTATAAAATAGTTTAAAATGTAATATTGGAAAATTTACGGATCTGAAACGTTGTATAAACATTAGTTAATCAACTATAGATTAACTTCATGAAACTAATGTTTAAGGTTATAAATTCACAAAGATAACCTTACCCGATGTACAATTATCATATTTCAAAACGCCGCGTTGTGTAGCTGAATAAAAGAATAGTTAAGGATGACTGACAGCTTTGTTCTTGATCACTTAGTTATCATAAGACATCCGTCACACATCATCATCATATTCCACTAAATATATCTTATAATCTACATATGAGCCTTTTGGACATTTCAGACACATACAACTTATCTAACATGTGCGTCAAAAAGAAATTTGTGCAATCACTCCTTATCTTGACAATGAAGACAGATGATAACAGAGCCGATCAGGACTGACTTATCATTCGCCCTCTTTTCTTCATATTTATTTTGCCTTTTTTATTCTCAAATAACTGTGGCATTCTTATGCAACTATTATGAATTTTTTTTTTAACCTATCACTAAAAAGGGTTCTGTATATTTTTTAACTACAGGCTTAAATTCATTCACAAATGATTACGGTGGATGTAATGATCACACAATAATCTACTGAGCGAACTATGCTCCTCGACGAGGGGTGACAGGCGTAGGTAAGTAAGTAAGTGATTATGTTGTACTACTACCTGATCGGCATTTTATTATTTTTGCGATATATATATATATAATGGAAAGTTAACTATAAACCATTTCTTCACCCTATTTGCTATTCTTAACATCTATGACAGATCTTTGTCAAACAACCATTTAAAACCAGGAAACACTAGATAGCTATCCTGTGTTAATATAGAATTTCTCAGGAAACTAATTTTCACTTAATTGATATCATACTATTCCTGATGATTGTGATTAAGATTCTATAATCTTTGATTACATCTATGAGAATATGTTGCATACATATTCAATTCTGAATATGACCTTATTTAATCTCGTCTTTTCACTGAACTTTTAATCAACATTATTTCATCTTAATGTTTTCCTTCTTTTTGTTGTTGTTAATTTATGTAGGTCATTTTCCTATTTCTTAATGAGTAATTTATTGAATCTCAATATATTTACTTTTTAGATTATCCTCTTCTTAAATAACATTTACATCAAAGCATTGTATGCATTTAGTAATGTTCATTTTTAATAGAGTAACATTCTTTATTAAGACAATTGAATTATTATCTCTTTCGCCCCTAAATACCCTGGTACGGCGCAAGAGTGGGGAGAGTCCGCTCTCCCTCTCAAAATGCTCTCACATGGCCACGCGTATATAGCCTCTGCTAGGGAAGTCCTACGTATTGCCTTCTCGTGGCGGAGGTGTTGTTTACGAAATTGAGAAAACGAAAAGCAAATGTCCGGCACTTTAACCGAGTTGGTGGACATGGAGAGTCCAGCTAGGGGAGTTGGAAAACCCTGATTCCAAACCAATGGTGCACATGGGTTCCAGTATCCTGAAGGAAATAATTGGGTGTGAACCAATCATTGGTCCCCAGCTACTATGGGACTACATCTCCTTACGATGCTCCACTGCCTTGTGGATCAGACCTTCAGGTTGAAGGCTTGGGTGTGGCCCCCTAAGAAAACCATCTGCTTTTGTTTAGGCACCCGGGCAGTATCACAGCCCTCATACATATCAAATGAGACTTGTGTGGCGCATATATATTTGGTTCCCTCTTGTACCAATATCGATGTGTTAAAATGAAATCAATAATAATAATATCTTAATTTACAGTATATATGAAAATCAGATAAAAATAAAGAATTCGAATTCTACTCAAATGATGGAAAACAATCAGAAAAGTGATTAAATAGTTAGTTTTGATTGAGACTATAATATATTTTATATTGGGTAATGTCTATTTATCAGTGAAGGATTGTTAAAATTGTTAAATTTCATTGAAATCATCTAGGTTAGACCATCATTAAAAAACCTGAAAACAGTGTACTTCTAGGTTTTGAATGATGGTTTGTGATTTCAGTTCATGATTTCAACGATATGTTCATTTCGTTTTGTCGGTATCTTTAACTGAATATATCAGTACTTAAGTTTCAATATTAGTCTAGATGACATCTTTAATGCAATGGAAATACAGATTCGTTAAATTTTATGTTAAATTGTACTGTAGATGACACACAGACCAACGTTACAGTCTTTTACCTTCGAGATATTTTGTTTTATGAATAAATCTAAGATTTCATTATCATATTATGTATCAAGAATCTAATGATAGATTAAATGAAACAACTTATAAAGACTGACTAGAAATTTTCACTGTAGATTATAATCCACTTTAACATTTTCAGTACTTATGCAATAAGTATGTATGCAATAAGTTTTGTTATATGGAAAATACAATATCCTACTCCGTCTACCTAATATGAATTAACGCTAGTATCATACAAAACTATGTAATTATTCATTATGAATCACAGTAATTTACTGCAATTTGACATTCTATAATACCAAATCGAATTAGTGTTGCATTATCTTCTTCCTACATAAACTAACTAAATGAACAAAAATCGTTTGCTTATTGATAACTAACTTAAACATAACTTTTGTAAAAATTCTACCAACAACTTGTTATTGGCAAAGTTTAACTAGATAAGAAGTGAGGTAATCATCAATGATGTATCAAAAAATAAATAAGTTCGGTAAAGTGGAATATTGAATTTTTACTCATCTGTTTAAATGTGACTTTCTTTTTCTTTAGAAACCATAGGTAATCATGAGTGTATGATGTTGACATTGACTCCTAATACTCAAATGATTTTTTTAAATGAAAATCAATTTTTATAACATAAAGTCATTTTTATAGAAGCCATTAACAATTATTGTCATTATAGGGATGCGGAGATTGCTGAGTTTAGATTGATATCATGAACAGATCAATGTTAGACCACCATTGAAAACTGACTTCAAAATTGATTTCCCGGAGTTTTAGTGAGAAGTGGCGACCAGTAGAGTTCAACTGTGTCTGTTGTGAAGCATTTACTCACTGAAGACTAGTAGAAGTTGGACATTAACACCGTTGCATACCGGCTCTGTGGTCTAGAGTTTAAGTGTTCACGTAAGAGTCCGAAGGTCCTGGGTTCTAGTCTAACGTGCGGGATCGTGGATGCACACTAATGAGGAGTCTCATACTAGAATAAAACAACCGTTCAATGCTTCCAGATTTTCAATGGTGGTCTAAAATTGATCAGTTCATGATGTCAATCTAAAGGATAATTATTATTACAGTAAAAAAATAATTTAAATACAATAAGCTTTGAATAGGACGAATTTTTTCGATTGAGTGTTTCTAATCATTTAGTGTTAATTATACTTCATTTTCAATTACCATAGAGATAATCAAGAAATACATGAACATTTTCCTTAATCATAGTTCTAAAAACTAGGATTATAATCAATCAAGAGAAGAAAAGCATGCACATATATATATATATATATATATATATATATATATATATATATATATATATATATATATATATATATATATATATATATATATATATATATAAACACTTAATTCACTATGACTACTCACAATAATAATAATAATAATAATAATAATAATAATAATAATACTAACACTGTAATAATTATGCATCTTGATGCAAAATCATCTGTTGTTTTTAATGAATAATGAAACGTTATTTGTATAATCAATAATCTCATAATAAAAAGGGTGTAAGAGAAACTGGAAAAGAGAAAAGCTAATTATTGATTTTTGTTATTTCTATTCATTTAACATGACTATATGTTGGTCACTTTCGCATATATATATACATTTGCAAATTAACAATAGAAAGCTCATTACTCAACTTAATATATTATAGTAATTATGGTAACTTGGTTTATCCACACCTAACTATCTATAAATATACATATTTGTATATATATAATCAGGGATTAGACAAGAGTATATTTGTAACTAGGCAACAAATATATATTTCACTGGTTTAAACTATTAGTAATAATATTATCAGTAATGAAAATATTAGGAGGATAAGAAAATATGAGTACGTGTGTATGTGTGTGGAAGAAAGAGAGAAGGTTTTACACTTCGCTGTTTATTTTTAGACTCAACAACACTAATAATATATTTTTCCAGTCAAAATAATCCATTATTGTTTATCACTTCTAAGAAAGTTTAGATAAATCCTAATTCAAATGGACCTACAAAACAAATTAATTTGAAGAATCATTAAAATAATTTTATTTAATTATTATATTTAGTAAAGTTTGGATTGATCATAAAATTTTGTAGTGTTACTGTTTCTTCAATTGATCTATGTGCTAGGTTTGAAGCTATTATGAGTTCACTTAATCTGCGATCGAGAACAAAGGCTCGGTGACCAAAGACCAGCAGATTAGATATTGATGCGTCCCAACCCCGCTAACTAAAGGGAGAAGTCCAAGCTTGGAATGGGAAAGTATATTCTACAAACAGCCAGAAACGAGCGATCACACAGCGATTCATAAACACAACTCAAACGTATATATATAGTATAGTATAGTATTGGTCCACAAATGGGTCCCAAAAGTTATCACTGATTATTCTTATCGAGGCATTATCAATTGATTTAAATCTTTTCATTTTACTGGGTTTTTTTTTAATCATAGAAATCATGAACATCAAGTTTTTATATTCATAGCCATGATAAAATATGTATTGATTAAACGTTGAATGGAAACCGTGGAGTTCATCACAGAATATAGTGGAAGATGATCTAAAATATATCGTGGATTTATTAGTTTTAGATATTAACACCATTGGATGCCGGTTCAGTGGTATGAGTGCTCTCATACAAGACCAAAGGTTGTGGTCTTGATTCTTGCGTGAGAGGTTGC
Organism: Schistosoma margrebowiei; assembly: GCA_944470205.2. NCBI lineage: Eukaryota > Metazoa > Platyhelminthes > Trematoda > Strigeidida > Schistosomatidae > Schistosoma > Schistosoma margrebowiei. Next base: position 31,925,724 of record OX104026.1, on the reverse strand, counting down.
AAACGCCTACTACTGTGGAGTCCCATACTAATACGAAATGTCTTCAATTTTTCAATCGTGATCTATCATTGATCGGTTCATGATTTCAAAAGAATTCAACAATCTTCACGACTCTACACTGATATATTGATCCAATTTAACTCAAAAATGTCACTGGAACAATCAATAAGATACATAAATACTGATAGAATAGACTTCAGGAAGACAAAAGACAGAGTTAAAATGAAGTAAAGTTGTTATCTATGTACAAAGAATTTGTTTATAATGATCTAAGTTGGTAAATGAAAATGGATAGATTGTATTCTGTCTGCATTATCCAATTAATGCTGTCATGTAAGGAAGATTACCATTTTTAGTGGGAATGGAATTCAAATACTGGGTTAATAAAAAGTTTTTCTCGAAACATGGTACACTTTACTAACTGGATAAAATGAACTTACTGACACAGAAAGTAGCGATAGCATAAATAGTATTGATAGAATCATGCCTATATCGATTCACTAAATACACATTATATAATATATCGTTCGAGGCAAAAATTCAGAAATAGTATTCTCTAACCTTTCGGTCTATTGATAGACGTCTATCAATCCGATCTACCAGAAAAATGCCAATCTTAAAAATTCAGTTCAGGAGTAAATCTCACAAACTAACATAGTGATTATATTGTAGAAACCAGAAAAAAAAAGATTTCTAGGATAAAATGTACAGGGTGGAAGTGGCACTACATTGGGTGATCTGAACAATTCCATCACTTATGCACTCATTAATATAAATTAGCACTTAAATGAAATGTTATGGAATCGTTTATATCTACGTATTTAATCAGCTATGTATACAAACTCGACTCGGCTAGTTTTTAGGTTTTTGATTATTGAATAAGCAAAAACACCAAGAAGTCACTAGAAGTCCGGCATTCAAGTCAGTTACTAGTTATTACAGTTGTTAATAGAAAAATAATCTATCGATATCGAGGTTAGTGTCAGAATCTAATTCACAGAAGCAAACCATAGGACTGTTGTACACATGAGAATATTGAAGCTTTATACAACAATCAATCCTGATCAAGGTGATAAGAATTGAGTCATTTGAAGCTTAAAGATAATGTTTAGAGAATTTGGCTCTTTTTTCAAATTAGAGGCAACTAATTATCACTAAAGCAACGATAAAAGCCCTTTGCTTAGATTAGTCAACTCAAGAAACCCAATACCATTCACTAGTTGAGTGGTTCCTTGGTATATTACGTTTTATTGTTAAAAAGAATTATTATCTGTTACTTGTTTCACAGATTGAAATCATGAGTCAGTTGAAGCTAGACCACCATTGAAAACCTGGAAGCACTGGACGGCCGTTTCGTCCTAGTATGGGACTCCTCAGCAGTGCGCATCCACGACTCCGCACCACTCGGGGCTCGAACCCAGGACCTACTGGCTTCGCGCGCGAGCACTTAACCATTAGACCACTGAGCAGGCATCCAACGGTGTTAATGTCTAACTTCAACCAATCCACGAAGTTGCGCTACCGTACACCATTGTCCTCAGTGAGTTTATTATTGAATAACTAGTTATCTCTAATGCAGTGCTAAATTCAATTGTTTTAATGATTTCATCATTAATGAATGATATAATCTAGATATGTCCTTAAATTGTACTTAAAATTGAAGGTGTTTCTAACATATGTCCTTACTTACATTATAAAAATAATAACAAGGCCTACCTAGTTGCTGTCTAAGAACACATCTCATATTTCAATATCAATTATTTAGATTGCAAATAAAAACACATCACCAGCTGATACATTGTTTCGACATTAAATAATAACATATTTATCAATATAGATGTAGTTAATTCAACTGTTTTGATGGTAGTTTATATGATAAGAAAAAACTAATATCTCATAATTATGGCTACAGAACTAACATGTATCGTATTATTATTGATACTTTGTTACGAACTGTCAATTTTATAGATCCTTTATGATGTTGGCTTTATTTACGTTTACTTAAATAGATAATTATTATAATATTCAGATTGTGAATTTTTTTTAATTGCAGCTAAGATACCAGGCCGTTTTTCTTTTTGGTGGAATAGATTTTTGAATATATTCATTTAATTTATAAGTGTTATACGAAACAGCTATCTAATGCTCTCTGATAGAAATAACCAAGGCGTTCTGCTTAATTATCTGGGCTACCTTTTCCTGCCATCTGGATATTTCAACAAGTTATCTGTTTCTTTGTTTGTTTTAACACATCATTATGCCTATTATTCACATAACCTATTCAGGTGCGTTTGTGAAATGTTTACGACAGTTCACTGTACAAGTTGCAAAAGAGCCCAATCAGAGACATTGCGGTTGCTGGCACTATGCATCGAAAAGAACACACATTAATCAGATGTCGATTCCCAAAACTGAGAAACGACATCTTGATAGTTGAATTAATGAGTCATTTAAATCCAGACCACCATTGGAAACTTGGAAGCACTGAAAGGCCATTTCGTCCTAATATGAAACTCCCCAGCAGTCAGCATTCACAATCCCTCACTCGGGACTCGAGAACAGGGTCATAAACCCCCATTCTGAGAAATGATATTGACAGGCTAAACTGACTCGTTTAATTGTGAAATTTATGATGTTTGTTTTGTTTTCTATCACAAAAGTTTGATCCTTTTATAAATGTTAGCAAGTAACCATTACTTAAATAGTTAATCGTGTGAAGAGTAAAGCTATACGTCATTGGTCCTATTGCATGAAAATCAATTTAACTTCACAAACTAAGCACGATTAAAATTAAAACTATTCACATCTAGCTTAACGGTCTGTAAGTAATGTGTTCCTCGTGATCATTCTGTAATTAATTAGTAAGGTCCTATATAACAAGTCAAAATAAATCTCAATGTTAAATAGTTTAAATGTAGTAAGCATAAAATTTTTGATATGCTTAAAAGGAAATAATAAATATGATAAATAATAATATAATATGTTAAGCAAATTTGAACTTTTGAAACGGTCCAATCTGGAGTAATTGTCTATAGTTTTGCTGCATAATTATTGAATACTTAAACTACTTTTATTCTCATACTCCTGTATCTTTCCTAAAATATAACACAGAGAACACCAACACAATCACACTCGATGGAGAAGCTCTGGAAGATGTGGAATTTTTCATGTATCTGGGAAGCAGAATCGATGAACAAGGAGGATCAGATGCAGACGTAAGGGCAAGGATTGACAAAACAAGTGCTGCATTCCTACAACTGAGGAGCATGTGAAACTCAAAACAACTGTCAATCAATATCAAAGTCAGAATCTTTAATACGAACATCAGGACAGTTCTACTGTACGGAGCTGAAACGCGGAGAACTATCACAACCATCAGTAAAAATGTATAGATATCATACATACATTGCGGAAATCATCAAACTGCATCACAAGGCAAGCGCTAACTCGGAATCTTGAAGGGAAATGGGGAAGAGGTAGACCAAAGAATACATTGTGTCGGGAATTGGAAGCAAACATGGAGATGATGAATAGTAACTAGAAACAACTGAAAGGGATTATCTGGAACAGAGTTCGATAGAGAATGCTGGTAGACGAACTATGCTTCCCACATGAGGTGTAATTGGCGTATGTACGCAAGTGAGTAAGTAAACAAGTTGATAAGTAATTGATTAAGCAAGTAAATAATTCCTTTACATGTATGATTTTATTTAACGCATACACAGTTGTTGTGTGTGTTACCTTTCTCAAATTATTGTTAAATTATTTTGGAGCTACCATTCAATCCTCGTTCACTTATGGTGTAGGGATGTCTGTATTGTAGTTTCTTAATTCCGCTGATAAATAGTCAGGATTTTCACTCTATATTATATGAGTTATTCACAAATTTTAACGACTCAATTAGAAGTTGTCTGGTTGTGAAGTTGTTCTCTATTCTAACAATCTAGCTGGAAAGTGTGAGAAACCGCATTCTGTCATTTCAACTGTTATCTATTATGTAGAGAGTGATTGGTTAACCGACTTCCGTTGATATTAGATAGACAGTCAAGAAGAGCTGATCAATAATCGTCCTATTTGGGACTTGTCAGCTGAAGCTGATGTCGACTCTGCTTACAAAGTATTACGTTAGTTACCGTTCAGTGATTGATCAGATTAAAATTTTAAATTCCACAGAAGGTAAGTCCAGACCCAGTGATAACAATTTTGATTGTGACATTGCGTGACACCAGTTCAAATTCTATATATGCCACTGTGGATGTGTCTGATACTGTCGGAGGATAGTCAAGTTATAAGTCACGAGATAAACAACTGATCTATATTTGATAAGATAGTACTAATGGTCATATATATAATGTTATTGAGGGGAATCTAGCGCGTGAGACTTTCGTCTACATTATACATTCTCAACAAGATTATTAGTCCTGACAGAAAGAAAAACGAGGTTTCTCAATCGGTATTTTGTAAAGGTCTGAATTAACCTGTCGTTGATATCATGACTCCATTTTTATCAGTCTTAGATGGGTTATGACCGGATTTTTTTTGATAGAATCAACAACACGATAATTTTTGTTTGCTCAATAAGTAAGTTGCTGTCTTGACTTTATGGCAAAGCGAATAATGTGTTAAGGTTTTCAGTGAAAAGTATTGAATTTGAACTTCATAAGGAACACCAACATTGAAATAGAAGTAAATGTAGTCGATGAGTACCAAATTAAGACGAAACGAGAGTCCTAAATTTAAGTGTTAGCTACAATAGTTTTATTCTATATCTAGTTGGTTTTTGTTTCATCCAACTTCAATTACCTTTTATGATTAATCTAATTATTATTATTTTATTGTACACAAACATAAGACACTGATATATGAATGTTTGTTTTTTTCAAAGTTGATCAAGTAGACAGTAAAAAGCCATTGATGAATGAAACTAATTGAATGTTATAATAATTGATTATGTTATAAAGAAACATGTTTGAACTTGTCAAAAATTGATTATATGTATTATACATGTTAAAATTACATAATTTTGGACATTAGGTAGACAATGTATTCAATCGTTCGATAAAGTGATATGTGTCTAAATATACACTTTGTGCATTTCGACACGTCTAAATACATGAAAATCAATAAATATTGATTAAAACTATTATTATATTTATTTGTTTTCTTTTCATATGCACCAATTTTCATTTAGATAGTTACTCCTATTTTTTTATTTTTTTATTTTTACTATAGATGCTTGAGTTGTGAACGAGAATACAGGTGTGGACAACCAACTTATTGTTTAATACAAATTTACAGAAAATCATGGTAAAATATGAGAACCTTACACTGAATACTTCGTTTTTAAATCTCTATCATTTATCCTTCACATCCTGTATGATTCTTTCAGTCCATAATTCCTTTCTAATTTTTATGTTTTCATCTTCTTAGCCTATTGTTGCAAGGTTTTTTATCTACTTCCGACTGGTGTTACACACTACTTATGTTGATAGACATAAGTAGCATACACCACACCAGTATCTCTTAATTATTATTTACAGAATGTGTAAATATATATCGACACATAATTGATCATCTATGAAACTTAGACGTCACAGTTATTTTAATTTACAATAAATATAAGCATGACAACTTGAACTATAATGAATAACAAGACCAAGTACAAATTGTTAATGTGATTTTTTTTGCTTTTCAATTTATTATTTATGTTTACTACTGAGTTGTTAAATATCGAGGTATAAATATTGGTACAAAGTCAAAAGTAAATTTGAATAGTGTGTTAAAGTTTTATTTTATTTATTCATTTCAGTTAAATTAATATAAAGTGCTTTATCGATTAGTCTTTATTTTTGTCCTGATAAAATATAATCAGACCTAACCTAGAGAGGAATTGTAATTGACTAGTTTAGTATGTTAGTAGGGTAGTGGATGAAAACTCAGGTACGATAAATCAATTTGGTATTTTATGTAAAAACACACAGCACCTTGTAAAATATGAAAATTATACCTTAATTACGTCATTTTCACATCTTCCTTCAGTTGGCCTTTACATAATCCATAATCATTTTAGTTCTGTTGTTATACTGATTGATCTAAGTTTTCGTTTCTATTATTTTTATTTCAATTTTTTAATGGCTAGCATTTCACTTTCGATCCGTGCTACATACTACTTATATCTGTCCGCATAAGAATCGCACACCACAGTAAGATACTAGTGAATACTCTATATGATTAAAAAAAATGTCTATCACCTGAGACATGAATTAGTCGTCTTTTTGTAAAATGTTATCTTTTTATATTATACAGTTCATTAGTCAGTTGATGATATCGTGAATAATGCCTTAAAACTGCTATTTCTTTGTGTAGAAATCTCTAACATCATGCAAATATCGATAAAAACATTACTCATTTAATTGAACA